>JAJJWX010002594.1:0-1365874 GCA_023529315.1 Papaver bracteatum
CTTCTTCAAGTCTTCGCAATACTTGTAATGTCTCACCCTAATACTTTCAAGCTAACCTATACGAAGTTGACTCTAGTATATTTAAATCAAGCGACTCTTAAATGAGTTTTGGTTCACTAAAATATGACAACCAAACTTGACATACCAACACTTGGTGGGTTCAACCGAGCAATGATCTAACATTTTTGCTAAAAGGTTTTCTAGCATATTTTGATTCTGTGCATATTTCACATTTGTGTTCTTTTTCCAAACTAAATTTGGGTATGCATCCTACATTATCCAGTTTATGCATTGACTTATAATTTACATGTCCAAGTCTACCATGCCAAACATTCAAAGAGACACAAACATAAGAAGAAGAATCATTCTTATTCATTACCACAGAGTTAACATTAAACTTATACAGACCCATAGTCTTATAACCTTGCCCTACATAATCCTTTCCCTTAGTGACAACAACTTTCCCAGATTTAATTATAATTTTGAAACCCTTATCATCTAAAACACCACAAGAAACAAGATTTTTTCAAATATCTGGAACATGAAGAACTTCATTCAATGTGAGAGTTTTGCTAGAAGTGAGCTTGAGCCCAACTTTGCCTTTTCCTACAACATCTGTTGCAGATGAGTTACCCATATAGAGTTTCTCGCCATCCCCTACCTTCTGATAGGAGGAGAACATGTCTCTGCTTCCACAGACATGTTTGGTAGCTATAGAGTCTACCCACACGTCTCTCACATTGGTTACCAAATTTACTTCAGACACCGTACCAGAGAACTCGTCCTTGTTGTTTTTAACCAAGTTAGCATTATTTTTCTTTTTATTAATAAAGTCCTTATGGTTTCTACGGTGAACTGCCATATGACCATTAACATCACAAGCATAACATGGGCCCTTAATTTTATTAATGCCATATTTAGGTTTCTAAAAAGTACCTTTCTTGTGAGAACCAGGCTTAAAGTTGTGTTTGTTCTTCTCATCTCTTTCAGCATTGGAAGACTTGTGTTCAGATAGATGAGCCTTGTTTGACATGTCCCTCGTAGAAGACACGGTCTTGTCCTTGGTGCACAACAGTTCTTCCACTTGAATCTTCTTACCCAAATCAACCATACTGACTTCACCAGTTTCATGCCTCAACCGTCGCTTGTATTCTGACCAAGAAGACTGTAACTTTTCAATCACAGCAGACACTTGAAAAGTTTCATCAACAACCATACCTTCGGAAAGAATTTCATTAATGATTTGTTGAAACTCAAGAAATTGATCAACAACAGACTTATCATTCGATATCTTATAATCCAAGAATTTGGCAACCAAAAATTTCTTGCTCCCTGCAATCTCGTCTTGATATTTTGCTTCTAGTGCATACCACAAACAAAAAGAAGTGAAGTTCTCCTTAGCATTATAAAAATCATACATAGCATCATCTAAACAATTCAGGATATGATTTTTTTCCATATAATTCTGTATGTTCCAATCTTCAAGCTCAAGTTCATTACCATCCTCATTCATGGAATCATCAAACGGAGCAGAAACATACTGATCTAACTCATGATAACTCAAATAAAACAACATCTTCGACTTCCACCTTTTGAAGTCTTTCCCAACGAACTTTGCAGGCTTCTCAACATCGTTCTTTCCCATTGTTACAGAAAAAGACTATCGTGTTAAGATTGTTATAACTGCAATAATGAAATACTGAAAAATGATGTTAAAATTAATTTTCTGAAAATGAAATAAAACACTCAAATATTTAACCGCACATTGAGGACAGAGTCACTTGATCATCAAGATGTCCTCAACACGATAGTTCACCGGTATGCCTCAAAAATGAGTGATGCCTATACCCTGTGGTGAAGTTGTATCCAGGATAAAACTTCCCGTTGCAAGTACTATAAGCACTACAATACTTTCCCACTCTTACGAACTCAACAACAATGGCACATGATTAAAAACCACACCGAGGGAGAAAGACGAATAGAAGAAGGAAATCCATTTGTTTTTATAGGAAGTGGAATGAATTTGACATAAATGAATTTTTCATAACTTCCCTCATAAACCATTTAAGAAATTAAATTTTGTCTTAATTTTAATAAAATAGTTTAATGAATCAAAACCTTGTTTTACGTATTTTGTTCAGGAATTAAAAGCTTGTTTAAATAATCTCTTTAGAAATTAAAAAATTTCCGTTTAGAAATTAAAGCTTGTTTTAATTTTAATCTTGGTTAACTCATGCATGTGTATACATCATACACATGCATTAGGCATGGAAAGTTTCCCATGACTACCCATATTCACATTTCATCCACTCATAGAAAATGAGTAAGCATCCTTAGACCTTTAGGTCATTAGATCAATTCTAACCAAGACCAAAAACTAAAACATATTAAAAACTTATTTTCTCCAACAAGAATATCAGTAATCACAATTCTTGATGAATTTTTAGATGCCAAATCAAATTCCTTAGCAAGAAACACAAACGGAATCGGTTTTCCAGGTTCCCAAAATAAAGCTGATTTGGGCTTAAATTCGTATCCTTTGTTTTTTAACAGTGTAATATTTTCATCCATACTTACTGCTTCTTTCTTGACCTCCTTTGACCTTTCTTTGACCACTTCTAGGGTTAAGGTTTTAAATTTCTTAGTCAGGGGAAGAACATCTTCGTTTATATCTTCAACTTTAAGAAGGATATCTTCTTCTGTTAGGGTTCTAGGGTCCTTCTTGGAAAATGGAGGCGATTGGGGTTTCTTCTTCTTTGTATTATTAGGTCAATTACACATGAGAAAAGCGAAAGCATGTTTTGGTGGTGGTGGTGGTGGATTAGACATTGGGAGATCCCTTGATCAATTTTTTGATTCGGTTTCAGTTTCTTGCATATTTTTTTTAAGATGGGTAGATCCTTTTACTGTCGTTTTAATCCGAAATCATCTTTACTTTCCTGTCATGTATGATGCTCTTCATTGCATGCGACTATAGTCCAATATTTTTGGGGGATGCTGCTAATCGCAGTCGTATGCGTCAAAAATAATTCACTTTCTTACTCAACAAAATATAAATGAAGTATAAAGTAAGGAAGAGTTCGTATCCACAGAGAGGCGATTGTTGTTATCAAATTCTAGTTTCTTAGTAACCAAAGGGGGGGATTTCTGATTTTTGCAAAATAAAAGTAAAATAAAAGCAAAGTAAATAGTTGGAAGTAATCAATGAGAGAAAGATATTGGTCAAGGAATTCATCTTCAATCTTAAACATGTGCTTGCATATGTGATTAGAATTACAATTTAATCTCTTTTATTATCAAAAGCCTAGAATATCAAGAGAGCAAGATAATCTGAAAATTTCCTAAGTTCACCAACACACACATTAGAGCTGCGTATGCGAATTCTACCTAAAGAATAACCTAACGCCTTGCGCTAATTAAGTTCAATTCCTAGGAGCATTAAGTTTGGGAAATATGCTAATCAATTCAATTGTCATACATTGCGCATGACAATTCGGACAATGGTCAAACTCTACATATGATTACAAGAGTGTATCACTACAAACCGTAATCATATCATGCTACTTGTATTTGGGGTTATCGCTCGATGAAAACCCTAAAATATCTATGGACAAGATGCAAGTTCAATTAATTGGCCACTTAACTAAACAAACACCAAAATCCTATCACAATACATCAATCATGTGATACTAAAAACAGTAGAGATATGAACGATAATCAAGAGAGAAAACTAATGCATTAATCAAGCACAAGTTTTATAAATAGGACTACATCCTTAAAAAATAATATAAGATTTAGCTACTCATATCTATGGAGTTCATCAACATAATCAATAATCAATTAAAGAAGATGAAAAATAAATACGAAAGCAAACCCTAGTCGAATAGCCGCTCTGCTCCTCTGCTCCAAGTAGAATACGTGATATGAAAGTTGTCGAAAAATTTCTCTTTTTGTAGCTTTTCACCAAAATTAGGTCCAAAACTTCAAAGTCCATTAGATGAAAATCCACCAAGCCCATATGTGGGAGAAACCCATGTAGAAAATATGTCTCAAAAGTGGTCGCCGGAAAACTGGGTTTTTGGCCATAATCCGGCGCCGGAAAATATCTCAGGTGACCGGTCAAAGGTAGTCAGCCGAGTCAACCAGGTAAATGAATAAGTCAAACATGAATCATCATCTGATTATGCTGAATCACTTAGGCCTAAGCGATTTGCGCAGGTCATAGTTCTGTTGCATAATTGTTGTGCATCACAACTCCTTGGCCAACCATCTTGGCTGTGCATAATTTTGCAGCCATCTTGGCACTTCCACTCTCTCCATGGTTCCCTATCTTCTAAAAGTCGAAGCCACTGCAGCAACAAACAATTCCAACACCACCAGCATATCCCTTGTACAACTCCATAACCTGAAATTCCTCGACCCTTATGCCATCAAATCAACTCTGCATTGCAATCCAAACATGTAATTTCTTCTCAGGTCCGCAGCAAGCCATAGATGATACTCCATTCTTCACCCATGATCCACAGAGATCAGCACCAACTCAACACCAACATCCCCTGCATCTTTTTACAGTTCCTTGTTGGATGTAAACTTAGCCACTGCAATTTCAGTTACCACCAGAACTTGCAGCTCACTGCTCAGTATATTCTCAGCATGAACCATTCCTAAATATCTGTAGCATTCATCAGCACTGATAACCTCCCTCTATAGATAAACACCACACTTCCTTGCAATACCAGCTTCAACAACACATGTCTCAGATGAGACTGAGATATTGCATACATGACTGCAAGCACAACAATCACTCAATCTTCACAGCAAAACCATCTCTCTAATCTCAACAGCAACCAGTTCTCTTCTTTCTCAACTGCCATCTCCATTGATTACTGCAGCAACATCAAGCTATCACCATCTCCCATTTGCATCAGTTACTCAGCTGCCTCTCCTTTACAGTGCCAGACTCAAATCTTCATACTTAAACCAACAGTTTCATCATTGCATTTCCATCACCATCAGAACTTCCCCCTTGCTCTGAATTCAAGATTCTGCCATCACAGTACCAGAGCTGCACTTCAGCTGCAACATCTCCTCCATTCTCAGTTCAACCCATGACCTCCACAGTTACACCTGCAATTCAGTTCAGGTCATAACGTACATCAACACACCAATTCCCCTTTCTCGGGTTAACTCCACCTGCAATTTTAACCCCCTAACATACATCTAATTGCTGCATTTCAGCTCATCCCTACGCTCCCTGCTCGACTTCGAACCAGTAATGACCCAAGTTTCCTAATCTCAACTAAACACCAAAACTGCACTGAATCCCAGCCATCCCAATCACCTAAATCCTTCCCGCACTTGCAATCTAAGTTGTTGTTGCTATTTCCACCTACATTACACAACACCAACAATACCTATAATTGAAGCTCATACACAGCATCAGTGTCAGCTCCTTCCACTTCCATTCAATATCCTAGCACAAAACCACCTCAAACAGCCACCATCTTCAAAGCCTTGAGCATCAAACTCTTCTATGTCTCATACCCATCTCAAATTACACCTTTATCACCACAGCAGCATCAATGTCTTGATTGCAAACACCACCAGAATCCATTCTTCTAACTTCAATTAAGGGAAACAACAAACCCTTCTTCTACTCCACATCAGCCGTTTAGAGCCATCAATCAATCCACCTTCTTCCTTGAAAACTTCACCATCAAACCCATCCCTGACTTAAACCAATTTACAGCACCACCAACAGTTCTTGGATCCCCTTTACTTTCATCTTCAAATTATCAAGAACACCGTTTCAATTCTTAGTAAACCCATATATCAATCATTCCCAGAAAACCCATATTAATTCTACTACTGCTTTCCTCTTTGTGGTCTTCGGTTGCTGATTCAATCGAAAACCCTAACTTCATTCTCTCTGTTGATTCTTAATTTCTGAACTGATTCGAAGCCACTCATTCACCAGATTAAATCTAGGTTTTTCTCAATTACTGATTCTCTCAATTTCAGCATCAATAGCTCAGCTTCTCGATCTCCCCTGATTTTATTGTCACCACCAACAACAGCCATTTCTCTCTGAATTTTAGGTAGAGTTCAATGATAAGAGAAAAGACATATCTCTTGAATTCAGGGCTAGGTAATGAGAATAGTGGATACATCCACCCTGGTGATCCAAATAAGGGGTACATAGTGATTGTAGGTACCACTCATCATATAAGGGCCACCAATTACCAATTGGCATGTTAGTTTCAGAAAACTGACTAGATATTCTGCTTCCTTGATCAACTGTCAGTTGCAGGGAATTAACAGCTCACTCTTCGCCTGCAACTTGGTCTCTTTGCTCCTTTTTGCTCCAAATGAACGCCTTCTTTCTCCTTCCACCAACAACAGCCGTCTTTTACTCCTCATATTCACTTATTCTTCAATGAGAGTCATCACTAAAGTTGTCGTGCTTTTCAGACAGAAAATTTGCATCACTAAAGCCGATATACTTTTTAGACAGAGATGAAGAAATAAAAGCAAATAATGAGAAATAGTTCGCGTCCAACACTTTTGCCCCTTTTCCCTGTTTCCTCTCCTTTTGTTCCAATTGACTCCAAAGTACCTAAATACTCAAAAACAAAACATAAGATACATAATTTAGAAGAAAACTAGCAGAGAAATAATAAACAATAGATAAATATTAAGGTTTTTTAGACACCTATCAAATTCCCCCACACTTAGACTTTGCTAGTCCTCGAGCAAATCAAACAAAATAATTCTAAAACATACATACAACTCCGTCTCGTTGAGGCTACGGTCACTTTTAGCATAAATAACAAGCCTTTGAACCCCTAGGTGTCCCTAGTGGACGAGTTTTAGTCTCGTGAAGGTTTACAAGAGGTCTGCCTACAAAACCTATATTTCCAACTCCGTCTATTTGTGACAAATCAATGAACGAATCCAAAATGACTATAGGAAGAGGTACCTTGCGCAAATTGAGTTCATATATAAGTAAATAAATCTCTAATTATATTCGAACAAACCACAATACACGGAAACTAACTAACCACAATCACAATGAAAATATTAAGAAGATGGATATAGATGTAGATGTTGGCGAATGTTGACAAGTGATCGATGTTTCCCATATCTGTCTGAAGGTCACTTCCAAGATGAACCTATCCATCCTATTAGATTGATCTACTGGTATGAATTCTAGTGTCAACACACTGGCATATACAAGGGAACCTGTGGTCAACAATCTTATTTCTACATCAACTCAATTGGCATATACAAGGGAACCAGGAGTGACTTTATTCAACAATAATAATATTTTCTTTCCAAGCTCATGCTTCTTGTCAGCAAGTATGTGATAGTTGCCTTGGATCCTACATTTCACGCTTGTTTAGGTGACGGAGACAGGGACAACGTTTCACACATACTGCTATCCAAGTGTCATTTTTATTCCGTTTGGTCTAAATGGTCGGTTTTTTTTTTTTTAGCAACTCAATCACTCTATTTCATCCTAGCAGTAATAACAAGTCGATGTTTAGTGACCCACCAAAGCACTTAGAAAACAATATATAAATATGGAAAAGTAAAAATAGAACGTGATATGGTGATATTCCGAGATATAGTAACAACTATCATGTTATTTATAATTTCTGAGCTATGTCCATCCTTTTAGTTAGTTGGTTCCTCAACTCCTGCAATCAAAATGGTTCCATCCACTAATGGTGTCATCCTAAAGGCACAAGTTTCTAGATTTTGGAGTTCAAAAATCACAAAAAAAATTTTGGTTTTTTTATTTTTTATTTTTTATTTACTAAAGGCATAATAAAATAAACTAAAACAAACTATACAAACATATAAATGCTCGCCCACACTTAAACTTTACATTGTCCTCAATGTAAGATTGAATCGTCCAAAGAAAGTTCAAGGTGGGAAATTCCGCAAATGATATGCAAAAAAAATAAAATAAAGATAAAATGCTTAAAGAATAAAAAAGATAAAGGTAAAGATACAAAACCGGTGGGGTGCCTCCCATTTAACGCTTGGTTTAAAGTCGTCAAACCGACTTTCTCCTTGCTTGCTAAGACTCCTCCATAGGGAGCACTTCCACAAGGTTAACTCCTTCCACGACATCCGAAGAGAAGTTCTCATAATATGGTTTCAACCGGTGCCCATTCACTTTAAGTTCATTTCCTGTAGCCAAACTATGAATTTCAACTGCACCATGAGAAAACACATTAGTCACAACAAAAGGTCCAATCCAACGTGACCTTAATTTACCCGGAAATAATTGCAAACGAGAATTAAACAAAAGCACTTTCTGCCCAATGCAAAATTGTTTCTTTGTAATCATATTATCATGAAATTCCTTTGTCTTTTCCTTGTAAATCCTTGAGCTTTCAAATGCATCATTGCGAATCTCTTCTAACTCTTGAAGTTGCAACTTCCTTTGCTTTCCAGCACCATCCAACTCCATATTGCATTGCTTAATAGCCCAAAACGCCTTATGCTCAATTTCTACGGGTAAGTGACAAGGTTTACCATACACAAGACTAAATGGAAACATCCCAATAGGTGTCTTGTATGCGGTTCTATACGCCCACAAAGCATCATTTAGTCTCAAACTCCAATCTTTCCTTGTTGGATTCACCGTCTTTTCTAGAATGGATTTCACCTCTCGGTTGGAAACCTCGGCTTATCCATTTGTTTGTGGATGATATGGTGTTGAAATCCTATGCGACATATTGTACTTCCTTAACAAGGTTTGCAAGAACCTGTTTTTGAAGTGTGAACTTCCATCGTTAATTATAGCCTTTGGAATTCCAAACCTTGCAAAAATATTTTCTTGCACAAAATCTGAAACAACTTTAGAATCGTTAGTTGGGGTGGCCTTAGCTTCCACCCATTTCGAGACATAATCAACATCAAGCAAAATATAATAATTCCCACTAGAATTGACAAAAGGACCCATAAAATCAATTCCCCATACATCAAAGACTTCAACAAATTGAACAATAGTTTGTGGCATTTGATTTCGAGCTCCTAGATTGCATGTTCTTTGGCACCTATCACATGTGATACAAAATGCATGTGCATCCTTAAACAAAGTCGGCCAATAGAAACCACATTCTAGTATCTTGAGAGCGGTTCTCTTGCTCCCAAAGTGTCCTCCACAAGCATAAGAGTGGCAAAAAGACAAGATGAAGTTAAATTCAGATTCGGGAACACATCTTCATATTACTTGATCACTACAATGTTTCCATAAGTATGGATCATCCCATATGTATTGGTTTCCTAATTTCTTAAGTTTGTCCCTCTCAGCACGAGACAAGTTCTTTGGGATTTGTTTAGACATTAAGTAATTAACAATATCGGCGTACCATGGTTCTCCAAAAGCAATTGAGAATAGTTTCTCATCCGGGAAGCTTTCACGCAATGGGATAGTTTCCTTGTCCACAACAATGCGACTCAAGTGATCCGCAACGGTGTTCTCAATTCCTTTCTTGTCTTTGATCTCAATATCAAATTCTTGCAAGAGTAAAATCCATCGTATGAGCCTTGGTTTCGCTTCTTTCTTCATTATCAAGTACCTAAGCGCTGCATGATCAGAAAAAACAACAACTTTTGTACTAATTAGATAAGAGCGAAACTTTTCCAACGCAAAAACAATAGATAATAACTCTTTCTCAGTGGTTGTGTAGTTTTTCTGGGCCTCATTTAACGTTCTAGAAGCATAATAAATGGAATGAGGTATCTTCCCCACACGCTGCCCAAGCACCGCACCAACCGCATAGTCACTAGCATCACACATGAGCTCAAAAGGCTTGCTCCAATCCGGTGGTTTAATGATAGGGGCTGAAATCAAAAGTTCTTTCAAACGATTGAATGCCGCCATACACTTTTCATCAAAGTTAAAAACCACATCTTTTTGCAATAAGTTGCAAAGTGGTGATGCTATCTTGGAAAAATCCTTGATGAATCTACGATAAAAACCTACATGACCAAGGAAAGAATGTATCTCCCTCACCGTAGTGGGAGGGTTTAGAGCACGAATAAGGTCTATCTTAGATTTATCAACTTCCAAGCCTTTAGAAGATATTATATGGCGTAAAACTATTCCATGAGTTACCATAAGATGGCATTTTTCCCAATTCAGCACAAGGTTTGTTTCAACACATCGTTCAAGGATTAGTGATAAATTGTTCAAACAAAGGTCAAATGAATCACCAAAGACACTAAAGTCGTCCATGAACACTTCAATTATGTTTTCAACATATTCTGAAAAGATACTTACCATACACCTTTGAAAGGTAGATGGAGCATTACACAAACCAAACGGCATCCTTCTATAAGCAAAAGTACCGAAAAGACAAGTGAAAGTGGTTTTCTCTTGATCCTCCGGTGCTATCACAATCTGATTGTAACCTGAATAGCCATCAAGAAAGCAATAATAAGAGTGTCCAGCTAAACGTTCAAGTATTTGATCAATAAAAGGTAATGGAAAGTCATCTTTTCTAGTAGTGGCATTCAATTTCCTGTAATCAATACAAACCATCCAACCGGTTTGCACATGATTTGGGACAAGTTCATTCTTATCATTCTCCACCACCGTCACACCTGATTTCTTTGGTACAACTTGTACCGGGCTTACCCATTTGTTGTCGGATATGGGGTAGATAACACCCACTTCCAAAATCTTGAGTATCTCCTTTTTCACAACTTCCATCATGGGAGGGTTCAAACGACGTTGCGCTTCCCTTGTAGGCTTTTCATAGTCCTCCAAATGGCAGGGCTTATACCCTTGATATCGGCAATTGTCCATCTTATGGCCGTCTTGTGCTTCATTAGCACCCTTAGAAGTTTTTGCTCCTGTAATTCACTAAGCTCGTTAGAAACAATCACATGTAACTCTTCATTGTCACCCAAGTACAAGTACTTTAAGTGACTTGGAATAGGTTTCAATTCTAGCTTTGGAGATTTAACAATTGAAGGTACAAGCTTTTCATCATTGCACGGTAAAGAAACATATGAAATATTCTTAAGTGCAGACTTTTTCGGTAATGAGTTAAGAGAACCAATGGTTTCCTTAATCTCATCACTGTACTCCAAACCGTTATCAATGGGTGTAGTGAGCACGGTTTCCAAAGAATCAACGCCATTCAAATCAAACATTTGTTGCGCCAATGTGTCCATCACATCAACGGAGAAACAAGAGTAGACATCACTAGGATATCTCATCATCTCGAAAATGTTGAAACGTATTATTTCTCCATCAAACTCCATAGTCAGCGTTCCCTTGTCAACATCAATAATGGTTTTCGCCGTTTTCATGAAGGTATGCCCAAGTAGCAATGGAAGAGACGAGTCCGGTGAACCTTCATCCATCTCTAAGACACAAAAGTCAGCTGGAAATACAAGTTGATTAACCTGCACAAGAACATCCTCAACAATACTCATTGGGTAGACATTAGAGCGATCGGCTAATTGCAACACAATTCCAGCCTTTTTAAGAGGACCAAGATCAAGTGAGTTGTACATAGATGCAGGCATAACATTAACAGATGCACCTAAATCCAACATAGCTTTGTTAAATGTAGTGTTACCAATAGTGACGGGAATGTCAAATCTACCAGGGTCCTTGCATTTCAGTGGGAGTTTGTGTTGTAAGATTGTTGAGGCATTATCCCCCATACTTAGCACTTCATTACCTTTGAGACTTTGCTTATTGGTACACAAGTCCTTCAACACCTTTGCATACTTTGGAACTTGCTTTATAGCATCTATGAGTGGTATGTTCACATGAATCTTCTTGAGAACGTCTAAAATATCCTTTTATAGTGCCTCCTTCTTGGAATTTTCAAATCTGCGAGGGAAAGGTAAATGAGGAACATAAGTATAAACCGAAGTTTTAGAGTTAGAAATAGGTACCTCAGAAGTTTGGGGAGAATCCTCATTCTTCTCCTCCAAAACAGGTTCCTTTGGTGATTCCACCTTGCCCGAATCAGTAACTTCGGGTTGCACAAGTTGTGTACCACTTCTCAACATAATTGCATTGACACCCTCTTTTGGGTTGATAGGTTGAGAAGGGAGTTTCCCACCAATTTATGCCTTCACTTGGTTCAACTCAGTAGCCATGGAATCCATTTGTGTCTGCAAATCCTTTATCGCACTCTTAGTCTCTTGTTGGTTGTTTTTAAACATAGTAGAAATGCCTTGCATCATTGTTTGAAGCTTTGAGTCGATATTGGAACCTTGATTTTGCATTGATTGTTGTGGTTGCTGAAATTGTTGTTGTTGCGCCTGGAACTATTGTTGTTGTGGTTGAAATCCACTCGAACGGTTGAAAGTAGGTTGTTGGACTGCACCCTGCTTGTTGGCATAGCTAAAATTGGGGTGATTTCTCCATCCCAGATTGTAGGTATTTGAATATGGATCATACCGTCTTTGCTGATTTGGAAAGATCATGTTAGCTTATTCATTGGCTTCTTCATACCCTTGATGAGAACTTGGTATCACCGCGGCTGAAATTTGTTGCAGCATTCCTGTTATGTTACCCATTTGTTGACGAAGTTCCTCGACCTCGCTCACTTCATTTAATCTCCTAAGAAGCACATCCGAGCCACGACTCAAAAATTGTTGGGAGTTTGCTGCCATGTTTTCAATCAACTCTCTAGCTTGTGCCACCGTCTTGATCACTAGTGAACCACCACCCACAACATCAATAAGATTCCTATCACTTGATTGGAGTCCTTCATAGAAGTACTGGATAATCATTGCGTCCCTGAATATGTGATGAGGATAGCTTTCCACCAATCTCTTATATCGTTCCCAATAATCATATAAGGAATCTCCCATATTTTGCTTCATTTCGCAAATCTCCTTGCGAATTTGAGTAGCCTTTGATGCTGGAAAATATCTCTCTTGAAAGAGTTTCTTCAGCCCATTCCATGTTGTGACACTTCCGGAAGGCAAATAGTATAACCAATCCTTAGCACTATCCGCCAAAGAGAATCGAAAAACTTTCAACATAGCACCATCCGCCTCAACATCAGCTGGAAGCATGGTCGTGACAATGGTGTGGAAGTTTATAAGATTCTTGTTTGGATCTTCATTCACCATGCCATGGAACTTAGGCAATTCTCTAAGCAACCCCGGCTTGATCTCAAAAGTAGAGTTTGTTTGAATACAACCCTGTTGTGTATCCAGCTTGTGAGAAGCTAAGTCCTTGAGTGTACGATTTGCATCACCCATTGCTTCTTCTTCTTTTTCAAAAAGTGGTTCTTGTTCAACCATAATTTCTTGTTCTACAACTTCTTCTTCTACTTGCTGGAAAGTACCGTTTTCTACTTCCAAGTGTTGTTCTTCCGTTGTTCCTTGCCTTGGTTGGAGTATTGTGCCTTTTCGAGTAGCTATCCCGCACCTTGGATAATTCCAATCTTTAGAAGCCAGGGATTAGGTTCCTGAAAACAATTCTCGCAAACAAGTGAGAAACAAGACAAGAAACGAAAAGCAAGTATGCAAGCAGAAATAATAAAAAGAAACTAAAAACTTAATAACTAGATGAATGCCTCCCCGGCAGCGGCGCCAAAATTTAATCGCAGTCGTATGCGTCAAAAATAATTCACTTTCTTACTCAACAAAATATAAATGAAGTATAAAGTAAAGAAGAGTTCGTATCCACAGAGAGGTGATTGTTGTTATCAAATTCTAGTTTCTTAGTAACCAAAGGGGGGGATTTCTGATTTTTGAAAAATAAAAGTAAAATAAAAGAAAAGTAAATAGTTGGAAGTAATCAATGAGAGAAAGATATTGGTCAAGGAATTCATCTTCAATCTTAAACATGTTCTTGCATATGTGATTGGAATTACAATTTAATCTCTTTTATTATCAAAAGCCTAGAATATCAAGAGAGCAAGATAATCTGAAAATTTCCTAAGTTCACCAACACACACATTAGAGATGCGTATGCGAATTCTACCTAAAGAATAACCTAACGCCTTGAGCTAATTAAGTTTAATTCCTAGGAGCATTAAGTTTGGGAAATAGGCTAATTAATGCAATTGTAATACATTGCGCATGACAATTCGGACAATGGTCAAACTCTACATATGATTACAAGAGTGTATCACTACAAACCGTAATCAGATCATGCTACTTGTATTTGGGGTTATCGCTCGATGAAAACCCTAAAATAGATATGGACAAGATGCAAGTTCAATTAATTGGCCACTTAACTAAACAAACACCAAAATCCTATCACAATACATCAATCATGTGATATTAAAACAGTAGAGATATGAACGATAATCAAGAGAGAAAACTAATGCATTAATCAAGCACAAGTTTTAGAAATAGGACTACATCCTTAACCAATAATATAATATTTAGCTACTCATAGCTATGGAGTTCATCAACATAATCAATAATCAATTAAAAAAGATGAAAAATAAATACGAAAGCAAACCCTAGTCGAATAGCCGCTCTCCTCCTCTGCTCCAAGTAGAATACGTGATATGAAAGTTGTCGAAAACTTTCTCTTTTTGTAGCTTTTCTCCAAAATTAGGTCCAAAACTTCAAAGTCCATTAGATGAAAATCCACCAAGCCCATATGTGAGAGAAAACCATGTAGAAAATATGTCCCAAAAGTGGTCACCGGAAAAATGGGTTTTTGGCCGTAATCTGGCGCCGGAAAATATCTCAGGTGACCGGTCAAAGGTAGTCAGCCGAGTCAACCAGGTAAATGAATGAGTCAGACATGAATCAGAGTCTGATTATGCTGAATCACTTAGGCCTAAGCAATTTGTGCAGGTCATAGTTCTGTTGCATAATTGTTGTGCATCACAACTCCTTGGCCATCCATCTTGGATGTGCATAAATTTTCAGCCATCTTGGCACTTCCACTCTCTCCATGCTTCCCTATCTTCTACTAGTCGAAGCCACTGCAGCAACAAACACTTCCCTAGCCTTTACCAATTCCAACACCACCAGCACATCCCTCGACCCTTATGTCATCAAATCAACTCTGCATTGCAATCCAGACCTGCAATTTCTTCTCAGGTCCGCAGCAAGCCATAGCTGATACTCCATTCTTCACCCATGATCCACAGAGATCAGCACCAACTCAACACCAACAGCCCTTACATCTTTTTACAGTTCCTTATTGGTTGTAAACTTAGCCACTGCAATTTTAGTTACCACCAGAACTTGCAGCTCATTGCTCAGTATATTCTCAGCATGAACCATTTCTCAATATCTGTAGCATTCATCAGCACTGATAACCTCCCTCTGTGGCTGCACATCACACTTCCTTGCAATACCATCTTCAATAACACATGTCTCGGATGAGACTGAGATATTGCATACATGACTACAAGCATAACAATCACTCAATATTCACAGCAGAACCATCTCTTTAATCTCAACAACAACCAGTTCTCTTCTTTCTCAACTGCCATCTCCATTGATTACTGCAACAACAACAAGCTATCACCAGCTCCCATTTGCATCAGTTACTCAGCTTCCTCTTCTTTACAGTGCCTAGACTCAAATCTTCGTACTTAAACCAACATTTTCATCATTGCATTGCCATCACCATATGAACTAACCCCTTGCTCTAAATTCAAGCTTCTGCCATTACAGTACTAGAGTTGCACTTCAGCTGCAACATCTCCTCCATTCTCAGTTCAACCCATGACCTCCACAATTACACCTGCAATTCAGTTCAGGTCATAACGCACAACAACACACCAATTCCCCTTTCTCATGTTAACTCCACCTGCAATTTTAACCCCCTAACATACATCTAATTGCTGCATTTCAGCTCATCCCTACGCTCCCTGCTCGACTGCGAACCAGTAATGACCCAAGTTTCCTAATCTCAACTGAACACCAAAACTGCACTGAATCCAAGCCATCCCAATCACCTGAATCCTTCTCGCACTTGCAATCTAATCTGTTTCTTCTATTTCCACCTACATTACACAACACCAACAATACATGTAATTGAAGCTCATACACAGCATCAGTGTCATCTCCTTCCACTTCCATTCAATCTCCTGGCACAAAACCACCTCAAACAGCCACCATCTTCACAGCCTTGAGCATCAAACTCTTATATGTCTCATACACATCTCAAATTACACCTTTATCACCACAGCAGCATCAATGTCTTGATTTTAAACACCACCAGAATCCATTCTTCTAACTTCAATTAAGGGAAACAACAAACCCTTCTTCTACTTCACATCAGCCGTTTAGAGCCATCAATCAATCCACCTTCTTCCTTGAAAACTTCACCATCAAACCCATCCCTGACTCAAACCAATTTACAACACCACCAACAGTTCTTGGTTCCCTTTTACTATCACCTTCAAATTCTCAAGAACACCGTTTCAATTCTTAGTAAACCCATATATCAATCATTCCCTGAAAACCCATATAATTCTACCACTGATTTCCTCTTTATGTTCTTCGGTTGAAGATTCAATCGAAAACCCTAACTTCATTCTCTTTGTTGATTCTTAATCTCTGAACTGATTCGAAGCCACTCATTCACCAGATGAAATCTAGGTTTCTCTCAATCACTGATTCTCTTAATTTCAGCATCAATAACTCAGCTTCTCGATCTCCCCTGATTTTATTGTCACCACCAACAGCAGCCATTTCTCTCTGAATTTTAGGTAGAGTTCAATGATAAGAGAAAAGACATATCTCTTGAATTTAGGGCTAGGTAATGAGAATAGTGGATACATCCACCATGGTGAGCCATATAAGGGGTACATAGTGATTGTAGGTACCACTCATCAGATAAGGGCCACCAATTACCAATTGGCCTGTTAGTTTCAGAAAATTGACTGGCTATTCTGCTTCCTTGCTTAACTGTCAGTTGCAGGGAATTGACATCTCATTCTTCGCCTGCGACTTGGTCTCTTTGATCCTTTTCGCTCCAAATGAACGCCTTCTTTCGCCTTCCACCAACAACAACCGTCTTTTACTCCTCATATTCACTTATTCTCTTTAATGAGAGTCATCACTAAAGTTATCGTGCTTTTCAGACAGAAAATTTGCATCACTAAAGCCGATATACATTTCAAACAGAGATGAAGAAATAAAAGCAAATAATGAGAAATAGTCCGCCTCCAACACTTTTGCCCTTTTTCCCTGTTTCCTCTCCTTTTGTTCCAATTGACTCCAAAGTACCTAAATACTCAAAAACAAAACATAAGATACATAATTTACTAGAAAACTAGCAGATAAAGCATAAACAATAAATAAATATTAAGGTGTTTTAGATACCTATCAGCTGCCATTCCAACAACTGAAATGAACTTCTTTATTTAGTTGGGCTCGAAACTAAAAAGTTCCATCTTGCGCAATCAAAAATAGCCCAAACACCAAATGCACTTTTATCATGGGAAAATGCATGTCAAAAACTTGAATGTAAGCCATGCCATGCTTAAATATGTACTATTGCGGACCAAAAGCATCAAATAAATAGATTAAAGTTTTCTCATGAATGTAAGCTAGTTATATATGCCATTGCCATTTCCATGCACGCCAAAACATATTATGCTTTTCCTAGCCATTACTTATTTATTTGACTCTAATCAATCGTATTGAGTTGGGCATATGACCTAAAATAATCGTATCTGATTGTTTATTTACCTCATGAACTGTAGTAAAAGGGGATACATCTCCATGGAGAGGGAGATCGCCTAAAATTTTAAGTATAATACTTAAGACTAACCTTTATCCTCAATAAAAGAAAAGACCCATATTTTGCTCAGATCACCTTGAACCAGATATTATCTCCCGGTAGTGTTTTTATTTTTATTCCTAGTTTGTATTGGTTTTTAAATCCAAGAATTTTCAAAAGACAATAACTCAACTCCTTGTTTTTCATGGAGGGATATGTTGGATATTTTCAACAAACCCTTGAATTGTAGGCATTTAGGCAGCTTCCGGGGTTCGACCTGAACAGAAATATCGTTTCACTAATGGACGCATTGAAGGAAGAGATGCGCCTGTTCACTCTGAAAAGATGCATGTAGAGATGAAGAGTCATCTCCAAAGGGTGTGATTTCCTCTTTAAATAGGAGACTTATTTTTCATTCAAAACACATCTCAACTCTCTCTGTTTTCTTTCTTACAAGCATCATCAGAAACAAAACCAGTGTGTTCTTGGTTGGGTCAAGGTCGTACAAGCTTTGAATCCAACATTATTGTGGGGCTTCAAGTATCCTAACGGTAATATTCATTGACCTGTTTGTACTCGCCAATTCAATTGGGAAAGGGTCGAATAATTGTCGAAAAGAATCTTTCATAAGAGCCTTGAACCCTAATACAACATTCTTTTCTTCACCTTGTTTTAGTGTCAAATTTCCAACAGGATATGCCTTGGCTGATGGGAAAGCAAACCATATAATCACAATTCCTATAAATACTTTCCCTTCATATTTAACTTTCCCTTTCATCTTCAGCCTCCATGGATAAGACAAAGTTAGCATTAGCAGATTTAACATTATCAAATTAGAGAAGTAAACGTAAATTGCCACCATTACCTAAGGCAGCACCTTGGCTAGTAATCCCGTATGGAAAAGATAAGAAATTTCAAGCTTTTTATGACATTTCTGAACTAGATAACACAAGTTGTAGAAAATACATACCATAGTTGAAAGGGAAAATCTTCTTGGAAAAAGAATTCCCATCAAGGTTGGTCAATTATTCAATGAGATGATGTTGAATATGATTACACGCCATGTAAATATGGGGATTGTTTTCTATGGAATCCATTGTCAGGGGAGAGTATAGAGTTTCCATCTTTTCTCTATTGGAGGACACTACATGGTTATTGTATAAACTATTGTGTATTGTCTTCGCCTCCTAAGAGTACTTAGAGCTTCTCCAATGGAATGTGTGTGAAGAAAAAATCCTTCATCCACATAGGATTCACATTCATTTTTCCAAAATTCTTTCTCCAACCCTAACCTCTTTGACTAGTATGCAAGTGACATGGCATAAATTCACGTGGGTTCAAGTTTGAAACCGTTGGTGTAGTTGTTACTTTCCTCGGACGACCCCTTTTATTTACAACACTTGCTTGACTCTCAAGAGGTGGAGTGCTAGTTGGATTCAAGTTTGAAACCGTTGGTATAGTTGTTTCTATCATCGGACGACCACTTTTCTTTTTAGACGGCTCATCTTCGTATTCTTCCTCGGTATACATATGTCCGGATGGATCGCAATTTGTACTCAAATACTCTTTAATTTGTTCCCTTTCTTCCGCCCTCGTCTTTGTGGTAGGTGGTCTACCCATTGGATTTTGTTTCCCCGGTTCTTCAAGTTCTTCCATAAAAGGGTAAACAATCGGCATCAACTTGTGCTTCATAGTTTGTTTGTCCAACCTATTCAACTTGGGGTACTTGTCGAGGATTATTCTCCCAAGTTTCATGTCGCCAAACTATTCACCGGGATCTTCTCTTGGAGCCGGTTTGAAAGATAGTTACTTCCAATAAGGATCGATATCTTCAATCGAAAAGAGAGTTTTATACCTACCGAGCATATGACAACATGGAAGTCTGATAGCCTTCATTATCCTACACTTACAAGGAGTGTCCGGCTTGTCATACTTTTTATACAATGCGAGATGTTTCATTATGAAATGTATTTCCCAATGCGAGACATTTCTATGTATACCAACAAGCAACCAATCATCCTCTTTAAACTCCTTCAACTTTCGGAAGCTACTTTCTTCGAATTGCTTTTTTATCTTGTTGATATCATTATTAGTGTACCAGTGGATAACATGTTGCACCATCACAATCCCATTTTGACTCGTGAAAAGTAGACCTTTTAGTCTCCCATGAGCTTGTTCTACCATACTTTTGGACTCAAGTTTGAAATGTTTATAGTCGTAGGTAAAAGCATACACAAACCTCTCTTTGTGTGGCGTCAACCATTGTCTCTTGCAATATTCCACTACTTTGGGGTAATTAGTGCCCCAATCATCCTCTAACTCCTTCAAGTTTATCTCATATCTTGCCACACTCATCGACCAAACCAACTTGTCGTTGCAGGAAATCCCACAACACACCCCATATAATATTATGATAATAATTTCTAGATTTAAATCAATTTCCTAACTAAAATAAAGATTAAAGTGCTAAAATTATAAAATAAGACACAAGATTTGCGTGGTTCGATCAATATTATCTACATCCACGGGGTTAGGGTTCTTCACTATGATTATTGAAATTACATTTGGGTTACATGGAGACTCCATTAATGAGTATTTGGAACTCTAGATTTAGTTTTTGGGGAAGAAGATGATAAAGAAAATAAATTTCTCTCTCTTACAAAAAATATCTCCCTCTCGGAATGTGTTCCTCTCCTTTCTCTCTCCTGCTCTTCTCTTTATATAGGTGTTTACATAGTGGATGACAGCTAACATACAACTCATATTCCCCCTATTTTAGGATTCCTTACTACATTCTCGCGAGCTCTCTCCATAATTTTGCAGGATCTCTTTCTCTTGCTATGTTCTCACAAGCTTTCTCTATAATTTCACAAGGTCTTCATATCTTTCTCATGTTTTATGTTGTCGTTGTCTATTGCGTCACTTTTGTAATTAATTTGCGATATTTGCAATGTGTGGTAGAAGTTTTCGCAAGAGCGTTGTTGTTGCGAGATTCTGATCCTACATAACTTATCTCATGCTTTCATGAATAACCCAAACTTGATCTCACCTTCTTTCCATTATTCGTCTTCTTTCTTCTTCTCTTCCTCTCTCTCCTCTTTAGTTAGTTTACTAAGACGTTCATCTTCCTCCTTTTAACATTTAGTACCTTTCTTTTCCTTTGGCTTTTGGATATGATTCCTACAATTCTTTCTAAGATTTCATTGTATATGCCAAGTGCAAAGCAAATTTTGTGCATTGGGAAAGACAATCCTCACGGCTTTCATTATTGCTTGATTATCGGTCACCACAACCCCGGGAGTCTCTTCTTCATGGTAGAGAAGCTTTAAAGTTTCCAATGCCCAAATATAGATATCATCCTTCTCACGATCCATAAAACACAATGCCACCGTGAACGATTACTTATCCGAGGTTTGTCCTACAATGTTCAACAAAGGCATGTTGTACCTATTCGTCTTATAAGTACAATCCATGAACAAAACTTGGTAAAAGCACCGCGCCAATTGAATCATATCGGGATGCGCAAGAAAAATATGATCCACTTTCCCCTCCGATGACTCATGGTGTCTCACCGTGTAGTTGTATTTGTGTGCCAACCATTGTGATTTTTCCATTACCTTTCTTCCATCCCATTCAATTTTTTTGATAGTTGCCTTGGCCGCATAAATTGTAGACAGTGAAGAAAGGTTATGCGGGTCTTCCCTCTTGAACTTAATAAGGAGCTTGCTTGGTTTAATTCCCCAACTTATTCTTACTTGTTCGAAATCGTGCGGTTTCAACTTGTAAACTTGGCAGTGCCCAACAAGACTTTGCGGATCTTTATGGTTATGCCAACCAACATCAACTCTACTCATTCTCCACTTGTGATCGGTGTGTTCGTTCTTCCAAAAAATAATCTTGAATGCGCATCCACACTTCTTTGACTTCGTCTTGTACACCCTAGTCGTCTTCTTATCATAAACATAACCCTTTCTCCTGTGACTTGCATCCGGCGACCCACTACACTCGCATACCATTTCAAACCGTGTGGATTTTTGTTGGGTGTTTTTCACTAGAACGCACATCTTCTCTTTTGTTTATCAATAACCCACTTTACCGCGTCATTTTTTTCCTCCAATTCCAAATCATTAGCATAATGTGCGGAAGTATCAGGACCCCTAACATTGTGATCTTGAGGCTGATCTGTCATCGGTACCAATGTAATCTACAAAGCAACACAAGTTAGTTGATATGTACTACAAACGTCGGCAAGGTCGATATATAAAACATTGCCGGCTAAATAACCGCCGGATTTGTCTAAGAAAACAACAGCGCCAACCAAACAACAATCGGCAGGGTATACGAACCAGAATAATGCCGACTTAACCATGTTTCAAAATCGTTTCCTGTGCTACAAAAAATCTAATAGTCGGCAAGTTCTATATATAAAACCATGCTGGCTAAAATACAACCCGTCTTGGTTGGAAAATAAAATATTGCCGACCAGACTATGGTCGGCAGGGTCTACGTACCACTACAATGCCGGCTTGAACATGTTTCAAATCACGTCTCCTGTATTGCAAAAATTCTTGTAGTCGACGGGGTTCAAATTTTAGACCTTGCCGACCATAATACTGCTCATGAAAAGTCGGAGCATTGGGTAATATATACCACGTCGGCTTTTAAGGTCGGCATGATCGACAATCGTCGGCCTTGCCGACCCTGTACAACAGAAGTGAAAAAAAAGAGGCAATATCAATCATTTGCATATAAAATCACAATATTCACCACGTAAGTTGTGTACCTGATTACTTGCAGCTCCATTATCTTCTTCTTGGTCATTGGATACTACGTTTGGCTCAAGACATTCATCACTTCCATACCCATCTTGAGTTTGAGGAAAATAAAAGTGAGGATCATGCAAATAATCCATTCGATCATGGTCTGGTAGATCATCATACACGTACTCATCTGTAGGAGGAAAGTTAGAATACTCCCCCACTTCAAAATCAGGATTAGAATCACTCATATCACAAATTTCACAAAAACCCTAACTTCCACCCCCCCCCCCAAAAAAAAAAACCTCATCTACTACTTCATTATACTTCTTTCTCTAAATTATTTCTAAAACCCAACTTATAAATCGACTAACTAATTAAACTAATCTAATCATTTCAATTAAATTAGTGTTAATCATTATGGGGGCATTTTTGCCGTTTTGAAAATATTTGGTTAAGTTCATCCGGACGAGAAACTCAGGTCTAACTCTAGTAATCTATGTACATGTGATGTTCTATTCTGATATATTTCGTTTCCAGTTCATCCGGATGAGAAACTCAGGTCTAACTCTAGTAATCTTTGAACTGTGATGTTCAATTCTGATATATTTCGTTTTCGGTTCATCCGGAAGAGAAACTCAGGTCTAACTTTAGTAATCTTTGAACCTGTGATGTTCAATTCTGATATATTTCGTCTTCGGTTCATACAGACGAGAAACTAAGGTCTAACTATAGTATTCTTTGAACCTATGATGTTCAATTCTGATATATTTCGTCTCCATTTCATCCGAAAGAGAAACTTAGGTCTAACTCTAGTAATCTTTGCACCAGTGATGTTCAATTCTGATATATTTCGTCTCCAGTTCATCGGAAAGAGAAACTCAGGTCTAAATCTAGTAATCTTTGTACCTGTGATGTTCAATTTTGATATATTTCGTCTCTAGTTTATCCGAGTGAGAAACTCAGGTCTAACTCTAGTAATCTTTGAACTTGTGATGTTCAATTCTGATATATTTCGTCTTCGGTTCATACGGACGAGAAACTCAGGTGTAATTCTAGTAATCTATGTACCTGTGATGTTCAATTCTGATATATTTCGTCTCCAGTTCATCCGGACGAGAAAATCAGGTCTAACTCTAGTAATCTCTGTACTTGTGATGTTCAATTCTGATATATTTCGTTTCCCGTTCATCCGAAAGAGAAACTCAAGTTTAACTCTAGTAATCTTTGAACCTGTGATGTTCAATTCTGATATATTTCGTCTTCGGATCATCCGGACGAGAAACTCAGGTCTAACTCTAGTAATCTTTGAACCTGCGAAGTTCAATTCTGATATATTTCATCTTCGGTTCATCCGGATGAGAAACTTATGTCTAACTCTAGTAATCTTTGAACCCGTGATGTTCGATTCTAATATATTTCGTCCTCCGTTCATCCGAAAGAGAAACTCAAGTCTAACTCTAGTAATCTTTGAACTGGTGATGTTCAGTTCTGATATATTTCTTCTCCAGTTCATCCGAAAGATAAACTCGGGTCTAACTCTAGTAATCTTTGAACCGATGATGTTAAATTCTGATATATTTCGTCTCTAGTTCATCCGAAAGAGAAACTCAGGTCTAATTCTAGTAAACTTTGAACCGATGATGTTCAATTCTAATATATTTCGTCTCCAGTTCATCCGGAAGAGAAACTCAAGTCTAACTCTGGTAATCTTTGAACTTATGATGTTCAATTATGATATATTTCGTCTCCAGTTCATCCGAACGAGAAACTCAGGTATAACTCTAGTAATTCGGATATATTTCGTCTTCAGTTCATCTAACCATCCAAAAACCAGCAAGTTGACCCGTCCCGTCCCGACTGGTTCCTTATTGGGACGGGCGCGGGTTTGAGAAATAGGGCTTGTGAGAAAAAGGGTTAGCCTATCCCGGCCCATAAACCAGCGGGTTAAACCTGTCAACCCGTCTGATCCTAATAATTTCCACCGTATGATTCCTACATTTAATCATGTTCGTTGATTTATCATATAAAACTCAGAAAAACCATAGAAGATTTCACTTTCGTTCTTTCCTATTTTCTTTCTTCTCCACTCTGCTCTTTGCGCCTCCTAGTACCACCCCATCTTCTCTATCTCTGAACTGAAAGTAACCCCAGATTCAAACTACAAAACCCAACTTCCTGTTCGTATTCGTTTTACCGGAAGCACCATATCAACGCCCTCTCATACACAGCTGACAGCTCTTTCTTGAACCCTAACCTAGCCCTGCAATGACCACAAACCCATGACAATCAACTGCATCGGCAACAACAACGAAGATCTCTTTTTCCCTGTTTCTTCTCAATTAATCATGGCAACAGACTCCATTTCATTCCACACAACAGCAGAGATTTTAAGAAGAAGATAGGAGCAGTTGAAGTTAGATAAGTAAATCAGATATATATACTCAAAACAAGTAAGTTAAATCGAACCCACGCCTTCTTTTTGACCAAAATTAGATGTTTAATTGTGTTAATTTTGAAAACGAAATGCAATTTTATTTCTAGGGTTCATAAGAAGTAGGGGGTTTTCTGTTTTATATATTAATTAGGGTTTATAATCGAAATTGTAGATTTTGAATGACTAATTTGACGTAATAATGGTTCAATTAGGGTATACTGAACATAATATGAATTATGATGTTTGTGACATTGTTATGCTAGAAATATTTTGATGAATGTCTTAAATTGATGTGCATCAGGGTAATGAAGTTGAATTTTTGTTCAAGTGTGAAGAAGCTGAGAGTCAAGCAGGTGTTGGTGGTGGTTTGCAGTTATGGAGGTTTGATGGTTGAATTGAAGAATATGGAAGAGAAATAGATGAGCAGTTCAGTTAAAGCAGAGATGGGGGTTTGATTTGAATGGGTTTATGTCTTTGTTACTAGTGAGAAATGAAGGTTAAGATTGGGTTTGTGTTGGATTGGGAGATGCGCGCAGGTTAACTTCACTACTTATCATTATTCCTTCACATATTTCTCACTTATGAGTTCTGGTTAATTAAGAAGTTTGAGTTCTGATTACCCTGCTTTTGGTTTTGTAACAGTTTCCAGAGATTTTAGGACATCAAAGAGAATTGAAACTGTTCAGAATCTAGCTGCAAAGAAGAAACAAGAACTCGATGAACAAGTGAAGGATATTTCTAAGCATTTCAAAGAGTTTGATAAGTATCGTAAGTAATATTTTCTGTTTTTTGTTGGCAACTCTCTGTATATGAAGCAGGTAAAATCCTTTGGACCTTGGCTCGTGAAGACTGAAAAATCAATTTTATATTTAGTATAGAATATAATTCGCTCTCTGTTTAAAGATGTTTATCAGGAAAGTAATCTGACCTACATGAAAAATACAGGCTCTATCTGACAACCTGCTGAATAGTTGTCCGGAAAGCATACTCTAAAGTATAAGAATGAAAACATCATCAAGTTGTCCTGGGCGCTTGCTTGTTCACATAAGACAACCAGAAGATGTCCAAAGATATTGTTTTATTGGTTATGGGTATATATGGAGAGAAGTTTGAAGGTATGGAGAATCTTGTTACTCTTGTTAATGTAGTTTATTGGTCTCTTCATGTTAAAGATTTAGGAAAAATTGTAATTAAGGATTCATAGAATTATGCAAACATATTATTCCCTCGCATCAATTTATTGTGTCATACAGCTTGCCTGTGTTAGTTTGCTGAATGCTCTTTGCTCCAGCGTTTCTCCATTCTGTCACTTTTCTTTGATTTTTGACAACCTATTTCTCCAATTTTTGTTGTTGAGGTTTCAGCTATTTTTATCATGCCAAAATTGTAATTTGACTAGATGCCCTATTGGCAAGTACCTATAAGGCGATAACCCATAACTTTCCAATTGTTTTATGCTATGCGCTTTAATTTGACTGAAGCAGGGTCTACCAAGTTATTATTTTTGTAATTGAATTGATTATCCATGTCTGGTAATGCACACATTTATCCATGTCTAGTAATGCACACGTTTTTGACCTTACATAAAAGAAAGCCAATAAACTGAAAGCGAATGAGGTCTCTGTCGATGATCTTTGGCGAAGCTATCCTCGTAAAAGTTTTCCAGCAGTACGATATTGCATGTTGGCGTGCACTATCCTGTAACCTATATGAATTTCAAAAACTATCTGTCATATATAGGTCAAGTTGAGTAGTTTTATTTGCTAACGCTGATGTATATGAACCGTATCCTGTGAATGACAATTGCTTAAGCAAGAATTGAATTCTCCAGATTGCATGCAATATAACTTCTACTGTTTTCAGACTGAAATGTCTATGAAACTTGATTATACTGGACATCTCTTGAAGTATTTTTTTTTTTATGGAATATGACGGTGTTATTTTCCGAACATCTGAATCACCTTGATATTTTTTTATTTTGATTTAGAACAAGGTATACCATGTCTAAATTTACTTGTACATTGGTGTACATAAACTAGAGATAAAATGTCATATTAGACCTAGCTTGGACCTAACTATTCTTTTATGTAAATGAATTTGATTTAGGTTGCACCAGACTTCTGGCAAGGTTGGGTCTTGTACAATACAGTTTTTTACCAAGTCGATCAAGGCGAGTGTTCTTTGCGTTACTTTTTACTTTTTGCCACAGTTTTTATAATGTAGACACATGTATCTTTCCCAAGTTAGCTATGTTTCTTTAGACCTTAGGGGCATTAGCTTTTTGTTTTTTGTTTAACCTAGGATAATTTATAGGTAATTGAAACCATTGCCTATCATGTTTTTTAGTGAACACGAGAGTTGTTCATCTAGCATTATGAAGACATTGTGAATCTTAGTTGTGGAATTTTGACAGTGATGACTTGCACAACTTTATGCCAGTTCTGCTTCAGCAAATTCTTGATAGAGAGAGCTGATATATATCTGAGTCTAATTTTCTTTTTATGTTGCTTCCTATGTATGGCATATTTTCACTGAATATAGACCAATAATGTCACATCTTCTATTAATTGTGATGCCGATGATGATATTATCTAATCAATTGAGGTATAGTGGAACTGAGACCCTGTTTACAGGGAGAACCACTTGAGGAAGCTATGTTTTAATGATATCAATGGATCTAGCTGAGGCATTTTATTGTTTGTCCTTTCAATTTGGTTTCAATTTTTTAAGTTTTGTTCACTCGACTCGATGTTACTTGTTTCTCGTCATTCGATCAGATATATATTTTACAGTTATTGTGAAAAAAAATATATATTGATATTGATGCGATGATGAGTTGAAACTCACGGGAGTGTGTATAGGGCAGTGGGAAAGACCTAAAAAGTCTTTTCCGTGAGCCTTTAACAAAAACAACCTCTCCTTCCACTGAGCTTCAAGTATCTTGATAGATTTCCTTTTTTCTGTTTCATTTATTTAGTTTGTTAAGTTAGAGTGAACTGAACACCTGGGAGATATTGTTCTTTAGTTTGTTCAGGGAATATAATAATTTTCCTTCGGTCATATATCAAGCTATTTTATACATTCCAGTATCCAGCTCAGTTTATATAGGATGAGATTAAATCGGTCTATAATGTGCATAATCCATCTTTAAATTACTTATTCAGTTGAGTGCCAACTTGATTTCTTACTAGTTTGTAGGTTACTTGTAAACTTTTGATGAATCCGTACTTCTAGTGGGAACTTTTTAATTTTCAAAATCGTTGATAAAGGTTGGTTGTGTTGAAACTCTGCCATCTTATCTGTTGTATTAGCCAATGTCTATTATCAACTTTATGCTGGTTTTCTTAAGGAAAAGACTTGTGCGTTTTATTTCTTCTAGTTACGGTCACACTATTTGATTGTTTGACTCAATGAGGTTCTAATGTTACTTTATGCTGCTTCAACACAGATTGTGAATCTTGTTCCCCCATGAAGACAATTTAATGCAAGTGTCATTATGCTGAATGGACTTTTGAGTGTATCTTTTGAAAATCCATTGTTCTCACTTTCATTGTTTTAATCCAGGTGGTCCCCAGTTTGAGCTGTTGTATCATGATACAGATAAATGGAATGGGGAATGGAATGAGTTTAATGACAGAAGAAAATAGAAAGAACAGCCAGAGCTTCATCAAGCAATCTGATCAATTCAATCTCGTCTTTCAAGGGTTCTGAATCTCGTCAACGTATTGCTAATTCTTTTCAGTTGAGATTTATTTATATGTAATGGGAAGTTGCGATGAAGACAGTTGCAGATTTTCTAAATTTTATTTTTAATGATATTTGATTGTTCAGACAAGATAGGTTTCGAAGCTGTTGTTCCTTCCAGCAATATTTCAACTATTGTTTCTGTAAAGCTTGGGTCTATGTAAGATGTGGTGGTATTGATGATTGAAGGTCTTGCTAATATCAGATAGAGGATATATGTTTTGAAGAGGTATTACTTATAGTACCTAAGAGCGTCTGCAGCGGACGACCAAGAGTAAAAATTTGGTCTTTAACAGAGACGTAGTGGGACGGAGTAAAGACTAAATCCCCGACCATACCAAATTTCCAGACTATATTTGGTCCGCGACCAAGACTAAGACTAAACCCAAATATAGTCGGGCGTTGATAAAGTTTACGCCCCACCACATGCGGTAGTAAAGTTTACGCCCCACGTTGGGCGTTGATAAAGTTTACGCCGTGTGAGGCGCGTTTATAAAGTCCCCGCCCCATTTTTTTTTTTATTTAAAACATTTATCATGGGGCGTTAACTTATTTATTTAAAACAAACGCCCCATTTTTTTTTTTTTTATTTAAAACAAATGTTTGGGGCGGTTACTATACCCCGCCCCATATAGTTTAATTTTTTTCGTGAACAGTGGAAAACAAACATCATGCGTTAACTATACAAACGCCCTTTCTCCCGGCGCAAACTTTATGAACGCCCCACCTCGCTTAAACTATATCAGCGCCCCACACCGAGCGTAAGCTTTACCAACACCCCACACCGAGCGTAATCTTTACCAACGCTCGACCAAATTTACTCGCCCCCCACTGCGTCACTCAAGGTACTAAACCCATATATGGTCTCTTTTTTTAGTCTTTGGTCTTTGGTTTTGGTCGTACCGCTGCAGATGCTCTAAGCAAATCAAATATTCATTGTATTATCTTTTTGGTTTTATATTGGTTGTGAGAATAATTTGTTTTTGCTATGCTTTTTTATTTTTGGTGTTACGGATTTCTTACGAATTGTTTTATTATGATTTTTTTTTTCAGTGCATGGGATCAACCTCCACTTGAAATGAAACCAACCAAGATGGAAGTGTTGAATTTGAGTGAAGGAGGCCCTAATTACTCAACTCTTCTTTTTGTAAAGGTAAATATTGTATGGATAGTTTACTTGGATGCTTAAAATTGTAGAATTATCCTTTCAGAAAGATGTTTATTTTGTTTTCACTGTATTCTTGTTGGTGTTGTTGAATTGTTATGTGAACTAATCTCTCAAACTGTTGTGTAGGATTCATAAACAAAATAGTATCTTAAGAACATGGAGCTTATAATCTTGTCGAGCTTTTATGTAAAGGTATACTTATTCACTTCAGAATTCACTTTAGACTAGTTTTCTGTGTCAGTGGTTTGTGTTTGAGGCTTAAATATGTCCTGAAGTAGTTTAGCCTTTATTCTTGCTTCTAATTTATAGTTTCTTTTTGTTGTTTCAGATAGACATAGGAGATATCCTGAAGCTGCAGTTCTTCTTCCAAATAAAGTTGAATAATTCATTTTTTTTCTTCTGTTTTCACTGAATTGTAGATTGTAAAATAACGATTTGGGTATAAACTAAATTGTATTGCAGGCCTGTAAACGTAGTATAGATCCATGATGATGACCTGTATTCAGGTATGTAAACTGGGAGCCCAGGTCCATGATAATCATCTGGGCTACCCTTTTTTTTTTATTGTAATTTAAAGTATTAACGGGCATAATTGTAACAACAAATGTGAGTAAAAACAACACGTGTCGTTATCTAAGAATTGTTGCAAATAAGGGTAACAATTTAACTGTTACAGTAGTCATAACTAAAGGACTACACGTGTCACCCGCTTATTTTTTTGCAATATTGAGTAACAGCTATAATCGTTATACTAACTGTGGCAAGATCAACACGTGTCGCAATAATAAAATTAGTTCAATTGTGACACTTAATTATTGTAACGATTTTTATATGTGACCGTATCTGGATATTGTCACAGATAAAACCGTTACAAAACAACATCACAATTATTAATAACGACCTATTTGCTACAGCCTATAACCGTTACAAATTTAATAAGTAACAGGTATAGCCTGTGACAAAATTCATGATTTGGTGTAGTGCACCCCTTGTCGTGTCATAACTGGTAACTGAGCCGTCTGATGAATGAGTCATTGATCTCCGAGCGGATCGTTCGCTTCTACCATCTCGGGATCCGGGTTGAAGAATGAAATCGGGAATTGGAAATGCTATTGTAACCGAGAGATTAACCTCCCATTGTGGTCGCCAATTGGTTGAGGGTGAAAACGGTTTCTGTTGATTTCGGTAATATCGCGTGAGTGGGTGAGAAACGATTCTAAATCCTAAACAACGTACTGCACGGGAGTACTTTAGATTCGAAAGATCAATCTATACAAATCCGACCTAAACCAAGAAATGGCCGTTCCATAATTGCTTCGGTGACAAAGTGAAAGAGAAGGGTTGGTTTTGGGGAGGGAAGCGAAGAGAGTGTTGAGACCAAAATAGTTGATTCTGGAAAAGTAGTTTTTCGACAAATTTTATCAGAAAGTGAAACGCTAGCAAATTGGAAAGCTAACAAGTGATTTCTGACTGCTGTATGCTCCTGGCCAAAACTTGTTGTTTGGTGGAAATAGGTGAGACCTATTTATACAAGTCCTAACGAAACGTACCCTGGTCTCGCAAGAATTGGAAATGGTTTGAGTAAATGGAAGGAAATGGTAACGGGTAACTCCTGGAATTGATATTTCCATAATGAAGGAAACGTTTCACCGTTACTCCTTATATTTACTAACCTCCTCATTCTTATGACACTTTCTCGTAACGGGCGTAGTGTACGCCGTACGCTGTTGTTGATGGTGGTATTTAGACAAAGGGTAAAATTGTAAAACCCCGAATAACCTAATGTCACCTGTGACACATTTATTAGAAATTTAATGCATGTAGTCAGTAATTAATGGGGGTATTTTTTTGAATTAGGGTTACAACGAGCAAAACCCTAATTCCTCTCCTGTGCCAACGGCAAATCATGCCAGCCACACCAACCGCGCCAAAGAATGCCAACCATGCTAGCCGCACCCTTGTGCCAATGGCAAATCATGACAGCCACACCAACCGCGCCAAAGCATGTCAACCATGCTAGCCGCACCTTTGTACCAATGGAAAATCATGCCAGCGACACCAAACGCGCCAAAGCATGCCAACCATGCTAGCTGCACCTCTGTGCCAATGGCAAATCATGCTAGTTGCACCCCTGTGCCAACGACAAATCATGCCAGCCACACCAACCGCGCCAAAGCATGCCAACCATGCTAGCCGCACCTTTGTGCCAATGGCAAATCATGCCAGCTACACCAAATGCTCCAAAGCATGCCAACCATGCTAGCCGCACCTATGTGCCAATGGAAAATCATGCCAGCCACACCTAGCCCAACCTAGCCACACCATGCCAAACGCACTCTGCCTTGGCCCTAGATATGCTAGTCACACCAACGCGCCAAAGCATGCCAACCATGCTAGCCGCACCTCTGTGCCAATGGAAAATCATGCCACACCTAGCCCAAGCTAGCCGCGTCATGGCAAACGCACTTTGCCTTGTCCCTAGCTATGCTAGTCACACTAACGTGCTAAAGCATGCCAACCATGAAAGCCACACCTCTGTGCCAAAGGAAAATCATGCCAGCCACACCAAGCCCAATCTAGCCGCGCCATGTCAAATGCACTCTGCCTTGGCCCTAGATATGCTAGTCAAACCAACGTCCCAAAGCATGCCAACCATGCTAGCCACACCTCTGTGCCAATGGAAAATCATACCAGCCACACCTAGCCCAAGCTAGACGTGCCATGCCAAACGCACTCTGCCTTGGCCCTAGCTATGCTAGACACCACGCTTACCTTGGCCCTAGTCGTGACCCAAATTGGACACGCATGCCATTGGCACATGCCAACGCGCTCACTGGTAGATTTTTTTACCAGGACGTGGCCCTACTGGCCAAGCGTGCCATTGGCACATGCCAACGCGCTTATTGGTATCTTTTCTTACCAAGCCGTGGCCCTAATAGCTGAGTGTGCCATTGGCACATGCCAACGTGCTCACTGGTAGCTTTTCTTACCAGGACGTGGCCCTAATAGACGGGCGTGCCATTGGCACATGCCAACGCGCTCACTGGTAGCTTTTCTTACCAAGTCGTGGCCCTAATGACCGAGGGTGACATTGGCACATGCCAACGCGCTCACTGGTAGCTTTTATTACCATGACGTGGCCCTAATGGCCGAGCATGACATTGGCACATGCCAAAACCCTCACTGGTATCCTAACTTGCAAACCGTGCAACCTACCACCAATGCATTCCGCACATGCCATTGGCACATGACACACACGCCAATGGCAGATTTTGCATAGCCACTTGCACTCAACGTGCAACCCACCACTAAGGCATTCCGCACATGCCACACGCGCCACTGGAAGCTTTGGCATAGCCACTTGCACTCAACGTGCAACCTACCACCAAGGAATTCCGCACATGCCACACGCGCCACTAGCAGCTCTGGCATTGCCACTTGCACTCAAGGTGTAATCCGAAACAAAGGCATTCCGCACATGCCACACGCGCCACTTGCACTCAAAGTGCAACCAACACTTGAGACATCAACACAAACTGGGGGATCATTTCCAGGGTCTTGGTTTGGCGGTCACAACATGCAGCGTACATGGGCTTACCGAACCGCTTTTAAGACTCCACTTGGGATGTCTCCGTATAGACTTGTCTTCGGTAAAGCTGCCATTTGCCTGTAGAATTAGAACACGAGCTTATTGGGCCATTAAACGGCTAAACTTTGACCTACCATTCTTTGGTGATAACCGTAGACTTCAGCTCAATGAGTTGGAAGAAATTCGTAATGATTCTTACCAAAATGCGAAAATTTACAAGGAGAAAACAAAAGTTTTTCACGACAAATCGATTCTTGAAAGTCGTTTACACAGGACGAAAGTTCTCTTGTATAATTCTCGCCTTCACCTTTTCCTGGTAAGCTTAGATCTCGTTGGACTGGCCCATTCTATGTTAAGACCGTGTATCCGCACGGTGCTATTGAGGTGAGGAATCATGATCTTGGAGAGACTTTTAAAGTCAACGGTCAGCGATTGAAACCATTCATCGAATTGACCAACCGGATGTGGAAAATACAAATTTACAGGATCCGTTTATCACGACTAATTTTCACAGATACTGTAATGTCGGTGAAGACATTAAACTTAGCACTTCTTGGGAGGTAACCCATGCTCATACAACAAGGTAATATCTTTCCTTAACTCTTTTGATTCAAATAGTTACTCTTTGTTCATGTTTTTAATTTTATCTTTAGAACATTGAGGACAATGTAGAGTTTAAGTGTGGGGAGTGTTTTGACCTTTTGCATATAGAATTTTTAGCCTTTTTGATTAAAAATTTTCAAAAAAAAAATAAAAATAAAAAATATAAAAAATTATTTGAATAAAACCTCCAACTTTTAGAGATTTTAGAGTCACTAGCATACTTCTAGGTATGTTTACATAGAGAGTTCAACCGACATAACTGAACTTGGAAGTGTTAGAGAACTACATTCGGATTTCTTACGAATTGGAGTGTTAAATAAGGGATTTAATCATGCCGGTGATGCAAATTAGGAGCAGAGAAATGCATTATTAGAGTTGCTGATCAATCATTAGTGGAGACTACCTTTTTCAAATCATAGAGGCACCAGACCAGATTTCTTTGTAGTGACTAAAGAGCTTTCTTTTGAGTGTGTGTCACCATACGTAAATTCGGGTAGAATGGTGAGCTACCCAACTTCACACTATTTTCAGCACTATTTTTGATCTCTTGAGTGCTAATTTTGTCAATCATGAGGGTGACGTCTATAGATGAAAACCTCCTTCTTGTAGTTTGATTTGCAGTTAGCACCATTCTCTCTCGCCAACAACAGGTCCATAGAAACACATCATCAACAAAGGAGCGACATCAAAATCTACAAGGAAATTTGAAGAAGTTTAAGGTTTTTAAGCAACAATTCAAGGAAGAGCAAATTTTATATCTAAGTATGAAGACTTATTTACAAGAGCAGAGAAAATCAAAAGATGAAAAATATTGAAGTTTATGATACAAAGACAATACAAGTTGTGAAGATCAAAGTGGTAAAGTACTTCTTTCATGGCCATGTTAATTTTATTATTGTAGTTGCAATCTTAATTAAAAAAAATAAAAAAAAATAAAAAAAATAAAAAAAAATATACAAAATACAAAAAGATTTGCATTTAGGATTTATTTGTTCAATAAGGCCATGGGGAAGAAAAATATATAAAGAAGTTTCAAGCGACAAGAAATAGAGGAAAAAGAGTTATAAATTGTCAAAGTTCTACGAAATTCAAGAATTTATCATCAACAGTTGAAGACCGAAGACCAAGATGAAGAAGACGAGCGAAGGAAGACGTTTCTATTGGATCTTGTGAGAGTGGTGTTATCATCAGTGCAATCAGATGTGAAGGTGGTAAGTACTCTCATCCTTGCTATAAGTGGTTGATTTCCTTTCTTAGAGATCATCAGAAAAGTCTTTTACTTCCCACGATTTTGTGGGGTCTCCAGAAATAATTCGGAAGGTTTCCTTCCCACCATTCAACGTGTGTAGGAGTTCTATCTTCATTCCTACTGCACACATGTGAGACCCATAAAAAAGCTGTCTTATTGAGTGCAATTATCATAAAATCCTTTAAGTGAGGCGAAGTCGAGGCGAAATGCTTATTGGTCGTTTCTCAAACACGCATTCTCTCATTATGGTGTGATTATTTCTCACTCAATATTTAAGAATGAGAATATGTTCTTTGGTATTTCTAACTTCTTATTACTAGCATGCGAAACTCTATGTCCTCATAACTCTTTGGATGCTTGGGACGCTGGACGCTTTGAAGTTGGAGTAGGTTTTGTGGGTATACCTCTGGTAAACCCTCCAGAGACTATAACTCGGCCACTAGGGACACCTAGGGGTTTAAAGGCTTATTGCATACGCTAAATGCAATCGTGATGCCTGCGACAGTGAGTTAGGATTTTTAGTTTGCTCGAGGACTAGCAAAAGCCGGTGTGGGGAATTTGATAAGTGCATATTTCACATATATTTGGTGTTAATTCCATGCTAGTATTTGATGGTTTTCTTGCAGATTATTGTGTGTTACGCGTGTTTTCTCTTATTCTACGCTCACTTTAAGAAAGCTTGAATAGGAATAAAACGGTCAAATAAATGAGGAAATAATGGTGAAAACGTTTTCCCCATAAACACCAATGCGGTTTACCTCCCATTATTTCCCACACCCTTTACTCTCTTCCTTCATGAGGCCATGATTATTTTCTATAATAATTCTCTTGGGTAACGTTTCAATATGATGCTTGATAATTGAGCATTTTATAGTGAAAAAATTGTTAATTATTTGAGAAAAATAATTGTTTGAGTAATTTTGGGAGAATGTTATAGGGAATAGTTATAATCATTTAGTATGTGTAGTAGTGATGGAATCTTGACATCCTAGATTCTTTTAATTGAACACAAAAATCATTTTTAGCATTTCCATTATTTTATAAGTTTTATAAAAAATCACCATCTTTTGTCTAGAAACCGAATCTTTAAAAAAGAGCAACTTTAAAACTGCAATCTCTCCTTGAATTTGATAAAAGCTTTCATCTCTTGCAAGTTTTTAGAAGATTTCACTTTATGATAACAAGTCGCAATAAAAGACACGAGAGAAGAAGGGCAAAAGACCAATTGTAACTCGTCCCAAAATTATTCTGGTCTCAACACCTTTCTTTGCTTCCCTACCTAAATCAACCATTCTCCTCCACTTTGTGACCGAAGCAAGTCTGGAATGACCATTTCTTGGTTTAGGCCGGACATGTACAGATTGATCTCTCGAATCTAGAAAGTGCTCACGTGCAGCATATTTGTTTAGGGTTTCAACCAGTGTCTCACTCACTTACCGAATTTACCAAAATCGGCAGAAACGATTTTTACCCATAAACAATTGGCGACCACAGTGGGAGGATTGATCTTTCGGTTGCATATCAACTTTCGGAGATCGACCTCAAGATGACAGAGGCAAGCAGGTTGTTTATTCGACTACCAGACAACCTGGTTACCAGTCGTGAAATTACATGAAACGAATGGGGACCTGGGGACTCGCCAACAAAACTACAAACGGATTATTTGAGGATCTACAACTCGACAACCAGACAGCCTGGTTACCATTCACAAACCGCAAGAGACGACTGGGGACTTCACAAGAACCATAAGAAAAAGAATCAGACATCAGGAAGCTCCAAAATAACTGGAGACTTTCTGAAATCGCGACAATATTACATACAAGACCGGTTTTGCGCGGGGAGGATCTTGTTTTTAGCCAAAAGATCCAGAAAACTGAGTAAGTCTAGATCATATGAGATATGCGATTTATTATTTCGGGTTCTCGACAAAACCATCATACCATTTCATCATATGCCAGCTACTGGCACACACTTTCTTGAAAGCAATATTTTCCTCACAATTCATATTCAGAGCCATACTATTCAAACCATTCATTCCAAAAATAATCCAATATCCTCAAAAATACCAACCGCCTATCAAAACCAGTCGAACTCTAAACCAGATACCCAGTGTGTCTTTCAAATAAAAGAAAATAGAGCCTAAGTGAGAGTTTAGAAAAAACAGAGGAACATTTAAGGAAAATCATCCATCAAGGGCCTGCTTTTCTTGGAGAAAGCCTCCCTTGCATCTTCGAGAGCCTCTCTCTTCAAAGACAACATATTGGACAATTTTTCGGCTTCCGACTCCTGCCGTGCGATTTCATCTGCAGAAAGACTTTCGACTGCTACAATTTTTAACTTCAGGATCTCGGCAAGGCCTTTGACATACCACGAAGCACTGAATCGCTTCTCTACGCACACATCACGGTAATGCTCCCAGATGATGATGACGTTTTCATAAACAGTGTGGCCAGTCACTCCGCACATGTCCTCGAATGAAGATAAATCTTCTTCCACACGTTTAGCCAACGCAAATCGACTGGTAATCTTCTTGGGTGTGGCCATATGCCCACACTTTTTCCAGATTATGGCGTTAACACTACCGAAGCCCTGGTAAAGACAAGATGAAAATATTCAGAAACAAAATAGAAACCCACACGGCTTGGGTGAACCATCAGAAATAACACTTACCTGAATATTGGAGGAGTTGAAAGACATGGGAGTCATCATATCTATCGAAACCGACCGAAATCCACAAGCAAAGTTCTTCGTCCTCCGTTTCCTTTACCTGGGGACTTTCCACAATCACAGTGGTGCTTTCCTCGAAAGTCGATCTTACACACGAGGATCCCTTTTTTTCAAGAGATCCGGGAAACATAGTAAGTCTTCCCTAGGCAGAATATATATGGTTTACCATTTAAAGTTTTCACAGGAATGATAAAACCAATAGCCATGTTATATTTTCGTCCCATGTCATCTACCAACACACAATGTTCATGGTTCCATATATATCTTCCCTGGGATGTTTGTATCACATACAATCATAACCAAAAAGCGACATCATCCCTAAAAAAAAACATATATTCATTTATTCATATCTTCCATATCCTAAAACGATTTATCCCGAATAATAACCCAAAACCCTCATAGGTAACACTTTCTTATCAACCCAGAAATCCAGAAAAGAAAAAAAAGACTTTTCTATCAACCTAGAAATCCAGAAAATCAAAACCATAAGCCATGTGTTTCATTTGCCTTTCAAAAAAAAAAAACGGAAGAATTTCAGAAGACAAAAGTGCAAACGAAGCCATTCAACAGTGGTTTACTTTTCTCGGAGAAGACGTCATTCGTCATTTGGAGGACCGCCTGTTTCAGCTCCAACTCTTTGTTGCATCACCATGCATACCGACTTTGCATCATAAAGGTTACCAGTTACTATTCATGAAGTAGCTGATGCTACTATAGTAATATTCGAAGATTGGAACTATTTTCCTGCAGATTTATGGAAGGAATACCTATGGCTAAGGTTTGCACCAACAAAAAAAGAGGAGAACAAACTAAAGGAGGAACGCTGGAGTGCATAGCCAGAGTATGCTTGCCCACTTTGTTGCTACCACGCTACCGCTAACACCAACATTCCATGATCCACCCTGCACGCCTTCCAAGTATCGTTTCCACCGTCCCACGGAAAGAAGCCTCCCGCGTTATCATCACAGCTTGATAGCCAAAGTTCCAACACCAACAATTCGCTTCCAAGACAACACCAGACGTGCTTTCCAGACGCGCTTACCGGACGCACATTCCAGACGCACATGTCAGGAACACATGTAGCACGCACATGCCGGTCATGTTACTACACCCTGGTCAGCACCAACAGATAGTGTGTCTCCAGTGCTAGCTTCTCTGCTCAATGGATAACACCGGCAACTTGCATCTTTCCAGCGCCGAAAACTTACATCTTTCCAGCGCCGACACCTTACATCTTTCCAATGCTGACAGCTTGCATCTTTTCAGCACAATAGCCTGCATCCTTTCCAACGCCGCTAGCGTGCATCTTTTCCGACACTGACAACTTGCGTCCTCCCGATGTCACGCTTGCTCTTCCAGCTTTCATCTTAACAGAAACTTGTATCTACCCAGTGCTTGAAACTTGCGTACTTCTAGCATTGCACTTGAACGCCCTGTGGGGAAACATCAGTCTGATTTCATCACACGTAAAGATCAGGAACGACTTCTCCAAAATCGAAGAAAATCATCGAGCCCCCTGGGTTCACGAAGACTCTCTTCCCGTCAATAGACGCATGATTTCTGGGGAGTTCTCCCACAAGATTGTGCGGTCCATGATGAAACATTTATGTGAGATTCTATGTTTCCCGAAGGAACAACGTCGAGACATATCTGTAGACCTCAACCGCACTGCATTAAGGAAACATCTGTTTCCAACCAGAGAAGCCGCTCCCAAACCAAAGCACAATTGATAAAGGAACCCGGGATTCCTAACCATTGTTTGATTGAAGGGTGCCCGGTTTGACAACACACTGATTGACGCAGACGCTCCGCTTCAGCTTTCTCTCCATAAGCTACTTCAGGATCCGAAGCCGAAACTTTAGCGTTTAGCTTCCTAAGTTTCAACATCCTCTCCAAAAGCCGAAGCTACTTCAACGCCGTTTCTTCCTGCAAAGAGCCGTATCACCACGCTCCCGTGTCAAGGATCATGGTCACATCCAGCCAATTCTTTTACTTCCACGGAAGCCCATACAATCCCAGACAACCTGCTTTGTTACCACAACAGTGTAGTATATTCTGATCACATCTCCTACCAATAATTATTGCCGCTCATTCGTCGATACCAACCAGAGCTTCACCACATCATCAATTACTACAAAGAAGGAAACATGTAAACCATACTGGAGGACTGAGGATATGTACATAATCACTTCGCCGCCAAATCTCAAAAGACATAGTCAACCAAAAAGCCGCACTCACAACAAGGTCATCTACTCTTCAAGGGTACATTGCAAGAATATCATCATCTCTCTGTCTAGAAGACGCTTTCAATATTTTACGGGGTCATGGAGGGTCCCAAGCCTGCACTATCAGAATATTTCATTAAGTAATTTCTGAGTATCCCACTGTCACATCCAGAAGAATACAATAGGATCATGTCGAATCATATGGACGGGGAACTCAAGGAGATGTAATGAGAGTAGGCTGCGCATGGGGGCAACCTCCGACGAAGCAGTTTCTACTATTCTCGATTCGGGTTCCACCATCTGAGGCTCAATTGGGATTTCCGCCACTTACACTGCATTGGAAATCAATACTTCATAACCTGGAGGCACAAGTGGTTCATCGTCAACAACTCCAGGGTTGCTCGTACTAGTTGACCCATGATTCCCAACTTCGGTGTTAAGCACCTAATACGAAGATTACATGGGATTAGGATAGATCAAGTGTGGAAAATCCGTACGATCATAAAATTAAGAAAGTAAGTGAACTAAGATCATTCAAGTTCCTTATTATGCTTCTACAACATATGCAAGAAGTACCAAAGCCATGAATCACGTTTTCCAATCAAACTCAGCTGGGGGAAATTTACACTGCCCTGTGTTCAATTACGAACTGGGAGCAATTGGTGTGGAATCTAGTGTTGGTTTACATACCATTCTCTTCGCATTGAATTTACCTACAACATCTCAAAATTTCATGGCAATCGGATGAATGATCAAGGAGAGGTGACCATAACATCAGACAACACGCAACCTGGAAAAGTTCTGAAAACCTCCTGGAAGTTTACTGTTTCACGTTTTTCATCCCCTAAACATGCTCAAAATTCAAAAATATTCTTTGTGAAAGCTTGGAAATTTCCTGAGTTTGAATATACATATGCGGACATCGAAAATCCGACTCCAAACGAGGATTCTACAGCAACTTTAGTGAAGGGCGCCAATTAGGGTTTCAACGTGTCAAACCCTAAACCGCAAGCGTCTCCCTTGCAAGGGCTACCCAATCCGTGCCATCTTCCCAACCAGCGTCATCTTCCCAACCGGTGTCATCTTCACAATACATGGAAGCTTCCCAATCCTGGCCAGCTTCCCAATACGTGCAAGCTCCCCAATCCTGGACAACCTCCCAACGTGCAAGCTTCCCGATCCTGGTCAGTCTCCAAACTTGCACCAGCTTCCTAGATTAAGCCGGCCCCACCAAGCTAGCATGAAACTTGCGCCAACTCCCAAGGACGCCCAGCTTCCCAGCTTCCCAAATTATGCCAGCCTCCCGATTTGTGCAAAACTTCCAGAGGCAAGGATTCCAAATCATATCTATTAAAAAGGTCAGACAAGCCTCCCCAATTCTCTTTACGATTCACTGCTGATAGTTTATCACCATCTTATGCTTACCTTGCAACAAAGCTCTTGTTCCGAGCTAAGCATGGGACTTAATGTTGATGGTGGTTTTTAGACAAAGGGTAAAATTGTAAAACCACGAATAACCTAATGTCACCGATGACACATTTATTAGAACATTTAATGCATGTAGTCAGTAATTAATGGGGGTATTTTTTCAAATTAGGGTTACAACGAGGAAAACCCTAATTCCTCTCCTGTGCCAACGGTAAATCATGTCAGCCACACCAACCGCGCAAAAGCATGCCAACCATGCTAGCCGCACCCCTGTGCCAATGGCAAATCATGCCAGCCACACCAACCACGCCAACGCATGCCAACCATGCTAGCCGCACCCCTGTGCCAACGGAAAATCATGCCAGCCACACCAACCGTGCCAAAGCATGCCAACCATGTTAGCCGCACCTTTGTGCCAATGGAAAATCATGCCAGCCACACCAAACACTCCAAAGCATGCCAACCATGCTAGCCGCACCTCTGTGCCAATGGAAAATCATGCCAGCCACACCTAGCCCAAGCTAGCCGCGCCATGCCAAGCGCACTCTTCCTTGGCCCTGGCTATGCTAGTCACACCAACGCGCCAAAGCATTCCAACCATGCTAGCCGCACCTCTGTGCCAAAAGCAAATCATGCCAGCCACACCTATCCCAAGCTAACCGCGCCATGACAAATGCACTCTGCCTTGGCCCTATCTATGATAGTCACACCAATGCGCCAAAGCATGCCAACCATGCTAGACGCACCTCTGTGCCAATGGAAAATCATTCCATCCACACCTAGCCCATGTTAGCCGCGCCATGCCAAACGCACTCTGCCCTGGCTCAAGCTATGCTAGACACCACGCCAAGCCAAGAACGCTTACCTTGGACCTAGTCGTGACCCAAATTGTCCATGCATGCCATTGGCATATGCCAACGCGCTCACTGGTAGATTTTTTTACCAGGACGTGCCCCTAATGGCCAAGTGTGCCATTGGAACATGTCAACGCGCTCATTGGTAGCTTTTCTTACCAGGACGTGGCCCTAATATCCGGGGGTGCCATTGGCACATGCCAACGCGCTCACTGGTATCTTTTCTTACCAAGTCGTGGCCCTAATGTCCGAGCTTGCCATTGGCACTTGCCAATGCGCTCACTGGTAGATTTTCTTACCAAGACGTGTCCCTAATGGCCAGGCATGCCATTAGCACATGCCAACGCGCTCACTGGTAGCTTTTCTTACAAATCCTCGGCCCTAATGGCCGAGCGTGCCATTGGCACATGCCAACGTGCTCACTGGTAGCTTTTCTTACCAGGACGTGGCCCTAATGGCCGAGCGTGCCATTGTCACATTCCAACGCGCTCACTGGTAGCTTTCATTACCTAGTCGTGGCCCTAATGGCCGTGCGTGCCATTGGCACATGCCAAAACCCTCGCTGGTATCCTAACTTGCAAATCGTGCGACCTACCACCAAGGCATTTCGCACATGCCACACGCGCCACTGGAAGCTTTGGCATAGTCACTTGTACTCAACGTGCAACCTACCACTAAGGCATTCCGCACATGCCTCACGCGCCACTAGAAGCTTTGGCATAGCCACATTCACTCAACGTGCAACCTACCACCAAGCAATTCCGTACATGCCAGTGGCACATGCCACACCAACCACGCCAAAGCATGCCAACCATGCTAGCCGCACCTATGTGTCAAAGGAAAATCATGCCAGCCACACCTATCCCAAGATAACCGCGCCATGCCAAACGCACTCTGCCTTGGCCCTAGCTATGCTAGTCACACCAACGCGCCAAAGCATGCCAACCATGCTAGACGCACCTCTGTGCCAATGGAAAATCATGCCAGCCACACCTAGCCCAAGCTAGCCGCGCCATGCCAAATGCACTCTGCCCTGGCTCAAGCTATGCTAGACACCACACCAAGCCAAGAACGCTTACTTTGGCCCTATCCGTGACCCAAATTGGCCACGCATGCCATTGGCATATGCCAACGCGCTCACTGGTAGATTTTTTTACCAGGACGTGGCCCTAATGGCCAACCGTGCCATTGGCACATGCCAACGCGCTCACTGGTAGGTTTTCTTACTAGGACGTGGCCCTAATAGCCGGGGGTGCCATTGGAACATGCCAACGCGCTCACTGGTAGATTTTCTTACCAAGTCGTGGCCCTAATGGCCGAGCGTGCCATTGGCACATGCCAACGCGCTTACTGGTAGCTTTTCTTACCAAGACGTGTCCCTAATGGCCGGGCATGCCATTGGCACATGCCAACGCACTCACTGGTAGCTTTTCTTACCAATTCCTCGGCCCTAATGGCCGAGCGTGCCATTGGCACATGCCAACGCGCTCACTGGTAGCTTTTCTTACCATGACGTGGCCCTAATGGCCGAGCGTGCCATTGTCACATGCCAACGCGCTCACTGGTAGCTTTCATTACCTAGCCGTGGCCCTAATGGCCGTGCGTGTGATTGGAACATGCCAAAACCCTCGCTGGTAGCCTAACTTGCAAACCGTGCGACCTACCACCAAGGCATTCCGCACATGCCATAGGCACATGCCACACGCGCCACTGGCAGCTTTGGCATAACCACTTGTACTCAACGTGCAACCTACCACTAAGGCATTCCGCACATGCCTCACGCGCCACTGGAAGCTTTGGCATAGCCACTTTCACTCAACGTACAACCTACCACCAATCCATTCCGTACATGCCATTGGCACATGCCACACGCGCCACTTGCATCCTGGCATTGCCACTTGCACTCAAAGTTCAACCAACACTCGAGACATCAACACAAACTGGGGGATGATTTCCAGGGTCTTGGTTTGGCGGTTATAGCATGCAGCGTACACTACGCTCACTTTAAGAAAGCGTGAATAGGAATAAAGAGGTCAAATAAATGAGAAAATAATGGTGAAAAAGTTTTCACCCATAAACACCAATGCGGTTACCACCTCCTCCCATTGTTTCACCCTTTACTCTCTTCCTTCATGAGTCCAGGTTACGTTTCAATCTCAACTTGTATAAATAGGTCTTACCTATTTCCACCAGACAACAAGTCTCGGTCAGGAGAAAAACATAACACTCTCAGAAAAGGAAACTTTGCAAGCTCTCCAAAAAGCTTTCATCTCTTGCAAGCTTCTGAAGCTTTCACTTTCTGATACAAGTCGAGACACTACTCTCCCAGAATTATTCTGGTCTCAACACCTTTCTTTGCTTCCCTCCCCAAATCAACCCTTCTCCTCCACTTTGTGACCGAAACAAGTCTGGAACGGCCATTTCTTGGTTTAGGCCGGGCTTATACATATTGATCTCTCGAATCTAGAAAGTGCTCACATGTAGCACATTTGTTTAGGGTTTGAACCAGTTTCTCACTCACCTATTACCAAAATCGGCAGAAACGATTCTTACCCATAAACAGTTGTAAACCACAAAACCAATACCCTAATGAGCATCCCCCAATTTGTGACATGTGTTGATGTCTCGAGTGTTTTCGTGGAAAACATGTAGCAAGTTGCTGTTGTTTGGCAAGTTGATCTTGGGAGACTTGCCGGCTCGGTGGTGAACCTCGACGGTCGAGATTTTGCATCTTGAGAGGAAGGGTAGCCGTTGATTATTGTAACCCTTCGTTTGGCAGCCAGCAGTATAAAATAATGGCCGACATGGCTTTGGCATAGTTTAGTCGTGGCCAATCTAGGATTTTGGCATGGTTTGGGCACGGCCAAAATTAGGGTTTGGCGTTGTGGCCAAAGAATTGGCACCGTGGCCAAGTTGGTGTCGTGACCAAAAGTTGCCAAAAGTTTGGTAACGAACTTGTACGGCTGAGATACGCATCTTAAGAGGAAGGATAGTCGTTGATCGTGGCTACCTTTTGTTTGGCGTCCAGTGATATGGTGGAGTGGTTGGTATGTTTGCGCATGTTTTAGGCGTGGCCAAAATTAGGGTTTGGTACAAACCGTGCAGTTTTGGAATTGGGCCTGAAGTTGCCATGCGTTTGGTGGTGAACTTGTACGGCTGAGATCTGCATATCAGGTGGAAGGGTAGCCGTTGATTGTCGCAACCCTTCGTTTGGTAGCCAGGGGCATGGAGGCATGGCCGGCATGGCTTTGGAAATGTTTTAGGCGCGGCTAAAATTAAGGTTTGGTACAAACCGTACAATTTTGGCATTGGGCCAGAAGTTGCCACGCGTTTGGTGGCGAACTTGTATGGCTAAGATCTACATCTCAGGTGGAAGGGTAGCCATTGATTGTCGCAACCCTTCGTTTGGCCGTCAGCGGCATGGCCGGCATGACTTTGACAATGTTTTAGGCGCGGCCAAAATCAGGGTTTGGTACAAACTGTGCAGTTTTGGCATTGGGCCAGAAGTTTCCACGCATTTGGTAGCGAACTTGTACGGCTGAGATATGCATCTCAGGTGGAAGGGTATCCATTGATTTCCGCAACCCTTCGTTTGGCAGCCTAGCGGCATGGAGGCATGGCTTTGGAAATGTTTTAGGCGCGACCAAAATTAGGGTTTGGTACAAACCGTGTAGTTTTGGCATTGGGCCAGAAGTTTCCACGCGTTTGGTGGCGGAGTTGTACGGTTGAGATCTGCATCTCAGGAGGAAGGGTAGTCGTTGATTGTCGCAACCCTTCATTAGCAGCCAGCGGCATGGATGCATGGCCGGCATGACTTTGGTAATGTTTTAGGCGCGACCAAAATTAGGGTTTGGTACAAACCGTGTAGTTTTGGCAATGGGCCAGAAGTTGCCACGCGTTTGGTGGCGGACTTGTATGGTTGAAATCTGCATCTCATAAGGAAGGGTAGTCGTTGATTGTCGCAACCTTTCGTTTAGTAGCCAGCGGCTTGGAGGCATGGCCGGCATGGCTTTGACAATGTTTTAGGAGCGGCCAAAATTAGGGTTTGGAATAAACCGTGCAGTTTTAGCATTGGGCCAGAAGTTGCCACGCGTTTGGTGGCGAACTTGTACGGCTGAGATCTGCATCTCAAGTGGAAGGGTAGCCGTTGATTGTCGCAACCCTTCGTTTGGAATCCAACGGAATGGAGGCATGGCCGGCATGGCATTGTCAATGTTTTAGGCGCGACCAAAATTAGGGTTTGGTACAAACCGTGTAGTTTTGGCATTGGGACAGAAGTTGCCACGCGTTTGGTGGCGAACTTGTATGGCTGAGATCTGCATCTCAGGTAGAAGGGTAGTCGTTGATTGTCGCAACACTTCGTTTGGCAGGCAGCGACATGTGGTAGGGCCGACATGACTTTGCACTACACCAAATTTAACGTTTAGCAACAGCTTAAATCTGTTGCTGAATGGTCTTGCAACAGATTTATGTCGTTGCTAAACACCCCGTCGCAGTTTTTCGCAACAGCTCTAGCTCTGTTGATAATTTCGGTCAGCAACGGCAGTAGCAACATAAACAGCTGTTGCGAAATTAAAATATAGAAACAGAAACTATCTGTTGCTACTCTGTTGCTAATTTTAGAGTTATTCCAGGATATATTTTAGTAGAACAGGATATAGTTGTTCTGGTTCAGATTTAGCAACACATTTATGCCGTTGCTAAAGGTTTGCAAAAAAAAAAAAAAGGTCAAGTCTTCGTTGACCTAGTCAAAAACGATTTCTCCCAAATTTATCCTGCAATACCCCAGTTCCCTGCAATTACCCTGATTCATCCAATTTTGAAGATTCAAATTAAGAACCCACGTATTCAACATTCCCACAGTTCATATACTCCAACTACAATGATTATAATTGATCCATTTAACCAACAGATAAATTTGGTAATTGACATACAATGTTTTATGTTCAGATTCATACAATGTTCTATGCTCAATTTTTTTAAACTTTAAGTACAATCCAACACAAAGGGATCCGATACTGACCCAAGTTAAAGGGGAAAAAAAGCCTACAAGATCCTATAATATACCGTATTCTCACTGAAGCTCAGTCTCAGAGCCATGTTTCCACGCATATAGCAATAATTTGGTACAGATCACACCTACACCGAAGAAAAAAACACCATTCAGAAGCAGTAGAGGACCACAATATGCCTACTGCACAGATAAGATTTATTACTCATAATCAGTAGGCCTTTATCCAGAAAACACATTACTTGAGACCTTGCACAAGATGATGAGCCTAGCTGAGAATTACAATGTAACAAGGTATCACTGACAAAATCTCCTGCTTTGTCAATCAACTGAAGAATCACATCTATATACCTGCCACCAGAGATGCATCAGAGACCACAATGCTGAATAGAAACCTTCAAGGGTGAAATATCAGCGCAGAAGGGTGCAATGTGAGTATCATGACATGCTGCTAACGTAAACCACCTCTAGCATATAATCTATCCTTACCAAGATAAATCAGGAGCAAACTTCTCTGCAAGGATAGCAGCCTTTAATGCCAACTCCTCGTCCATTACAAAGTCAGCGGAGCTGAGATACTGAAAATCAAATTTCTGAACACTTTTAAACAAATTGATTCCTCATTCCTTGCATGCTCGCATGAAGAAATGCCATCAAATATTAGCTAAAATATGCTGACCTGCAATAACTCCTCGACTATGTCTTTTGCAATGGAAACATCGCCATACAACAAATCAAGAGCACGCCTTCTAATACTGTAAATATACATCTGAAAAACGTTAAGATCATGCTATATTTGTTGTTATAACACCACATCGCGATGCTATCTAGTCTAGTTCATCAAGAATAAGCTAAATTTCTTTTTTATAAATGCAGATTAAGTCAAATATGCCACCGAGCAAAGAGCCGTATCACATCTGTACAATAAATGCACCCAGGAAATTGTGCTTCACAACTAAGTTGTTTTTAAAAGAAAGTACTTTTTTTCTGCAGATTCATCCATAATGATTGGTCTCATTAGGAAGTAACCAAGGTATAATGCACCAGAAGAATCGAATGCTACCCAATTTAATATAAATGAGGATGCAAACGAAAATACATAGAAGGCATCTGGACGTATAGGAAAGACAGGAATGCATACACATGTGTCATTTTATGGCCTGACGTGTCAATACTGCTCTATTATCGACATTGCATCAGTACTTCTATATAGAAGCTAACATCTTTCAGACTTTCCTCTTCGTGTATCATATTGAAAAGCTAAAATTACTAAACTATTGTTAGTTACCTCTGATTAACCAGTGTCCTCAGCCTCGAGTTTTTCAAAGTGGGAAATTGAAGCTGCTCATTCTCCTTGAAAGTAAAAAAAGTAGAATACACTATTCAGTAATCATAAAGGAAGAGGCAACAAAAAAACAATAAATATGACCAGATTCTAATATACTTATACTTGATTTTCACCATCCACACCATCACCAACTTCAGTAGCTTCCCCATACTACTAAAAGTCACCACCACCACCATCTATATAGCAAGTCCCATACTACTACAAGTCCCCATTACCATAATCTCTAATACCCGCCCCCACAATACTAAAATGTTACCTAAGACATTCTAGTAACTTTGAAATATGATTTTGAAGAAATCCTAACCTAATTTTTAGTTGAGGAAGAACATCAACTCACCATCATGATTTTGCCGGTATCAAATAGATGTCATTATCGTACTCATACTTTAATGATCTAAATCAACTTTTCCGTCCGTATGTGAATGGAAATAAGGCATATCAAATTGGAGTTTCAAAATTCCCCAAATAAGCAATGAGGAAGGTATGAATAGGTAACTATAAAAACAAACAGAACAGCTTCATTCTAAAACAAAAAATGAACATAAATCATGCAAGATATTGGCGGTGGAAGAAATTACATATTCAGACACACAAGTCACTTCATCTATTACCTAAAAAAAAATAGGGACTTGAATAAGTGTATCACTTACCCAATCACTGGTACCACGGACCCCCTCCATTCCAGTAAACTCTCAGCTACAGCCTGCAAAGTGCAATATCAATCAATCAACTTGTGCATTTATACATTTCTACTGATGATAAAGTAACACATGTAAGAGCATGACAACCTATGGCTAAGGAATGTATATCAAGTCTCTTAATAAAATACTTGTGCATTTATTACAAAGTGAATGTATATCAAGTCTCTTAACCAAAACAGGGAAGTCAACACGACAAAAACCAAACCATAAGACAACCATTTCCTTTGACATACCGAATCTCAGGCAAGCTGTTGTATTAGTTCCACACTAAATTCTCCCTCTTGGATTGAGATGCTATGCATTCGGGTCAAACTCATATCCCTCCATGTTTGAGTAAGGGGGCTAACGTAAATGACACCATCCAAGCATTTCTGTAACATGAGTTTTGTTAAAGTGCATAACAGTAGTTTTGTAAAGTCATTATTGATTGCAAAAGAGTAATGTAAATTCCCACCTCAAACCACTACTCAAACCTCAATCTTCATAATCTTCCAATTGAATCCAGATATGCCTAATCATACAGTAAGACCTGCGCAAAACAGTTTGATTATAACTTACTTCTTCATTGATTAAATTAGAGTAATGCACGTATAGTAGTAACAATCGGTCCCTACAACATTCACAGAGAGATAAGAAAGTGTCACAGAAAAGAGTTATCTATCATCGGAGGTTGTAATGCATACCTGCATGCCACAAACCACGATTTGATCACCCTCGTGAAGCACCCCATTTACTAGCACAACATCAATAGTTGTCCCCAGACCTTCAATAACCTTAACCTCCAACACTGTGCACTGCAGAACAACCATCGCCAAGAGATACATTAGACATGAATCCACAGTTTATATCAATTAGTACGAGTTTATGATGTTTTCCAGGAATATAGATAGTAACCTGAATTTCATTGATAAACATAGGTTTCTCCACCATAGTTTTCTGAGTCCACTCAACCAATAATAACAGCATATCCGGAATTCCTTCACCGCTGATACATTTGCAAAAAGGAGACCCAAAAATCAGCCAGTGAACTGATATAAAAGAAGTGTTTCTATAAAGACAGCTTGTCCCAACCATATAATACAAGCTTGGTGATAGGTTCGACAAACACACCTGATTGCACTTGTTGGAACAATACTGTAGGTTTCTCCCATTTCTTTATTTTTGTAGTACAACTCGGAATTCAGACCCTGCTCCTTAAACTCCGTTATGATCTGAGAAAAGAAAACAAGAAACAAATCAGTTAATCTAAATCCTACCACGTCGAACACCACAAAAGTCAGAGATTTATCTTTACCTGTGTGAGCCTCGATTGGAATTCCATCTGCACATCCTTAGATTGCATCTTCATAGCTTTGACAATCGGTGCATTCTTGCAAGTTTTCCAACCATATAATCTGTCGACCTTTTAAATTTGAAAAGAAAAAAAAATATCAATTTCTAATTTTACAGTCGCGGTGTATTATTTCAGTTATCAGCAAAGTAAGCACACCATGTTCAGTGCAACTACGAACTCTGTGTTCCACATTTTCAGAAGATTCAGGGATTCAATAGTCTGTGGTTCCAATCCATGCATGATGTCAACAACCAAAATTTCAATATCATACAAACCAGACCCTCGTGAACGAAAGTTCGTAAACGATTCGTGTCCTGGCGTATCAATAACTAAAAGACCAGGGACCCTCAACTTCGCATCTGCTTGTAACTCCCGCGTTTTCTCTCTTATGTTCTCGGCAGGAAAATAGGTAGCCCTAATTTGCTGTGTAATTCCTCCAGCCTCGCCTTCCTGGACATTAGTTCCTCAGATGCAATCTAGTAGATTTGTTTTACCAGTATCAACATGTCCCATAATACAGCATATTGGAGAACGTAGATTATCTTCGCTCCTTTTCGAAAGTGCCTCCTTAGTCCGTGCTTCGCGTTTAGCTGCAACATCCTTCCTCCTATTCTTGTCCACAACATCAACTGATGGACCATTGTCGTCATCACTATTAACATCTTCGGATTTTAAGGGTTCAGGAACACCTTTACCAGAAGCAGTTGATGGTACTTCCTCCTCAACTTCTAACAACTTTGAAAACAACACGAGGGTCAGAGTTTCAGGGTGCATAAAACCTTCATCTTTGATTCAAATTAAACAAACAATAGCTCTATAGAAGGATACCAATCTCCTCTACAATTTTTGTTAAGACATCATGAACTAAGTTGGTATCTAACATATCCATAAATGTTCATGAAGTTGCCTACTCACCGCAGTTACAAGGAGATTCCAGATTTCAAAATAACCACTAAAATCATCAAAACTTAGTCAACTCAATTCCAATTCAAGCAAGATAAGTCCCTGTAGATTAGTAATTTCTAACTCAGGTCATAAGTTGTAAAAATCTTTGAGGAAAAGAACTGTCATGTGTGCCGGACAGATGCTACACAAGATGATACACTTCAACATGTAAAGTTCTAACTACAATATCGATTGACATGCTGGATTTCTTATTCAAAAGGTGAGCTAATACTTAACAGTAGAATCTTAGGCTAATTTAGGATGTATATTTGTCAAGATCACTGAAGAAAAAAAAGGTTAGTCAAGAATATTGAACAACAGATACTAAAATAGGCAAAACTTACTCTAAGTAGCTCAGGACAGGACATTAAACAACTCAATAGATTTATCTTTCAAAGCACTGCCTTACATGAGAAGAACCTTAATTCAGTTCATTATCTAGAGTGCCCTAGAATCAGGTTGAAGTCACATGACAAAACGTGAAATTTCTGAGATGATGTGGTATGTTTCAATTATCATACTTTTCTCATGAAACCCAACATTAGCAGTGACTCATAAGACTAAAACCTATCTAATTCTAAATTTCAGGAGTTCTGTCCCTAACATGGATCAACAGGCAAGATTAAGAAACAAACAAAACATAACAACCACAAAAGAAACCCTATGATTCTGGTGTTACACAGATTCTTAAAAAAAATCACTAGTCTCTTCCATTTCGAATTCTTATCAAGCTTCAGTACCAGGAATAGTTAAAATAGACCCTAGATTCTTCATACTTAATCTGATTACAAAATTGACAACAAGTAGAGTGATTGATTCATTGAAGAAGACCTAATCTGCATTCAATTAATCGGAGTAAGAAGAAATAAGGTCAATATCGTACCTTTAATCGTAAACCTAATCTGCGTTCTACATAAACACCATAAAGTGTAAATATGCTTGACCCTTGGAAGAAGAGATTACGATACCACCATCGTTATTTTTTCATCTTTTCTAATTCTTATTCAAGTCTGCTTGCATATACTTCTGATTAATGGAAACAAATTGCAATTATGATTAGAAAATGCTAGACAAATCTACAAAAAGATTAAGAAAAAAAAAAGAAAAAAAAACCTACCGAATGAAAAGAATTTTCGCGGATGGAGATTAGGATGAAAGAAAGTGTTTAGAATTGAGCAAGCAAACTGATTACAGAAGTTGGCTTCCATATTTAAAGGAACTGAAAATGCAATCGTGGGTTATGTTAACTGATAATTTTGGAAACCCTAATTGAGAATTTTGGGGGAAATCGATATAATAATAGAGAAGTGAGATTTACCCATATCACCCAGATCTTGATCATCTTCAACCAATGATGATGTTTGGAGAAGAGTCTGTGTTAGGTGTTCTTCATCGCTTCCAATAAATAAAATAAATCGGAAACAAAATCTAAATCTAAATGAGAAATAAAAGAAGAAATCCAGATATATAGATCGAGAGACTGAGATGAAACATAAGAGCAGAGATTGGGAAACTGCAGATAGAGGAATAAAGAGAAGAGAGTTGGGGAAGAGAGGGTTTCAGCTGATCTGCGAGTAAGGAAGGAGAAATAGGTTGAAGAGAAACTTATCTCTTCGATAGAAACAAATAGAGAAATCCCGATTGTCTAAATTCAATGGGTCAAGGAGTCAAGGGGGTGGAAGTATATCAATACCATTAAAAGGATATCAAAAATATGGGCGAAAAACAAGTTGAAAAGTGTTACCTGGAAGCATGTGAATCGCATGCTTCTGATCTCCGCAGTTGCTACTAGAAACATAACCCTGGACGTTGCGAGATTCGAAACAGAAATCAGCAGTTGCTAAATTTTAGCAACATGTTTTCTTGTTGCTATTTAGCGACAGCTCTACTTCTGTTGGTAATCTGGGTTGCTAAATGCTGAATTTGGTGTAGTGTTGGCACAGTGGTGCGGCTGGCATGGTTAGCATGCCTTGACGCAGAGATGTGGCTGGCACGACATGCCATTGGCACATGTGGTGCGGCTGACATGGTTGGCATGCCTTGGCGCGGAGATGTGGCTGGAACGACATACCATTGGCACATGTGGCATGGTTGACATGCCTTGGCGCGGAGGTGTGGCTGGCACGTCATGTCATTGGCACATGTTGTGCGGCTCGCATGGTTGGCATACGTTGGCGCGGAGATGTGGCTGGCACGGCATGCCATTAGCACATGTGATGCGGCTGGCATGGTTGGCATGCCTTGGCGCGGAGATGTGGACGACACGACATGCCATTGGCACATGTGGAGCGGATGGCATGGTTGGCATGCCTTGGTGCAGATATATGGCCGGCACGGCATGCCATTGTCACATGTGGTGCGTCTGGCATGGTTGGCATGCCTTGGCGCGAAGGTGTGGCTGGCAGGGCATGCCATTGGCACATATGGTGCGGATGGCATGGTTGGCATGCCTTGGCGCGCAGATGTGGCTGGCACAACATGCCATTAGCACATGTGGTGCAGCTGGCATGCCTTGGCGCACAAATGTGGTTGGCATGACATGCCATTGGCACATGTGGAGCGGCTGGCATGGTTGGCATGCCTTGGCGCAGAGATGTGGCTGGCACGGCATGCCATTGGCACATGTGGTGTGGCTGTCATGGTTGTCATGCCTTTGCACATAGGTGTGGCTGGCATGGTATTCCATTTGCACGGTGGTGTGGGAATTAGGGTTTGGTATGTCAAAACCCTAATTAGCATATACGGCATGCATAGATGGCATGCTCGTCTAGCATGAGTGTTTGGCATGTGCGAAGATGATGTCGGTCAATACTGGGGTTTCTACCGTGTAACATGACACACACACATATATATATGGTACCCTGGTAAATTTCTCACAGACGTATTGAAGGGCTCAATAAATGCGCTAGTGGGGATATTATTACTCAAGTTTCATTTCTTTTCAAAGGGACGTCACTGTTTGACTAAGGTTTTATGATTTTAAACCTAAGCTAAAAACCACCATCAACACCTGGCTAAGTGGCAAATTTTCCACTTAGTCAGGCCAGTTTGCTTGTTTGCCAGATCCATAGTGGGTGCAAAACTGGCAAACTGGCCAGTTTGCTATGCCCATAGGAACCTAATAAATAACAATGTCATTTAATCCTAATTTACTTTCCGTTTAATATTTATCGTTAAAATTAATTACCTATTTTGTTTTCTAAATCAATATTTTTTTAAGAATCAGTAAATAGTATAACTTGATATGCTTACCTTTAGGCCGTGTTTGGGAGCTTTGACTACATAAAGCTTAGCTAGGGAATTTTTTTCTCCAACTTGAACAAGATTATCACAAGATGTATTAATAAAGATGATGTTTGTATTTCCCTTATATCCATCACAGGTTTATCATATATTATGTTTGTCTCTCCATATTCTAAATCTATATATTTATAAAATAATCCTATATTATGGATAAAATTGTTGGAGAAAAAAATAAAAACATAATAATAAAGTTAAAAAAATTGAAAGTATTTTGATTAATTAAAATAACTACCTGTATAACCGTCTAACTCAGGTAAGGATATTGAAATCCTGGATATTTTGGAGAATAGCATAACCTTGATTTTTTTAGCTTCCTAAAATTAAGGAAGATTTAGTTGTTCGTATCCTCGACTAGAATTAGAACAAGACAAACATAATTTAATTGTATTTTCTTGATAACCAAACCTAGAATAGGCATTTCCAAGGGGCCAAACACGACCTTATTGAATTAAAATTAAGTTAGAATGACAAAAAAAAACTAATTTAATTGAATAGGATAGCGGTTGGTCTTCGATAACCAATATGATTGGTTTGTTATGTGCACACTCTTTTAAGGAGTGTGCACAAAATTGGACTCGTAGTTTGATATTTACTGAGTGGTGGATATTTCACTTGGACTTTACTACGGATTAAGGCAAGTAACAATATTTATATTTATTTTTTAATCCTACTTGTCAATTTCTGACTGAAGTTATCTGATTCATATGGATCGACTTAGTGTGTTTATTGTTCTGAGTCAGATCTGACTCATCCGACTCAAAAATATGTGAGTTAATGGCTTGGTCCCATGAGTTAATGACATTTCATTCTATGGCTCAATATGGTCTAATTCAAGTCGCGAGTCATCAACTGTAAATGTACGCGTGAGAAGCACGAGTTCAGATGAGATCAAACGAATTCAAGAATCAGATTTAATTTTGGAGCTAGACTTATATAAATTATTAAGTTGATTTTTATATCCATAGAGCCGTTAAATGTTTCCAAACTGAAACGCATAATGTCAGATTATCATTTTGAGTAGATATAGCACACTCACAGTTGTGTATCAAATAAAATGAAATGATAGTCTTAATTGTGCATTGTCAAAAATAATTGAACATCTATATCTCTAAAAAAAAAATTTTGGACAATCAACATATTTCAATCATTCAAATCAAAATAATGATTGCATGTTCGCTTATAAGAATAACAAAAACATCAAAATACTAGATAATCAAAACCCTAATACATATAAGGACATCAATTACAAGTAGATCGCGAAGAGAAAGAGCGACAAACCGCAAAGATATATCCAGAAAAAATTTATGTATAAGGGAGAGATGATGGTATATCTGGAAATAAATTCTGACCATTTAATCAGATTGTATTCTTCTTCAATAAGAGATGCTCCTAAAACAAATAAGTACTTTTCCCATAAACTTGTCGATCCACACGAACACGAATGTTGATTCAAAGTGATGTCGTGATGAATCGTCGATGTTTTTGAATCGAGAATAACAAGCCACGAACCAGACATTAAAACTTGAAGAACTCGACCTACAACGACGAAGAAAAATCACCCCAAAATGACGAAGAGATATGTCAAAAGACACAAAAAACGATATAAAAACATCTTATTCAATTACCTACTACCAAAAACTTTAAAATAAAAAAATAATCCTCAGATCTGCTCCAAAAGGACCAAATCTGAGCAAGACGACTCTTGAGTTTTTTTCTTTTTGTTTGAGAAAGGGAAAAGCTATATCTTCTCGAGAAATACTAGATTTTAAGTTTCCAAAGGATATATTCCTATATCTCTAGATAAACCATAGAACACCACAAATGAATATGATCCTTCGTAATTTAAAAACAACTACAATGTAATGTCTTTGAACAAACTTAAGGGTGTAATTTAATATCTAAAAACTTCAAAACTCATTTGATATTTCTTATATATAATTTTTGGATTTGATATCCGTTTTTTTTGTTTGTTCCAATACGAAATTAAGACACAAACGTATCCGTATCCGCATCCAAAATATAAGTATCCAAAATTGTATGGATATATATTTTAAACCAACAAAAGTGTGTATCAAACGTAATTCTTTTTACAAAAAACTGCTTCCTGATAAGGAAAGATCTTTCTTGCAGGGAGCTCTTTCAACATTGACTTCTCTCTTCTCCCTGACCCCTTCCTTTAAGCAGTGATAATGCCTCGATATCCCTTGCTCAACTGCTAGTTCTTGCAAAAGGATTAGCAATTATGCCATTTGTGAAATCGATATGTCAGGATCTTGCTCAAGCTAGCTAGTATTTAACACAGACTTCTCAACTGTTACTTAAAGTAATAATTACTGAATTAGTATTTATATGTACCACAAATTTTTAGATTGTTACTTTAGATCTTAACTATAAACCATTAACACAGACCGATTCTTATAAACCCATAAAACTTTGATTTCAAAAAATTGGATTTTTGAGTGATTGCATGTTATTGAAACCTACTCTAGGGGATTGAGTTGATACAAGATTATCTTATTTGAGCTACTTTAGGGATTAGCTAATTATCGGCAATATTTTTTTCTTTCTATTAATACATATAATATAATATTTATTATTCAACTTGAAATTTTAAAAATTGGTGTTACAATTTACACAATAGAATCGTACAAAATAAATAAAAGAAAAGAGAAGAAAGAAGAATCGGTTGAAATGGAGATGGAAATGGAGATGAAATTGATTTTTGTTTATATTTTTATTATTAGGATTTAATAGGATAAGTTGGTAGTATTAAAACTCTATAAAGGGTAAATTTGTAGATTCATCAAATTTAGTCACCCATTATCCTTTCTACTGGGTGGGCAAATGCCTTAAGCCCAAACTAGGACAGGTCTAAGAAATGGGGTCCGTAATAAGACTAAACGTAGGGATGAGCATTTTATCCGTCATCCGCGGATTTAACCGGGACCAACCGTACTTGTGCGGATGGGTGTCCGGACTGTTCGCTAATGGGTTGAGCGTGGATGAGATAAATCCAACGAATTATGGATTGGACCCGGATGCAACCTTGAAAATCCGTTGGATATCCATACCCGTTAGATTAAGGATATTTATAAAAATTTTAGAAAATATTATGGATAATTTTGGAATTTTTATAGTGTTTGCTTGGAGTGTTGTCCGCGACACTTCTATATATATATATATATATAATTTGTAGGTTCCATAAGAAGTCATCTATATTGGATTTAGTTTTTCATTATAAATTTTAACTAACACAAGTCCATTGGATTATCCGCACCCAATCCGTTTATCTGTGCATCTATTGGATGCATCTATTGGATGTGGATTGGATGCGGATGCCAAATTTGAAATCCGTAGAGAATTGAATTGGATGCGGATAAGGTGAAAACCGGTCCATACGAGATCATGCTCACCCCTAACTAAACGTGTCGATCCATGTTATTCATTAGGCCGACCGAGCAAAGCGAGGGAGGACCTTATATGGTGACTTTGTGTCAATGTGAAGCGTGACATTTTTTTTCAATTGGACAAAAAAGATTGGATTTGGTGTAACCAAAAAGGACGTATGTGTAATTTTTTTAAAGAAGGGGAACTAGATATAAAAGCCAAATTTTATTATAATTCCTTATTCTTTAAAGGTATAATTGGTAAACAAACTTTAAAATAACATATTTAAAAATCCGTGCCTTGGAATTTTACAAATTTTATCTTGTTGGAAAGCTAATAAAAAAACATATCCAACGAGCACAAACAACAATATCAAATTTAGAGTTTTTACGAAAAAATCGGAGAGATTTATCATTTTAGGTACAATTTTGAAAATAAATGTATATCCTTTATGCACAAAGGATACATAATACTTTATGTAACCATATTTTGGTTTATTCATCAACTAATTTTCCTTTGCAACTAATAAAACGATGTACTCTTACCGTTTCAAGAAAGTGGTACTTTCACTTTAGACACAAATTTTCTTTTACAATCCAATTGCAGCAGTGTTTCTTTTTTTCTTCGGTCGGCCCTCCCCACCGTGGCAACGGTCATCTAATTATTGTTCATTAATATTCATCAAGCAAGCACCACTTACAAATAAATTTTCAGTAAGCAGCACGTGGTGGAGCACCAGAGGTGTAAGTGTGACGTGTCCTACATTTCTTCCGTTTCATTTCTATCACCCGCTTTTTTTTTTTTTTTTTTTTTTTTACTCTAATTGGGAGAGTTTTGTATACAAAAATTAAAAGCCATTTCTCATCAACGACAGAGCTTTGGTGGTATCGAAATAAGATGGAGGCTTCATGAATTGATAGGGATGATGGAGTTTGGGTTTCATTATGGTCTGAATTTTGGGGTTTCATGGATTTTGTATTCTCAGAGCAGTAGTTGTTTGATGGTATCTGTATAGAGACGGGAATGGAGATGGAGTGGAGCTTCTTCAAATAAACTGATTTCATTTGCCAACACCTAAAATGGGTTCGACAGTTTTGAGGTGAGTTTTGTGTGGAATGGTACACCACGACCCATAATCTTAGTTTCTTTTTTTCCAGCTCCCCTAACCTTAAGATATTCTCCTCTCCAAATATTCCATATTAGGAATTTTCTGTATCTTTCTCAGAAGATTAACGAAAACCAAATCACCGATTTCGCCGGATTGAGTAACCAATTTCCGTCAAATTGAGTAAAATTATTTTTTTCCCGCTGCTGATTTGATTCATTGATTTTCATACTCCCTACAAAATAAATTTAGACCTAAATCAAGCAACTTATTTCCTTTGGCGGGATGATTCCGCTAATCTATTTTGGGTTTCGAATTTCAGTAGGCTATATAAACCCTAAGTAACTTACATTTACCAATAATCTACTCAAAATCTTGTTTCTTATCTTCAAGGTACTCTTTATATTTTTTGTTTTACATTATAATTTTCCTTGATTTTGCTTTTAAAACCCTTATTATTATTTTCAATGGTGTTGTGATTGCTTGATGGGTTCTTCGTCAATGAATCTATTCAAGCTTCCCTAATGGTTTATAACTCCATACACTGGTTACTTGGTGACGGAAATCTGGTGTTTTAAATCTCATTTTTTTGGTACTTTGACTGTAAGCCTTTTGATTTTTCTTTTTTGTTTTTGTTTTTGAGTATGGTTGTTGATGGGTTCCTCTTCTATGGAATCAAATCAATTTCAATTACTTACATCTGTAATTCCCTAAGAAGATGTTGCTTGTTATGATGTTCCTAATGGTACTTGTAAGTAGGCAGGAAGGAGTTACTTGTCACTAGAAAACCGTAGAACATACTTTCTTGTCTACTTTTATTAAGCACCTGATAGGTTAAGTCGCTAAGCTAAACTGTGAAGCTCAGAGGGCAGCACTACTATGGGATAGTGCATCTATAGGATTTGCGGTTGTGATGTCTCTTAACAATGTGGTTGTTGACGTTTTTCTAAAGTATTGTCATCCAACTTTTGTAAATCAAGCATGACTATGGCTCAGAGTTTGAACATATCTGCTCGTTCATGGATTGGCTTAGCCATTTGTCATGTTAATGTCTTCTTATTTCCACAAGAATGTTTAGACTTTGATATTCTTGAAGCATCCTTGTTTTTTATGTTGCTTACACTTCTATGCTTTTCTTTTCAGTTTGTCATATTACAAATGGCGCCCCAAATCACTGCTTCGGTATGAAAAATCTCAAATATTGTTGAAATGTCAACTACTGCTGTTATGTTATGTTTGTTTGTTCTGATATTTTTTTAGCCTATTGACATTTTCATCATGTTATTTTTCTGTTTTCAAGAATCAACTACCATAAAAAGAAATGTAAGAGGTATAAATCGGGGAGTCGGGCTTGAAAGACTACTAGCGGCAACGAAGGATCGAAAATTGCCCGTAAAGTTTGCTGAGCCTGTAGGCGCGGCAGTGTGCCCCAACCGATCCAAACTGGCCACCGAATCTGGGGTCATTGTCAGAAAATTTGCTCCCATGGAATACACATCCTGGTCAAAGGTTCTGTTGCATGACAGAGAAGCCTTAATGGAAAGGGTTAAGGTATGTTTCCTCATGTACAATTTTTTACTTTTCTGAATGGGAAAACTACAGGTTGACATGAGATCCTAACTTTTGCAGGACAAGTTCTGGGTGGACCTCAGTGTTCCTTATATCTGGAGTTACCTGCATGGATCCATGGGTAAACAATACAACAGTCATAGGAGTTTGATGTCCTCCTATTTCAAGGGTTTGGTCGAATCATCTCATTCCATCGAGGAAATAAAAGCTAAGCCGTACAAAGACGTGCCCCATGATAAGTGGGAGTGTCTATGCAACCACTTCTCTTCACCTGAATTTAAGGTATTACATTGATTTAGATTTGGTAAATTCGGTGGCTATAAATATGCTTTTCTAATGTACGTACTAATACTTTTAATGAAACTGCAGAAACGATCGTTAGCTGGATCCGCTAACAGGAAAAAAGTTAAGTACAACCATTGCAGTGGTTCCAGGGCATTCGTTGTGCATCATGAAATGGTATGAATATCTTCCCCTAGCTACTGATTTCTGGTTAGTTGAATAATGTGATCTATTGTAACACTTGTAATTGCTTAACAAATTTTGATCATGTTCTTCATGAAACAGAATCGGGAATCAGGAAGTCACTCCCCTATCCAAGTCTTTTGTGACACACACTAGCATGATTGATAAAGCGACTAACAATCGAATCTGGCTAAGCAACGAGGCACGTAATCGATATGTAAGTTATCATCATGTGAATAAAGGTGTCAAATGTTAAGTTGCACCATTTTGGTTCATCTGGAACTATCTAATCCTTGCATTTTCCATGAAACATAGATGGTTTTTTTCTGGGATCTGATTAGCGTGCCTCCGTATCTAAATCTGTATATTTAGGTTCTTCTTATTACTTACACATGATTTTTGTGTAGGATCAAATGATCGCTCTCAAAGAGCAAAGCATGGAAGAAGGATCGGAACCTAGGGATGAAGATGAAATATGTGCTGAGGTCCTGGGAAAGAAAAAAAGAAAAAGACATGTAGCTGTTATGCAGTCCAATGAAGAAACTGAAGAACTACGTGAAAAAGTGCGAAAACAGGAAGAAGAAATTTGGCAGATGAAAGAAGATCAGGAATTATTCCGACAGGATATGCTAAATCGTTTAGGTCTGAATATCACAGTTGAATTTGGTTTTACTGATTGCTCTCATGATCAGTAGTCTAAGTTGAATTTGGTTTTACTGTTTTAGTTTGTCACTTACGGGACTCATGCTCAGCAGTTTAAGTTAGTTTCTTTGTTTTGTTTTATTGATCTGGTCTATGTGTTAAATTAGTTTGGTTTTGTTCCTGCTTTGTATTACCTTTCATTCTATGAGCAATAAAATTAATCTTTAAGATTCCCTAAATTTTCAATCTTCTTCTCTATATCGTATCATTCAATTATGTGGTTTTTAGCTTTGATTTTTTTAGGTGTTGGGAAGCCATATGCTGATGCAGGTAAGTTTCTCTTTAGTTTTTATGTGCTTTTAGATTCCTGATACACAGTCTCTTTCCCTCTCCCTCAAATTCTACCAAGTAAGTTCTCTTAAGTTCTCTTATTTGATTGCAGATTGAAAAAGATTATGGAACTATCGATAAGGCTTACAGGATGATGCTAAATCTTACAGGTATGTGAAGCAGCATTAATAACAACTGATTCTAAGGAAATTAAGCTTGGTGATAACTTACAGGTAACACTTTATCCCCAAATTTTGTAACTTGGATTGGTTTTTTTCTTAATCGTTTTAAGTTGAACATTCTCTAGTATGATCCAATAGCTAGCTATTGGTAAACTGAATTTTACTGTCTTTTGACTTAATGTAATTCCTTATGATTATGAGTAACTCTGTTCGATTAATGCGCTTCTCTTAGTTTTAAAATGTAGGTAAGCCGTCATGGTGTTCTGTTTGGGTTCAGTCCCGTGTTACTGTCTCATTGTTATTCCATTATTGCCTGCGTCCCATGAGTAGTTAGAAACTTATAAACTGCTTGTGCCCAAAACTTTATGTCGAATATGTGGATAAGTAATCTAGCAGATAAGTAATCTAATACCGACATATCGTGGGAGAATGGAGTTTACACACAAATAAGTAATCTTGCAGTTTGTAGCACATGTCATAATATCTTGAAAGCAAGCTTTAAGCCTGTCATTCCTAAGTTCAGACAAAATGAAGTTCCTGGCAGGTTTCAAAAGTTGCTGCAAGCAGCTAGAACTAGTCAAGTCCAATTAATGGCTAATTTTCTGGAACTGTCGACTTGTTTGCAGGTGCTAATGGCAAGAAAGGTGGTGCTGTGCATCAAGGTACTCCTTACCGGCCCCAAGGGAGGAAATAACTGAAGTTAGTTATGTCAGGGTCTTTTCCCTGCATATGTTTGAATTACACCATATTGTTTAGTGTAGGTAACTTTTTGTTGCTTGGTTTATTTGCAAATATTACCGACACGTGTTCTAAATCGTGCAAAAAGTCTAAAGATTTTGACTACAAGGTAGGAAGTGACTTGGTGTTGATAAATCTAAATGTATTTTTTTCAGGTTGTGAAGTCTATAACTTAGGAACTGGAAAAGGAACTTCAGTCTTGGAGATGGTTTCTGCCTTTGAGAAGGCCTCTGGAAAGGTATTTGACGAACCTCCTGCAGCATTGAAAATGTTGCTTCAAGGTTTTATACAATCCTTGTACCTCTAGCAAGCAAGAAGGAGGTCTGGTTTTGTTGTTGTAGTCGTCGATCAAGCAGTGGTGTTATGGCTGTTCACCATGGAGCAAGACCCATATCTGAAACCGAGAAGAAGAAGGAAGATTGAGTGTATCTGTTGGTGTTGAAATCGAAAACAGGGAGGAAGTGAACTCTGCCGCTGTTCAATTTCAGAATGACCGAGCAGTCAAGACACGGAAGGAAAGGCAGGGTCCGCCGTGTGGTTCAGGCGAGATTTGGAGCTGAAACTCAGGCGGAAGTGAAGCCGTTGCTGTCTGATTTTGGTGGATTGTTTTACAGGATTATGAACTGGATTTGTATGGATGAAGAGATGGCAGCAGAAGTGATTCAAGACGTGGTGTTTGCTGTGACTAGGTGTGTGATGAATTATTATGAGAATGGGTTTGTATTGATTTTGAAATTGCAGGTATTGGAGAACTCATACAACAGCAGAATGGGTTAACACACTCTTATCAGCAAAACGCACATTAGGTGCTTGTAAAGGCCTGAACCAGTTGGAGCTGTGAGCAGAGTTAATGATGATGGAGTTTCAAAGGAGATGAAGATCGAGCAAGCTTGTTGCTGCCAGCCACGGTCATTTTTCAAGGATCAAGAGCTCCATCAGAGACCAGCAAAAAGAAGAAGAAATGGGTAAATCGTGGCTCGAGTTGGAGATAGATTTGGACAGATTTTATGTACAAAGATCTAGCAGATGTGTATGTTTTTTTGTCTGGTTCTATGGAGTTACGATGTGCAGCACAGGATACAGGATCTGGTGGATGTTTGGCACTGGCTAGATGGTGTTCTCGACACCAACTGAGAAGAGAGGAGATGTGTATAGATGTTGTTGTGATTCGAAGGCAGTCCAAGACGCGGTTGCAGTCAGGGGTTAAACGCAAGTGAAAAGATGCTGATGCTATTGCCATGGCTGGTGGGTGTATTCGTATCCAAGGGCAGAGCAGTTCAGGCAACTGGATAGTGCTTGGGTCCGTGAAGACAATTAAGCAAGGAATAAGGCTGGACGTTATGATTTGGGTCTGTTTTTGTGCAGCCGAAACAGCCAACACAGGGGATCCGTGGCCACTGTTATCAAGGGTTTTGTGGTCGTTCAAGGGCAGTGCACGAGGGTTTCTAGACAGTAGCTGGGACTCATTTAGAAACTGTGAAGATTATGGAGTTTGGGTCGAGTATTAAAACTGTGACGATGATTGGGATTATGAAAATTGTGTGCAGTTGATTATTCAATTTGTCTTTTACTCGATCACTTCATATTGTTGCATCTGGGTCAAGTCCAAGCATCAAGCTAGCGCTGTTGGTGTAATATATTTCGAGAGCATTGCTACTGCTTATGTGAACCACTTTCTAAACTAAGGATCACTTTGGTGAAGGTACCAAGTGTACCACTAAATTCTTAACAAAGTTTTATTGATCTATTACATGTGCACAGCTGTTTTTTTTTTTCACTTTGAGAATCTGCTTTAGATTTTGAACCTTTCTATTTATCTTTTAGATGAGAATCTTGGAATGGATTCAGAAGAAGAAAAATCTGTGCTTCTCGCAACAAATGTTCCATCACGTATGCCTGTGGATGCCAGTCATACTCGAAGCAACAGTACCACTTCAATTCCTAGAATTACATACTAAATCACAAGCAGTCACCGAATTTTTGGATTTGCTGACCACAATTTGTCTTGCCGCTAACAATGTTTTAATGGCAAAATTTCAGATTTGCTTCCTATTCATTTAGGCGACGAATCATTTTTTGCCGGCATAAATATATATTGGGACAAAAGTTATATGTTGTCAACGATAATAATTTCAAGGACCAATTTTTTTTCCAAGGACCAATTTTTTTCCGTCACTAGAGAACATCCTTTTGTGACTACAATTTGTTCAGATACTAATAGTTTTATCGGCAAAATCCTCATTTGACATGCAATCATTTCGACAACAAACTAGTTTTGTCAGCATAAGATACATTCAGGGTCCAAAGTTTCGAATTGTTGGCAATAAGATATTTGGAGACTGTATTTTACCTATGTCGCTAGAAACCAATTATGCGACCGGAATAATTCGTCACAAAGAAATATTTAGAGATGGAAACAAGATTGGTCACTAAATTTGGTCGCGAAAAAAGAAATTAGAGATGGAGACAGGATTGGTCACTATATTTGGTTACAAAAAATTTCAGCGACAACTATAAAGATAAAATTTACCGTTTGTCGTGAAAAAAATATATATGGTGACCAAAAAAAAATTCCTCCCTAAACACTAGATTTGTAGACAAAATTTTATTAGTCACATAAAATTTTGTCACTAAGCGTGTGTTTTGTTGTAGTCATATAGGGCTAAAATTGTTATCAAAGGGGGAGACCAAGTCCCAAAATTCAATCAAAAGAATACTACTAAAGCAAATATCTTTGTTCCTCCAAAGGATGGTTATGTAATTGAAGCAAGCATTGATGATGTTAATGAATTTGGTGAAAGACTAGGAAAAAGGCAAAGGAATAATGCTCCAGAAAGTTTTGTTTTTGAATATACTGCTACAAGCTCTGGAAATCATGTGAGCACACATACAACTCAAATGGTCACAGCAAGGGATAATCAAAACTGGAACACAAAGGAAGTCAAGGTAATTCTTATAAATTTTTCTTTTGTTTTGATTTCAAAATAAAAATTATTTCTTGGAATGTACAAGGTATAGCTAACCAGTTTACTAAGCAACAGTTTCAAAATTTGGTTCATACTCAAAAACCTGATTTTATCTTCCTTTGTGAAACTAAAATAGATGAAACTAGAATTTCACATGTTGCTCAATCTGTTCACTATCATAATTATGTGTGTATTGAGAGGGTAGGGAGAGCTGGTGGTTTAATACTTATGTGGAAAGATGGAATTGATGTGGGGATAATTGGTTGTGACAATAATATCATTCATGCTCTTATTAAACTTGATCCAAGTAAACCTAAAGCTCTCATTTCTTTTATGTATGGTTCAACTTATACTGAACCTAAGAAAGTCCAATGGAATTTCTTTATTGATTTCAGTAGAGATGTTCAACATCCTTGGTTATTCCTAGGGGATCTAATTTTTCACTTAGATAAGAACAATAATAGCTCTGGTAATTGGGTTAAGGATAGAGTTAATGATTCTGGTTTGTTGGATATTGGTTATGAAGGTAAGGATTACACTTGGACTAGCAACTTCTATGGAACAGGAACTAGGAAAGCTAGGATTGATATGGCTCTTGGTAATAATGATTGGTTCTTAAATTTCTCCACTGCAAAGCTGTTACATTTAAATTTCATTGCTTCTGATCATTGTCCTATTTTGCTCATTACTGATCCTATTCCTAGACATTTATGGAGACATTTTAGGTTCTTTAGAACTTGGATTGATCATGGAAACCTTAAAAATACTCTTGAGAGATCTTGGAATTTAGAAACTCATGGAAGTCCTGCTCATAGGTTAAGCCAAAAACAACATAGTGCTAGAATGACCCTTTCTCAATGGAATAGAATGGAGTTTGGTGATATACAAATGAACATTAATAAGCTTCCAAAGGATCTAGAATCTATCCAAAATGATATTAGCATCCCTAATCAACATGATAGAGTCAAGTCTATTGTAAGTGAGCTTGAAAATTGGTATAAAATTCAGTATGATTTTTATAAGGAAAAATCTAGGGATAAATCCTTATTTGAAATGGATAATAATACTAGGTACTTACACTCTATTTTCAAAAAGAGATTGCATACAAATAATATAAATACTATTTGTGATGCTAATGGTAATTGGCTCAGGGATAGACATGACATTAGTGCTTTTCTTACAAATCATTTTAGTGATGTTGCCAGCACTTCTAATCCCATTCTGCCTGATACTTCTTTTGACATTCAACCAAAGATTATTCTTGATGATGATAATATTGTGCAGTCCCTAGTGAGCATGAAATTGAAAATATAGTCAAGCATATGCTTGCTTGGAGTACTCCTGGCCCCGATGGCTTTCAAGTAGGGTTTTACCAAACACAATGGCAACTTGTTGGTAATGATATCATAAATGTTGTTCAAAGGTTTTTTTTTCATAGTGGCCATATGCCAAGAAGTCCGAACAAGACTTATATTTCTCTTATTCCTAAATGTAAAAGCCCAAAAAAAAAAACCTCTGAATTCAGACCAATTGGTTTGTGTAATGTTTCTTATAAAATTGTGTCTACGATTTTAGCTAATAGATAAGGCATTTTCTTAAGAAACTAATCTCACCTTATCAGGCTGCTTTTGTCCCGGTGAAAGCTATTCATGACAATATCATTATTTCACATGAAGTTATTCATTCTATGAAGCACAAGGAAGGTTTGAATGACACTATGACTCTTAAATTAGATATGTCTAAAGTTATGCCAGATAGGAAAGGACAATTCTCAGTGAAGAGTGTTTATAATGTTTTATCTAGTCATTTTAATGCTAATACAGGTGCACAAGTTGTTCCAGCTCAGGTTTGGAATGCCTTATGGAAAGTTAAATTGCCTCACAAAGTTAAACTCTTTGCTTGGAAATGCATTAGGGACATAGTTCCAACTAGAGACAAACTTTCTAAGTATAAACCAAATATAGAATTGCAATGTAGCCTCTGCAATCATCCTAATGAATCTGTGAATCATATGCTTATGGAATGTCCTTATTCTAGATCAGTTTGGTTGAGTTTAAACATTAATATTGGTAATATCATGTTGCAACATGGTTCCCTAAAGAACTGGGTCATTTCTTGGTTTTCTGCAGGGAATAATCTTATTTTTGGAGCATGAGTTATTAGGAAAGAAATAAATAAGTTACTTATGGTAGCTATTTGGACTATCTGGAAAGATAGGTGTTCTAAGGTCTTTCAGAACATCAATCCCAATAGAATATTGTCTTTAGAAAATATCCATAGGCTTACTGCTCCTGTCATTAATAATATTACTGTCAATAACAACTCTTTGCAGGTGTTGAGATGGAAACCTCCAGATTCTGGTTACATTAAAATAACTTTGGATGTATCTTTTCTGCAAGAAAATTTACAAGGTGGTATAGGACTAATTGTAAGAAATTTTGCAGGCAAAAGCATTGGTGCTCAAGGGAAATACTTTGATGGAGGAATGATTGCAGGACTGGAAGTAGAGGAAATGGAATGCAGGGCCATTAAGGAAGCTGCATCTTGGGCTGTCTCAAAGAATTTCAGTAGGGTTATTTTTGAATCAGATAGTGAAGTTTTAATAAAATCCATCAATGAACAATCACACCATTTTCATTGGAGGAATCAGTCATTATTTCTTGACATTAAGTTTTTATTAAGCAAGATTAGTTCTTGAAGATGTATTTCAGTTAAAAGAGAGGTTAATAATGTGACAGATAAGTTAGCCAAGAGAGCTAGAATTCTCAAAGACAACTTTGAATACTCAAATGATCTTCCACATGAAATCCAATCCTGCGTTGAACAAGACTATCCTGTAAACTCTATTTCTACGTAATACAATCTTCTCTTTGAATAAAATAAATAAATAAATCTACCTCTTAAGACTTAGACTAAGGCCAGAGCTTATATCAGAAGTCAATGCACATGTAGGAGAGCCCTGAGTAGGGGTGAGCATAAATACCTGAACCTCGGATTTCACCCGCATCCGTCCGCAAAATTACAGATTTGACCCAACCGCAAGACGTATGGGCCGGACACGGGTGGGATTCTCAAGTCCGCATATTTTAGCGGTTTGGGTGCGGTTGGGTATTGAAAACCGCGGATTCATCCGCACGGATTCATCCGCACCGTAGGCTTGAACTGAATATCCCCTGAATAACCTATAAATAAAGTGAAGCCCATTTATAAATGCAACAAAAAAAATACCACCTGTCCCATTTTAAGTTTCATACAGAAACTCATGTATGAAATTGATAACAAAGGAATGGAATCAAGGGCATTTAGGCCCACCTTGTTGAGTCTTCCAGTTGTTGTAACAAGGGCATACTTCTTTGTTCCAGTAAAAACCTAGTGGAACACATACACTCTCGTTGGGTCAACTAGCTCTTGCACAAGACCTGAAGGTTTATATAAGATGGGTTACATACACTCTCGCTGACCCTAAGCATGGATGGAAAGTTAAATTAGTTTTTTTTAAAAAAAAAAACTAAATCCGCGGTTAATCCGCATCCGGCACGTACAATCCGTTGATCCGCGGAGGTCAAATCCGCGGGTGATTGGGTCGGTCACGGTTCCATTTTCCAAATCCGCAATTTTGACGGTTTGGTTGCGGGTGACCCCTAATCCGCATCCGTCCGTCCGTTGCTCACCCCTAGCCCTGAGCGTTAAAAAAGGAATATGTTGGGCTTGGGTCCGAATTCGGGCAAACAAATATTTTGACTACGGGCAAAGCTCAGGTCCGAAGGCTAGTGCTACACATTTAACCCCACTGTATATGAACATGAGTTTGTCATGAAAATCACCATTCCATCTCAAAGCAAGACAGAGGAGAGAGAAACAAATCAATGAAGCGGGAAAATCCAGTAATGGCGGCAAACTACTTGAAGAATCAGCATCTCTCAAAGCTTGATCAAACTTCTTCGGCAACCGATCATGGTGAAAATCCAGTTGATAAATTCCGGCAGATTTTATGTAGAATTTTTTGATTTTTTTTTTCTGAGTAATTATAGAAATTGAGGTGTTTCTTTTACTGATGAAGGTGATGATTCGACCAACTCTTCTTCTGGTAATCATGAAGAACCAGGTAAATTCTTGAAGTATCTTGTTTCGTGTTTCAGCATTTTGATTTTTTTCTTTCTTGAATTATAATTTTAGGGTAATTGTTGGATGAGCAGGATGAGCGAGTAATTGGATTTTGACTGTGTTTTATACGATTTTTGATCTTTCATTAGGATGTGAAAGACACATTCAACAACTTGAGATGATGTTACAGCAAGGGTTGGCTAGTCAGGAGGAACAGTCCAGATTGGCAACTTTGGATCGGTCATTGTTACATTCTATTGATGTATGAATTGATTTACTTAATTTTGATCGATTTATAATTTTTTTATTTAATGGAACAATCAGCTAACCCTACTGTTGATCTGTGGTTTCACTGGTTTGGTTTGTAAATAGGCTAGATCCACTATCACGCATGAAGAGGTTAGAGAGCTTACCAAAGCTGTTAAAAGCTCTTCAGGTAAAACTCTTTTGCACAACTTGCTAGAATAATAGCTTATTTTCTAGATTTACAAAGTTTTCCTGTGTTTTGGATAATGTAAAATTTGCTTGTTAAAAGAAGTGAAAAACTAGTTTCAGACATTGGGATCGAAATAGAAATTCATTTGTTTTACATCGATTTTGTTGACTACTGATCACAGTGAAATTTGCTGTTAGTCGGTCAGAGTTGCTAGGTGTACGATTAAGTTGACGGATGTGGATTTCAAACACTAGTTCAACTGCAATTAGGCTTGCAAATCTGCAAAACTAGCCACAACTGTGGAGTGGAATGTCCTGTTTGATTGATTGAGTTAGTAGAGATAGAGATAGAGTTATATTTGGTTCATAGATATTTCCATGTAGTTTGCTCCTCGACAGTGGACACGAATTTAAGATTAGCTCCTTTAGCTCATTTTCTGTCTGAACTTGCTTAGGATTTACTATTACATCTCATTTTCTCTGTGTTGCCTCTTATAGGATTATCAGCAATGCCCTGTATGTCCTCCAAACGAGCCTATGTTAAGAATATTTCAGCTACGAAATAAGTTTGGACTGGGTGGTTGGAAAGGATTGACATTTACAGGTTCGGTATGCTCAGTCCTAGCGATTGTCTTGTCAACAATGTGGAGGCGAGAGGATAAGATAGCAAAAACAATTGACATGGAGGACAAGATTGATCAGCAAAATATCGAAGAAAAGAGGTACGACCAGCTGGTAAGGAATGATGAAGAAATACTGAATGAACTTCGGAAACCTTTTTGGTACGGAAACTGGTGGTGGAAGAAAAAACCTGCCATGGTTGAGAAACATGTCTTGAAGGAAGTGAAGAATGTTTTAGAAGATGAACCTGACTTGTACAAAGTTGGATGTTTTTGGCATCTCATGTTAAGTTCACATTAATCATTCTAAAACTTGTTACCAGAAGCTAACATCTAAGCATTCATAACCTTAGCCTGATGCATATTGTTAACCAGTCTTGATTCCTAACTCTAGTGAGTATTAGTTACCTAGATAATTCCATGTATTTGGATGGAATAGAAATACTTGTCTCTAAAATTGCAATTTGTTAAGCATGAGTAGTTCTGTTTACTTTCATGCTTTTTATTTTATAAAAAAGACCTGAAACCATGTAATGATGTACTGCAGTTTCATGTCGAACGTGGATTTCTGAGAATCAAATGTGCAAATATGATTGTTGTTTTCCCTGTTGATGCTTTATCCTGTGCGTCTTGTATGCTTGTTTTTGATTCAGCATCAGATTTACTAGTAGCTTTGTCCAACAACTACAATTTGGATCTCTGACTAAAGCTGGGAAAACATTCTCTTGGATGGGAAGAGAATCAAGAAACTCCAGCTAAAATGGCTGAGTTCCCAGATGGCTCTGGTAAATGATCAAGAGATCAGTGTTGATTCATAACCTCAGCTTCCCCCTAACCCTACTGACCTACCATCCAGAACATTAAGACTGAACCCTTGTAAAATAGAGTTTCAGGTCTGGATGGGTAGCTGGAAATTACGTCCTTGAATACTAACTCTCATCTCAGATATTCTACAAGCAGCAGCCATTGCGGTAGCGAGCGAAGAATGTAAAAACATAAAATCCAGGATAGGAAAGCCAAGTTGCGGATATCATAATCATTAATCCATTTTTATAAAGCCTTGCATTGTTCAAGCTCATGGCTGAACCATTCTAAAGTTTCGAGCTCTGCAATGTATGAGAACATGGCACAAATCAATGAGGTCCCTTGCTCTCCAATTCCACCTGCAACTCCATAAGCACTCTTCATCTTAACTCCACACTTCATCAAAGAGTGAACAAACTACAATACCAGAGATAATAAACATGAGTGCGAATGGTAAGGAAACCAGTGCCAGCCTCCATGACAGTACTAAGGCACGCACTTCCAACCCCGACCGGTGACTGCGAAATTGAAATACGTATCGTAATATAATAGCATAAATATTTAATTCTGTAACTGGGATTAGTTTACTCTGACAGAACCATCTGACAGCGAGAGCAATGTTTTCGACCAGCCATATTTCAAGCTGCTTGAATGCTGCAGCAGAGACGCACTGACACACCCATGACTTTGTTTATCGGGCACCACCACTCCATACTTAGACCGACGACTCTTGACTGTCAAACGTCAAATACAAAATGGCTTGTCAATTTCCATTTTATTTTCCGCCCCCAACTTTCCTTCCGAGTCCAAAATAAATCGAATACTCAAAGGAAAGTGAAAAATCTCTCGATCTTCCTTCTGAAAATTTTCAAATATTCTATTCGAAAGAAATAATGTGAGGTGAGATGTTGGTTAGATGAAGAATGTTTACTTTTATTTGATTTCTTAGGGTTTATTTCAACAAAACCCTAGTGTAGATCCGGAAACCATTTATCTTACTTTCTCTGCTTGATTTTTTTTTTTCCTTGTGTAACGAGATAATGAAGTCAATGATGGAGTCGGTGAGTGAAGAGGCGTTGATGGTTCTGGTAGTGCTGATGGTGATACAAGTGGAGTTAGTTACTGATAAGGGTTGTTGATGGTGGTGGTAAGTGTTGGTAGAGTCTTCATTATTTTTTTCAATTGGGGATTTTTTTTCTTCTTTATGTTATAATTTTAATCCAATTTTCATATTCTTGAACTTCTCTTACATTTTATGGCAAGTTATAAATTACCTAATTTTTCTTCTTTTGGGGGGTTTTGGTACAAATTTTGTTATATTTATTATAACTGAATGTGATGATGTAGGTAGTAAGGAGAAGCAGTTTGAGTCTCGAATTTATTGTTTCAGCAGTAAAACTTCTTTGATTGTGGACCACTTTAGAGCTTCAAACATACTTATCGAGTTTAGCAATAATATCTTATTACTTTAACTCATAGCTAGAGATATCCTTTAGGCTTTAGGTTGTTTGGTCAGTTGCAGGTATTTTCAAAGTTTACTAAGCATGCTGTAATAGTTCCGTCTTGTTGTATCCACATTTTACTGCAAGAGCTTTTCGTATAGATACATTTTATCAATATGGCAACATATTTTTCAAAACGCTGCACCGTGGTTTTCAGCCAAGTTTCTTACAAGTTTTTTCTACTTTTGTAATATGTACTTCGGAATCATGTTTGTATTATGCAGAGGTTGGTTCTGACTGAGTGGTTTGTTTTGACAATTTTTTGTTTTATTTTAGATTTGTACTGAAAGTTTCATGTCTTGTTTTGGTTTCAGAATCTTGTCAACCCCGAACGCTCTTTCTAACTTGTTGAATGGCGCAGTCTCAAAGGGTGAGATTATGGTTCCACCTTAGCATCTCCAGTAACATCAATCATGTATTTTAGCTACGTGTTTAACTTTTATGATGTTATTCTAAAAACTTCCAGATATGGACTGGCTGATGATTTTATGGCAGGCAATTGAGAGGTTTGAGGCTGTATACTCTTCCTGAAAGAGGTGACTCTTGCTGGTTCCCCTGGAAGTAAAGCAATTAAGCAAGTTACCTTGCAGATATGTACTTTATTTGTACTTGCTTTCAATAGGTTACAAACCTGACAACATATGCATCTGCATTATGTTCTTGAGATCTGATACTTTTGCCACACAGGTGCTCTGGAACTGTCTAAAGAATCTACTGGTGTTTCCATATTGTCGGGAGTTTTTTTCCGAAAAGTATATCATCAAGTGAACCACTAGATTGAGAATGTTAAACTTGATTGTCCTGTCATTGGTAGACAATTGGCTGCTGAAGAAATATTTGCTCAGGTTTGAATTTCTCTATGTTAGTTTTGCCTAGTACTTGTTTCTAAGTTTTACCTGCTAATCTTGATAAATTTGAAAATTCAGTGTTTGGACAGAAAATCTTAACTGTAGAACTATTTTCAGTATTTTGTACCAACTGTTGAATTTGTTTTGGATTTTTTCTTTATACCCTCAGAAAGGGAGTGTGAACTCTGGACTTCTCAAATAAAATGTGATGCAACAGCCACTGCAGGACCAAATGCAATAAAGATTAAACTGTATATTTGACATATTCTTTGGGTTCTGATTTTGTATTTAGAGTTCCATCTTTACATTTGAGTTGTTTAAACTTGGAGACCTGTTTACACCTAAAACATAACATGATTTATAGTTTTTCTAGTTGGGTGACTAGGTCTGGCAAGCTCCTTATATCTACATGCGAGTTTCAGCTGTGTCGCTTTTAATTTGAGTCTCTTTTGGGCTGCATTAATAGAACAGGCTGCTTGCTTTTTGCTTTCAGATCGTTAGAAAACTTGTGGGTGATGCGTCCAACTTTTTGAGGGACAAAGTCACTAAGGCTGTTGTTACCATTCCTGCTTACTTCAGTGACTCCCGTAGGACAGCGGCAAATGATGCTGGCAAGATATCTCATGAATAATTTCTTAGTTCGACTTGTAAGTACAATTTCTTACTTTTGTGAACAGATCAATTAGGTTGATTTATTTCTGTCGTGTGATATTTATAGCATGCAACCTGGTTTTGAAAAGGTCATCCTTCAAAAAGAAGATGTGAAACAATGGAGGCATCTTTGGTCATTTTGATTCCATTGAATCATATATGATTTTTTCCAGCACTCCGATTTGCTAGAGAGGCTTCAGCCAAGCTTGAAACTGGACTCACCATCTCTTTATCTCACGTAGATTCAGATAGTGAATTTATAACTGAGTTTTACACTCTAATGATTATTGAAGAGTTGAAATTTATAGTTTTCTACTACACTTTTGCGGTTCTCATTCATTTCACAGTTAGGGTTTTTGGTAAAATTATAACTGACTGCAACTCTAATGATTATTGATGATTTTAAATTTCTTGTTTTTTAATTGAATTTTGGGGGGTTTTCTTTCATTTTCAGTTGGAGTTTTTGTTGAGCGTAGAGATTTCAACTCTAATGTGAAGAGTTGAAACTTCTAGTTATATTAACTGGAATTTGGGTTTTTCTCCTTCCATTTTTTCAGTTAGGGTTCATGTTGAGCACTGATTTTTTAATTGATTTCGACTCTAGTGATCATTGAAGAGTTGAAATACTATACTGTATACTGATTTTCTGAATCATATTTGTTCTAAATTTACATCCTTTTTTAGATATTGATTACTAATTGTTTGTTTTAATAAAAGTTGGTGATGTTGTTGTATACTGAGTTTGATCGGATTGGGCAGAAGATCCTTCTTTTTTTTTTTTTTTTTGATAAGCAGAAGAATCAGACAGATGATTCACGGATTGTTTTTGGGTCTCTCTTTTGAATAAAACCTGACGATGTTGTTAAGTTTTAGATTGGTGGGTAATTGTTTTATTGGAGATGATTTCGTTGTGAATAAAATATAACTGTGTTCTTCTGATGACTTATATTGTTGAGGCTTTTGCCGCTTTTCTTTATTTTCTTATCTTTTGCCTTCAAATACTCACCTTAGGTTTGGTAAGTACATACAGTAATGTTTCACTCAAATTTGACTAGAGTTGGCTTTCACCGGTGTCATACTAAATCACATATTTATTCACTTCAATACATCTCAGAGCAAAGCAGAAGAGATGATCTGGAGTCTTTTGGTTACTTGCTTTTATCTTTTCGAAGAGGAAGGTTGAATATACAAATTATGTCCTGTATAGGTTTCCATTAACTTGGCTTTCATTCCATTAGGTTTAGGGTCGTTCTGTTTATGAGACTAACTTCCTTTTGATTTATTTTTCTCAACCTTCCGTCGCAGGTGTAAAAAGATGGAACTAAGAAACAAAAACATGTCGAGATCTGAAAGGAAAATGTTAGCTCTCATAGAGGTAATGCACTCGGTACTTCTTTTTTTGTTGTGATTCAGTATTGTTTTACACATCATAGTAAAATAGTGTCTATTTTGATATGTGCCTAAATGGGTTGTGAATATCTGTGTTCACTATAGATTTCGAGTGGTATACTTTTGTGGATACTTGGTGAATCAAACTAAATATTTTGTAATCACCTACAGGTGCTACGCAAGTCATATCCAGTCATTTCCAACACTGCCGATCACTGAGGTTTGAGGATCAGCCTGAGTACTCGTATCTGAAGAGGATTCTCCGTGACCTAGAGAAGGTAAAGCAAATTTTAGATAAGCTTTTGACCAACTTAAACGTTGGTACGTTATAATAACAAATGTACTTCTGTACGCCCAAAAGGACTAGTACATTTTTATATTACAATCTTGTTGAAAATTTCTGGCCTTTTAGTTATGTCGCCAAAATGTGCAGGTTATCACTTTAATTATGTAGATGACCGGATTGTAGTGAAATGCCCTCAGAGTGGTACAAATTCTAGAGTGACAAGGGTTAGTGCCCTCAGAATCATATATGCAGAATCATTAAAGTTATGTTTAGCTAGGCTAAGAGATGATGGTACGTAGCAATACTGCTCATGCCCAGAGATCAGTAGAGGGTTGGCCATGCAATAATCTTACGTAGCTTAACCAAAATCTACACCCAGGGACAGTTCTTTTATGCCCCTGTTTACACGTTGCACTTGTTTGTTTTATTTACTTTTTGACTGCTCGTGCACATAAACTAAATGAGTCCTGCGTTTCCAATAACTTAAGTAGTGCCAAATGAATAACCCAGATAGATACTGAAGCTAGTGACATAATAGAAAGCTATGCTCAACAATTGCTTTTCAGAAGGAGAGTGTGATCATTTGGCTAAGGCAAACTTACATATTCTCGATGATGACAGTGAAAGACTAACTAAACCCACTGGTGAATATGCACTCATGTGTACAGATTTTTCTTATTGGTATGCACATATTCTCATGTCAGCATGCAAGTTAAGTGACCTTGTATATTCTTCTGAAAGGAGATTGAGAACTAGTCCTGACACATTGTAGGATCACTGTAATAATAATAACTTCTCTTCTTATAGTAGTTATACTTGTCACTACTTTCGCTGAAGTTCTCACCTGTATCATTTGTGTGTTGGCTTATCATAAAAGAGATACATAGACGAATGAGGATTCATTCTGTGAAGAGGGTTGCTTATACAAGCTTTTTTATGATGTTTACTTTTTAAGAAGATCAGTCCAAAACATTCATCTATTCTTAGTACATTTCTTTCAGTTAGTTTCTTGTTCATTTTGGGTGCTCAAACTAAAATGATCAGGGCTCTCATCGCTGATTTGATTGTATCCATATCTGCAACTGGACCAACATTTTTGTATGATTTTCCATAAGGGCAGATTTTCAGTATCTTTTTCTTTTATTTTGTTTAGGGATTGTCACTTTCTTCTTATCTGGAGTGTTATTACCTAGAATTACACAGGATCCATTGTACATTTAATTCTTTGATAGTATATTTCCACAACCATGAATTGGGATTACTGGATCAAATACTTTTATGAAACTAAAACATCCCAATGTATTTTTGATAATTTAAATAAGAACGTACATTTTGTATGCAGGAAACTCTTGTTCCTGGTAATGGTAAACTTCGCCCGTGCCCCAGATTTTGGAACGAGGATCTCTCATTATACTCGCCTTGTGACAGATAAGATTGAATTGACTCACCACTCACATATTCAAATGCAGGATACTCTTCCTTACGGTAAAGTTTGCATTGCTCATTATACTCAGACATGTAACAAATGAGATTGTTTCGGGTAATGCCTTACCAGGTTTATCCCAATGCAGGAAACTCTTTCGCATCATAAGCTTCATCAAAGCCTGGGCTCTGGAATGGCGATTGTTCGTTATACACGACCTGCACAATATGAGGTTTTCCATGTTAGTGCCCCTCATAAGAGCTTGATGGGTTGTTAGGGTCACTCCATACTTCTTTTTTACAAGGATATAATGCTTAATGGTGATTGGCTCTTGCCAGTCTGATTGCATATTTCCACAGATTTATGAGAAAGTTTAAAAAAAAAAAATGTTAACAACAATAAAGAAAAATAAGTTATTTAAAAGTCTTTGCCTAATATCCTTTTTCTTTTGGAATTTTCAGGATGTAGTGAATGACGGAATCTATCACTGCATAAGCCATGTAGCTGGAGATGCAGTTTGTGTTGGCTCTGGCAAATGTATCATGTGAATCATATATAATTCTATCTTCTGGTTTAAAATCCATTTCATGTATGGACCTGTGATTCACATACATGTAACTGAAGTGGAAAAAGAATACACGGAGATATATGTTGCAGGTAAAAAAAATATTAACTGTTTGACATTCTATTATCAAGCTGGTATTGTACTTCGGAGCAGCAATTGATTCATAATCACATCTTGCATTAACAAGTGATAGACATTCTAATGGTGGGCTTATTTTTGTAAGTCAGAGAGTTGTATTTAAAGCAGCGCATCGATCATATTTACACACTGGTTACTGTATTTAACCTATGTTTACTATTAATTCCTAGTTTAAGAGAAGTGATACTACTTCCGTTTCAGAAAAAAATGTTACTTTCGCTGAAACGGGAGTACTTTTTTATTTTCAACTTTACCTAAAAATAGGCCTAATAATCGTAAAAGTGAAACCATTATTATTCTATTTCATATCAATCACCAAATGACTTGTAAGTGTTATATCACTCACCATTTCACCAAAGTAAATTATAAAAGTTGCAAGACACTAGGCCCAAAAGAAAGAAGGATAACAAATTAAAAGGCCCATTATCAAAGAAAATAAAAATACCAAAGGAAACTAAAAGATAGAACGTTATTTTGGGGACAATGGGTTTTTTGAGGGGACTATGATTTTTTAGACATAAGTTCGGTTGGTTGCAAAAAAATATTTCTCAACCGAACATAGAGTTTGGTTTAGTTGCAAAAAACATTACCCACCGAACATTTTTTCGGTTAGTTGCAAAAATATTTACCAACCGAACTGGTTAGTTCGGTTAGTTGCTAAAAATAATTTCAAAAATTAGTTAATTTACCAACCGAATGGTTAGTTGGTTAGTTGCAAAAAAATTTTAAAATAGTTTGCAAATGATAAAAAGCATTAACCAACCGAACAATAGTTCTCATGAGTTTGGTTTAGTTGAAGGTGGAAAGTTAGTTGCAAAAAATAACCAACCAGGATAACAAATTAAAAGGCCCATTATCAAAGAAAATAAAAATACCAAAGCCCAAAGATAAAAACGTTAACCATGGGTTTTTGAGGGGACATTTTTTATAGTTGGTTACAAAAAATATATATAGCAATCGAACTTTAGTTCGGTTAGGTCGCAAAAATATTTCCTAACCGAACTTGGTGTGATGAAAAAAAAAAATGGTCCCCTCAAAATAACCATGGTCCCCAAAATAACGTTCAAAAGATACATCAAGTAATTGGGCCGACTGATTGGAGGGCCCGTAGGGAAGGAGACCCTTTTATGACCATTTTTTTTTTTTTTTGTCAATTTCTAATTTTTTTTAAAGGTTAGAATTTTTTTTTAAAGATTAGAATTCCGTTTTTTTTGTTACGTATTTTTTTTGGTTACTTGACGAAAATAGCCCTCCTCCTTCGTCTCTTTTGTTTCTCGACATCCCCGAATCAAAATTTTGATTCGGCCACCATTTACCATCAGCGACACCGGCACCACCGCCAGAAATTCCACAATTATCAACAGCTCCGACGCCACCGCCACAGCAGCTTCTCTCTTCACCTACCACCACCTCCGTCGCCGCCACCACTACCATCACCACCCTAAATTTAAATCACTCATTCTTTAATTCGCCACCACATCATCACCCACCAACTCTAGCGACATCAGCTCATTTCTTCACCAACCACAACCATTACCGCCGTCACCACCACCACCAGAAACACCACTGTCACCTAGCACCTACGTCACCAATTCATGCATAAATTCAGCTGAGCTCAAAACATTTCTTATTTTCAATTAAACCCCATCGTCATGACCAGAACCACCACCACCTTCTAATCAAACAATAATCATCCCTTCCCATCACCACCAGCGTAACCAACACCTCCACCGCCTCCACTAATCCTTTCTCTTTATTCTTCTTCTTCGTTTTTTTTTTTCATGTAATTGAAGTCGCCACCGCAACCCTCCTCCAAATTCACTTCCACTGACAGATCCCCACCATCACTGCCATGACCAACGGCACCACCAGACCACCACAGTTACCACCGCCGCCACCAACATCACCTCTACCGCCTACACTACCACCACCATCATCACCTCCGCTACCACTACTACCACTAGCAGCACCTCCGCCATCACTACCACCACCACCACCGTATTTATGAATCATGATAAGAAAAAAACTAGGTCATATTATTTCTACCAAATAAAAATTTCAACTTAAGCCAAATAATAATAAGAAAATTTAGTTTTTGTTACTTAAAAAATGAATTAATTTTTCATTTTTTGAATCTGGTAATATACTGCACCACTAATGACTCAATTCATCATTTAAATTTTAATGAGCTTAATCACCCAAAATTCAAATCAAAAGAAACAAAAAATTAAAAAGGAATCAACTCAAAACTTTTTGTTCCAATTGATCAGCTTGATAATTTGATTCTGATGATGAAGAATGAATAACGATCATTCCGGAATGAACTACTCCTCAACATCTCTTAAAAAAAAAAACATGGAATTCCCCTTTGAAAACCAAACCAAACGACTAATATCAAATCAAATAGATCAGATGACCAAGAACAGAATATATATGTATCTCTTATACCTTTTTTTTTGGTTTGGTTTCATCATTATTTGAAACCAATTTTGGTTCCATGCACGAGAAATATTTCAATTTGATTTAACGAATAAATGCATGTAAGGATTAACAACATAAAAAATAAAAAAACATTTTTCAACTTTGAATTAATCGGTGATGTGGAGAAGAATTAATCATGTTTTTCAACTTGTCTGCTTTTTCTCTCATAAATCAAAACCAGAAAGGGAATCACGTGTCAAACTATCAACTTAGTGGATGCCCAATGCCATGACGCGTGCATTCATAAGAAAAAGCTATGAAATGATGATTTGACCAGCAACTTACTCTCACTTATGGTGCCTTATCCTATACTAATATTTTAATTTTGACCCAGTTAACCCGGATTGATTCACTGGTTAGACCATTAACCCTTGACCAAGTAACTTCACCGGTTCAATGCCCAGGCCGGTTTTCTAAACATTGATATGGGGTAACTGAAGTTGGCAACCTTAAGTAAAGGCGCAGCTGGTGATAGCCATGAGTGTTAGTGCATAAATAAAGCATTCCGCCAGCATCATAAAAATTCTATGCCATTATGACATCGGGTATCCTAGTGCCGTCCGATTGCAGCAGTGTTTCGCTTTTATTCGGTCAGCCCCCCACCGTGTCAGCGCAGTGATCTAGTCCTAAACAACTGAACCGCATCACTTGTTTAGCAAGATGATGAACACCTTTTTCCGCAAAAAAATCAACAGGAAAATTTACCTTTTCCGTAAGCATGTTTAGACGGGAGAGCTTGCATTTTAGAACAAATTCTTCTCCATCTTGACCATACAATTCAACGAAGCTTGTTATTCATGAAAGCCATAATCGTTGAAGAAGAGTCACAATTATGAGGAGACATTAATAGACATAACTTCAGCAATGAAGTTAGTTGTAACACCTAGATCACCTGACAGTGCAAAAATAAATTATGAATCCTAATCACAAACCCAAATCCGGAAATACCTGGATTCCCTCTTAATGCTTCGTCACAACAAATTTAAGTTATTAAGAGCCCTTGGTAGTCGAAAGAAAACTTTTATAGCAAAGACCATTTTGACCTTTCTGCAGGCTATGCCAAAAGATTTCGTGATCTAGAGATCATAGCTAGTATTCCACATATTTCCTTTAAGCCTAATTTCACATTCATGCACTTTGCGAGTAATCCTTAATATTATCTCATGAACCCATAACAGCTATCAACCAAAGTTCTTGAACGACGAGATTTTAGTGTTTGCAAAAATTTATCCTAAATGTGAAAATATTACTTTTTCTAAAACAGTAGTATTATTCATTCCGAGATAAAAAGTTTTGGCAAGGCCAACTCATTTCATTGCACAATACACCCACCAAAAAGCAAACCGTGGTCAGGAAAAGATAACTGCGGTTATCTTGTCCAGTTAGATGACATCATATCTAATACTAGTACGGACGGTTGAGATGCTGCTGGATAGATATTTTTAGATCTAGCAGTCAAATTTTTATTCTCATCTCATAAAACTACACAGGAGCTTTTTTTTTTTTTTTCTCTCTTCTCCCCCAGATTTCTTCCAGCGCAGATTTTTTTTTTTTTTGATGATCAGATATCTTAAATTAATTTTTTAAATCAAATCGCAGTTGGCTGATCCATCATCATCAGGTTAGTGTAAATTTTCGAGATATCAAAATTGGAATGAAACCAAACCTAATTCTTAGGTTGTAAATAAAATTCCTACGATTTTCTTCATCAAAATTATAAGTGTGAATGTGTAATACTTAACCATTTAGGTAGAGACGTAGATTTTTGTTTCCAGTCACAAAGAGTATGTAATTTTCTCTTTTGAGTCTAATTTCCTTGTATGATAACCAGGTTTTCCATCCGAGTTTTAGAAGGTTTTGGTTTCCACCAAGTTTAAGGATTTACAAGCTCTATATAAGAGAAGGAAATTGATTTATGTTATTCAAGTTTAGCATATTGCTCATTGCTTAGATAATAATATATTTTCATTCAGAAGGCGACCAGAAAAGTTGGATTTGTTTTTTCTTTCACAGATATGGCAACTACTAGGTTTAAGATTTTGTCCAGGATGTTAACTTCTGCCAGGAATTTGTGGACTAAGCAGGCTCCGATTGTTAAAGAGGTGAATTGTTGTATTCACTTTACATTCAAAGAGCATAAACATATTTCGAAACTTTTTGTTGATTGAATGATCTAATCGACCTTGTATTTTTTTTTTTTTGATTTAGGTTAATTTAACTCCGAGTTATCTGGAGAAGCTTTATGTACAAGTGCAGACCGAAGATCTAAAAGCTTATAAGGCTGCATCAGTTGCAGTGTATGGTGGAGTTCTCGCCATTATTTATAACGTGTATCTGTCTCGTACGCAACATCAGGTAATCATATAGACAAATCATAGTAGTTTGTTAAACCTTGTTTTTTGCTTAAGCTATTTGGTCTTTTGTCACCAAACACAATATATTTTGATGCTTATGTATTGTACTAACTCGGAGAGATGGTACAGGAATTAGAAGGGAGGCGTGAGACATATCGTGCAAACACAAAGCGGATTCTAGCACAATTTCAGGCTTAGAGGCTGTGTGATATGAGCACAGGACTTGCCTCTCAGAAATGTTGTTTTTGGGGTGATGTTGAATAAACGGATGCTTATAGAGTAAAGTCATCTTATCAGTGATTCAGTGTACTGCTTTATCGTTTCCGCAAAATGTTCAGTGACAGGTTGTTGAGATCCAATTGTCTTCTATGTTTATCAACTGAAAAATTATGGAAAAATAAGTGTTTGTTTTGGAGGTAATTTTGTTCTAATGTGGACAATCTTCATTGTAATTACCAGTGAATTATGAGAAAATCCAGTTCTCCAAATGAAACAAAACAATCCTGACATGACTTTAAAAAGTGGAACTAAAACTAAATACATTCTTCATTGTAATTACCAGTGAATTATGAGAAAATCCAGTGCTCCAAATGAAACAAAACCCTTTAAAAAGTGGAATTAAAACTAAACATATGCCTTGTCAATACTGAGTTAGATTCCGATTTACATTAACTTGTTGGAATCCGATCCAAATCGTATAAACCCCAACATAAAACCCCCGCCACCGCCAGCATCTTGTCTTTCTATCAATATTACTCTCTACAAACTTTCTCTGCCGGAACCGCCTCAGCGCCACCATTGCAGCTTCTTAGGTAATCAAACCTCTTCCCTTCTCTCTCGTGGTAACAACTTTTTATCAAGAGCAGAATTCCTCTTATGATACTCAAAGCATGTTTGCATCCTATAATAAAAGCATGTTTGAAATCGCTGTTACGAAGTTGTGATTGTTGGGAATTTACATTGGGAAAGAATTGAGGAGTTTCCGAAATTGGGGTTTAATTAGAATAATTTTATGAATTGGGTTTTGCTTAGTTTTGAATTTCAACTTTTCAATTATGGGTTTTTTAGTTAGGGTTTAATTGACGAAATTTTGGAGTTAAGAATTTGAAGTATTAATGATGATTCTAATAATTTTATGACTTTTCATTCTAGTTTATACCCAAATTAAAAGATGTCGGATGAAGAGCAGCCAGATGAAAGTGACAATAGTCTGCCTGAGTTAGGAAATGCAGATGATATAATTACACCAAATGATGAAAAACAAAAAAAGAAACGGAAGAAAATCTTGTTAGAAGAAGCTAAGAAAGCACGGAATCGTGGACTTTGTTATCTGAGTAGGATACCACCACAAATGGACCCGGTGAAGCTACGTCAAGTTCTTTTGCAGCATGGTGAGATTGATAGGATTTATCTTGTGCCTGAAACTAAGCAGCAGTTACCGCAGCAAGTAAATCGCAAGAAAGCGGGTGATTTTCGGGGTCAAGGATTTGAAGAAGGGTATGTAATGTGTGTATGATTTAAGAATTCATTATCTTAGAGCTTGCTTTGATGGTGTTCGTCTCTTGTTTTTATAGGTGGGTTGAATTTACAAATAAAAGGGTTGCGAAGAGAACTGCTAATAAGTTAAATGGGGAACAAATGGGTATGTTGGATTTTAAATGCGTACTTTGTTATATGTATGTGTCCTGCACGAGGAGAATATTCAACATGTGATATCTATTTGGTGTTGCTGCGATTATTTTGTGTTTAGGTGGGAGGAAAAAGTCATCCTTCTTTTATGACATTTGGAATATCAAATATCTGAGTAAATTCAAGTGGGAAGATCTTAGGGAAGAAATTGGTAAGCAAACCGATGAGTTTTGACTAGTGATGATGAGAAAATGTGTTTAAATGTTGATAGTAAATTATCTTCGTTTCATTTGTGTATATAGCTTACAAGCATGCTCTTCAACAGCAGAAGTTAGCTATGGGAATATCTGCTGCCAGGAAAGAAAAGGAATTCTACGTGAATAGGGTTGATAAGTCTAAAGGTCTAAAGGCCATAGAAGAAAGGATGAAGAAGGTATCTATCTATTTTCCACACTAAATCTTTGTGTTTTTTCCCAAGTTCCTAATCATTAGTAATTGACTTACACCCTGAAACTCTGCCTCGTCAAAGGTTAGTCATTCGACTTAGTTTTCCTCCTGAAATCTGCCAACTACTTAGTTGGCTTAACTCATCTAGTTGCTATTATCAAACTTTTATAGAAGCTGAATGTGGCGGTCCTATTAACTTAAACAAGTATCTTTCAATGAATTTGAACTTGTCAGTAACAAACTTCGATATATTTTTGATATTTGCTGTTTCCTATTTCTTGGTTTTGTTATTTTGCTTCTTATGATAAGCATGTCTCTCATCATTTCTGTAGCTCTCTTTTCTGTCGGTTCTTCTTCCATTATTCAACATAAACTCCCTCTTGTTGCAAGTAGCAAAGAGGAATACTGCATAAAACATCTAGTTAACAATTAGGAGGGTCTAAAGAGATTGCAGAAAACATCAGTCAACCGTGGGCTATGAACATTGAAGATTATGTTAGTATAAAAGATGTCTCCCATGAGATTATGTTAATATGAACATAAGATTGAATTCTTTTAGGTGCACCATAGTATATAGTAAAAGAGGGTCCTAACCGTCATGTGGGCTTTATCTCATAACATTATGCAACAGTTGACAGCCCTACAATAGAGGGGCCTGGCCATCCCTAACAGATGCTTTGTGTGTAAAGAAGATGAATTCCCCCAACACTTAATGCTGCACTGTAGGATATGGCAAGCTCCAACTGCATCAACTCACTGGTGTTGGAGTTTTCCTTAGTCTATCTTACTGTTAGCCTCCTGTTTGGCTGCTAGGGTGGTCTGTCCTTATCTCCCTGCTGCTATTTGTTGGTCGATTTGGCTATAGCGCAACTGGAGAGCCTTCACAGACAAATCTAAGCCAATACATATCATTATCTTAAGATATGAAAGCTCTTATTCATTATTGAATAGTGACTGCATTGAAAGATTAAAGATTAGTAGTCTATCTTACAATCTTTCCAGTTTGCCTTTTTGTGCTGTTTCATATTGCAGCTTGTCATAGTCTTACCTTTACACTGTCTCCATTCTATGCTTGTGAACTTTGATTTTTTTTTTTCCTGAATTTGCGACTGAAATCTGTTTATAAACATTAATGCAGAAGCAGAAGGTTCAAGAACAAGGCTCGGAAAATGGTTCAGCTCCCCAAGTTGAGCAACAAGAACCAAAAGTAATTCGCCACTTCCCGCAGACAAGGCCAGTTAAAGATGATTCAGCCCAGACGAAACCTCTGTCTAGAGCTGTTTTGACCGGAGTAAGTAACAACATTTCATTCTCCCTCCAATTTGTAACGCCTAATAAATCTACCCACGGACGTCTAACTTTGCTCAGCAAATCTGCATGATCATGTTCTGTCCAGGTATTTGGTGGAAAATGATCAGCACCAATGTCCCCATGAATATAATGCAAACACTTTTTTTCTTGTCGAGTTTCTTTCACAGGTAATCTTAATGTAGCGTTCGCCTCAGTGTAGGGTGTTTTGAATACTTTTTCGTTTAGTTGTTGTCATGGTTAGCCCCTACTCCAGACAGTTTTTTTTTTTTTAATTTATTTCTTAAACTGTTCCTAAAATTACTATTTCCGACATACATCAGTTGATTTCATGCATTCAAGTTTAGTAAAGTTACTTAAGTTGAAGAGTAACATGATTAGATTTTGGTTTAAGTCATAAGCACATTTTCTTGCTTAAAACACAATTATGTCCATGGGCCTCTGGGTGATGCTGCCGCCTGCTGGTAGGGTATCAATTGAACCGACCAACAGCCAAAAAGCTTTACCTTCTTCTTTATTGCAATAAACAATCTTTCATGTGCCCTGTCTAGTCCTACTTGTAGGGTCCAACTGCCCCAAAGCTTTACTTTTATTTTTTTTTCTTTATTACAATAGACAACTATTCTGTTCTTCTAAGTGGAAGAAAGTGCAACTATTATACTAATGAAATTTCATTCTTTAATCAAGAATTAGAAGCTGCTAAATGATTCCATTCTCTATAAGATCATGGCAATGATTCTACCACTACTGTTGTTGTTTATCTTCAATCTTTAAATCGTTTGACTAGAATCCATTATCCAGCTCACTAGGTGAGTTGGTAAGAGAAGAAAAAAGAAGAAGTATATTTCCACTTTCCAACCAAAAAGGAAAAAGCAAAAGCAAAACCCAAAGTAAAGGAAAAAGGATCAGTTTTTATGGGACTGGTTTTCTTTTTCTCTTTAACTTGTTGGATTGATTCAAGGAAGTCTGTCAAACTCCATCACACTCTTTTCAGTTCTAGGTTCAACTATCATAGGTAAGTTGGTCTTCTTGATATTATTAGCTTCCAGTTGTTAATTTTGATCATTTTTTTTTTACAGTGAATTTTGTTAAAATAGGATATGGGTATTGATGTAATGGAGATAGGAGTTCATTTGAGGAAGTTTTTGATCCTTTCGATAAGAATTTCATATAGATCTACACACAAACATCCATTGATTGTGGGTTTTGTTTTATTCTCTTTATTACTGTATAGATTTCTTCCTTTTCTGTTTGTTTTCTTGGTTTCTTCTTCTCCTGTTCTTGTTTGTACTTTTGCTCTTCTTGGTACTTTGTTGAATTATGGGCAACATCCACATATACCACAAATAGATGAAGAACAAGAGGAAGATGATGAAAATACTAGAAAACAAACACACCATGATCATGAAGTTTCTTCTCTCAAAACTGGTGTTTTTCCAAGTGATCTTGTTGTTCAGAAAGAAGTAGCAGCAGCAGAAGAAGATGGTGATGAAGAAGAAGATGAAGAAGAAGAAAAGAAGGATGCGGTCTTCTCGTTGAGTAGAGGTTTTGATGATGGGTTGATCACTGAAAAGACTAGTTTGATTGAATCTACACACATCCAGTACCAATTGGTGGAAGAGGAGAGGGAATTCTTTAATCAAGAAAAGAGGGAATTTTATGATGTCCAGAAGAGGGAGTTCCATGAATTGAAACCGCTTATCGAAGTTGATTATTCAGCCAAAGGTGATGATGATGTTCAAGAAATTGCATCCACTTCTTATGTGAGAAGCACAGAAATTGAGCCTCTCATTAATTTGGAGGAAGAAAGTAATCATACTCATGGGCTACTGCCACCAAATTTGGGAGAATCATCTGGTTCTAATCAACATTCTCTGTTACTGTGGATGAAGATCAAAGACCGTGACGACGATGATGAGGATGAAGAATCTTACAATTCAGATTCTGATGGTGCAGAGAGTTCGTCTCCTGATGCGTCAATTACGGATATTATGCCGATGCTTGATGAACTCCATCCTTTACTTGATGCTGAAACACCTCGTCGTGATGCTCATGTATCGTCTTTAGATGATGAGTTCACTGCTGCTTCTGATAGATCCCACAGCTCGAATGATGATCACGTTGAATCAGGTGAGGAGGACGAGCACCATGAAGATGAAGAAGATGATGATGAAGATGACGATGAGGAAGAAGGGCAGTGTGAGACCCCTGAGTGTGAAACTAAAGCTGTTTTAAAATGGACTGAAGATGATCAAAAGAATCTCATGGATCTTGGGAACTCTGAGCTGGAAAGAAATCAGCGGTTGGAGAGTCTTATCGCAAGACGAAGAGCTAGGAAGAACTTCAGAATGATTGAATCGGAGAAGAATATGATAGATTTAGACTTTGGTGGACCACCATTTGAAATTTCACCGATTTCCACGGCGAGGCGCAACCCATTTGATCTTCACTATGATTCTTATATGGGACTTGGCTTACCTCCTATGCCTGGTTCAGCTCCTTCTGTTATGTTACCACGGAGAAATCCCTTTGATCTTCCTTATGATGACCCGCTTGAAGAAAGACCTGATTTAACCGGTGGCAACTTTGGCGAAGAGTTCATGACTGCTCATGAGAAGGATATGCACTACAGGAGGTGTGAGAGCTTCAACATGGGAGCATTTTTCTTTAACGACTGCAGGCAAGACAAGCACCATGTCAGCAAGTTCAGACCTTATTTTGTAACCGAACAAATGGCATCAGAAGGGCTGGGATATTCAAGATTTAGCAGACAGATGAGTGAGGCAAGTGAGTCTAAGATGAGTTTTGCTTCCGAGACCGAGTCACATTCTACAATTGCAAACCAGGAAGACATTAGTAGCCTTGCTGAAGAGCAAATATCATCTCAAGAACGTGAGCTCAATCCTTCTACTCAAAACACACCTGGTCGTGTGAAGCTAGAAAGTGAATTATCGAAAGAAGTTCATTTGGATCCAGAGAGTGATAAAGAAGGTAGGGATGACGTTGATTTAATTAAGGTTGAGGATGAAAGTGATGAATCCAAAACTACCCATGGAACACAATCAAGATTCTATTCTGAATTTCTCGCTTTAGAAGAAAACCTCACAAGCTATGTTCATGTGAACCAAGAGCAGCAGCACACAATGTCCAGCTCCCTCTTATCATCCGGTGTTCATGAAAAGATTGAGGAGAATAGCGAGGATGAAGAAAGTTCTCATGGAACACAGTCAAGTTATGTTCATGTCGATCAAGATATGAGTGAACATCAACAACACACCAGGTCAAACTCCAACTCATCTTCAGATATGCATGAAAAGATCTTCGACGTGAATGTAGACGAAGAGTTATCAGGTCTGGATCTAGCAAGAGGTGAAGTCCATGAGCACTCCTCCAGCTTCATGCAATCGACAGTTGTTGATTCTGATCGGGTTGAAGGAGAAGATGATAGACATGCAGAGGCACCTGTTTATGACTTGAGCCCATCAGTGTCTAAAAGAGACATGTCTGACATGATGAGTTTTGAAGAAACAGTGAGTTATAAGGATAACATGGGTTTTGCTTCTACTTCTTCCGTGAGTTCTGACATGCATGTAGAGGTACCGGAACCTGTAGCCGTGGAAGGAATCACTTTACTCGCAGATAGTGAAGCTTCAGTGCAGATTGGTAGCCCTAGAAAATTGATGACCCCCGGGTATGAAAAATCATGGGAACCCTCAGCAGAGCTCTGTGTGATCGACGAGAATGAACCTGAAAAAGAGGGTTTACCGTGTGAAGAAGCAAGTTTTCCTTTGTCGTGTTTCGATCCAGAAATAGCTGCTGAAGTTCTCCAATCTGATAAGGATGAAAAGGTTGATATCTTGGACTCACCTTATTCAGATGAGATGTCATCTCGAGATATAGCTTTGTCTGAGTTAAAGGACCAACTGGTTCAGCCATCATCCAATGTCCATCATGAAGAATCTCAGGTCAGTCTCCGAACATTATTTAGCTTTTGTTAAACATAAATAAGACCTCATTACTGCATGAGTTGTCTAATTGCATAAGATGTAATAACTTCATTGATTTTGCCCCATGCAGTCTTACAGATCCATCTATGTAACGCATATTCAACCATGGAAATGTTGGTGCATCTTATTTTTGTAGAGAAAGATAATTGGAGCAACTAAGAATGCTTTCTTTTCTTAATTTATACAGGGGATATCTATTTTTTCTGACATTTCGGCAATGGAAGCCGGTGCCATTCAGGAAGTTGGTGGGCCACTGGTCGATGAGCACCAAGAAGATGATGTCTCAAACCTCCCTACCTTCCTTTCTGCTCCTACTTCTCCCCCATCTGAGTTTGTCGGTTATCAACAACATCAAATGGTTTTCGAAGACGACTCCCACGATGCAACTCAATATGAAAGTAAATTTGACTTCAATCAAGAATCAATGGGATATCATGAAGCGAACGAAGAATTTGATGATGAGGAGCCGTCTGGAATGGAAGAGATCGACGAAGAATTTCTGACAGAACTTGATGCAGTTGGTGACTTCAGATTTGAAGAGAAGACAACAGAACATTTGGGATCCAATGAATATGAGACACTTACAGGCTTACAAGTTCTTGAATCCAAGTCTAGCGAAGGTGCTGAAGACAAATTTGAGGCACTCAAACTTGCGAGTGTTGATGATGTTGATTCTGGATTTGAGCAGTTTCCTGAGAGGGAAGCTCTGAAAGCCGTTGTCTGCGAACCAGCCCATGATGTAACGGAGGAAATTGAAGTTCTATCTGCTGAATCTATTAAACAACCCCATATTGAGCCGATATCCGAGGTAAGAGAAGATGAGAATGCTGAGTTTGAACTCAACACCCAAGACAAAAGCTTAACAGATCTTAATTTGGAGCTACCAGTTCTTGAAGCAAGATCCCTTGAAGATATTGATTCTGCATTCAGGCATCTTCGTGAGAAAGAAGCCGAGAAATCTTTTGTTCCTGATCCAGAATTCGAAGAATCAGTCTTGGAGGAAGCTGAAGTCGAGTCTACTGAGTCTTGTAAGCAGCATGATGAGACACAAACAGAGGGAATACAAAGTGAGCATGTTGAGTTTGATTTGCCTACCCAAGAACGGATTCTAACAAGCTCTAGTATGGATTTCACAGTTCTTGAAGCAAGATCCCTTGAAGATATTGATTCTGCCTTTAAGCAACTTCAAGAGGGAGAAGCCAAAAAGTCCGTTCTTCCCGAAGTCCGTGATGAATCTCCCCAGGAAGAAGCTAAACATGAACCTGCTCATTCTTTTAAGCAACCCGACCATGAGCCAATCTTGAAGGGAACAGAAGATGAGCAAGCTGTCTTTGCACTACCTGCAGAAGAACCATGGCTGACAGAGAGCAATTTGGAGTCCCCGATTCTTGAAGCAAGGTCTTATGAAGATTTTGATGCTGTTTTAGAGCAACTCCACGAGGGAGAGGATGCGGGGACATCTATTGTTGATGAACCAGTACTGAAGGAATCTACAGTAGCATCTGCAGAGTCTTTTGACCATGTGCTTGATGAGCCAATCTTGAAGGGAACGGAAGATGAGCATGCTGTCTCTGCACTAGCTGTGCTAGAACCAAAGCTGGTAAAGAGCAATTTGGAGTCCCCAATTCTTGAAGCGAGGTCTTTTGAAGATTTTGATGCTGTTTTGGAGCGACTTCACCAGGGAGATGACTTGGAGACATCTATTGGTGATGAACCAGTACTGAAGGAATCTATAGTAGCATCTGCTGAATCTTCCGACCATGTGCTTGATGAGCCACTGCTGACGGAAGCAGAAGATGGGCAAGGTGAATTGACACTCCACACACAAGAGCAACATCTGACAGAGACCGACTTGGAGCATCTAGTTATTGAAACAAGATCTGTTGAAAGTGTTGATGCTGTCTTGGAGCAGATCCATGAAGCAGATAACTTGGAGACATTTATTATTGATGAACCAGAATTGAAGGAATCCGCAGTAGTATCTACGGAGTCTTTGGACCATGTGCTTGATGAGCCACTGCTGATTGAAAGGGAAGATGGACTGGGTGAGTTGAAACTGCAGACACAAGAGCAACATATGGCAGAAATCGATCTGGAGCTTCCAGTTATTGAAGCAAGATCTATTGAAGATGTTAATGCTGTCTTGAAGCAGCTTCACCAGGGAGATAACTCGGAGGCATCTATTGTTAATAAACCAGTATTGGAGGAATCTACAGCTTCTGACCACATGCTTGATGAGCCACTACTGATGGAAACAAAAGATGAGCTGGGTGATTTAACACCGCACACACAAGAGCGACATCCGGCAGAAACCGATTTGGAGCTTCCAGTTATTGAAGCAAGATCTATTGAAGATGTTGATGCTGTCCTGAAGAGACTCCACAAGGGAGATAACTCGGAGACATTTATAGTTAATGAACCAGAATTGAAGGAATCTGCAGTACCATCTGCCGAGTCTTTTGACCATATGCTTGATGACCCTTTGGAGCTTCCAGTTATTGAAGCGAGATCTATTGAAGATGTTGATGCTGTCTTGAAGCAGCTCCGCGAGGGAGATAATTCGGAGGCATTAATTGTTAATAAACCAGTGTCGGAGGAATCTACAGTAGCATCCGCCAGATCTTCTGACCATGTGCTTGATGAGCCACTGTTGATGGAAACAGAAGATGGGAAGGGTGAGTTGACACATCTAAAACTAGAGTGAAGATTGTTACTTTGATCGTCTGATTACACAGTTGGAATTCCATCCCTTATTGATGCTCCGGTGTAGTTTCAGACCTATTAATTTTTGTTTTGTTCATGTCTGACGACTGCCTGTATTTTGGCCAGTGGTTAGGCATGGGTGAATGGTTTGTGGGTGCTGCCTCATATGATGGGGTTTTGGTGCTCTGTTTGGTTATTGTGTTGTGTTCGTTTGGGTTGTAATATCACCTTCTTGGTGATAGTTTATTTCTGGTTTTTGGTTGCTGTCATGGTTTTCATAGTGATAGTTATACCTTTGATTGATCTCTTCAAGGACATATTTTGGGAAGTTCCTTGAAAGAGTACAAAAATCTGTAATTTTTTGTTCATTTTTTCCCCTTCCATTTAGGCTTTTGGGAAAAATATACGTCAATATATTCCTACTGTATAATATTCAAGTCATCCATCTTTTATGACATTTGGAATATCAAATATTTGAGAAAATTTTAAGTGGGAGGATTTTACAGAAAGAAATTGGTAAGCAAAACAATGAATTTCTTACTAGTGATGAGAAGGGGTTGATACGTCTAGAGAGGGTGTTTGAGTACCGGACAGCAAAACATTTTAGGGGTAACTTGCGTTACCTTCACTGTAAAGATTGTTTATTTTAGAGAAGGAGAGAAGTCGTTCTCAGATTATTAGAAGTCATTCTCAAATTATTAGAAATCATTCTTGTTGTGTGAACATGTCCCACAATTCTTGCTCCAGCAGAGTCGAGATTTTTCGAGACAATTCCCACACCTCCACGACAGATAAGGATAATTAGCCTTTAACTTTGTTGACCATTCAAGTTTTGGACATGTAAATCACACTAACTTATGTGTCCTACCAACTCTTGCATCCACTAGCTATAAAGAGCCGGTTCATTTACATTTTGAGTTGTAAGAGAAAATCAAAAAGAGCAATAACATTAGTTCATTTTCTCGACATCATATTCATAGTTAGTAAATCGGTGTTTGATTAGTACTCCATATTAGTACATAGTAGTAGCACACTTTGATTCCTATATCAAACAAAATTAAATGACTCTGGTGATTAAATGGGTTAGAAACATTTTTTATATAAAACGTTATCAGCACGAGATAGCTCGGTGTGTACGTGGTTTTCCAGCTAGTTCATCAAACTAAAGAAGTGGACATCTGCAGGTTTGATTTTTCTGTTACATCTCTTTTAAAATGTCAGCAAATTTAGTTAGTCTGGATTTTATGCCACTTGAGGACTCCGGTGAAAACTATCTCTCATGGGCGCTCGATGGTGAGTTGCATTTGGAAGCGAATAAACTTGGTCATACGATCATTGGGGGAGACTGTACGTCAGTCGAACGCGCTAAAGTTGTAGCTTACTTGCGCCGTCACCTCTCCCCAACCCTGAAACATGAGGTAGCACACTGTAGAGAACCTCAAAAGTTATGGAGTACCATAAAAGGGAAATATGACCATTTTAAGGTGGTCACCCTGCCAAAAATTCATGACAAATGGATTCATCTGAGGTTTCGGGATTTTAAATCCGTGTCGGCATACAATTCTGAATTGCACAAGATCGCAGCTCAATTTGAGATGTGCGGTGAGCCGTTATCAGAAGAATCCAAGCTAGAGAAGACGCTGAGTACTTTTCATGCTTCCCATATTGTACTCCAGCAGTTATATCGGGAACGCCGTTTTACACGGTATTCTGATCTTATATGCTGTCTTCTCGTGAGCAGAATAACGAATTGTTAATTAAAAATCACGAGTCCCGTCCTTGTGGTTCTTCTCCGGTGCCCGAAGTAAATAGGGCATCGTATTCTGGACATGGACATGATCATGGTAAGCAGGGTTATCATGGAAAGAAACGTAAACGCGGAGGCTATAGGCATAGAAATGCTAACAACCATCCGTATAAAAAAAATGCGAAAGCGAAGCATGATAAGGGGAAGGGATTGCCTTCCACTTCTCAAAAGAAATCTAAAAATCCCCCCGTGAAAAATGACGAGGGTTGCTATCGTTGTGGTTCTAAAGACCATTGGTATAGATGCTGCCGCGCTAATCTCTGTGAGCCTCACCATAAAAAGGAAGCAAACGTTGAGATGAATTTGGCAGAACGCAATAATTCCACTGAATCTCCAAAGTTAGAAGTATTTGACTACTTACTCGATCTTGAAGGCAATAAATACCAGACTGCTTTTGACCAATTTGGTGATGGTTTGTTTCGTGTAAATTAAAGTTGTAGTATTATGTTTAGTGTGTTGTCTGCATTTGTACTTACTTTTTCCGGTATTTTTGGGTTTTTGCATGTGTGTAATATGTATGAGTGTATGTAATATACGTGTGTTGCTAAAATTATTTTGTGCAACTATCTTATACCTTCTTTATGTATATGGAAGGATATGGACACTGAAAGCAACCCCAATGGTGAATTTTGTCTCGTTGATAGTGGAACGACAAATTCAATATTTTTAAGTACTATGTACTTTGTAACCTTGAAAAGATTCAAGGCTAGTATCACTACCATCAGTGGTTCAGCTACCCTTGTAGAAGGTGCTGGTAAAGCTTGTGTCTCATTACCGTGTGGTACCATATTCACTATCAATGATGCGTTATATTCCTCTGGATCCCATATGAATCTGTTGAGTTTCAAAGATATACGCAAGAATGGATACCACATTAAAAAGGTTGATGAGAACGATAAGGAGTACTTGTATATTACATCACCTAATGGAAAGAACATTGTTGAGAGGCTTCCATCCCTCGCTTCTTGACCTTATTCGGTCATAGTTTTTAAATTTTATGACCCGAATACATTTGTGTTGTGGCACAATCGACTTGGACACCGAGGTTCTACTATGATGAGTAAAATTTTTCAGACTTGTCAGGGACACCCTTTGCAGAAACTTCTTCTTAACAAAGAACTTGGTTGTACTGCTTGTTCTTTGGGGAAGCTGATTACGAAACCTTCCTTGACAAAAGTAGTACTGGAATCACCTGCTTTCTTACAAAGAATACAAGGTGATATATGTGGTCCTATACATCCCTATAGTGGACCCTTTCAGTACTTTATGGTTCTGATTGATGCTTCTTCTAGATGGTCACATGTTTGTTTACTTTCAACACGTAATTTAGCATTTGATCGGCTTCTTGCCCAAATTATAAAATTACATGGTCATTTTCTTGAATATTCTATCAAGTCCATTCATCTTGATGGTGCAGCGGAGTTTTCTTCAAAGGTATTTGATGCATATTGCATGTCGTTAGGCATTGAGGTTGAGCATCCTGTTGCTCATGTGCATACAAATAATGGTATAGCAGAATCGTTCATTAAGCATCTTCAACTCATTGCCAGACCTATGCTTATGAAAACTCAGCTTCCCGTTTCATCTTGGGGACATGCTATTTTGCACGCTGCTGCACTAGTACGTTATCGACCTTGTGCGAATAATCAGTATTCCCCTTTACAACATGTGTTAGGTCATCCACCAGACATATCTCATTTGCGTGTTTTTGGTTGTGTTGTTTATGTTCCCATTGCACCACCACAACGCACCAAGTTTGTCCCACAACGTCGACTTGGGATATATGTCGGATTTGACTCGCCATCTATAATTCGATATCTTGAACTATTAACAGGGGATGTTTTTACGACAAGATTTGCAGATTTACATTTTGATGAGACAGTCTTCCCACCGTTAGGGGGAGGAAAACTACCGACTGAAAAACGGCGTGAATTATCCTGGTATACACCAGAATTGTCTCATCTTGATGTACGCACAAGTCAGTGTGAAACTGAGGTGCAGAAGATTTTACATCTTCAAAATATTGCAAATCAAATGCCTGATGCATTTACAGATACATGAAAAATAATGAAAGCAGATGTGCCAGCTAAAAATGCTCCATCACGCATTGATGTTCCTGTGGAGAAATCCGTGGATTTGGAAGCAAACAAGTCGTCTGAATTACGCCGTAAGCGTGGATGACCAGTTGGATCAAGGGATTCTGCTCCTCGAAAGAGGAAAAGCCAATCTCAATCATTGACTAATAGTTCTCTTAAAGAGACTATTGATGAAGGATCCAAACTCTCTGAAAAGAGATCTCATGACGAGGAGAATGTCTTGACAGAGACAATGGAACCTCAAAATGAGGAAGCCTTTATTAATTATGCATGCAATAGAGAAGTTTGGGATTGAAGTACAATGATTGTTGACGACATATTTTCATTTATAATATCTACTGACATTGCCTTGGATGATGATGGTGTTGAACCACACTCTATAGAGGAATGTCGTCAAAGGGATGATTGGACAAAATGGAAAAAGGCAATCCAAGCAGAATTACTTTCTCTCGCTAATGTTTTTGGTACTGCAGTCCGAACACCAGACAATGTGAGCCCAGTTGGCTATAAATGGGTGTTTGTGCGCCAGCGAAATGAGAAAAATGAAATCGTTTGCTATAAAGCGAGACTAGTGGCACAAGGTTTCTTACATAAACCAGGGATTGACTACGAGGAAACATATTCTCCTGTAATGGATGCAATTACCTTTAGGTATTTGATTAGCCTGGTAGTCCATGAAGGACTCGGCATGCATCTAATGGACGTGGTTACTGCATATCTGTATGGAAAACTGGACACAGATATCTATATGAAAATCCCTAAAGGTTTTTAGTTATCAGCAGATAAACCATGTCATATGTATTCACTAAAATTAAATCGAGCCTTGTATGGGTTGAAACAATCTGGAAGAATGTCTGAGTGAATACTTGTTAAGTCAGGGTTATGTGAACAATCCTATATGCCCATCTATTTTTATTAAAAAGTCAAACACTGGATTTGCTATCATTGATGTATATGTAGATGATATCAATCTTATTGGAACTCCTAAAGAACTCTCCAAAGCACAAAAATTCTTAAAGAAGGAGTTCGAGATGAAAGATCTCGGTAAAAAAAAGTTTTGTCTTGGTCTACAACTTGAGAATTATGAGGGTGGAATCCTTATCCATCAATCAGCGTATACAGAGAAACTTCTCAAACGCTTTATATGAATCAATCATATCCTCTTAGCACTCCAATGGTTGTGAGAACTCTTGATCCCAATAGAGATTCATTTCGCCCCAAAGAGGAAGGAGAAACACTTCTTGGACAAGAAGTACCATATTTGAGTGTCATCGGTGGGTTATTGTATTTAGCTCAGTGCACTAGACCATATATCTCTTTTGCAGTAAACCTCTTAGCCAGGTACAGTTCCGCGCCAACAAAGTGACATTGGGTTGGAGTAAAACATATTTTCTGCTATATGCGTGGGACTACGGACATGGCACTGTTCTACTCGAAATACTCAAAAAATTGCTCGAATATTAAGGGATACACAGATGCTGGTTATCTCTCGGACCCCCACAAAGCAATCTCTCAGACAGGGTATGCCTTTACAAGCTGAGGCACGACATTTTCCTGGCGATCTTGTAAGCAGAGCATGCCGGCTACTTCCTCAAATCACTCTGAAATAATTGCTCTCCATGAAACAAGTAGAGAATGTGTATGGTTGCGGTCATTAATCGAACACATTAGAAGCTCTTGTGGTCTGACTTCCATAACCAGTGTGCCAACGACAATTTGTAAAGATAACTAGGCATGCATAACACAAATGAAAGAAGGCTACATCAAGGGTGATATAATAAAGCACATTTCGCCGAAGTTATTTTATTCTCACAACCTCCAGAAAAATAACGAGATTGATATCCAGAAGATACAATCCAGTGAGAATTATGCTGATCTATTCACCAAGTCGTTACCAACAAAAGTCTTCCAGAAGATGGTATATGGAATCGGAATGCGCCACATGTACAAGCAGACAAATTAATGGATGTTTTGATAAGGGGGAGTTTTTGGACTATAACGCTCTGTACTCTTTTTCCTTCATCAAGGTTTTGTCCCACTGGGTTTTCCTTGTCAAGGTTTTAACAAGGCAGCATATGCGTGTCCAACACCGTTCTAAGTTTTTTGTTGTACTCTTTTTCCTTCATCCGGGTTTCGTCCCATTGGGTTTTACCGGTAACGTTTTAACGAGGAAACGTTCTTAGAAATGGTGGTCCAAGGGGGAATGTTGTGTGAACATGTCCCACCATTTTTCCTCCAGCAGAGTCAAGATTTTTCGAAACAATTCCCATACCTCCATGACAGATAAGGATAAAGATCATCCCTATAATAATTAGCCTTTAACTTTGTTAACCATTCAAGTTTTGGACACGTAAATCACACTAACTTATGTGTCCTACCAACTCTTGCATCCACTAGCTATAAAGAGCCGGTTCATTTACATTTTGAGTTGTAAGAGAAAAATAAAAAGAGCAATAACATTAGTTCATTTTCTCGACAACATATTCATAGTTAGTATATCAATGTTTTTTTTTTGAAGCAATTAGTGTTTGATTAGTACTCCATATTAGTACATAGTAGTAGCATACTTTGATTCCTATATCAAACAAAATTAAATAACTCTGGTGATTAAATGGGTTAGAAATATTTTTTATATAAAAATTCTGTTTTTATTAGAAGTCATTCTCAAATCATTTACAAAGACCACTAGCTTGTTTGGATACCTGAAGCAGAAGTGATTTTGCTTCTCCAAAAGCAAAAGTCAAAAATAGAAGTTAGAAGCACAGTGTTTTCTCATTACTAAAAGTTTTTTTTTTTTTTTTGCTTCTTGAAGTTATTTTGAGATAGTGTTTTCTCATTACTTATGATATTTTGGATTAATTTCTGTTTCTAGATAAGCAAAATCGCTTTATTTTTTATTTTATTATATTTCCTTTTTTTTATGTGGGAAAGCGGACCCAGGCCGCTAAGACTTAGTCTTATGGGCTAGATTGGAGGTGCTAGATGTTGCAATTCAAAAAAAAATGTGGCAAAAAAGTTAACACTAGTTTTCTCTCTTAGCAGTTGCTAGCGTGTGAGCTAGCATGCTAGATAGTTACGTTGAATGATTCAGCGCTTGAAAAACCACCTTTTTGCGGAATGGTTCAGCGCTGAGAGATTTATTTTTGATACGTTTGATCTCTATACCTTGGTAGAGATTTATTTTTGTGCACTGATACGTTTGATCTCTATACCTTGGTAGCTATCACTAAAAAGGCGGAATTCAGTATAATAATAGACAAGAAACTTAGAAGAACACAAGTAGTGATTCTAAGAAATATATCTTCTCTAGATTATGAACAAGAAAACGATTACAATTCTCCCTTTGTTACGCTCACAATCTCTCTAAACAGTAGTCAACCCTAAACTGTTTGCTAAGCTTGCTTTTACAATAATTAATTGTCTCACAAACTTCTCTAGGTTTTCTGTGTGTTTAGTTAACAACCAAACCTCTCTATTTATAGACTTTATCGTACTCAGCCGACTAGGTCTTCTATTAGGAATCTATTTCCAAAACTAAGAGTGTTGCATAAAACAAACTCTTTCCTAATTAGGAATTCTTCCTAAACAAGGATTCCTTCCTAGAATAGGATTCTTCCCTCAAATTAGCTTGAGGTTAACTAAGTTCCCTAAAGGAGTACGGATACACATGTATCATGGGTCCCCATTTTAAGAACTTGAACTCATGTGAGAGTTAAAAATAAAGGTTAGGGAACTCGAGAGCCCCTTTTTCCTTGTTAAACCACTTGGCCTTGCTAGGAACTTGACCTTTACATCCAATTAGAAAAGCTTCTTTTTCTCCTTGTCGTGTTTTAGTCACTCTTCGCTCCAATACACAGTCTTCCTTGAGTGGTTCTTCTCTATCAAACCATAAGTCTTCTACCTGTGGTAATATCATAGTGTCGTCACCGTCATCATCTAGTAATGGTGGTTCAAACAACTTCAAGTATTCGGCATTTATAACCGAGTACATTCCTAGATAAGGTGGCAGATCTAGACGAAAGGCATTGTCACCAATCTGATCGAGAATACGAAATGGTTTATACCTCAATGGCTTCAACTTCTTTCCTTCCTCCTTCAGTCGTTCCTTACCTAATTTTAACCATACCAAGTCACCAACACCGAAATTACAAGGCACAAGATGCTTGTCATGCTTTGCTTTGTATTTGGCTTGTGACTTCTTTAATTGTGCTTCAACAGTTGCATGAATCTAAGATATCTTCTCCAAGAACTTTTGCGCCTTTTTTCGTTCACTTCCTTCCTTCCCCCCCATTGAGGTGTCACTAGAAAATACTAGATCGAAAGGACTAGGTGGTAAGTAACCGTAGCACGTCTCAAAAGGAGATTTTCCCGAAGAACTATGAACTGCTCTATTGAAAGCAAATTGTAGATATGGTAAACTCTCATCCCAAGTTTTAGGATGCTTAGAATTATATCCCCTTAACATGTGAACCATAGTCTTGTTGACCACTTATGTTTGTCCGTCTGTTTTTGGATGAAAATCTGTACTCTTCTTCAACCTAGTGTCCATTATCTTCCATAAAGAATCCCAAAAGTGACTAAGGAACCGACTATCCCTATCAGAAATAATCGAAGTAGGTAAACCAAAATGCTTCCACACGTGCTCAAAGAAGAGCTTTGCTGCACCGGCTCCCGTTACCGTCTTTGTACATGGAATTAATGCAATCATCTTGCTGAATCGGTCGACCACAACGAACAATTAGTCATGACCAGACTTGGTCTTCGGTAACCCACCAAGAAAATCCATAGAAATACTCTCCTAAGGCCTTGATGGTACTGGTAATGGTAGATATAACCCACGTTTTCTGTTGGAAGGTTTAGATGTGCTACACAACTTACACCCCCTAAGTAACTTAGCCACATCATCTTGCATCTTTGGCCAAAAGACATAACGACGAAGGTTAAGAAGAGTCTTATTCATCCCAAAGTGTCCAGCAACTCGAGATATGTGTGCCTCTCTTAACCATTATAAACGATCTCCATCTTCTGGAATGCAAAGTAATTGACCCTTGTATAACAATCCATCTCGGAGTTCATACTCTCTTTTCAAACCACTCTTCGCACCTTCTAACACCTTCTTGAAGTCTTTGCTGGATGCGTATGACTCTACATACTCTTGAATAACAATTGGCTGAATTCTCATGGCCACCAGTAATGCTCGAACTGGAGGTCGAGATAACATATCTGCCAATTTGTTTGTTACTTCCTTCTTGTACCTAATGAGAATATTGAAAGCCATTAAGTAAGAAATCCATTTAATGTACCGGGCTTGTTTTAGTGTCGTCTGTGCATGTAGATACTCCAATGGTTTGTGATCTGAATGTACAACTACTTCTTTGCCTAAGAGGTACACTCGCCAATGCTTGATACATTGATATAAAGCATAAAATTATTTGTCATAAGGTGCGTAGTTTTTAATATCACCTGAGAATAATTCTGAATGGTACTCCACTAGTTTACCATCTTGCAACAACACACCTCCCAATGCATAATTAGAAGCGTCGGTCTCAACTTCAAAAGTACGATGTAAGTTATGCAATGCCAACACCGGTGCTTCTGAAATCTTCCTTTTTAGTAACTAAAAAGCGTCTCCATGGGTTTGCTGCCATTCAAACTTCGCCTTAGCTCCCGTCAAACCATGTAATGGTCCTGCAATAGTTGAGAAATGCTGGATAAACTTACGCAAGTATGTGCAATCCCCTAAGAAACTCCTGATTTCAGTTACAATACTAAGTCTAGGACACTTAGTGATTACTTCGACCTTCCTTGGATCGATCTTCCGTTGTCCACCACTAACAATGAATCCAAGGTACACCAACTCATCCTTTCCAAACTCACACTTTTTTACATTCAACTTCAGCTGGCCATCATGTAACATCTTAAACACCTTCTCAACGTGAATGAGATGCTCTTCCCAAGTCCGGATGTATATAAGGATATCATCCCAATAAACAATCACAAAATCTTATAGAAAAGGTCGTAACAAATCATTCATCAAACGCATAAACGTCGCTGGATCATTACACAAACCAAAAGGCATCACCAACCATTCTAACAAGCCTTGTTTGGTCTTGAAATCAGTTTTCCATGTATCATCTTCTCGAACTCTCACTTGATGGTATCCAAATTTGAAATCTAACTTGGTGAAGATCCGAGCTTTTTCCAACTGATCCATCATGTCGTCTATCCTAGGTAGAAGGTAACGATTCTTGATAGTGATCTTGTTTAATGCTCTATAATCAATACACATACGCCAACCTCCATCTTTCTTTGGTACCAACAATACTGCTGATCTACAAGGTGAAGCACTTGGCACTATCATTCCCAATTCTCGGAGTTCTTGGACTTGTTTCTTGATCTCATCAGATTCCTCTATGGACGTGCGATAAAGACCTACATTAGGTAGAGAACTCTCCCCGGTCAACATAATTTCATGCTCCACACTCCTCTTTGGCGGTAACCCCGTGACATCATAAAATAAATCCTTGTATCTCAACTTCAACCTTTCTAGGTCGCCTTCTTGCTGTGCAGTCAAGGCTGCCAAAAAAACTCTACTCGGCTTCTCCTCAAGAGAACGGATCACAAGGAGAATGAACTTTGTGCTAGCATTCACCAACTGTTTATCCTGAGTGGATGTAATCAAGCTTGCTCCCATTAGAGGAGAATGTATAGCCCGAATCACAAAAATTTCTCCATCTTTGGTAAAGGTATATTTTTGTTCCCTCCTGTGTAGAGTTGCATCTCTATCCCATAGGTAAGGACTACCTAATACTACCTGACAAACATCCAAAGGAACTACGTCACATGTAACTTCATCAATATATGACTCATCTAGAGCAAATTTGAACGTGCACTGATGTGAAACTTGTAAGTCCCCCTTCCTTATGAAGCCATCCTAAAGGGTATGGTTTAGGATGTTTGATAGTCTTCAGTCCTAATCTCTGCACCAAAGAATGTGAAAGTAAATTTTTCTGACTTCCCGGATCAATAACAGTATTAACTAGTGATATTTTGACTTGCATCTTCACTTTGAAGAGTCGCTCCCTAAGATCATCCTTTGAAGGTGTTTCTTTTGCCCCTGTCATAATAAAGAGCTTTGAATTGGGTTCCGTTAGTCCGTGGACTTCTTTTGGAGTTTGAGTGACTAGTGATGGTGTTTCTTTTGCCCCTTGTTTGCAATGGGTGAAAATCAAACCTTCTTTGTCACTAAACTTCCCTTTTTCTTTGCTCCTTTCACCTCCTTTTACAGTGGTACCTCCAGATTTCGCCTTAGTATTCCCCTTTGAATCAGATTTCTTAAGCATGCCTTCAATGGCATTAGCTTTTATACTTGCTTCGGAGATAGAATCCACCTAAAACATCTTCAACTCCTTCCGTATATACTCATGTAACCCAGAAATATATTTCATAAAGATAACATAATCTTCCAAGTCTAAATCCAAAATCATAGCTTGATTCTGAAATTCCGAAGTATATTCTTGCACGGTTTGGTTGTAAGTTTGCTTCAATTTGTACCACTTGAACCATATTTCCTCAAGGTAGCCAACTGGATAAAACTGTTTCCTTATAACTTCCTTGAATCTTCTCCACGACAATACTCCTTTACCTAGGTTTTGTCTTTGATAAGCTTTCCACCAGGTTAGAGCATGCTTTTGTAGCTTCAATGCCGCGAAAGCAATCTTTTCCTTTGAACCATATTCAAATAAATAAAAATATGTCTCTAGACGTTCAATCCAATCATCCAATTTTTCTACATCGACACTCCCATCGTAAAGTGGAATATCAACACGAAAATCAATTTTCAGATTCTTACCATGCGGTTTAATTGATGTAGGACTTTTAAGAAACTCACTTTTCTTTTTTTCTTCATCCTCATCTTCTTCCTCTTATTCTTCTTCTTCTTCTTCTTCTGAATCGTCTTCTTCTGATTCATATTTTTCCGAAGCTTCAGGCGAAGGTGTAATCTTTTTTTCATCATATTCAACCAATTCTTCAAGGGTGGTTTTAATCGACTTCATGTTTGTTTGTAGCGTAACCACCTTTTCTTCCATAGTTTGTGGTTCTCTATGCTTGGGTTCATCATCTGACTTTGTCATCTTTGATCCCCTTGTTCTCCTAACGTCTTCTAACCTCTCTAGTACCTCACCAAGCTTTATGTAGAGATATCTAGTGAAAACCATAAACCACAGGGATTTACCCTAAAAACTAACTTTGCTCGTGATGCCAAACTTGATACGTTTGATCTCTATACCTTGGTAGCTATCACTATAAAGGCGGAATTCAGTATAATAATAGACAAGAAACTTATAAGAACACAGAACACAAGTAGCGATTCGAAGATATATATCTTCTCTAGATTATGAACAAGAAAACGATTACAATTCTCCATTTGTTACGTTCACAATCTCTCTAAACAGTAGTCAACCCTAAACTGTTTGCTAAGATTGCTTTTACAATAATTAATTATCTCACAAACTTATCTAGGTTTTCTGTGTGTTTAGTTAACAACCAAACCTCTCTATTTATAAACTTTATCGTACTCAGCCGACTAGGTCTTCTATTAGGAATCTATTTCCTAAACTAAGAGTGTTGCATAAAACAAACTCTTTCCTAATTAGGAATTCTTCCTAAACAAGGATTCCTTCCTAGAATAGGATTCTTCCCTCAACTTAGCTTGAGGTTAACTAAGTTCCCTAAAGGAGTACGGATACACCTGGTTCAGCGCTGAGAGATTTATTTTTGATCCGACGGTTGAGATTTAAAGCGATGAACCATTCAGCGCTGAGCTGACGTGGACTGCTAATCTAGCTGCTAGATTAGCACTCCCATAAGACTAAGTCCTATGGGAGAATTTGGAGTGCTAGATTGGCCAAAAAGTGTTGCAAATCATGAAAAAAGTGTGAGAAAAAAGTTAACACTCAATCTAAAATGTTTTTGCTTTAAATTAAGTCTTATGGGATGCTAGTCTAGCAGCCAGGACTACCTTCTAAGTCTTAGGCTTAGTCCTATGGGAGAGATATTTAGCTGCAAGATTGGTCATCCACGTCAGATTGAGCAACCTCATAACCCCTATGGGATGACCAATCTAGCAACGAAACGCCTAACCATTTGGCATCGAACGCTGAACCGAACGGCATTTTCTTCCATCTCTCCACCTTTTTTTTCTCTCTCTCTCCACCCTTTTCCCCTCTCTCTCCACAATTTTATTTTTTTAAAAAAATTATTTACTTCTCTCTCTCCCCCACTTTTTCCTCTCTCTCCATCTACTCTACGTTTTTTTTTTCCCACTTTTTACTTCAACGCCGAATGGTTCGGCATATATTTACTTTTTGAGCGCCGCACTATTCGGCATTTCAATCTCACTGATATTACGACTGTGAGCAAATGTTAGGAGAGAGACGTTGACCGGAGCCGTGTCCCGGGAAAAATCCCATAAAAGACAGTCCAGTGGGCCCCACTAGAGAACTGCAGGGGCGGGCATTGCTCACCATGCGTCCCACTAAAGTTGTCTCTACAGGCACGAACAAAATATAAACAATTGAATTCGTTTAATAATGAATGTCAATTGTCAACTCTATTATTTGAGGGTTGTGCCCAACTACCTCGGTACAAATCAAACTATTAATTCTCCAAGGAGCTCATCAAAAACCACATAAGTCATTCAAGTTTTGCTGGTTTTCTCATTGTTTTGATTGCTTTCAGCTTTACAATGTAAGTAATTACTAGCTTTATGATCTATATCTTCATTGTTCATCTCTTTTAATGGTTGTGCATTTTCTTGTCTTCTTATAGAGATGTGAAAGCTCCGGGCGCGCTGGTAATGATTATGAGGATCTGGTCGGTAGCGGTACTGATTATGGTGATGAGCCACCACCTCCCCCGCCCCCAAGCGGTTTAGATCATTGCAAGAACTGGGTAGTTATAACAGTGGAATTTCTTTCTTGTGTTCAGTGTGTCGCTGCTTGTCAAATCAATTTCTCAACCACCGCGATTACTGCAACCGTTGTCCCAATTTGCCAAACAACCAGTACAGGATTAATCGCCGGCTGCCAGTGTTGCATCGGATGAAGAAGAGGTTCATTTTAATATCAAATACTCGATTGAATTTCCAGTTGTATAAGCGTTGAAGTGAAATGTTTGTATTGCTTTGTTTTGCACTTTTGCACACACCTTGTCGTGTGGTTAATTTCATTTGTATTTTGCTGATCATGATATTGAATGTTGATGGATATCTTATGAACTAAAAAAAAAACTATCCCAAGGGAAAAAATGGGCCATTGACGGTGGTGATGGTGATTGGTGGTTTCGGCCGTCATCACTAGTATTTGGACCTTCAAACATCCACCAGCACTCCATCATGCACAATCCGATATAATAAATCATCCCACAAAGATACTTAATTACTTCGTTCTCTGGTTCATAAGATATCCATAAACTTTCATACAAATTTAGAACATAGATTGAACAGAAACTAGAAAGAATAATAAATCTTAGACCAAGAACATCGATATGAATGATATATTGATATGAATTGTGTTCAATCCACACACTACAAGATGAAAAAGAAACTACAACAACGTCCAAATGTTTCAACAACATTTGATGTGTTTTATTACAATTAAATAATCCAAATTTTATCAAAATTCAGATAATAACAACTTAAACAAAAAACACTCACTTCAAACATAAACAAAAAGAATCCACGTCAAGGATCAAGGAATAACCGAACATCCATCGACGTGTACGTACTTATTATTTGATGAGTTTAACCAGAGGAATCTCATCATTTCATCAAAGAAGCAAGAATCAGGATGAAGAAGGATGCAATCATCATTTCTTTTTGATAGTTCAGAAAAAACTGCAGACGTTTCAATTCATTTTCCAACGCTTTTCTTTTATTACTAACCTCATCACCTAATTTAAGCTGATGAAGTAAGTAATCAACGTAGTTCCCGAACATAAAACCATCTGTTGCGATCCGTGCCGGCTCTCCCACACAACTGTACATAAGTTCTTTTTCTTCTTCTACACATCTCTCTATTTCCGCTTCCTTAAGTGCAATGTTCATCTCCAAATAATCAATCATCGCTTTTAACATCTCTGATTGCAGAGATGTTTCTTCATCTTGATCCTTAGCGTTAATCTCTGTTTCAGTAGATGCTGATGTCCCCGCCCCAATTGTACTCGATTCTTTCCGGTAAGCATCTTCATCTGCATAATCATAATAATCATCATAATCATCAACATCATCATCATCATCGCTAGTAAAACTTCCTTCTCCAATTTTAGATCTTTTATATAACCAATTCATATTTTCGTCCTCTGAATCATCAGAAGATCCAGAACGGCTTATTTGTTTTCTCTTATGCATGATCAGACGGAATATGGCCATTTTCTGCAACCATTGGAACAGTAGTTTCTTCTGATGATGAGAATCTTGATATTTGAGAGCGACGTAGAAAACAGAGACTCAGCAAGAGCAATTTGATTGCATCGTCACTGTGATCTGCTAGAACCAACCATCATCGGAGTCTATTTGTAGAGGCTGAACCGTTTACCGCCTTTTCTTTCAAACGACACTGCTTTTCGCGCTCGTGTCTTTTGGTTATGGGGTGTGACGGATGAGTGAAAAGGCGGATGTATTTTATTACTGGAGGCAGCCTACGAATATGTTAAGAGCACACAACCAACGTGGTCCTGGTGCCATTGCAAACGACACTGCTTTTGGCGCTTGCGTCTTTCGGATATGGGGTGCGACGTATGAGTGAAAAGGCACATACCATCACTAGAGGCAGCCTACAAAGAATTTAAGAGCACTCAACCAAATATGCATTTGATTCGAGTATCCGATAAAAAACGACCGAGACCTGGCCCAAGGACGTGTATACATTGTGAACCACAAAATCGGGCCATCCTAAATTTGTTTTTTATTTTATTTTTTGACGAAAATTTTAAAAGTTGAGAAATTGGGTCAATTGTCCAAATATTTTTAAAACACGATTTTAATGGATGAGTAAAAATTAGTATGAGTGAAATGGACACAAAAAAATAGGAAGAATGAATCTGGATTCATCTTGGCTTAAACATAAAACATAGGAGGGTGAAACTGGATGCACCCTGATGTAAATTAAAAAAAAAAATATTTGAAAATGGGTAGGATGAAACTGGTTACATCCTGGTTATTTTTACATTCTCGTCCGTTTAAACAATATCAAATTTTACATATCTTTTTCACCTAAAAGTTGTCGTTATTGGGTTAATTGACCAATTTTGTGTAAAAAGTTTATCCAACAAGAAAATTGTTTACTGATCGTCACTTTGGTGTTACAACTGTCATCCAGTTAAAAAAGATGGTATTAATTGGCTCCATGTGAAAAGTGTTTTCGTTGGGAGACTATAAGATTATCTTCCTAAATTGGGGCCTAGCCAACTTAATTGGGGCCTAAATTTGACTCCAAAATCGATGTTTACATGGGTGTCGAGTAAACTGATTGTTGATTATAATGCTACAATCGGTGTTTACATGGTTGTCGAGTAAACCGATTGTAATAGGCCCCAATTAATTCTCATAGGCCCCAATTTAGCCAGATAAGATTACGAGAGATTTTACCTCTAAATTAAATATATAAGTACTCGGTTTTGATCTACTTCCAAAATATTTTGTAACTTTTTTCTTTCCAAATGACCCATATTATTGCATAAAATAGGAGATTCCAGATGTTTTTTTCTATTTTCGTTTTGCGGTTACAGAAGATTGTGTCTCCAGGGCAGTGGCGGAGCCAAGAATGCAAGCCTGGGGACAAACATGCACGACAAATTCTTATAGTGTTGCACGAGATAGTGGCCGTAGGCCGCCTGATTATTATTTTTTGGATAGCTACATATTTTCTTGGCCTTAAATATTATCAAGGAATTGGTAGAATTGTTTAACCTGACGAGATTGGGGTATACCCAGATTAATTGGGGTATACCTAATGAGACAAAATAGGGTCATTTTGAAGTAAAAGAAGTGACCTCTTAACCAAATATTTTCAAAATGGCTAATATGCCCTTGTTTAATTAACACTAAAAAAATGATTAGGTTAATTAATTGAGTTTAAATTAAAATTTTAAAAATGAAAATCCAGTAAATTAAACCTTTAATCCGTCTTATGAGTTCGATTTCGATCAAAAAATTGGTTTTCAAAAATGTGAAAGGTCAGCAAGGTATACGTTTGAATAAAGTGTCGGCAATAACTCCCCGGCATGGTATGTGTTTAAATAAGATGCCAGACAAGTATTGCCGGCATGATCCTTGGATGAACAAAACGCCGACCGTTCTGTGGCCGGAAGGGTCTTTGAATGAACATTATTCCGACTTTCTTGGGGCAGCAATCTTACGTTCGGCATGTAAAACGAATGCACTTAGCATGTGCATCAAGCCTTTGAACCCTTAGGCGATCCTAGTGGACGAGTTATAGCCTCGTGAGGGTTTACATAGGGGTCTACCCACAGAACCTATACAAAAACTTCTAAAGCCATCAATCTTCCTCCTCCGAAGACGATACAACATCCAAGTAGTCCGGGTTATCTTTCGGGATTCTTTCTGCCAAGAAGTGATAGCTTGCATTGAAAGCGAATGCTTCCCCCTTTTCCTCCAAGTAGCGTTATTTCACGACTTCATGCTACAAAAATACAAAAACAAACTTACATTTGTTAGTGGTGTTTCATTGGAAGATAAAACAACATGGGTTAGTAAAAAAAAACACAACATTGCTTACAAATTCTGCAATGGACAAGGTGAAGGGGCGAGTGTTAAAAATCCGAGGTTGGAGAGCCAAAAAAGAAATTATCGCATTTTCGATTACTATGTGCCTCTCACGGACTTGTTGAAAACTTCTTGCATTCAGATTCCCAAACTCGCCGCTAAATTTGTTGTGTACCCTAGCCCAAAAGGTTGTGGAATCCTCCCTTTCGGAGGATTGACGTCTAAGTCGATTTTTCGCATACCATGCTTTGGTGATTGCCAAATCTTCATTTGAATAAAATGATTCCATTGTTGTTTGTAGAGAGTTATTGGGTGAGTTAGATGGAGTGTATGATGGTATGATCTTTGGAGAGTATATGCAAATAGTTGTGTGTTGTTTTGTAGAGAGAAGTAGTGTATTTATAGGATTGTACCCAAATTTGGCCGTTATAGTGCCCAAGTACAAGTCAATCAATGAAATTGTTTACTTGTCAAAAATTTGAATTTTGAATTTTCCGGCGAGATTGTTTTTTCTCAGTATACGGACTACCCAGGGCCGGCAGGGTGAGAAGTTTATAACTATGCCGACGTTATGATGGTTTTGGGCATCAGGAATTCAGTTTCTTCTGTCAATACGCCGGAAATGTATTTTGACATTTGGATGTCGGATATGATATGGTCGGCAAGATATAAATTTATAACCATGCCGGCGTTATAATGGTTTTAGGCATCATGAGAAGGTATTTTCTGCAACAAATGGCCGGCGTGTTTTATAACATAATACACTGCCGGCTATATCTTAGCCGACTTGGTAATGATCTGACTACCTTGCCGACCCTGGTATGCAATCATTTTCTGCTGTCAGAGCCAACAGTCTGACCATGCCGGGCTTGCTTTGGTCGCCAATGTAACTTAAAAACACATGCCGGCTATTTGTCTTGAAACTTTACGTAGATAAACAAACCATTCATTCAACAACTAGAAATTAAACACTTGTAGTCCAAAATAAGAAAAATGTCCCATAAACCTTAAAAAAAATATTTGTCCAACCATTAACCTTAACATTTGTCTAACACAACATAAAGAAATAAACCAGGAAACGATTCATTCACCATGACCACGACCCCGTTTAGGAACACCACCACTACTACTTCCTTCACCACCACGACCACTACGAGCCCTCTTTTTGTCAGCATTCATCTTGGCTTGTGCTTCCCTCCTGGTTTTTTCTTCCCTCTTTACTTCAGCATCATCTTGCTTGAACATTTCATAGGCATCCTCATTGTCAAGATTGCTAGAATAGTGAATGTGCTTGGTTTGCTCTTCAATGGACAAAGGCTCTCCTCTTTCTCTCGCGCAACACAACATTTTTACAAAGGTTTTCAAATGCCCCTTCTATTTTCAGTTAAACAACAAACAATTAATAGAATGATTCGATAATGTAATCTTAAAACAGTAAGAGAAACTCCAAAATACTTACAAGGAACTTAGGAATTATTGCTGAGTCATTCGATGCCATTTTCCTATTACGATCCAATTGTTCAGCAGTCATTTCCCTAATCACAGTAGGATGATCCCAACTCAAGTACCAAGACATGTATCTCTCCTGAGCTTCAAGACCTTCGGTCACCTCGTCCAAAAGACACGTATCGACTTTACGGTCAAGTCTTCCGTTCCAATGTCCTAGAGATTGGGGTGGAGCATAAGCGACATTAATAGTTTTTTGGGACGTGCTGCAGTCCTTCCTTAACACTTTAAAGAGCGACTCAACATCGAAATGGGGTTCTTCTTGGACGTAACCAAAGTAGTTGAAATTGTTCCTCGGTCCTACTCGGTTGGGGAGCTTGGAGCGAGGAGCTATTAGTTCGGACTTGGAAATCGCCAAAACTCGGTCTAATACTCGGAATATATTTATGAGAGACTTATAAATTGCTGCTCATAAGTCATGATTTGCACCTAATTAAAATTAAATTTTAACACTATCATGTAACTAAGTGTGTAATATTATTATATTGCATGTATTTATCATGTATTGAGAGGTTTTTCTAATTGATAGATCCCATATTAGGGGTTACAAAAAAAATATTTTGGGATTTTAGTGCATGGAAGGCCAACCCGGAAAAATCGTTGACTCGTTTTACATTAAAATCGGTCCAAATCGGTAAAATATTCCATCATAATCGCTAAAATTCAGAAATTCCTTGGAATCGGAAATCGCCTCGATCATATAGACTGTAGCGATTACTCGGTGAGTAATCGGCCTTGGGGAGCGATTTTAACTACACTGGACATAACCCAATTGTCGCATTACCTAATGTGGATCGTACATTGAAAATCCATGGGAGAACAACAAGGGTCTGTAGTATAATGCAACATCATCTCTCCTTTGGATTAAACCTTGATTTCTAGCATATCGATAAGAATCAAATATTACCTCATCCGCAGTGAATTTGTCCAAGGCGATTCGCACGTTGATAAGCAGCTGTGACATATCCTTTTTCTAAGCACCCTTAAAACTGTATCTTTATGCTCCTGGATTATCAATTGCAAGATTTTCATTCACTTTGACATGGGAGTTGGTTTTCACCAAAGTAGGGAAGTGCTCATATATCCAAACCTATGCAAACAGAAAGTTTAGTAAGAATCAAACATTACAAGCATTTTGAAAATATAAATGATTTACATAATAAAATTACCTGGAAGAGACATATATTTCGGTTAACTTGCGCCGTCAGCGCCCTGAAAGCCTTTTTCAACTCTTTGCTCAAGAAGGACACCACCGCAATACCCTAAGAATACTCATGAATCTTATCTAAGGGATCTAATGGTTGCAAATACCTGGCGTCGACCAAGCTTCCAGAACTGTCGGGGAAGATACATTTGCCCAGGATGTAGAGCAGATAAGATGACGCGGTAGCATTGATTCGCACCAATTCCACCCTTCCTTCCTTATCATAGATTTCCTTGGTCCTAGATAATGTATCCCTCAGCTTCTTCAGATTAAACTTCTTTCTTAGCTTACCATCCTTCATTCCAAACATAGACTAGACTTCGTCTCAACCTGATTCCAATTGAACAAATTTTCGATCAATTTGAAGATATTCTCCCATTCGATGCCATTATCGAAGCCCTCGCTGATTGCTTTTCCTTCAACCTCGAGGCCTAGAATTTGATGAGCATCATCGGGAGTTATCGCCATCTCACCGAATGGGAATAACATTATATCGGTCTCTCCGTAGAACCTCTCATAGAATGAAGATACGGTAACTCTATCATACTCAACATTTGAACTCTCCACCGCATGCCACAACCCGGAGTTTTTGACAATCGCTTGAACCTCATCACATTCCTTGTCAAGGTCCCAGTTTTTAGTCGCTGAACATGAATCTTGGCGCCTCAATAGACGGATGGCATGCTTGTGATCCTAAATACCAAAAACACAAAATGAAAAGAAATACAAACACTTGCAGCAAATTTAAGATAGTTACACACTTAAATAAAAAACAAAGACGGATTGAGATTACTTACGATAGTATTTTGGATTTCATATGCCCATGAGTCTTTGTATCCAAAAAGAACATTTCCACCATCTTCTCGGGTCCCCTTTAGAGCCTCACCTGGTTTCAGTTTAACCTTCAATTCAGAGGGAGGCATGTGGGAATTAGCTGGTTTAGTGATAGCCATTTTCTTCTTCCCGGTTGCACTAGTACTTGCAGCTTGGGTTTGTTCCCCAACTTCTTCTTCTTGTTGTTGTTCCTATGCCTATTCAACAATTTCATCTTGGATATCCTTACCTTGATCTCCATTACCATCATCATCATCATTACCTCCTCCAGAAGGTGGCATGTCTTGATCATCATCATCATCATCATTGTTACCTCCTCCAGCAGCCGTAGTTCTTTCGGCAACATCATCGTTATCACCTCTTCTCCCAGATGGAATTGATTGGTCTTCATCTGGAGTCTCGTCTGAATCACTGGGTTCCTATGGTGGTTCATAATCATCATTCGGTACACGGATCTTGAGCATTCCCGGCACAACGTATATATGCCCCTTGATGTGTTGAAGTCAAGAGTTTATCACCAACACGAGGAGGTCTTGAAGGAGGACAAAGAGCTTTCAGAGATTTCTTGTTTTCCTTTTGCAACCTGAACAAGAACATTGATTCGCAGAGCTTTCTGATAAGATTGCGCGGTAGCATTGATTCGCACCAATTCCACCCTTCCTTCCTTATCATATATTTCCTTGGTCCTAGATAATGTATCCCTCAGCTTCTTCAGATTAAACTTCTTTCTTATCTTACCATCCTTCATTCCAAGAATAGACTAGACTTCGTCTCAACCTGATTCCAATTGAACAAATTTTCGGTCAATTTGAAGATATTCTCCCATTCGATGCCATTATCGAAGCCCTCGCTGATTGTTTTTCCTTCAACCTCGAGGCCTAGAATTTGATGAGCATCATCGGGAGTTATTGCCATCTCACCGAATGGGAATAACATTATATCGATCTCTCCGTAGAACCTCTCACAGAATGCAGATACGGTAACTCTATCATACTCAACATTTGAAATCTCCACCGCATGCCACAACCCGGAGTTTTTGACAATCGCTTGAACCTCGTCACATTCCTTGTCAAGGTCCCAGTTTTTAGTCGCTGAACATGAATCTTGGCGCCTCAATAGACGGATGGCATGATTGTGATCCTAAATACCAAAAACACAAAATGAAAAGAAATACAAACACTTGACGCAAATTTAAGATAGTTACACACTTAAATAAAAAAACAAAGACGGATTGAGATTACTTACGATAGTATTTTGGATTTCATATGCCCATGAGTCTTTGTATCCAAAAAGAACATTTCCACCATCTTCTCGGGTCCCCTTTAGAGCCTCACTTGGTTTCAGTTTAACCTTCAATTTAGAGGGAGGCATGTGGGAATTAGCTGGTTTAGTGATAGCCATTTTCTTCTTCCCGGTTGCACTAGTACTTGCAGTTTGGGTTTGTTCCACAACTTCTTCTTCTTCTTGTTGTTCCTATGCCTCTTCAACAATTTCATCTTGGATATCCTTACCTTGATCTCCATTACCATCATCATCATCATTACCTCCTCCAGAAGGTGGTATGTCTTGATCACCATCATCATTGTTATCTCCTCCAGCATCCGGAGTTCTTTCGGCAACATCATAGTTATCACCTCTTCTACCAGATGGAATTGATTGGTCTTCATCTGGATTCTCGTCTGAATCACTGGGTTCCGATGGTGGTTCATAATCATCATTCGGTACACGGATCTTGAGCATTCCCGGGATAACGTATATATGCCCCTTGATTTGTTGAAGTCAAGAGTTTATCACCAACACGAGGAGGTCTTGAAGGAGGACAAAGAGCTTTCAGAGATTTCTTGTTTGCCTTTTGCAACCTGAACAAGAACATTGATTCGCAGAGCTTTCTGATAAGATGGCGCGGTAGCATTGATTCGCACCAATTCCACCCTTCCTTCCTTATCATAGATTTCCTTGGTCCTAGATAATGTATCCCTCAGCTTCTTCAGATTAAACTTCTTGCTTAACTTACCATCCTTCATTCCAAGAATAGACTAGACTTCTTCTCAAACTGATTCCAATTGAACAAATTTTCGGTCAATTTGAAGATATTCTCCCATTCGATGCCATTATCGAAGCCCTCGCTGATTGTTTTTCCTTCAACCTCGAGGCCTAGAATTTGATGAGCATCATCGGGAGTTATCGCCATCTCACCGAATGGGAATAACATTATATCGGTCTCTCCGTAGAACCTCTCACAGAATGCAGATACGGTAACTATATCATACTCAACATTTGAACTCTCCACTGCATGCCACAACCCGGAGTTTTTGACAATCGCTTGAACCTCGTCACATTCCTTGTCAAGGTCCCAGTTTTTAGTCGCTGAACATGAATCTTGGTGCCTCAATAGACAGATAGCATGCTTGTGATCCTAAATACCAAAAACACAAAATGAAAATAAATACAAACACTTGACGCAAATTTAAGATAGTTACACACTTAAATAAAAAACAAAGACGGATTGAGATTACTTACGATGGTATTTTTGATTTCATATGCCCATGAGTCTTTGTATCCAAAAAGAACATTTCCACCATCTTTTCGGGTCCCCTTTAGAGCCTCACCTGGTTTCAGTTTAACCTTCAATTCAGAGGGAGGCATGTGGGAATTAGCTGGTTTAGTGATAGCCATTTTCTTCTTCCCGGTTGCACTAGTACTTGCAGCTTGGGTTTGTTCCCCAACTTCTTCTTCTTCGTGTTGTTCTTATGCCTCTTCAACAATTTTATCTTGGATATCCTTACCTTGATCTCCATTACCATCATCATTACCTCCTCCAGAAGGTGGCATGTCTTGATCACCATCATCATCATCATCATCATCATCATTGTTACCTCCTCCAGCAGCCGGAGTTCTTTCGGCAACATCATTGTCATCACCTCTTCTACCAGATGGAATTGATTGGTCTTCATCTGGAGTCTCGTCTGAATCACTGGGTTCCGATGGTGGTTCATAATCATCATTCGGTACACGGATCTTGAGCATTCCCGGCACAACGTATATATGCCCCTTGATGTGTTGAAGTCAAGAGTTTATCACCAACACGAGGAGGTCTTGAAGGAGGACAAAGAGCTTTCAGAGATTTCTTGTTTGCCTTTTGCAACTTGAACATGAACAATGAAGAAAAAAACTATAAGTCAGCAGGCTTAACATATAAAACAATTCCGGTAGACCAAGGTCGGAATGGTGGATATCTAAACAACAATCCAGCTAAATAATGGTCGGGAGGGTTTTATTCCAATAACCTGCGAGTTTTTAACAACTATGACGGGGTTTTCAACTGCAAAAGTCGGAAACATCTATAATAAAAACAACACCAGCTAATATAATACCGGCGTGGCAGTATTTATATACCATTCCGACCTTTATAATTCAAGGCGGAGATGCTAAAAAACTGGAATATCGTCGGCAAGTTAAAATTTTATAACCGACCTGGCTTAAAAAAAATTAACACCGAAAATATTCTACGTTGAATAACTTACCGACCCTGTAAAAGTGGTTACAAAAACTAAACCAATGGCAATATATTCAACCTAAGAGCACCCCGACGGAACACTAAATATGAAATTCCGGCAAGGTCGTGAAACTAAAACCTTGCCGGGAAAATAACTGCAAATTCAAACATTCAATTTTTCTAACCTAATTTGATATGCAAACATGAAATAGAAGTACGTGAGTGATTTTAAGTAGGCCCTTACTTTCTTAATCGCACCATTTCTTTGTTTTGAGCGGGTTTAATTTCTTCTTCTTCAACCGTTTTCTCTTCACTTTCTTTTGAACCAAACTTGCAATTCTAGGGTTATACTCATTGGGTTTTCGATTAGATTCTTTCATATGAGTTCCCTTCCGCCGTGGTGGTTCCATTGATGAAGATTAATCGGAGTTTTCGAATCGACGATGTTAACGAATTAATCGACGAGTTCTGATGGTAGTGGTGGGGGAGGAGCCGGTGTGGTTATGGAGGAGAAGAAGAAGAGAAGAAGGAAGATGAAATGAAAATAAAAAAACTGATTAGGGTAATAGAATTATAAAGAGCAAGGGTAGTATTTTAACTTCAACCATATTTGTCCGCCCCTTAATAAGGGCACTATGTCCACATAAAACTGGGTATACCCCAATTAATCTAGGTATTAGCTTAGTGATATTCCTAAATATTCCCTTAAAAACTAGGATAAATATATAATATCCTATGTTATCAAAGCCTAAATTAGTGATCTTCTCGTAATATCCGTAAATGTTTTCTAAGTTTCATTAAATCAGGGGGACAATCATCGAGACAACTGTCCTCACTAGTACAAGTATAGCTCCTCCACTGCTCCAGGAATTAAAATTATGGATCAGGTTCTGATGCATTTCCCAAGATACCTTGAAAACCTTCATGAAATAGAACCATATATCTCTGGCATGTGGACAGTGAAAGAGTATGTAATCTCTACATTCATCTTTTGATCCATATAGCATGCAAATTGTATCTTAGACTATGACATTTTTGTGCTTCGGTTATTATAAGTAAGCAGAAAATTGCGAAAAACTGATCGTAGAACATAATTAAAGACTTTAGGGAGAATGTAGAGGCATTTATCTCAGATTCAACAAGCAAAGAGTTGTAGTCTTGTAGACTTTGTTAGGGAATTTTTCTTACATAACATGTATCATATATCGTGTATCTTGCCAATGCTTGTCATAAGACGTATGATTTAAGTATGTGAGAGTAAACATGCAGACATACCAATCATTGCATTGGGAAAGTGCAAAAACAATTAAAAAACTAGGAGAGATGGTTTCCACTTGCATTGAAGAGTGCAAAACTTCATTCTCAATAAATCACGTTTGGTAGATCTATGTTAATTTACACTCTTCAATGCAAGTGGAAACCATCTCTCTATTTTTTTAATTATTTTTGCACTTTCCCAATATAATGATTGGGTGTTATCTTGTGCATGGGTGCATAAGATAACAAAACCCATATAAGAAAATCATGTTCTACAAATGGTGGGCCATGATGCAAATTGCGGATATTTCTGTATTCACAAAAAATTTATTAAAAAATCATCTTTTACAAAATAGTACACGATGATGCAAATTCCCATTTACCTAAGTATATTTAGTGGATTAGATAACCTGGATAAATTGGGGCATATGCCACTTAATTTGTGCCTATAACTACATAACAAAATAGGGTCACTAGGAAGTAATTTGTAGAAACCCCTTATCCACTATTTATATTAATTCCTAATATACCCTTATTAAATTAGTGATGATTAATTAAGTTAATATTTATTAAATTAATAAGTGTTGAGTAGGATTATATTGTTTGGATTAGAGTAGAAATTCATTTTTATTTTTTAAGGTTGGAGGGAAAGAAGTAGAGGGAAAAAAAAGAGTAGGGTTTGTGATTTTCTTAGCAAAAATGAAACTTTATAGTGATGATGAAGACTCTAGTAGTGATGAAGAAGGGGGTGCATCAGATTATAATGATTTCGATCCTACCGAATTGGAAAATTTGTTGAATGAAGAAGAGAAAGTGAACCAAAGAATGCTTGAGGATATTATTCAAGCACAAGAACAATTTCGTCGGGAGGAAGAATATGATAATGCTTCCAATAGACAGGTATGAGTTGTAACGATCTACAAACATTTATTTGCATGTCCTAACTGCCGAATAAGGAAAAACAATCAAAACTTTAAACCAGAATCGGTTTATTCGATAGCATGCCATAAACCGATTCTGGGTAAAATCCCCAAATATGGTACAGGAATCGGTCTTTGTTCATCACCAAATAAACCGATTGTAGTAAATATTTGGCGCGATGGGTACGTGATGAGAATATATTTTTGTTGGTGTTGTGCACAATATGATTTCTTCACATGAATAATCACGTAGAATATAGGAAGTTCACAATCGGATTATTTACGTGTATATTTAATCCGATTGTGGAGAAAAAAAGTTCAGTACAAATGAGAATAAAAATCGGATTAAATGATACGCGACATGAATCAATTGTGTACTTTGAATTTTTTTCGTTAACTCCTTAATCGAACTTTATTGTTGCACATATAAATCGATTACTTACAATCGGTTTTCTCGACTGTAACATATAATCCGATTTTGAATCCTCCACTTGTTGATATTTGTTGTAGATTGTTGTTGCATTTGAAGAGGATCATCCCAAAGTCGTATCTCTGCGGGGTCCTGATACCTTTTCCCACTATTTTATCGATTTGGAATGGAAAGACAGAAAAGATGCAAAGCAATGGTTTATAGACAAGGGAATAGAGATCAAATGCACGTTAGTTTTAGGTCGTCGCTCAAGTAAATATCATTTGGAACTTGTTTGTGAGAGTGGTGGAAAGAAAGAAAGTCATTGGGAAAAGGACAGATTATACGTGAAGATGACGACAAGGGAATACATTACTAAATCAAAGAAGTATGGTTTCCCGTTTAATATTATAGTTAATACACGCAAGAAACCCGACGATAGTAAGGTATACAAGCTCTCTAAAGTGTTGAATGGTTGTCATAATCATGATGATCCGGAATCTCTTGTTGGACACGCGGCCGTTTGTGGGTTGAAACCACATCAATGGGAAACGGTGAGGTCGATGAAAGCGTGTAAACCAAGTGACATCCTTAGGAAGATTAAGGAGGATTACAAGGATAACTTGTCCACTTTGAGGCAAATACACACGACAAGAGAACCCTTTAGGAGGAGGTCATGGGATGGTAGAGCAGTTATGGAACAATCTCAATGGTTAGCCGATCAACATGGATACACAATGAGGAAGCAAGTATTGGAAGGAAAAGTGACTCGTATTTTCTTGGTGCATCCGGAGATGATCAAGTTGGCACAATGCTTCTATCAAGTTTTGTTAATAGATTGTACATACAAGACCAACAAGTACAATATGCCGTTGTTAAACATTGCTTGACATACTTCCGACAAGCAAACTTTCACGGTATCATGGGGGTTTATGGATCGAGAGAATGGTGTGAGTTTTACTTGGATGCTAGAGACCTTGAAGGAGATATACCGTGGACATCAAACTCTGAGGATCATAGTAACGGATAAGGACCAAGAACTAATGAATTCCATTGGAGTGGTTTTTCCGGATGCTAAGCATTTTCTTTGCACATGGCACATACAATGCAATATTAGAAGTAATTGTAGGGGTCATATCCAAAATCCAAAGCCACAAAAAGGTACCGCTCGTGAAAAAATCCGAAGATGAGCGTCTTCAAAAACTAACTCCGGTACAAAGAGAGGAGGACAAGAAGAAAATAAAATCGGAGTATGAAGCGAATGAGATACTATGGAAGGCTTTTCAATATCATTGGGATTTAATGGTACACTCGATGTCCGTGCCCGAGTTCGATTTCCACTTGGAGAGTTTTATTGGGCTATGGAAGAATGATTACGAGAAATGTGTGGTTTATTGCTTAACGGAATTGTTGGATCCGTACAAGGAAAAATTTGTGTATGCTTACACGTACCAACACATGCATTACAAGAATGAGGCGACAAGAATCGCGGAAGGATCTCATGGACGTTTGAAAAGCTTACTCCGAGGTAGACAAAACACCGTGGTTACATTACAAGAAGCCATCCATGAATACACCAAGGCCGATATCATCAAGATAACCGCTCAAATGGAAGAGAGTAGGATGAAAATCATCACAATCTACAAGGAACACCATCGGTTGATTAGAAATTTAAATTATAGGGTGTCTCACTGGGCGATTATTTTTATGATGAAGGATTACAAATATTATTTGGAAAAGGATATGCGGAGAGGAAGAATTGAATATAAATATCTGACGATGACTACCTTCAGATTTTCGTGCCGTCACATGACCGCGAATTACCAACAAGGAATTCTTTTTGAAATCATTGATCCGTTTTGGAAGCAACTTACTTTCAAACCACCCCCAACCGAAGAACCACTTGAATCCTTTGTGGACACGGATACTAGAAGAGAAATCATCGAGAAATTTGGAAAAAAGGATGGCTTGGGAAGAAAAGTGTTGTCGTACGACTTAAAACTTTTCGCGAACCGACATATTGTACCGGTCGGAGAACCAGCGGTGGTACCGCTGACGGGTAGACCACTTCCAACATGGATAGGAATGAATAAAGGTACGAGTTTAAGGTTGCAATGAGTACCGGAAAACACTCGTTGTTGAGTCATAAAAGAATCGTTTGTCGACATGAGAAGGAAGACGCTAAATATGAAGATGTTAAGGTTCCAAAGAAAAGGGGTCGACCGAATATGGGGGAAAGGGGGACAAGTAGCTCACATGTCAAGAAAAATGTTTCAAGCGTTCCTTCACACATTGAGAAAGAGGAGGCACCGTCTAAGAGGAAAAGAGGTCGACCAAAAAAGGGAGAAAGTGGGGCAAGTAATGCACAAGAGAAGACAAATTTTTCAAACGTTCCTTCACAAATTGAGAATGAAGAGGCACCGGCTAAGAGGAAAAGGGGTCGACCAAAGAAGGGAGAAAGCGGGACACATGCTCCTTCGCAACATGAGGATCCAATCGATCCTTCGCAACATGAGGATCCAATCCCTCCTTCGCAAGAGAGTCAAGCGCTAAACAATCTATTCGTTCCTTCTCAAGAGAGTCAAGCGAGTACAACACGAATATCAAAGTTGCGTGCATGGAAGGGTGAAGCAAGACAAAAGGGTTCTATGGTGACTATAAGGGCCGCTCTTGGTGATGGAAGCACGCCTAGCTAGGGATGAAAGAGGTAGACCCCATCGAACTTGTTACACCATATTCGAGGAGTATTACTCAAAACTTCTTGAAATCATCAAGCCATATGTGTTCTCCACCGACGACGTGGATGCGGATGGGAATTGTGGTTATCGCGTTGCATCGGAACAAATAGGCCATATAAGTTTGGCGGACGATGAGAACCTAACCCAATGTCAATACTTTATAAAGATGATGGCCTTGCGCCTATAAGAAGACAAGGAATTTTACATATCGATGATGAAGGAAGGAAAAACAAGACAAGACAAAGAAGTGATTTTTGAAAAAATGGTTGTTAGAGTACAAGGGCCTAAGGGGAATGGACCAATTACCCGATAACATTAGATGCAGATGCGTCTATGTGGGTATCTATTGGCGGAAACGTGGTTGTTCATTTATTTGATAAGGGATCATGTTATACATACGCACCAAAACACACCATTTGGGATGAATCGCTTAAGGATCGGAGAATTATTTTATTCAACCATAACAACATACATTATATCGGTCTTAGAGTACGTGATGATTGTCCATTACCACCGGTATATGGGTTTCATGAGGTCGGAGGTCACCAAGGAGTGGCTAAAAAAATACGATGCCAAAATGAGGCTATGGGATGAATTGATCGAGCCGGATCAATTAGATGGTCTCCATTTGTTGGAATGAGTATTTTCCTTATGTTAAAAACTTGATCTATCAGATGGTTATATTTTGTCGCTTTGTTATATTGTATTTTGCAAACTTGAAAGAAGCTTAATGAATGAATGAAAGTGGTTTTCTTTTTTTGGGTAACTGATGAGTGCCAAATATTGCATATTCATACACCTTTTCATTGGCACTTAACTCATCTTTCGCGCTTCAAAGTCATATATTATCCCAAATTCGGCATTTTTACCATTTTCAAGAATAAATATTTGTATTAATTAATTTTGTGTTTTTAAGTACTAAATAAAGCTTGGAAGAATTGAGAAGACAAAAGAGAAGAAAGTTGGAAGCGTTGCAACCCGCTCGCGCATCAGTGGCAACTTGTTTACAAATTCATGGGATTAAACAACCCATGATCCAAAACCCATGATCCAAAACCCAAGACCCAAATCCATTTCCACCTCACCCCCATTGGATTCTTTCCAAAACATCCACCTCACCCCCATTGGATTCTTTCCAAAACATCCACCTCACCCCCATTCTCTCACTCAATCACTCCCAATTTGTTTCCCACAACCAAATACATTCCATCAATTAAGAAAACATGTTTTGTTGAGTGGATGAGTGCCAAAATTCGGATCCAAGTGCTTGAGGGAATTTTGTGTATAAATAGAGAGGGTTGTTGTGTTGAAAAACCATCCAAGAATAGCTTGTTCATGTTAGTTAATCAAATTTAAGTTTTGTTGTAATGTTCTTCATGTTCTAGTTTCATTTACTAGGGTTTAGATGAAGCCCTAATCTCATTGGTATGTATTCATATCTTGTATCTTGTTCTTGAAAGTTTAGAATTGTTTAAAGATATAATTTAATCCAAGTTTTTCAACATCTTGCTCTCACAATGTATGCCATGTATCCATTGTAGTTAGAATATCTCTATGTTGATTATGCTACAACTCATGCTTAACCAAATATTGATCTTTAGATTAGTTGTGCTTAATTAGACAATTAATGCTTTGGAGAAATACTTTAGTTGTGATTAAATTATCCATTGGAGAAACACCTTAGTTATACGGTAGACTTGAATCTACTATAAGGACAAGAATAATATTACAAGTTGAATGCATATCATAGGTTATTGGTGGATTTGAATACCCTAGTATCCATATTATCATTGTTTACATATCTTGATATTTGCATCTTTTACTTTTATTATTTCAGTCACTTGAAAATCATATCGTCGTATCGACAAAAACAAACCCCTTTTGGTTACTCTCTGAATCAGGATTTAGAATCAACTTCTACACTCTCCAAGTCTCTGTGGTTCGACCTGTGCTTGCCCTGTGTTGCTTGTCGACACTGTGCACTTGCGGTTTATACAATAGTAGGTATCTTTCCGAGCCTACCAAGTTTTTGGCGCCGTTACTGTGCACTTGAAATTAAGGTTGATAAATTTTACTTTCCTGTGGACTTCATCGTTTTAGATACTCAACCTGTGCAAAACCCTGACAGTCACATTCCTGTCATTTTGGGACGTCCTTTCTTAGCGACGTCCAATGCAATCATTAATCGCCGTAATGGAGTCTTGAAGTTGTCATTTGGTAATATGACTGTGGAGTTGAATGTTTTCAATTCTAGCCAACAACATTTAGATCTTGATGATGATAATGATGTGCATGAAATCAACATGATTGAAAGTTTGATTCAGAGTCGCTACCTAGTAGCATGTCACATTGACCCTTTGGATGCTTGTTTGAATAATTTCAACTTTGGATATGTTTGATGATGAATACATAAGTGAAGTGAATACTTTGCTTGAATCCACACCACTCATGGACACGTCTAAGTGGAAAGCTAGAGTGGAACCACTTCCACTCTTGGAATCCAAGTCTGTTCCATCTCTTGTTGAGCCGCCAAAGCTCGAACTGAAACCATTGCCCGATACTCTTAAATATGTTTTTTTGGGACCTTATAATACTTTGCTTGTAATCATTTCATCTGCCTTAGATACAAAACAGGAAAGAAAACTTTTAGAAGTGCTTAAGGAGCATAAAGAAGCATTAGGATGGACCATCTCGGACCTTAAAGGCATAAGCCCCACTGATTGCATGCACCATATAAACCTTGAGGACAATGCCAAACCATCTAGGGAGATGCAAAGGCGTCTCAATCCTAACATGAAAGAGGTTGTTAAGAGTGAGATCATAAAGCTTCTTGATGCGGGTATCATATACCCAGTTCCTGATAGCAAGTGGGTCAGTCCCATTCAAGTGGTACCCAAGAAGTCTGGCATTACTGTAGTTCAAAATGAGAAGAATGATCTTGTCCCCACCCGTGTAACTACAGGGTGGCGAGTTTGTATTGACTATAGGAAATTGAACACAGTAACTAAGAAAGACCATTTTCCGCTGCCCTTCATTGATCAAATGCTAGAAAAGTTATCGGGACATAGGTACTATTGTTTCTTAGATGGCTATTCAGGCTACAACCAAATTCACATAGCACCCGAAGATCAGCATAAGACCACATTTACTTGTCCGTATGGAACATTTGCTTATCGTCGTATGCCTTTTGGGTTGTGTAATGCACCTGCTACTTTTCAAAGATGTATGATGAGCATATTTTCAGACATGATAGATGAGTTTCTTGAAATCTTCATGGATGATTTTTCTGTCTTTGGATCTTTTTTTTGATGAATGTTTGCATCATCTTACTCGTGTGCTTATTCGGTGTAAAGAAAAGAATTTGATCTTGAATTGGGAAAAATGTCATTTCATGGTTGACTCAGGCATTGTTCTAGGGCATATCATCTCAGAAAAAGGCATAGAAGTAGATAAAGCCAAGGTTGATATCATTCAACACTTGCCTCAGCCTCGCTCTGTGAGGGAGGTTAGATCATTTTTAGGCCATCTTTGGTTTCTACCGTAGATTCATCAAAGATTTCAGTAAGATCTCAAGGCCATTGTGTAATCTACTCAGTAAAGATGTTGCATTTGTGTTTGATGATGCTTGTGTGCATGCTTGGGAGGAGCTCAAAACTCTTTTAACTTCGGCCCCTATAGTCCGACCTCCTGATTGGAAATTGCCTTTTGAAATCATGTGTGACGATCCGATTTTCTTGTTGGAGCTGTCTTAGGTCAGCGAGTTGACAAACAACCCTATGTGATCTACTATGCTAGTAAGACACTGAATGAGGCTCAAATGAACTATTCAACAACCGAAAAAGAGCTGCTAGCTGTTGTGTTCGCATTAGATAAGTTTAGATCTTATTTGATAGGATCTAAAATCATCATTTATACTGACCATGCCGCATTAAGATATCTTTTATCTAAAAAAGATGCCAAGGCTCGTCTAATTCGATGGATACTCTTGTTACAAGAGTTCCACCTCGAAATTCGAGATAAAAAAAGGGTCAGAGAATGTTGTTGCTTGATCACTTATCTAGATTGAATGTCGAGTCTATCGATGAATCGTAGATTATTAGAGAATCTTTCCCGAGATGAACAAGCGATGCTAGTTTCGAAATGCCATGGTTTGCCGACATCGTGAACTACCTTGCTACAGGTAGGATGCCACTCCATTGGTCTAAACAAGACCGGTCTAAGTTCTTGGCCGAAGTGAAACATTTCCTATGGGATGACCCATATCTGTTCAAACATCGCCCGACCAAATCATTAGGAAATGTGTCCCCAACTCTGAACAAAGGGATGTCATCTCTTTTTGTCATGATCAAGCATGTGGAGGCCACTTTAGTGCAAAGAAAACTGCTGCAAAAATCTTGCAGAGTGGTTTTTACTGGCCAACATTGTTTAAGGATAGCCATGAATTATGTATTTCTTGTGACCGGTGCCAGAAATTGGGAAGTATATCAAAACGAAACATGATGCCCTTACAACCCATTTTGATTGTTGAGCTATTTGATGTATGGGGCATTGATTTCATGGGTCCATTTCCTAGCTCTGAAGGAAAGTTGTACATTCTTGTTGCTGTTGACTATGTTTCTAAGTGGGTAGAAGCAATTTCAACCAAAACTAATGACCACAAGGTGGTACTTTCGTTCTTAAAGGAAAACATATTTTCTCGATTTGGCACCCCTAAAGCTATAATCAGTGACGGTGGTTCACATTTCTGCAATAGGCCTTTTGAGTCCTTAGTCCGTAAGTATGGCATAACTCATAAAGTTGCAACCCCATATCATCCACAGACCAGTGGCCAGGTAGAGGTTTCAAATAGGGAGATTAAGCACATTCTAGAAAAGACGGTTAACCCGTCTAGAAAAGATTGGTCTTTAAGATTGAATGATGCTTTATGGGCCTATAGAACTGCATACAAGACCCCCATTGGTATGTCCCCTTACAGACTTGTGTACGGTAAAGCTTGTCATCTCCCTGTAGAGTTAGAACATCGTGCATATTGGGCTGTAAAGAAACCGAACTTTGATCTAGATAAAGGCGGCACCCAAAGGAAGCTTCAACTCAATGAGTTGGAAGAGTTAAGAAATGATGCATATGATAATGCAAAAATGTACAAACAAAGAATGAAGGTGTTCCATGACAAACGCATTTTGCGCAAGTCATTCACTCCAGGCCAGAAAGTTCTATTGTATAACTCACGATCGCACCTTTTTCCAGGAAAATTACGTTCTAAATGGACAAGGCCCGTTCGTGGTGCGAACAATTTTCCCCCATGGGGATGTAGAACTAGAAGATGTAACAACCAAGAATGTCTTCAAGGTCAATGGGCAGAGATCGAAGCCGTTCCTTGAACCAATTCCACCCGAGATTGAAACAACTCATCTTGCTGATCCGATCTACGTGGACTGAAAAGTTCACCCTTGTACATACCACAGATATCTTCCCTGCTGGTTGCTTTAGACATACTCCACTGTCTTTGGTTTGGCATCTGGTACTCTCTTTCCTTTGAATCTGTTTTGTTCTCATGGTTTGTTGTTGTTTCTATCATATTTTGAAACATTGAGGGCAATGTTAGATTTAGGTTTGGGGGAGTATTTGCATATGGCATTGTGAGTCTTTTCTATGACCAGCTGTGTAGCGGGTCTTGCATTTTTTTGTTTGTTATTTTCTATGACCAGCTGTGTAGCGGGTCTTGCATTTTTTTGTTTTTGTTATTTTCTATGACCAGCTGTGTAGCGGGTCTTTTGTAGGATCCTTTGTAGTCTTTTGCATTTTTGTGTTGTTGTTTTCTATGACCAGCTGTGTAGCGGGTCTTAAAAAAAAAAAAAAAAAAAAAAAATGATGACGGTGTGTAAGCGGGTCCCTAAAAAATTATTTTGTCTCGGATCTTGTGTTTGGTATCTGATGATCAGCTGTGTAGCGGGTCAACAAAAAAAAATTAATTAAAAAAAAAAAAAAAAAAATGATGACCAGCTGTGTAGCGGGTCCCTAAAAAATTATTTTGTCTCGGATCTTGTGTTTGGTATCTGATGATCAGCTGTGTAGCGGGTCAACAAAAAAAAAAAAAAAAAATGATGATCAGCTGTGTAGCGGGTCTTAAAAAAAAAAAAAAAAAAAAAAAAAATGGTCACAAATTATCAAGGTTCTACGAAATTCCGAAGTTCATCATCTACAGTTGAAGACCGAAGACGAAGGCATTTCTATGGATGCTCTGAATTTGGAGAAGGTTTTGTGGGTACATCTTTGGTAGGCCCTCACGAGACTACAACTCGTCCACTAGGGACACCTAGGGGTTTAAAGGCTTAGTGCATACGCTAAATGCATTCGAGAGACCAGCGACAGTGGTATAGTTAGGATTTCTGGATTTCTGTTTCACTTGAGGACAAGTAAAATTCAGGTTTGGGGGTATTTGATGAGTGCCAAATATTGCATATTCATACACCTTTTCATTGGCACTTAACTCATCTTTCGCGCTTCAAAGTCATATATTATCCCAAATTCGGCATTTTTACCATTTTCAAGAATAAATATTTGTATTAATTAATTTTGTGTTTTTAAGTACTAAATAAAGCTTGGAAGAATTGAGAAGACAAAAGAGAAGAAAGTTGGAAGCGTTGCAACCCGCTCGCGCATCAGTGGCAACTTGTTTACAAATTCATGGGATTAAACAACCCATGATCCAAAACCCATGATCCAAAACCCAAGACCCAAATCCATTTCCACCTCACCCCCATTGGATTCTTTCCAAAACATCCACCTCACCCCCATTGGATTCTTTCCAAAACATCCACCTCACCCCATTGGATTCTTTCCAAAACATCCACCTCACCCCCATTCTCTCACTCAATCACTCCCAATTTGTTTCCCACAACCAAATACATTCCATCAATTAAGAAAACATGTTTTGTTGAGTGGATGAGTGCCAAAATTCGGATCCAAGTGCTTGAGGGAATTTTGTGTATAAATAGAGAGGGTTGTTGTGTTGAAAAACCATCCAAGAATAGCTTGTTCATGTTAGTTAATCAAATTTAAGTTTTGTTGTAATGTTCTTCATGTTCTAGTTTCATTTACTAGGGTTTAGATGAAGCCCTAATCTCATTGGTATGTATTCATATCTTGTATCTTGTTCTTGAAAGTTTAGAATTGTTTAAAGATATAATTTAATCCAAGTTTTTCAACATCTTGCTCTCACAATGTATGCCATGTATCCATTGTAGTTAGAATATCTCTATGTTGATTATGCTACAACTCATGCTTAACCAAATATTGATCTTTAGATTAGTTGTGCTTAATTAGACAATTAATGCTTTGGAGAAATACTTTAGTTGTGATTAAATTATCCATTGGAGAAACACCTTAGTTATACTAAGTAGACTTGAATCTACTATAAGGACAAGAATAATATTACAAGTTGAATGCATATCATAGGTTATTGGTGGATTTGAATACCCTAGTATCCATATTATCATTGTTTACATATCTTGATATTTGCATCTTTTACTTTTATTATTTCAGTCACTTGAAAATCATATCGTCGTATCGACAAAAACAAACCCCTTTTGGTTACTCTCTGAATCAGGATTTAGAATCAACTTCTACACTCTCCAAGTCTCTGTGGTTCGACCTGTGCTTGCCCTGTGTTGCTTGTCGACACTGTGCACTTGCAGTTTATACAATAGTAGGTATCTTTCCGAGCCTACCAGTAACTTGGACTCATGAATTTTTTAACAGAATCATACTTCTAAAACATTTTTAGAGTCCGATTATGGAGGTAGTTTGCTGCAGCTTTTTCTGATTCGGTTTATATGGACGATAATGTAGTCCGATTGTTGGTACAGAGATTTTCAACTACACAATCGGAGTACATATGGTCCAAAATGATCCGAATAAAAGATGGAATCGGATGATGTGTGTACTAATGTAATCCGATTGTAGTTGATGTTCATCACATCAACCCAGAATCGGGTTATTAATGTTTACATTAAAAACCGATTTGTGTCACAATCGGATTAATATGGTGTAGATATAAACTGATTATGCGTGTGTTTTCAGAAAACTTGATGAGGAATTTTAAATATTTAGAGGTACATCATTGTAAAGTATCTCTTAGATGGAATGGTTTAAAGGGATTTCACTTAATCACTTGAATTGTCTGTTTTTGGGTTTTATTTTTATTTAACGAAAGGAAATTAGATTTTAATTGTTGTTTGTGATTGATTAGGATTTAGTTTTAACTTTGATGAAAATTGAAAAATAAAATGAGTTTTGATTGATTAGGATTTGTTAATTAAGTTATGATTTAGTATTTGTATTTGTGTTATAACAATTAAGGTTTCTTTAAGGGTTAATTTAGTAATTTACAAACTTTTAGACACCCCTTATCATTCTCTATTAGGTGGATGAAGAATTCCATAGGCGCCAATTAAGTGGCATAGGCCCCAATTTAGCCAGGTTAGATAAGCTAAGTAACCAGGAAGAAGGTAGTGGTACCAATAGGTTGTTGTCTAAAACTCAGAACTGGAAATATCCTGACTTGATAGCATGACAACAACATTTTCCCTTTTGTACTCTGTTTTGGTTTGGCTCTTAGTAATACATATCACTTTTATTCTCAAAAAAAAAAAAAATGATGCAAATTCCCAATATTTATGAAAATACTCGTTACAGTGGCAGACTTTTGAGTTAAGGTATTGATTACGGGGAACATGAAAATTTCTTGTTAGCGAGATCGATTTTGAGTCTATTTCCACATAACTTGGAGCTCACATGAATTCCCCTATGTTTATTGTCACTTGTGTAGGGGAACAAATAGGCTTATTCACGCTGGCTTCACAAAAAATGCTAAATTTGGGATTCTTTTTCTTATAAAAACATTTTGTAACAATTTCTTTTTAACAAAAAAAAAATACATTCAGGGAAACTTTTCTATATCGTTCGCTGCAACAATATTTGGATTCTGATTGAAAATATATTACAATGCCCTTTTTTTTTTTTTTTAATAAAAGAAAACAGGGGTTGTAACCCTTCAAATTACATGACAAACATAATGTTTCCTTCCTGTCTAACCAGGTTCGGTAGGAAGTTCTTGAGAGATTCAGGATACCAGTTACAAAAAACATTCAAGTTGAGACTTTTCGATGCCAGGTTACCAGCTATATGGTTCTCAACTACTGGAATTAGGTTAATACTACAAATACTATTGATGCATAATATAAAGTTGTTAGTGTTGTCTCCATGCAGTTTGATTCGATCACTACGGAGATCTAAAACGTGAAGAGAGATTGCTTCCAAGACTTTCTCATTGTCACTCTCAATTTGCACATTTGGGTGATTCAATTGACGTAACCATCGGATTGTCGTAGAAGCTGCTTGCTCCTCCAAGTCTATCCCGTTGTCTGCTACTGCCGAGTGAGTCCTTCCTCCAAGGAAAGCCCCTGTATTTTCAGAGGTAATGAGAGAAATTACAGCAGAATTAGGTAGCACACGCAATATTTACCTTAATGGTAAAACTGTCAGGTTTCATTGAAACTCTAGACCTCTTAAGTTCTAATTCCCGGCTATTTTCTAGGTTTAGTTTGGTATATCTATTGCTGTTTATGGTTGTGACAATCAAATCAGTTGTTCTTTTTATGTTTAGAGTTTTCTTATCGAAAACCCACTCGCACCTAGCTTTCCAGATTCCCCACATGGCCGTGCCTATTACTTCTGCATTGTTACCTTTATGGTTAATATCATGTCTAGGACTATATAAGCAGTTCATAAACCACCCGTGAAAGTCCAAATCTGTTATCTCTAAATATAACATATTAAGATCTAGCATATCATACACAGCAATAGTAAAATCACAATACATAAATAAGTGGGTTAGGGTTTCTTCCTGCTTCCTACAGTTGGGGCATAATTTGTTAATCGAGTGAATAATCTGGCCGATCCTTTCATTGAGAGGTAAGATCGATAGCACACACTTCCAGATGAAGGTTTTGATTCTTGGCATCACATTCATACTCCTTAGATCTTTCCACATTCTCTGAGCTTGAGGATCTTCCATTATTCCAACACGAATCAGTTTGTTGTAAAGCGACTTAGTAGTGAAACTACCTTTCTGATCCAAATTCCAGGTAAGTTTATCCTCTTCCCCACTTTTTATCTCAATAGATCTGATATTAGGTATGCAATGGTCTTCCAGGTATGTCTCAAGTTTTTTCATATCCCAAATCCTCTCCTGATCCTTGAAATCCATTAGTTCACTTAACCATGTCACTGGCGTAAGATCCTTATAATTTTTGACTTGAGTAATGCCCTCTTTGCACCATTTGTCCTCCCATATATTGATATTGTTCTCGTTTCCAACCTTCCATAGCGAGTTTTCTCTGATCTTATGCGCCTCCCTTGTGATATTCTTCCAAACCCATGATGCTTTAGTAGGGCATTTGTAGTTTTGTTGTAGAATGTTCTTCTCCTTTAGGTACTTGTGCTCATAAATTTGTGCCCATAAAGCTGTCGTATCATTCATTAGTCTCCATGAAACCTTAGCAATCATTGCAACATTGAATACCCTGAGGTTAAGAAATCCCAACCCTCCTAAGCTCTTAGAAATCCCTTGTGATATTACAATGCCCCATGATTAACAGATCTCCGCACCAACCTTCTACATGCACCATCCATTTATTTTTTCACTATAAACCCACGGTCCGCGAGTTATAACCCCAAAGGTGTCACTATCCATCCACAAAAAACCCATCAAAACAAAAGTAACACAAAAACCCAACAAAACAAAAATAACTCGCGGTTGATGAAGGTAATTGATGAAACCCCAAAGAATTTGATTTGGTTTCATCATAAAATTTGATGAATTCAATTTTGAATTTTGAGGTTTTTGTATCAATTTTTAAAAATTTGGGGTTTTTGTATCAATTTTGTTTAAGATGAAGTTTTAATGGATTCCAACATTTAAGTGAGGTTTTTGTATCTCAAGTTTGGTCACCTTGGGTTTTTATGACTAGTTTTGCTTTTTTTATCAGGAAATTTTTCTATTGTTGCCGTGGCCGGACACGAAAGCATACACGCCGTTAACCGGGCAAGCCTGTCAATATTGTTGCTTGGCCGCTCGGCATCATTAAATTAAGACATTACCGTTTGCAAATTACTCAAACTAACAGTTCTAACGTAAGCTAGCTAATCAAAACTATTTGCAATAGTATAAGCCCGCGCTTGCACTGAAGAATCAGAAGTAAAGCCACACAACACTGAATGATAAACATCTCAAGACCAAAAAACAGAAGGACAGTACTTGGGGGCTTCAAATGAAATTTCAAAAAAAAATATATAAAAAAATAGCCAGGGTCAATCCATGACGAACATCGGTAAGCATCACTGGCATATGAATATGCACATTCGAACACAAAGAAACTATCTTAAGGGGGGAAAAATGGGACATTGATGGTGGTTTCGCCCGTCACTATTTGGACCTTCAAACATCCACCAGCACTCCATCATGGACACTCCAATATATAATAAAATCATCCCACAAAGTTCATTCTCTAGTTCATAAGATATCTTATAACTTTCTTGCAAATTCAGAACATAATTAAATCGAACAGAAACTAGAAGAACAGATTGTTTTTAAACCAAGAACATGGACACTACTGATGTCTTGAACCTACGATACAAGATGAAAAGATACTACTAACGATGTCCAAATGTTTTCAACAACATTTGATGCGTTTTATTACAATAAATCCAATTTGGATAAAAAATTCAGAAAACAACTTAAACAAAACACTCACTTCAAACATAAACAAAAAGAATCCACGTCAGGGATCAAGGAATAACCGAACATCCATCGACGTGTACGTACTTATTATTTGATGAGTTTAACCAGAGGAATCTCATCATTTCATCAAAGAAGCAAGAATCAGGATGAAGAAGGATGCAATCATCATTTCTTTTTGATAGTTCAGAAAAAACTGCAGACGTTTCACTTCATTCTCCAACGCTTTTCTTTTATTACTAACCTCATCACCTAATTTAAGCTGATGAAGTAAGTAATCAACGTAGTTCCCGAACATAAAACCATCTGTTGCGATCCGTGCCGGCTCTCCCACACAACTGTACATAAGTTCTTTTTCTTCTTCTACACATCTCTCTATTTCCGCTTCCTTCAATGCAATATTCATCTCCAGAAAATTAACCATCTCTTTTAACATCTCTGATTGCAGAGATGTTTCTTCATCTTGATCCTTAGCGTTAATCTCTGTTTCAGTAGGTGCTGATGTCCCCGCCCTAATAGTACTCGATTCTTTCCGGGTAGCATCTTCCTCTGCATAATCATAATAATCATCATAATCATCAACATCGTCATCGTCATCGGTAGTAAAACTTCCTTCTCCAATTTTAGATCTTTTATATAACCAATTCATATTTTCATCCTCTGAATCATCAGAAGATCCAGAACGGCTTATTTGTTTTCTCTTATGATGATCAGACGGAATATTGTCATTTTCTGCAACCATTGTAACAGTAGCTGACGTAGAAAACAGAGACTCAGCAAGAGCAATTTGATTGCATCGTCACTGTGATCTGCTAGAACCAACCATCATCGGAGTCTATTTGTAGAGGCTGAACCGTTTACCGCCTTTTCTTTCAAACGACACTGCTTTTCGCGCTCGTGTCTTTTGGTTATGGGGTGTGACGGATGAGTGAAAAGGCGGATGTATTTTATTACTGGAGGCAGCCTACGAATATGTTAAGAGCACACAACCAACGTGACAGATGAAGTCCTCTGCAAAAAAGCGATCGACACCTAGCCAAAGGACGTGGCATGCATTGCGAACCACAAGATATGGTGCCAGCGCAAATCTGACACAGCATGTATTATGTGAAAGCATGCCATAAAACATACAGTCTAGCAAGGAAGTCCACTGTAGACCCATAAAAATGTTTACTTAATGGTCTATATGTGGATGAGCAAAGTCAGTTTCTCAGTCACCATAGAGAATAGGGTTCTTTGGAGCAACCACAGCGGCATACTAAAACTAAAATTTTGGAGTAAAAACCAGACGCAGTGGAGAGAGAGTAAAGATCAAAGACCAGAATAAAACCAAATACTAGAGTATATTTGGTCTTTGATTTGGTTTTAGTCGGGCGTAAATTAAAGTTGCGCTTGATGGGGCGAAGATTGAAATTGCGCCTGATGGTGGGGCGTAACTCAAAGTTACGCCGAATTAATTAAAAAAAGAAAAAAAATGGTGCGCAACTTTAAAGTTCCCCTGATTGGAGTTGTGCCTGATGAAATTTGGTTTGGTTTTTAGTCCTTGCCCGTATCGTCGCAGCACAGAATAAACCAAATTTTTAGTTTTTTTTTAATTTTTTGGTATTTGGTTTTAATCGTATGATTACAGTTGCTGTTAGGGCTGTCTCTAATAATTTAGAGGCTCGGGGCGAGGATTCAGTAAAGGGCCTTTTTGTTAGTTTTTCTTACTTGTTTCCTATATACTGTTAAGTGTTAACAAAGACGAAACGATTGTAGTTAAAAACAAACAAACCTCAAGTTTGTCACTAACTTACAAAAACACACAAACTCATTCACTACTTGCAATCCTTCTCTACATGATGTTCCTTCATTGTGAACAACGTTGATGACTAGACCAAGCCTTAGAGATGTTTCAAGTCTTCAGGTACAAAGTAGTACTACATTTCATCATTTTGTCTCGGTTAACTGAGACGAGTTGCACTCCCTCTCTTTTTTCTTCTGGTCACGATTATTACTGGGTTCAAGATGAGCCCAAAGCGCAAAACACATATATAAGTAGTGTCGTGAACGAACATTTTTGGGCCCCTCTGATTTTAGGGCCTAGGGAGGTCGACCCTTTGGCCCTATGTCAAAGACGGCCCAGTGGCCGATCATCCTAAGTAGATCCAGGGGCGGAGCCAAGATTTCTAAGATGGGGTGCAAAAATTACTTTAGGGTTGCAAAAAAAAAAAAAAAATAGGGGGTGTAAAGAAGCAAAATTAGGCATGACCTATATACAAATTTATTTTCCTAATTAGGATGTGTTTATAAGGGGTGTCTAATGGGTATGCAATGACCTATATATCCTTAAACGGTTTATATTATTTTTATTTTATTTATTTTTTTGATAAACAATGAACTTTTTCATTAATGAAAATTCGAGGTTACAATGAGTTTAAGATCGAAAATAAGAGTATACAAAGTAACAAGAACATACCGTAAAAGTATAATACCGACAAATCCGACAAGAGAAGGATTACCGGAATAAGACAAATACAAGTATGAATAAGATCCGATTAAATCGGAAGAATGATGGTTTTTCTCGGAATTAACTTCCAACCATTTAGTTTATTTTTGTAATACCCCAAGCTTTAGCAAAATTGGCTCCAGAGTTGGGAGAAAACTCTGTAGTTACGCGTGCTCGGGAGGGAGCAATCCAGGGATGGGTGACCTCCCGGGAAGTTTTTGTTGGATAACCGCACCGCAGTGGATAAGTGGGGACAATATCGGTGGAGGTATGAGTCATTACAAATAGTATCATAGCCGACAACGGGTCACCTGCAGAGGGTGGGAAGGTATGATGGACGGGGGTTGCTCCGGGTGCTTCTCATGAGGGAAGGGAACGTCGAAGATCTGGGCTTGCGAATATCTTATGGAGCCAAGGACAGCTCCAATTTAAGGTGGTGGTATTGTAATATCCCGATATTCGGCAGTGGTTGGCCGAATAGACAATAAGTAATGATTTGTCCTTTCCTAACGTACCGAGGCCTTTTTAACACAATTGGCTCCAGAGTACGCAGAAAACTCTGTAGTTAAGCGTACTCGGGCAGGAGGAATCCAGGGATGGGTGACCTCCCGGGAAGTTTCTGTTGGATTGATGCTGGATAACCGCAGTGATACCCATTGAAAACCCCACACTACCGGATAACCGCAGTGGCTAAGTGGGGATAGTATCACTGGAGGGACGGGTCATTACAGTTTTTCTTCTATAGAAAGGTGTATTCCCAAAGTAGAGTAATTTTCTCAAATTTCTTGTAACTAGTGATGAAGCTTCCGTCGTCAAAAAAGACCACCTAGGGAGATTCTGTCGCCGATCGCCGGATTAGTTGATGATGAAGATTCCGATTAAGATTTCCTCGTCGAAGACAACCAAGATGACGATATCGTCGTTAGAGAGCATCACTATTGATCTTAAAACCCAACCCAATAACCAAGAATCGCCATTAAATCGAAGATAAACCTCGAAAGAGTAGATAAAACCACCATAACGGTGTATATAAGTAGAAAACATAATAAAAACTGCACTAAACTACTAACTAACATGGAAAACAAGGAATAATGAAGAAATCTGCTCAGATCTAGTCCAAAAAATGGACTAGATCTGAGCAGAGAAGGTTTGTTCTTAATGGTTTTGTTGGAGAAGAAGGTGTGTGAGAGAGAGAGATAGGAGGAGAGAGAGAAAAAGGACTGCCGACGCTTTCAACTTCAAACGGTTTATATTATTAAATTACACTAATCCTTAATTTAAAAACCAAAATCAAAATCAGTTTTAAACTTAAACATCTTCTCTTCTTCTCTATCCGATCCCATCTCGCGAAACCATCGACAAAAAATTTGATCGTCGATTGGTGAAAATTTGATCATCGATCAAACACAACTATAAAAATAACTCACACAAAGAAACCTTCAGTAGGTAGTCATTCTAAATTTTCTTTTAATCCGCCATTTGAAGGACACGAAGAAGTTGAAGGATCGGATGCAGAAATTCAATGGAGTGAAGAACCAACTCTTAAAACAATGATTAGAATATATTTTCTTTAAACCCTCTCTTATTTTATTATTTTTGATTGATAGAAATATGATTAATTCATAAAAACTAGAGCTTTGTGGTTACAGAACGAAGTTCGGCTGATTAGCGTGACGAATTATGAGCCAAACTGTTCATTGTTCTTCGTTCTGAAAGTGATTATGAACAGTTCAGATGATAATTCATTTCTACACGATAGCCGAACTTCCTAGGTGGTTAATACAGTGTCAGGTTCGGCTAATACCTTCCCAACCTTTCCCTGTCGAACCTAAGAAGTGAAATTTAGCCCAGGTGGTTGTCAGGTTCGACTAACCCGATTAGATCAATTTCAAGCCGAACATATCTTTGTAAACACTTTGAAAATATTGATTTGCAGGCTTTAGGTTCGGCTGGCTCGTGCTGATGAGTTATCAGCCGAACTTCCCTCTGTAGACTCAAGTATTTCGATCTTGTTTTGGTCATAACTTCTTCATCCGATGTCGGAATGGCCTCATTCTTTTTGCATTGTCTTCGTATTTTCATTCTCTTGAATATGAAGATAAAATCTCCTTGATTTTAATTAGTTGAATTTGGACCTTGGTATTCTCCATTAGTAGACTTCACTTTCTTAATACTTTTATAGTCATTTCCACTTTTTTTGGTTGATTAATCCTAAGAAACACTGCACAATAGAAAACATATGTAATAAAAAGTCGAACCCCTAAATGTGTATGAACTTAAGTGTTTTTTTGTAAAATCAGAAACATGTTCGGCTAATATGATTTTTTGAATATGAGCCGAACTTGGAAAGATATATGGTTCGGCTGATACGATATTTAGAGTAAAAACCGAACCTTTAACTTCAATTTTTTTCAAAACTCTTAGGAGAAGGTTCGGCTTATAATGAAAATTCCGTATTAGCCGAACATTTAACTAGTAAGTATGCCAGAAGTTACAAAATATAAGTTCGGACAATAACTATTCTATTTCGAGTAAGCCGAATTGTTCATCTTTTGTAGTATACCAGTTAGGTTCAGCTGATAATTTCAAGCCGAACCTATCTCTGGTTCGACGAACTTGATGAAAAAAACAACAAAATTTTGATGATTTCAACCGATAAAAATGAAATTAAACATAATCTAGAAGTATACTTGTGTATTATTAGCATTGGGTTCCTCATCGATGTATTCATCTTCTAGATTTGGCTTATAAAAATCAGCATTATGAGTTTGAATTTGGGTAAAATCATTCTCTTAATCTAGAAAATCAGCCACCTCCGGATCATTGTTGTAGTTGATGTGAAATTTCTTAGCTTTTCTAGATGAAGAGTCTCCCTCCTCATCCATTTTGATTATTTGAATCAAAAAACAAATTTTTTCCTCACTTCCCTTTCTCCTTCTTAGAAAAAAAAAAACCTAACTTTTTTTCTTCCCCAAATTTATCAATACAAAGCTTATAACTTAATATATTTAATCATTAATCATTAATATTAATCACTGATTAAAATTTAGTATAACTAATCATTAGTATTAACACTAATACTAAAAAGGCAGTTTTGCCCTTACTAAAAATATTTGGTTAAGGGGTTTTAGATTACTATTTAATGACTCTATTTTGGCATTACTTGATATCCCTTGAAATTTTTCAGTATGCCCTAAAACATTTAGATAACCAAAAAAATTCAATTGGGCCTTAAATTATGCTTTGGAGCCAGCTAGGCAGGGGGTGCAAGTGCACACCCTTGCAATGGGCTGGCTCCGTCCCTGGGTAGATCCCATGATCAATTCAACTTGAGTCGTTCGATTAAATAGGAGTCGGTCGTCTATAAGTTGGTTGAAAACAGATAAATCTTTAATCGTTATCCGACGACAATGTCTCTCTTCTACCAATTAACACACTCAATTTCATCTATTTTCGCTTATCACAAAAATTCATCTAACTACTTCAATGCATTATATATTTTTGGTCTTTTCAATTAAAATTTTCTTTTTTTTATGGGTAGTAATTTGGAAAATGGGAAATTACACACAGTTGTGCTGTTCATTTTTCAACACTGGATAAATATTCAGACGATGAGAGAACAATGATAAACTCCATAATACAATATGCACATGTAAATTATTGCGAGCTCCGGAACCTAAAACAAGATTGACAAGAGGATACAAGTACATGGAGATTTCAAGAGGAAGGACGTTAATAAGTGATGCTTGGTTATTTTAACAACAGATATGTATACTCTGATGAAGATTTTCAACGCCGCTTACGCGTGTCGTAACAAATGATATGGAAAATTGCTATTAGCAGTCAACCTAGCTAGGTATATCATTGACTGTAATTTTGATAAGTTTTGGGACTAATTTTCTGTAATCAATATTATCTCAAACATCTCCATCAGTGCTATTTCTTATAGTTTAAGACATCACCATGGTGACAGTGTAACAGTTGTAATTGACTTAAATGGTTTGGATGCAAACCAAGGGATTTCTGGCAGACTACTCAGCAGCACCAGGCCTCAAAACTTGTATGCAGTTTGAGGTTTTGTTTCAACCTCTTTTTCTATTAAAAAAAAAGAATGATAACTCGGACTTGCCCATCCACTCTTCAAAAGCCAGCTAACTCGAGCTGATGCACGAGTCTCATGGGGAAATTTCTACTTATTTCTGCGTGTATCATTACATTATTCACAACACAATCTTCATACGACTGGTTTTCTGTATAAATGGTCTTCAATTCATTAAGGCTGAGCTAAGCTTATACATCACCTCGTTATCATTCATGATTAATTTAGTACAATGTTTTGTTCTAGGACTTCTTCTAACAGCAACTGTGATGTGACACAATGCAGAGATTTCATTTTTAACGGATAATACATTACATAGTACTATTGGTACATGTGGAGGGCAGGAGGCCCATATTCAAGATGCATCATAATTCAACTGAAGGATATACACTACGTTAATTAGACCGATGTTTCATCGTGGTTACTGCCTTACTGGTCTATAGTCTCTTGGCTGTTGCCCTAGTTCACCAATATCATTACCATTTAACTGTCTTTCATCTTCTTTTCGCAAAAATAATTGACTAGTAATTGAACACCAGTCGGCCACACAACTGCGTAGTTTAGCAAATGCATTGCCGCCCGACTGATTTGATTTTTAGTTTTTTTTTTTTAATGGTAAAATGTGTTTGTCAATCTACGTGGTTTTTTGGAAAAAATAACAAAAACAAAATTATGGCAATTGTCCTAAGCTAGTTGATTTTTGGACCACTATACTTAGACTACTTATTAATGACCTAATTTAATACTTACCTTTTTCATTAATAGCTAATCCCAATACTAACATCTCTACCTATAAAACATAATTTTATGTAACTTCATACAAAAAAGGAAAAGAAAAAGAAGAGCGAAAATGCGAGTGTCCAGGAAAAAAGTTGCAATTTTGGAGGACATGGGAGTGTCCAGAGAAACTTACTTGGTCACAAGGGAATTCAATGAGAGTGGTTCGATGAGCTGGTTAAGCACTGATATCCAAGTGCAGTGATATAGTTTCCAAATTTAGTGAAAAGTCAGATGATTGTATCAAATTTGGTTTTCCCTAAGGTACAAATATTTATTCACGAGATACATTTTGTGCGCCCGTGACAATTTTCGTTTTGAATAACGGAATTTGATCGGGCGACATAAATTCATTCCACAAAGCATATTGTGCGCCATTTAATTAATTATGGTTCTTGCTCTAGAAAAAGAATAAAAAGAAAAGAAAAAAGAAAAATAAATTCTGCTTCACGGATATGGGATCATATAGCATACCACTTTTGTTTCTGGAAAATATGTATTATCATTTTTTTCATTTCGAAATATTATGTATTCATAGGGCATCCATTGGTCAAGGTGCAATTTTACGGCCATACTCGTGCTAATGCACCAGTCTCTTACAGTTACGGGGGAAATAAGAAATGCATCCACTTCTCCTTTGTGTATCATTATTCAGAACACAATCTTCAAATGACTGGTTTTCTGTATAAATGCTCTTCCATATCACTAAGGTTGAGCTCATCCATCACATCATCATTATCACTCATACTTTAAACTTAGTCGAGTTCTCTTCAAATTTGGCTACTAGACTGTTTCTTCTTGTAAGAGCACGTGTGATGATGTGACACAATCGGAAGATTTCTCTTTAGTAGTAAATACCATTAGGTTTTAGGAATAATATATTAGAAAGAGTCTAGTTCATTTAACCCAGTCAAATGTCTGTTTGGTCCTATTTGGTAATATAAATTATCATTTGGTCCTAAAAATTATCATTTGGTCCTAGGGTGATGTCATTGATGATGTAAATGTCATCTTGTGTGGCAGAAAAATCCTTATATTATTGAGCAATCGTCGAATAAATCCTAAGGTTTTAGTTTTCCCACCGATCCATCCACCTTTTCATTCAACCCAAATAGAAGGACAACTGAGTCTGTCCGTGTATATTTGTTAAGTTTGAATTTTTTTTTTCCAAAATTACCCCTCCAGCAAAGTTAGTAGGTAACGGAAATTATTTTGCTCTAGCAACGCTAGAGCATTTTTTTGAACTAGCAGCGTTTGCGGCCATTGGATGAAAGAAATGTGATGTCAGCAGAAGACAAAAAACATGCAATGACGTCACATTCACAGGATCTAATGGTTAGAATTGCTGCTAGAGCAAATGCTGCTAGAGCAAACTCGTTCCCGTAGGTAACCATAGTTAATTTTTATAAGTTTCCAATGAACAGGACTCCAACCAATTTCAACATCCTGGCCATTCCAAAGTCCGGCTAATGCCTACAGCAAACTCTTCCCGTTCATCCGTACAATCGATGCAGACCCATCTTCTTCCATTTCCTTGCAGAGCATCAAATTCAAGCCACAACTCTGATTGACCTGACCCTCTTAACAACTCCACCGATAACAAGCAGTTCAACCAAGTTCCCTGAACTTACTCATCACCACTTCACAACTCGATTAACAACATCACAATTACCACCTGTCTTGTACCGGCGATGGAATTCCAGCCACTCGATCTCAAAACCACAACAAACTGGTGTTCGTTCTTCTCCTCAATCACCGGCTAACATACAAACCCTTCTCTATCTTGATGTACCAGTTCGTTGCTTCAGCCATCCAATACAATGCTCGTTGCTCCCTTCAATTCATGTCATAGGAAACAATCAACAACACCCATTGAGTCTGAGTTCAGAAATTTCACACTCAAACTGATATTAATTTCTCTTGTTCGCAATCATGACCATGGAAGCACACCATGCATCTATACCAGTTCTTCATAAACTTAGGCCAATGTCACCAGCAAACCCACTTCTCGCTATGTTACTCGTTTACTGCCAAGCCATCCGGCGACAACACTAGCTTCATCTTCATTCATGCCTTGTCTCATTGCTGCCAACCAAACCATTACTGCCATATTATCCATTCTTTCTCACTACCCATTTAATCACGTACAACACCACCAGCTATTTCCATTTCTAACCATTTCAAGATCTTCCGTTTATAGCAAAGAAGAACTCACACATGCAGCCAAAACCATCTTCATTCATACCTCCATTTCCGTCTTGATAAATCTTCATTCAACTAAATCCATCCTGAGCTCTTCTCTTTCTCAACTCTTCGTTGCTTCTTCATTTACGTATACGATCTATGTGGCAAGTCACCACTGATCATAATCTCTCTTCGTGCATGAGCTTCATCACCACCGGTTTCGATCCAAGCTTTTGTCGCCATCCCCATTCTCTCTCTATCGCCACCTTCTCACCAACTACTATCGATCAGCCATCTTTTCATCACCAAAGTCCTTCTACTGCCTGTTTGTTGTTCTCAATTGCAAACTCCTCCAAAAGACCAGCAAGGCATGACACCAACATCACACTTCTTTATGGCTAAACTCGAGCACCAACTGTCGTTGCCATCAGTACTGATTAATTGAGTTTCACAATCAGTACTGATTAATTATGGTACACTGAAAAATAAGATACCATTGTAATTTATGCGACCATGTTACACAAGTACCCAATTTAAATTATGCGAATTTGTTTTATAGGTACCCAATTAATAATATACGACCTCTTTAAAGATGTACCCAATTAATATTATGCGACAATGTTAACAAGGTACCCAATTTATATTATGTGAATTTGTTTCACAAGTACCCAATTAATAATACGGGTGTGGTTGAGTTAACTGGAGGGCTAAAATGTATTTTTGGTATCAACTAGGTTGACCGATTCAACCCAGTCCGTCAATATACATTGACTGAAAACATACCCGTCCATAACGTTTGACCCAAACGTTAGGATTTCCTTGAGGATATCCCTATATTATTGTTTGGTCCTAGAAAATAATGATTTGGTCCTAAGTTGATGTCACAGTCCTTTATTTTTTCTCTCTCTTAATAAAAATAAATAAATAAAAATTAAAACTTAAATATCTTTTAAACCATATGTCTAAATATGATAAATTTTATATATTCGGAAATCCCTCGACGGTAGCTTTCCAACGAGTACCATTGTCGCTATGTTTCGGAGCTTTTAATTTTTGCCTTATTTTTTAGCTATAAAATGAACTATTATACGAGTTTATTCTACAAAATGAACTACTTTGATGAACTATTATACGAATTCATTCTACAAAATCAACTATTTTAATGAACTATCATGCTAGTTAGTTCATTCCAAAAAGTGAACTCTTTGGATTAAATAATATACGAGTGCATTCTACAAAATGAACTATCATACGACTTCATTCTACAAAATGAAGTGGTATAATGAACTATTATTACGATATGAACACCTATAACGGGTTCATTTTACAATATGAACACCTATCACGGGTTCACTCTACAATATGAACTACCGTTTACGAGTTCATTTTATAAAATGAACTACCATAATGAACAACTATTACGAGTTCATTTTACAATATGAACTACCATTTTTAATTACTATTACAAGTTCATTTTACAATATGAACAACTATTATGAGTTCATTCGAAATTAAGAACATCTATCACGAGTCCGTTTTTCAATATGAACTATAATAATGAACTACCATTGCGACTTCATTCTTCAAATTGAACAATTACTATGAGTTTATTCTACAAAATAAATTGCTAGTGTATACGAGTTCATTCTACGAAATGAACTGTTAGAACTAGAATGAACTACCATGTTACAAAATAGTGTTCATTCTTGGAATGAACTACTATTATACCGAAAAAATTAAAAGCTCTGAAACATAGCGACAATGGTACTCGTTGGAAAGCTATCGTCGAGGGCTTTCTGAATATATAAAATTTATTAATTTTTGACATATATTTTGAGAGATATTTAATTTTTAAATTTTTAAATATTAAGGTTAAAAGAAGAGAGAAATTAGTAGAGAAAATAAACAAGTGAGAGAAACCATTCACGTGAGAGAAAAAAAATAAGAAAAAAAAAAAATACTTTAGATATTTTAATAATTATGGACCAAACAGTAAAGGTGTTTGAAAAAAAAAACTAAATAGACATGAACCCACCTAAAAAAAGGACCGAATGATAGTTTTCACTTCCTTTTACTACATATGATAAATGGAGTCCATTATTAATACTCTATTATTATGGAACAACGTACATGTGGAGGGCAGGAAGGCTCCCCGTTACTGTCGACTCTTATAATTCGTTTCATTAAAAAAAAATCCAGATACTGAACAACAACAATGACACGTGCATTTAGCGTTTGTCCACCCATATACGTGCAACAACAAATCCACATTTATTTTGTTTTAAGTAAGTTTTCTTTCCATAGCACAACAAATGCCTTCAAAGTATCCCGTCTATAAAAGAGATACAGTTGCACCAACAGAGGTAGTAGCGCGTTTGTATACAAATCCGCTTATGACTTCTGCTTTTTCAGAAATCGAAGTCATAAGCAAAACTACTTTGTTTCACAAAAAATTAATTTTTTCGTCTTTTATAGGTCGTTTTGAAATTTAACAGCCAAATTGATTTCTGATTTTTCGAAAAGCTACTTCTGATGTGCTATCCAAACAAACTATTATAGCTAAAACTTCTGCTAAAGAGGTGAATCATTCATCGACCAAAAAGAAAATTGTTGTATGTTTTATTGTTATCGATGAGGAAGTTTTATACCAAACAGATGAATAATAAGACGAAGATCAAACTTTTGATTCAAAACTGGTAGTAGTGATTATTTCTTTATTTTTTTTCTATTCCTAAATCTCCATTTTTTTTTATTTTTTTTTGTAGTGGAGTTTTTGACAGAGCAAAATAGCTAAAAGTGCGAAGAGAACATTCATCTGGGCCAAATTCTTTTTTTAGTTTCCCCAATTTACGATGTGGGTATTTAATGTTAATAATTAAAATTATAAGTGAAACAGCTAAAGCATATAGTTAGAAGTATAGCCAATAAAATAGGGAGGAATGTGCACCCCAGGTTAACAGGGGTGTACAAAGTCGCACTCTATAAAATATAATTTCCAATACCTTCAAAGAAAAGGAAAAGGAAAGAAAGAGAGGACTTGTGAGTGTCCGCATAAAAGCTACAATTTCGGAAGACATGGGATTGGCCAGAAAAACTTAGTTGGTCACAAAGGGTTTAATGAAAGTGGTCTGATGAGCTGGTTAAGCATTGATATATGCAGTGTTGTAATTTTCAGATTTGGTGAAAAGCAAGATAATTGTATTGGATTTGGTTTTCGCTAATGTGTAGATTTTTATTCACGAGATACATTTTGTGCGCCTGTGATAATTTTCCTTTTGAATAATGAAATTTTTTCGGGCAACATAAATTCATTCCATAATGCATATTGTGCGTCATTTAATAAATTCTGGTTCTTGCTTCCACAACGGAAAAAAAGTTAAAATTTATACTCTTATCAAGAACTTAGAAACCTTGATAATATTTTTCGGAGATATACGAGCATCGTGGTGTTGCTCGTATAGAGCTCCTAGAGCTCTAGTAGTGAAGGGTGGAAGCAAGGACTTTGTAACTTGAACTTTGTATTGATTGATTCTTTCTTTCTTTCTTACTTACTTACAAATGAATACAACATGCCTATTTATAGGCTACAAAAGAAGAAGAGAACTATGCCTATGGAGGCTAACAACTATGCCTTTGGAGGCTAACAACTATGCTTATGGAGTCTAACAACTATGCCTTTGGAGGCTAACAACTATGCCTATGGAGGCTAACAACTATGCCTATGGAGGCTTACCAAACCAACTACTAGACAATCTAGTATTCTTGTTTGATTTGTCTAACTCTAGAACACTCATTTTACACATGTTAATTGTCTAACATTGACTCTAGACATCCTAGATATTTCTAGGTTAATTTAGATAGATGTGAACACTTAACTAAGTTGGTGTTGAATATTCAACACTCCCCCTCAACACCTACTTTCCAACTTCTCTTTATCGTAGACGTTTCGGTCCCCTTCATAGTTTAAGGATGTTTCGGTCCTCTTCATAGTTTAAGGACGTTTCAGGTCCTCTTCGGAAGTTTAGGGACATTTGGTCCTCTTCGGAAGTTTAGGGACATTTCGGTCCTTTTCGTAGTTTTAGAACATACGGGTTCCATCGTAGTTTAGGGACATTGCGGTCCTCTTCGTAGTTTTAGAACATACGGGTTCCATCGTAGTTTAGGGTTCATACGGTCCATCGTAGTTTAGGGACATTGCGGTCCTCTTCGTTTCAGTTAAATACTTCTTGTACTCTTTAGACAACTCATAGGATTTTCACCCACTTTTGTTGTTCTCTATCTCATCACCACTTGGTGATTGCTTCCGTTTCTTCACAACATTTTTTGTTGTTTCTTCTTCTATTCATCTTTGTTCCGATCACGCTTTTGTTCGAAAACTGTAACACTTCTTTGGTTATCCAGATTCTCTCACAATCTTTCATTTCGTCAAGCTTCTGCCACAAGCTCTAACTATTTTTCTTCTTGTTATTTGATGTTACAAATTTGCCACTTTATCCAGATTTGCCACATTTCTGAATTCGTAACAGATTTGCCACGCTATGACATAATTGTCACACTTTGGTTTGTACGTATTTAAACAAACACCTGTAAACCCATTTAGACTTCATTTGGACATTACAAATTAGGTAATTCCAACACTCCCCCGTAATTTGTAATGGCTCTGTTTTTTTTTTTTTTGATATTCACCCAATCTCCGTTTGCGGCTCTTATCTCCTCATGCTTGCTTCGCTCGCAGTAAACTCTTTATGTTTGCCGCCACGTACCGCCGTTTTTTTTTTTTTTTTTTTTTTGTTCTTCTTCTTATCACGAGTATGATTTAGTATCTCGTGACAAACATGCCATGCTTTTCTTCGACAATTGAGGAAGCAATCTGTTGCTCTTACCCTCAATATTTTTTTTTTCTTCCCGATTTGAGGAAACAACCACTTATTGTTCTTACCCTCAAACCCTTCTCTGATCACTTATTAGGAAGTGACTCTTTCTTCTTCTCTTTTATCTTGTTTTTTTTTTCATGGAGACCCCATTTTTTTTTTTTCTTCATGGAGACCCTATTTCTTCTCTTTTAGTATTTCTTGCTCATTTAGTATGTCTCCTAACTTCTGCGTGCAAGCCTCTACAAATTCAACATTTTTAAAATATCCATATTACAAAAGCTTTGTCTTGTAGTAGCAGTAGTTTTTTCTTCTTCCAGTGGATACATGTCCACCGGCTTCGTGTCACAAGTAGAAACTTGATGTTGTCGTGACAAACATGGCTTTCTTGCCATTTTTTTTCTCTCAAAACCGAGTAGGTCGTCTCATTGAGGCTCTCTTCCCACAATATGAGGAGGCGATCATTTGAAGCTCTCTTCCCTCAATATATGGAGGCATTCGTTGTTGACGTTTTCATGATATCGGCTTCTAAAACTCTTGAACGATTGTGGAGGCAATCCTTGGTGCACTCTTCCCACAATTGTCTTTAGAATTTTGTAAACAATTTGAGGAGGAAAATTATTGCTCTCTTCCCTCAAACTTGTCTTCTGGTCACTTATCAAAAAGTGATTTCTTTTTTTCTTCTCTACTTTTCTTTTTCCACATGGAGGCGTTTTTGCTCCTGTGAAGGTAGGATTTTTTTTTTTTTTTTTTTTTTTTTTTTTTTTTTTTTTGACAGTTGGAATGGTTGAAATCTTCTTAGTGGTGTTTGCATCTTCTCCTTCTTAAACTTCATATCTTCTCAACTCGAAAGCTTTGAAACCCATCAATTCGTAGCGGAAATTTTTACGCCCATTTCGGATCGAACGAGCTCTGATACCAAGTTAAAATTTATACTCTTATCAAGAACTTAGAAACCTTGATAATATTTTTCGGAGATATACGAGCATCGTGGTGTTGCTCGTATAGAGCTCCTAGAGCTCTAGTAGTGAAGGGTGGAAGCAAGGACTTTGTAACTTGAACTTTGTATTGATTGATTCTTTCTTTCTTTCTTTCTTACTTACAAATGAATACAACATGCCTATTTATAGGCTACAAAAGAAGAAGAGAACTATGCCTATGGAGGCTAACAACTATGCCTTTGGAGGCTAACAACTATGCTTATGGAGGCTAACAACTATGCCTATGGAGGCTAACAACTATGCCTATGGAGGCTTACCAAACCAACTACTAGACAATCTAGTATTCTTGTTTGATTTGTCTAACTCTAGAACACTCATTTTACACATGTTAATTGTCTAACATTGACTCTAGACATCCTAGATATTTCTAGGTTAATTTAGATAGATGTGAACACTTAACTAAGTTGGTGTTGAATATTCAACACTCCCCCTCAACACCTACTTTCCAACTTCTCTTTATCGTAGACATTTCGGTCCCCTTCATAGTTTAAGGATGTTTCGGTCCTCTTCATAGTTTAAGGACGTTTCGGTCCTCTTCGGAAGTTTAGGGACATTTCGGTCCTCTTCGGAAGTTTAGGGACATTTCGGTCCTTTTCGTAGTTTTAGAACATACGGGTTCCATCGTAGTTTAGGGACATTGCGGTCCTCTTCGTAGTTTTAGAACATACGGGTTCCATCGTAGTTTAGGGACATTGCGGTCCTATCGTAGTTTAGGGACATTGCGGTCCTCTTCGTTTCAGTAAAATACTTCTTGTACTCTTTAGACAACTCATAGGATTTTCACCCACTTTTGTTGTTCTCTATCTCATCACCACTTGGTGATTGCTTCCGTTTCTTCACAACATTTTTTGTTGTTTCTTCTTCTATTCATCTTTGTTCCAGTCACGCTTTTGTTCGAAAACTGTAACACTTCTTTGGTTATCCAGATTCTCTCACAATCTTTCATTTCGTCAAGCTTCGCCACAAGCTCTAACTATTTTTCTTCTTGTTATTTGATGTTACAAATTTGCCACTTTATCCAGATTTGCCACATTTCGAATTCGTAACATTTGCCACGCTATGACATAATTGTCACACTTTGGTTTGTACGTATTTAAACAAACACCGTAAACCCATTTAGACTTCATTTGGACATTACAAATTAGGTAATTCCAACACTCCCCCGTAATTTGTAATGGCTCTTTTTTTTTTTTTTTTTTGATATTCACCCAATCTCCGTTTGCGGCTCTTATCTCCTCATGCTTGCTTCGCTCGCAGTAAACTCTTTATGTTTGCCGCCACGTACCGCCGTTTTTTTTTTTTTTTTTTTTGTTCTTCTTCTTATCACGAGTATGATTTAGTATCTCGTGACAAACATGCCATGCTTTTCTTCGACAATTAAGGAAGCAACTGCTGCTCTTACCCTCAATATTTTTTTTTTTCTTCCCGATTTGAGGAAACAACCACTTATTGTTCTTACCCTCAAACCCTTCTCTGATCACTTATTAGGAAGTGACTCTTTCTTCTTCTCTTTTATCTTGTTTTTTTTTTCATGGAGACCCCATTTTTTTTTTCTTCATGGAGACCCCATTTCTTCTCTTTTAGTATTTCTTGCTCATTTAGTATGTCTCCTAACTTCTGCGTGCAAGCCTCTACAAATTCAACATTTTTAAAATATCCATATTACAAAAGCTTTGTCTTGTAGTAGCAGTAGTTTTTTCTTCTTCCAGTGGATACATGTCCACCGGCTTCGTGTCACAAGTAGAAACTTGATGTTGTCGTGACAAACATGGCTTTCTTGCCATTTTTTTTTCTCTCAAAACCGAGTAGGTCGTCTCATTGAGGCTCTCTTCCCACAATATGAGGAGGCGATCATTTGAAGCTCTTCTTCCTCAATATATGGAGGCATTCGTTGTTGACGTTTTCATGATATCGGCTTCTAAAACTCTTGAACGATTGTGGAGGCAATCCTTGGTGCACTCTTCCCACAATTGTCTTTAGAATTTTGTAAACAATTTGAGGAGGAAAATTATTGCTCTCTTCCCTCAAACTTGTCTTGGGGTCACTTATCAAAAAGTGATTTCTTTTTTCTTCTCTACTTTTCTTTTTCCACATGGAGGCGTTTTTGCTCCTGTGAAGGTAGGATTTTTTTTTTTTTTTTTTTGACAGTTGGAATGGTTGAAATCTTCTTAGTGGTGTTTGCATCTTCTCCTTCTTAAACTTCATATCTTCTCAACTCGAAAGCTTTGAAACCCATCAATTCGTAGCGGAAATTTTTACGCCCATTTCGGATCGAACGAGCTCGATACCAAGTTAAAATTTATACTCTTATCAAGAACTTAGAAACCTTGATAATTTTTTTCGGAGATATACGAGCATCGTGGTGTTGCTCGTATAGAGCTCCTAGAGCTCTAGTAGTGAAGGGTGGAAGCAAGGACTTTGTAACTTGAACTTTGTATTGATTGATTCTTACTTTCTTACTTACAAATGAATACAACATGCCTATTTATAGGCTACAAAAGAAGAAGAGAACTATGCCTATGGAGGCTAACAACTATGCCTTTGGAGGCTAACAACTATGCTTATGGAGGCTAACAACTATGCCTATGGAGGCTAACAACTATGCCTTTGGAGGCTTACCAAACCAACTACTAGACAATCTAGTATTCTTGTTTGATTTGTCTAACTCTAGAACACTCATTTTACACATGTTAATTGTCTAACATTGACTCTAGACATCCTAGATATTTCTAGGTTAATTTAGATAGATGTGAACACTTGACTAAGTTGGTGTTGAATATTCAACACTCCCCCTCAACACCTACTTTCCAACTTCTCTTTATCGTAGACATTTCGGTCCCCTTCATAGTTTAAGGATGTTTCGGTCCTCTTCATAGTTTAAGGACGTTTCAGTCCTCTTCGGAAGTTTAGGGACATTTGGTCCTCTTCGAAGTTTAGGGACATTTCGGTCCTTTTCGTAGTTTTAGAACATACGGGTTCCATCGTAGTTTAGGGACATTGCGGTCCTCTTCGTAGTTTTAGAACATACGGGTTCCATCGTAGTTTTAGAACATTGCGGTCCCATCGTAGTTTAGGGACATTGCGGTCCTCTTCGTTTCGTAAAATACTTCTTGTACTCTTTAGACAACTCATAGGATTTTCACCCACTTTTGTTGTTCTCTATCTCATCACCACTTGGTGATTGCTTCCCGTTTCTTCACAACATTTTTTGTTGTTTCTTCTTCTATTCATCTTTGTTCCAGTCACGCTTTTGTTCGAAAACTGTAACACTTCTTTGGTTATCCAGATTCTCTCACAATCTTTCATTTCGTCAAGCTTCGCCACAAGCTCTAACTATTTTTCTTCTTGTTATTTGATGTTACAAATTTGCCACTTTATCCAGATTTGCCACATTTTCGAATTCGTAATGATTTGCCACGCTATGACATAATTGTCACACTTTGGTTTGTACGTATTTAAACAAAACACCGTAAACCCATTTAGACTTCATTTGGACATTACAAATTAGGTAATTCCAACACTCCCCCGTAATTTGTAATGGCTCTTTTTTTTTTTTTTTTGATATTCACCCAATCTCCGTTTGCGGCTCTTATCTCCTCATGCTTGCTTCGCCGCAATTAAACTCTTTTTGTTTGCCGCCACGCCCTTTTTTTTTTTTTTTTTTTTTTTTTTTGTTCTTCTTCTTATCACGAGTATGATTTAGTATCTCGTGACAAACATGCCATGCTTTTCTTCGACAATTGAGGAAGCAATCTGTTGCTCTTACCCTCAATATTTTTTTTTTCTTCCCGATTTGAGGAAACAACCACTTATTGTTCTTACCCTCAAACCCTTCTCTGATCACTTATTAGGAAGTGACTCTTTCTTCTTCTCTTTTATCTTGTTTTTTTTTTTTTTCATGGAGACCCCATTTTTTTTTTTCTTCATGGAGACCCCATTTCTTCTCTTTTAGTATTTCTTGCTCATTTAGTATGTCTCCTAACTTCTGCGTGCAAGCCTCTACAAATTCAACATTTTTGAAATATCCATATTACAAAATCTTTGTCTTGTAGTAGCAGTAGTTTTTTCTTCTTCCAGTGGATACATGTCCACCGGCTTCGTGTCACAAGTAGAAACTTGATGTTGTCGTGACAAACATGGCTTTCTTGCCATTTTTTTTTCTCTCAAAACCGAGTAGGTCGTCTCATTGAGGCTCTCTTCCCACAATATGAGGAGGCGATCATTTGAAGCTCTCTTCCCTCAATATATGGAGGCATTCGTTGTTGACGTTTTCATGATATCGGCTTCTAAAACTCTTGAACGATTGTGGAGGCAATCCTTGGTGCACTCTTCCCACAATTGTCTTTAGAATTTTGTAAACAATTTGAGGAGGAAAATTATTGCTCTCTTCCCTCAAACTTGTCTTCTGGTCACTTATCAAAAAGTGATTTCTTTTTTTCTTCTCTACTTTTATTTTTCCACATGGCGGGTTTTTTGCTCCTGTGATGGTTGGTTTTTTTTTTTTTTTTTTTTTTTTTTTTGACAGTTGGAATGGTTGAAATCTTCTTAGTGGTGTTTGCATCTTCTCCTTCTTAAACTTCATATCTTCTCAACTCGAAAGCTTTGAAACCCATCAATTCGTAGCGGAAATTTTTACGCCCATTTCGGATCGAACGAGCTCGATACCAAGTTAAAATTTATACTCTTATCAAGAACTTAGAAACCTTGATAATATTTTTTCGGAGATATACGAGCATCGTGGTGTTGCTCGTATAGAGCTCCTAGAGCTCTAGTAGTGAAGGGTGGAAGCAAGGACTTTGTAACTTGAACTTTGTATTGATTGATTCTTTCTTTCTTTCTTTCTTACTTACAAATGAATACAACATGCCTATTTATAGGCTACAAAAGAAGAAGAGAACTATGCCTATGGAGGCTAACAACTATGCCTTTGGAGGCTAACAACCTTTGGAGGCTAACAACTATGCCTATGGAGGCTAACAACTATGCCTATGGAGGCTTACCAAACCAACTACTAGACAATCTAGTATTCTTGTTTGATTTGTCTAACTCTAGAACACTCATTTTACACATGTTAATTGTCTAACATTGACTCTAGACATCCTAGATATTTCTAGGTTAATTTAGATAGATGTGAACACTTAACTAAGTTGGTGTTGAATATTCAACACTCCCCCTCAACACCTACTTTCCAACTTCTCTTTATCGTAGACGTTTCGGTCCCCTTCATAGTTTAAGGATGTTTCGGTCCTCTTCATAGTTTAAGGACGTTTCAGTCCTCTTCGGAAGTTTAGGGACATTTCGGTCCTCTTCGGAAGTTTAGGGACATTTCGGTCCTTTTCGTAGTTTTAGAACATACGGGTTCCATCGTAGTTTAGGGACATTGCGGTCCTCTTCGTAGTTTTAGAACATACGGTTCCATCGTAGTTTTAGGACATACGGTCCTATCGTAGTTTAGGACATTCGGTCCTCTTCGTTTAGTAAAATACTTCTTGTACTCTTTAGACAACTCATAGGATTTTCACCCACTTTTGTTGTTCTCTATCTCATCACCACTTGGTGATTGCTTCCGTTTCTTCACAACATTTTTTGTTGTTTCTTCTTCTATTCATCTTTGTTCCAGTCACGCTTTTGTTCGAAAACTGTAACACTTCTTTGGTTATCCAGATTCTCTCACAATCTTTCATTTCGTCAAGCTTCGCCACAAGCTCTAACTATTTTTCTTCTTGTTATTTGATGTTACAAATTTGCCACTTTATCCAGATTTGCCACATTTCTGAATTCGTAACAGATTTGCCACGCTATGACATAATTGTCACACTTTGGTTTGTACGTATTTAAACAAACACCTGTAAACCCATTTAGACTTCATTTGGACATTACAAATTAGGTAATTCCAACACTCCCCGTAATTTGTAATGGCTCTGCTTTTTTTTTTTTTTTTGATATTCACCCAATCTCCGTTTGCGGCTCTTATCTCCTCATGCTTGCTTCGCTCATGATAAACTCTTTATGTTTGCCGCCACGTACCTTTTTTTTTTTTTTTTTTTTTTTGTTCTTCTTCTTATCACGAGTATGATTTAGTATCTCGTGACAAACATGCCATGCTTTTCTTCGACAATTGAGGAAGCAATCTGTTGCTCTTACCCTCAATATTTTTTTTTTTCTTCCCGATTTGAGGAAACAACCACTTATTGTTCTTACCCTCAAACCCTTCTCTGATCACTTATTAGGAAGTGACTCTTTCTTCTTCTCTTTTATCTTGTTTTTTTTTTTTCATGGAGACCCCATTTTTTTTTTCTTCATGGAGACCCTATTTCTTCTCTTTTAGTATTTCTTGCTCATTTAGTATGTCTCCTAACTTCTGCGTGCAAGCCTCTACAAATTCAACATTTTTAAAATATCCATATTACAAAATCTTTGTCTTGTAGTAGCAGTAGTTTTTTCTTCTTCCAGTGGATACATGTCCACCGGCTTCGTGTCACAAGTAGAAACTTGATGTTGTCGTGACAAACATGGCTTTCTTGCCATTTTTTTTTTCTCTCAAAACCGAGTAGGTCGTCTCATTGAGGCTCTCTTCCCACAATATGAGGAGGCGATCATTTGAAGCTCTCTTCCCTCAATATATGGAGGCATTCGTTGTTGACGTTTTCATGATATCGGCTTCTAAAACTCTTGAACGATTGTGGAGGCAATCCTTGGTGCACTCTTCCCACAATTGTCTTTAGAATTTTGTAAACAATTTGAGGAGGAAAATTATTGCTCTCTTCCCTCAAACTTGTCTTCTGGTCACTTATCAAAAAAGTGATTTCTTTTTTTCTTCTCTACTTTTCTTTTTCCACATGGAGGCGTTTTTGCTCCTGTGAAGGTAGGATTTTTTTTTTTTTTTTTTTTTTTTTTTTTAAAGTTGGAATGGTTGAAATCTTCTTAGTGGTGTTTGCATCTTCTCCTTCTTAAACTTCATATCTTCTCAACTCGAAAGCTTTGAAACCCATCAATTCGTAGCGGAAATTTTTACGCCCATTTCGGATCGAACGAGCTCTGATACCAAGTTAAAATTTATACTCTTATCAAGAACTTAGAAACCTTGATAATATTTTTTCGGAGATATACGAGCATCGTGGTGTTGCTCGTATAGAGCTCCTAGAGCTCTAGTAGTGAAGGGTGGAAGCAAGGACTTTGTAACTTGAACTTTGTATTGATTGATTCTTTCTTTCTTTCTTACTTACAAATGAATACAACATGCCTATTTATAGGCTACAAAAGAAGAAGAGAACTATGCCTATGGAGGCTAACAACTATGCCTTTGGAGGCTAACAACTATGCTTATGGAGGCTAACAACTATGCCTTTGGAGGCTAACAACTATGCCTATGGAGGCTTACCAAACCAACTACTAGACAATCTAGTATTCTTGTTTGATTTGTCTAACTCTAGAACACTCATTTTACACATGTTAATTGTCTAACATTGACTCTAGACATCCTAGATATTTCTAGGTTAATTTAGATAGATGTGAACACTTGACTAAGTTGGTGTTGAATATTCAACAAAAAAAGCAGAGAGAGAAAAAATATGCTTCATGGATATGATTTGGTTCATAGCAGTAGGTGTAAGGTCACGGCTTATATTTTTGATCCACAAGGGTCATAGAACGTACTACTTTTGTTTCTGGAAAATATGTATATTATCATTTATTTATTTTCCATTTCAGAATATTATGTATTCTTAGGGAATCTATTGGTCAAGGTGCAATTTTACGGTCATACTGTATTAAGCATCAGTACTGTTATACGTATTCATGGCTTAATTCGTATTAATGCACCAGTCTCTTATGGTTATGGGGGCAAGCAGAAATGCATTTGCTTCTTTGTGTATAATTTATTCACAACACAATCTCCAAATGCAAAAATTCTTAACGAACTACGGATCAAACCGTGAGGAAAAACCGGCAGACACAAAACACAAACTAAAAGCGGGTCCCCCTGCTATCTTCCGCGGGATCAGCCGGATTCACCAAAAAAAAAAAAAAAAAAAACTGTGAGATAAAAAGCAATTCATTTTTTTTTTCTTGCATGGTTCAAAATCTCGGTATGCCCAGAAGCAATGCTCCAAAAGACTGGTTTTCTTTATGAATGCTCTCCCATTTCACCAAGGTTGAGCTTGTACATCACATCATCATTATCACTCATAATATAAGTTTAGTTGAGTTCTCTTCAAATTTGACTAGTAGACTGTTTTCTTGTAAGAGCAAGTGTGTTGATGTGACACAATGGGAAGACTTTCCTTTTAGCGGATAGTACTGCATATTATTAATGGAGTCCATTATTAATACTCTATTATTATTATGGAACAACGTACATGTAGAGGGCGGCAGGAGGCTCCCCATTACTGTCGACTCTTATATTTCATTTCATTAAAAAAATCTAGATACTGAACAACAACAATGACAGATGCCTTTAGCGTTTGTCCACCCATATACATGCAACAACAAATCCACATTTATTTTGTTTTAAGTAAATTATCTTTCCACAGCACAACAAATGCCTTCAAAGTATCCCCCGTCTTTAAAAGAGATACAGTTGCACGAGTAGAGGTAGTAGCGCGTTTGTATATAAATCTTTTTTTGATTTCTACTTCTCTAGAAGTCGACATCAAAAGCAAAACTATTTTATTTCATAAAATATTAACTTTTTGATTTTTAGAAGTCGTTTTGAAATTTAATATCTAAATTGATTTTTGATTTTTCGAAAAGCTACTTCTAACAGGCTATCCAAACAAGCTATTATAGCTAAAACTTCAGCTAAAGGAACAATAATTTTTCCCGAAAACAACTACGATATCATTTTGCTCAAATTATTGCTAAAAAAAGAGCTAAAGCTTCTGTTTGAATAAATATCCAAGATGCATCAATTGAAGGATACACTCAGTTCGTTGGAGAGTCTTGGCTTACTGATCCAATTGTAATTGTTGACCATTCGGGTATTACCTACCCTTGTGCAACAACATCTTTTTAGTAGTGATAAATTTCATGCTTCACGAGATAAAAAAAAGAATCTCAGTTCGCTAGACCGATGCTAAATTTCGATTGGCGACACAAGAACTGCTAACGAGAAAATCTTTACCACTCGGTGAAGACATCTACGCTCGAGTGATTCGTAGTTTACCGTTCGTTAAAGACATCTATGCTTCGTTGATTCATAGTTTTTTTTTTTTTTTTTTTTTTATGTAAAACGTGTTTGCCCATCCAAATAGCTTTTCAAAAAAATAATAAAAAATAATGGCTTTCCCAAAAGCAAAGATAATTATAATTATTTTCTTTTCTTTTGTGGCAATTCTAAGCTAGGTTGTGGCAATTCTAAGCTAGTTGGTTTTTGGACCACTAGAGACTACTAACTACCCAATGACCTAATTTAATCTCTTTTTCATTAGTAGCTAATCCTAATACTAATCAAACGGTCAAGATTAAACCAGCTCTTCCTATAAGATATATTTTTCTGCAACCTCATAGGGAAAAAAAAAGGGAAGAAGGAAAGAGAGGACGAAAGAGACACAGAGAGAGGGATTGAAAGAAGAAACCTTAAAGAAACTTCTCCTTCCAGAGGCTAAGGAGAACACAACGTGTTTAGGTCATCTAAGAGTTTCAACATTCAATCTCTCTCTAACCATTCATGTCGGTTTCTCATCTTTTTCTTCAATACCCCATTTGTTTAATTTAATTCAAACATCTTCTGCATTGAAAGATTTGAATGGGTTTCATTAAATCTGTGAAATTTATGGAAAGAGTTTATTCATTTGAGGTTTATAATTGATTTTTACAATCTGGGTTGTAATTAGAATTTTGAATCAGTGAATGTATAAGATTGTAATTGAAGATTATTATGATCTAGTCATTGAGAATCTTTCTTCTAATTGGTTTCTGAGTGATTTAATGTTATTATTAATTGAAACTAAAAGAGGTTCTTACTTTTGTCTCCCAAGAGATCGATGGGATAAAGAATTTGCTAAATTACAGACTGGGTGAATCCGATTTCTGATTGATTTTGGATTTTGAATTTGAATTGAGTTTTTGTTTTTGTTTTTTGAGTGGGTAATTTTTTTTTAGAAATGGGTTCTTCTCAAGGATCTACTGCTTTGGCTGTTAAGGAATTGAAAAGAGAAGTTTATTTCATTGATTCTTTACCTGTTTATGTTAAAGAATTGATTGCTGGTGGATGTGCTGGAGCTTTTGCAAAAACTGCAGTTGCTCCATTAGAAAGGATTAAGATACTATTGCAGGTAATTCCTTGATCTCAATTTGTGTGTGCATGTTGTCTTAAATTATGGTTATCATGTCACAATCACTTCGGTTTGGTTCGTCATTGCATCGGTCACCTTGGTGTATTGCACACTAGACACTACCTTATATTCCAGCAGATTGTATGATATTGGTGCTGTTTCAGTTTGTTGTCCATATGGATGTTAGAATTTTTGACATTGTATGACACGGAAGGAATGAAGTACATATAGGGGTTGTGTCATGTCCTGTGTAAATGGAAAGCATTGTTTCGATTACTATAAGTCTGTATCTTTGTTTAGAAGTTGGAAGAAATCAAATGCTGTAGACACGATGTGGACATTACTTGTGTATGCCCCAAAGGGGATGCAAAACAAGGGATGGTTTCTGAGCATCTGTTATTTGGACTTAGTAATAAGTTACTGTTCTTGTATTGAAATTTGTCGTCAATGTTAACCATAAACCTCCAACAGAGCTGTACAGCTATACATAATTGGGGTGGTAGTGTACCAGGCTGCCTCTAATATGATTCAGTTCTTATATGCAAAACACAAAATGGTCCCTCTATACTTTCGTGTTCTGGTCTTTATCAACGAAGTTGGGACAAATTATTACCATCTACCTAGAGTGCTTTTTAATTTGAGGCATCAATCATTTTCCAGCTGCATGCAATATCTCATTTGTATTTTGTAAACCTCAGTCAGTTTTGAAATCCATACCTGCTTAAGTTTAATTTGGATGTGTAATGCTCTTGAGCATGTTATGGCGAGGATAAGTTCTTAGGTTGCATGCCTGTTTGCATTGCGAAAACGTAACATGAGGTTTCAACGAAGTAACTTGATTCTTACAAGTAAAAGACACTTGGGCTATAATTTGATATAGTGACAATCTTCTTGTCTCTTTTTTCTTGGCATGTTTATCTAATTGTTTTATTTGGTCTTTCTAAATTTTTAACAGACTCGAACAGAAGGATATCATTCAATTGGAGTTTGGCAATCGTTGAAGAAGTTACTAAAACAGGAAGGTGTTCGAGGATTCTACAAGTACGAATGTCATTGATTTTGAATATTAACTATTAGGATTTTTTTAATGTGGATTGTAATTAATCAGATTCACTTATTTTGTATTTCAGAGGAAATGGTGCTAGCGTTCTTCGGATCGTTCCCTATGCAGCACTGCACTTTATGACTTATGAGCAATATCGATGTTGGATCTTGAACAACTACTCTGCTTTGGGGACAGGACCTGTCGTCGATCTGGTTGCTGGTTCAGCAGCCGGAGGGACAGCAGTTTTATTAACGTACCCTCTAGATTTAGCCCGAACAAAACTTGCATACCAGGTATACATCCCGCACAAATTTTGTTCCATGATCTGTGTAATACTTCAAGCCCTTGATAAAGAACAGCCTCCTGTCGTTGTAGATTTCATTGAGGTTTTTTCTTAGAATAATGCCTTCAACTTAATATAATTGAATCGAACTTAATGAGAATTCTGGCGTAAACCAAATTTAGGTCTCTGTGTTAGTAGTGACTTCATTTCAGATGTTTCTGTTTTTTGTGCCTGGGAAAAAAGCCTACTGTGTTCGTAACACTAATAATTCGTTATAATCTGATAGGTTCTGGGTAGAAGAGGTGGTAGTTTTCGGAATGGTATGAGCAGTTCCCAGTCGCTGCCAGCATATAGTGGGATAAGAGATGTCTTTAAGAGTGTTTACAGAGAAGGTGGGGCTCGTGCATTGTACCGTGGAATAGGTATGTGTCCTTTGCCCTTTTTTCTTCTTGTCATGTACTACTTTAACGTTGCTTTCCCACTGATTTTCAAGTATCCCTCTTTTATTGTCTGGATAACCGGCTGACATACTTTCACGTTGATTGTTGAGCAGGTCCAACACTCATTGGAATCCTTCCATATGCTGGTTTGAAGTTCTACGTATACGAGGAACTTAAGAGGCATGTCCCTGAAGAGCAACAGAAATCTGTTATGATGCGTCTCTCTTGCGGGGCTTTAGCAGGACTATTTGGTCAAACCTTTACATACCCGCTAGATGTTGTTAGGAGACAAATGCAGGTATTCCACTTTACCGTTTCCTGCGAATTTGTTTTTATGCCGCCTTTATCAAACTATAGATATTATTTTTACAAAATTTCTTCTACTAGATGTTGTTTCTTTAAGCTTGAAATTTTTATTTGGTTGCAAGGTCTTTGAGTTTTTGATTTATGGGTATATGATGTTTTTCAGGTTCAAACTATGCAGCCGTCAAATCATCAAGGTGATCCTCGGTACAGGACCACAATGCAAGGACTTACCTCCATCATTCGCGATCAAGGATGTAAACAGTTGTTTGCTGGATTAAGCATCAATTATGTGAAGGTAAATTGAGAAGATATATTTGTTTATAATTTAGACAACAGACGACTCCAACATATCTGTTAAGCTATGTTATTTGCTTTCCATAATTCATCTCATTGCGGGTCTACATCCCTCTTTTGATTTTTTATTCTTAAACTTTCTTCTTCTAATTGTTCAATATTTGGTGCATTCAGATTGTTCCATCCGTCGCTATTGGTTTCACCGCATATGACATGATGAAGTCGTATTTACGGGTACCACCTAGGCAAAAGGCTCCGTCTGCATCCGCTGGATGAATCAAAACTAAGCCTTTTTATGAATACGTATACAAACACCGGATTTAGACACAATCATTCGGAGGATCCCTTTCCAGAGAAAATCCCCATGCTATTTGCCATCAAGGTGATTCAGAGAATGACTCCTTGGAACCAGAAGTGCTGATCCAGTAAAGATGATATTTGTACTGCTTTGTGAAATACCTTGAAGTGACAATAACCTGAGTTATGCAAGGAAACTAGGATCCCATTTAAATTAGATGTCTCAACAAGAATACCCTTGAAATGTTAGTTTCATTCCTACATATTATTAGCTCTATACTTTGTAACTTCAATACTCTGAATGCATTTGAATTTAACAAAATTTCTCTATTGTATTCAATATATGAACGTGTACAAAGATCCTTACAATAGAAATCAAAACCAAACCAAATTTGGTTTTTAAGGTTTCTAGATTTGCTCAGTTTAAGGGTCGAAGAAAGCATTTCCGCACTTGCATTTCCAGTCTTCGGGTTCATAGTTGGCATACTGGAGATTCAATTGGTCAGTTCGTGTAGGCACTTGTATAGCTCCACATGGGTTGCAACCTTCACATCTGTGCACACAACTTGGTGGTCTTGATCCAAGTGTGCTCAACCCATCACATGCTTCTTCACTCGCAACTACTACCTCCTTCTCAGACCCCTGCAACTTGAACCAAAAGACAGAAATCAAGTTGCATAAAACTCAAAAACAATGGCAAGATTTATGAGAGCAACTGTACCTGTGTTGATTCCACCCTAGCTGGTAAGAATCCTGTACTCTGGTCATCTTTTTTGTAGCTCTTAGAAACTGAAAATATAAAACTGAAAGATGTTATGAAAATTCCCATAATTGAGTAGAGTTTGCCTGCTCAAGAATTATAAAAAGAATGAAGAACAAGAACAGGAGCTGTAGCTGTAGCAGCTTCAACTTACCTTGGAGATGAGCCTCAATGTTCCTACTTGATGCAGAAACCAAGCACATTAGGAGCAAAAAAGCTGCAACTAGAACCCTGATTCTTCTCTTCTGTTGTCCCTGAAGAACCCACATGATGATGTTGTAGATTTGACTCTTAAGCTACTCAAGTCTCTTTGAAAGTGAGGGTGAAAGAAAGTGATACTGATAGAATTGAGATTTAAAAGAGAAAAGTAGAGGGACTTTAAGAAATTTGAAATCACTCAACACTTGATGGATGTTATTTGTGTTGGGATTCCAGAAGCAAGTGAAAGTGAAATGACCTTGTATGGTCTTCTGACTTGTTGGATTCCAAGTCTATGTAAAGCTAGTAAAGTGTTAGTTGCTGCATCAGAAAAACACAGTCAAGTAATAGCCTTTAGAAGAAGAACATAGTAAGAATCCTAGACTATATCCTGACTGCACCAGTTGTCTTTCACTAAATGGAGGAAAAAAACTTCTGATAAAGCTTCCACTGCAATTTGTTGCAGTAAAAAAAAAAAAAAAAACAGAAGATAAAACAAGGCAGTATTAGTTAGATTTAGTCAACAAAGGTCAAGAATTCAAGTGGTGGTACTACAACATGTCATTACAGAAATCCTGCAATCATCTGTCTTTTTCACCTTTAGTTGTACTGTCTGTCCTCTTGTTTAACCATCATGGCAAAAAAATTACCAAATCAGTAAAATGTTTTTTCCTGTGCCAGCTTTGAAATTACTGAATATAAGAAATTGTTTCAATCAATTCAGATTTCAGAGGTGGATTCATCCCAGTAATTACAAGTTTAAGTCATATGCAAAGAACTGTTTTTGCAGTGACCTAGAGAGAGTAGTCAATGGGCTTCTTTTTATGTTTCCCTTGTAGCTGTATCATGGTTGTGAATCTGTAATTGTACAAAATGAACCATCCCTCTCTATACTGCATTCTGCAGTCTATTATGTCTTTACAGACACCCTGTGAGTTATCTTACCTAGTTGCTGTAATGTACTACTATTTTCTATGGTGCCTACTGTTTAAAATTTAAAGTTTGAACACTATTGAGGCACTTGACCCACAAGGCCACAACCCCATAGTCTCCGCCGTTCAATTTTGCTTTCCACATTATCATCAGCGGCGCGAAAATCTAGTTAACAGTCCCCGGGTTCAGGACAATAAGGCACCATCAGTAATTGGCGCCTATCAAAAACTAGATAGCAAACCAAGTTCACGGCACAAGGCACCATCACCAATTGCTGCCTGTCAAAAACTAGATAACAGACTCAGGTTCATGACACAGTGCGCCTACAAAAAACTAGATGACGGACCTAAAGTCATGGCACGGGGCACCGTCACCATCTTGGTGATCGAATGCGGTCTAGACACTGAAATATACAAGAAAAACACATGCCAAATTTTGATCCACGACTACTGAATCTGCAAGAATTCACATGCCGCATTTCGGTCCAAGACTCGACTGTGGCAAAGACACTGGAATCTGCAAGAAAATGCATGCCACATTCCGATCCTCAACTCAATAATGACAGACACTGAAATCTACAAGAATACAAACACCATGGTTCCCATACAGAGATTAACAAAAACAAATCAACACATTCATTTGCCCTCACCCCATCTTTGAAACACACCACATAAACATGCCATATCAATTTCAGCATTTCAAAAGTAGGAAACACCAACATCACAAGGTAACAGAATTGCAGAATGAAACAGATCACCTGAATGGAGCATCTCAGCTTACCTTCTTATTTAAATTTATGAATAAAAGAGTCCCTGTGATCAAAGAAGGTGTTCATCCTTAAAGGTCACATTATGGCTATGCCTGCATTTTTAGAGTTCTAGCTAAGGCATTATCTTAGATTCTAAGCTAAATATTCCAAAACCAAAGATACACTACATCCGGTGTCAACCAACCCGAATGTAATCGTATAATCAACTCAAAAGGAAACAACGACATAACTTGGAAACAGAATCGCTGAATAAAGCAGATCATCTGAATAGAGCGTCTCGGCTTCCCTTCTTTCTTAAACTTACGAATAGAAGAGTCACTGTGATCAAAGCATATCCAGTGGATACGAAAAAAATAGCTATCTATCTACCACATTATGGCTATCTAGCTAAGGCATAATCTCAGTTAAATATTCCGAAACCAGATGCACACTACATCTTATGTCAAGCAACTCCGATATAACCTTATAATCAACTCGAAAATCATTAAAATTATCAATGAACAACGTAAAATAGGAAACTTTAAGTTTTTATAATCCTCAGAATGTCAAATCAGAGTTATCATCAACACTATACATGATACATTCATAGCCATACCAGTATACCACCATAAAAGCAAGGACTCACAATCAAACCTCAAACAGACTCACAATTTTAAGTTTTCTTCCCTTTAGGTGAACAAACTTTCTCCAAACTCCTCCCAATTGAAGCAAAGAACCCACCACCATCTTTATTTCGAATGGTCATCGGATGATGATGATTCTTTCTTTGGATGAATTGCTTCAACTAGTGCTTCGATTTCTTCTTTAGCTCTTTGAAAAACACTAGGACCTTTGATTTCCTCAGGTTTTGTGTTCTCGTCAATATCATCACTTGTCCCATGAGTTTCTATATGATGTTTTGGCGACCTATCAGTATGGGCAATTGCTGTGACCTCTTCTTTTGCTCTTTCCATCAAATTTGGGGCTTTTACTTCTTCCACTTTATCAAAAAAAACAAAAAAAAATTCTAATCAAAATCCAAAATTTATTCAAAACCCAATAATCAGGACCAAAATTACTGAACACCCATTGATCAAATATCAGGAAAACACCAAGAAAAATCAAAATCTGAAAATTATAAAGGTGAAAACCCTAATTGGCTAATTCTCTAATTACAGGACATGAAATCAAAATTCAAATGGAACCCACTAAGTGTAAGACATAATAAAAAAAGAATGTTACCTGATTGATAGACATTTTGTTCTGGCTTAGATTCTGCCATTACTGATAGAGAAGGTTTGTTGAGAATAAAAATGGTTCTTTTTATTCAATTTTGATTTGTTTGGTGATGATAATAAAAGTCTGGAAATGAAATGAAATAAATATATGGATGGAATTTCTGCTTTTTGATGTGCCACATGTTCTTGTAATAAAGAGACACGTACCAAACAGCGCTGTCTTTTATGTATCGGTGAGAATCTAGCACGTGAATGAGAGCATACACTGTTTTATACTACTCCTTCCCTGCAAGGCTGCCCCTCTCTTCTGGAAATCTTACAGGAAAACTGGTTTACAGGAATTGAGATTAGAATTTGTTTAGTTATCTTTGTTTCTTGTTGTCTTGCTATCAAAATCAGACGGTTTGGCCGAGTGGTCTAAGGCGCCAGAATCAGGCTCTGGTCCGAAAGGGCGTGGGTTCAAATCCCACAGCCGTCATTTTTTTGCGTTCTTTTCTTTGAGTAGTCCGGAAGGGGTTCATTGTGGCAAAGGCTTTGCCATTAGAAAGCCGGTTAAAATAAATAAATAATAATAGACTCACATTCGGGATTTTAGTTGTTTTTGCTCAACTTATTTTAGAAAGCTATTTCCAAAAAAGTGGTTATGGGATATCCTAATACAAATACAAAATGTCTAAATTACCATTTAACTAAATAAAAACCTAATCTTTTCAATTCTAACGCAAAGAAAAAAACTGCTCATCTTCTCATCTTTCTCTTCCTCTCCTCCACAGTAACTTCAACTTCAATTCACTTCATCGTTTTAGATTAATCGGCGAAAAATATCGTTTGGTCCTTTTTTAGGTGGTCCCATGTCTATTTAGTCCTTTGGTTACGTTTTCACTTCATCTTTCTCTTCAGTTACGTTTCTGCTAGTGTTATAGATGGGTTCAGTACTAGTTTTCAAACCGTAACTTTAGTTTATGAAGAATTTACGGTTAGGTTTAGTTGAATTCAAACCATAAAATTTGATTTGCATGTTGTATTATGGCTAGGTAGTTGACTGAATTTTCTAACAGTAGCTGGTTACGGTTTGGTTCTCTACAGGATAAACCTAGCCGTAATTTTTCTTGTATCTTTCAAGAAAACTTCATGTTTGATTACGACTAAGAAATTCCAATGTATTTTCCAACCGCAACTTATTACGACTAGGTTCGATTTTCTTTTCCAACAATAATAATTTTTACTATTTGTTTTTCTCTAAGATAACCTAGCCGTAATTTATCCTGAACATTAATTTTTGTTTTTTTTAGATTGCCTTATGTTTACTAATCTATCAATATTGATTCTATAAGTGGAATTTCTTGTAATTTGCAGGAATCCTGATAGAGTAAAGGCTATAAAGAAGAGAGGAAATGATTTTACGCCAAAAGATACCCCTACACCTCTCCATGAAATTCAGTGTGGGGTAGATTATAGAGGACTCAAGGATGCTAAGAAGAAGAAGGATATGATTGAAGGAAGTAGCTCAAGATGTCCCGAAGCACCTCAAGAGGAAGATAATGTTTTCCAAGATCTAGAAATTGAAGGAGAGCAATTTGAACTACCGGTGATATCAGAAGGTAGACTTGTGATTAGGGATACACCAAATGAATAAGAATCCGATGATGAAGAAGAAGAATTTGTTGTTGAAGGCAAAGGGAAACAAGTTTTTGTTGCTTCACCTAAAGCTACACCTCAACCTCAAGTGAAGGAAAAGAAGCCAAGGAAGAAACCTTCACCAAAAGGCAAGCATATTCCTAAAGGCAGAGACATGTTGTTGCCTAAGAAGAAGAATGGTAGACTTTGGGGTGATGCGCCCGATCAATCCAAGGTCTTATTTGGTTATCCACATTCATGGGATGCTAAGGTTTGCGAAAGCAGGGTAATAATCTCAAAATTTCTATTATTTTGCATGATAATGTTCAACTTGATATATTAATTATTTGGTATAATTTAGAAATTTAAAAAATTTGTTGTTTATAGATTCTTTGTAGGATCATGAAATTGCGGTAAAAAAATAAAACATTAAAAGGATGCTCATTGGCCGTTAGGTGGAGAATCTAAAGCGGTTTGTGATCTTGTATTAGATACAGGGTTAGAAAGTGGAATTCTATACCATCAGCATGAGTTTGATTCTATTGTTGAAAGTGCCTTTAGAAAGCGATATTGGCTAGAAACCGATACTTTTCATCTTCCATTCGGCGAGATGACAATAACACCGGATGATGTGAAGCAAATCTTGGACTTAGACATTGAAGGAAAAGCTGTTTTTGAAGGTTTTGACAACAATATATGAGTTGGACAGATATTTATTCCCTTGTCAAAGACACACTTGGATGGGAGGCATCTGAGACGGAGAAACAGTTTAAGTGGGCAGGTGGAGATAAACCAAATGAAGCAAGATAAGGTGCAGATATACCTGTCAAAAATATATTGTTGAAGAATCTGAAAGATATGTTTGGAGGAACATTTGATGCTGAAGTATTACATAAGAAAGTGATAGATGAAACAAGAGCTCGTCGTACAGCAACCGCGTACCTATTGATTCCTTTGGTACCATACTCTTTCCTGATAACTCGGGAAATCGAGTAAATGCTCACTATCTACAATGGTTAAAAGATCTCCAGGAGACCAAAAAGTATGCTTGAGGTAAAAATGTATTGGAATGGTTAAAAAATCTCCGATTATTAGTCCTTTTGTAATGAAATTTCTATGTAATGTCATGTCATGTGATTTAATGGGTTGTAATTTCATATATCTATGTACTGGTTTAATGGATTGTAATATGGGCTTATTAATGAAACAAGAAAAAAAATTAAAATCAACATTGTGACCCCAGCTCCAATTACGGTTGGGTTAGTACAGGGATAAACCCAACCGTAATATGGTTTTGTGTTCAACAAAATACTTAAGTGATTTCTTAAAAATACATATAATATTGTCACATCTAGACAAAATGCCAAAATACATATGACCCTATTATCACTTCTAGACAAAATCTTTTATTCCTAGTGAGTCATTCAAAATATTTTCATCATTCTTCACTAATATTTAGTCATCCTCATCATCGATATCGCTCATATATACTAATGAGGCATTATCTATTGATATTAGTAGTGCCTTCCGAAATTCAAAACTTTCCTCGAATCTATTACACCAAGACTTAGACATTTCGTTACAATCGAATAATGGAGGTAATGGGCATCCTTCACGAAATTGGAGGCCGATTAAATGGTTTTCGGGCACGTAACCAATCACCACTCTTCTTGTTTTATCCGATTATTCGTCAAATGGTATTCTTGTTGGTGCAAATGTGAAACTCAATGAATTTGAGGTATAATGAACAAGCAATTGAATGCATTGGTGAGTAGTTGGCCGTTTATTGACATGGACATCCAATACTATTTATTGACATGGACATCCAATACTCACTTGTCAAACATTTATTGCCGTGTAACCGCTTTTCCCATGCGACAAACCTTTCATTTAACACCTTCTCAGACTCGTCTTTTTCAAACAATCTTGTTATAGGGGCGGCAGGTTTTATTAGAGGGGCGGAAAGTGTGATAATAATGTCCTCTGGTTGGTTAGGGGATGTCCTATATGGGTGTAAATTGACTAGATTACTCTTTTCACCTTAAATGGACTAATTTACCCTTTCTTTTTTAGTTGAAAAGACAGAATTATATCCTCCCCTATTTTTAAACCTAATGAATCAGAAAAAATCAAAATAGTTTTTTTTTTCATCTTCATCTTCTCCTCCTCCATTAAAACTGAAATTTGCAGTTGAATGTGAGTTACGGTTGGTAATAACCCAAATACGAACCATAACTGTAGATTTGGTTGAACTTACGGTTTGTTTTAACTCAAATACCAACCGTAAGTTCTAAGTTTTGAGAAGATATGTTCAGTTAATTTTTTTATTTGCAACCGTAAATAGAGTTACAGTTAGTGTGGATGAAATAATTATGAACCGTAATTCTTTCTGGATGTTTCAAAGAATTTTTACGGTTTATATTTGCATTACATTTATCAACCGTAATTGAGCTACGGTTTGTAACTCAATTAAACTAACCAATCGTAAATCATCCCGTATGTTAAAAACTTATCAAATAGTTATGTACGGTTCAAAAGTTAAGTTGACTTAACAACCGTAGGTTAGTTACGATTGGTCTCGATTCATTAGTTACAAACCGTAATTTGTTATGGTTTCTATTTGTTGTCATATTACGAACCGTAACTGGTATTACGATTGGGTTTTCCCAAAATTGAACCAGTTACGGTTGTTATTCGATAATTACGAACCGTAAGTTCTTCTGAAAATGTAAAAGTTTTGATTTTTTACGTGCTTTAGATAATTTTGAGCGACAAAAAGCTAATGGGAACTAATTTAGAAGTATACATGGTCATTTTCAGGCACTGGTTCTTCACTTTGTTGGCTAATTTCTTCAATTGATTGATATTTACCTTTACTTTGGGTTAAAACATCTCTACCATCTAACAAATACTCCATATCCCGATCTCCATCAAGAGGTATGTAGTATTTGTTTTCTCTATCATATAGATATTCACCCATCTCAAATTTGTCACTGGAATCACTCATTTTGGTTGAGTTAATCAAAATCTAGGGTTTCACAAATATCACAAAAGTTTTTATTTTCTTCTCCTCTAATTTTTTTTTTTTAACTCTAAAAATCTGATTTTATTTTGATTTAGAGTTAATATGAGTGAAAATTAATCATTAACACTAAACTAGATTGTCAACACTAAACTTTGTAAAGGTTAATTAGTCATTTGTGGGTTTTTTTTTTGGATAAAGGGGCACTTCAAATTACCATGTAATGACCATTTTTGCCCTATTACCCGCCGCCCCTCTAATAAAATATGCCGCCCCTATAATAGGATTGTTTTCAAATATCATCATTGGTATGTAATAATCTCGGAAACCACGTAGTTCCAATAAATATTTTTGCCTTACATAGTCAACTTGTCACAACCCCAATCTTTCGCGTCTTCAAAGGGTCCAAGTTGATCCACGAAGACGTGGTAACCACAATTCCCATCTACATGTACCTCGTCCGTGGCCTTAATATACTCACGAACAAAGTCGAGGAAAAAAATAAGGTAATTTTCATAGATGATATATAAATTCCGGACATATCGACCCTCCTCATCTCTAGGGGTGGTTTGTAAGTTGCGTTTGGAATACGAACTGTCCCCTTCCTTTCACTTGACGGAAATATTCCAACCACAAGACTTTTTCCTAAATTTCTTTCTAATTTTTTAACACCATCTCCACCGCCAAGTCTTTTTCTTCTGCTTCCTTGGGAGGGAACTTCGCAACCTTTTCCTTTAACTCCCCCATCTTTTGTTCTGCATTATTTGGAACCTTTTTATTTAACTCCCCTATCTTTTATTGCGCATTCTTTGGAACCTTTAATTTTAAATCCCACATCTTTTGTTGCGCATTCTTTGGAACCCTTTCCTTTAACATCTTCGCTTTTTGCTAGTTGGTTGGAACGAAAGATCGGACCTTTTCCTTTAAAATCAACTTTGCTTGTTGAACTTTCTTGAGAGGGAGGCTCAAGATTTTTTTTTCTTGTACATTTCGATGACTTGGTTCTCCTTTTCCATTTGACCTATTCTTCGTTTGTTTCTACCTTGAACATCCTCCTCCATCTCATCCTCCGCTTCATAGGATTTTTGCAACAACTCAAAACCCGAAGGATATCTTTTCTTTGATTCTTCCAACATTTCCCTTACCGTTTTCCTTCATACCCTCCTCTTTTTGTTTTGTAGAAGGCCTCCCATTTCTCTTCCTCTTAGGTGATTCCTTCATATCGCACCTAGTTTGTGTGTATAGGAAGTTACGCAAGTTACTCAACCATATTTGCCTTTGCCCCCGTGTTAATGTATCATATTTCGCGGCTAGCGCTTTTCCAATGTCGGTATCGGCAAATGTTCCTTCAAAATCTTGATCAACTATTGTTTCATGGAATGATATTTGTTGCCAAAAGGGATCAAAATCTTGTATCGGAATAACTTTGTCATTGTAATTGGCTATGACATGCCGACATGGGAGGCCCAAACTTGTCATGTTAGGACAAACACACTCTCTCCCGTCAAAGTTACCCAACTCAAAGTGTTGTACTTATTTCATAACCATCTCAATTTCACGATGCGACACTTTAAAAGTAATTCCCCAAAGCCAAGGATTGTCTTTCCATTTAATATGTTTACTAGATCGGATTTTTTCAAAATGCTCCTTAACTCTATCGAGATCACGGAGGAAATAGTTGTGCATGGCTTGGAATACCGTAACACATCCACCATCACCACTATAAAGCTTCTTCTTCAACTGATTGTGAGACGATTCCACTGTACTTATAGCTTGGTTGTCGAAGTGTTTATATTGGTTCATGAATGCGGCTACGAACTTTTCTTTGTACGGATCCAACCAATTATCCACCAAATATTTCATCATACTTGGATAACCTCTCAAACTAGCCAATAACATACGACATCGTTCTTCATAATCTTCCCCGGTGAGAGAATATGCCATGGCATCCCAATCCTCATGGAAACTAGCCCATCTTAGTTCCGCCAACTTGTTATCCTTCTTGAATTTTTTTTGGCTTCTTCTTGTTGATCTACCGGTAATTTCTTTATTATCTCCATTTCACTTTGTTGGACGAATGATGGTCTTACATTTAGTTTCAATGCTATTTCATAGGTGGAACGTGCAAATAAGGTGATGAGCATCCAGGAAAACCCTCGCTATTGCATTCAACAATGCTTGTTCCTTGTCGGTGACAATCACCTTTGGAGTGTATCCCTCCACTTAGAATAATTTCTCTTGTTTTAGTGCCCACACATAACTCTCTTCAAGCTCATCTTCCAAAAAGCAAAATGCGACACTAAATGGAGAGTTAGTGGAAGTTTGTCCAATAATATTCAACAACGGTATCTCATACTTGTTGGTTTTGTACGTGCAATCCATTAAAAGCACTCGGTTGGAGCACCGCGCCAATTGTATAAACTCGGGATGAGCCAATATGAGATTCTTTATTTGTTTATCCTCATATTCATTATGGAAAACCGAGTAATTATACTTCTCTCCCAAATTCCTTAATTGTTTCATTTGATCTCTATTTTCCCATTGCTGATTTTTCAATTTTGTTTTGGCGTTGTAGATGGTTGGAAAAGTATAAACATTCAATGGGTTTAGACGCTTTATATGACCGAGTATATCAATGGGTTTTGTACGGTTTTCAGTCATGGAACTTACAATTATTTTTTCTTCATCATTAAGTCGCGCCGCATAAGGATGGATAGAAAAGTCTCCGGTATTAGGTGGTTATGACGGCCGCATACAACTTTCTCCAAATATGACACTTTACTTTGCTTGTTGTATTCAAATTGAAGCTTGAACAGGAATTTAGTCTTCTTTGTGAAATTAGTATTCTTCCTCTTTGTCTTTGCTTTATATTCGATACCCTTTTTCACATGACTTTTACTTTCTCCACTACACTCGCAAACCATTTGAAAGTGGCAGTCATTTGTTGATCCATTACAAACTATAACACACATAATTAAATTGCCACATTCTCTAGCCTATTCCTTTGCCCCATATTTAAATTCCCATGTCTACATGGTCCAAAAACTCAAAGTTAGTCAAAAAAACATAGTGATATGGTCCAAATAAATGATCAACATATCTTTCCACGAGTTTCAAAAAAAAAAAAAAAAAAACCTACCAAGTCAGTCAAATAGTGATGGAAAGAATCTTCAATTAGAATTTTGTTTGCATCAGGTTGATAAGGCATTGGGCTGGGTGGAAGCATGATCAATCAACCAAAATATCACAACATTAGTCCAAAAGAAGAAGGAAAACTACACTTACGGTTGGGTTCTAAGAGCCACAGACCCAACCGTAAGTTGTATTCCCAGAAGTAAGATCTCTATTTCTAACCGTAAGAACAAAATCTAAAACACATGAACAGTTACGGTTGATAAAAAATAATCCAAACCTAGCCGTAATTGAAGTTACAGTTTGGAAATATGTAAAACCCAACCGTAAAATGTGCAATAAATACCCATGCACATAATGAATTACGGTTGGGATCGGCATGCCATTTTCCCAACCGTAAAACCTCTTTTGTCCTATTGAAAACCAGTTACGGTTTGGAGTTCATCCAAAACTAACAGTAAATAGGAGTTACAGTTGGGAACGAAGGTTAAACCCAAACGTATTCTGGCATGTAATTCGAAAATTTTGAATTTTTTACGTACTTTTGCTAATTTTGAGAGAAATTGAACTCATGGGAGATAGTTTAGAGAAATATTTGTTGATTTATAACTAATGGTTCTTCACTTTGTCGATTTATTTCTTCAATTGGTTGAGATTCATCATCACTTTGTGTTAAACCCTCTCTACCATCTAACAAATCATATATCTCTTGGTCTCCAATATGAGGTATGTAAAACTTACAAAGATTCACCCACCTCAAATTGGTAACTGGTTTCATTCATTTTGGTTGAGTGAATAAAATCTAGGTTTTGAAAGAAATCTCCAAAAATTTCTTTTTTTCTTCTCTCTATTTTTTCTTCCCACAAAAACTTTGTCCCAGAATTCACCAAGTATATAAGAAATTCATTAATTTAATCATTATATAATTAAATTAAATTAAAATTAACTAAATGAGGGTTGTTTAGTCATTACAAAATTATTTGACATAAAGGGTTTTTGATATTACTTATGGGTGACCGATTTTTGTCCTATTAGGTGACGCCCCTCTATTGGAATGTGACACCCCAATAATATCTTTCTTATTTTATTAGTGTAATTAATATAATTCAAATTTTATTACATGGAGGGGAAGGATCTAATGACATGGTTATATTGACATATCATGACATGGTTGGGTCATTTTCTCTACAAAACCCAAGCGACAATGAGTTTGAAGCTACTTTTTTGTGACATGTTCGTCTTATATGGCTCTACATTCCTACCAAAAAAGAGAGCATTCCGAGACGTATAAGACTACCATCTACCATTTTGAATACTATTTTGTTGATTGTGAAGTTTCATATACCGGAATACTCTCATTTTTGGTAAGAATGTAGAGTTATATAAGTGGAACATGTAACCAAAAAATTAGCTTCAAACTCGTTGTCGCTTGGATTTTGTAGAGAAAATGGCCATACCATGTCATGATTATGTCAATATCACTGTGTCATTGGATCATGCCCCTTGCATGAAAAAAGATTATTTAATTGAGTCGTGTTGTCACACGGATGCACGTGTGACAACAAAAATGAAGTCGCGGCTCTCTCCCGTTAGATGAGTTATCTCCGGGATTTACAATACAAATCTAGATTTGAATTATTTTTGTTATTTTTAATTATTAATTGTTTCCAAAAGCAGTGTTTGATCTTTGATAATTGTTCTATGTATTATGAAAGAGGTTATTTATTAATTGGAATTATTAATTTTAATGTTATATTTCTCTTTCAGACCCCTAAAATTTAAGACTTATTTGTTATGTGGGTCTTCCTGCTCATGGAATCCGAAGATGAAACTTAGAAACATGACATGTTTCTTTCCGAAGCAACACTAGCAAAGTAACAACTTATAAATAGAATGGATTTGACTGAGTCATTTACTGATTCCATTACTAGAATCAACAAGAAAGATTTTAAATCTCACAATCAATCATGCTTCTGGATTAAATCTCAAGATATGAATTCCAGAGAGAATCATACTCATTGTTATCATTAATTTGTAGTTGCATCTGTTTTCTAATTAAATTTTCAATTTTGTTACGTAAGCATGGCTTAAGAGTGGCCTACCAATTTACTAGATTACTCGAACATCTTCCTGAGGATTCTCACCGCCTTTGACCCAGAACATTCTAGTGAGAGTTAGACGTGCTTCACCTTTAAGAGGCCAGCTGTATTAGATAAATATTATCAACTTTATAAAAAAAAAGTGAGCACATTCAAATGGACGACCACTGCTATAAATATTCCCCCACTCACTTGTTTGTTTGTCATGAAATCAGAAAAGTAGTAAACTCATTTTCTAGTTTTCTATAAAACAAAGTTATTGGTCTGTACGTTTAACAATATATGGCATTTTAAGCTAACAAGTTTATGAAGCACCACTATTACATGAAGATAATTAATTAATTAGTTGTATAGCTTCGCATCATTATATCAAACGTTATCAGCACGATATAGCTCGGTGTGTACGTGGTTTTCCAGCTAGTTCATCAAACTAAAGTAGTGAACATCTATTTCGATCATTTTCAGCCCCAGTTTCGACAGGTTTGATTTTTCTGTTATATTTCCTTTAAAATGTCAGCAAATTTAGTTAGTCTGGATTTTATGCCACTTGAGGAATCCGGTGAAAACTATCTATCAAGGTCGCTCGATGCTGAGTTGCATTTGGAAGCGAATAAACTTGGTCATGCGATCATTGGGGGAGACTGTACATCAGACGAACGCACCAGAGCTGAAGCTTACTTGCGCCGTCACCTCTCCCCAACCCTGAAACATGAGGCAGCACACTGTAGATAACCTCAAAAATTATGGAGTACCATAAAATGGAAATATGACCATTTTAATGTGGTCACCCTGCCAAAAATTCGTGACAAATGGATTCATATGAGGTTTCAGGATTTTAAATCCGTATCGGCTTACAATTTCGAGTTGCATAAGATCGCTGCTCAATTTGAGATGTGCGGTGAGCCGTTATCAGAAAAATCCAAGCTAGAGAAGACGCTGAGTACTTTTCATGCTTCCCATATTGTACTCCAGCAGTTATATCGGGAACGCCGTTTTAGATGGTATTCTGATCTTATATGTTGTCTTCTCATGGCTGAGCATAATAACGAATTGTTAATTAAAAATCACGAGTCCCGTCCTTGTGGTTCTGCTCCGGTGCCCGAAGTAAATAGGGCATCATATTCTGGACATGGACATGATCGTGGTAAGCAGGGTTATCGTGGAAAAAAGCGTAAATGCGGAGGCTATATGCATAGAAATTCCAATAACCATCCGTATAACAAAAATTCGGAAGAGAAGCATGATAAGGGGAAGGGATCGACTTCCACTTCTCAAAAGAAATCTAAAAATACCCCCATGAAAAATGACGAGGGTTGCTATCACTGTGGTTCTAAAGACCATTGGTATAGATGTTTCCGTGCTGATCTCTATGAGCCTCACCATAAAAGGGAAGCAAACGTTGAGATGAATTTGGCAGAACGTAAAATTTCCACTGAATATCCAAAGTTAGATGTCTTTGACTACTTACTCGATCTTGAAGGCAATAAATACCAGACTGCTTTTGACCAGTTTGATGATGGTTTGTTTCGTGTAAATTAAAGTTGTAGTATTCTGTTTTAGTGTGTTATCTGCATTTGTACTTACCATTTTCGGTATTTTTGGATTGTACTAATTTTTGGGTTTTTCATGTGTAATATGTATGAGTGTATGTAATATACATGTGTTGCTAAAATTATTTTGTGCAACTATCTTATACCTTCTTTATGTATATGGAAGGATATGGACATTGAAAGCAACCCCGATGGTGAATTTTGTCTCGTTGATAGTGGAACGACAAATTCAATATTTCGAAGTACTAAGTACTTTGTAACCTTGAAAAGGTTCAAGTCTAATATCACTACCATCAGTGGTTCAACTAACCTTGTAGAAGGTGCTGGTAAAGCTTGTGTCTCATTACCGTGTGGTACCATATTCACTATCAATGATGCGTTATATTCCTCCGGATCCCATAGGAATCTGTTGAATTTCAAAGATATACGCAATAATGGATACCACATTAAAACGGTTGATGAGAACGATAAGGAGTACTTGTATATTACATCGCCTAATGGAAAGCATATTGCTGAGAGGATTCCAGCCCTCGCTTCTGGTTTGTACCATACAAAGATTCGGAAAGTTGAATCTTATTCGGTCATAATTCGAAAATTTTATAACCCGAATACATTTGTGTTGTGGCACAATCGACTTGGACACCCAGGTTCTACTATGATGAGTAGAATTGCTCAGAACTGTCAGGGACATCCTTTGCAGAAACTTCTTCTTAATAAAGAACTTGGTTGTAGTGCTTGTTTTTTCGGGAAACTGATTACGAAACCGTCTTTGAAAAAAGTAGTTCTGGAATCACATTCTTTATTATAAAGAATACAAGTTGATATATGTGGTCCTATACATCCCTATAGTGGACCCTTTCAGTACTTTATGGTCCTGATCGATGCTTCTACTATATGGTCACATGTTTGTTTACTTTCAATACGTAATTTAGCATTTGCTGGACTTCTTGCCCAAATTATAAAATTACGTGCCCATTTTCCTGATTATTCTATCAAGTCCATTCGGCTTGATGGTGCAGCGGAATTTTATTCAAAGGCATTTGATGCATATTGCATGTCGTTAGGCATTGAGGTTGAGCATCCTATTTCTCATGTGCATACACAGAATGGTTAAGCAGAATCGTTCATTAAGCATCTTCAACTCATTGCCAAACATATGCTTATGAAAACTCAGCTCCCCGTTTCATCTTGGGGACATGCTATTTTGCATGCTGCTACACTAGTACGTTATCGACCTTGTGCGAATAATCAATATTCTCCTTTACAACATGTGTTAGGTCATCCACCATACATATCTCATTTGCGTGTTTTTGGTTGTGCTGTTTATGTCCCTATTGCACCACCACAATGCACCAAGTTTGGCCCATAACGTCGACTTGGGATATATGTCAGATTTGACTCACCATCTATAGTTCGATATCTTGAACCATTAACAGGGGATGTTTTTACGGCAAGATTTGCAGATTGTCATTTTGATGAGACAGTTTTCCCACCGTTAGGGGGAGGAAAGCTACCGCCTGAAAAATGGCGTGAATTATCCTGGTATACACCAGAATTGTCGCATCTTGATGTACTCACAAGTCAGTTTGAAACTGAAGTACAGAAGATTTTACATCTTCAAAATATTGCAAACCAAATGCCTGATGCATTTACAGTTACAGCAAAAATAATGAAAGTAGATGTGCCAGCTAAAAATGCTCCATCACGCATTGATGTTCCTGTAGGACAATCTGTGTATGTGGTAGCAAATAAGTCGTCCAAGGTACACCGTAACCCTGGACGACCAATTGGGTCAAAAGATTCTGCTCCTCAAAAGAAGAAAAGCCAATCTCAATCATTGACTAATAGTGATCTCGAAGACACTATTAAAGAAAGATCCAAACTATCTGAAAATAGATCTCCTGACGAGGAGAATGTCTCGACAGAGACAATGGAACCTCAAAATAAGGAAGCCTCTATTAATTATGCATGTAATAGATAAGTTTGGGATCGAAGTACAATGATTATTGACGACATATTTTCATTTACAGTAGCTATTGACATTTCCTTGGATGATGATGGTATTGAACCACACTCTATAGAGGAATGTCGTCAAAGGGAAGATTGGCCGAAATGGAAAAAGGCAATTCAAGAAGAATTATTTTCTATCGCTAAGCACAATGTTTTTGGTACTGGAGTACGAACACCAGATAATGTGAGTCCGGTTGGCTGTAAATGGGTGTTTGTGCGCAAGAGAAATGAGAAAAATGAAATTGTTCGCTATAAAGAGAGACTAGTGGCACAAGGTTTCTCAAAGAAACTAGGGATTGACTACGAGGAAAAATATTCTCCTGTAATGGATGCAATTACCTTTAGGTATTTGGTTAGCCTGGAAGTCCATGAAGGACTTGGCATGCATCTAATGGATGTGGTTACTGCATATCTGTATGGAAAACTAGATACATATATCTATATGAAAATCCCTGAAGGTTTTCAATTGTCAGCAGATAAACCATGTCATATGTATTCACTAAAATTAAATCGATCCTTGTATGGTTTGAAACAATCTGGACGAATGTGGTATAATCGTCTGAGTGAATACTTGTTAAGTCAGGGTTATGTGAACAATCCTATATGCCCATGTATTTTCATTAAAAAGGAAAACACTGGATTTGCTATCATTGTTGTATACGTAGATGACATCAACCTTAATGGAACTCCTGATGAACTCTCCAAAGCACAAAAATGCTTAAAGAAGGAGTTCGAGATGAAAAATCTCGGTAAAACAAAATTTTGTCTTGATCTTCAACTTGAGCATTATGAGGGTGGAATCCTTGTCCATCAATCAACGTATACAGAGAAACTTCTCAAATGCTTTAATATCGACAAATCATATCCGCTTAGCACTCCAATGGTTGTAAGAACACTTGATCCCAAAAGAGATCCTTTTCGCCCCAAAGAGGAAGGCGAAATACTTCTTAGAAAAGAAGTACCATATTTGAGTACCATCGGTGGGTTATTGTATTTAGATCAGTGAACTAGACCAGACATCTCCTTTGCAGTAAATCTCTTATCCAGGTACAGTTATGCACCAACAAAGAGACATTGGGTTGGAGTAAAACATATTTTCCGCTATCTGCGTGGGACTACGGACAAGGGACTGTTCTACTCGAAAGACTCAGAAAACTGCTCTAAGATTAAAGGATACACATATGCTGGTTATCTTTCGGACCCACACAAAGCAATCTCTCAGACATGGTATGTTTTTACAAACGGAGGCACATCATTTTCATGGCGATCTTGTAAGCAGAGCATGCCAGCTACCTCCTCAAATCACTCCGAAATAATCGCTCTACATTAAAAAAGTCGAGAATGTGTGTGGATGCGATCATTAATCGAGCATATCAAAAATTATTGTGGTCTACCGTCCATTACCAGTACACCAACAATAATTTGTGGAGAAAACTCAGCTTGCATAGCACAAATTAAATAAGGCTACATCAAAGGTGATAGGATGAAGCATATTTCGCCAAAACTATTTTACGCTCACCACCTCCGAAAGAACAAAGAGAATGAGATCCAGAAGATACAATCTTGTGAAAATTATGCTGATCTGTTCACCAAGTCATTACCGACAACTCTCTTCCGAAAGCTGGTTTACGGGATCGGGATGCGCCTCATATACAAACAGACAAATTGACGGAGAATGTGTTGAGGGGGAGTTATGGACTATAACGCGCTGTACTCTTTTTCCTTAGTCAAGGTTTTGTCCCACTGGGTTTTCCTTTTCAAGGTTTTAATGAGGCAGCATATGCGTGTCCAACACTGTTCTAAGAAATCTTTGTTGTACTCTTTTTCCTTTGTTCGGGTTTTATCCCTCTGGGTTTTACCGGCAAGGTTTTAATGAGGCAACGTTCTTAGAAATGATGGTCCAAGGAGGACTGTTACGTAAACATGGCTTAATAGTGGCCCACCAATTTACTAGATTATTCGAACATCTTCTTGAGGATTCTCACCGCCTTTGACCCAGAACATTCTAGTGAGAGTTAGACGTGCTTCACCGTTAAGAGGCCAGCTGTATTAGATAAATATTATCAACTTTATAAAGAAAAAGTGAGCACATTCAAATGTCCGACCACTGTTATAAATATTCTCCCACTCACTTGTTTGTTTGTCATGAAATGAGAAAAGTAGTAAACTCATTTTCTAGTTTTCTATAAAACAAAGTTAGTGGTCTGTATGTTTAACAATATATGACATTTTAAGCTAACAAGTTTATGCAGCACCACTATTACACGAAGCTAATTAATTAATTAGCTGTATAGCTTCGCATCATTATATCAAAAATTCCCTATATCTCGTATTATTAGGTTCCATCGGAGAGCTTCCCATGATAATGATACTAATAGTAATCAGATTTAGAATCATTAAACGAAAGATGTAGAATTGAAAAATTAGATAAGAAAGAATTTGTTCGAAAAGGACATCGATTATTTCTTTTTAAAGCGCAATCAAATAAGACACTCATTAGTGACTCTTATTTTATTTGTGTACAAATTTTTAAAAGAGAAGTAAGAAGAGAGGGTATATTGCACGTCTGTATCTGTATTTGACTCCATTTATTCCCAAGTTATGAATCATTGGTTGAGGAACTAGAGAATCTGGGTTGATCAGTTAGACAATGATCCTCAAATCAGTTTCCATTAAAAAATTGTTTCAGGAGAAAAGGCAAGAGTAAAAGAAGAGAAAATTTTCTCCCTCTACACAGATTTCTATAGCTTTTAACTTACATGGGCTAGCTAAAAATAATTACTCCCTCCGTCCTATTTTAGATTTTTTTTGACACAAAGAAGGGCAAATTCCATTAAAAGAAACAGAATGCAGTCATGGAGAACATGAAGGCACTGTTTAGGGTAAACAAAGCTGCAGGCTAAAGAACCTGCTAAACAATCAAGAAGAAAAAACAAGGTTACATGAGGACAAAGATGCCAATTCCTAAGAACCATATCCAGAGAGTAGTTCCTAAAAATTCCTTCTTTTGAAATCCAATTGAACATCAAAATCTTAGTATCATCGATCAACCTCTCAATAGAATGATAAACTCCTTGATAGTATCTTCTATTTTCAAGCCAAATAGTCCACCAAATAGCAAACGGATCTTTCAAAGTCCACCCATATATTTTCCATTTTTTAGCCCTCTTTTTCCTCTTTTCCCTCCATTCCCAAAGAGTGCTTTTAACACACTCATTAGAAACCCACTGAAGATTGTAACCATCCAAGAAGAACTGCCAAATTTTCCTCGTAGTATCACAAAGTGCAAGAAGATATGGTCATTTGATTCAAATAAGAAATACGATTAAGAGCCGCCTTCTTACAAAGCAAACAACCATTCACACCGATTGTATTCCTTAGCTTATCTATAGTTGGAGCTGCCTTGTAACAAAGAGACCAAATGAAGAAAGAAACTTTCATCGGAATCTTGTTATTCCAAACAATCTTGTAAGGAAATGGATCCCCCTGAGAATTATCTATAGTGGAGTAGCAGCCTGAGACAGTAAACGAATTCCCATTTCTCCAATGTCTTACATCATCTTCATTATTTAGAGAGTTAGGTTCTGGGATTGAGAAAATAGAAAGAAATTAAGAAAATAGAAAGAAAATAATTTTTTCCATATATATCCCTTAATAATAATTGTTAAAATATTTAAATCTCCTAGTTTTTTGTTCCTTGTTTCTAATGGTTGATTCCAATACAGGGTCAAATTAGGAAGAAAGTGTGAAAATTATGGAAACCTTAGTCTATTTTGGTACTAGAAAAAACCTCTTCCCCTTCATCTAAAATAGGACAGAGGGAGTATAAATTATGAGGGTGTTTAACAAAATAAAATAGGAAAGAAATAATAGGAGTATATAAAATATCGGATCTAGAACGTGAGATCAACATCCGACGGCAGAGAGCTGCAACTTCATTTTTGCTATCATGCGCGCATCGGCGTGACAACACGACTCATTTAAGTTGAAACTAAATATTACCATGAAGTTATACTATAAGTACAGTTAACTTAAGACTTTTGTTATAGGGAAAACTAAAAGTTAAGGGGGAAAGCTGATTTTTGGGTTAAAGGTATTAACTTTCGGTCAAAAAGGGTGGAAGCATGAAAACCTCAACCAATCCCATTTTCAATCGAATATAGCCGTCATCCACTTCATTTTTGTTTTTCCTACACATTCCATCAAAATACCCGATGAACATTGAACCTGAACATAATTTCCTTTTCTCCCGAGTCCTTGTAATGAACTACAAAAAATTCGATGATAACTTGAAATTAGAAAATCTAATGATAACTCAACAACTTTTTGATGAAACATTGAATTGAATTTGGTAAAACAAGTACATTCATGGAAATAATTATTTCAAAGTAATACGATTTCATATCGGAAGAGGTCTAGGGGTTTCACAAAACCAAAAGAAATTAATGGAGTAAGAGGAGGAAAGAAGGGAGGATATGATTTGTCTCCTGGCGCATTTTTTCTTACTGGACAAGAGGCTATTGATTATTATTTGATGGTTGTCTATATTCCTTGGGCTATTGATAACTAATCAAGTTATTCGTTGGGGTGTTTAATTAAAGTGCAGACATGAGATCGAGTTCTTATTGAGATTTGTTGGGATGTTTGATTCATTGGCCTATTGATATTTCTTGTTTTGATCGGTAAACTTGAGATTTCCCATTGGTTTACTTTCTTAGAAATCAGTAAACGTAAAAAAGCGTTTCAATCATTTTCTAATGGGTACGAGAGATCTTTTAAAGATTCTAATTAAGATTAGTATTGATGCAGAATTTTTATTGCAGTTGCAGAGATAGCTTAAAAGTAGAGAAGGCTCATCTGTTTGAAGGTGGTGGAGGAACAGAACAAGAGTAACGGTTTGGGATGACAAGTTATATTCTCTATTTCCACCGTTATTGACTGCAAGTCAATTCGCATGTACCAAAGTCAGTATTCCCCCTACATATTTTAGCTTTCCCTATAACAAAAATCTAACTTAAGTACATGATTCAAATAAACTTAAAGATAATATTACATTCAATTTAAATAGCTAAAGATGGTGAAATTTTGAACCGATAAGAAAGCCTACGACGTAAAAGTACATAAACCTATTTGGATCAATACTTAGATATATTTTTCCGAAAATCCCCGGATAACAAGTGTCGATGGTGGATTTTAGACAAGGGGTAAAATCGTAAAACCCCATGACCTAGTGTTACCCGCAACACATTAACTGAGAACATTTAATTCAGATGTAAATAATTAATAGGGGTATTTTTTCAAAATACCGGATTAGGGTTTTCGACACAAAACCCTAATTCCAAAACCAAGCCGCATAATGCGCACCATGGCAACTATGCCAAAACCAAGCCGCTACCCAGTTGTAGCGCCCGCAACTTGTCTAAGGTGGCCGTGCGTGCCATTGGAAGATGCCAACACGTTACCACTAGCCACTTTCTATTCTAAGCCGCTACCCAGTTTTAGCGCCCGCAACTTGTCTAAGGTGGCCGTGCATGCCATTGGAAGATGCCAACACGTTACCACTAGCCACTTTCTATTCTAAGCCGCTACCCAGTTGTAGCGCCCGCAACTTGGCCTAGGTGGCCGTGCGTGCCATTGGCACATGCCAACACGTTATCACTAGCCACTTTCTATTCTAAGCCGCTACCCAGTTGTAGCGCCCGCAACTTGGCTAAGGTGGCCGTGCGTGCCATTGGCACATGCCAACACGTTACCACTAGCCACTTTCTATTCTAAGCCGCTACCCAGTTGTAGCGCCCGCAACTTGTCTAAGGTGGCCGTGCGTGTCATTGGCACATGACAACACGTTTCCACTAGCCACTTTCTATTCTAAGCCGCTACCCAGTTGTAGCGCCCGCAACTTGGCTAAGGTGGCCGTGCGTGCCATTGGAACATGCAAACACGTTACCACTAGCCACTTTCTATTCTAAGCCGCTACCCAGTTGTAGCGCCCGCAACTTGGCCTAGGTGGTCGTGCGTGCCATTGGCACATGCCAACACGTTACCACTAGCCACTTTCTATTCTAAGCCGCTACCTAGTTGTAGCGCCCGCAACTTGGCCTAGGTGGCCGTGCGTGCCGTTGGCACATGCCAACACGTTACCACTAACCACTTTCTATTCTAAGCCGCTACCCGGTTGTAGCGCCCACGACTTGGATAAGGTGGACGTGCGTGCCATTGGCACATGCCAACACGTTACCACTAGCCACTTTATATTCTAAGCCGCTACCCAGTTGTAGCGCCCGTAACTTGGCCTAGGTGGCCGTGCGTGCCATTGGCACATGCCAACACGTTATTACTATCCACTTTCTATTCTAAGCCCCTACCCAGTTGTAGCGCCCGCAACTTGGCTAAGGTGGCCGTACGTGCCATTGGCACATGCCAACACGTTACCACTAGCCACTTTTTATTCCAAGCCGCTACCCAGTTGTAGCGCCCGCGACTTGGCCAAGGTGGCCGTGCGTGCCATTGGAACATGCCAACACGTTACCACTAGCCAATTTCTATTCCAAGCCGCTACCCAGTTGTAGCGCCCGCAACTTGGCCAAGGTGGATGTGCGTGCCATTGGCACATGCAAACACGTAACAACTAGCCACTTTCTATTCCAAGCCGCTACCCAATTGTAGCGCCCGCGACTTGGCCAAGGTGGCCATGAGTGCCGTTGGCACATATCAAAACGTTACCACTAGACACTTTATATTCCAAGCTGCTACCCAATTATAGCGCCCGCGAGGCCAAGGTGGCCGTGCGTCCCATTGGCACATGCCAACACGTTACCACTAGCCACTTTCATGCCCAACCTGCTAGCCAATTTCCAAGGCATTCCACGCATGACACACATGCTCCACTAGCGACTTTGGCATTGCCATCCACACTCAAAGTGTAACTTGTGGCCAAGGCATTCTGCACATGCCAAATGCTCCACCAAGCGACTTTGGTATTTCCATCCGCGCTCAAAGTACAACTTGCGGTCGAGAAATCCCGCACATGCCATTGGCACATGCCGCAATGCTTCACTAGCAACTTTGTCATTGCCACTTGCGCCCACTCTCGAGACATCAACACAAACTGAGGGATCCTTTCTTGGGGTTTTGGTTTGGCGGTCACAGCGTGCAGCGTACACTACGCTCGCAATAAAGCAAGGCGTGCAAGGAATGAATACAGTCAATTAAATAAGGAAATTTATGGTGAAAACGTTTTTCATTATAAAGCCAACAGTTTCTACCTCCTCTGTTTTAATTAGCATATTTACTCAATTCCTTAATGAGGCCAGGGTACGTTCAATCTCACTTGTATAAATAGGTTTCACCTATTCTGCCAAAACACACAAGTCTTGGTCAGGAAAAATAAAACACTATCAGATAGTAACTTTGCAAGCTCTCTTAAAAGCTTCCATCACTAGCAAGCTTCTACACTTCTGATACAAGTCGAGATACTACCTAGCCAGAACTCTCTGGTCTCATCACCCTTCTTCGCTATCCTCCCCAAATCAACCCTTCTCCACCACTTTGTGACCGAAGCAAATCTGGAATGGCCATCTTCTTGGTTTAGGCCAGAGTTGTACAGATTGATATCTCGAATCAAAAGTGCTCACGTGCAACATATTTGTTTAAGGGTTTAAACTAGTCTCTCCACCATCGTATTTACCAAATTCGGCAGAGGCGATTTTCTCCCATAAAAAATTGGCGACCACGGCGGGAGTTTCGATCTCCCGGTTACAATATCAGGACCTGGTTTTTACTCCCAAGAATTCGCGCGAACATGGTTGGCTATCAAACCATATCCTCAAACACTGATCCTGCTCAGAGACATGATGATGCGCTACCTTCTAGAAGCAATACAACTAGTGAAGAACTCCCAAGACTAGTTGACCTGATGCGAGCTCAGGAGATTCACGCCAGGAATATGGATCTAATGAGGGATGTAATCAACAACATACTCGAATTTCTCATAATCTTAACATCGGAACTAAGTGGCTCATGCCTTCCAGAAGATCAGGAACATGGGACTAACATCCCGAATGATCGTCCTCAAATTAATGGTTTCGCCGCTAACCGGAAGCCGGCAGATCAGGAGGCGACCACGTTGGTAGAGAATTTGTCCGAATTGTTGCACCTCTCCAGAGATCAGCGGGTAAAAACGTTTTCAGCCATTAACGAAATAGCATTGAACGCGTCTCTAGTCCCAGTACCCACAGGTACTCCAAGAACACCTGGGAGAGCCGCCGATAACATTACTTTTACTGACGACGACATGATGGTAGAAGATGGCCATAAACGAGCCCTGCATGTTACGTCCCTCATCAAGATCATAGAGTTCAAGAGAGCGCTCGTTGACACAGGTGCATCTTCCAACGTCATCACCCTCAAAACGCTCAAAGCATCCAGGGTACGACCTAACGAGGTCATGGGACAACCCACTACGATGACAGATTTCGAGGGCAACCAAACCAGTACATATGGTTACATCAACCTGTATCTGACAGTGGGACCAATTCGATCAAGCGTGAAGTTCAAAGTGATCGAAAAGGAACCAGATTACCACATGATACTGGGAAGGCCATGGTTGAACGATCTTAGAATCTTTCCCTCGACATACCATCAATGTCTAAAAACAGTTCTGAACGGGAAAGAAGTTCGCATCCCTGCTTCGCTATCCCCCTATGCACCTATATATTACGTAGAATCACATGGGATGAAGGGCTCAAGGGATACAATGACCAAGGTAAACAGTTTCCCGCTGCCAAAGTGGACGTCACTCAGAGAAGACAATGAACCAGAGCTACTCAGAAAAGAAGACCTCTCTCCCGTCATCCCATCAAAAATAAGACTCGCCAATCCCCCGTTGCCAGGTCGGGGTGCAACTCATGCCCACGCTAAGCGAGAGCGCGCCTTTACCGCAAGACGAAGCAAAAAGGGAAAGATCACTTATTATCATCACTGCTAGCAATTAACAGGGGAAACCACAATCTGGTCTCTCCGCCAAAGAGAATTTCTTCACAACGATCAGGAGGAAGTTCCCGATGCCCCTCAGAAGCTGCAAGACGGGACCGACTTAACCACGGAAGAGCTCGATACTATCAATATAGGGGATGAAGAATTCCCACGCCCCATTTTAATCAGTTCATCCTTACACTCAACGGAACGCTCGAAGCTAGTCGATATACTCAAGAAATACCAAGACGTATTCGCATGGACATACGAAAAAAATTCCTGGTTTGGATGAAAAACTAGTTACCCACTATCTGCATGTGATACCCGGGTCTAAACCAGTCAAGCAACTTCCAAGATAATTCAGCCACGATGTGGAAGAACAAATCAAGGTGGAAGTTCAGAAACTACTAGCCGCTGGTTTCATCAAACCCATTCATCACCCCACTTGGTTAGCCAATATCGTTCCCGTCAAGAAGAAAAATGGCCATATCAAGTGTTGTGTCGACTTCAGAGATTTAAACAAGTGCTTCCCTAAAGACGTTTTTCCGCTCCCTAACATCGACATGTTATTATATGCTACCATTGGGAATGCCATGTTCTCTTTTATGGATGGATATAGCGGATACAGCCATATAAAGATGTATGAGCACGACGCAAGTAAGACTGCTTTTCGAACCCCTCTTAGAAACTTCTATTACACTATGATGCCTTTCGGCCTGAAGAACGATGGTGCTACTTACCAACGTGCCATGACCACCATCTTCCACGATATGATGCACAAGCAAGTTGAAGATTACGTAGACGATGTGGTGGTTAAATCAAAGACTCAAGCAGATCATCCAGATACACTGCGACAAGTGTTCGAAAGATGTCGCGAGTATAAATTGAAGATGAACCCTTTGAAATGCGCTTTCTGCGTCTCTTCGGGGAAGTTCTTAGGGTTCCAAGTAACGACTGCAGGGATAAAGGTCGACCCAATCAATATACAAGCTATCCTGATGATACCATTCCTCGAACTGTAAAGGAGCTCCAGAGTTTCATGGGTAAGATAAACTACATTCGCCTTTTCATACCAGGACTGGCACATCTCATTACCGCATTCACCCCTTTGCTAAAAAAGGGGGCGAGTTTCGCATGGATTGCGTCTCAACAAGAAGCATATCAGAAGATCCAATAAACGCTATCTTCTCCGACCGTCATGAAATCTCATGTGCAAGGGAAATCGCTATGTCTCTATACAACTTTCAGCGAAAATTCCATTGGAGCTCTCCTCGCTCAAGAAGATGACGAAGGAACCAAATATCCCATATATTACTTCAGTCATATGTTAAGAGATGCCGAACTCAGATACCCCAGAGAGAAAAAAGCATGTTTAGCATTGATCCACGCCATCTAGAAATTCAGGCACTACCTCCTTTCCTACAAGGTTGTACTGATATCAAAGTTAGATCATGTAAGGTTTCTCCTCTCAAAACCCGCCTTAATAGGGAGGACGGATAAGTGGCTCCTATAACTGTCAGAATTCGACATAACGGGCACTTCCCCGAGAGCCATAAAAGGACAGGCCGTCGCAGACTTGCTAGCAGCATTCCCAGGAGAAAATGCCGCGGAACTACGCGAAGATCTCCATGGGGACTTTCCAGAAATTCTCCAAGTCAAAGAAGAAGCATGGATGTTGTTCTTCGACGGCTCATCCACCCCAGCACCAATACTGGAGGAGCGGGTATAGTACTGGTATCCCCTGATAGGGAAGTTTTTTCACACTCCTTCAAGCTAAACTTCCCCTTCACCAACAACTCAGCCGAATACGAAGCCTTCCTCATAGGATTGTCACTATCTAAACAAGCTAGGGCCACACGTTTGGAGATAAGAGGGGATTCTAAACTGCTCATCAACTAGTTGAATGGGATCTATGCATTGAAAGAGCTAACGCTGGCACCATACATAACTGAAGCATAGAGATTACTGAATTACTTCGCCGATGCGACTATCACATAATTGGCCGAAGCAGTAATAGGCACGCTGACTGCCTGGCTACGCTGGCATCAAGACTGCAGTTCGAAGGATCCGAAGAAAGCCTGACAGTGAGGAAACGAACCATAGCCTCAACGTGGCTTTCACAAGTTGAGAATACCGAAGACGATGACTGGAGAGCCCCTATCATCCAAGAACTCAACAACTCACTTTCCCAAGGGAAAGTCGGTCTCAAGACTTTGCGAAACTTCTTCATACTTCAAAATATTCTATATCATCGAAACCCGGATAGCTCCCTGTCAAAGTGTCTCAGAAAGGAAGAAGCATAGAAGCAACTCGAACATGTCCATACCGAAGTCTGTGGAATCACATCGGTGGTAACCCTCTACTGCCGCCTACATCGACTTGGATATTTTTGGACGGAGATGGAAGCCCAATCTCGATTGCTCCAGAAGACATGCCCCATTTTCCAGGCGCCCCCATGCCAAGAAGAAGTCCTTAACATCAACCATTCTTGGGACTGGCAGGAGCCATACATCAGTTTCCTCCGCAATGGCATTCTCCCCGCCGACAAAGAAGACGCATCCAAGCTAAAACAAAAGTCCAGGAGATTTGTGTTTCACAATGGGGTTTTATACCGCAAGAGTTTCGGGGGAAGTCTACTACGCTGTTTAGACGATACAAAAGTCCCATTTATAATAAGAGAAGTACACGATGGCGAACACCAAGGGAAACACAAGATGTTCATGCAGATACATGAGAAGTACTACTGTCCGACCATGGAAGATGACGCAGCCACTTTCGTCCAGAAATTCCGTGAATCACTACACCATTTTAAGGATATAGCAACCCAGAGTAGCAACAGCACTAGTGCCGTTGCTAAATTTCTGTTGCTATTTTCCGTTGCTATATTTTAGAAACAACGTATTTATGTTTCTAATTTAGCAACAATAATTTTTAGGTTGCGAATAGCAACGGTAAGTTTTTCATGCATGCAAAACACGCGTGTGGTCGGAAACACTTTGACATTTGTTTCCACCCAAAGTCAAAGATTGGTCACTCCTATTCTTTATTTTTCCACCCTTTCAACCTTATCTACTACAGTACTACCCCCTCTTCTTTATTCCTTAGAATTTTTTTAGCCATTTCATTTTCATCTCCTCGCTCTTTATCTTCTCCAGCAGAAATTTTCTTCCCTTGATATCAACTGAAGATTCAATTCATATCTCGATCTAAATCGATCTAAAATCGATCTTCAGTTGCAACCTTGTATTCGATCTGGTAAGTATTAGTTTTTCGATTCCAGTTAATAAATTCTAGGGTTTCACGATTTTGATTTATGTTAATATATTCTAGGGATTTTGATTTCAGTTTCAAGCAGCTTGAGTTAATAGATTCTAGGGTTTCACGATTTTGTTTCAGTTAATAAATTCTAGGGATTTTGATTTCAGTTTCAAGCATCTAGTAGAGTAAATACATGGACTTGGGATTTGTGAGTATGATGTCTCCAGTTTCAGTTTTTCGATTTCTTCTTTGTCTTTCGATTTAAAGGTTTCATATGTCGATCTAACACGAATTTATTTTTTCCATTTTAGGGTTTGTCAAGGTTGAAGAGGTGAAATACTTTGAAGAAAGAAATCTGAAGAACTGAAGAACATAGGTATAAGTTTAAATTATTGTTTCATGTTAAGCTATTTTAGGGGTTTTCATATAATTTCAGTTTAGGGTTTAATTTCTGTTATATGGTTTGTTGTAGCTACATTTACTATTTCTATGAACTGGTAGTGAAGTTGTTTTGATTGTACTTCAATGTTTTTTTTTGTGTGAAGTTGTTTTGATTTTGGATGGCAATAGCATTTTGAGATTTGGGTGTTTGTTGAACATGATAACAGAGCATGATAAATAGTCCTAGTGGTGATTCTGAAAAGCTACTTGTAGCTCATTCTCTCTTCGTTGAGTGGATGTTTCTGTCGTTAACCTTAGGGCTTCGGAAACCCTACCACTAGGACTAATTTGTTTAAATTATGAACTTAGGAACTTTGTAATTTTGTACAATGAACTGAACTTAGGAAGTTTTTTAAGTATTTCGTATGATCTTGTTTTGATTGTACTTCAATATTATTTTTGTGAAGTTGTTTTGATTTTGGATGATAATAGCATTCTGAGATTTGGTTGTTTGCTGAACATGATGACAGAACATGATAAATAGTCCTAGTGGTGATTCTAAAAAGCTACTTGTAGCTCATTCTCTCTTCATTGAGTGGATGTTTCTGTCGTTAACCTAAGGGCTTCGGCAACCCTGCCACTAGGACTAATTTGTTTAAATTATGAACTTAGGAACTTTGTAATTTTGTACAATGAACTGAACTTAGGAAGTTTTTTTAAGTATTTCGTATGATCTTGTTTTGATTGTACTTCAATATTATTTTTGTGAAGTTGTTTTGATTTTGGATGATAATGGCATTCTGAGATTTGGTTGTTTGCTGAACATGATGACAGAACATGATAAATAGTCCTAGTGGTGATTCTAAAAAGCTACTTGTAGCTCATTCTCTCTTCATTGAGTGGATGTTTCTGTCGTTAACCTAAGGGCTTCGGCAACCATGCCACTAGGACTAGTTTGTTTAAATTATGAACTTAGGGACTTTTGTAAGTTTGTATGAACTGAACTTAGGAAGTACTTTAAGTCAAATGTATGATCTTGTGTAGTACTGTGTTTGATCTAGTGAAGTTTATTTTGAAGAGTAATATATCATATGATGAGAATATATAAGCAATGGATGAAGCGGATATGTTCTAGTGGTGATTCTAAAAAGCTACTTGTAGCTCATTCTCTCTTCATTGAGTGGATGTTTCTGTCGTTAACCTAAGGGCTTCGGCAACCCTGCCACTATGACTATTGTTTGGTTTTATTCATTTCATTGATCGAAGATATTGTTGGTTGTTGAGTACATATATGGTCTGAATTTTTATTTAACATACTTACTGTCATACTGTCAATCTTTAGGATATGTCATCTATGGTTGATAAGGTCTGGATGAAATGTCCCCGTAAATCTGCTCAGTACATAGAAGGTGTTAGGTCCTTTATAGAATTTGTTAATAAAAATGGTGGTGGAAATAACTTATACTCATGCCCTTGTGTTAGATGTAAGAATGGTAAAGGATTGGAGCCACTTAGTAATATTTCATTGCATTTGCTAAAGTATGGTGTTCAATCTACGTATACGCTATGGTGTTTTCATGGGGAAAAGTTAGAGGTAGAATCACGGTCACCTGAGGATAATGCTAGTAATGGCAATTTAGCTGAAAATGTAGATGTCGATCATGTTATAGGCGTGGGTGATAATTTAGGAGATGTTGCTGAGGATGTTGGTGCTGCTATAGGGGTAGATGATAATATTGGAATAGATAGTGAGATTCATAATGATGCTGGAACCAGGAATAGGAAGAAAAGGAAATTTGTCTATGACCGTGCAAAAGAACCATTATATCCTTCATGTCCTAAAGGAATGACAGCATTGTATGCTTCTATCAAATTGAATCACATCAAGACACAGTATGGGTTTTCTGATAATGGTATGACTGCACTCTTAGAGTTGATGAAGGAGTTGCTTCCTGAAGAAAACACGTTTCCATCTAAGTACCCAGAAGTGAAAAAGATGATCCAAGAACTAGGAATGGATTATATAACATATGATTCCTGCGTAAATGATTGTGTTTTGTACTAGAAGGATCGTGCATCGTTGGTGAAGTGTCCTGTTTGTCAAGAATCTAGGTATAAGAAGGTTTTTAATGATGAGAGGAAGCTTACTACTATTGCCCAGAAGATGGTAAGACATTTTTCGTTGGTTACAAGTCTGAAGCGATTTTATAGTGAACCATGGATCGCGGAGGCAATGACTTGGCATTCTAGAGCAAAGTCAGATATAAACGTCATGCGTCATCCTGTAGATTCTTCAGCTTGGCGATGTGCAGATAGTTTTTCGCCTGAGTTTTCCAAGGAGCCAAGGAATGTTACACTGGGGATATCAACTGATGGTTTCAATCCGAATGGGTGTTTCGGTCTTGCACACAGCTGTTGGCCAGTGATTATATGTATTTATAATTTAGCTCCTTCGTTGTGTATGAAGCGGGAATTCTCCTTGTTGACATTGCTGATATCAGGCCCTAAAGCTCCCGGAAAAAACTTTGATGTTTATTTAGAAATATTGGTGGATGAGTTGAAGGAGTTATGGGATGGTGTTATAGCATTTGACGCCTTCAACAATAGTGAATTCTTGATGAGAGCGCGGTTGTTGTGGGCAATTCACGATTTTTCGGCGTTAGGTACTTTATTTGGCTGTGTAACACATGGATATTTTGCCTGTCCTACTTGTGGTGAAGGCACTGTTGCTGATTATCTTCCATTTAATAAGAAGATCTTCTATAGGGGACACCGAAGATGGCTACCAGTGAAACATAAGTATCGTGATGACAGGAAAATTTTTGACGGAAGGGTAGAGCACGGTACATCTCCATGGCCACTAACAGGGCAGAAGATACAAGAGCTTGTAGGTAAAATCGGTTCCAAGAAGGGAAAGAGAAAACAACCATCACAAGCAAGTCTGCTGAAACTCAAAAGGAAAGCTGATACCATCAAGGTTAGTCCTCTAAGCTGTATTACATTTGGTTGTCTTCATTAGTTTTTGTGTTTTGGTTTTATTCATTAGTTTAATTACTCTACCTCCAAACATAAACCCACTTTCCCATGTTTCTTCTCAATGTCATTGGTGTGGTTTTGGTTCCAATAACTTGAACTTTTTCTTATGTTATCTATTTTCAGGAACTTGAAGATGACGTCAATATTGAAGATGAGGTTAATGACCATTCCTTGTTCACTCGAAGATCTATTCTCTATGATTTGCCCAATTGGGGTTCAAATGCGATTCGCCATATTACAGATGTCATGCACACGGAGAAGAATATAACGGAGCATCTTCTGAATACTATGATGGGAAATAGCAAGTCAAAGGATAGTCATTTGCACGTCAAGACATGGAAGATATGGGGATAAGAAAAAAGATGTGGTTGAAAGAGGAGGCTGAGACTGGTAAAACAACAATGGAAAGAGGATCATTTGAGATGACGAAGAAGGAGAAAATTGACTTTTGTACAGTTTTGAAGAATCTAAAGGTGCCGTCGGGTTTCTCTTCTAATCTTCGCAACTGTATCAATGTTAATCCTCTGGAGCTAAGGAACTTCAAGTCTCATGATTACCATGTCGTAATGCAGCATCTCCTTCCACTGCTGGTTCATATAGCAACATCATTGCCTAAAGAGCTACGAGTATCTCTTCTCAGGATCAGCATCTTTTTTAATATTGTGTGCGCGAAGGTTATCAATCGGGAACATTTGTTAAAAGCAAAAGCCAGCCTTGTAGAAGCAATGTGTGTTCTGGAGAAACATTTTCCTCCGTCTTTCTTTGTTATCAGTATTCACCTGATGATACATCTTGCAGATGAAGCTTTAATCTCCGGTCCGGTGAGATTCAGGTGGATGTATCCCTTTGAGAGGTAATCACCACAACTGACTTTATTGTTTAATATTGTTTATAACTTGAGTGATGTCCAACTGACTTTTTGTCCTTTAATGCCTAAAAATTTAGTGTTGTCATATGTAACTGACTTTGTTGTTTAATGTCTATAACTTTGTAGGTTAATGAAAGGTTTCAAAGGGTTGGTGCGCAACAAAAGGTACATTGATGGGTGCATTGCAAGAGGGTATACGCTGCGAGAAGCCAGCTTATATGGTATGGAGGGTCTGTCAAAGGATGGTGAGGGTACTCATAAGCATACTCGAATGGCATTTTTTGATGATGACGATGAGTTTGCTGATGAGATGCCTTTAAGTAAAGCTAGGGATATCACTCTAACTCAAATGCAGTTTGAACAAGCTCGCAAATGGCTTCTCTCTAAGTACGATGGGTTAGATGAGTGGCAAAGGTACAAATTTTTAGTTTTACACCTTTGAGCTGTTATTATGTATGTCTATATAATTTTTTAAAGTTATTGTTTGATTGTAGTAAGTATGATTCGTATGTTAACTGTGCGAGATCTAATGGTCAGACCAACTGTTCGTCCAAGAATACCTCAAATTTTCTTTTGTGGTTACGAGAAGAGGTAACATACTAGCTTCAATTTTGTACATACCTTAGTTGTGTAATGGTCTGGCTGTGTGCCTAGTATATATGTAAGTTTAATGCTTAGTACTGCTTCCAAGAATAATCATTGCACAGCAGTAAGAACCTCATTTTCTTGAAATGTCAGTATTCATGTATGCAGATTTAGATAAACATTAAACAATGTCAGTATTTTCTTGAATTTCAACTATATATCGATGGTACACATAACACACATGTTCATTCCCTTGCAGTTGTTAGAAGCTAATGAAGAGAACTCAACCCTTTGGCGACTAGTGCATGGACCTCTCTTCAAGGCACAGTCGTATAAAAAATACCAAGTCAATGGATTTACTTTCTGTGCACAAGATTACGAGGGTGGGGTTTTATCGCAAAACAGTGGTGTGTCATTGAGAGCTATTACAAGTTATAGAGAGAAGTCCACAGACACAGATTACCAGGAAAAAGAAATGATCTATTATGGAGTCATTAGGCAGATTATCAAGTTGAATTATATGGAATTTGAAGAAACAGTTTTTTATTGTGATTGGGTGAAGGTTGAAGACAAGACTAATGGGTGCAAGGTTGATCCAAATTCAAGGTTGATAAAGGTTAACTTGTATAAGATGAAAAGCATTGACGGAGCTCTGGATGAGCCATTTATTCTTGCATCTGAAGCGAAGCAAGTGTTCTACTCACATGATATTTATGAAAAAGGGTGGTCTGTGGTGTTGCATTCATCTCAAGGACTAACTTCCTCCATAGATAGTATTGAAATTCCTACTATTTATCAGTCAGTTCTTACTGACAATGAGAGTTTAGAGAAGCTTATATGTGTCGATTCTGTGGTTTAAAGCTTTGTGTGGATTAAGTGATCTTTTTCTGATATGTGACAATGATAGTTTAAAGTTTTTGCTTATTTAGGTTCTTTTTTCTGATAAGTTTTATTTTATCACTTGGGCAATCTTGATAGGTTCTGTCTGTGCTATTTTTTACATGTGTTCTGTTTCATGTGTTTATGTGGATATATAGTGACAAATGTTGTTATATGTTTAACTACTTTCTCTGATAGATGTTGGTTGTTATTTTGCAGGTTATTATGGCAGAAGTGGAGGTTGATGAGAATGGTCTTCCCATTTCCCCCAATGCAACATCATACGGTCACCTGAAAGGCGCCTTGGTTCGTACTCTTGTCCCTATCTCTTACAAAACATGGAAGCATGTGCCCGATAAGTACAAAAATGATATTTGGAATGAACTACAGGTACAAATCTCATCTTACTGCGGTTTACACTTTTTATAACTTTAATTAAGAATGATACAATGATTCTGTTATACATTGGTGGACCTGATCGAGCTGATAAAAATGCTAAACTTGTTAGAGTCAACAAAATAGGTTCAAGTAAAAGCTTTAGGTTTTAATTAACAGGGATTCAGAACCTCAACTATATGGGTAGGTTGTTTGTACAACTGTTTACATACTATCTTTGCATCTGAATTAATATTCAATGATAACACTGTTTTTTCAGAAATCATTTCATTTACCTGAAACTTCTAAGATAACCATGGTTAAGGAGATGTCTGGTCCATGGAGGAGACGAAAATGGGAGTTACGAAGAGAGTATATTGATCCTTATGATACTTATGAAGAAAGGATTCTACATATTCCTCCAAATGTAAAAGAAGAGGAGTGGATAGAGTTCTGTAAGAATGAAAGCACTCAAAAATCACAGGAAAGCAGAGCTGAGCACAAAAGGAAAAGACCACTATACGATCACTCTCACACCACCGGTCGTAAATCTCATTCTTTCGTGAAAGCTGAACTGGTATGTATATAGATTTAAAAATCTCAATGTATGGCCATTATGATTAGTCTCATCCTTCACTAGATTTATTAATACAAATTAACTCGTTGAATTTAGGAGCGTGAGAATCCTGATGTGGAAATCAGCACCTCTGATGTTTGGATTAAAGCTCATACTCAAGTGGGTGGGGAAATTCTGCCTAGTGCGCAAAAATACTTTGTGAGTCGGCACACTCCTTCATCTGTACTCATATACGTACTATTTATATATTTTACTTTCTGCAATATTCGAGCTAACACATCAGCAGGATGATTACATGTTCTATTTATATATTTTACAGTACAACATTCAAACCAAGAAAGCTTATCTCTAATATACTTGATCAACTAAAGGTCTTCTCTTTTGCAGCACAATTCAGTCCTCAAAATAGCGTCTGCCACTTCTTTATTATCTCTATGTATTATATATATATATATATCTGACAATGTTATGCTTGACATGGCAGGATGAGCTTAAGAAGGCCCAGGAAGATATCAAGGAGAAAAAAGCTGCGGGTGTTCCTGTATCAGATTTAGATGTAATGTCTCAAGTTTTTCAGAAGGAATGTAGAGGAAGGGTTCGTGCTGTTGGTCCTGTTACTCGTACTCAATACGATTATTCTGCTCCTGCGCGTGCCAAAGTACAAGAGTTGAAATCTAAGGATGGAGCTGTTAAGCATCAGTTGGATGACCTAGGTATCAAGGTGGGGATATTGATCGAAGGCTTGGGATCACTATGTCACACTGTGAAGGATATCCAGTCTGCAATGCCGGGGTCAGTTGTGACATCAAACAACAGCGGTTGTTTACAAGGTCATGCAGCTTCACCTGTTCAGAATAATTCTGTTACTCATGCACATTCACCTGCTAAAACACCTACACCTGCTCAAACACCTTCACCTGGGCAAACCATATCACCAGCTCGATCATCAGCTTCACCTGTTGAAATGCCTCCATGTTCATTGTTGAACATTGAAGAGGAAGTTTTGGCTGTTGGTAGACTGTGTACTAGTGCTCAAGGACGTATATGCCATGGCACTATTGTACCATCTAATCTTGGAAAGGTATTGGTGGATAAGATTCTCATGCCCGATGCAAATGTCATAAAAGCTAACAAGTTTGCTGAGACCTTTAGAGATGTTGGTGTTGGAGGGTATGTGCTTCATCCAAAGGCCTGCATCAGAAATAATTAGTCAGGTTGGCGGTCGGCCTACTTTTTTGGTATCTCAGCCATCATATAATACTCGATAACTGACAAACATATATGGCTTTATCTTTTTTTGCTTATATATATGTTCACACTTTTGTACATGTGCTTAGCATGCTAACATGTAGATTCTTATGCATTTTTTCGTAAGGAAGACTCTCGGGCGGTTGTGCTTTATTTTTTTTGCTTTTTTTGAAACACTTTTGTACATATGGTTAGCAAGCTAGCATGTAGATTCTTATGCAGTTGTGCATAAGGAATACTCTCAGGCACATTCTTATGCAGTTGTGCATAAGGAAAACTCTCATACTTTGAATCGTAATGTATCTATATGATCGGACAGTATTAATATAATCGGATTTTCTTTATGGATGTGTGTGGTTTGGGTTCTGTTGTACTTTGTTGCGCAGGTGACTGCAGTGCAGGTCAATTGAAGCAATAGTAGCCACCCGGGGGAATATCAATCCTTGGTAAGTACACTCCCTCTTGCTTATGGTTATCATATTGAGTTCAAATGGATACTAATCTTCACTTTATAATTGCTTTTGAGGTAATATGATGTTCGATTTGTGGCTACGGGATTATGATGTTGCTCACCTTTCTCCGGTAAGTCTTTGTTGCATTAATCTTCATTACACGCATTTATCCATTAGGTATGGTGGGTTCATAATTCAACAACTTCCTAATTCCTTCATATTTGTGTAATTCGCAGTTTCAGTACATCTATTAACAACAAAATATGATGATAGATTCAGGTAATGTTACTACTTACTCTTAGATTTTTTGTGTCAATATATATGTTGTCATATTTTTATGTGATGTATGAGTTATTTTAACACTCTTAAAGTTTTGCAGGAATCATTTCAAATATAATTATGTCATGTGCTGTTTGGGTCCCCATTCTGCACCGACCTGTGCATTTCAAATTCCCTTTGTTGTCCTTCAACATGATGTAGCTAATGCACTCAGAGCAGCAGTTGTTTCTGAATGTTCATGATCAAAAACTACTCTGAAACGAAGGTAAACAAACTTCTTTTGAAAGTTTTCGTCTATAAGTAGTAAGATTATAATGCTAGACCTTGCAAACTAGAGAATTAGTTGATTGAACAATCATTTCAGTCACTAGTGTATATCCTTAGTGTTTGGATTTGCTTCTACATACATCTCCATTTAGTTCACTTATAGCAGAGTTTGTTGATTTTACATGGTTTTGACTTGTCTCTGCAGATTATACAAAATCTATGGTTAGTATTTTATTTTTGACCTTAGTACTAAAACATAAAATTGGTTATTTTGCAGGTATTTGGGCTCAAGTTAAAAAGCAGTACTCTGCTGATATTTTAGCAGTAGTTGAAATCTTTGTTGAGGAAATTGGTTAAGCAAGCGGAGTCTGGTGATACTTCTGGTGATATTTAGTCTTTCTTTCCCTGTTTTTCAATGCCTCTATCAGTTGACAAATGCTAGGTTACCCATCCATTTAGAAACATCAACATAGATCAAATATTTTATGTCAGTCACAACATACATAAGTTACTTGTGTACATTTGTATTATTTGAAGAATCCTATATTTTATAATAAAATTAGTGGTGATTCTCAACTACATTTGTATCTGTTTTGTTTTGCCATTGTAGTTTGTATATATGTTTGGATGTTGAATATGGGGAACTGGGTAATTGTAGGGGGAATTTGGGGTAATGAATTTTGACTAGGTCAATAGAATGGGACTTGACCTTTTTTTTTTGAGGTTGCAAAAGATTAGCAACATCAAGGCTCTGTTGCTAAATTAGAACCAGAACCAATACAGTAGAACCAGAACCAACAATATCTAGTTTTGGGATATGGTATTCCTGTAATTAGCAACATATTAGCAACAATATCCTGCTGTTGCTAATAAAAAATTTCGCAACGGCAACGGCTGTTGCGAATGTCCGTTGCTGACCAAGATTCACAACGAAGCTTATGCCGTTGCTAAAAATTGCGACACCGTGTTTAGCAACAGCGAAGTCCCGTTGCGGCCCCGTTTAGCAACATCTATTGTCTGTTGCTATATCCTTAAAATGGTGTAGTGAATGTCAGGTCCACGGAAATCTCATCCACGCACCTCCAACACCCCTACATTCAATATGTAGCCCGTGGCCCTTTTATAGATGGGGACTCGACATCATCGGAAAGATCAACCCGCCATCCTCAAAACAGCACGAATACATAATAACCGCAACCGAGTACTTTACCAAATGGGTTAAAGCAATCTCATTGAAAGGAACCATCGGAGTCACAATCGTAGCATTCATCAAGGAACACATCATCTGTCATTTCGACGTACCTAAGCATGTCATCACCAACAATGGCACAACTTTCGCTAACAAGCATGTACAAGACTTACTTGAGGGGTAAGTCATTAAACAAGTATTCTCCACCATCTACTACCTGTAGGAAAATGGGTAAGCCGAAAGCACCAACAAGACTCTGATCCGGATCCTCAGCCGAACAGTACACGACAATCCCAGGACTTGGCATGAGCAACTGCCAATGGCTCTCTGGGAATACAGAACATCTCCTAGAAGCTCCACCGGCATGTCTTCCTACTCTCTTGTCTATGGCACATATGAAATTCTCCCGACAGAAATCAAAATTCCATCTTCCCGAGTCGCCGCCGCAAGTGGATCTCAATGGAGTGAAGCCGAGACGCTGAACGCCAGAATAACAGAACTAGATACTATAGACTCTAGAATATCTCGGGCGGAAGAGCATGCACAAGCATACAGAAACAGGATTTCCAGGGCATACAACAACACCGTGAATCCTATAGTTTTTAAAAAGGGAGATTTGGTGCTGAAAACGGCCAAGCATATTCAGCAGGATGTATCAGCGCCAAAGTTTTCCCCAAAATGGGAAGGGCCATACATAATCACCAAAGCATACGATAGTGGGTACTACAATATTATCAAAGAGGATGGAGGAAAGATTGAGGCAGTCATCAATGGAAAATGGCTCAAAGCATACTATGCTTGATTACTTTCCTGTAGCACGCTACGTCAAGGTGTACACACCCAACACTCTTTTTTCTTACGTTTTTCCCTTACCTATTATCAAAACTTCCATACATCCCAACAGATTAATAAAATTCCTTTATTCATTTCAAAATCTTCTAAAAAGAAAAAAAAATCTTGCAACAAAAATCAGAAAATCCCATCTAGTAAATCATAGTCCCTACAAAACATCATCTTCAATCGACTATGATATCTCTCGGTCCTGCTTTTGAAATATCGAGTTAACCCTTCAATCCTCTGAGACTCCATAGCCAAAGCTTCCTCCTCCTCCATAATGGATTTGGTGGGAGGAATAACACCAGCAAGAATACCAGCTCTGTCAACTTTCACAATATCAAGACGATGCCGCAACCAGTTGATGTTGAACTCCAAGGACTCATAGGTAGCCACCATGCTCTCCCATCTATGAATTTCCGGCTCTGCAACAGCACGAATGGATATACTCTCCATTTCAACAATCATTGGTAGAAGGAAATTCACTACGGAAACCATGGCATACGAACAACATTTCACTACGCTCCTGGTAGCGATATGGCCGTACGTCTTCCATATTTTTGTGTAAAGATCCACAAACTCTTTTCGCACTAGGAAACCACCAACATTCCGGTAATTGTAAGAGAGGCACCTCATGCGAGTCCCAAACGACAAACCCGCGCGGGGGTATTCGTGACAAGAAATCCCTAAATCAGCATTCTCCAAATCTGCAGCAGCCAACAAAGTCGGGTTTATAGGCAGGGGAGAAACTAGATCATCTTCATCGATAACATTAAAATTAACATACGCTCCAACGGGATATCGCTGTAGGGAAGAAGAATTTCTCATTCATCAATGAACAAGCGATGAAGTAAACACTGATCAACAAAAGAAAAGGAACATACCGGTATGATATTCTTGACCCGCATAACTCTAGTTGGGATGCTTTCGCAAGAGTCAAATCTTGTGCCCTTACTCGGAGAATCTGGACGATTGGAGGATGATTCGTCTCCGGACGACATAGAAAAGAAGGAAAAGAGCTCAATAAGAATAACCTTTTATCAAAAGGGAGATGGTGTGGTTATGCTGAAAATGAATGCGGAATCCTAAAAAAGGGAAATAAGTAATGAGGAGCATAATGCTTTTGACATGATTGGTTCCCTAATTAAAATCCGTGTGTGAAGAAAAGTCAAAACTGCTCCCCAACTTTCCGATGGTCCCACCAATCGCGCCGACCTGTTAATGCCGCCCAATCTGCGCTAGCTATCACGCCCGTCTTCCACCGGCCCCACCAGCCAGCACGCTTAGTTTCTCAACTCGCGCCAGCATCTCAATGCTTCCCAGTCGTCTATTTCCGCCAGATTGTGCCAATCTCTCGCACCATGAAAAACTGCTAAGGACAAGGATTCCGAATCCAGTTCGCATCTCAGAAAAAAGGTCAGATAAATCTCCCGTTTCTCTTTCAGATTTTGTCTTGGCACCATCTTATGCTTACCTCGCAACAAAGCTCCTGTTCCGAGCTAAGCAGGGGACTTAATGTCGATGGTGGATTTTAGACAAGGGGTAAAATTGTAAAACCCCATGACCTAGTGTTACTCGCAAAACATTAACTGAGAACATTTAATTCAGATGTAAATAATTGATAGGGGTATTTTTTCAAAATACCGGATTAGGGTTTTCGACACAAAAACCTAATTCGAAAACCAAGCCGCATACTGCGCACCATGGCAACTATGCCAAAACCAAGATGCTACCCAGTTGTAGCGCCCGCAACTTTCCTAAGGTGGATGTGCGTGCCATTGGCACATGCCAACACGTTACCACTAGCCACTTTCTATTCTAAGCCGCTACCCAGTTGTAGCGCCCGCAACTTGGCTAAGGTGGCCGTGCGTGCCATTGGCACATGCCAAAACGTTACCACTAGCCACTTTCTATTCTAAGCCGTTACCCAATTGTAGTGCCCGCAACTTGGCCTAGGTGTCCGTGCATGCCATTGGTACATGCCAACACGTTACCACTTGCCACTTTCTATTCTAATCCGCTACCCGGTTGTAGCGCCCGCAACTAGGCTAAGGTGGCCGTGCGTGGCATTGGCACATGCCAACACGTTACCACTAGCCACTTTCTATTCTAAGCCGCTACCCAATTGTAGCGCCCGCAACTTGGCCTAGGTGGCCGTGCGTGCCATTGTAACATGCCAACACGTTACCACTAGCTACTTTCTATTCTAATCCGCTACCCAGTTGTAGCGCCCGCAACTTGGCCTAGGTGTCCGTGCGTGCTAATGGCATATGCCAACACGTTACCACTAGCCACTTTCTATTCTAAGATGCTACCCGATTGTAGCGCCTGAGACTTGGCTAAGGTGGCCGTGCGTGCCATTGGCACATGCCAACACGTTACCACTAGCCACTTTCTATTCCAATCCACTACCCAATTGTAGCGCCCGCGACTTTGTCAAGGTTGCCGTGCGTGCCGTTGGCACATGCCAACACGTTACCACTAGCCACTTTATATTCCAAGCCGCTACCCAATTGTAGCACCTGCGACTTGGCCAAGGTGGTCGTGCATGCCATTGGCACATGCCAACACGTTACCACTATCCACTTTCTATTCCAAGCCGCTACCCAATTGTAGCGCCCGCGACTTGGCCAAGGTATACGTGCATGCCATTGGCACATGCCAACACGTTACCACTAGCCACTTTCATCCCCAACCTGCTAGCCAATTTCCAAGGCATTCCGCACATGCCACACATGCTCCACTAGCGACTTTGGCATTGCCATCCACACTCAAAGTGTAACTTGCGGCCAAGGCATTCCTCACATGCCATTGCACATGCCAAATGCTCCACCAAGCGACTTTGGCATTGCCATCCGCGCTCAAAGTACAACTTGCGGTCGAGATATCCCGCACATGCCATTGGCACATGTTGCAACACTTCACTAGCAACTTTGGCATTTCCACTTGCGCCCACTCTCGAGACATCAACACAAACTGAGGGATGCTTTCTTGGGGTTTTGGTTTGGCGGTCACAGCATGCATCGTACACTACACTCGCAATAAAGAAAGGCGTGGAAGGAATGAATACGGTCCATTAAATAAGGAATTTTATGGTGAAAACGTTTTTCACCATAAAGCCAACGGTTTCCACCTCCTCTGTTTTAATTGTCACATTTACTCAATTCCTTAATGAGGCCAGGGTACTTTCAATCACACTTGTATAAATAGGTTTCACCTATTCTTCCAAAACACACAAGTCTTGGTCAGGCAAAATACAACACTATCAGATAGCAACTTTGCAAGCTCTCTCAAAATCTTCCATCACTAGAAAGCTTCCGCAAGCTTCTACATTTCTGATACAAGTCGAGATACTACCTAGCCAGAACTCTCTGGTCTCATCACCCTTTTTCGTTATCCTCCCCAAATCAACCATTCTCCCCCACTTTGTGACCGTAGCAAATCTGGAACGGCCATCTTCTTGGTTTAGGCCATAGTTGTACAGATTGATATCTCGAATCAAAAGTGCTCACGTGCATCATATTTGTTTAAGGGTTTAAACCAGTCTCCCCACCATCGAATTTACTAAATTAGGCAGATGCGATTTTCTCCCATAAACAACAAGATAAAAATAATTTGAATTAACACAGATCTTCTTACCCAAAATCAACGTACGATAATAGGGAAAAAAATACATCGATATATCTTCCTTTTCTCCATCTTCAAAATCTCTGGGAAAATGAAGAACTTCATGAGATAAAATCTGAAAGAAAATGAGATGGGTTTTGGATTAGGGGCATTAACCACTCTGAGAGGTTCCATTTTCTGATTTGCTTACTTAATTTCTAGGTTATTGATACTATTGTGGTGAACAATAGAAGTGGTGAAGTTCTGTTGATGGGTTCTGTTGAAGGGTTTCAAGCTTGGAAATAAAAAAGACGCATAACAGAGAATCGCAAGATTCGATTAGGTTTTCATAGGGGAAAGAAATTTTAGTGAAATTTTGGGAAAACAAAGCGCCAAAATTTGGTTGTTCCCGCCCATAGGGTTGCAATTTTCCCTCCTTTGTAAGTGGTAACCCATGTTCTTTTTTGTGTTTGCAATTTTATTTGTTGGATTAGAAATTCTGACTTTTTTTGGTCGGGTAAACACCATACATACCACACCTATTCTTTTGTTCTGTTTAACCTAAAATTTCAATTTGCTAAACGATTTCAATCTATAATTTTTACATACCGGTATTACGGTATATGAAGAGGATCGGTGGATAATCCTGTATGGACACACTATCTTATAAAATTCGATCGAATATTTTTTTAGAGTCCAAACGACAATGAGGTCAAAGGAAATAATTGGTGATAATTCGAGAAGTATAACACCACCATCTACCACTTTCAAAATCAGCCGTCAAAAATTAATGGTCAAAATTAAAATCGGTACATGGTGAGACTTGGCATCTCTAATTGTGCTTATTTTTTGTAGGAATTTAGAGTTTAATAAACAAAACGTATCATCAAAATATTAGCTCCAATCATTGTCGTCTTGGCTCTAAAAGAAATTGGTGCAAATCTTATAAGACAATGTCCATATAATATTATCCTTGGATCTTATTTCTCGGTGTATAAATAACTCGGTTAGTTTTATCATTATTATAGTAGATCGATTTGTTTTCCATATGTGAATGATTTAAGAATTTAGTGACTTAATTAAATTTGTGACCTTTTATGGATGCACAACGTAGTAACATCGAATGAGATCTCCTGGGTCAGACGAAGCATTTAAGAGGATCAAGTGAGACTTGGCGAAATTTAATGTCGGATAAAGTAATGGAAATCTCTAGGCATTCAATGAGATTGAGTAAGATATAACATAATAGAAATAATGAATTAGATGATAAATTTATGGAAAAATCTAAGCATTAGAGAAGTCCCGGTGAGATAGAAAGGAATTCGAAATCCCAAATTACGAAGAAACTTATTTCGTTTTAATATTTAAGCATCAAATAAATTCCGGTGAGATCATAAAACGAAGTGTTAGAGCATTGCTCGGTCGATCTCGAAAATGTTGCTATCTCAAGCTTGTTTGTCAAATTTAGTTGTCAAAACTATAAGTCTTGATTTTTAGTGTACTATAGTTAAGTCTCGGACTAGGATAGTTGAGTGTAGTTGAGCTCCAGACTCCATGGCGATTATCTTACGAAGACGAAGAACTACTCAAGGAACTAGTGGAACTTCATCTGACTAAAAGGTATGTGGATACTTGAACTTATCTATCACTCAAAAGTCTATCTACTCTATCTCCTACTCTTGAGACAAAAGTCGTATAAGTATGATAGTTTTCATACATACACATTTTCTATTTCGAGCCGAGTTTACTCGCCTATCTATTTCTCTAAATATGTGTTGGTAAGATTTCGCTTTAACCATTTTTCATCTTTATTTGTGACGAAAGTCATGATGACGTTTCAATCTTGAAAATGGCTTTGATGACGATAGTTGTGAATAACATTATAGATGAATGTTTCAATGATTGAAATGTAGAGTTGAGATTACCATATATGGATATAAGCATATATAGTGTGTCCGCACATTAGTGTATAAATCCATGTACCGGAAACCAAGTGTATGCATATGTGTGCATACGGTATTGGTGAAGGAGACAGGTTGGGTACGCGTACTGGCGGAAATTTTCTCCCGAAAAATTCTGCTGAGTTTGGAGTTTACTAACTCATAAACTAGTCACCTTAGGTACGCTTACTGGCGGAACTTTTCTACCCCAAAAATTCTGCTGAGTTTGGAAACTCAAATCCGGTAGCTAAGGTACGCATACCCGTACGCGTATCCAAGCTAGTTATTTCTTAAATTGGTAGTTCATTAACTTAAAACAATAAATTATAAGGAATCCAATCTTTGGAAACAGTGGATATATTGTTCATGAATTGATTCAAATGAATCAAACCGATTTTGTTTCAATTGTGTCTATGTATGAAGACCTAAGCAATTGAACAACTCTTCAACTAGTTCTTTTGAAGTCATTTGAACTAGTTATGAAAAAGATGAATACGGTTGATATGAAAGTGCTCATATGGCTAACCATTGGTTAACTATTTATGAACCAACTAAATATACATGTTTAGGTAGAGTTACCCAAACTTAAATGATATACATTTTATTTGTGTGTGACAAGCTAAATTTTGATATAACGGTTGAAAGATATTAGCTTGGTTGAATCAGGTTTTTCATCTAACGGTGAATATTGAATACTTTGTTATCAAAGTAACTTAGATTGCAAACCCTGATTTGAAAACTATATAAAGGAGAACTCTAGCAACTAGAAAAACTAATCCCCATACCTCCCGTGTGATACTATTTGGTTTAGCTAGAGTCGATTCTCCTTTAACCTTAGGTTTCTTCTCGAGACCCTATAGGTTAACAACTTAAAGACTTCATTGGGATTGTGAATCCAGATGAAACTACTTCTCTTGTAGTTGAGCGATCTGATCTTGCCATTTTTTATCGTACGAGTTCAATTGAAAGATTACATTGAGATTATATCTCCGATTGGGCAAGATAAAAAGAAATCACAAACACCTTCGTCTCATCGTTTGTGATTCCGTAATATCTTGTTTCACTGCCATACAATTAGGATTATTGTGAGGTGATTGATAATTCTAGGATGTTCTTAGGGAATATGAGTTCGGGTTATCGATTGGTTCCTGTTCACCTTGATTTCTATCAAAAGATGGAAAAACTCGTAGGTTTATCTGTGGGAGACAGATTTATCTATTATCGTAGACTTTTTTGTGTGATACAGATTTGTTTATTCAAGTCTTCGACTTTAGGTCGTAACAACTGAAAAAGCGGGGGTCTAACAACAACACCCAATATTTCGATTAGCAATCTGTATGGACAAACTCTGAGTTACTTTCTAGAGAATAAACTAGACGGTTAGACTCAATCAATAGAAAATATCTCAAAGAGTGATTATCTCAATCTCTCAATTTGATCTTTACTCAAGTAAATAGAATCTGCGAGTCTTTATCAAAGAGAGATAACTTGGATGGTACAAAGACCAATATCCAAGTGTCAATCAATCTAAATCAATGACTAAAGAGGTCGGATATTCTAATTGATTGAACAACGCACAACCTGTATTATTTCAATTATATAACAAAATATAATGAGGAAAAGAAATAACACAGACACCAGAATTTTGTTAACGAGGAAACCGCAAATGCAGAAAAACCTCGGGACCTAGTCCAGATTAAACATATACTGTACTAAGCTGTTATATACACTAGCCTACTCCAAGCTAATTTCGGTCTGGACGGTAGTTGAACCCCAATCATTCTCACACTGATCCAAGGTACAATTATGGTCTTACGCCTATGATCCCAGCAGGATACTGTGCACTTGATTACCTTATATGATCTCACCCACAACCAAGAGTTGCTACGACCCAAATTCGAAGACTTTATTAAACAAATCTGTATCACACATAAAAGTCTACAAGAATAGATAAATTCGTCTCCCACGAATAAAACTATGAGTTTTGTCCCGTCTTTTGATGAATCAAGGTGAACAAGAACCAATTGATAAAACCAAACTTATATTCCCGAAGAACAACTCATCTTTATCAATCACCTCACAATAAACTTAATCGACGCAGCGAAGAAGATTATTGAGGAATCACAAACGATAAGACAAAGAGTTTGTGACTACTTTTGTATCTTGCCTATCGGAGATATAAATATCAAGACAATTATTACAATTGTACTCGTACGATAGAAACAGTAAGATTAGATCACACAACTACAAGAAAAGTAGTATCGGTATGGCTTCACAATCCCAATGAAGTCTTTAAGCCGTTAACCTGGTTTTAGAAGAAGAAAACCAAAGGTTAAAGGAAAATCGACTCTAGATTAGCAAACTAGTATCACACAGAATGTGTGGGGATTAGGTTTCCCAGTTGCTAGATTTCTCCCTTATATAGTCTTCAAATCAGGGTTTGCAATCAATGTTAGCTTACTAACAAAGTATTAATCAATATTCACCGTTAGATGAAAACCTGATTAGATTCAAGCTAATATTTATCAACCGTTAGATCGAAAACATAGATTGTTACACACACATGAAATGCACATTTGTAGGCTTGTGAAAACCGTACCCAAACTTGTACATTAGTTGGTTCAACAATAGTTAACCAAATGGTTAGCCATATGATAACTTTCATATCAACCACATTCTTCTTCACCATAACTAGTCCAAATTATTCAAATGAACTAGTTAGAGAGTTTTTCAATTGCTTAGATCTTTATGTACTACACAAGACACAATTGAAGAAAAAATGATGTGATTCACTCGAATTGATTCATTAACTATAAATCCACGGTTTGCAATAACATTCCTTAGTTTATTAAGATAAGTTCACAAACATCATTTTTAGACATAACCTACTCAAGTTCGCGGACTTAAGTTCCCGGACGGAGTTCACAAACTCTAGCAGAAATTCTCGGGTTCGAGAACTACGCCAGTTCTCGGACTGGGTTCGCGGACTGAGTTTGTATGCTGAGTTCGCGGACTGAGCTCACGCACTACTCCGGTTTCACTTAATCAACAAAGTTCGCAAACTTTGGTTCAAGCAATAAGGACTTATACATATATGTGTTTCCACAATAATGCTTATATGCTCCAACAGTTATAATGTCTAAACTCCCATTTTAATCATTGAAACATTCTCAGAGGGCGTTATATAGTTGTTATTCACAAACTATTTTTCGTCAGAGCGATTTCCAAAATGATTGAAACATAACATGACTTCCGTTACTAGGTAAGGATGAACTTGGCTAAAGCGAAAGCTTTACCAACACATATTTCGAGAAATAGATAAGCGAGATATACTCAGCTCAAAATACCTCATGTGGTATAATCTAAGTCTATATAGTAATACGACTTTTGTCTTAAGATAAGAGATAGAGTAGATAGACTTTTGAGTGATAGATAAGTTCAAGTCTCCACATAAGTTTTAGTCGATGAAGATTCACTGATTTCTTGAGTAGTCATTCGTCTTGTATGATGATTTCCATGGAGTTCTAGAGCTCAATTACAATTTCTATTCTAGTCCGAGACCTTAGCTATAGTAGACTAGAAATCAAGACTTTATAGTTTTGATCACTAGTATTGAAAAACATGCTTGAGATAGCAACGCATGCGAGTTCGACCGAGCAATGCTCTAACAACAACTCTTAGTTGTGGGTGAGATCAGCTAAGGGAATAAAGTGCATAGCATCCTGCTGGGATCAGAGACGTAAGGAGCGCAATTGTACCTTGAATCAATATGAGATTGATTAGGGTTCAACTACAGTCCAGACCGAAGTTAGTTTGTAGTAGGCTAGTTTCTGTAGCGGCTTAATACAGTATGGTGTTCAATCTGGACTAGGTCCCAGGGTTTTTTATGCATTTGCGGTTTCTTCGTTAACAAAACTTTTGGTGTCTATGTTATTTATATTCCGTATTATATTTTGTTATATAATTGAAATATCATAGGTTGTGTGCATTGTATCGATCAATTGTGAAATCCAACCTTTGTCTATTGATTGGAAATTGATTGATCCTTGGATATTGGTCTTTGGTACCATCCAAGTTTATATCTCTTGTATTTGAGAAACTCACAGATTTTTATTTGTTTGAGTATAAATCAAATCGAGAGATAGAGATATTAATTCCTTGATATACTTTTTATTAAGATTGAGTCTGACTGTCTAGTTGATTCTCTTAAAAGTATATTAGAGTTAGTCCATACATATTATATTGGGTGAGGTTGTTAGACCCCCGCATTTTCAAGAAGTATGAAATGATGAATTAAATGAACACAGATAGAACTCTAAGCATCAAATGAGATTGGATGTTATATTTATTCATATATATATATATATATATATATATTGTATATGTAAATTTGTTTGCACCCATTTTGGTGTTACGATGTATGAATGATGAGAAACCGAAATCAAACATTGAATATCGGGTTAGATCCATAATTTAATGTTGTGCCTTATAGTTTGCTTTTTAGCCAAAGTTTTATTGAAATGAAGCGATTATATCGAATTGAAGGACTTTTATCAAAAATTGGTACTTCAATGATAAGATATTGAAAACATTTTCGAATATTTTGATGAAAATTAGATCGAAACTGATATAATTTTAATGAAATTGAAAAAATAAATAAATTGGATGTTGAGTATGAACTCGTGATTTTGATGAGAACGAGTAAAATGGGACTTACTTGGACTTAATTTGTGGATAATTATTCAAACTAAATGTGATCAACAAATAAACCAATAGATTACTCATATCTCTTAACAAGTTGGTTTCAACACGATCAATCAAGATGTGTGTAAATGGGTGGTTTTTAGGAATACAAGACTCCACTATTTATAGTGTTATAATCAAGGCTTGTTTGGAAAACAAGTTATTACCAATTTAAAAAATCCTTAAGATATGCAATATAGATTTATTTTTGAAATTAGCAAACACCAATTATATTCTAACTAGTAAACCAACATCTCTTATAGATGGAAACTAATATTATCTTGGAAATATCCACGTACTTTACTAATATACTAATAGAGATATGCAAACCCTTGGGATATGATAAACACGTATTAAATCGGATTCAAGATCTTTCCTTGAGTATGAACGGAACACTTGAACATTAATATATTAGAATTTAAAATATGTTCAATTCATTATGTCGGTATTTATAGACGTTCTCAGTCTAAACCATGTACACCTCGATATTTGTAGAAACCCAAAGATAACAGACGTATCAAAAGTGTAGGATATAGTTAGATTTTATCAGGATTAGTCCTAACTTAAGATCGGTATTGGCTTAGTACTAACTTGGGATATTGGTCTTGGTTAAATATTCTTTTTGAATCGGTCCTGGATTAGATCGTAACTTGGGATCGATCCTAGGATTGGTCCTGAATCACCTTTTCAAACTACTAAACAAGTTTAACAAGTTTACTTCCTTAAATTATGTAATTTATATTGATCCCAAACATATTTCTAAGGCATGGATTCATCCGAAAAATTCAATAGACTAAATAATAACGAATTACCAAGTAGTGCAATATCGAGAACACGAAGTTCATAGATAAACTATACTTTGTAACTCCATATACTTGAGTTGTGGAACTAGTATATCATTCCCTAATGATACTTTGATCAAAGTATAATGACCTAGTCGCCAATACTAATGTCATTCTAAATAAACTTTACTATATATGTTATGTTTTCGATGGATATTGACTTGAAAGAACAAAACATAGAAATTGAACAAATCAAGTCTATAGTTGTAGTTGTAGTTGTAGGAAGTTATACATCCTACATCTAACATTCAAGATGAAGAGATAGCAAGATAAACAAGTAAAGAGATCACTCATAAGAACACAAGATATACGTGGTTCGATATGATTACTTATGTCCACGGGGGTGAAGGGATGATCTTATTACTTCTTTAAAGTTACAATGGTGATAACTCTCAAAAATACTTAGTCTATCTCCTCCATTACTTACAAATCACTTGCCTTTATCTCAGTACAAGGGTCTTTATCTATAGGCTAATATGCTCATACAACGAGATTACATTATTGGTCATATTCTATCTGTCTTGATGGTTCTGTCGGGCGATCATTGATATTTCATTCCGATACTCCACTCCAAACTCTATGCTTAATGTGAAGAGTAGGTTTCCCGATTTATATCTTCTCGGCTCAAGTTTGCTTTTACCTTATGGTTACGGTCCGACATCTACTAATCCGATGTTACCACTATTCCCGATCTGAGTCTGTCATGACGTGACCCTTATGTTCCTACACGTACTCTATCCGTTCATTTAATGCCTTGTCCTCCGATTCAGACCCGACCAATGAATTTGACTTTTACTTTACACGTGTTTGCTTCTCCTCCACATGCAGTAGATGCTCTCATTTACCGTACCAGATCCGATAGAATGATTCTGTGCTTCGCCTTGCTCTCTTCTTCGGTGTGTCATAGCTTAGGATTGCGCCACCTTTACTTTCCAACTAATTGCTACTATAATAGTAATTAACCCCGAACTGAGGAATGATTATTTTTTTCCGATACGTCTTCAGATATATGTTCCTAGTATAACCTAACATAGTTGACTAATCAAATCAAATGACTACGATTTTTGGAACTAAACTTGATCACACACCAGCGCTTGGTTGGTTTAACTTAACGATACTCTAACTAAACTAATCATGCCTTGGTATAATATATATGAATTCAACTTAATATAAACATGGATATAATTGTGAAAGTTAGAGAAGAATTACTTCCTCAGTATAAGAAATATATGTATTGTAAATGTTCTGATTGTTGAAATTGGTATATATCAACGGTATTGATGTTGTTTTTGTTTTTATTTATCATACAACGAGCAAGAATCATTAACAAGATGATTAAAAGTGTTCAGAAAAATCAAGAACTTAAACAAGATATTGATTTTACACATAAATTTATTGATAATAAAAATTATTAAGTTGATGTTCAAAATAAGTTGAGAAGTGATGTTGAAGAAAGATATTGATGCTTGATTGAAAAAATTTAATAAATTTTAAGTTTTTTTTTTTAGATCGAACCTATTTGATACCATGAGAATTTTAGAGAAATCGAACCTACCTGATACCTAATTGATAAGTTGAACTCCTAACTTGTCTAGGGTTGTTAGCAAAAGTATTTTGAAGAAAATTGTGCTTGTATGACTAATTAGATTCATGTCCAATAGTGAAGAAAGACCACATAATCACTTTCATCCTCATATTTGCATTACGTAGTATTCTTTTATTTATTTTCATAGCTTTTCATTATTATCTTTCAGAAATTTAATAGACAACTTTTATCTCAACTCTCCTTTAAGAATGAAGTTGCTTATCATTATTTTACTTTTTATTGTAAAAAAAAGTAAGGAATATATCTTTTGCAAGTGATACCTCATAAAAATTGGCGTACGTCGTTGTCCGGAAGTAATCGGTAATTCTAGTTGTTATTTAATTCTCTGATTTTGCATTTAATTTTTATCGACCCCCCCTGTATTTTTCAATTCCTTTATTATTAAATTCTTTTTCTTAAAAATAAGAAGAGGAATTTATTTATTTTTGAATGCAAAAGAAAAGGAATCGAAGTTTTATTACATAATTGATAATTGATATTTTGTAACATAACAAGAACGCGCAAGTGGGGGATACCCAATCTAATTGGGGGATATAGCTACAGGAAAAAAACGGTGTCCCAATAGCAATTCTGGGTGACCCCCTATGTAATTATTTGTTTAATTCCTAATCTAGCCCTCACTAATCCTAATTAGTGATTAATTTTAATTAGTAAAAATATTTAGTATTAGTTATAAGATTAAGTTAGTGTTTTTATTTGTTTTTGGGTGAGTGAGGTGAGTGTAGAAGGAGGGAAGAAAAAAAATTGGGAGGGAATTTTTTTGATGAAAATGGATGATGATTGTGAAGAGAGAATTGCTGCTGCTGAATCTTTAGCTCAACTACAATATCAAGCATATATTCAATCTTCGGTTAATGATAACAACTCATAATTGCAAGTTTTTGAGGAACCAACACCCTTGAATGATGATTTTTACGAGCAAGGAGAGTTGTTTGAAGAACCTACACAAGAAAGTAAACTTGCACATCATACAAGCATCCCTAACACACAGATAAAGTTGTTGAGAGGTTAAAAATTGGATTTTTTTTTCTTTCTTTGAACCCGCCATTTTTTCATCTGAAAAACCAATGAACCGGCATTGACGATGTATGAATACAATGCTGGAACTCTCAATACCGGCATAATATTCATCGAATGACCATGCCAGTAGTAGAGTATCCCCCATTTCGAAGCCAAAACCGACATATAATTCAAACAAAGAACTATGCCGGTACTGCATGAAAAACATACAGGAAGAAATGACTTCCAAAGTTAAATATCGGCATAGAAAAGTTAATTAAAAAGAATGCCAGAACTGCAAGTCTTGTCAGAAATAAAAAATAAAAAATAAACCCGGAAGTAATGAAGACCATGCCGGAAAATGGTGTCGGCATGCTTGGTAACTAACATTCAATGCTGTGACTAAGTACCGGCATGCTCGATAGAAATCTATCAATGCCGACACTCAAGTGAATTTTTTTTTCAAGCTTCTGGATACTTTACATCATGTGCCGACATAGAAATTCAAGCAACATACAATGCCGGTAGTAGTACTGGCATGCTCGAGAATTAAATTACTGTGTCGGCAGTGGAATGAAAACCAGAACAAAAATTCAAAACGGACTGAAATTCAATTTTCTCATAGAACACGTCCGGGAGGGGCTACGCCCCACCGGACCCCCCAGACCACCTGCGTAAAATACAACTTTTGTACCGGCATCATATTCAACCTAAATTATATTCCGGTATTAATAACAAATTCCAAGGGTTTTCCTGTGTACTTAAAGTGGACTGCCGGCATACACAAATAAATTCAAATCAATGCCGTGACATACTACCGGCATTGAAGTCAACCTAAAATCAATGCCGAGACAGAACATTCATTTTCAGGTGATTTTGTAACTCAATACCGACATATCATTCATACTAAAATCATTGCCATAACTAAATACCGGCATTGCATTCATTATAGATTGAATGCCGTAAACTAGTACCAGCACTGTATTCATACTAAAATCAATGCCGGCACTAGAGCTGGCAATCAAGCCCAATACACGTGAGCTGGTCCGACCCGGCCCGTAAAAACCCGCGCCCGGCTTGGCTGGTTTCTAAACAAGCCGGGTTAGGGTTGGAGAAATGTTGGCTTGTTGAAAAACGGGTTAGCCCGCACCGGTCCGTGAAACCCGCAGGTGTACCCGTTAACCCACATCTCTATCCCCACCCCCATAGATTACGCCGCGTGTCCCGCTCCTTTCACTGTACGCGTGTCATATAAAAAAAAAACCTAGCAAAAGTCTTTCCTTTCTTTCTTTTTTTCTTTCTCCTTCTTCAGTTCTTCTTCCCTCGACGAATCCCTCCTTCCCTGAATCCCTAACGGTGACGGACAAAGAAATAGAAAGCTTGAAAACCCGTAGATCTAAAGATCAAAGGAAGGTAGTTTTATCTTAATCAGATTCTCCTCTTTTTTTCATTTTTGATTTTCTATTTCTAGGGTTTTACTTTTACATCTGTTTATGTCGAATTTTTTTTTTTGATTTAGTTTTTGCTCAATGTTGATTGTTGATAACTTGATATTGGTTTGCTCAATACTAATTTTCCATTTGATTATGAAATTTTCATACATGATAAAGTTGATGTGAACTGTGAAGGATTATTTTTCTATAAAAATTATTATGATTTGATGATAGAATTAGAGAGTAATTAAACACAAAACCCCCTCTTGTTACAGGTATTAAAAGGTTCTGATTTGATGTTTTGCTCAATCTGTAGATTTTGTACAAAGTTAGATGTGAGTGATATACTGTCATACTTATAGTACTTATGCATCTTCAGTGTTGATGTTTAAATTTTGAAATTGTGATAGTGATACAATGGTGTTGGTTCACTGATTTGAATTACCAATTTGTCATTTTGTTAATGTATGTTGTATGTTACTCTGTTTCTTTTATTTCCTGCAAGTTATGCTAAATATTGTTAAATATGAACTGATTTTTTGGTTCAAATGCTCCATACAGGATGTCAAGTGTACATGTACATGAACAAGATCATTATAATGATGTTATGAGTGAGGATGATGATGTTGAGATGATAGACTCTATGAATGATTCTCCAACTGTTGGTTGTGCATCTGCATCAGTTTTAGGTGGAAAGAAACAGAAACTTAGATCTGCTGTTTGGGAATATTTTGAGCTCGTAGTTGATGCAGATGGTTCAAAGAAGGGAGTGTGCAAAGCTTGTGGCCAGGGATATAGATATGAGAGCCAGAAAGGTGGAACCTCAACTATGAAGAGGCATAAGTGCCATAAACGTGAGTTTCATGATGTAGGGCAGATGATATTATCTGCAAAGAATGACCAGATGTCTACCCGCCTACGCAAAGTTGATCAGATGAAATTACGAGATCTTTTTTCAACATTAATCATTGCCAGAAATGTTCCATTTGCTGTGGTGGAGTGGAAAGAATTTAGGAACATATGTAGTTATTTAAATGAGGATGCTAAACCAATATCAAGGAATACTGGGAAAGCCGATGTTGTCAAAAAACATAAAGCACAAAAATAAGTAATTCGAAACAAATTGAGACTTGCTCCAGGTATGATTCACAATTTCAAATCTTACTGACCCATCATCCATATGTTTTGTTTTATACAATTTCAAATCTTGCTGATATGTATGACACTATGACTTACCCTTACAGGTAGGATATGTCTAACATCAGACATGTGGACTTCAGTTACGACCACTGGATATATAAGCTTGACTGTGCACTTTCTTGATCAAAATTGGGAGTTAAAGAAGTTTCTCCTGAATTTCTGTCCCCTTCCACCACCACATACAGGTGAATCACTTACTTAAGTCTTGAGATCTTTTATTTTTAGTGCATGTGATAACCTTGCTGCATAAATATGCTTTAACTTTTCCCCTTTACACTACTTCATGCAGGTGAAAACCTTGTTGCTAAGCTATTTGCAATGATTGAAGATTGGGGAATTGAAGAAAAGGTATCCAACATCACATTGGATAATGCTGCAAATAATGGAGCTTGTGTTAGAATTATGAAGAGTAGACTTGTTGCAAAGAAGATCATGTTTAACAAGGGAAAATACTTTCATGTGCGTTGTTGTGCTCACATCTTAGCTCTTATTGTAAAACATGGACTTGAGATGATTGATCCAGCTGTGCTCAAGATAAGAAAGTCAGTAAAGTCCCTTAAAAAATCCCAAGTGAGAAAACAAAAGTTCTTGGACATTGTTGGTAATCTAGGAATGTCAGGAGAAAGAAGGGGTATTCGTCAAGACGTGAAAACCAGGTGAGTTTCCACTTTTCTTTTGTTATACCGTTAGAGAATTTTATTGTTGTTTATAATATACTCACCAAGTGTTTGTTCTTTACAGATGGAATTCAACTTATCTTATGCTAGATAGTTGTCTTGTGTATAAAAGTGTTTTCGCTCATTTGAAGGAAGTGGATCCAGACTTTGAAGATTGTCCAACTGATGAAGAATGGGACCAAATTGAAGTAGTCACAAAGTTTCTCAATACTTTTTATGATCTCACAACTAAATTTTCTGGTAGTAAGTACCCTACTTCCAATCTATATTTTGAAGGAGTTTGTCAAGTTCGGGTTTTACTAAAGAAAGAAAGCACAAATAGAATTCAATACATTAGGAACATGGTAAAAACTATGCAAGAAAAATTTGACATTTATTGGGATAACTTGAGTCCTATATTGGCTATGGCAGTTGTGTTAGATCCTAGATTGAAAATGAAGTTTCTAAAATTTACTTACTCCAAGTTATATCCTGATGTGAGACAATTAGAGGATAAGGTTGATCTTGTTCGTAGTGATATGATAGAACTTTATAATGAGTATCACAGCTTGTCAAATTCAAGAGTTTCCGACAGTGGATCTCAGAATTTGGGTATTCAAATTGGTGGGAATTCTGACCTTCAAGGAAGTGAGCTTATGGAGGTAATTTTAAAGCTTGTTTATGGTACTTTTTATGGATTATTATGTATGTATTTCTATAGTTGTAAGTCTTAAATGGTTAGGAAGTACGTCAGTGACTAATGAATCTTGCTCACAATTCAAATTTTGAATCTAAATTCAGATGTTGCTACATAAATATGCTTGTTTCATGCAGGAATATGCTGCAGCACAGGAAAATGGTGGTGATATGCAATATGATTTGTCTGAGTTAGATCAATATCTTAGCAAGATATATGGATGTTCTTTATAACAACCATTCGATATACTAAAGTATTGGAAACGCCAGGAACAACGATTTCCAGTACTTTCAAGAATGGCGGGGGATATTTTGTCAATTCCTATTTCAACCGTCGCTTCGGAATCTGCATTTAGCATTGGTGGAAGGGTAATTGATCGATTTCGCAGTTCCTTATTACCTGAAAATGCTGAGGCGTTGATAACAACTCGTGACTGGGAACATGGAATTGGTAAGTGCTTAAGTGGTTCACTCAACTCGTGATTGGGGACATTTGAAGAAGAATATTTTATTTAGTTGAATGTCTAAATATCATATGTAACATTGATTCTTTTTATACATGTAGGAAAAGAAGAGTTGGATCAGGACAATGGGATTATTCATGAAGATGTATTAGGCATTGAACCTGTTAGTGGTGCACTCAATGGTGATGATGGGGCAGTGGAGGATGATGGGGAAGTAAGTTCATACGCTTCTAGTTAGTATGCGTACTTCTTCAATATAAAGCATGGTATGCAGTATGCACATTCCATGTTTTTGACTTGATCTTTTCTTTTGTTTGATTTTTTTTTTGCTTCAAATGACAGATGCATATTGAATAGTTGGAGGAACTCAATGACTAGTAGTATACTCTGTGTTCCTTTCAAGTTTCAATGCAGACTTAGTGTCAAATTATTTTTAAGTTTTGTAATTTTGATATTAAGGTTTCCTTGGTGTGAGTGTGAGACTGAGTCTTTCTGTTTGTGTGAGTGTGACTGTTAAATTAAATGTGTTGATTGAATTGAATTTGAATCAAAATATCAAAACTATGTCAGAATCGGTTTCTGGCGAGTCAACTCACTGGCCACAAACCAGCTAACCCGTAACCCGCAAGCTTAACCCGTTACGGGCGCGGGTTGGAAAAATGACAGCCCGTGAAGAATAACGGCCCGCAAGCTTTGGCATGTTTTAAACCGCAACCCGTATAACCCGTAACAAGCCAGCCCCGTTTTCCCGTTTGCCAGCTCTAGCCGGCACTCTCTGAAACTCAACTTTGGGGTTCGCGATTCTGACGATTCTAATCCAACCCCACTGCTATAAATCGATTTTGACTTCGATTGGGCATCTGATTTCTCTCTTGGATGCATGGTTCTGATTCGGGTAGGTTAATCGACAAAGAAAATGTTGAATCATCGTCGACGAAGAATGGATTAAGAACGATGAAGAAGATGGAAGAATTTTTTTTTTCTTCTAAAACCGACACCTAGCACTACCGGAACTGAAATGGGGATATAAGAATTTTTTTTTTTGGTTTTTGATTTAAAAGTTTTAGGGGAAAGGGTATTTTGGTATTTTCATAATAAAAAGTCACCCCTTATCAGCCACCCCTGGTTTGGGGAAGTAATTAGTATCCCCCAATTGCGCGTTCCATAACAAAGACAAAACACTGTTCACACAAAAAATATATATATATGATATAAGAGATCCTACAACACGAGTTGACTGGAGTTGACAAACACCTAAATACTTACTAGCAAGTGATGACAGAATTCAAGTCTCAGAAGAAATTTTACAACACACAAACTGTACGTACTACAAGTATTACTGGATAAGAGGCCAGGTTAATGCAATGGGACTCCTCACAACATGTACTCCGTCTGTCCATTCAATTGAACCAAACGAAGAGTTTTCCTCAGGTGTAGTCAAGCTTGTAAATGTAATTTCATATGACATATTTTGGTTAGGCGTGGTGAACTCAAGTACGCTCGGTGAAACACTGATTTCAGCCGATGGTGGACTATTGACCTTTACTCTGTAAATCACATCTTCTGATTTTCCAACATTTGTAACCACTCTCTTGTGCTTGACAACTGAATTTGGTGGCTCAAAAACAACAGAAAATGACGGGTACTTCAGATCGCCAGGACCAGTAACTGACGTATGCGAATTGCAGTCGACTGTTTTATCCTGGATGAAACGCGTAATTTGTGCCTGGTTGTACCCAATGGAGCTAAGGAATGCCTCGTAATCGCTTGGCTGAATATCATATACCAAACCAGGGTTTAAGGCTTTGCTGGGGTCAACGTGTCCTGCACCATGTATGAATGGTATTGAATTGCTTCCTGTTGAAAGATCCATAAATGTGTTATTTGCATTGTCTAGATTATAGGCAGTAGTCATAAGAGCAGACTTGATTGCAGCCGAAGACCAGTCAGGATATGCCCTTCGAAGCATCTCAGCCAGTCCGTTGACATGAGGGCATGCCATAGAAGTACCAGATACTATGTTAAACTCCACGCGTCTTTTATCGACCTCAAGTCCTGTTGGACCAACAACACCAGTCCAAGCAGCCAAGATATTAATATCGGGTGCGATAACATCCGGTTTAAGTATCTGGGTGTTATAATGTTAAGATGAGAATGAGACTCTCCAGCTGGAAGAACTCACCACTAAATCCTGCATGGAGAGAAGTTTTAATTAAATCAGTCACTTCTACTGCCAATATTTATCAAATGAACTGCTTCAGAATACCAAAACAAATTTGTCAAGACATGAACAAGCTTCAAAGAGACTTCTTCTGGGGGAAGAACATGGAAAACCCTACTGGTTATTGCCCCAAAGCTTGGACAGCTATATGCAAACCCAAGGAGCTTGGAGGTCTAGGCTTTATGAACATGGAACTTTTCAACAGTTCTATGATAACAAAAATAGGATGGAGATTGGAGCATGGAGCATGATAAGGATTCCCTCTAGTTTCAATTGATGGATGCTAAGTACTTAATAGGTAGAAATGTACTAAATATGAATACCAACGCTAAATATGGAGATTCCTGGATATGGAAAGGGATTCTTGAAGGAATTCAAAACATCCAACAACACTGTTTCTGGAGAATTGACAATATGGCAACAAAATAAATATTTGGGAGGACATATGGATTCCTAATTCTACTGAAAAGCTAACAAAACCTACACACTTCCCAAATGATGTGGAGCTGCTAGTTCACTTAATGACAGATCACAGGGAATGGAACACTCAGCTCATTCAACAAATCTTCAACCCTGCCATTGCTCAGTCTATCATTGATCTGGCTATCCATCCTTGAGAAGAAGACAACATGCAATGGAATCTCAACAACACTGGAAAATTCTCTGTTAAAGCTCTATACAAAGCCAAAATAGAGAACTTATACAGAAATGACCAAATAACAAGAAACTGGGAAGCTATCTGGAAGTTGGATGTTGCTCCTGCCATCAAAATCTTTATCTGGAAATGTGCTCATGAAATCCTCCCAACCAATGCTAAAACTGCTAGCATTCTTCATTATATTGATCCCATATGCACTATTTGCAAAAGTGGGGAGGAGACAATGACATATATGTTCCTAAATTGCCCAGCTGCTACTAAGGTTTGGCAGCATATATTTGGTGAAACACATGATCTTTTTGGTCATCAAACTCTTTTCATGGATTGGTTCAATTCTTGGTTTCAACACACAAGCAGCAGTGAAAACATCAACACTTATGTCACTATTTGTTGGTATTTATGGAAGGCTAGATGTGATATAGTCTTTCAAAACATAATACCCAATGCTAAGAAAACAGTCAGTAGTATTCAACAACACTTATGTGATTACAATAGAATCCACCACATGCCTCTCCATGTTCTGAATTCTCAGGAATTAATCACACACATGGGTCCTCAAAGTGCAGCAACTGAATTCCTTATTGGGACTCAACGAATGCAGCATTATGGTTTCATAATCAAAATCTGCACCATACATGATCCTAACAATTACCAGTTCTTCTCTGCTCTAACAATTTCTGATTTTGCAGGAAAATATGTTGATAGCATAGGACACACATGACAATGGGGAGCTCAAGGAATCACAGGAGGAGCAGACTTAGCCTTTGGATGGGCGGAGGACAAGCATCACATGAATATCGAAATACATGCTGAAACCAATGAAATTCTGGAACACTTGATCAAAAACCTTTACATCAAAGCAATTCAAGGATGATTCAACATGACTTACTACAGAAACAAGCAACTTCGGAATGAAGACGGCTCCTTACTCGTTAAACTTGTAACCTTTGTTTTAATGGGTCTTAAACTTATCCATAGATCCCAAAATCTTCAAGCCTTAAATATGGCCACGGTATGTAAAAACATTAATAGGGGTCAGATGCTTGCCAAAGCATTGACTCCCCTACTATTTCTGTATGCATTATTCCTTGGGCTTTGCCTAAGTTTTCTTTAAAAAAAAAAAAAAGTTAATAAAAAAATAAATAAAAAAGGTGTTATAATGTTAGGTCCGCGGCTAGAAGATGCAGCGACTTTAGGAGCTGAAGGAGAGGATCCAATCACTGTTCCCTTAAAATCGAACGACGCTGTAGGATTTTGCTGTGTGCTGATGTAATCTAGAATCTCAACACCACCACTGTAAGTCACTGTTGCTCCTGGAATTAGATGTGAAACAGCATCTAATTCATCTCCGCTCTCTCGTAAATTTGCGATAATTATTCCAACACCACCAGCAATTTTGACTGCATTTTCTTTATCAGCTCTTTCAATTCCATCACCATCAAGACAAAGAACAATCTTTCCTGCAGCTTCAGTGGAATTTAGTTCCCCTTCTTTGCAATAACTGCTACCAGGAAAAAAAACTAGATCTATATTGGGTTTATTGAGTGGCTTCCCTGAATATAACGATGCACCATTGATAACTCTCCCGTCGCTAATATCACGTTACAAGGAAATTCTCTATCTAGCGTAGATGCTCCAACGGTAAGAATCCATGGCGCAGCATTAGTAACCGTGGCTAGACGAGGACCCAAATTTCCTGCAGAGGCAGTAACTAAAACTCCTTTCATCGCAGCACCAAATGTCGCATCGGCAATTTGATCAACATAATACGGTTTTTTCCCAGGGCTTTGGGGACCAACAGACAAAGAGATCACATCAACCCCATCTGCCACAGCTTGATCTATTCCACGAAGAATATCCGCATTAGCTTGTTATCTAAACACTCAATCAATGAATCTCTCTATTTTGGTTCAATCTTGATATGGTATCGAGCAAGGTTAAGGATCCTTGTATCTAGTATTGAACCATGGGAGATTCGAATCTGAGAAAATTCTAAACCACAAAACCTTGACACAATTATTTTTCAATCGATGGGTCATCGTTCAAGGCAGGAATTACTTTGGATGAATCAAATTATGATCTGTGGTCTCAAATCATTGAGATGCATATTGCCGAGAAGGAGAAGATCTCCTTTATGGCGTGACGTCTCAGTTCCATCTAAAAATGATGACAAGTATGATAAATGGTATGCAGAAAATCAAAAGGTCAAGAGATGTCTATTAATGTCTATGTCACGAGAAATAATGAAACGATATATTCGTTTACCTCCGCTCGTGAGATGCGGGATCTTGTTTCTAAGGCTTTCTATGATGGAGCGGATGAACTACAAATTTATATCTTAAATCAAAGGGCTTTCTGCCAGGCAGTAAAATGGTAGACCACTCCGGTCTATTATGGGGAATTAGTAGAAATCTTCGGTGAGCTAGATCACCGTGATAAGGTGATTATAGAAAATGAAAAAGATGTTGAACTATATCGAAAATCAGTTCAACGTATGAGGGTGCATATTTTTCTTGTTGGTTTAGACAGTGAATTTGAACAAATACGTGGGGAAATTCTAAGGAAGGATCCCATACTTGAATTAGAACCTTGTTATGCTTTGGTACGACGTGAATCTGTTCGGCATACTACAATGAACAAAGGAACTGAAGTTGATACTTTGCAATGGCAACCGTCGTCAATACAACATTAAAGATAAGTCCGCCACCTGCACTCATTGTAATAAACGTGGTCATACCAAAGACAACTGCTTTGAGATTGTCGGGTATCCAGTTAGTGGGATAAGCGCGATCCCAAGAAAAAGAACTCAGTTAAAGACATGTGGTTAGCAATCTAACATCCGCTATGGAAACAACCAATGGTAAGGTTTTTAATGTTTCGCAAGTTGTTCCTAATAACTCATGGATAATTGATTCGGGTTGCACAGACCATATGACTTTTGATTCCAGACAGGTTTCTCCTCTTAAAACATCCATACACAACCTCCGTTTACAAATGACCAGATGGATCTTTGGCTCCGATGAATTGGAGAACAATCATTAAATCTTACTGATACATTGAGTCTAGATTCGGTTTTAGTCGTTCCCTCTTTAAGTTATAATCTATTATCAGTTTCCCAAATTACTAATGTCTTACATTGTGTTGTTATTTTTTTGGCCTAATTCTTGTGTGTTTAAGGACATCCAACAATGAACGATTGGATCTGGGGTTAGAAGAGGAAAGCTCTACTATCTAGATTTGGCGTCAAAAATTTCAGAAAGATTATCTAATGCTTTAGCTGTGAATGGTACTCATGGGGAGAAGGAGAAATCGCAAATTTGGTTATGGCATAGACGGTTAGGGCATGCTTCTTTTGGCTACTTAAAAAGGCTATTTCCTAGTCTATTTTCAAAGGTTGATGTTTCTAGTTTTCAATGTGAAGAATGTGAACTAGCTAAAAGCCATCGTACTTTGTTTCCATCAATTTTAAATAAAAGTCCTATTACGTTCATGATTATTCATTCTGATGTTTGGGGGCCGTCTAAAGTTAACACTCTTGGAAGCGCACGATGGTTCGTCACCTTTATTGATGATTGCACTAGGATGACATGGGTTTGCTTGATGAAATCAAAAGATGAAGTGAATAATTTATTTCAGAGGTTTCACAAATTAGTCAACACAGTACAATAAAAAGATTCAAGTTCTTCAAGTGACAACGGAGGCGAATATTTAAGTACCGATTTTCAACATTATTTAAGAGAATGTGGTATTGTTCATTAAGACAACTTGTCCTAATACTCCTCAAAGAATGGGGTAGGCTGAAAGAAAAAACAGTCACTTGCTTGAAGTTGTGCGTGCTTCATTAATATCAGCTCATATGCCGTTAACTTATTGGGGTGAAGCTCTTACCTCTAAAGATATGTGATCAACCGCACACCTTCCAAGACTATCATTTTTCAGACACCATTTCAAGCTCTCACTTGAGGCAACAGTTTCACCAACAGTTCCAAACTTGCCACCACGCATATTTGGTTGTGTAGCATTTGTGCACTTACACAAGAACCAACGGAGCAAGTTATCTCCCGAGCTTTAAAATGTGTCTTCGTGGGATATCTTGCAAGTCAGAAAGGGTATAGGTGCTACCATCCTCCAACTAAAGAATGTACATCACATTGGATGTTAAGTTTCACGAACACGTGATGTATTAATCAAGTCGAACCAGGGGAGTATGAAAAAGAAATTTAGACTCTTGACTATGAAGAAGACATAATCGAAGAAGATGTTGTTCTTCATATTCCAAAAGAACAGAAAGTTAGTGGGGAAAAATTAACGGAGATGGTGAAATTGAAGCTATAAATGAAGTTGAAGAAGATAATGCGAGATGGATCAGAAGATAATGCAGATGAAGTTGAAGAAGATAATGATACATCACCAACCCCAATCCAACCGTTCATTGAAGATGTTCTTGAACTGGAAAGAAACAATTGCAGAACGTCGGAATAGAGGTATCCCTAAAACTATGTATGAACCTGATATTTCATTAAAAGCTAAATATCACATGAGTAATTATGTCTCTAATCACCGATCTGATGAGAATCAAATAAGTCATTTGTGAATCAATTATCTCATGTAGTTATTCCTAACAGCGTGCGGGAAGCATTATCGATCCGAAATGGAGGAAGCTATGATCGATGAGATGAAATCCTTACAAGAAAATAATACTTGGGACATGGTTGAATTTCTAGAAGGAAAGAAAGTCGTGGGATGTCGTTGGGTTTTTACGGTCAAATACAAGGCAAATGGTGAAATTGAGCAGCTTTAAGGCAAGATTGGTTGCTAAGGGTATAGCGGACTTATGGTGTAGATTATAATGAGACATTCACACTGTAGCTAAAATGAATACGATCATGAGTCTTGTTGTCTCTTGCTGCAAATTTTGGTTGGCCATTGCAACAGTTTGATGTCAAGAACGCCTTTTTACATGGAGATTTGTCCGAAGAAGTGTATATGCAGCTTCACGGGAATGATGGAGTCGAGTTGCATAACGGAAAAGTTTGTAGGTTAAACAAGTCATTGTATGGTCGAAACAATCTCCGAGAGCGTGGTTTGGAAGATTTACCAAGTCTATGAGAGCATTTGGTTATCGCCAGGGAAAATTCAGATCATACTTTATTCTTAAAAAGAAATCGAGGTAAGATTACGCTTTAATCATATATGTAGATGACATGATAGAATTACGAGGAGATGATCCGAGAAGAAAGAAAGGCTCTCAAAATTATCTATCAAGTGAATTTCGGATGAAGGATCTTGCTTCTTTAAAATACTTCCTTGGAATTGAAGTATCTCGATGTGAAGGAATATTCTTGTCACAAAGAAAATATGCCCTTGATTTGTTGGAGGAAACAGGAGATGACATGTCAACTGTAGATACACGATGAGATCCAGGTTTGAAATTATGTTCGGATGGCAACCAAGTACTGTTGATAAAGGAAGATACCAAAAGGCTCGTGGGTAGCCTAATGTTGGCACATACAAGACCCGATCTTGCATATGCATTGAGTATTGTTAGTCAATTCATGCATAATCTGGAGAACCACATATGAATGCGTAATGTCACGAATCCTAAGATACACGAAGTCGCTCCGGGAAAAGGGATCTTGTTTAAGAAAGGTCAAGACTTCAAAGTATGGAGGCATATCGATTGACTATGGTGGGTCATGTGATGATATGAGGTCTACCAGGATATTTTACCTTCGTTGGGGTAATCTTGTTACATGGAGAAGCAAAAAAACAAGGAGTTGTTTCACGATCAAGTCGAGGTGAAGGGCGAGGTATGGTATTTGGGTATCTGCGAAGTTATGTGGTTAAAACGTCACTAAGCGAATTGGGGTATCCTCTAGAAACCAATTCGTTTATCTTTGCGATAACAAGCGGCGTGTGATATTGCACACAATCCAGTTCATCATGATCGCACAAAACATGTGGATATAGATAGGTTCTTCATTAAAGAGAAGTTGGATAATGGGATCGTGGAGTTACCTAGAATTATATCGGAAGAGCAGTGTAGCGATATTCTAACTAAAGCAGTTCAAGTAAAATTTTGAAGTTTGTTGCAAGCTAGGCATGAGCGACATATATGCACCGGCTTGAGGGGAGTGTTAGAATTACCTCTAAGCATGTTCTAAACATGTAGATTATTCTAGAAACAAAGAATATAAGGTAAGCCTCCATAGGCATAGTTGTTAGCCTCCAAAGGCATAGTTGTTAGCCTCCATAAGCATAGTTGTTAGCCTCCAAAGGCATAGTTGTTAGCCTCCATAGGCATAGTTCTCTTCTTCTCTTTGTAAGCCTATAAATAGGCATTTGTAGTATCATTTGTAATCATCCAAAAAAAATATCAAAAACATTGTATTCTTGTTATCTAAACACTCAATCAATGAATCTCTCTATTTTGGTTCAATCTTGATAATTAGCACATCCCTTACTCCAGCATATCTTGTATGAAGCAATTCTTGCCTTGGTAACCATTCCTTTTGCTTCTCCAACACCGTATTCAAACAATCCAGCATTCTTAACTACAGATCCAGCTGCAGTTGATGCCGTATGCGTACCATGTCCATCTGTATCTCTTGGAGATTTCAAGTCGTTGCTCTCGTTTAGCAGTCCATCTCCTTCAATTCCTTCGTAATAAGCTCGAGCGCCAATTATCTTTTTGTTGCACAATGTGTTGGGGAAATCAACGCCAGGCTCACAAATACCTTTCCATCTCACTGGCACGGGATTAGTTATACGCGTGTCATTGAAACTTTGACGCTCCGGCCATATTCCGGTATCAAAAACTCCAATAATGATGTCCTCACCATATTCTGAGTCAGGCCAGAGACCAGAGTTATCACTGAGACCAAGAAACTGAGGAGTGCGAGTAGTATGGAGTTGGTGAATTTCTTGAGGGAGGACTGCAAGGAACCCTGGCTGAAGACGGAGATGTGATGCTTGGGATGGAGTGAGTCTAGCAGCAAATCCATGGAAAACATTTTTATATGTGTAAATGATATTTTCACGTGGATCGGACGAAGAAAGATGTGCAGGAAGAGATTGAAGAGTTGAGGTATACCAATCACAGTGAGAAGGAAAAATGGACGGTTTTTCTAGTTTAGAAACATGAATGATGAATGTTTTCGGTTTTTCGTCATCAAATGGTGACGATAGTGCGTCAGAATATGCAGAAGAAAGTAGTATAGGTAGGATCACAAAAAAAGATCCGACAAATGAGGCAGTTGTCTTCGACATTGCTAATTCTGCATTGTCGTGAATTTGATATCGATTTATCAATATCAATATATAGAAGTAATGCTCCTAAGTTATAAGGTCCCAGTACCAACCAACCATATATTCATTGCACAGCAATAATGCACACAAGTCATTAATTCATTTCAACCATATTACTTTCAAGATCCCAATTCCTGACTTGCCCAATCTTAAACCAGTGATTACGTTATTATTCTCCGAGACATAATTGTATACCTTATTGAATACAATGCTGAGTAGAAAGATATGACAGAATTCAATTTTCAGAAAATTCTTGGACCTAATTTTATTTCAAGGGCCAAATCAATTGACCCAACCTCAAATTTGGCAATGTTCTCAGCCTTGAATGTAAATTCACAAGGCAGACTTTGGTTACTCAAGGCGAACGCAAGTATGCTTGGGGAAACACTGATTTTAGCCGAGGATGGACTATTAACCTTTACCATGGAAACCCCTGATGGTTGTTCGAATTCCATCAGCAAGCTTATAAGCATCAAAAACTTGGATATATCGGAAAAATTGCGTCAAGCAATGGAGAAGACTAGCGAAATAGCAGAATGTCCAGGGTATGCGAATTTCATCTGTCACATCTTAGAGGCACAAGATAAGGATTTACGTCAATCAATTGAGAATAATACTAGCACTAGCACAGCTGCAGCAGAATGTAGAGGATTTATGTGCGAAAGTTTCGTCAGTAAGCCTCTACGTTTGGATATTCCATGCTTTAAAAACTTGGGGGTGTCCACTGATTTACGCCGATCACTCGAGAAGATTAGCACAGCTGCAGCAGAATGTTCAACCCTTTGGAACAATAAAATCACCACGAATTTTGGAAAGATGGTGGTGCCTATTTCTGACTTTCAGAAGCTGTTGGAAAGTCATGGTCAGCTGTTTTGGCACAACTGCATTTTGTTGGAGAATGGTGAGAAAGTCGATGGTCACCAATTACGGAGACGGATCCGTCGTTCTTGCTTCCAGAATTAACTTCAGAATCATACTGGGAAAAGGCAAATAAAGAGTACTGGAGGATGCGTCAAAATTGTTGTTGTCTTAACTGGGATGTTCTCCAGGGGCTAATTGTTGGTAAAAGTCCTGTTGCAGAAATACTGATTGGTTGTTTTAGCGATGTACTCATTAAGGGAAAATTGATCGAGAAGGAATGTATTGATGCTTTACAGCATAAGAAGCAAAAACCTGGCATTCCTGTTGTTGAGCCCGTATCTGAAACTGTGTTTGCCGAGTCTGTCAGAAAAACGTCGAAGCAGTTCAGAAACTAGTTTCATTAAGGAATTCCATTCTTTCAGAAGGCTCGCCTCACGCAAACCTCACTTTATGGAAAGTTCTATTCGAGTCTTCCTTGGTGAATCTTCAAGTGGATGTTATACGTGAAAACCTTGACGAAACAATCAATCTCGGGGTCAAACTATTAGATAGTGCTGCTCAGCTCAAAGACTCGACAGACTTGAATCAGCTTCATGCGTCAATTGTTAAACTAATTGAATCTTATAAAGGAGTCTTGCTCGACTTCTTAGCCATGCACAAAGACAATGGCAGAAATGACTAGCATTGTAGCAGTAGTGTTCGTTCCGCGATGTATTTACATGATAACTTTAGAGCATCTAGGTCTGGATTTGTCATTTGAGGAAAACGCCGACAATGATATCAGACTAGATGAGCTTGACATGGAAGATCCTGATGTCAGGTATGACAATATTTCAAATGCGACACATTTGATGGTTAGAGCAACAATCACTTTGTTTGGATGAATTTCTTTAACTAATGCTTTATATCTTCTTGAAAATCCATTAATCAAAACAAAAATTATGGAAAACCCATTGATCAAAGACTAAGAAATGCAAAATTCTGAAAACTATAAAAGGGTTCAATGTAGACATTAAATTCCTTAGATACAATCAAATGAGAAAGTTAAAAAAACTCAATTCATAAAGAACCGTAACATATTAAGCGTAACATATAAAATGTTACTTGATTGATAGGCATTTTGTTCTGGTTTCTTCCAATGCACTTGAGAAGCTTTGTTAAAAATGGTGATGATAATGGAAGTCCGGAAATGTGGTGTTTTATATGGTTGGTTTTTGCTTTAACATTCATGTAATAAATATTGGTTTATGGGGTAGATTTTTCCGAGCATTATATTTTATTGAGAGACCAAATAGGACAGTCCACACCAGCTGACTTGCATCATCACAACAAAACAATTTAAACCAACCTATTTCTCAAATGTTAGCCTTTCTATCTTTATGAGATCTTTATGAGACAAAGTAGTATGACTTAGCGGACTTTAAACATTACATATACTTCCCGCGCGATGATATTCGTTATTGATGTCATTTGGGAATGTTCCAAATCGATTAAGATATAGTAAAATAACTATTGCAAACTGGATATAGGAACAGTACATGTACCGTAATTGTATTGGTTTCGGATAAGTGGTACACATACCCATTACATGTACCAGCGTAGATCCATCTAGGTAACAACTTTCGGTACATGTTCCCAGTACGCATACCTAAATGGTTTGTTCGTGAATTGGCTTTTTGGTACCGTACGCAGTACGCATACCAAATCATTCTCAGTTTGGAAACTGACTTACGATACACGTACCCAGTATGCGTACCACAATAGTATGTCCGAAAAATCGCCTTTAAGGATATATGTACCATGGCAGTGATAGTTCACGAATTTGGGTTGGTACATATATCCGGTATGCATACCATCCCTGCTGAATATTTTCAGATGCATGTAAACTGTTTTTTACGATATGTTTTGCATTTGATTAACTCTCTAAAACATCTCTAAGACATATTTGATCACTTAATAATTTGTGATTGTTGTTCAAGATTAAAGTCTAAAGTGTTAAATGAATATGGCTAAGCTTATCGTTCAAATGGTTAACCAACCATCAACTATCATTATACACGGTTCGGTTACGACTGTCCATACTGTATATTCTACTATGTGAATTTCAAGTTGAATTTCTCACATGCTTACGTGAAACCATAACTAGAGTTTCATTTGAACAAAGAAAGTGTTTGCTTGATTACCAAGCTACCTTAGCGTGAATCTTAAGAAACCTTCGATCTTTAAAATATTTAAATAAAGAAACTCAAACAACTGGGAACTTTAATCCCTGACATATTTGTGTGTCCTAGTTGTATGCTAGAGTCGTCCTTTATTAACCTAGGTTTTTTCTGCAAAGCATAATTAGGTTAACGACTTAAAGACTATACTTAGGGATTCTTGAAGCCAGGTCCGACTATCTTTACCTTAATAGTTAGTGTATCCTGATCTTGCTTTTCTGTTATCGGGGTTTTCGTAATCTATTTAAGGCAAGATAAATAGTAATCACAAAGTTTCTTTGTCTCAGACTTTGTATTTCCGTAAGATAGATATTTGATAATGATTTGTAATTGAATTCGTCTAAGATTTTTCTTGTGAGGTGAATAATAATCTAGGATGCTCTTAGGGAGTACAAGTTCCGGATTTGAGGTTTGCTAGTTCTGTTATTGCAAACATATTTCCACACTTTGATCTCACGATCTAAACGGAAATCATATCGGCTTATCTGTTTGAGGAAGATTGGTATCAAAAGTCCTCACTTAGGTTAAAACACCTTTTAGGTTGTAAAGGACGTCATCTAAGGGAATCAATTGCGTAGAATGTTACGAGATTCAAGAGACGTAAGGAGCGTAACTATAACTGAATCGCTTGAAGGGAGGATTTGGTCTCAACTACATTCCAGTCTGAAGTTATGATAATAGGCTAGTGTCTGTAGCAGTTTATTACAGTCTGGTGTTCAAATTTGGACGAGGTCCTATAGTATTTCTGTAGTTGCAGTTTCCTCGTTAACTAAACTTCCGGTATCTTGTGTTTTTCCCTTTTCGCATTTTATTGTTTATCTTTATAACAATATTATCACAAGTAGTACTTAATCATTATTATTAGGTACATCCATCTTGATTGTGATCGATTATAAGAACTTGTTGTTTTAGAATTCGTATCTTGAAAGATAGATAACAAGTTTCATACTTCGCAGAATTTTGATCCGGTTATTTGGATACAACTCGATTGAACTTGGATATTGATCTGCAGAATCGTCCAAGTACTCTCATAGCTTAATCAGGTTCACGAACTTGTTGTTTAGAAAATTATGATTGTGAGAGAAAGAGATATAAACTCTTTATACAATTTTGTTCAAGTATCATTAAGTTGGTCTACTTGGAATTGTACTAAGGTTTCACCATACAGGTTTCCGAACGAAAAATTTGATGGTGTATAATCATGAGACAAATTTAATATCACAACAAAAATTTGGATAAAGTGCAAGGGTCAAACCGTCAGATTGAAGACTTCGTGTCCTTTACCTTTTCTTATAACAAAAATCTATGTATTGAAAAATAATGAAATTTGATTTTAATTGAAAAATATTTTGCTCGTGTGCTCGAGTATTTTAGCAGCATCATAACTAACAATTATGAAATATGAGAGGACTTACTCTAATACACTTTTTAGAGAATCAACTAAACAGTCAGACTCAATCTAGAATAAAGTATATCAAAGAGTTTAATATCTCTAACTCTTAATTCAATCCGCGATCAGCAAATAGAAATCTGCGAGCCTGATTGAATATAAGAGGAGTTACTTGAACGGCACCAAAGACCAATGTTCAAGTGTCAATCAATGTAAATCAACAACCCAAGGTTGGACATTCTAATTAATTGATCTTAACGCACAACATGTGATATTTCAATTATATAACAAAATATAATGCGGAGACACCAGAATTTTGTTAACGAGGAAACCTCAAATGCAGAAAAACCCCGGGACCTAGTCCATATTGAACACCATACTGTATTAAGCCGATACAGACACTAGCCTGCTACCAATTAACTTCGGACTGGACAGTAGTTGAACCCTCATCAATCTCACACTGATTCAAGGTACAGTTGCGCTCCTTACGTCTCTGATCCCAGCAAGATACTACGCACTTGATTCCTTTAGTTGATCTCTCCCACAACCAAGAGTTGCTACGACCAAAAATCGAAGACTTGAAAGACAAATCTGTCTCACACGGAAAAGTCTATAGGATTGAATAAATCTGTTTCCCACAGAAATACCCAAGAGTTTTTGTTCTGTCTTATGATAAATCAAGGTGAGCATGAACCAATTGATAACCTGGACATATATTCCCGAAGAACAGCCTAGAATTATCAATCACCTCACAACAAACTTAATCGACTTGTATCGGACCAGAAAATCTCCCTTCTAATGGATTAATTTTTCAACCCAATTAGCAAGGCCAAACCTCTGGCACGTCACTCGAAAGAAAAAGATCGATAAAAATAAATAATTAAACACAGTAAAGGAAAGACATAAAATAGGGGAGAGAACTAAAAACTCTTGCTAAATATAATTAAATCAACACCAGTACAAGATGTTACATAATCATAGAGAGAAGCGTGTTTGAGCAAAAAAAAATTTAAGAAGAAAAGAGAATCCAAATCAATTGGAATACTTCAATACCACTTTTATTTATTAAATATAAATACAAGTTTTGTAAAGTAACATTCATTTGCAAAGGCATTTGAATAAAGATTTAAGTCAACTGAACAATGGAAAATGTAAACAAACCAAACATTAACAGTTTCCCGAAAAAACTCTCAAGTCCACCTATTAAGTATGCCACAATATATACATATATATAAGGACGACAAAGTGAATACCAACTTTGTGTCTTCAGCTTCGCGTAGCTCACTCTCCCAAGCCAAATTCTAACTCTGTGGGGAAAAACAAAACAAAACCGGGTGAGACCACAGCCCAGTAGGAGGATATTATGGTGTTCGAATGCCAGGATTTAAACAAATAAAATGCCAATAGCTTAAAGCAACAAAAAAAAGTCAAACTTTCAATCTGAAATTCAAAAGTAAAAGTATTTTTTCTTAAATATTTGTAAGTTGCCAGTCAATTAAATTCAGATAAGATTACTCAACTAGTTACATGGATGTAGCCAACGTCAGGGTCGTCCGATACCATCCACCGTTATCAAACAAACAGTCTTCAAGGTTGTCATCCGTAGATGGGGTGCCAATTAAGGCCCGACGATCCTATAGTAGACTTATCTAGTTTCCAAATCCAGTTGTCATAGGGGAAACATCAAACCAAGTTCTAAAGAACCTCATAAATCAATAACTAAAAACTTACTCAAATATAAGCATTGGCTGAATTTACAAATAAGTTCTTACTGAGTCACGATAACTAAACATGCAAACAATATGCAAAGAAATGAGTAAGCTCAGTAAAGCATTCATTGCAAAATTCATAAATTATGTAAGATTCTCATATTATTAAAAATTAATAGAACTAACATATCCTTGACTGTCGAGATGAATAAGAAGAGAAAACAATTCAAAATAAAATAGTAATACAACCCATTCTTTGCTTTGGCCTAAAAATCATATGTAAGTGCCTGATAGTAAAACTTGTAAAACTCTCTTTGAAACGCAAATAGCAAAACTTGTATGACACAGAATCTGAAATGGATTCACTCAAAATTCCAGTTTTCATATCCATTTTCCAAAATTCATTTAAAATTCATTATACGATGAAATGAAGCAAATTTGGTCTCGTTGGAAACCTAAGAGACCATTCTTCAAGATAAAAATGATAGAAAGAAGTAAAAGGTTTCATAGCTATGCTGAAAAGTCTCTACCAAACAGAACAGTTATCATATTTCCAGGATTTTCAGTTTGCATAGGCTATAATCAAATATTCGTATAAAAATCGTTAGGAAATGGAATAAGGCCAATTTGGTTTCGTTAGAAAGATGAGAAAGTCATTCTTAACATAAAAATGATAAGAAAACATAATAAGGAACGAAGCTGTGTGGAAAAATCTCAATAAAATAGGACAGTGAAAACGTTTTCAGGAAATTGCAGTTTCGGCAGTGTTCATTCAAAATTTCGTAGAAAATTCGTTAGACGATGGAATTCGTCAAATCTCATCTCATTGGAAATCTAAGAAATCCATCTTCAATATAAAAATCAAAATGAAAAGAATTGTGGCATATAACTGAGTCAGAAAGTCCCAATAATCAACTGACGCCTCAAATGAAAAAAAAAAACTAGATTTAAAACAACCGATTAAAAATATTTTAAAACTAAGTAATCCAAAGGTTACATAAGATGATGGACATGAAATAGATGATACCCAACGATTATAAGAAATCTATGCCGAAATTGCTTCATATTGAATTTTAAACGCGAGGAGGTAAATCATACGACAAAAGAGAGGATATTTAAATACCCGTCTAGTGAAAACTGCAAAATTCAGATATTATCCCTGAAATCAAGATCCAGAAAATTTATTTGCAAGGTTCATGAAAGAAATTCGTTCAAACGTCTTATCAAATAAGATACAGTTTAAGAAAAAGAAAAAACACAATTTATTTCTAGTTTAATTCACACTGAAACTTTTAGAATTTATGTAACGCAAACCAAATCAAGTTCTTCAGTGTTTTAGATACGCAACCAAGAACACCTTGCACAACAATCGTAAAACGATTGTAGGAATTAAACACAAGAAATTAAAACCTTTTTGAAGAACTTTGAAACATAAATTAAAATAATGAAGAACCCTTGGAAAATTTTAGTTCTAAATATTTGTCGAAACTTGGAGGAGGTGAATACGATTCCATCTATCTCCACGATTAAATCCCGCACTCCTTCCTTATTGCAAGTTTGCGGCGATGCACTTTGTTTCAGTACTAAAGACATTTCTCCTTTCTAGCCGGTGTAGTTTCCAAACTTGTACTTCAATACACCTTATACGACAAGCACACTCATTAGGGTTACATCCTATAATTAGCAACGCTAATTAAATGAATAATCTAGGACTCTCAACAAGCTATACATACATATATATATATATCATGGCTTTAAACTATTTACCCCATCCCCAAGGCAACGAGAAATTAAAAAAAAAACTTATTCATCCCAAGACAAATTTTGTGAAACATTCAATTACTCAAAGCTTAGAGTAAAATCACCGGATAGTGCAAATGAAAACATTTTACTTATGTATTTAAATCAAATACACGGCATCGAAAAAAATCAGCAAGTCCAAAACTCACAGTCCAAGTAAATAGGAATTGTGCTCTGATACCAACTGTAACGGACCAGAAAATGTCCCTTCTAATGGTTTAATTTTTCAACCCAATTAGCAAGGCCAAACCTCTGGCATGTCACTCGAAAGAAAAAGATCGATAAAAATAAATAATTAAATACAGTAAAGGAAAGACATAAAATAGGGGAGAGAACTAAAAACTCTTGCTAAATATAATTAAATCAACACCAGTACAAGATGTTACATAATCATAAAGAGAAGCGTGTTTGAGCACAAGAATTTTTAAGAAGAAAAGGGAACCCAAATCAATTGGAATACTTCAATACCACTTTTATTTATTAAATACAAGTTTTGTAAAGTAACATTCATTTGCAAAGGCATTTGACAGAAGATTTAAGTCAACTGAACAATGGAAAATGTAAACAAACCAAACATTAATAGTTTCCCGAAAACACTCTCAAGTCCACCTATTAATTATGCCATGATATATACATATATATAAGGATGACAAAGTGAATACCAACTTTGTGTCTTCAGCTTCGCTGCCGCAAGCTTCGCGTAGCTCACTCTCCCAAGTCAAATTCTAACTCTGTGGGGGAAAAACAAAACAAAACTGGGTGAGCCCACATCTCAGTAGGAGGATATTATGGTGTTCGAATGCCAGGAGTTAAACAAATAAAATGCCAATAGCTTAAAGCAACAATAAAGCGTCAAACTTTCAATCTGAAATTCACAAGAAAAAGTATTTTTTCTTAAATATTTGTAAGCTTCCACTCAATTAAATTCAGATAAGATTACTCGACTAATTACATGGCTGTAGCCAACGTCAGGATCGTCCAATACCAGCCTCCGTTATCAAACAAACGGTCTTCCGGGTTGCCATCCATAGATGGGGTGCCAATTAAGGCCCGACGATCCTATAGTAGATTTATCTAGTTTCCAAATCCAGTTGTCACACGGGAAACATCAAACCAAGTTCTGAAGAACCTCGTAAATCAATAACTGAAAACTTACTCAAATATAAGCATTCGCAAATAAGTTCTTAATGAGGAACGATAACTCAACATGCAAACAATATGCAAAGAAACGAGTAAGCTCAGTAAAGCATTCATTTCAAAATTCACAAATTATTTAAGATTCTCATATTATTAAAACGTAATGGAACTAAACTATCCTTGAGTGCCGAGAGGAATAAGAAGAGAAAACAATTCAAAATAAAGTAGTAATACAACCCATTCTTTCCTTTGGCCTAAGAATCATATGTAAGTGCCTGATAGTAAAACTTGTAAAGCTCTCTTTGAAACGCAAATGGGATAACTTGTATGACACAGAATCTGAAATGGATTCACTCAAAATTCCAGATTGCATACCCATTTTCCAAAATTCATTATACGATGAAATGAAGCAAATTTGGTCTCGTTGCAAACCTTAGAGACCCTTATTCAAGATAAAAATAATAGAAATAAGTAAATGGTTTCATATCTATGCCGAAAAGTCTCTACCAAACATAACAAAAATCATATTTCCAGGATTTTCAGTTTGCATAGGCTATAATCAAAAATTCATATAAAAATCGTTAGGAAATGGAATAAGGCGAATTTGGTTTCGTTAGAAAGATGAGAAAGTCATCCTTAGCATAAAAATGATAAGCAAACATAATAAGTTACGAAGTTGTGTGGAAAAATCTCAATAAAATAGGACAGTGAAGACGTTGTCAGAAAATTGCAGTTTCGGCAGTGTTCATTCAAAATTTCGTAGAAAATTCATTAGACGATGGAATTCGTCAAATCTCATCTCGTTGGAAATCTAAGAAATCCATCTTCAATATAAAAATGAAAATCAAAAGAATTGTGGCATATAACTGAGTCAGAAAGTCCCAATAATCAATTGATGCCTCAAGTGGAAAAAAACTAGATTTAAAACAACCTATTAGAAATATTCTAAAACTAAGGAATCCAAAGGTTACAGAAGATGATGAACATGAAATAGATGATACCCAACGATTATAAGAAATCTATGCTGAAATTGCTTCATAATTGAATTTTAAACGCGAGACGGTAAATCATACGACAAAAGAGAGGGTATTTAAATACCAGTTTGGTGAAAACTGCAAAATTCAGATATTACCCCAGAAATCAAGATCCATCAAATTTATTTGCAAGGTTCATGAAAGAAATTCGTTCAAACGTCTTATCAAATAAGATACAGTCTAACAAAAAGAAAAACACAATTTATTTCTAGTTTAATTCACACTGAAAATTTTAGAATTTATGTAATGCAAACCAAATCAAGTTCTTCAGCGTTTTAGATAGCAACCAAGAACACATTACACAAAAATCGTAAAATGATTGTAGGAATTAAACACAAGAAATTAAAACCTTTTTGAAGAACTTTTAAACATAAATTAAAATAATGAAGAACCATTGGAAAATATTAGTTCTAAATATTTGTCGAAACTTGGAGGAGGTGAATACAATTCCATCTATCTCCACCATTAAATCCCGCACTCCTTCCTTATTACAAGTTTGCGGCGACGCACTTTGTTTCAGTACTAAAGACATTTCGCCTTTCTAGCCGGCATAGTTTCCAAACTTGTACTTCAATACACATTATACGACAAGCACACTCATTAGGGTTACATCATATAATTAGCAATGCTAATTAAACGAAGAATCTAGGACTCGCAACAAGCTATACATATATATATATATATATATGTATATCATGGCTTTAAACTATTTACCCCAGCCCCAAGGCAACGAGAAATTAAAAAAAAAACTTATTCATCCCAAGACAAATTTTGTGAAACATTCAATTGCTTAAAGCTTAGAGTAAAATCACCGGACAGTGCAAATGAAAACATTTTACTTATGTCTTTAAATCAAATACATGGCATCGAAAAAAATCAACAAGTCCAAAACTCACACTTCAAGTAAATCGGAATTGTTCTCTGATACCAACTGTAACGGACCAGAAAATCTCCATTCTAATGGATTAATTTTTCAACCCAATTAGCAAGGACAAACCTCTGGCACGTCACTCGAAAGAAAAAGATCGATAAAAATAAATAATTAAATACAGTAAAGGAAAGACATAAAATAGGGAAGAGAACTAAAAACTCTTGCTAAATATAATTAAATCAACACCCGTACAAGATGTTACATAATCATAAAGAGAAGCGTGTTTGAGCACAAGAATTTTTAAGAAGAAAAGAGAACCCAAATCAATTGGAATACTTCAATACCACTTTTATTTATTAAATACAAGTTTTGTAAAGTAACATTCATTTGCAAAGGCATTTGACAGAAGATTTAAGTTAACTGAACAATGGAAAATGTAAACAAACCAAACATTAACAGTTTCCCGAAAACACTCTCAAGTCCACCTATTAAGTATGCCATGATATATACATATATATAAGGACGACAAAGTGAATACCAAATTTGTGTCTTCAGCTTCGCTGCCGCAAGCTTCGCGTAGCTCACTCTCCCAAGCCAAATTCTAACTCTGTGGGGAAAAACAAAACAAAACCGGGTGAGCCCACAGCCCAGTAGGAGGATATAATGGTGTTCGAATGCCAGGAGTTAAACAAATAAAATGCCAATAACTTAAAGCAACAAAAAAGCGTCAAACTTTCAATCTGAAATTCACAAGTAAAAGTATTTTTTTCTTAAATATTTGTAAGCTGCCACTCAATTAAATTCAGATAAGATTACTCAACTAATTACATGGATGTAGCCAACATCAGGGTCATCCGATACCAGCCACCGTTATCAATCAAACAGTCTTCCGGGTTTCCATCCGTAGATGGGGTGCCAATTAAGGTCCGACGATCCTATAGTAGAGTTATCTAGTTTCCAAATCCAGTTGTCACAGGGGAGACATCAAATCAAGTTCTGAAGAACCTCGTAAATCAATAACTAAAAACTTACTCAAATATAAGCATTGGCAGCATTCGAAAATAAGTTCTTACTGAGTCACGATAACTCAACATGCAAACAATATGCAAAGAAACAATTAAGCTCAGTAAAGTATTCATTGCAAAATTCATAAATTATGTAAGATTCTCATATTATTAAAACGTAACAGAACTAACCTATCCTTGATTGCCGAGAGGAATAAGGAGAGAAAACAATTCAAAATAAAGTAGTAATAATGAAAAAGCGGGGGTCTAACAACCACACCCAACAATTTGTTTGGAAAACTGAGAGGACTTACTCCAATACACTTTCTAGAGAATCAACTAGACAGTCAGACTCAATCTCGAGTAAAGTATATCAAAGAGTTTAATATCTCTATTTCAACACAATCAAAGTTAAACATAAACAAGTATGTAAACTTGATTTTAGTGTGAAACTCTTGAAACAAAATCTTTTGTTTTAATCACAACCTATTCAATATCCACCGTGTATAAACCTCTTTAAGCAACAATCACTAAAGGGATATTTCAACATAGTGTCCACTTGAAATAGAGTTAGTCCAGACTGGTCTAACAATGTGACAAGAACAAAATCAATTGTTCGAGATCAATCTAGTCTTATCTAACAAACAAGTTCGGATTTAATAACTATGATTGATTAACGTACAACCTATATTATTTCAATTATAAAGATAAATAGTATAACGCGAAAAATGAAATAACACAGACACCAGAAATTTTGTTAACGAGGAAACTGCAAATGCAGAAAAACCACGGGACCTGTCCAGAATAAAAGCACACTGATAATAAGTTGTTACACCAATTTCCTGCTACCTATTCGGACTAGATGTAATAGCTTCTTCAGTAAAAATAGAACTTCTAGCAGAACACCGATTCTCTTTAGGAATTCTTCTCCTTAATCTTCTAGCAGAACCCAAGGCTCTCTTTAGAAGATACAACAACACGATTGATACGATATAATATTTTGTTTGAACAAAACACCAGTTTGATTTCCCTTTAGATAAAAATCAAGTTTTGGAAATCTTGTAGATTAGGGTTTTAACTTACAATCAGTATGCGTACTCACAAGAAGTCCGTGACCCTGATTTCCGTAAGTGAACTTGGGTGATTCCAAGGATCAATTTCCAAGTTAAGAAAACCCTAATAATTTTACAACAAGAACAACTAGAATAAATCTAGATTTATCTTGTTTAAAACTTCTCAAGGATTTTACGAGATGCCTCAATAGAAGTTTTTCTTTCTAGTCTCCGATTTCGACTAACAAGTGTTGGTATACGATCGGAAACTGAAATCTATCAAAACCTAGGGTTTATGATCAACAAATCTTGAATGGTTTTATATCAGAAGAGAAAACCTTAGAATAGAGAAGAGGTGAAAAACCTAGATTAAAAGTTGTATAATCAATCACGAAGATTAATCCAACTCGGATTTGTGATCCCCAATACAAATACTTTTATCTCACTCTTGTTCACGAAGAACAGAAGACGTGGAAAACAACCTGCAGAGCTTACGCCAATTTTCCAAAGGGGATAAAAAACTTGCAAACTCACGAACTCAATATTTATAATGAATAATAGCTTGGAAGCTAAGCAAAGCTATTTTCCTTTTACAAGACTGTCCTAAATAAGGGAGTCTTTCCCAAGTTAAAACTCTTGCCAAAATAATTAAATAAATAACTTATTTAGCAAAAATTATATTTATGTGAATAAACCACATTTTAACTTAGGCAGGAATCACAAACACTTTAATATGGTAATCAAAAGTGTTTGGACCAATAGATAACTTGCCTAGATGAGGAAACATCACCAACATGACCAAAAATGCCTTTTAGTCACGTATTGGGCCCAAGTTCGCGGCCCAAGTTCGCGGACTCAAAGGCCCATGGAATGTTTCCTACTAATGAACTTAAATCACTCATAACTTGATCGTTACAACTCGGAATTGAGTGATTCATGGCTCATTGGATTCGCAAGCTCATTCACTATAATATGAGATCCTTTCCAAGAACAAATTTTTGTCACAAAGGTCGTGGCTCAAATAACCTCAAGTATATATACATAAATGTACATTTACCGTCATTGGAATTGTTCCATAGAGTGAGCATATATGTTGATAGATTAGAAAGGTAGAATTGAACAATAATCCAAATGAAATCAATCACATACATTTGTTGATGAAGTACTTGTTGATGTCTTCTTGTAGTCTTCAACCTCCAATCTTCAACCTTTAAGGATATCTTCGATTCACCTTCACTACACCATTTTAACGAATTAGCAACTCAGATTAGCAATAGCACTAGTGCAGTTGCTAATTTTATGTTGCTAAATTATGTTGCTAATATTTCGCAACTGCCTGTTTCTGTTGCTAATTTCGCAACCTCAAATTGTAGGTTGCGAATAGCAATTGCTATGTGTTCAAGCGTGTGAGGCGCGTGTGTGGTCGGGAACACTAGGACTTATTTTTACGCCCAAGTCAAAGTTTGGTCAAGTATTCTTCTTTATTTTTCCACCCTTCAGACTTATCTGATTTATCTTTCCTTCTTCGAGTAGTCCCCTCTTATTTCTATCTATCATCTCCTCTCTTTCATTCTGGATCTAGCTCTAAAGAACCCTAGTTCCTCTTCGTTGTCTTTCTGTCGGTTTCAAATCGAAAGATTTGAGTTTAAATTAAGTGAGTGATTCATAGAAGTCTTGTATCTTGATTAATTAATCGAGGGAGGAGGTGACGATGTTGCTATTGATTGAGTTTTGTGAGAAGAAAAGAAGTTAGGGTTTCGGTCTTGAGAGGAATAAATCAAGAGTAGATGTAGAATCAGTTGAGAACTCTAGTGATTTATTGTGGTGGTGTTTATTGGTTGATTTCAGTTAAATTTTCAGCAGCTTGAGTTGCAGGAAGATCTTCATCGGGTAAAACTTTATCCAATTTTTTTTTTTAATTTATTTTGGGTACCTAATTTATGTGTTCTCCATTATTTGAATGATGTATTTGATTCAAAATGATGCTATTGTCGGTTCCAGCATGTTAAATTTTAGTTTATTATGATTTATGATTTAGATTTAGATTATATTGATGTAATAATGCATATTTGTTGATTTAGGGGTGTGTTAAGTTGTTTGTTTGATACCCAAATCCTTGATTATATGGAATTTATCTACTGGATGTTTAGATTTTTTTCATGTACAAATGTTATTAATGATTGATGATAGTAGTAAAATCTGGTGTGTACATGGCAGCAAAGTGGTTCGAATTTGTATGATTTGGAATAGATGACAATGAGAAATGCAGGGAAGAGTGTGGCAGTTGTCTGTCATTGATTGTCGTGTAGTTAAATGAATAAGATTGACAATGAGCTCTTGAATGAAATATGAGTCATGGGTTTGTGTTTAATTTTGCAGGGAATGAGAATAATTATGAAGGACCACAAACTCGAGAGTGTTCTGTCCATCACCAGTATTAAACTGCACAGCAGGTGTTCGAGAGATAAACTAAGTGACCAAAGTACTCCTGCAGCAGCACCACTAGCCATGAGTTTGGGTCATGTATTTCAGGGTTCTAACTACAAGGTTTATGGGTTCTGTGATGTGCCGACAAGTCAGTGAAAGAGTAGGTGATGCGATAAATTTTGTGATGAGTTTACAAAGGTTTATGCCATGATTTTATATCCACATGCATACATACATTTTATGTTGTACTATGAAAGAACAGACCCATTAGTAGTAGCTCGATTTCTATATTTTTACTATGAAAGAATAGAACCATTAGTAGTAGCCGATTTCAGTTTTTTTTTTTTTTTTGCATTTGTTGTTTTCTTCGTAAACTTTCATTGGCTTTTCCCTTCACCCTGTGTTGCTTTTTGAGGCTGTAGTCCATCTTCTATGATTTTACCAATCCAGCTCATTCATCTACAACATCACCAACAGATGCTGCAGTCCATCTTCTCACCATCACCAACACCTCCACAATCCATCTGAAGTTCACTAAGAAACATATAATAGGCAACCATATCAACATCAAGTGAATACCACCTCAATTAAATCCATAGTTCTTGCATCGTTGTAAGTCTCTGCAAATTTTTATGAAGTAACTTGAAGAAGATATGGTGTAAGGACAGGGCTATATATTTCTTTGTATTTTCTCTTGTTTTTCACTTACATGTAATCCGATGTACTTTGCAGGAAAAATGGTAATAGAGCTGAATGAAACTGAGAAACATACATGTTTTATTTAGGTAATTCTTGTGAGTATGTTGAGGTTTAATAATTAATAGCTATTAAGCCATTTTAATAAGAAGTTGAGGTTTCAGTTTAGAAAATTACATATATAGTCCCGACATATATAAGCTTGTTAACTTGGAACTCTTATGAGAGTATATCCTTGAGAATCTGAGTGTCTTGCATCAGCTACGATGTGAGGTGGGTTTAGTTCCTTCTTATCTTTATGTGTTAATGCAATTTAAATTTCTCATGTTTCAATGTTACCTGGACCTGCTAATATAATTTTCTATTTTCTTGTGAACAAATTTATCGGCTTTTAAATTAAACCCCAAACTATTAACAGTAGATCTCTTTTATTTGGTTTTATATTCAGGGTGTTCTAGAGGTTGTTCGTATCATTCTTGCAGGTTATCCTACACATAGGACTTACTCCGAGTTTGTTGATCGCTTTGGTCTCTTAGCTCTGGAACTTATGGACGGAAGGTAGTTATTAAATCAACTGTTTCATTTTTGCGCGTTAGCTCGCTTTGGTTGATTTGCTTTAGTTTGTTTTATATTCTTTGTTGTGGTGAGGTTTAGTTATCAGTAAAGTCAGCAGGTACCCTTGTCTGGCCTTGTCATATAGCATATACTTTATTAATATCTTACATGTCTCAGAATTTTTATTTCACCTTTTTGCATGTCTTTTAACTGTTCTGCAGTGAAGTTCTTTTATTCAGGTATGTATCAGACATTGCCTTCAAGTGCTGATTTCCTTATTGTTTTTCTTACCTTGTCGTTATGATGAAAAAGCTTTGACGGAGAAGATTTTTCATAAGTTAAAACTTGAAAATTTTCAGGTGTGCTAGCTTACCATACTGAATATATTTTCTAATGGCAGACATATTTCCACAAGTAGGAATTCTTTTAATGGCCTCTTTTCGTCAACATGAACATCTGGTTGCATTGATCTATAATTTTTCTTTGTCACAGTTGGGAAGAAAAAAGCTTTTCTTAGGGCGGGGAAAATTATTGTTCTAGATTCCAGACGAGCTGAAGTTTTGGACAGGGCCGCAAAGATCATTTAAAGTCGATTCCGAACATTTATTGCATGCAGAAATTTTATCGCTACCCAGGAAGCCGCAGTTATGCTGCAATCATATTGCAGAGGTCTTCATTATTTCTTCTCATTGAAACTTCTCAATTTGGTGAAACTGTTAGTTGATCACATTACCCATAGTTGAGCATTCTTTATATTTTTCAGGGTGTCTTGCTCGAGAAATGTTTGCAGTTAGAAGAGAAGCTGCAGCAACTATGTTGATTCAAAAATATACCCGCAGATGGCTACTTCGGCGTGCATATGTGCAATTATACTCATCTGTTCTTTGTATACAGTCCAGCATTAGAGGTTTCTGTACCCGTCAAAAGTACTTGCACCAGAAGGAACATAAAGCTGCTACAAAGATACATGTAAACATTTGTTGGATTCTAAAATATTTTTTGGTCAAACTTTATAGTTACATATTTTGCTGAACTATCAACTATATCCACCAATCTCGTCTCTCATCTCTTTATCGCTTCAGTCCATCCATCCTATTGATTCAGCAGGGTATTTGAACATATCTCTGGATTTCATTTTTCTTTTTTAATTTAATGTATTGGTATCTTATGTGGATGCTGTGAATTGTTTCCCTCTATTAATATGGCTCTTATATTTATTTCTAAATCACACATGTCTGCTGGAGGATGTATAAGGTGCGGTTAGCTTTCCACAATAAGCAGCGGTCAATAGTAGCCATTCAATGTCTTTGGAGGCAGAAACTGGCCAAAAGAGAGCTTCAAAGGCTCAAGAAGGTACTAATGGACGCCATAGTTCATTTTATATAATTTTTGCAATATTTTCTCTCTGGACAAGGGCTGAAGTCTTCTTTCAGTGATTAATTCATTTAAATGGGATTTCTTGCAAAAATATGCATTCCTTCTGCGGATCGCTTTTCATCCACACCCTCATGCTTTAAATAGTTTCCCGTGCTAATTCTATTGAGTTCTACAGGAAGCAAATGAAGCTGGTGCTTTACGCTTGGCGAAGAATAAACTTGAGGTACAGTTGTAGGATCTTACATGGCGGTTACAGCTAGAGAAAAGATTATGGGTGCACTTTCCTTAAAATATTTTTCTCTTGTTTGATTTTAAGATAAACCTAATGAATATCATCTATTTGGAGTTAAGTCCTTGGTCTCTGTTATTTTCTTATACAAAGTACGACAATACCTGTGTCATTGTTGTATTTATCATACTGCAGGTGTCTAATGATGAGATGAAGCAAGTGGAAATATCAAAGCTGCAGAAAACTGTAGAGTCGTTGAACTCGGAGTTAGACGTAGCCAAGTCAACAATATTGAACGAGTGCAACACCAATATGTTTGCTTAAAAGTCAGTTGGAATTAACAATTAAAGAGAAATGTGAATTGGAAAGTAGACTTAGTGGAATGGTTGAACTAAACAAGGAGAATCTAGTTCTGAAGGTATGTTGTTTTGTGGATATGAACTCTATTATAACGTCCTCCTTTATCTGCCCTTGTTGAATTACTGATTAGATCTGTAGTGACATATTTGTGTCCTTGAAAACTGGTGTGACTTGTGTCCTTGTTTGATATCTCTTTAGGATTCATTGGAGTCTTTGGAAAAGGAAAACTCAACAATGGAAGTCGAGCTTGTTAAGTCTCAAAAATATTTGAAGGCCACCATGGAAAAGTTGTGCGGCGTGGAAGAAGCACATGTACAACTACAACAGACATTGCAAAGGTATTATTTCACCGCTACATGTTGTCTCCGAACTAAGAGGCTTAGCAAACTATATTTTGGGGAAAGAAGTCATAAATATGTTTACGTTATAACTTTTAAATATCGATTGGCCAGTTCCACTGATGGTTAAATTTTTGTGTACTTTATTCTTAATGCAGTATGGAGGAGATTGGTTAAGCAAGCGGAGTCTGGTGATATTTCTGGTGATATTCAGTCTTTCTTTTCCTTTTTTTTCAATTCCTCTGTCAGTTGACACAAACTAGCTAACCCGTCATTTATAAACATCAAACATAGATTGAATATTGTATGTCAGTCACAACAGACATAAGTTTACTTGTATCAATTGAATAATCCTTAATTTTATGATAATATTATCAGTCGTGATTCTCAAAACTACATTTGTATCATTTTTGTATTGCCATTGTAGTTTTATATCTGTGTGGATGTTGAATATGGGGAACTGGGTAATTGCAGGGGGGAAATGTGGGGTAATGAATTTTGACTAGGTCAATAAACATAGAATTGAGCCCTTTTTTTTGCTGCAAAAAAATTAGCAACCTCGGTGCTCTGTTGCTAAAATAGAACTAGAACCAATAAATAAAAACCAAAACCAACAGTATCTGGTGCCGGGTAAGGGTATTCCTGAAATTAGAAACAGGTTAGCAATGGCAGGCTGTTGTTTCGAATTAAAAAATTCGCAACGGCAAGGGCCGTTGCGAATTGCCGTTGCTGACCGAGATTCGCAACAAAGCTTATGTCGTTGCTAAAAATTGCGACACCGTGTTTAGCAACAGCGAAATCCTGTTGCGACCCTGTTTAGCAACATCTATTATATGTTGCTAATACCTTAAAATGGTGTAGTGCTTCTTAGACCTAATCTAGTCCGAAACTATCTTTAGTATGTTAAATCAAGAATGCATTTTGGAAAAAAAAATTGACAACTAACTTGACATACCAACGCTAGTGGGTTCAACCGAGCAATTCCCTAACAAATACAAACCCATTCTTTCCTTCGGCCTAAAAATCATATGTAAGTGCATGATAGTAAAACTTGTAAAACTCTCTTTGAAATGCAAATGGCAAAACTTGTATGACACAAAATCTGAAATGGATTCATTCGAAATTCCAGTTTGCATACCCATTTTCCAAAATTCATTATACGATGAAATGAAGCAAATTTGGTCGCGTTGGAAACCTTAGAGACCCTTCTTTAAGATAAAAATGATAGAAAGGAGTAAATGGTTTCACAGCTATGCAGAAAAGTCTCTACCAAATAGAACATAAATCATATTTCCAGGATTTGCAGTTTGCATAGGCTATAATCAAAAATTCATATAAAAATCGTTAGGAAAAGGAATAAGGCCAATTTGGTTTCGTTAGAAAGATGAGAAAGTCATCCTTAACATAAAAATAATAAGAAAACATAATAAGGTACTAATTTGTGTGGAAAAATCTCAATAAAATAGGACAGTGAAAACGTTGTGAGGAAATTGCAGTTTCGGCAGTGTTCATTCAAAAATTCGTAGAAAATTCATTAGACGATGGAATTCATCAAATCTCATCTCGTTGGAAATCTAAGAAATACATATTCAATATAAAAATGAAAATCAAAATAATTGTGGCATATAACTGAGTCAGAAAGTCCCAATAATCAACTGATGCCTCAAGTGGAAAAAAAACTAGAATTAAAACAACCGATTAGAAATATTCAAAAACTAAGGAATCCAAAGGTTACGGAAGATGATGGACATATAATAGATGATACCCAACGATTATAAGAAATCTATGCCGAAATTGCTTCATAATTGAATTTTAAATGCGAGACGATAAATCATATGACAAAAGAGAGGATATTTAAATACCCGTTTGGTGAAAACTGCAAAATTCAGATATTACTCCAGAAATCAAGATCCAACAAATTTATTTGCAAGGTTCATGAAAGAAATTCGTTCAAACGTCTTATCAAATAAGATACATTCTAACAAAAAAAATATATTTATTTCTAGTTTAATTCACACTTAAAATTTTAGAATTTATGTAACGCAAACCAAATCTAGTTCTTCAGCGTTTTAGATACGCAACCAAGAATACCTTGCACAAAAATCGCAAAAATATTGTAGGAATTAAACACAAGAAATTAAAGCCTTTTTGAAGAACTTTGAAACATAAATTAAAATAATGAAGAACCTTTGGAAAATATTAGTTCTAAATATTTGTTGAAACTTGGAGGAGGTGAATACGATTCCATCTATCTCCACGGTTAAATCCCGCACTCCTTCCTTATTGCAAGTTTGTGGCGACACACTTTGTTTCAGTACTAAAGACATTTCGCTTTTCTAGCTAGCCGATGTATTTTCCAAACTTGTACTTCAATACACCTTATACGACAAGCACACTCATTAGGGTTACATCCTATAATTAGCAACGCTAATCAAACGAAGAATCTAGGACGCGCAGCAAGCTATATATATCATGGCTTTAAACTATTTACCCCAGCCCCAAGGCAACGAGAAATAAAAAAAAAAAACTTATTCAATTACTCAAAGCTTAGAGTAAAATCACCGGACAGTGCAAATAAAAACATTTTACTTATGTCTATAAATCAAATACTTAGAGTAAAATCACCGGAATCCCAAGACAAATTTTGTGAAACATTTTACTTTTGTAAATTTTGTGAAACATTTTACTTATGTCTATAAATCAAATACTTAGAGTAAAATTTGTCTTGGGATTTCAAAAAATCCCAAGACAAATTTTGTGAAACATTCAATTACTCAAAGCTTAGAGTAAAATCACCGGACAGTGCAAATAAAAACATTTTACTTATGTCTATAAATCAAATACACGGCATCGAAAAAAATCAGCAAGTCCAAAACTCACAGTCCAAGTAAATAGGAACTGTGCTCTGATACCAACTGTAACGGACCAAAAAATCTCCCTTCTAATGGTTTAATTTTTCAACCCAATTAGCAAGGCCAAACCTCTGGCATGTCACTCGAAAGAAAAAGATCGATAAAAATAAATAATTAAATACAGTAAATGAAAGACATAAAATAGGGGAGAGAACTAAAAACTCTTGCTAAATATAATTAAATCAACACCAGTACAAGATGTTACATAATCATAAAGAGAAGCGTGTTTGAGCACAAGAATTTTTAAGAATAAAAGAGAACCCAAATCAATTGGAATACTTCAATACCACTTTTATTTATTAAATACAAGTTTTGTAAAGTAACATTCATTTGCAAAGGCATTTGACAGAAGATTTAAGTCAACTGAACAATGGAAAATGTAAACAAACCAAACATTAACAGTTTCCCGAAAACACTCTCAAGTCCACCTATTAAGTATGCCATGATATATACATATATATAAGGACGACAAAATGAATACCAACTTTGTGTCTTCAGCTTCGCTGCCGCAAGCTTCCCGTAGCTCACTCTCCCAAGACAAATTCTAACTCTGTGGGGAAAAACAAAACAAAACTGGGTGAGCCCACAACCCAGTAGGAGGATATAACGGTGTTCGAATGCCAGGAGTTAAACAAATAAAATGCCAATAACTTAAAGCAACAATAAAGCTTCAAACTTTCAATCTGAAATTCACAAGTAAAAGTATTTGTTCTTAAATATTTGTAAGCTGCCACCCAATTAAATTTAGATAAGATTACTCAACTAGTTACATGGCTGTAGCCAATGTCAGGATCGTCCGATACCAGCCACCGTTATCATACAAACGGTCTTCCGGGTTTCCATCTGTAGATGGGGTGCCAATTAAGTCCTGACGATCCTATAGTAGAGTTATCTAGTTTCCAAATCCAGTTGTCACACGGGAAACATCAAACCAAGTTCTGAAGAACCTCGTATATCAATAACTGAAAACTTACTCAAATATAAGCATTGGAAGCATTCGCAAATAAGTTCTTACTGAGTCACGATAACTCAACATGCAAACAATATGCAAAGAAGTGAGTAAGCCCAGTAAAACATTCATTGCAAAATTCACAAATTATGTAAGATTCTTATATTATTAAAACGTAACAGAACTAACCTATCCTTAACTGTAGATTGGAATAAGAAGAGAAAACAATTCAAAATAAAGTAGTAATACAACCCATTCTTTCCTTTGGCCTAAAAATCATATGTAAGTGCCTGATAGTAAAACTTGTAAAACTCTCTCTGAAACTAAAATGGCAAAACTTGTACGACACAACATCTGAAATAGGTTCACTCAAAATTCCAGTTTGCATACCCATTTTCCAAAATTCATTTAAAATTCATTATACAATGAAATGAAGCAAATTTGGTCTCATTGGAACCTTAGAGACCCTTCTTCAGGATAAAAATGATTGGAAGAAGTAACTGGTTTCATACCTATGCTGAAAAGTCTCTACAAAAAAGAACAAAAATCACATTTCCAGGATTTGCAGTTTGCATAGTCTATAATCAAAAATTCATATAAAAATCATTAGGAAATGGAATAAGGCCGATTTGGTTTCGTTATAAAGATGAGAAAGTAATCCTTAATATAAAAATGATAAGAAAACATAATAAGGTATGAATCTGTGTGGAAAAATATCAATAAAACATGACAATGAAAACGTTGTCCGGAAATTGCAGTTTCGGCAGTGTTCATTCAAAAATTCATAGAAAATTCATTAGACGATGGAATTCATCAAATCTCATCTCGTCAGAAAGCTAAGAAATCCATCTTCAATATAAAAATGAATACCAAAAGAATTGTGGCATGTATAATCGTTTCAATAAGTTCAATTTCGGGAGTCTTAATTCAAAATTTTACTTAAAATTCATATGGTGTTGGATATCAGCAAATTTGGTATTGTTGCAAAGATGAGAAATCTATCTTTAATGTAAAATTAATAGCAAAAGAATTAAAGCATATAGATGTTTCGAAAAAGTCCCAATAAGATAGGACAGAGACACTTTAAAATTACTGTCAGTGGAGTTAAATCCACAGTATGAAAGAATTGTTTAATTTCTCAACAATCAACCATAAATTTTATAGTTGAAGAGAGACTTTAAATATCCATTTAATGAAAACAAAAAGGAGGTTTAAACAAGATGAACAAGGTAAATTTTCAGATTGCAATACATGTCTCGAAAACGTAGTTCACTTAGTCATTTTTACAAACATGTAATATGTTACTTTGGAAAGTAAACTACAACACTTGATTCAAGATAAAAATCAGAAATTGTGTACTTTCAGACCCGAATGAATCTTTAGGGAAATCAAAATACAAATATTTGAGAGTAATCACAGTTCCAAAGTTCACAAAAAAAGATAGCACATAAAACCCACTTAACAATAGCAAGCATTATCAAATAGAAATCACCCCCTCAGCAGATTCAAGTAAGGTTACCAAGAAAATTGAAATTACCATAATGCAAAATGATAAATCACGAAAAAAATATGATTACCAAATACCCATTTAGTGAATTTCAAGAATCATGCAAACATGGAAGAATCCAACAAATCAGTTTGATTAATAAGAAGTTCAAGCGAAAGAAAAAACCCATACCTCAATAGCCAATTTCACAACAAAAGCAACCTTGTTCTCGAAACTTCAAGTCATTCAAAACAAAAGGAAATTTAGTTCTTCTTCAACTAGTTGGTCAAGAGATTACAAATGGAAATTGAGAGGAGAAGTTTCTTACCTCTTCGCATTATTACGACTCAATGATCTATAACAATAAGCAATCAGTGATTCACCTCCCAACACTCACCGGTATTGGTGTTTTGGGGATGGGAAAAATTATTTGGAGAAAACAAAGGACGGGAAAAAAGTTGGAATTTTATTTCCTTTGCAAAAACGCCCTTGACATCTGTTTAGTTGCATGAAGATTTTCTTCAAGGAATCTTGACCCGTGTCTCACTGCATGGATACTTATCAAGGTAGCCGGGTATAGGATTAGAGCTAACTGGTAAAATAAACACACCCAAGCTCGAGTTTTTAGCAAAACGAAAATTGATAAAAGTACTTTACATCGGCTATGAGCTCTCCGTACTAAAATTCACTGCCCGAATACGTTAGGATTGGGGTTAAATAACTAGAGAAATTTTCAGATTGTTACACGACTAGTGAAACAAGTTATTGTGGAATCACAAACGATGAGACAAAGTTTATTCGTGATTACTTTTCTATCTTGCATATCGGAGATATAAAATCTCGATCCAATTATTTCAATTGTACTCAACATGATAGAAACAACAAGATCATAACACACAACTACAAAGAGAATAGTTAGGTCTGGCATCACAATCCCAATGAAGTCTTCAAGTCGTTAACCTACAGGATCTCGAGAAGAAACCTAGGGTTAAAGGAGAATCGACTCTAGTTATGCAACTAGTAACACACAGAAGATATGGGGATTATTCTTCCCATTTGCTAGAGTTCTCCTTTATATAGTTTTCAAATCAGGGTTTGCAACCCAAGTTACCTTGGTAACTAATTAAGCATTCAATATTCACGTTACACGAAAAACCTAATTCAACCAAGATAATATCTTTCAACTGTTATATCGAACTTAGATTGTTACACACACATGTAATGTACTCTCATTTAAGTTTATGTAACCGTACCTAAACGTGTGCACCTGGTTGGTTCAAAAATAGTTAACTGAGGTTAGCCATATGATTACTCTCATATCAACCTTATTCATCTCAACCATAGCTAGTTCAAATGACTCAAATTAGTTAAAGAGTTGTTAAATCGGTATATTCTCATGGATAATACAAGAACACAATTGAAGAAAAATCGGTTTGATTCACTCAAATCAATCATGAACATTATAGCCACAGTTTGCAAAGATTGCATTCCTTAAGATTTAAATGTCTAAGTTCATGAACAGACCGATTTGATAAAATAACTAGCTTAAGTATGCATACGGGTATGCATGCTTAAACAATCGGATTTTGAGTTTGTTAAGTTTCCAAACTCAGCAGAAATTTTCGGTTCGAAAACTTCCACCAGTATGCGTACGGGTACGCATACTTTAGGTGACTAGTTAAGAGTTTGTCAAAACCAAACTTAACAGGATTTTTTTGTTCGAAAACTTCCGCCAGTATGCGTACGGGTACTCTCATCTCCCGCTTTATATACACACATACATATATGCATACTCTCGGCTCTCGGTTTATGGATTTATACACTAATGTGCGAGCACACTATACATGCTTATATCCAAGGATGGTTAAACCATCAACTCTTTATTTCAATCATTGAAACATTCTTCTATAATGACCATAGCCGTTTTCACATACTATTAGCATCAAAACAAATTTCAAGATATTGAAATAATCACTATCGAAACATTCCAAGCCTACATAAAACGATTGTATCACACAAACCATGTAAGATGTTACTCGGCAATTTTCTCATGATATAAGATGAATTTGATCGAAGCGAAAGCTTACCAACACATATTCGAGAAATATGTAAGAGAGATATAATCAGATCTAAATCTCAAATGTGTATAGAGAAAACTATATCGTAACACGACTTATGTCTCAATATAGGAAATAGAGTAAAAATAGACTTTCCAAGTGATAGATGAGTTCAAGTCTCCACATACGCTTTTGTCGAAGAAGTTCCACAAGCTCCCCTTAGTAGTTCTTCGTCTTCAAATGATGAACATCGATAGATATAAACTCAACTACACTATCTATGTCCTAGTCCGAGACATCTATAAATATGCTAGAAATCAAGACTTATAGTTTAGATCACTAACATTGACAAACATGCTTGAGATAACAACACATGCGAGTTCGACCGAGCAATGCCCTAACAAAGGCTTATAGTTTTGATCACTAACATTGACAAACATGCTTGAGATAGCAACGCATGCGAGTTCGACCGACCAATGCTCTAACAGTAAGTATCATCTCAACCACCAGTATATACAATGGTTGGTTGTGATGCTGATAGATCAAAAGTGCTCAAATAACGTGCGAACAAAATATTTTCCAATTTTCGCACTTAAAAAATTATCTAGTCTTAACCAAATCTTTTTCCTAACAATATAAATGCATCGGTTTTTTTATTAATAAGAAGTTTGTTGCTAACGTAATTCAAACTTAGATTAATTATCCTCAAATGATTTGACCATTGTATTATAGTGACTTCAGCTATTCCAGCATCGCTGATATGAATCATCCTCAAATCATGAAATTCATATAAATTGATGAACTAAGAGCAACTCCAATGGTCCATATCAAATTTTGATTGTTTTCCAGGCCAGGTGGATAGACAAACTTAATTTCATGCAGTGGGAGAAAGCTTTTTCGAAGTGAAATAAGCTGGTCGGATCAATTAAGCCGAGGCTTGGACCAATGTGGTCCGGTCATTCCTTATTAATATGGCAACGATCGGATTTCCAATGACTATTTCCCCCTATAAGTATTCAATCCATTCAAACTTCAACTCACACCAAAATTCAATCTTCTCTTGAATTTTTCTACTATAGATCTTTCTCCTTTATGTCTCATAAGGCAATTTCTCTTTTATGTGAATACAAACTTGAGGCTGTTGTAAATAAAATATGTAGTAATTTTACAAAAAAATAAAAATGGTAAAAAGGAAAGAGCTCTGCAAGTTTTAGAAGTTAATCCAAGAAATTTGTTGTTAAAAGGCAAAGAAAAACTTCATTTTTGAAAGTTAACACCCAAAGTTTCAAAAATAAAGGAGAAACAATTCACGAGCGAGTTGAATGGAAGTTACGTCAAATGAAGAAAACCAGGAGGCCAAAGATTGTACTAGATTTTTATTGATGTAATTAGTTAAGTTCTTAATATTATGTAAGTGTGTATCTTGTAAAAGAAGCGACAATAATATTAATAAATAAAAATATTTAGACCTTAAATTAGACTTTCATTTTATAATAAGCGATACTTGTTACATTTAGACTTACATGTATAATAACTTTATTTCATAACTACAATAATAACATCAAACATTCAAAATTCTTAAATTCTTTTACGTTTTCTTCAATAAAATGGGATTGAGCCATGGTTTTCTGAAAAACAGATAAACAACAAGTTTAGTAAATATGATTTTAATTAAAGTATGATGCGATTACTCAATGGGGATAAAGGTACTAAGATATTCATTAGTTCTTCATTGGACAATCCAGAATTATCATGGTGAACCATCCATAAAACTCTATATAATGTTTGACATCCTTATCGATGAATGCAAATCTTAGTTCTAGGATATTGTTGTTTCTTAAATATTCATTTCGCAATGATACAAACCTTTGCAAACTGTTTCCCAAAAATAGTAACTAGTCATATTTCTCGATACAATATGTATTGAACATTGGATACGAATAACATCTTCTTCCATAATAAAGACAAGGAGAGCCCTTCGGATGCAGAAAAAATATTATTGATATGGACCACATCTAAGGATGTTGAAACAAACATCATAAAGAAAAGTTTCGTCGTGAGTTTCCTGCCATTCATCCAGAGCTATTTGGATCACTTCAGATTTAGTTACACCATTAAATTTTTCTCGATCAATTTCCCTTACCACGTCAAAGAATCGCGTGACCTAACGATCATACAAACCACCAACATCTCGGTTTTCGGGGTTCCCCGTTTATGAATCGAACATTGTGAAAATGTATTTCCAAAAAGACGCGTCTGAGATGTCTTGATCGCGCATAAAATTTTGTACCCTATGAAAAACTTAGGCTTTGCATATAGCTAAATCCCCTTCTTCAGTAAATTTAGGACCAAGATTTTTAGCAGACGCTTTTTTGAGAATTTTTGGTATAGAAGTTTGAGAATGAAATATTAAGATAGAAAAGGTGTGGTTTTGGAGTTGAAATCGTTTGAATTTTATAAGGAATCGAATAAGAGTCGTTGGATTAGACTAGCCATTGCCGGCTCAACCAAGGCCGATTGGCTAAATGTGGGACGAGATATTGACTTTATTATAACAGTCGTATTTTTTCTTATATAAATAATACATTATAACCAATATTTTCCTAACACAACCAAAAACATTTTCAAATGAAAACTTTCTCAACCAACCACACCATGTTTTCTTAAAGAAAAGGAAAACAAGTACTATTGGGATATATGCTTTAAAATAAATTCTTTGTACATTTATATCAACAATTTGAGCTTGGCCCAGTGGTTAAGCATTTTGGGCCTTGGAGGTCTCTTGAATTTGGAAAGTATTTTTTGCTATTTTTTGAAAAGATTTTCAAAACTTTTGTACTACCCTTAATTACGTGATTAAATAGCATTGATTTGGTTACAATTATGTTATCATTTTGACTGTTTTATTTGTAGAAATTAAAAACAAAAATTATTCTCATTAATTTCGTTTTAATGGATAGATTATAAAAAACAGTTGAGGTCAGAGAAAATACAAGTTTTCCGTTATTGTTTTTCTTTGAGAATCAAGAGACCAGTTTCTGAGCAAGTTTTTCGGCTGTTTTATCGTGGGGGCGTTATGACGAAGAAATAACTGCTTGCACAAAACTCAAGGCAGAGCCACGAAACGTCTTAAAGAGAGCGACTTGGTCGTGACTCAGCCGATAACTTGTTTTTTTGTGTTTAATCCGTGTTTTGCAGGTGTGAAATCGGCGACTGTTCCAACAAATACTACGTGTAGAAGCAAAAGAGGTTTGTCCATTATGTCTCATGGATGACCATAGTCTGATGTAATGTCCATGATTATATTATAAGTGTCTACAAGTTGGTTGTTCATCTAACAAAATGGTCATTGAATCACAACCAGAAAAGCTCAGGTATTTGCAATGTGAAGATCCTAATTGTCATGAAGAACCACGAATATTAACTGATCTTATAAAGGAGAAAAAAGTTGAAAAGGTACGTAGTAGAATCGTCGAAAAACTTGGAACTTAAAGCCATGTTGAAGAAGCCACAACACGACTACTATGGAGAAGCAACATCTGTAAAAACTTGATGCTTAAAGTCAAGTTGAAGAAGCCACAACCTGGCCACTACGAAGAAGTAGATTTTACAAAACAGATGATTATTAGATGCTCAAGCCCTGATTGCAAAAAATTTATGCATTTGCACACTTCTAAAGAATAAGACACATATGGAAAACACTTATGGGAATGTCCTTCGTGTTTTAAGTTGGAGTGGATTGATTAAGTGTATGAACTTATTCCGCCATCGTTATGTTTTAATTAAATTATTAATGGAAATATCTTTGTATTTGCACAACTCTTATGTTTATATCAAACAACATTAAATTTCATTAAACGACACATTAGTCTCACACTAATATTTCATTGAACATATACATTAGACTTAATTACTACTAAATCATAGAAATAAGGTAATAAAATATCGTCATTCATGGAGCGGCTGGTGGAGCGGCTGATGGAGAAGCATTTAGAAGGAAGAAGGTAAACCTGTGAAGTTTTCTAAGGATGTTGAAACAAACTAAAAAATGAAAAGGTCTCCCGTTAGTTTGCTTCCATATCGCTGCAGCTCATTGGATCACTTCAGCTTCATACTCATCTTTAAATCTATTTCAGTTAGTTTGCATTAACATACCAAGAAATTGGTTGACAACATGACTAATTGATTGAAAACGATGCGACAACCCATGAGCATCACGATTTCTCAGGTTCCCCATTTCTGCAACAAAATTTACAAACACTTGTTGCCAGAAAGTCGTTTGCGCAAAATCCGTAACACTGTGGATAATATCTCTTGTTTGAAAAACATAAATTGTGCAAATTGCTAAAGACTTTTCCAGAGAAAAGCTAGGACCACGAACTACGATAGCCGTTTTTTTTTTAGACTGGAAGATTTTTGATTGAAAAATGAAGTTTAAAGTTGAATTACAAAGAATTTATAGGCGTAGAAGGTGGAGAATGTGTGATTCTGAAGTTGAAACGAGATGGTGTGGATCCTTATTGTGGCTTATTGAAGGTGTATTGATCCATCGTCTCAGGTTGATTCGTTCGACTCAACCTGAAACGAGATGGACAAACCCTTTTATTTTAGGGTTTGTCCATCCATTTTACTCGTTTGTCCGTCCCATTGTAGATGCATGACGGGCAAATCGGCTTGTTTGCACATCCCATCCGGAGGACTAGGGCGTCGGATGCATGCCATGTCACATACGTTGGTTACTCCTGGGGTGCGCTCTAGCGAGACTCCTAATGTCAAACATACCAAAGTTGATAATCTACTAAAATCTATTTGGAATTGCCGAATTGACCGGCATGATTTTTGTTGGGTGTCGGAAACAACTCCACTCACTCAGTACTGAAATTCTCTAATTCCTTAGTCAAAACCCTAGTAAACTCTCTCTTTTTGAAGTCCTCAATATATTTGATTGATTGAAGCCTAAAGAAGAAAGGGCAGCATTAGAATCATCGAATACAGCAGCAGTTTGGGTTGTTTTCCGTTTGGTGGTAAAGGTAAGTAAAAATCATGCTTTATACCTGCAAAATTGCAAATAATACAACTCGTAGAAAATTCAGACATGGGTTTGTGTAGAAATTGCAAGTATATGAGGTTGGTGAGTTATTTCTATTGAAGTAGAAGATGCAGGTAGTAGAAAATGGACATGGTGTATCGACTTGAAAGCAAACTTTCTTAACCCTATGGACATTGACGTGCATATTCGTTTAGTGTGCCGAGCAAATGAAAAGACGATGCCTGTAGCAAAGCCGCATTTTTATCTCCATGGATGGTGTTCAGAATTTCTGGTAGGTGCTACAATGCTTTTGACTTCGATGAAATCCAGTAATGGAAAAGTCCGGTTTTTGTATGGGTCTTCAATTGAGCATGTTACAAAGGAAATTTTTGATCCAAGGGGATGAAACTTGCAAAATTATAGCGATTCCTGGTGAGTGCTATAATTGGAATCTCTATCCCTTGCACTAGAAGGGAGAATAGAATTGGGATGCTTTTGACTTTGATGAAATTGTACTCGCCGTTATGGAAAACACCGATTTTTGTATGGGTCTTCAATTGAGTATGTTATGAGGGAAATTCGGGAACTTCTGAATGACTTGTACCAAGTATGTCTTGGTGGAATTTGGAGAAGATCTTTTGTTTGTGAAACTAGGATGCTTTGGTACGTCAGTTCGATTGGATTCATCCAAAATGGTATGGGTCAAAGTAGAGAGTTTGGGGAAGCATATGTTGTTTGCTGCCGACATCACTTGCTTCTCAGTTCTCAGCTATTGCTCCAAATAGTTGGAGATGAAGAGCAAGATGTTACCACTCTTTTGGTAATGACATTCTGCTAAGACTATGTATGGCATGAAGGGTTGGCTTTCATACTGCACCTGGCTGGATTCAACCAAATTGGTCGAAGTACACTCTTCAAGAGCTTGGCTTGCTGGAGTCTCCTTCCAAAAACAGTACTAGTACTATTTTCTTTCTTAATGATCTCTTAATCTATAATTTATTTTCATCTGGAATTTGTGTTCCAACTTATATGGTTCAATCCTTAAGAACGTATTTACCTGTTCAGTATTTATCTAGATATATATATATATATATCCTTGCCATGATATCCCTGTTTCATAATGTCAATCTTTCTTTCACCGAGTCATTGCAAATTTGAATAATCTTTGTCTAAATTTTGCTATTACCTCCCTGCAACGGACACAGTGCGGGTGAAATTCAAGCTATCTGTTCCTCTGGAACGCAAATTCTTATTATAGGGATGCAAGTCAGGCTCCTGTTTTGAGCTTCAGTTTGTCCTTGGTTTTGTGCTTGGGATTTACTGCTTGTTCCTACATGGAAAGTGCTTTGACAGTTCAGAAAGTAAAGTACTTGTTAACTGTATATATAGGAATTAGCTCTGTCACCTTTCCAATTATCTTTGTTTGGCTAAGATACATTCTAAATTCTGCTTGCGAGCTACCATGAAGAAACTCCGCATGTTTCACCTGTCATTGGTTGTGAATGTGGGAGAGACAAAAGGTCCATCAAAAGCATTTTGAACCATATTTTGTAAGTTTGTACTTGGCTCAGCGGAACTCATGAGAATAGACAGACTTGATAAAGTTTTTTGTTTTTCCTAATTCATAATCCAGACTCGACTATCATACAGTTAAATACTGCATAGCAGCTGACTTGTGTATCAAGGAGGGAAGTTGGGACCTCCTATCAATTTTGAGCCCCAATCCTGTTACTAGCTAGATTTGTGTGTCTTTGCTTGGATTGTGGAATTACAAATGCAGCGACTCTCTACTACTTTTCTCGAGGTACATGAATTAAGAAACTAGCTAGTTGCTCGGTTCTTTTCTTGTACACATGAAGCTCATAACCTTCATGATTTAAGGCTCCACATCCAGCACCATTGGCATCTTTAACTCCATGGCTGCTAATTAAGAAGCAGTCTGGAGGTGTCCGTTCCCATCTGCAGGTCATGGTAGCTGGAGCTTTATAAGTTGCAACGAAACCAGAACTTTGAGCTATTAGCTCCCTGCAACGGACACACTGCGGGTGTTCAATTTAAGCTATCTGTCCCTCTGGAACACAAAGTCTTAACACATGGATGCAAGTCAGGGTCCTGCTTTGAATGTGAGTTTGCCCTTTATTTTGTGCTTCTTTGTGGAGCTTTGTAATTCTTGGGATTTACAGCTTGTTCCTCTCTTTTTTTGTTGCAGTGAAGCACTTCCCCTGTGCTTTGTATGCTCAGCTTAATGGATTTGCTGAATTTGCACACAGTAAACCAGCCCAATATCTGTGGGGTGCAAATAGGAAAGGTATCTTGGTTTCTTAAAAAGAGGGATCCTCCAACCTCCAAAAGGAAACCCTAAAGCATGCTACACAAATTACTTACAGAGATACAAACTTTGATCTGGATTCTGGTTTGTAGTTTCAATTCTCTTCCATGGGTTAACAAATTGCAGCATATACAAAAAAAAAAAAAAAATCCTCCCCTTAATTTTATCAGTCTTTGTTTTAGCTTCAGTGTTATCAGTTTTTAGAAATTGCTTTGGAAAATTCAGTAATGGCCATTCCTCTTTTTAGAATTTGAGTGCAATACAGAAACCTGCAAGATCAAGGAATTTCTGGGATCCATTAAGATTTGTAACCATTAAGTTATTTAGTCTACTCTTTGATTTTGATTTAAGTGGAAACAGTGAGAAAGGTATCAAGTCAATTCCTAATTGGAAATATGGGGACTGTTTTTTGTGGAATCCTGTAACATTAGAGACAATTCAATTACCAAGTCTACTCGAATGGATTAGTAAACCGGATGAATATCTTCTAGTTGACTGTGTTTTGTCATCTCCTCCTTGCATTTTTTATGTTAGTGATGGTGAAGATCAGATTGTTCTTTTTCTTTTTCGCATAGAAAATACAAGGTGGGGTCATGTCTTCTTATTTTGCCATCCTGGAGACAAAAACTGGATGACCCAATTGTATTCCCCAGATACTATGTTCGAAGTTGAGTCTCTCCATTGCTTTAAAGGTAAGTTATATGTTATTGGTTTTAATGAGCAACAACTAGAGATTGAACAACAGCAGCAGCTTGGCGCTGATGATGACAATGTGACGCTTTCCATCAAGCCGTTCAATCAAGCCGTTCAATGTAAGCTTCTGCACTTCGTTTTCATTTCGAAGAGCAAGGGACACTTCTTGGGGCCTAACATATTGCGTGGAATGTTCTGACGAACTCTTTAAGATCAGCATTTTTATTAATGAAAGGGGATTTGAGAAGGTAGTAATCTCAATACATATTACCAGGTTGGATTTTTCTTCGATGGAGTGGAAGGTGGTAAATACTCGTGATTATGTTCTGTTTATTGGGCAAAATACCAGAGGTTGTTGCTCAGCTGTTGAGTTGGGACTTTCCAGGGGCTGTTTGTATTACACTCTTCCTGAAGATCAGAGGTTGTTCAAATTTGAAGTAGAAAGCACGGGTGACTCTGTTATTTTGCCATGTCTAGAGCTGCCAACGCCATGGTACTCGCCAGATTGGATTATGATGCCTGCTGGACTTGGAAGAAAAGAAGTTGAGTTGGGTGCTGATGAAAAAGACCAAGATTACATTTTAAAGACCTGGCGAAGGAAAACAGATATAAATTATTGTAATGAGGAGGAGGATGGGAATGAGACTCGGTCTGAAAAACACAATGGCCGAGAATTGGAAGAAAGAAAACCTTGGGGTATTCTGAATGAGGACATGGTGGAGTTGATTGCAGATTATCTCCATCCACTTGATTATGTGCATTTTCGTTCAGTCTGCAAAGCAAATCGAGAGATAATGCCTGTGGTAAAGCCTACTTTCACCTCTGCAACTCAAATCATGGAAACGACATGTTTATCTCTGTGGCTAGTGTTCTGTAGAGATAACAACTTCACCGTCTACAATTTTGTAAACCCAGTACATCATGAGAACTACCTCATGAAATTCCCGGAATTGCTATTTGGAGCTACAATTCATTATCAAAAGGGCGGTTGGCTACTGCTGTCGAGAGAGGAAGAATTATCTTTCTACAATCCCTTCACAAGAGAGACCATTGATCTTCCAGATTTTCCTGGGCGTTATCACATGTCAGACATCTCTTTCTCCTCTTTACCTACTTCTTCAGACTGTATAATATTTGCTATTGAGCGCAGTCATTATGGAATCTCTATCTTCTGCATTAGAAGAGGAAAACAGGAATGCGATGAATTTGAGTTTGATAAAGCTTGTACAGAAAAGTTCCCGGCATTACGTAATACTCCAGTTTTGTTTAACGGGATCTTCTATTCCGTAGGTTATGATGGAACTTTAGGACAATTTAATTTAGGGGATGGTACCTGGAAACCTCTCGAGAAGCCCGGTAAACAATTCAATGACTCGTACCCAAGTTACCTGGTGGAGTGCGGAGAAGATCTGTTGTTAGTGAAACTAGGATATCTAGAAATGCCGGTTAGAATCTTTAGATTGGATTTCTCTGACATGGAATGGGTTAAAGTTGAAAGTCTGGGAAGGTATATGTTGTTCGTCAGCGACATCACTTGTTTCTCAGCAGTTGCTCCAGTTAGTTGGATGGAGAACAAAGTGTATTTCCCTAGATTATGTTTGAATGGTGAAGGGGTTTTATTCTATTCACTTGAAACAGGTAGTTATCAATCTTTCGGGACTAAGCATTTTGCTAAGGATTTTTGTGGCACAGAGGGCTGGCTTGGAAACTGCACTTGGATTGAACCCAATTGGACAAAGTCCACTCCTCAAGAGCTTGACTGGTTCAACCCTTTGTCTGTAACATGAAGTTAAATTTCTTTTAAATTTTTCACTGTTATCCTTTAAACCTTCAGTTTCTTGTCAAATAGAGACACTGTTGGTGATCTATATCATGTTCATGGCAGAATAGCTGTTCATTTATGTTTGACTTATTTAGTAATGTAATCTTGACGATAATCCTTGCTAATGTTTAAAGTTTGAACCGCTATCTTTGTAAAAATAATTCCGATTTGTGTATCATGAGGGTAGTAACTTTTCCATAGTCTGTGCAATTTACCTTCTTCATGGATTTTTTCCTGGCATGATACGTGATGCTAGGAGTTGCCAGATAAAGAAAGAGAAGATAAACAGGTTGCTTTGGTCTGCGGCAGTACTTGCAACAAATCAAAGATGTTGCAAAGGTTAACAAATGAGGTTCCTAAAGAAATTGTTGTAATTCAAAGGTTAAAAAATGAGGCAATTTTATAGGTAACCAAAGGTCGAACACGGGTTAGGGTGGGGACAATGTGCTTGAGACTCAAACTTCATAATCCACATCAAATGGTTTGTATTTCCATGGAAAAAAAAAAAAAAAAAAACGAAAATTCTTGGTAGCAGATGTGCTTGAGTATGGGTTACCTTTGTAGTGATTGTTGTTGTGGTGAAGCTCTGACCGGTAGGGGTGCCAACGGGTCCGGGTAGTGTGCTACCCGGAACCGGAACCGGTAATTTTAATCGGTTCCGGGTCCGGTTCCTAAATTGATGGACCCGGAACCGGACCCGATAAAAACACTAATTATCCGTCGGGTCCGGGTATTTATCATGTCTTTAAAAATTAACTAAACTTTTTGATATTTTACTTTGATATTTGCTATATTAGCTTGAATCTAATAATTTTTTATATAAAATTATAATTATTTCTATGTAAATTTTTCATTTAAGATTAAACATAAGAATATGAAGGATAAATGAAAAAAACTTGAACGAAATTATACTAAATTAATCTTTCTATTTTATGTAAAATTAACAAGTAAAACATAGATATTCGGGTACCCGGCGGGTAATACCCGTTAGGACCGAAACTTATCGGTTCCTAACGGATCTTAACCGTCGGGTATTGATTTTGCTAACGGTTCCAATCTTGGGACCCGGAACCGGACCCGGGTTCGGTTCGGTTCCGGGTAATCAGGTACCCGTTGGCATCCCTACTGATCGGTATTAACAAATGAGCGGCAACAATTCTTGGTAGCAGATGTAATCAGAAGAGACTATATTGTCGCGGTAACGAAGTAGGTTTGCTGGAATTATATGGGCATCCATGAAAGTAAAAGGATTGGCTGGATGCGTAAGCGAGCAAGTTGTCCATGATCACGAGCTTTTGCGAGATGGATCAGAGGGCGGCCATGACTACGAAGATTGGCTGGCTGCGATCATGATCCTTGACATGGGGAGCGTGGTGGCACGACTCTTTGCAGGAAGGAGTGGTGTTGAAGCAATCGTTGAAGCGGAGCCGCTGCTGGAGAACGTTAAAGCGGAGCCACTTCTGGAGAGAACGTTGAAACGAAGCCTTGCAACTCTCAGAGCCCTGACAGTTACCATGTCGAAGTCGGAGGTTGTGTCACGTTCTTCCAAAATCGACATCCCTCAAGTGAACAGAGGTTAGGAGTCCCCTATTTCATCTATCGATCGTGCTTTCCAGGAGAGGTTGGGGTTTGGGAACGGCTTCCCTAGATGGAAATGCCTGCTTTCCTGATGCAGTACGGTTGAGGAATGAAAATATATCTTGACGCTACGCCTTGGAGAAATATAGACATAACTGTTTCATCATAGACTGTACGACTTTGTGGGCCAATTTCCCATCGTGCAGGTCCTGACGGGAAAATGGTCTCTATGAACTCATGAGGGTTGCTGATTTCCTTTGCTTTTGATTTTGGAGAAGTCGTTCCTGATCTTTACGTGTGATGAAATTGGATTGCTTATCCTCTTCACCTATAAACGCACGTCCTGCTGAAGTGTCTTTTATTTTTTCATCAAATCAACATTAGTAAAAGGAGGTCGGCTTCTTCCAGCTCTTCCAGTATCTTTCCCCTGATGGTGGAGTAGCATCTCTGGTGACGTTTGGAATTGCCATGCTTGAAGAACCGTTGGGGTGGCGGAAGCGGTTCTGGTGATCGCAAGTGTATCGTGCAGAAATGGCACGGTTTTGATCAAGAAGTGCTGGAGCCATGGCGCTGTTTCGAAGAGTGAGGATGGCGCTGCTTTGGATGGTTGTGTAGCGGAGAAGATGGCGCTGGAAAGGCGCAAGATGTTAGCGCTGGAAGGATGCAAGTTATTAGCGCAGGGTGTGGTATTGTGGCTGGCATGCGCGTGCGGCATGTGTGCCTGGCATGTATGTCTGGTAAGCGTTTCTGGTACACGCGTATGGCAAGCGCGTCTGGTAAGCGTGTCTGTTAAGCGCGTCTGGCAAGAACATCTGGTAAGTGTTAGAGCATTTCTCGGTCGAACTCGCATGCGTTGCTATATCAAGCATGTTTGTTAATGTTAGAGATCAAAACTATAAAGTCTTGATTTCTAGTCTACTATAGCTAAGGTCTCGGACTAGGATAGAAAGTGTAGTTGAGCTCAAGAACTCCATGGCAATCATCATACAAGACGAAGGACTACTCAAGGAACCAGTGGATCTTCATCGACTAAAAGGTATGTGGAGACTTGAACTTATCTATCACTCAAAAGTCTATCTACTCTATCTCCTATCTTGAGACAAAAGTCGTTTTACTATATAGACTAAAGATATACACATGTGACATTTCGAGCTGAGTATATCTCGCTTATCTATTTCTCGAAATATATGTTGGTAAAGATTTCGCTTTAGCCGAGTTCATCTTTTCCTAGTGACGAAAGTCATGTTATGTTTCAATCACTTTGGAAATTGCTCTAACGAAAACTAGTTTGTGAGTAACAACTATATGACGTCCTCTGAGAATGTTTCAATGATTGAAATGAGAGTTTAGACAATAAAACCACTGGGGGATATAAACATTGTTGTGGCAACACATATATGTATAAGTCCTTAGCACTTGAACCGAAGTTTGCGAACTTTGTTCATCAAGTAAAAACCGAAACTTGAGCAGTCAACCCAGTCCGCGAACGTGCGTAGTTCTCAAACCCGAGAATTTCTGCTGGAGTTATAGCTCGGTTTCAGTCCGCGAACTGACGGAAGTTCTCGAACACGAGAATTTCTGCTTGAGTTTGTGAAATCCAACCGGTTACTTAAGTCCGCGAACCCAGTCCGCGAACTTGAGTGGTTATGTCTAAAAACGATGTTCGTGAACTTATTTAAATTATCTAAGGAATGCTATTGCAAACCGTGGATTTATAGTTCACGAATCGATTCGAGTGAATCACATCGTTTTTGCTTCAATTGTGTCTTGTGTAGTACATAAGATCTCATAGAAATTGAACAACTCTCTAACTAGTTCATTTGAGTCATTTGGACTAGTTATGGTGAAGAAGAATATGGTTGATATGAAAGTTATCATTTGGCTAACCATTTGGTTGACTAATATTGAACCAACTATTGTACACATTTGGGTACGGTTACAAAAACCCAAAATCATCAAGTACATATGTGTATGGAAAGCTAAGTTTTCGATCTAACGGTTGAATATTGAATGCTTTTTTACTAAGCTAACATTGATTGTAAACCCTGATTTGAAAGACTATATAAGGGAGAACTCTAGCAACTGGAAAACCTAATCCCCACACATTCTGTGTGATACTAGTTTGCTAAGCTAGAGTCGATTCTCCTTTAACCTTTGGTTTTCTTCTTCTAAAACCAGGTTAACGACTTAAAGACTTCATTGGGATTGTGAAGCCAGACCGATACTACCTTTCTTGTAGTTGTGTGATCTGATCTTGCTGTTTCTATCGTATGAGTACAATTGTAATAATTGGCTTGAGATTTCTATCTCCGATAGGCAAGATATAAAAGTAATCACAAACATCTTCGTCTCATCGTTTGTGATTCCACAATATTTTTTTTCGCTGCATCGATTAAGACTATTGTGAGGTGATTGATAAAACTTAGCTGTTCTTCGGGAATATAAGTCTGGTTTTATTGATTGGTTCATGTTCACCTTGATTTATCAAAAGACGGAACAAAACTCATAGGTTTATTCGTGGGAGACGAATTTATCTATCTTGTAGACTTTTCTGTGTGAGACAGATTTGTTTGCTAAAGTCTTCGACTTTGGGTCGTAGCAATTCTTGGTTGTGGGTGAGATCGTCTAAGGGAATCAAGTGCACAGTATCCTGCTGGGATTAGAGGCTTAGGAGAATAACTGTACCTTGTATCAGTGTGAGATTGATTTGGGTTCAACTACAGTTCAGACCGAAGTTAATTTGGAGTAGGCTAGTGTCTGTAGCGGCTTAATATAGTGTATGTTTAATCTAGACTAGGTCCTGGGGTTTTTATGCATTTGCGGTTTCCTCGTTAACAAAATTCTGGTGTCTGTGTTATTTCTTTTCCGCATTATATTTTGTTATATAATTGAAATAATACAGGTTATGCGTTGTTCAATCAATTAGAATATCCGTCCTTATTGGTTGTTGATTTAAATTGATTGACACTTGGATATTGGTACCGTCCAAGTTATCTCTCTTTGATTATACCTAGCGAATCATATTTGCTTGAGTAAATCAAATCGAGAGATTGAGATAATAACTCCTTGAGTATTTTCTATTGATCGAGTCTAGTTGATTTTCTAGAAAACAACTCTGAGTTGTCCATACAGATTTATAATCGAAATATTGGGTGAGGTTGTTAGACCCCCGCTTTTTCAATTGGTATCAAAGCAGGAAAACACGTTCAAGACCTCATAAGTATGTGTTTGTAGCGATCTGATTCTATGGACAGAGGTGTTATCTCAATAAACGTACCACCAGTCTTCGATGACACTAATTACTTATGGTGGAAAATTGTTATGCGCGCTTTTCTTCAAGCACGTGATTTCCAATCATGGGTATATGTTGTTAATAGCTATAATGCTCCCGTTGAGGCAGTTGGAGATGTAAATGATCCAAAGAATATTGCGGAATACACTCCTGCAGAGGTTCTTGCTGCAAAGAAAAACTCCGACGGTTTGAATGCAATCATACATGCCATTACCCCAAATCTTCAGCACCATGTATCTAATTGCACTAAGTCGCAAGAAGCTTGGGATATCTTAGCAACCATATTTGAAGGAAATACTAGTGAAAAGGAAGCTAGGCTTCAAAACCTTAGTTCTGATTGGGAAAACCTTCGTATGGCAGATGAAAAAATATTTGATGAGTTTAATCACAAAGTGTCTGAAATTGTTAATACATCTTTTGCATTTGGTAAGACTATTCCTAAAAAGGACATTGTGATGAAAATTTTCAGATCACTGCCATCTAGATACGATGCTAAGAAGCATACCATCGTTGAGGGAAATAACCTTGATACTCTTTCCATAAAGTGGTAATTGAATTTTTGTCCCTACTTTTAATGGTCTATAAAATTATCCTTATCACATAATAAATATATCCCTGATGGAAAAATTGAAATTTTATCTAAAAGATTTATTTTCATGTGTTTCCATTTTTAACCTTTTAAGTATTACATACTCTTCTTCTTCTTCTTCACTTCGGATGAAAAAACGAGCACCACCGTCTTCTTCTTCTTCACTTCGGACATATCTTGGTTGCCGCCACCACTACCATCTCCGACGCCACCACAACCAACACCACCAGTACCATCAGCATAACTACCACCACCATCTCCTTAATCACGATCAACATCTCCATCTTATTCTCTTCATACATAACCTGTAAGTTTTCCGGCGACTGTCAATTTGGAAATCAAAGTAAGACCTCCAGATCCGGGAATAAAACACATGAATACGGTTGATTCATGTCTTTATAGCGTTGTAACTATCTCTTTGGCCACATGACTCGGGAGAGATTTAATGGATCAATTTCCTTATCAAAAAAAAATATCACTTATTTTTTTTTTTCCAAATCAACAGTCGAAGCTTATGGAGAAGCTATTACTTCACCTCTACAGATCAGGTTAAACTATACAGTGCACAAATTCTAAGATTCATTCATAACCTGATAGTTGCAAGCTTATGGAGAAGCTATTGGAATCTCTGCCTAAGATTACATCTGCTTGGCTTGATGAATTACAAAATTCTATGAAGAGGAGGATATAGATCACCTATTTTTTTAGACATGGCGAAGTCTTCAATTGCTCCTACCAATTTTGGGGATGGGGATATAGATCTCATTAATAATCTCAACCAAGAGGAGGAGGAAGACGACGGTGGAAATCAAGACATGGATTCTAGCTCTGATGCTGATGGTATACCATGTATTTGATTGGATTCAGAGACTAAAAAAATAATTAAGTCACCATGGAGGTAGTGCTTAATCAGAATCATGGATTTAAGTTAATTCATGAAACAATCACTGGGCGCTGTTTTGGAATTTTGGAGGGTTTATTGGGAGTTAAGATTAAAAAGAATCAACTACTGTGTCTTTGAGAAATCAATCTCCTTATAAATTTATTAAGTTTATGGAATTGTTTGGTTTTGGGGTGGACCAATCTCACAGTCAGGAAGAGCATTCAGATCTACGGGATGGATATGCTTGAATTTTGTGAAGATTTCATAACCCATGCTACACCATATGGTGGTGGTGGTGGTGGTGGTGCTGGGGATGTGTGATATTGTTGGTGGCAGTGTTGGTATGAGTTGTTGTTACAGAGATTGAACCCTCTTGCTGAATGAAACATGGTGGTTATCTGGGTTGAAGCAAGCAATGATATTGGATCAACTATGGTTGTTAATCCATATATTTTGGATCAACTATGGTTGTTGATCCAACTGCAATGGATAAACATCCACTGTTGATCCAACTGAAATAGATAAACATCCATTGTTGATCCAACTGAAATTGGTGATGAAAGAGGCGAAATTGAATTCATTTTAAAACATCCATTTTAATTGGTGATGAAATAGGTGGAATTGAATTCTCTTGAATTTATTGATTCATCTTTTGAAGTAGCTAGCATGATTCTTCTTTGTTTTTGACTTTTGAATTTGATTTTGGAGTACATTTTTGATTCATCCCAATATATTTGGATTTTTAATATTTTCACAAGCCTGTTTTTTGTTATTCTCAACATTTGAATTTATGTTTTGTGAATCTAGTATGCTCAATTATTTATCTTCTCTGAATTTTGTGGTGAATGGTACTATAATGATGATTGATTAGATAGTGTGCATTATAGAAGTAGAAATGGAGTTGTTGGTGTTGATTTCCTTGAATCTGGAATTGTTGTTGATTAAATAGTGTGCATTATATGTTTTTATGGGATCAACTTCTACTGTTGATCCAACTGCAATGGATAAACTTCTATTGTTGATCCAATTGCAATGGATAAACATCCATTATTGATCCAACTGAAATGGATTAACTACTGTTGTTGATACAAAATTATTTGAATCGATGGTGGCGGCGGCAACAGTGGCGATGGTTTCTGCTATGGATTATTAATGGTGGTTTGATGGTTTTGTTGGTGGATCTGAAACTGCAGCTGATGAAATGGTATCATTTTTCCATCAGAATGGATAAACATCCATTGTTGATCCAACTGCAATGGATAACCTTTTACTGTTGATCCAACTGTAATGGATAAACATCCACTGTTGATCCAACTGAAATGGATCAACTACTTTTTTCTGGGTACTATGAAAATAATTTCCCCCAGTCTGAACAAGCGGCGGCGGCGGTCGTGACGGCGGCAGCGGCGGTGGAGGTGGTGGCGGCGGCGACAAACTTGTGGTGGTGGCAACATACTAGTAGTGGTGGAGGACTAGTAGTGGTGTAATGGTGGCGGTGGAGGAGTGGTGGTGGAATATTAGTGGTGGTGTTGATTGGTAGGTGGTGGTTGTTGAACGGTGGTGGTGGAATGATAGTTGAATGCTGGTGGTGGTGGTGCTAATGGTGGTGGTGAAGTGGTAGTGGAAGAAATTTGTTCCATTTTAAAATAAAGAAAAAATATTATATGGGTGAGGTTATTAAGGTAATCTAATATTAAATGGATAAGGTTGTTAAAAAAAGGAGGGACATAATTATTGTTGCATAAGGATATATTTATAGGAAGTTAAAAGTAGGGATATATAATTAATATACCCTTCCAGAAATTCTCTAGCAGGAAAGTTGAAAATTTTCGATTCTGAACTAAAACAAAGAGAGAAACGACTTTTATCAAGCAACCATGTTGTTGCTTCTAATCGTAAGTCTCGACGTCCCAAATTGATTGACAGAAGGGATGAGAATTGCTTTAATTCAATTTTGCCACTGTTTATACAACAACTTAAGAAATCTCTTAGACAAAATAAAAGAAAGTCTCAAAATAAAAAGAAGTCAATCAATAAAAAGGTTCAGAAAAGTTATGCTTGTTTCAAGTGCTATAGAAGTGTTCATGATACTTCTGAACATCCAAATAAGGAAGTGAATGAGTTAACTAAATCATGGATGGCCACTCTTGACTATTGTCCTGAGGATGATATCTATGAAGGTTCACTCAATCTATTTGATTATAATCATGAATGTCCTCCTAACAGTCCTGATCATTCCATGATAAATAATCTTACTTCCCCAGAAGTCTTACAACTAGATAAGGAAGTCATATCTAAAAAGATTGAAAATATGGAAAGTGAACTATCAAAGTTAAAAGTAAAGATAACTTGCAATCATGATTCTCAAAACTTTTCGATTTTTTCGCTAAAATATTGTCAGCAAAATTCTCCTGAGACTATACCCTTCTTAAGTCACTCAGACAATAGGAGTGATATAGAGAATCACAAGGACGTCCTTAATCTTGCAGATGCTACTGGTGATTATCAGGACCGTGTGAAAGTTTGGGGCACTCAGAAACATAAAAAACTCTCTTCTACAAAATGGTGGTTGCAGAAGAAGGAAAACAAATCTTATACAAAAATCCTCTACCTTTGTAAAAAGGATTTCCAAAAGAATGCATAGTTTGCAAAAATCAACAATCAAGGTGTTCAAATCTATGCTAAGAAGGGGAAAGGATGATATCCACTCATCTTTCTTAAAAACAAGACAGAAACAGACTATAACTCCATCACCTCAAAAGAAGTTACCCAGTTCTGAAAAGAATTGGGATATGTACGGTTTATAACACTGTATTAAGGATCGCTTTGTCTATCCCTCTTAGACAAAGAAATCATAATCTTTAAGAGGGTTGTGATGAAACATTACTGTTTCAGTTTTTAAGGTCTTTTTTTTTTTAAGATAATCAAAATTCTGTTTGGGTTTTGGTCAAAGGTTAGTTTGGAAATTTATCTTTTCAGTTTCCTTTAAAATAAAATTTTCTCAGTTAAACATTTTATCCATCTTTTCTATCATGTCCTTCTCAAGCCTTTCTAGCAAAGAAAGTGATGTTTGGACTGTTCTCTTTCTATCAAAGAAGATACGCTTTGACTCTTTAGATAATGATGTGAATCCTGATTCTCATGATTCATCCCTAGATGGGAACATCTCTGTTTCTCATTTTGATAAGCTCTCCTTGACTATGAATCTAGTCTTGGAACAAGTTCGTGCCCTAAAAAGTGAACTAGAAACTTCTTCTAAGAGACTTGAAGAAAAGATGGATAATATTGAATCTAGAATTTATCTGATCGAAGATGAGCTTGAAGAATACAAAGAATATGAGAAGAGTATACAAAGTAAGTGAAATATTTTTGTCTAGTAAATCTTCTATTGTTTCTCTTTTGTTTAGAAGAATAACTAGTATTTTGGAATAGCCATTATTGTGATTACACATAGCTATATCCAATATTTTCATCTTCTTGTTTTTAGATTTATTGGTTTAAATTCTAAACTGGTTTGAAAGAAGATGGTTGCAGTATTAATATTTATGGTTTTATATATTGCAATACTTTGATGGGATATGTATGTTTACGTCCGTGAACTTGATTGTCCCATATTTTGTCAAAAGTAAAGTCGTTCATGAATTGATAGGCATATATTGATAAAAGGATGAATAGACTTTTGACAAACACAAAAGTTAAGCCTATATTGTCAATTATTGATGTAAGATAGGTTAAAATATTTTGTGATTCAAGGATTATGTCTATTGTATGTCATTGTGCAAATGGTGATAGAAACATAAAATGAATCCTTGTGTTATCCACGGTATAAATCCTTACTGATCCATTTTTATGTATTACCGTGAAGGCTCCATTGTGTATCTTATGTTGAGCACGATACGACTAAGTCGATTCCTTATTGGCATGGTTGGTTGTTCCATGAGATGCTATATGTTGAGCATTAAGAACTAAATTAATCAACTTGTGTGGTTATTTAGTTTGTATTCCATAAGTTTTCTTATGTTGAGTACATGTATGGTTAAGGTTGTCATGTCCTATGATTATCTTAGTCGGGGTTCCATAATCTCTTATGTTGAGCCCAAATAAACTAAATCGATCATCTTGTGTGATTATTTAGTTAGTACTCTATAGATTTATCTTATGTCGACTGTGGCCAATTGAATTGATTACTCTTGTGATTAGTTTAATTGTGTATCCGGTTGGAATATTCATGGGTTTTCTTGTGAATAATCTAATCGAGTTTATTAAGTCTGCATAAGTTTACTTGTGTTGAGCATATTTAGTCAAATTAATCTTGGTTCGCTTGGGTTAGTTTAATTGAATATTTCTTGTTGGATTCCAAATTCATACTTGTATGCAATTTGTTGAGTCTAAAGAAATCCTTCTTTTCTTTTGAAATTAAGGTCGCTCTTGTTGTTCCTTATAGGGAATGACATATTATGGGGGAGAGTTATTTTGAACTTGTGCTTAATTGCCAAATCTTTGTGGGGAGTACGGTTGTGGAATATTAGAGGGGTTATCTTGCGTCTTTATAAACTCCTTGATGAATGCATTTAGCTTCGGATTTATGATTGCATCTAAACAAGATGATAAACATTTACCTTTGGTCATGAAATGTCTCTTACGGAAATTTCATTAGGATCCCGTTCTTGTACCTTTGCCAATTTTATTGACAAAAATGGGGAGAATTAATATGTAGTTCACACTACAAATACATATGGTTTTCGGATCATTATGTAAGGGGGAGTGGTTTCCATGTGAGATGGAGTATTGACTAAGGGGGAGTGAAGTATCACCATAGTATTGTTGTTGAAGTTGTGATGTAATTGGACTTTGACGATGTGTAATAATACTATGATACTGTATAACAATAATTGAGAACCGATGCTTTTCTCATTGTTATAGCTACGGATTTTCAACAATGATGATGCTAAACTTACAACCTTTGGGATCATTGGACTACTTGGAAGTGACGAAGATTTCGAGTATTGTTGAAGATTAGACATGTGGAATAGGAGCTACAAATTTTATTTATATATTTTTTTGTATTCCATATGTATTAATATTTTTGCCACTAAAATTGACAAAGGGGGATATTGTTAGAGCATTGCTCGGTCGAACTCGCATGCGTTTCTATATCAAACATGTTTGTCAATGTTAGTGATCAAAACTATAAAGTCTTGATTTCTAGTCTATTATAGCTAAGGTCTCGTACTAGGATAGAAAGTGTAGTTGAGCTCAAGAACTCCATGGAAATCATCATACAAGACGAAGGACTACTCAAGGAACCGGTGGATCTTCATTGACTAAAAGGTATGTGGAGACTTGAACTTATCTATCATTCAAAAGACTATCTACTCTATCTCCTATCTTGAGACAAAAGTCGTTTTACTATATAGACTAAAGATATACACATGTTACATTTCGAGCTGAGTATATCTCGTTTATCTATTTCTCGAAATATGTGTTGGTAAAGCTTTTGCTTTATCCGAGTTCATCTTTGCCTAGTGACGAAATTCATGTTATGTTTCAATCACTTTGGAAATTTCTTTGACAAAAACTAGTTTGTGAATAACAACTACATGACGTCCTCTGAGAATGTTTCAATGATTAAAATGAGAGTTTAGACAATATAACCACTGGGGGATATAAACATTGTTGTGGCAACACATATATGTATAAGTCCTTAGCACTTGAACCGAAGTTTGCGAACTTTGTTGATCAAGTAAAAACCGAAACTTGAGCAGTCAACCTAGTCCGCGAACGTGCGTAGTTCTTAAACCCGAGAATATCTGCTGGAGTTGTAGATCGGTTTCATTCCGCGAACTAACGGAGGTTCTCGAACCCGAGAATTTCTGCTGGAGTTTGTGAACTCCAACCGGTTACTTAAGTCCGCGAACTTGGTCCGCGAACTTGAGTGGTTATGTCTAAAAACGATGTTCATGAACTTATTTAAATGATCTAAGGAATGCTATTGCAAACCGTGGCTTTATAGTTCATGAATTAATTCGAGTGAATCACATCTTTTTTGCTTCAATTGTGTCTTGTGTAGTACATAAGATCTCATAGCAATTGAACAACTCTCTAACTAGTTCATTTGAGTCATTTGGACTAGTTATGGTGAAGTAGAATATGGTTGATATAAAAGTTATCATTTGGCTGACTAATTTTGAACCAACTATTGTACATGTTTGGGTACGGTTACAAAAACCCAAAATCGTCAAGTACATGTGTGTATGGCAAGCTAAGTTTTCAATCTAACGGTTGAAAGGTATTAGCTTGTATCTAATCAGGTCTTCATCTAACGGTGAATATTGAATGCTTTGTTACTAAGATAACATTGATTGTAAACCCTGATTTGAAAGACTATATAAGGGAGAACTCTAGCAACTGGGAAACCTAATCCCCACACATTTTGTGTGATACTAGTTTGCTAAGCTAGAGTCGATTCTCCTTTAACCTTTGGTTTTCTTCTTCTAAAACCAGGTTAACGACTTAAAGACTTCATTGGGATTGTGAAGCCAGACCGATACTACTTTTCTTGTAGTTATATGACCTGATCTTGGTATTTCTATCGTACGAGTATAATTGTAATAATTGGCTTGAGATTTCTATCTCCGATAGGAAAGATATAAAAGTAATCACAAACATCTTCGTCTCGTCGATTGTGATTCCACAATATCTTTTTTTGCTGTGTCGATTAAGACTATTGTGAGGTGATTGATAAAACTTAGCTGTTCTTCGGGAATATAAGTCTGGTTTTATTGATTGGTTCCTGTTCACCTTAATTTATCAAAAGACGTAACAAAACTCATAGGTTTATTCATAGGAGACGAATTTATCTATCTTGTAGACTTTTCTGTGTGAGACAGATTTGTTTGCTAAAGTCTTCGACATTGGGTCATAGCAATTCTTGGTTGTGGGTGAGATCGTCTAAGGGAATCAAGTGCACAGGATCCTAATGGGATTAGAGGCGTAGGAGCATAACTGTACCTTGGATCAGTGTGAGATTGATTAGGGTTCAACTACAGTCCAGACCGAAGTTAATTTGGAGTTGGCTAGTGTCTGTAGCGGCTTAATACAATGTAAGTTTAATCTGTACTAGGTCCCGGGGTTTTTCTGCATTTGCGGTTTCCTCGTTAACAAAATTCTGGTGTCTGTGTTATTTCTTTTCCGTATTATATTTTGTTATATAATTGAAATAATACAGGTTGTGCGTTGTGCAATCAATTAGAATATCCGACCTTATTGGTTGTTGATTTAAATTGATTAATACTTGGATATTGGTCTTTGGTACCATCTAAGTTATCTCTCTTTGATTATAACTCGTGAATCATATTTTCTTGAGTAAATCTTATCGAAAGATTGAGATAATAACTCCTTGAGTATTTTTTATTGATTGAGTCTAGTTGATTCTCTAGAAAATAACTCGGAGTTGTCCATACAGATTGCTAATCGAAATATTGGGTGTGGTTGTTAGACCCACGATTTTTCAGTAAGCGGCATGCGCGTCTGATAAGCGCATCTGGCATGCGAGTCTAGTAAATGCATATGGCAAGCGAATCTGGTAAACGCGTTTGGAAAGCGCGCCAAGTAAGCGGGTCTGGCATGCGAGTCTGGTAAACGCTTCTGGCAAGCGCGTCAGGCATGCGAGTCAGGTAAACACGTTTGGCAAGCACGTCTGGCATGCGAGTCTGGTAAACGCGTCTGGAAAGCGCGTCTGGAAAGCGCGCCTGGTAAGCGCGTCTGGCATGCGAGTCTGGTAAGTGCGTCTGGCTAGCACGCCAAGCGCGTCTGGCATTGTCTTGGCTGCGGACTGTTATACACTAAAATATGGGAAAGATACGGACATATCGCCACAAACAAAAAGATTACTAGTCGATTTGCGCTAGTTAAGCGGGTGGAGGAAGCTTTGTCTTCTATTGAAGATATGCATAACATGACTGGTCATACGGTTTCTGAGGATATAATCTCGAGATGGAGGTTCCATCGTGACATGTGCGTGAATTTTGAATTCAATGTCCCTTGGTTCGTTGAAGGTTTCTCTGAGGTTGAGAAGTCACTGGCCGAAGCAGTCGAAGGTCCCTCTGCATACATGGTGAAGAAGCAGGAAGCGGAATTTAAGAAATTGTGCATGCAGCTGAAGTTGAAGAGGGTGGCTCTCCAAAGCACAAGGGAGGCCTTTTCTAAGAGGAGCAAGCCGCTGTTGGAAAACTTTCCTTGAATACATTTCTGTTTTTTGAACTTCTTGTTTTTAGGTTTTTTTTTTTTTGAAAGGAAAATGGAAACGCTTGGTTTATGGTTTTGATTTTCAGTATTTTTGGGGTTGACAGAAAAATGTTACCTTGATGGTTTTGGATTATTCATTTGGAATGAATTGTTTAGGAATGAATGTGGTCTTGGTTATGGTTGAAAGTGTTGCATGCATCCCAGGAAAACCATGGAACCGTGCGTTTGGTAGATGAAATGGGGTGAAATATAACATGGCTATTGGTTTTATCATTCCCGTGAAATCTTGAAAAAACAAACCACGTATCTTGTCTATGTAAGAATTACTTGGTTTTTTAGGTCTCCTGATGGAAAGAAAACCTTCCGGGTGTGAGACTGAGTTTTATGGGGAAGCACCGCCGTGATTGTAGAAAGTCCCCAAGTCGTTACTGAGTTATCTGATAATCGAGTCATCGATTCTCGGGTGGATCGATTACTTCTGACCTCTGGGAAGTTCCCAGTCATCCCTTGTCGTGTCATGACTGATAATCGAGTCATCTGGTAACTAAGTCGTTGATCCCTGAGCGGATCGTCTGCTTCTACCATCTTGATGTCTTGGTCTAAGCATGAGATCGATGGTTGAAAATTGACATTGTAACCGAAAGATCAATCTCCCATTGTGGTCGCCAATTATTTGTGGGTGAAAATGGTTTCTGCTGATTTTGGTATTTCGGGTGTGCGAATGAGAAATGGATTTAAACCCTAACTAATGTACTGCAAAGGAGTACTTTTATATTCAAGAGATCAATCTGTACAAGGCTGGCCTAAACCAAGAAATGGTCGTTCCAAACTTGCTTCGGTCACAAAGTGAAGGAGAATGGGTTGGTTTTGGGGAGGGAAGCAAGGAAAATGATGAGACCAGAATAGTTGATTCTGGAAGAGTAGTTATGTTACGACTTGTATCAGAAAGTGGGAAGCTAATAGATGGAAAGCTAGCGAGCATTTTTTGAGTGGTGTATGTTCCTGACTGAACTTGTTGTTCGGTGAAAATAGGTAAGACCTATTTATACAAGTCGAAGTGAAACGTACTCTGGTCTCATTAAGGGATGGAAAAATGGGTGAGTAAATAGGAGGAGGTGGTAACTTTAATGCATGGAATTGATGTTCCATAAAACCGTTAACGCATGGAATTGATGTTCCATAAAATTGTTAATGCATGGAATTGATGTACCATAAAAAGAACATTTCACCATTAACTCCATATATTTACTAACCTCCTCATCCTTATGACACTTCCTTATGACGGGCGTAGTGTACGCCGCACGCTGTAAACCGCCAAACCAATACCCAAAGAGGATCCCCTAGTTTGTGATATATGTTGATGTCTCGAATGTTTTTGCGGAAAATATGTAGCATATAGTTGTTGCCTGGCAAGTCGAGCTTGGGAGACTTACTAGCTTGGTGACCTTCGACGGTCGAGATTTTGCATCTTAAGAGGAAAGGTATCTGTTGATCGTCACACGCTTTCGTTTGTTGGTGGCCGCAAAGGGAAGGCCATCAAGGTGGCGCGGTTAGGTTGGCATGCCATTGGCGTGGCATGGTGGAGCGGATAGGTTGGCATGTCATTGGCATGGCATGCCTTGGCGCGATTTGGCATGACCAAACTAGGGTTTTGGGTCAAAGGTTACCATGTGTTGTCTGGTAACCTTAGACGGCTAGGATTTTCTCCTGGGATTGAAGGAAGACCGTTAATTGTCGCACGCCTTCATTTTGGTAGCCGCGTATGGAAGGCCAGCATGTTGGCGCAGCTAGGTTGGCATGCCGTTGACATGGCAGGGTTTGGCGTGGCCAAACTTAGGTTTTCGGGATAAAGGTTACCATACGTTGTCTGGTAACCTTGGATGAATAGGATTCTCTCCTGGGATTGAAGGTAGACCTTTGATTGTCGCACGCCTTCGTTTTGGTAGCCGCGTAGGGAAGGCCAGCATGATGGCGCGGCTAGATTGGCATGCCGTTGGCATGGCATGGTTTGGCGTGGCCAAACTTAGGTTTTCGGGCCAAAGGTTACCATGCGTTGGCTGGTAACGTTGGATGGCTAGGATTTGATCTTGGGATTGAAGGGGGGCCATTGATTACCATACACCTTCATTTTGGTAGCCGCGTAGGGAAGGCTAGCATGGTGGCGCGACTAGGTGCGTTTGGCATGGTGGGGCCAAGGGCTTGGCATGCCGTTGGCACATGGTGCGGCTAGCATGGCTAGGGCCAAGGAAAGGTGCGGTTTGGCTTGGCATGGTGGGGCCAAGGGTTTGGCATCCCGTTGGCACATGGTGCGGCTAACATGGCTAGGGCCAAGGCAAAGTGCGGATTGGCTTCGCATGGTGGGGCCAAGGGTTTGGCAAGCCGTTGGCACATGGTGTGGCTAGCATGGCTAGGGCCAAGGTAATATGCGGTTTGGCTTGGCATAGTGGGGCCAAGGGTTTGGCAAGCCGTTGGCACATGGTGAGCCTAGCATGGTTAGGGCCAAGGCAAGGTGCGGTTTGGCTTGGCATGGTGGGGCCAAGGGTTTGGCTAGCCGTTGGCACATGGCGCGTCTAGCATGGATAGGGCCAAGATAAAGTGCGGTTTGGCTTGGTATGACATGGATGCAAGTGTCGCATAATGATTACGTGTCACAAGTGTTGCAGGCCAAGTCAAAATTCCGCCTTAATGGCGCAATTGCAAATCCATAATAGCGCAGAGTAAGCCATAATAGCGGTATTACTGTATAGACTGTTAAGTGATGAGAATGGTATAAACCCACAAGGCTAATGTAGTGACAGTGCAGAACTACATTGTAAAGACATTTGGCTAAGGAATGAAGCTTATTGTCCGACACAATGAAGCTTCATTGAGGAAAGGCAAGACATGGTCAAAATGACAGATGCAACATGCGATGTTAATATTAAGGCATATCCGTGGAATTGAGTTGGCCCAAACTCAAGGATGATGCAAGAAGAGTGAAATAGACTAAAAGCTAGTCTATGCGTTAGTTCAAGGCAGGGCCAAAGCCTGTAAAATGCAAACAAGTTAGTAATGCAAGAGTTGCATTGCTATTGTCAAGCTAATTTGCGTAGTGAAGCATATATGACGCATGAGTAACTAGAGTGAGCTTAAGGAGATGGCCTCGATGTTTGATTCTTCAGAAATGTTCGTGCATGAGTTTAGAATGATAAACATGCAGGGCCTAGATGGCTGAACGTTAGAGCGTGGCAGAATTCAGTATGCCAGAACAAGTGGCGCAATACGGCTCAAGTGACGGTTACAAGTTGGTTACGAGCTTCACAAGCATGCCAATGACGCGTGATGAAGTAAAACGGTTATAAAAGAGTTTATAAACGTGGGAGAAAGAGTTCTAACTGCTAGAGAATAGGCGTTGGATGATTGGCGCGAGTTAGAAGAGAACTGTCCAGTTGGCACAATTATTGGCGGTTACAGAACTGCTCCATGGGACAGATGGCTGTCCCATGCGTGTGTAATGGTTATGCACGGTTTGGACAAGTAAATATGTTGTATAAATAGTCCTAAGGCATGGGAAATTCGGCATCCTAGCCTGTGTGAGAGTAAGCTAACATATGTGAGTGTGATTTGCATATGTGAGTGAATAGGAGAGTTTTTGTAAGACTTAGACTTGGTTCAAGGGTGAACAAGTATGTGTAAGTCCCCAAGTGGGCAAGTTTTGTACTTCTTCCCTTTGATGCAATAAAAGAGTTGATTGTGTCATGTTTTAAGTGTTCTTGGTTTGCTGATTGTTGTTAGCAAAGTATGGAAAATATTGAATGCATTATGGGGTACATTTGATGAGTTTAAGTTGAATAGAAAGAAGGTTAAAGACTTCCGCTGAAGAAGTGTTGAGTTGGATGTTTGCATAAGGTGAAAAATTATAAGGCTGAAGTGCAAGTGGGTGGAGTTTTATTCACAGAACCATTATGCTGCCGGGTTACACTTTCGCAGAAAATATCTGGGGTGTTTGAAGGTGTGACACTTGGCATGGTGGGGCCAAGGGTTTGGCATGCCATTGGTGCATGGTGCGGCTAGCATGGCTAGGGCCAAGGCAAGGTGCGGTTTGGCTTGGCATGGTAGGGCCAAGAGTTTGGTAAGCCGTTGGCACATGGTGCGGCTAGCATGGCTAGGGCCAATGCAAGGTGCGGTTTGGCTTGGCATAGTGGGGCCAAGGGTTTGGCATAACGTTGGCTAGGATCGTGACCAAGCTATGATCGTGGCTAAGCTAGGTTTTTGGGTCAAAGGTTACCATGTGTTGTATGGTAACCTTGGATGGCTAAGATTTGTTTCTTAAATGGAATGGTGGTTGTTGATTATTGCAGGCCTTTGTTTTGGCAGCCAGCATTGTGCATGGCGTGTTGGGACGACAAGCATGGTTGGCATGCTTTAGCGTGGAGATGTGGATGGAATGGTTTGCCATTGGCACAGGGGTGCATCTAGCATGGTTGGCATGCCTTGACGTGGTGGGTATGGATGGCACGGTTTTCCATTGGCATAGGGGTGCTGCTAGCATGGTTGGCATGCCTTGGCGTGGTGGGTGTGGCTGGCATGGTTTGCCATTGGCACATGGGTGTGGCTAGCATGGTTGGCATGCCTTGGCGCGGTGGGTGTGGATGTCACGGTTTTTCATTGGCACATGTGCCGTGGGAATTAGGGTTTTGGCATATCGAAACCCTAATTAGAATTAATTAATTTAAAAAAGGTACCCTGGTAATTTTTTCGCAGACATATTAAAGAATTCAATGAATGCGTTTAAGTCCTGTGATGTCACTGTCTGACTAGGATTTTACGACTTTACCCCTAAGTTAAAAACCATCATCAACAACACAATAACTTGAATCTCTTGTGATCAATCACGCACAGAACGGAGCCTGTTAACAATGGATTATCACAAGACGTCTTTAGATCTACAAACAGTTCTAAAGATACCTTCGACACTTCGATATAGTTTGAGTGAATCTTATATCAGAAGAGAAGATTCTCAAGAATAAACAAACAAGGTGCAATCAAAGTTCAACAACCGTTAGTCAATCAAATCAAGTCGAAAACTAATAATATTGTAATTATCTAGTTTCCCACCAACGGTACTCGTAGAGCTTCTTGATCCAACAAAAGTCTTTAAATGAGCGGTCATAAGAGATTTCGCCTAATCAGGGTACTTTCCTCTCCGAATAGACGACGCCACCAGTAACAACATAACAAGGTAGTTTTGTTGGCTCTATAGGATAGTTTACATGAAATGAAAACTTGGGTATTTATAGACCAAGGAAGTTGGGACACCAAGGAATTTCCAAAACCGAAATATTCTTAAGATATACAATAGATTTCCAAATCGGTTTTCATAATTCCTATAAATGCTATGTCAAAAAATAACCGAAATCCTACTAGAAAATCTCCAATTAGTAAATGCACATTACCAATTTTTATTTTCCAAAGATATGCATTTTAATTACAGGTAATTAAAAGCATTTACAATTTACAAACTTAATTAAAAGATTCTTAACTTATTTTGGTCCGGGATCTCTTTTAGCTATTAAGGAATATCTTTGAACAATAAAAGATAAGAGTTACTGAACATGTTCAAAGTATGTCGACATTTTAATTCTTTGTAAATCTTCTTTCATATTTACAATCTTGGAACCGATTATACCACACTTACAAACAAGTTTAGAACTGGTTCATATGATTTCCAAGAACTATGTGATTGATCAAATCAACACACTAATCATGGGTTTACGATTCTACCAAACATAAGGATCGGTTCTACCTTAATATGGTTACTGGGACCGGTTAAATTATTTAACAAATTGGTCACATGAATTACCAGGACCGGTTACCATATTCTCATGGTATTACTTGTGAAATGGTCACACCAGTTACCAGGATCGGTTACACTAATTACCAGGACTGGTTACACCAATTACAAGGATTTATTACTACTCTTTTGTGATCGGTCACACCAATTACTAGGATCTAGGATCGGTTATCCCAATTACAACTATCAATCATACCATCTTAGGTGATTACTTAGGATCGGTTACACTAATAAAAGTCATACCAATGCATAGGTCAGGCATTGCGATTATTTTTACCAAGATACATAAGTAGTTATGATCGGTTCTACTAACTCACACATATTGGTAATCTAAAGATATGCAATGAATAATAATACCAATAAGCCTAGTGATTTCCCTTTCGATTAATAAAACAAGTTCATGAATGTAATTCCTTTAAACGAATGTAAACATTTTTTCCTAGGATGAAATCTTCACCCATACCCATACACATAATCACAATATCATTCATACAATTATATCGGTATCTTATTGTTTATGGGTGAAAATGGTTTCTACTGATTTCGGTAATTTCGGGTGTGTGGGTGAGAAACGAATTTAAACCCTAAACAATGTACTGCAAGGGAGTACTTTAGATTCGAGAGATCAATATGTACAAGTCCGGCCTAAACCAAGAAATGGTCGTTCCAGACTTGCTTAGGTCATAAAGTAGAGGAGAATGGGTTGGTTTTGGGGAGGGAAGCAAGGAAAGTGATGAGACCAGAATAGTTGATTCTGGAGAGTAGTTGTGTTACTACAAATTGTATCATAAAAGTGGGAAGGATAACCAATGGTAAGCTAGTAAGTATTTTGTAAGTGTTGTATGCTCCTCCCTGAACTTGTTGTTCGGTGGAAATAGGTAAGATATATTTATACAAGTCGAAGTGAAACGTACTCTGGTCTCATTAAGGAATGGAAAAATGGGTAATTAAATTGATAGGTGTAGAATACACCTAATTTACTATCTAGTAGATATGCTTTCTTTGCCATTTTTCTTGTGAATTATGTATTTTACGTGTGTTTTTGAGTTATTAGGTACTATGGAGTCGCACATAGGAAAAGAAGAAGAATTCACCCAATTTGAGCTGAAAGGGCAAAAAGGTCATTTTAGGGGAGAGCACTATCTGGATCCCAAGCGAGGTGAAGGGGCAACTCTCTTTTTGGGGAGGTATTAAAAGATAACCAGCATTGGCTATGGGGATGCTAGCAGGATGGCCCTTATCTAATGAGTGGGGTGGCCCCTATCCTTGGGGTGTAACCATCCACCCAAACTATCCAACCCTAGAATCAAGAAGTATCTCTTCTTGAATTATTTGCTTCTGAAATTGAAAACGAGAAAGAAAAGAAGCAGAGCAGCTGTTGGTTCTGAGAGTTGAGTAATTCAGGGGATGTTTAATGGAAGATTGAGACGATGAAGAACTTGCTCGATGTGTGAAAGATGATAACAAAAGGGAGATAGTGATGAATCTGAGATACATGTTGGTGAATAAAATGGGTCAAGAACATAGGTGGAAGAAATGGTGAGGAGATGAGTTAATCGTTATAGGTTTGTGGCTGTGGATTGAGTTGATTTCTTCTGAATCCGAGATGACGGAAGATGGGTTAGGGTTTGATTCAACATAGGAGAGAGGGATTAGAAGCTGTTGTTGGTGGAATTGCAGTGAATCGATGACACACAGAGAAATAAAGTTAGGGTTTTCCATGGTGAAGGAATTGAACGAAAAAATGATGATGTTGAATCCAGAACAATGGGTTTGTGAAGAAATGGATTTGGGGACTGTCTATGGGGGTTGAATATCGAGTCTGTGAGAAATCATAGATGGGATTGAGCTAATTTTGTTGGTGGTCACTGCTAAGAAATCTGGGAGATGAGTTAATGGGTTTTGGTGGATGATTAAGATGAAGAATTTGAGCTCAAAGAAGAATCAGGGAAAGCTGGTAGGAATTGCAAGTGGTCTGAAGTATTAATGATGTTGATCGAATGTAGAGTGGAAATAGATCTGAGTAGATGGAGCTGCTGTCATGTGCAAATCAGGGAAGAAATGCATCATATGATGATGGAGTTAAAATGCGTTGCAGAGAAGAGACTCAAGGGTTAGGTGGTATTAGCTATCACAGGCAAAGTTGAGGAGTTGATGTTGTTGGTTATGAAGCTACAAAAGTAGGTGCTGCTATACTTTTTGGGATTGGTTTGTCGAAGGCAATAGCTGGAACTGATTGCAGGGTATGTTCTCTATGGGTATGAACTGATGGCATATGGGCATATGAATGCAATGTTTATAACAGTGGGTTCTTGGAAGGCCTAAAGCTGATTTTATGGAACTGGAGTTGCAAGAAGCATTGCAGGTTATGAGACTGAAGCTGTGTTTGAAGTACAGTTGCTATGCATAGAATAACAGTAGTGCTGGTGCAGTTTTGTTGGTGTGGTGAGCTGTAACTCAAATGGCAGTTTCACCGTGGTCAAGTGGGTATGGATCTGGCAGCTGTAGTTGGTTTGCATTGACAGTAACAATGAATATGGCAGCAATGAATGAGTGAATTTCCTGGCTGAGTTTGCGGTTGGTTGTTTGCCGTAAATAAGCTATTGAACGAGATAAAGATGGATGGTAGGTTATGATGCAGCTGCAGTTGATGTAGTAGGGTCTCTGGTACTGGCCTGGGATTGTGATGCATATGATATGGCTCAAATGGTGTATGGTCTGTGGTTTGAAAACTGCAGAATGGACGAAGTTACACGTGGTGCAGTGATTCTACTTTGGAGCTGTGAAGATTTCATAAACTGAGCTGAAATGCTGTTACAGAAGTTAATATCGCAGAGAAGTTGCAGGGGCTAAGGATGAGATGGTGGTTAACAAAAATGACAGCTGAAACTAGTAGAATTCTGTACAGAACTAAGTTACAAAGAAGCTGCAAAGGAGGTGCAGGGCCATCTTGGCTGTGAAGTGTAAGATAATAGTGCAGTTGGAGCTGGGTTGCAGTGAACAGCCATCATGGCTGGATCTCACTCAACCCAATCAAGTTACTCAACCCAGTCAGGCCACTCAGCTCAGTTTTGACTCGGTATGACTTAGTTGACCCGAGTGGACCGTTGACCGTTTGACTTATTAGGTGGCCGTCGGCGACTTTCCGGCCAAAAACACAGTTTTCCGGCGAGCGTTTTTGGGACATATTTTATACACGGGTTTCTCTCACTTGTGGGCCGGGTGGATTTCCAACTAATGGACTTTGAAGACAAAACCTAATTTTGGAAGGAGAAAAAGCTATAAAAAGGAAGTTTTCTACAACTTTTGGGACACACAATTTTATCACGTTTTATTCTATTCTTGGAGCTTTTGCAGAGAACTACTTCTAGGGTTTGCTTTATTTTATGTTTCATCTTCTTTCTTTGAATATTATGATGATGAACTCCATTAATATGAGTAGCTAAATACAATTATTGGTTATGGGATAAAGTTGATTTCATCAAGCATGTTATTTGATTCTATGAATTAGTTTTGTCTCAATTCTATTGTTTATGATTCATCGTTGTTATTATCATATGACTTGAATGCTAGTTTCGTTGAGTCCGGAATCATTTGGATTTGTTTTCATCTCTATATCTATATTAGGGTTTTCAATAAGTAAAAGTTGTTTTCTCTGATTTTTAGTAGCATCTTGTGGTTATTACTTATAGTGATACATCTTTTTAATCACATATGAATCGTAACCTTTGTTAAAACGAATTAGTGCTTTTACACGTTTTTTTGCATTGATTAGTCTTATTTCATAGAACTTATTGCTCTTAGGGAGTTAAACCTAATTGTGCTTTTACACTTTAGGTTGTTTTTTTAAGAAGATTCCACAATAGCATCTTTTAATGTTGTTTGTGATAAAATCAGGAAATAAACGAGATACTCTTGCGATCAAGATCTCTTAGGGCTTTTGATAATTGCGAGATTAAATTATCAATTCTAATCATAGATGAAAAATACATGTTTGTGAATGATACTATCCCGTGACAAATATCTTCTCCTTATTGATTATTCCAATTATTTGCTTTGCTTTATTTATTTTTATTGCTTTGATAAAAACAAAACACACCCTTGGTTATTTTGGTTACTTAAGAATCTGTAAGTTGCATAACAACAATCGCCTCTCTGTGGATGCGAACTCTTTGTTATTGAATACTATATTTATATCTAGTTGAGCGAGGAAGTGAATTATTTTTAACGCATACGACACGCATCATAAATGGGAGGAGGTGGTAACGCATGGAATTGATATTCCATAAAACCGTTAATGCATGTAATTGATGTTCCATGAAACTGTTAACGCATGGAATTGATGTCCCATAAAATAGCATTTTACCATTAACTCCCTGTATTTACTAACCGCCTCACCCTTATGACACTTCCTTACGACGGGCGTAGTGTACGTCGCACGTTGTAAACCGCCAAACCAATACCCAAAGAGGATCCCCCAGTTTGTGATATGTGTTGATGTCTCGAATATTTTTGTAGAAAACATATAGCATGTTGTTGTTTCCTGGCGAGTCGAGCTTGGGAGACTTTCTAGCTTGGTGACCTTCGATGGTCGAGATTTTGCATCTTAAGAGGAAAGGTAATCGTTGATCATTGCACTCTTTTGTTTGTTGGTGGACGCATAAGGAAGGCCAGCATGGTGGTGCCGCTAAGTTGGTGTGGCATGGTGGTGCGGCTAGGTCGGCATGCCATTGGCGTGGCATGGAGGAACGGATAGGTTGGAATGACATTGGCGTAGCATGGTAGGTTGGCATGCCGTTGGCATGACATGGTTTGGCGTGGAAAAACTTAGGTTTTCGGGCCAAAGGTCACCATACGTCGTCTGGTAACCTTGGATGTCTAGGATTTGCTCATGGGATTGAAGGGGCACCGTTAATTATCGCACACCTTCGTTTTGGTAGCTGCGTAGGGACGACCAGCATGGCGGCGTGTCTAGGTTGGAATGTCGTTTGCATGGCATGGTTTGGCGTGGCCAAACTTAGGTTTTCGGGCCAAAGGGCACCATGCGTCGTCTGGTAACCTTGGATGGCTAGGATTTTCTCCTGGGATTGAAGGGGGGTCGTTGATTATCGCACGCCTTTATTTTGGTATCCACGTAGGGAAGGCCAGCATGGTGGCGTGGCTAGGTGCATTTTGGCATGTGGGGCCAAGGGTTTGGGAAGCCGTTGGAACATGGTGCGGCTAGCATGTCTAGGGCCAAGGCGAGGTATGGTTTGGCTTGGCATGTAGGGCCAAGGGTTTGGGAATCCGTTGGAACATGGTGCGGCTAGCATGGCTAGGGACAAGGCGAGGTGCGGTTTGGTTTGGCATGTGGGGCCAAGGGTTTGGCAAGCTATTGGCACATAGTGCGGCTAGCATGGCTAGGGCCAAGGAGATGTGCGGTTTGGCTTGGCATGTGGGGCCAAAGGTTTGGCAAGCCATTAGCATATGGTGCGGATAGCATGGCTAGGGCCAAGGTGCGGTTTGGCTTGGAATGTTGGGCCAAGGTAATGTGCGGTTTGGCTTGGAATGTTGGGCCAAGGTAATGTGCGGTTTGGCTTGGGATGGTGGATGTGGATGGCACGGTTTACCATTGGCACATTGGTTATTTTGGTAATTGCGATCAAGATATCTTAGGGCTTTTGATAATTGCGAGATTAAATTATCAATTCTAATCATAGATGAAAAATACATGTTTGTGAATGATACTATCCCGTGACCAATATATATTCTCCTTATTGATTATTCCAATTATTTGCTTTGCTTTATTTATTTTTATTGCTTTGATAAAAACAAAACACACCCTTGGTTATTTTGGTTACTTAAGAATCTGAAAATTTCATAACAACAATCGCCTCTTTGTGGATACGAACTCTTTCTTATTGAATACTCTATTTATATCTAGTTGAGTGAGGAAGTGAATTATTTTTGACGCATACGACACGCATCAAAATTTTGGCGCCGTTGCCGGGGAGGCATTCGACTTGTTATATAGTTTTTAGGTTCTTTTTATTATTTCTGCTTGCATACTTGCTTTACATTTCTTGTCATGTTTCTCACTTGTTTGCAAGAATTGTTTTTCAGGTACCTAATCCATGGCTTCTAAAGATTGGAATTATCCAAGGTGCGGGAAAAGGCACAATACTCCAACCAAGGCAAGGCACAACGGAAGAACAAAACTTGGAAGTAGAACACGAGATTCCTTTTGAAGAAGAAGAAGAAGCAATGGGTGATGCAAATCGTACACTCAAGGACTTGGCTTCGCACAAGCTGGATACACAGCGAGGTTGTATTCAAACCGACTCTACTTTTGAGATAAAGCCTGGATTTCTTAGAGAATTACCAAAGTTCCATGGCATGGTGAATGAAGATCCAAAAAAACATCTTATGGACTTCCACACCATTGTCACGGCTATGATTCCAGCGAATATGGAGGCCGATGGTGCTATGTTGAAAGTTTTCCGATTCTCTTTGGCGGATAGTGCTAAGGATTGGTTATATTATTTGCCTCCCGGAAGTGTCACAACTTGGAATGGGTTGAAGAAACTCTTCTCAGAGAGATATTTTCCTGCATCTAAGGCTACTCAAATTCTCAAGGAGATTTGCGGAATGAAGCAAAATGTCGGAGAATCCTTATATGATTGTTGGGAACGATATAAGAGGTTGGTGCAAAGCTATCCTCATCACCAATTTAGTGATGCAATGATTATCCAATACTTCTATGAAGGACTCCAATCAAGTGATAGGAATCTTATTGATGCTGCGGGTGGTGTTGCACTAGTGAGCAAGACGGTGGCACAAGCTAGAGAGTTGATTGAAAACATGGCAGCAAACTCCCAACAATTCTTGAGTCGTGGTTCAGATGTGCTTCTTAGGAGAGTAAATGAAGTGAGAGAGGTCGAGGAACTTCGTCAACAAATAGGTAATATGTCAGCAATGATGCAACAAGTTGCAGCTGCGGTGATACCAAGTTCTCATGGGTATGAAGACGTCAATGAGCAAGCTAATGCAGTCTTTTCAAATCAGAAAAGACGGTATGATCCTTATTCCAACACTTATAATCCGGGATGGAGAGATCACCCCAATTTTAGTTATGCGAACAAGCAAGGAGCAGTTCAACAATCCAATTTCAACAATTCGGGTGGATTTCAACCTCAACAACAATAATTCCAGCCGCGTCAACAATTTCAATAACAACAACAACCTCAAAATTAGGTGTGAAGTATGGAAGAGTTGATGAAATCTTTTATGCAAAGAACGGAGAGCACGGTTAAGGAGTTACAAACTCAAGTTGGTTCTATGGCTCTTGAGTTGAACCAATTGAAGGCACAAAATAGTGGGAAACTTCCTTCTCAACCTATCAACCCAAAATGAGATGTGAATGAAATTACATTGAGAAGTGGTACACAAGTTGTGCAACCCGAAGTTACTGATTCGGGCAAGGTGGAAACACTAAAGGAACCCTGTTTTGGAGGAGAAGAATGAGGATTCTCCCAAAACTTCCGAGGTACCTATTTCTAACTCTAAAACTCCGGTTTATACTTATGTTCCTCCTTTACCTTTCCCTTGTAGATTTGCAAATTCCAAGAAGGAGGCACTAGAAAAGGAGATTTTAGACGTTCTCAAGAATATTCATGTGAACATACCACTCATTGATGCTATTAAGAAAGTTCCAAACTATGCAAAAGTGTTGAAGGACTTGTGTACCAATAAGCAAAGGCTCAAAGGTAATGAAGTGATTAGTGTGGGGGAGAATGCTTCGGAAATCTTACAACACAAGCTCCCACTGAAATGCAAAGACCCGGGTAGCTTTGACATTCCCGTCAAAATAGGTAACACTACATTTAACAAAGCAATGTTAGACTTAGGTGCATCCGTTAATGTTATGCTTTCATCTATGTATAATTCACTTGATTTAGGTCCTCTTAAAAAGGCTGAAATTGTGTTGCAATTACCCGATCGTTTTAATGTCTACCCAATGGGTATTGTTGAGAATGTTCTTGTGCAGGTTAATCAACTTGTATTTCCAGCTGATTTTTGTGTCTTAGAGATGGATGAAGGTTCACCGGACTCATCTCCTCCATTGCTACTTGGGAGTACCTTCATGAAAACGGCAAAGACCATTATTGATGTGGATAAGGGAATGCTAACTATGGAGTTTGATGGAGAAGTAATACGTTTCAAAATTTTCGAGAAGATGAGATATCCTAGTGATGCTCACTCTTGCTTTTCCATTGATGTGATGGATACATTGGCACAACAAATGTTTGAATTGAATGGTGATGATGCTTTGGAAACCGTTTTAACTTCATCCATTGATAATGGTGTAGAGTGTGGTGATGAAGTCAAAGAAGCCCTTGGTGATCTCAACTCACTACAAGGATGCCCGGAAACTCATAATATCTCTTTTATTTCTTTACCATGCAGTGATGCAAAACTTTTACCTTTCATTGTTAAATCTCCAAAATTGGAATTGAAACCTCTTCCAAGTCACTTAAAGTACTTGTACTTGGGTGACAATGAAGAGTTACTTGTGATTGTTTCTAATGAGCTTAGTGAATTACAGGAGCAAAAACTTCTAAGGGTTCTAAGGAAGTACAAAACTTCCATAGGATGGACAATTTCCGATATCAAGGGTATAAGCCCTGCCGTTTGTATGCACAAGATCCGTTTGGAGGACGATGCAAAGCCTACAAGGGAAGCGCAACGTCGTTTGAACCCCCCAATGATGGAAGTTGTGAAAAAGGAGATACTCAAGCTTTTGGAAGTGGGTGTTATCTACCCCATATCCGATAGCAAGTAGGTGAGCCCGGTACAAGTTGTAACAAAGAAATCAGGTGTGACCGTGGTGGAGAATGATGAGAATGAACTTGTCCCAACTCGTGTGCAAACCGGTTGGAGGGTTTGTATTGATTATAGGAAATTGAATGCCACTACTAGAAAAGATCACTTTCCATTACCTTTTATTGATCAAATGCTTGAATGTTTAGCTGGACACTCTTATTATTGCTTTCTTGATGGATGTTCTGGTTATAATCAGATTGTGATAGCGCCGGAGGATCAAGAGAAAACCACTTTCACTTGTACTTTTGGTACTTTTGCTTATAAAAGGATGCCTTTTGGCTTGTGCAATGCTCCGGATATCTTTCAAAGGTGTATCGTAAGTATATTTTCAAAACATGTTGAAAACATAATTGAAGTGTTCATGGACGACTTTAGTGTCTTTGGTGATTCATTTGACCTTTGTTTGAACAATTTGTCACTAATCCATGAACGATGTGTAGAAAAAAATCTTGTGATGAATTGAGAGAAGTGCCATTTTATGGTAACTCATGGCATAGTTTTAGGCCATATAATATCTTCTAAAGGCTTGGAAGTTGATAAATCTAAGATAGACCTTATCCGTGCTCTAACCCCTCCCACTACGGTTAGGGAGATACGCTCTTTTCTTGGTTATGCAGGTTTTTACCGTAGATTCATCAAGGATTTTTCCAAGATAGCATCACCACTTTGTAACTTATTGCAAAAAGATGTGGTTTTTAACTTTGATGAAAAGTGTGTGGCGGCATTCAATCGTTTGAAAGAACTTTTGATTTCAGACCCTATCATTAAACCACCGGATTGGAGCAATCCTTTTGAGCTCATGTGTGATGCAAGTGACTGTGCGGTTGGTGCGGTGCTTGGGAAGCGTGTGGGAAAGATACCTCATGCTATTTATTATGCTTCTAGACCGTTAAATGAAGCCCAACAAAACTACACAACCACTGAAAAAGAGTTATTAGCTATTGTTTTTTCTTTGGAAAAGTTTCGCTCTTATCTAATTGGTACAAAAGTTGTTGTCTTTTCAGATCATGCAGCACTTATGTACTTACTTACAAAGAAATAGGCGAAACCGAGGATCATACGATGGATTTTACTCTTGCAAGAGTTTTATATTGAAATCAAGGACAAGAAAGGAATTGAGAATACCGTTGCGGATCATTTGAGCCATCTTGATGTGGACTAGGAAGTTATCCCGTTGCGTGAAAGTTTCCCGGATGAGCAACTATTCTTAATTGCATTTGGAGAACCATGGTATGCGGATATTATGAATTACTTGGTAACTAAATAAATCCCAAAGAACTTGTCTCGTGCTGAGAGGTACAAACTTAAGAGGTTAGGGAACCAATATATATGGGATGATCCATACTTATGGAAACATGGCAGCGACCAAGTGATACGAAGGTGCATTCCCGAATCTGAATTTAATTCTATATTGTCATTTTGTCATTCCTATGCTTGCGAAGGACATTTTGGGAGTAAAAGAACCGCTTACAAGGTACTTGAAAGCGGTTTCTATTGGCCAACCTTGTTTAAGGATGCACATATATTTTTCACAACTTGTGATAGGTTCCAAAGAACATGCAATCTAGGTGCTCGAAATCAAATGCCACAAACTTTTATTCAATTTATTGAAGTTTTTGATGTATGGGGTATTGATTTTATGGGTCCTTTTGTCAATTCCCATGGGAATTTTTATATCTTACTTGTTGTTGATTATGTCTCGAAATGGGTGGAAGCTAAGGCCACCAAAACTAATGATTCTAAAGTGGTTTCAGATTTTGTGCAAGCTAACATTTTTGCAAGGTTTGGAATTCCAAGAGCCATAATTAGCGATGGGGGTTCACACTTCAAAAACAGGTTCTTACAAGGATTGTTGAAGAAGTACAATGTGTCACACAAGATTACAACACCTTATCATCCCCAAACCAATGGACAAGCCGAGGTGTCCAACCGAGAGGTGAAATCCATTCTAGAGAAGACGGTGAATCCAACAAGGAAAGATTAGAGCATGCAACTTAATGATGCTTTGTGGGCTTACAGAACCGCGTATAAGACACCTATTTGGATGTCTCCCTTTAGGATTGTGTATGGTAAACCTTGTCACCTACCCGTTGAAATTGAACATAAGGCATTTTGGGCTATTAAGCAATGCAATATGGAGCTAGATGGTGCTGGAAAACAAAGGAAGTTGCAACTCCAAGAGCTAGAAGAGCTTCGTAATGATGCATTTGAAAGCTCGCGCATTTACAAGGAGAAAACTAAGGCATTTCATGATTCTATGATTTCTAGAAAATAATTTTGTGTTGGCAGAAAGTGCTTTTGTTTAATTCTCGCTTGCAATTATTTTCGGGTAAATTAAGGTCACGTTGGATTGGACCTTTTATTGTTACTAATGTGTTTTCTCATGGTGCAGTAGAAATTCATAGCATAGCTACAGGAAAAGAGTTTAAAGTGAATGGACACCGGATGAAACCATATTATGTGAACTTTACTTCCGAAGTTGTGGAAGGAGTGAACTTAATTTGTGGAAGTACTCCCTCTGGAGGAGTCTTAGCAAATAAGGAGCAAGTCGGGCTGACGACTTTAAACCAAGCGCTAAGTGGGAGGCAACCCACCGGTTTTGTATCTCTTATCCTTTTGCTTTTTATTTTTTGTTTTTGTTTCATTTATTTATTTTTCTTGTTCCATATCATATTAGGATTTCCCACCTTGACTTTACTAGGAGGATTTAATTACATTGAGGACAATATAAAGTTTAAGTGTGGGGGAGTGTTTGGATGTTTTGCATATAGATGTTTTAGCCTTTTTGAGTCGATTTTTCAAAAAATTTGCATAAAACCTTCAACTTGTAGAGATTTTAGAGTCACTATCATCCTTCTAGGTATGTTTACATAGAGAATTCTGACCGACATAACTGAACTTGGAAGTGTTAGGGAACTACGTTCTGATTTGTTACGAATTGGAGTGTTAAATAATGGATTTAATCATGCCGGTGATGCAAATTAGGAGCAGGGAGAAATGCATTATTAGAGTTGTTGATCAATCATTAGTGGAGACTACCCATTTTCATATCAACCAAGGAACCGACCAGAAATTCTTCCATGACTAAAGAGCTTCTTTTGAGTGTGTGTCACCGTACGTTAATTCCGGGTAGAATGGTGAGCTACCCAACTTCACACCAATTTCAGCACTACTTTTGATCTCTTGAGTGCTAATTTTTTTCAATCATGAGGGTGGCGTCTATGATGAAAGCCTCCTTCTTGTAGTTCGATTTGCAGTTAGCACCATTCTCTCTCTCGACAACAACGGGTCCATAGAAACACCACAATTATCAACAAGGAGCGACATCAAAATCTACAAGGAAAGTTGAAGACGTTCGAGGTTTGCAAGCAACAACGGAACAAGACAAGAGAAAATTTCATATTCGAGTAAAGCAACATACAATGAGCAGATTTTTACATATGTGTTGAAGACTTACAATACAATGAGGTAATTCTATATCCAAGTATAAAGACTTATTTACAAGAGCGAAGAAAAGCAAAAGGTGAGAATTATTGAAGTTTATGATTTCGAGACGATACAAGTTGTGAAGAATCAAGCGGTAAAGTACTTTTCCACGACCATGGTTGTTTTATTTTTCACTTTGTTTTGTATTTTTTTTCTCTTGTGTATCAAAAAAAAAAAATTTGAAAAAATAAAAAGAAAAGAAAAAAAATGAGACAAGAGAAATATTTATTATTGTGTTTGTTTGTTTTTATTTAATAAGCCATGGGGAAGGAAAATCTATAAGGAAGTTTCAAGCGACAAGGATTTTACGGAAAAAGGTTACAAATTGTCAAGGATTTACAAAGTTCAAGATTTTATCACCAATAGTTGAAGCCGAAGACCAAGAAGATGAAGACGAGGAGCGGAAGACGTTTCTATTGGATTCCGTGAGAGTGGTGTTATCATAATTGGCAATCGGATGTGAAGGTGAGTAATTAATCTCATCCTCGATATAAGTAGTTGATTTCCTTTCCTAGAGATCGTCAGAAAAATGGTTTTTCAAAATGTTAAAAGATGTGGGTTTTTCAAAATTTCGGAAGTTATCCTTCCCACCATTCAACGTGTTGCATGAATTCTTTCTTCTTTCCTACCTGCGCACATGTGAGACCCATAAAAAAGCCGTCTTTTTGAGTGCAAATTCATTAAACCCATTTTGGTGAGGCATAAGTTGAGGCGAAATGCTTATTGGTCGTTTCTCAAACACGTGTTCTCTCATTATGGTGTGGTTATTTCTCACTCAAGATTTTAGAATGAATATGTTCTTTGATATTTCTAACTTCTTATTACTAGCATGTATAAATTCTATGTCCTCATAGCTCTTTGGATGCTTGGGACGCTGGAATGCTTTGAAGTTGGAGTAGGTTTTGTGGGTATATCTCTAGTAAGCCTTCCCGAGACTATAACTCGTCCACTAGGGACACCTAGGGGTTTAAAGGCTTGTTATTTATGCTAAAAGTGACCATAGCCTCTACGACACGGAGTTGTATGTATGTTTTTAAATTATTTTGTTTTATTTTCTCGAGGACTAGCAAAGTCTAAGTGTGGGGGAATCTGATAGGTGTAGAATACACCTAATTTACAATCTAGTAGTTATGCTTTCTTTGCTATTTTTCTTGTGAATTATGTATTTTACGTGTGTTTTTGAGTTATTAGGTACTCTGGAGTCGCACGGAGGAAAAGAAGAAGAATTCACCCAATTTGAGATGAAAGGGAAAAAAGGTCATTTTAGGGGCGAGCACTATCTGGAGCCTAAGAGAGGTTAAGGGGCAACTTTCTTTTTGGGGAGGTATTAAAAGATAACCAACACTGGCTAGGGGGCTGCTAGCAGGATGGCCCTTATCTAATGAGTGGGGTGGCCCCTATCCCTGGGGTTTAACCATCCACCCAAACTATCCAACCCTAGAATTAAGAAGTATCTCTTCTAGAATTATTTGCTTCTGAAATTGAAAACGAGAAAGAAAAGCAGCAAAGCTTCTGTTGGCTCAGAGAGTTGAGAAATTCAGGGGAGGTTTAATGGAAGATTGAGACGATGAAGAAGAAGAACTTGCTCGATGTGTGAAAGATGATAACAAAAGGGAGATAGTGATGAATCTAAGATACATGTTGGTGAATAAAATGGGTCAAGAACACAGGTGGAAGAAATGGTGAGGAGATGAGTTAATCGTTATGGGTTTGTGGCTGTGGATTGAGTTGATTTCTTCTGAATCCGAGATTGCGGAAGATGGGTTAGGGTTTGATTCAACATAGGATAGAGGGATTAGAAGCCATTGTTGGTGGAATTGCAGTGAATCGACGACACATAGAGAAATGAAGTTAGGTTTTTCCATGGTGAAGGAATTGAACGAAAAAATGATGTTGTTGAATCCAGAACAATGGGTTTGTGAAGAAATGGATTTGGGAACTGTCTATGGGGGTTGAATATCGAGTCTGTGAGAAATCATAGATGGGATTGAGCTAATGTTGTTGGTGGTCACTGCTAAGAAATATGGGAGATGAGTTAATGGGTTTTGGTGGATGATTAAGATGAAGAATTTGAGCTCAAAGAAGAATCAGGGAAATCTGGTAGGAATTACAGGTGGTCTGAAGTGTTAATGATGTTGATCGAATGGAGAGTGGAAATGGATCTGAGTAGATGAAGCAGCTGTCATGTGCAAATCAGGGAAGAAATGCCTCAGATGATGATGGAGTTAAAATGCGTTGCAGAGAAGAGACTCAAGGGTTAGGTGGTATTAGCTATCACAGGAAAAGTTGAGGAGTTGATATTGCTGGTTATGAAGCTACAGAAGTAGGTGCTGTTATACTTTTTGGGATTGGTTTGTTGAAGGAAATAGCTGGAACTGATTGAAGGGTATATGTTGTATGGGTATGAACTGATGGCATATGGGCATATGGATGCAATGTTTATAACAGTGGGTTCTTGGAAGGCCTAAAGTTGAGTTTATGGAACTGGAGTTGCAAGAAACATTGCAGGTTATGGGGCTGAAGCTGTGTTTGAAGTGCAGTTGCTATGCAGAGAATAACAACAGTGCTGGTGCAGTTTTGTTGGTGTGGTGAGTTGTAACTCAAGTGGCAGTTTCACCGTGGTCAAGTGGGTATGGATCTGGAAGCTGTAGTTGGTTTGGATTGACAGTAACAATGAAGATGGCAGCAATGAAGGAGTGAATTTCCTGGATGAGTTTGCGGTTGGTTGTTTGCCGTAAATAAGTTATTGAACGAGATAGAGATGGATGGTAGGTTATGATGCAGCTGCAGTTGATGTAGTAGGGTCTCTGGTACTGGCCTGGGATTGTGATGCATATGAGATGGCTCAAATGGTGTATGGTCTGTGGTTTGAAAACTGCAAAATGGACGAAGTTACACGTGGTGCAGTGATGCTACTTTGGAGCTGTGAAGATTGCATAAACTGAGCTGAAATGTTGTTACAGAAGTTAATATCGCAGAGAAGTTGCAGGGGCTAAGGATGAGATGGGGGTTAACAAGAATAGCAGCTGAAACTAGTAGAATTGTGTACAGAACTGAGTTACAAAGAAGCTGCAAAGGAGGTGCATGGCCATCTTGGTTGTGAAGTGTAAGATAATAGTGCAGTTGGAGCTGGGTTGCAGTGAACAACCATCATGGATGGAGCTCACTCAACCCAATAAAGTCACTCAACTCAGTGAGGCCACTCAGCTCAGTTTTGACTCGGTATGACTCAGTTGACCCGAGTGGACCTTTGACCGTTTGACTTATCAGGTGGCCGTCGGCGACTTTCCGGCCAAAAACACAGTTTTCCGGCGAGCGTTTTTGGGACATATTTTATACACGGGTTTCTCTCACTTGTGGGCCGGGTGGATTTCCAACTAATGGACATTGAATATAAAACCTAATTTTGGAAGGAGAAAAAGCTATAAAAAGGAAGTTTTCTACAACTTTTGGGACACACAATTTTGTCACGTTTTATTCTATTCTTGGAGCTTTTGCAGAGAACTACTTCTAGGGTTTGCTTTATTTTATGTTTCATCTTCTTTCTTTGAATATTATGATGATGAACTCCATTAATATGAGTAGCTAAATACAATTATTGGTTATGGGATAAAGTTGATTTCATCAAGCATGTTATATTATTCTATGAATTAGTTTTGTCTCAATTCTATCGTTTATGATTCATCGTTTTTATTATCATATGATTTGAATGCTAGTTTGGTTGAGTCCGGAATCAATTGGATTTGTTTTCATCTCTATATCTATATTAGGGTTTTCAATACGTAAAAGTTGTTTTCTCTGATTTTTAGTAGCATCTTGTGGTTATTACTTATAGTGATACATCTTTTTAATCACATATGAATCGTAACCTTTGTTAAAATGAATTAGTGCTTTTACACGTTTGTTTGCATTGATTAGTCTTATTTCATAGAACTTATTTCTCTTAGGGGGTTAAACCTAATTGTGCTTTTACACTTTAGGTTGTTTTTTTAAGAAGATTTCACAATATCATTTTTTAATGTTGTTTGTGATAAAATCAGGAAATAAACGAGATACTCTTGCGATCAAGATCTCTTAGGGCTTTTGATAATTGCGAGATTAAATTATCAATTCTAATCATAGATGAAAAATACATGTTTGTGAATGATACTATCCCGTGACCAATATCTTCTCCTTATTGATTATTCCAATTATTTGCTTTGCTTTATTTATTTTTATTGCTTTGATAAAAACAAAACACACCCTTGGTTATTTTGGTTAATTAAGAATCTGTAAGTTGCATAACAACAATCGCCTCTCTGTGGATGCGAACTCTTTGTTATTGAATACTATATTTATATCTAGTTGAGCGAGGAAGTGAATTATTTTTTACGCATACGACACTCATCATAAATGGGAGGAGGTGGTAACGTATGGAATTGATATTCCATAAAACCGTTAACGCATGGAATTGATGTTCCATGAAACTGTTAACGCATGGAATTGATGTCCCATAAAAGAGCATTTCACCATTAACTCTCTGTATTTACTAACCGCCTCACCCTTATGACACTTCCTTACGACGGGCGTAGTGTACGCCGCACGTTGTAAACCTCCAAACCAATACCCAAAGAGGATCCCCCAGTTTGTGATATGTGTTGATGTCTCGAATGTTTTTGTGTAAAACATATAGCATGTTGTTATTGCCTGGCGAGTCGAGCTTCGGAGACTTGCTAGCTTGGTTACCTTCGACGGTCGAGATTTTGCATCTTAAGAGGAAAGGTAATCGTTGATCGTTGCACGCTTTTGTTTGTTGGTGGACGCATAAGTAAGGCCATCATGGTGGTGCGGCTAGGTTGGTGTGGCATGGTGGCGCGGCTAGGTCGTCATGCCATTGGCGTGGCATGGAGGCACAGATAGGTTGGCATGCTATTGGCGTGCCATGGTAGGTTGGCATGCCGTTGGAATGACATGGTTTGGGGTGGACAACCTTAGGTTTTCGGGCCAAAGGTCACCATACGTCGTCTGGTAACCTTAGATGTCTAGGATTTTCTCATGGGATTGAAGGGGGACCGTTGATTATCACACGCCTTCGTTTTGGTAGACGCGTAGGGACGACCATCATGGTGGCGTGTCTAGGTTAGCATGTCGTTTGCATGGCATGGTTTAGCGTGGCCAAACTTAGGTTTTCGGGCCAAAGGTCACCATGCGTCGTCTGGTAACCTTCGATGGCTAGGATTTGCTCCTGGGATTGAAGGGGGGCCGTTGATTATCGCACACCTTCGTTTTGGTATCCGCGTAGGGAAGGCCAGCATGGCGGCGTGGCTAGGTGCATTTTGGCATGTGGGGCCAAGGGTTTGGGAAGCCGTTCGCACATGGTGAGGCTAGCATGGCTAGGGCTAAGGCGAGGTATGGTTTGGCTTGGCATGTGGGGACAAGGGTTTGGGAAGCCGTTGGAACATGGTGCGGCTAGCATAGCTAGGGCCAAGGCGAGGTGCGGTTTGGCTTGGAATGTGGGGCCAAGGGTTTGGAAAGCCATTGGCACATAGTGCGGCTAGAATGGCTAGGGCCAAGGCGAGGTGCAGTTTGGCTTGGCATGTGGGGCCAAAGGTTTGGCAAGCCGTTGGCATATGGTGCGGATGGCATGGCTAGGGCCAAGGTGCGGTTTGTCTTGGAATTTTAGGCCAAGGTAAGGTGCGGTTAGGTTTTGCATGGTGGATGTGGATGGAACGGTTTACCATTGGCACATTGGTGCGGCTAGCATGGTTGGCATGCCTTGGTACGGTAGGTGTGGCTGGCATGGCATGGATTTCCATTGGCGCAGTGGCGCGACTAGCATGGTTGTCATGCCTTGGCGCGGTAGGTTTGGCTGGCATTGTTTGCCATTGGCACATGTGGTGTGAGAATTAGGGTTTTGTCCTATCGAAACCCTAATTAGCATTTTAAAAAAAGGAACCCCGGTAATTTTCTCGCAGACAAATTAAAAGGTTCAATAAATGTGCTCGGTTTGGACATTATTACTCAAGTTATGTGACGTCACTGTCTGACTAGGGTTTTACGATTTTACCCCTAAGCTAAAAACCACCATGAACATTAAGTCTCATTCTTAGCTCGGAAGAGGTTCCTTGTTGCAAGGTAAGCATATGATGTTGATAGACGAGGACAAAATTGAAACGTAAATCATGCAAGATGGTCAGGAAAATCCGTCTAATTTTTTTTCTTCAGGAAGCAGGGTGAATCTGGGATCCTTGTGCTTAGGCAGATTTGCGTAGATTCTTTTGTGGTATTGACCATGAAGTGGTGAGATAGAAAATTGTGAGTTCAGTCTGGATACTCTTCATCTTGACTGGGTTAGGAAACCTCATGATGTTGGCTTTGCGAGTTGTTGGTGCTGGCGCGGCAAGTCACGGCATGGGCGACTTGGCATGATGGGGCCACGATAATGGAGCAGATGGCTTGGCCTGGTGCGGCCATGGCAAGGCGCTGTTCGGAGAGGAGAGGCGTGTATGGACGGTTTGGCATGTGAGGCCAAGGCATGGTTTGGACGGCTTTGGCGTGATAATTGGTCTTTGCGGGACCGGTTTCCTTTTTTCCTTACTTGGCTCAAATAGGAAATCCTTTCCTTGTTCAAACTCCCATGTACCACGGATATAAAAGGAGGGCCGACTTCTCCTTTTGTTTCACGTCTATTTATTTATCCCAGTCGTGTGGTAGTAGTAAAGCAAAGTGAACAAGCGAATCCCAGGTATGCCTTCCAATACTTCTTCTTTAACTTTATTTCTCTTTTCTTTTGTGTGGTGTAAACCCTAGATATAGGCATACTTTTTCATGAACTTGTAGAAATATTGTTGGCGTGAGCACTAGCCGTAGGTGTGCTTGTAATAAAATTCAGGCGTGAATACCGTAGTGATGTTGGCCGCCTAAAATACCATGCGAAGTAGGTGTGTACGAGACGAAAATTGCCATCCCCTTCCCGTGAAAATCTAGACTTTAGGGTTTCCTACTTTTTCTGGTGTGGTCGTGTGCATCGTTCCCGCGGTGGGGCGCGCCCCTTTGGTCGGGCGTGGATTTCATGTTGCAGGGTATGGCCTTGTCATGAGGCGATGATGCAGGGAACGTCAGTCCCCATTTCTTAGCGTATACGTATTATGACCTCGAGACAAACTGACTTGCGTCTAGGGTGGATCTCTTTTGTCTGACAAAATAATTTTCATGCGCTTTCCGCAATAAATTTTTTTCATATTGCTCCATTATAGTTATCTCAGAGGAAGAAAGCAGTTTCATAGAATTTTCGTTTGGATGTCAACAATTTCTGCCGTACCGAAGGATGTTGGCAATTCCAAGCCAAACGTGGCTGATGAATTCTTCACGCTACTTTCTGCCAGGAGAAGTCATCTTAAGAATGCGCCGATTCTTCTGACCGGTCCGGAGAGTGAGGGAGGGGATCGGTCGGTTCCACACGGAAATGTAATACGGTTTTGTCTTCAGAGGAAAGAGTATTTCGCCTCTCTTATTGATTTCAAAATCTCTGTGAGCCCATTGCGTTCCTTTGATAAATAGATGCAATTTATGATAAGTCAAGATTGTGTGAGAGCTAGTTTGACCAAGGCACAAATCATTGATGCTGTCGCGGCTTCTGCATCACTTAAAATTAGGAAATACATCCCGGGATTGGTTGCTTTCATCTCCAGGTGGAGTCCTGATACACACACGGCCGTATGAAGGTGGGGAGAAATGACTATATCCTTAGAAAGTGTATCAATCCTGATGAATCTTCCCATGACAGGATTCCTCAATATCAAGTTGTCATAGGATGAAGAAAAAATGTGTACCGCCCTGGTTGCGAAGTCTAAAGGGTTTGTTCGAAAAGAGAACGAGACGAAGTGTTTCTATGTATGGTGGATATCTTAATGGTTCCCTGATGAGCTGGCACCAGATCAAAAGAATAGTACACTCCACGCCGCGGCATTCTTGGCTCTTTGGTTATCCCGGGATGTTTTCGATGATGGCTTTGGTAAGAAGGAGATAAGGATGGAACTCATAATTTTGCTATAAGATTGGCGAAAGGAGTCGTTCTCCCCATTGGCGGCTTGTTTCTCGGTTCTCTGTACACACACTTGGATCATCTAGCTATGAAAATGCATGCTTCAAATAGTTACATGAAAGTGGACTCGTATGTTCATGTTGCTTTTCTACAGGCGTGGCTATGGGAGCATTTTGAAAAATACTCTCCTAAACTGTTGGCTTCGCTTCCCGCTGGTCGGTTGTCAGCCGACGCAGAAATAAATTCACTTTCTTGCTTCACTAAAATAAAGTAGTATGCGATAAGAAAGAGTTCGTATCCACAGAGAGGCCTTTGTTGTTATAAAAATTTCCAGTTTCTTAGTAACCAAGGGGGGATGTTGATATTTCAAAGTAAATAAACAATGAAATGAAAGCAAAGTAAAGTATTAAAGTAATCAATAAGGTGAAAGTATTGGTCACGGGATAGTTTCATTCACAAATACATATTTTCATCAATGACTAGAATTGAAATTTAATCTCTCATTTACTAAAAGTCCTAAGATACCTTGATCGCAAGAGTATCCCGCTAATTCCCTGATTTCATCACAACCACATTAAAAGATGCATATGTGAATTCTTCCTAAAAAGCAACCTAAAGTGTAAAAGCAAATTAGATTTAATTCCCTAGAAGCAATAAGCTATATGGAATACGACTAATCAAGGCAATCGAAATGTGTAAAAGCACTAAATCAATTTAACCCAAGTTATGATTCATATGTGACTAGTAGGATATATCTCTACAAGCACTATCCACATTTATGCTACTTAGAATCAGGGATGAACAACGTTTTCGTATTGAAAACCCTAATATAGCTCTAGATATGAATGCAAATCTGATTGATTCCGGACTCAACCAATCAAACAATCAAATCATATTCAATATAAACAATGAATCATAAACAGTAAAATATTGAGACAAAACTACTTCATTGATTCCAATACTATTTGTGAAATCTACTTATTATCCCATAACCAATATTAAGAATTTAGCTACTCATGGTTTTTGAACTCAACATAATTATTATTAAAAATAAAATGAAGAACATAAAAATAAATGGAAGCAAACCCTAGTCGCTGCTCTCCTCCAAAAACCCAGTAGAAAGATACGTGATATGTGATATCCCCTTTTATACTTTCCCTTCTCTGAATTCTCCACTTAGGTCGCACCAAAAATCAGTCCCTGATAAAACAACCCATGAACCAAGCCCAACAAGTCCAAGTCCAATTGAGTCAAACCAGGCCCAACTCACTGAGTCAACTCGGCCATAACCGATTCCAGCCGAGTTTTGACTGTTTCTGATCAGTTCCCAGCCGATTCCGGCCATTCCTTCACTCCCTGCTCAGTGCATTAATCCTAACATGCATCTATAAAGGAAATAACTCCAGTTCAGCTGCAACTGCAGCTCAAACCCAGTTCATGCACCACCTACAAACCTACCATTGCAACCTGAACTGCTCAATACATTCACAGAAGCTGCCATTACTTGTTTAGTTCACCTCAGTATCACCCTACAATTCATGCTAGCCACCTGACTCTCCACCAGTTCTCATTTGCACCATCGCAGCTGCTTCAATGCCACTGTAACTTCAGCTCCAGAGGCTCAACCACCACCAATGCCGTAACTGCAACACACATAGAACTCAAACCAACTGAGCTAACACCCTGCAATGTACCACCAACCTGAGCACCACCATTCTTAACACAGAAGCATCTCTATCTCCAAGCCTAAGTTCACTCTCAGGAACACCCTACAATTCATGATTCCAGTTGATTGAATTCTTCACTGCACTGCCAACTCCTTGCTCAGATTGCAGCTGCATTCCTGCAACACAACCCACCAATTCTCCAGCACTAGAAACCCACAGCATCAGTCTTTCTCAGCTCACTCCAACTTCAGTTCATGTAGCTCCAATTCATGACTGCAGCATCACTTCCATGCATAAGAACCACAAGCCACAACAGCATCTATAACCATCTAGAACTTTCTTGTTCTGTGCACTTGCATTCCACCAGATTCTTGTACTGCAACCACTGAAAAGAAACAACAACTTACACTCATTCACCTGCATTTGTAGCCTGCTTCTTGACTCCATTACGTGCTGCAACTCCATAGCCCTTGTAATCTCCAGCACCACCAAGAGCTTCACCTGAACTTCCCTACATTCTCTGTATTGCTCAACTGCAACCATCACTTCAGTTTGCCCACTCCTCATGGCCATTGCAGTATTGCTACTTCCCTGCAGCTTCAAATACCTCCAAATATGCAACACAAGCTACAGCACCACAACCTCTATCTGAGCAGCACCACCAGTTAAGCATCACCTGCAATTCTAAATTCCAGTTAAGACCCAATCTTTATGTGTACTCAGAAACGCCAACAAATCCCTCCTGCATCTTCATAACTCTACCAAAACCACCATGAGCACCTGTAACTCAAGCACCATTCATCTCATAATTTCTGCTATATTTCAACATCACCAGTGACTCATATCAATACTCATTCAGGCCTGCAATTTCAAACTCAGTTCATTACCTCAAGCACCATTCATCCTCTTCCTGCCATGACCCCATCTCCAATTTCACATAACTCCTCTGATTCATCTCAACAGCAGCAGCTCAGATTCAGGTTAAGATGTAACCTAAATCAACCCCAATCTCCTGAATCTTCTTTGTCTCCTCGAAATCAAACCATAAATTAGTTCCCCCTAGGTATCAGCAGCTCAAATTCATCCCAGCATCAGTTTCAGTCACTTGCAGCTTCAATCGAACTCGAACCCGTCTGCTCAATCACTGCCCTTACCACCTCAAGAACTCGTATTCACCATCTTCAATCTCTGAATTTCAGTTTCGATCTACTGAATCTCGATCACAACATCCTTCATCACCAATTCCTGGCTCAATTCACCATAACAGCTTGCCATCTTCTAAAGTCAAACAACCCTGGATTATTTCCATCAACAGCAGCAGGACAACATTTGGGTGAAAAAGGAATGAGTTGATGATTTCTCAATTTCAGGGTTTGGTGTAATAACTGAGATGGCTACCAACACCCATGGGTGTTTTTAGCAATTATTCTTAAGCTCCAACTGATTGTCCCCTATCCTCGACTGGGATCCGGATAGCACTTGTAATGAAATGACGCTTTTGACCCTTCTTGCTCCAAATGGCTAATTTCTCCTTCTTTTGCTCCATACGACTCCAAAGCACCTAATACACTCAAACTCACACATAAGATACATAATTCACACGAAAAATAGCAAAGAAAGCATAAACTCTACATAGAAAATACGGTGTATTCTACACCTATCAAATTCCCCCACACTTAGACTTTGCTAGTCCTCGAGCAAATCAAACAAAAATAATTCTAAAACAAATACATACAACTCCGTCTCGTCGAGGCTACGGTCGTTTTAAGCATAAATAACAAGCATTTGAACCCCTAGGTGTCCCTAGTGGACGAGTTTTAGTCTCGTGAAGGTTTACAAGAGGTCTTCCTACAAAACCTATATTTCCAACTCCGTCTATTTGTGACAAATCAATGAATGAATCCAAAATGACTACAGGAGGAGGTACCTTGCGCAAATTCAGTTCAAATTTAAGTAATTAAAACTCTAATTAGATAGTCGAACAAGCCACAATACTCGGAAACTAACAAACCACAATCACAATGAAAAGATAAAGAAGATGGATATAGATGTAGATATTGGCGAATGTTCACAAGTGATCGATGTCTCCCATATCTGTCTGAAGGTCACCGCCAAGATGAACCTATGCATCCTATTGGATTGAGCTACTGGTCAATTCTAGTGTCAATACACTGGCATATACAAGGGAACCAGTGGTCAACAAACTTATTTCTACATCAACTCACTGGCATATACAAGGGAACTAGGAGTGACTTTATTCAACATAATAATATTTTTCTTTTCTTTTCTTTTTCACTTTTTTTTTTTTGACAGCATGATTAGATCTTTTGGATCAAAGCGCATGCTTCTTCTCAGCAAGTACGTGATAGTTGCCTTGGATCCTGCATTCCACGCTTGTTTAGGCGACGGAGACAGGGACTACGTTTCACACATACTGCTATTCCCAAGTGTCATTTTATTCCGTTTGGTCTATTTGGTCGGTCTCTTTTTTTTTCTTTTTTCTTTTTAGCAACTTAATCACTCTAATCATCCTAGCAGTAATAACAACTCGATTTTTAGTGACCCACCAAAGCACTTAGAGAACAATAGATAAATATGAAAAAAAAAATAGAATGTGATATGGTGATATCCCGAGATATGGTAACAACTATCATGGTATTTATGATTTCTGAGCTATGTTCGTCCCTTTTAGTTAATCGGTTCCTCAACTCCTGCAATCAAAATGGTTCCATCCACTAATGGTGTCATCCTAAAGGAACAAGTTTCTAGATTTCGGAGTTCAAAAAGCACAATTTTTTTTCTTCTTGGTTTTTCTATTTTTCTGATTTTTTTTCTTTTTCTTTTTATGGCATAAAACTACTAAACGCATAAAACAAACTATACAAACATATAAATGCTCCCCCACACTTAAACTTTACATTGTACTCAATGTAAAATTGAATCGTCCAAAGAAAGTTCAAGGTGGGAAATTCCGCAATAGATATGCAAAAACAAAGAAAATAAAGATAAAAGCAAATGCTTAAAAATAAAAAGATAAAGGTAAAGATACAAAACCGGTGGGTTGCCTCCCACTAAGCGCTTGGTTTAAAGTCGTCAGCCCGACTATCTCCTTGCTTTCTATGACTCCTCCAGAGGGAGTGCATCCACAAAATTCGCTCCTTCCACCACTTCGGAAGTGAAATTATCGTAATATGGTTTCAACCGGTGCCCATTAACTTTAAGTTCCTTGCCTGTAGCTATGCTACGAATTTCTACTGCACCATGAGAAAACACATTAGTAACAATGAAAGGTCCGATCCATCGTGACCTTAATTTACCCGGAAATAAATGCCAGCGAGTATTAAACAAAAGCACTTTCTTCCCAACACAAAATTGTTTTCTAGAAATCATAGTATCATGAAAGGCCTTCGTTTTCTCCTTATAAATGCGAGAGCTTTCAAATGCATCATTGCGAAGCTCCTCTAGCTCTTGGAGTTGTAACTTCCTTTGCTTTCCAGCCGCATACATCTCCATATTCCATTGCTTTATCGCCCAAAACGCCTTATGTTCAATCTCCAAGGGTAAGTGACAAGGTTTACCGTACACAAGCCTAAAGGGAGACATCCCAATAGGTGTCTTGTATGCGGTTCTATACGCCCATAGAGCATCATTAAGTCGCAAGCTCCAATCTTTCCTTGTTGGATTCACCGTCTTTTCAAGAATGGATTTCACCTCTCGGTTAGACACCTCAGCTTGTCCATTTGTTTGAGGATGATAAGGTGTTGCAACCTTATGTGACACATTTTACTTCTTCAACAAGCTTTGCAAAGTCCTGTTGTTGAAGTGAGAACCCCCATCGCTAATTATGGCTCTTGGAATTCCAAACCTTACAAAAATGTTAGCTTGCACAAAATCTGAAACAACCTTGGAATCATTAGTAGTGGTGGCCTTAGCTTCCACTCATTTAGAGACATAATCAACAGCAAGTAAGATGTAATAATTCCCATGCGAGTTGACAAAAGGACCCATAAAATCAATACCCCATACATCAAAAACTTCAATAAATTGAATAAAGGTTTGTGGCATTTGATTTCGGGCACCTAGATTTCCTGTTCTTTGGCACCTATCACAAGTTGTGCAAAATATATGTGCATCTTTAAACAAGGTTGGCCAATAGAAATCGCTTTCAAGTACCTTGTAAGCGGTTCTCTTACTTCCAAAGTGTCCTCCGCAAGAATAGGAGTGACAAAATGACAAGATAGAATTAAACTCAGATTCGGGAACACACCTTCTCATTACTTGGTCGCTGCCATGTTTCCAAAAGTATGGATCATCCCATATGTATTGGTTTCCTAACCTCTTTAGTTTGTCCCTCTCAGCACGAGACAAGTTCTTTGGGATTTGTTTAGTTACCAAGTAATTCACAATGTCAGCATACCATGGTTCTCCAGCAGTAATTGAGAATAGTTGCTCATCCGGGAAAATTTCATGCAATGGGATAACTTCCTTGTCCACAGCAAGAAGGCTCAAGTGATCCGCAATGGTGTTCTCAATTCCTTTCTTATCTTTGATTTCAATATCAAACTCTTGCAAGAGTAAAATCCAGCGTATGAGCCTCGGTTTCGCTTCTTTCTTCATTAGCAAGTACCTAAGAGCTGCATGATCAGAATAAACAACAACTTTCGTACCAATTAGATAAGAGCGAAATTTCTCCAATGAAAATACAATAGCTAAAAACTCTTTTTCAGTGGTTGTGTAGTTTTGTTGGGCCTCATTTAACGTTCTAGAAGCATAATAAATGGCATGAGGTATCTTCCCCACACGCTGCCCAAGCACCGCACCAACCGCGTAGTCACTAGCATCACACATTATCTCAAAAGTCTTGCTCCAATCCAGTGGTTTAATGATAGGGGCTGAAATCAAAAGTTCTTTCAAACGATTGAATGCCGCCATACACTTCTCATCAAAGTTAAAAACCACATCTTTTTGCAATAAGTTGCAAAGTGGTGATGCTATCTTTGAAAAATCCTTGATAAACCTATGATAGAAACCTGCATGACCAAGAAAAGAACGTATCTCCCTCACCGTAGTGGGAGGGGTTAGAGCACGAATAAGGTCAATCTTAGATTTATCAACTTCCAAGCCCTTAGAAGATATAATATGGCCTAAAACTATGCCATGAGTTACCATGAAATGGCACTTCTCCCAATTTAGCACAAGGTTTGTTTCAACACATCGTTCAAGGATCAATGACAAGTTGTTCAAACAAAGGTCAAATGAATCACCAAAGACACTAAAGTCATCCATAAACACTTCAATGATGTTTTCAACATATTCGGAAAAGATACTTACCATACACCTTTGAAAGGTAGCTGGAGCATTTCATAAGCCAAAAGGAATCCTTCTATACGCAAAAGTACCGAAAGGACAAGTGAAAGTAGTTTTCTCTTGGTCCTCCGGTGCTATCACAATCTGATTGTAACCTGAATAACCTTCAAGGAAACAATAATAAGCATGTCCAGCTAAACGTTCAAGCATTTGATCAATAAAAGGTAAGGGAAAATGATCCTTCCTATTAGTAGCATTCAACTTTCTATAATCAATAAAAACCCTCCAACCGGTTTACACACGAGTTGGGACAAGTTTGTTCACATCATTCTCTACCACCGTTACCCCTGATTTCTTCGGTACAACTTGTACCGGGCTCACCCACTTGCTATCGGATATGGGGTAGATAACACCCACTTCCAAAAGCTTGAGTATCTCCTTTTTCACAACTTCCATCATAGGAGGGTTCAAACGACGTTGCGCTTCCCTTTTAGGCTTTGCATCGTCCTCCAAACGAATCTTATGCATACAAACGGCAGGGCTTATACCCTTGATATCAGCGATTGTCCATCCTATGGCCGTCTTGTGCTTCCTTAGCACCCTTAGAAGTTTTTTCTCATGTAATTCACTAAGCTCATTAGAAACAATCACAGGTAACTCTTCATTGTCACCCAAGTACAAGTACTTTAAGTGACTTGGAAGAGGTTTCAATTCCAACTTTGGAGATTTAACAATAGAAGGTAAAAGCTTTTCATCATTGCATGGTAAAGAAATAAAAGATACATTATGAGTTTCCGTACATCCTTGTAGTGAGTTGAGATCACCAAGGGCTTCCTTAACTTAATTACCACACTCTATTCCATCCTCCATAGATGTAGTTAAAACAGTTTCCAAAGCATCATCACCATTTAATTCAAACACTTTTTGCGCCAATGCATCCATAACATCAACGGAAAAACAAGAGTGGACATCACTAGGATATCTCATCGTTTCGAAAATGTTGAAACGTATTATTTCTCCGTCAAACTCCATAGTCAACGTTCCCTTGTCTACATCAATGATCGTCTTAGCCGTTTTCATGAAGGGACGCCCAAGTAACAATGGAAGAGACGAGTCCGGTGCACCTTCATCCATCTCTAGCACACAAAAGTCAGCAGGGAATACAATTTGATTAACCTTCACAAGAACATCCTCAATAATACCCATTGGGTAAACATTAGAGCGATCGGCTAATTGCAACACAATTTCATCCTTTTTCAAAGGACCTAGATTAAGTGAATTATACATAGATGCAGGCATAACATTAACGTATGCACCTAAATCCAACATTGCTTTGTCAAAAGTAGTGTTACCAATTGTGACGGGGATGTCAAAGCTACCGGGATCCTTGCATTTCAGTGGGAGTTTGTGTTGTAAGATTGCCGAAGCATTCTCCCCCACACTTAGAACTTCATTTCCCTTAAGCCTTTGCTTGTTGGTACACAAGTCCTTCAACACTTTCGCATACTTGGGAACTTGCTTGATAGCATCAATGAGTGGTAAATTCACATGAATCTTCTTGAGAACATCTAAAATCTCCTTTTCTAGTTCCGCCTTCTTAGAACTTGCAAATCTGCGAGGAAAAGGTATAGGAGGAACATAAGTAGGAATAGGAGTTTTAGAGTTAGGAATAGGTACCTCGGGTGTTTGGGGAATTTCATCCATCTTTTCCTCCAAAACCGGCTCCATTGGAGCTTCTTCCTCACCTAAATCAGCAACTTTGGGTTGCTCAAGTTGTGTACCACTTCTCAACGTAATAGCATTGACACCCTCCTTCGGGTTGATAGGTTGAGAAGGGAGTCTCCCACTATTTTGTTCTTTCAACTTGTTGATGTCAATCGCCATGGAGCCCACTTGAGTCTGCAAATCCTTAATCGCACTCTTGGTTTCTTGTTGGCTCTCCTTGAACATGGTAGAAATACCTTGCATCATTGTTTGCAACTTTGCATCAATATCGGAACCTTGGTTTTGCACCGGTTGTTGTTGTTGTTGCTAAAATTGTTGCTGTTGAGGTTGGAATTGTTGTTGATGTTGCGGTTGAAATTGTTGTTGTTGCGGTTGGAATCCACTTGGACGGTTGAAAGAAGGTTGTTGAGCCGCTCCTTGCTTGTTGGCATAGCTGAAATTTGGATGATCTCTCCATCCCGGATTGTAGGTGTTGGAATAGGGATCATACCTTCTTGGTTGGTTTGGAAAAAACGCATTAGCTTGCTCCAACTCTTCACCATATGAAGGTAATATAACCGTAGCCATCTTTTGCATCATGTGCTCCATATTGTCCATCCTTTGATCACGGTGTGATGATGATGAATCACTAACTTCATGCACTTGCCTCACCATTGGCTCACCTCTTGTGTAGAATTGTTGCGAGTTTGCATCCATGCTTTCAATCAAATCGGTAGATTGGGCCACCGTCTTGTTCACTAGTGCACCACCACCCGCTGCGTCAAGAAGATATCTATCACTTGATTGGAGACCTTCGTAGAAGTACTGGATTATCATAGCATCGCTGAATTGATGGTGAGGACAGCTTGCCACCAATCTCTTGTATCGCTCCCAATATTCATACAAAGACTCTCCCGCATGTTGCTTTATTCCTCAAATCTCTTTGCGAATTTGAGTGGCATTCGACGCAGGAAAATACCTCTCTAGAAAGATTTTCTTCAACCCGTTCCATGTAGTGACACTTCCGGCAGGAAAACAATACAACCAATCCTTAGTGCTGTCCACCATAGAAAATGGAAAAACTTTCATCATTGCATCATCGGAAACGGTCTCCGCTGGAAGCATAGCCTTTACAATGGTATAAAACTCCATGAAATGCTTGTTTGGATCTTCATTCTCCATACCATGAAACTTTGGAAACTCTCTAAGCAACCCCGGCTTGATCTCGAATGTTGAGTTGGTTTGAATACACCATCGTTGTGCATCAACCATATGAGAAGCCAAATCCTTGAGTGTACGATTTGCATCTTCCATTGCTTCTTCTTCTACAACTAGTGGTTCTTCTACAAATGGAACCTCTAGTTCTTATTCTAGATGTAACTCTCCTTCCACTTCTTGATGAAGAGCTTCGTGTTCTACTTCCAAGACTTGTTCTTCCGTTGTGTCTTGACTTGGTTGGAGTATTGTGCCTCTTCGAGTAGCAATCCCGCACCTTGGATAGCTCCAATCCTTAGAAGCCAGGGATTAGTACCTGAAAAACAATTCTTGCAAACAAGTAAGAAACAAGACAAGAAACGGAAAGCAAATATGCAAGCAGAAAAATGATAAAAAGAAACTAAAAACTTAATAACAAGCGTTTGCTTTCCCGGCAACGGCGCCAAAATCTGGTCGGTTTTCAGCCGACGCAAAAATAAATTCACTTTCTTGCTTCACTAAAATAAAGTAGTATGCGATAAGAAAGAGTTCGTATCCACAGAGAGGCCTTTGTTGTTATAAAAATTTCCAGTTTCTTAGTAACCAAGGGGGGATGTTGATATTTCAAAGTAAATAAACAATGAAATGAAAGCAAAGTAAAGTATTAAAGTAACCAATAAGGTGAAAGTATTGGTCACGGGATAGTTTCATTCACAAATACATATTTTCATCAATGACTAGAATTGAAATTTAATCTCTCATTTACTAAAAGTCCTAAGATACCTTGATCGCAAAAGTATCCCGCTAATTCCCTGATTTCATCACAACTACATTAAAAGATGCATATGTGAATTCTTCCTAAAAAGCAACCTAAAGTGTAAAAGAAAATTAGATTTAACTACCTAGAAGCAATAAGCTATATGGAATAAGACTAATCAAGGCAATCGAAATGTGTAAAAGCACTAAATCAATTTAACCCAAGTTATGATTCATATGTGACTAGTAGGATATATCTCTACAAGCACTATCTACATTTATGCTACTTAGAATCAGGGATGAACAACGTTTTCGTATTGAAAACCCTAATATAGCTCTAGATATGAATGCAAATTTGATTGATTCCGGAATCAACCAATCAAACAATCAAATCATATTCAATATAAACAATAAATCATAAACAGTAAAATATTGAGACAAAACTACTTCATTGATTCCAATACTATTTGTGAAATCTACTTATTATCCCATAACCAATATTAATAATTTAGCTACTCATGGTTTTTGAACTCAACATAATTATTATTAAAAATAAAATAAAGAACATAAAAATAAATGGAAGCAAACCCTAGTCGCTGCTCTCCTCCAAAAACCCAGTAGAAAGATATGTGATATGTGATATCCCCTTTTATACTTTCCCTTCTCTGAATTCTCCACTTAGGTCGCACCAAAAATCAGTCCCTGATAAAACAGCCCATGAACCAAGCCCAACAAGTCCAAGTCCAATTGAGTCAAACCAGGCCCAACTCACTGAGTCAACTCGGCCATAACTGATTCCAGCCGAGTTTTGACTGTTTCTGATCAGTTCCCAGCCGATTCCGGCCATTCCTTCACTCCCTTCTCAGTGCATTAATCCTAACATGCATCTATAAAGGAAATAACTCCAGTTCAGCTGCAACTGCAGCTCAAACCCAGTTCAAGCACCACCTACAAACCTACCATTGCAACCTGAACTGCTCAATACATTCACAGAAGCTGCCATTCCTTGTTTAGTTCACCTCAGTATCACCCTATAATTCATGCTAGCCACCTGACTCTCCACCAGTTCTCATTTGCACCATCGCAGCTGCTTCAATGCCACTGTAACTTCATCTCCAGAGGCTCAACCACCACCAATGCCGCAACTGCAACGCACATAGAACTCAAACCAACTGAGCTAACACCCTGCAATGTACCTCCAACCTGAGCACCACCATTCTTAACACAGCAAAATCTCTATCTCCAAGCCTAAGTGCACTCTCAGGAACACCCTACAATTCATGCTTCCAGTTGATTGAATTCTTCACTGCACTTCCAACTCCTTGCTCAGATTGCAGCTGCATTCCTGCAACACAACCCACCAATTCTCCAGCACTAGAAACCCACAACATCAGTCTTTCTCAGCTCACTCCAACTTCAGTTCATGTAGCTCCAATTCATGACTGCAGCATCACTTCCATGCATAAGAACCACAAGCCACAACAGCATCTATAACCATCTAGAACTTTCTTGTTCTGTGCACTTGCATTCCACCAGATTCTTGTACTGCAACCAAACTCATAACAACTGCAAAGCAACAGCAACTTACACTCATTCACCTGCATTTGTAGCCTTCTTCTTGACTCCATTCCGTGCTGCAACTCCATAGCCCTTGTAATCTCCAGCACCACCAAGGGCTTCACCTGAACTTCCCTTCATTCTCTGTATTGCTCAACTGCAACCATCACTTCAGTTTTCCCACTCCTCATGGCCATTGCAGCATTGCTACTTCCCTGCATCTTCAAATCCCTCCAAATATGCAACACAAGCTACAACACCACAACCTCCATCTGAGAAGCACCACCAGTTAAGCATCACCTGCAATTCTAAATTCCAGTTAAGACCCAATCTTTCTGTGTACTCAGAAACACCAACAAATCCCTCCTGCATCTTCATAACTCTACCAAAACCACCATGAGCACCTGTAACTCAAGCACCATTCATCTCATAATTTCTGATACATTTCAACATCACCAGTGACTCATATCAATACTCATTCAGGACTGCAATTTCAAACTCAGTTCATTACCTCAAGCACCATTCATCCTCTTCCTTCCATGACCCCATCTCCAATTTCACATAACTCCTCTGATTCTCAACAGCAGCAGCTCAGATTCATGTTAAGATGTAACCTAAATCAACCCCAATCTCCTGAATCTTCTTTGTCTCCTCGAAATCAAACCATAAATTAGTTCCCCCTAGGTATCAGCAGCTCAAATTCATCCCAGCATCAGTTTCAGTCACTTGCAGCTTCAATCAAACTCGAACCAGTCTTCTCAATCACTGCCCTTACCACCTCAAGAACTCGTATTCACCATCTTCAATCTATGAATTTAAGTTTCGATCTACTGAATCTCGATCACAACATCCTTCATCACCAATTCCTGGCTCAATTCACCATAACATCTTGCCATCTTCTAAAGTCAAACAACCCTGGATTATTTCCATCAACAGCAGCAGGACAACATTTGGGTGAAAAAGGAATGAGTTGATGATTTCTCAATTTTAGGGTTTGGTGTAATAACTGAGATGGCTACCAACACCCATGGGTGTTTTTAGCAATTCTTCTTAAGCTCCAACTGATTTTCCCCTATCCTCGACTGGGATCCGGATAACACTTGCAATGAAATGACGCTTTTGACTCTTCTTGCTCCAAATGTCTAATTTCTCCTTCTTTTGCTCCATACGACTCCAAAGCACCTAATACACTCAAACTCACACATAAGATACATAATTCACACGAAAAATAGCAAATAAAGCATAAACTCTACATAGAAAATACGGTGTATTCTACACCTATCACCCGCATCTTGGGGTGGCTCGAGAATACTTCGCTTGTCGAATAGGATCCCAAGAGCTGGCACAAACCTGGATGATTTCCTCGATAATTCGTGCACCGTTAATTTTTGTCCATGGGCCCCGGTGTGTTCATCCATATTCCAGGTCAATACTTTTGCTTCTGCTTCAAACATTTATTTTCTTTCTGACGAAGGGAACCTGGGCGTCAGAGAGGTTTTATTCATGCGGAGTTGCACGTCTTTTTATATACTGTCTTTCTTTCGAGGATTATCTCAGGAAATCTCTTACAATATTGATCGGGCAGCTCGGCATATGGGTTTCGACCAAGGGATCCCTCTCGTTCGTCAGCTGGTAGCTCCAGAGGACTCATTACCGGTCGTTCTTGATGCTAGTTTTCTCGTGTCGGGAAAAAGCCTCCCTTTCTTACTTTCGAAACTAAATCCTTCGACTAGATCCAAGTATAACACATTCTGGCAGGGTGAATTCCTTGTCATCCAGGAATTTGTGAAAATCGTAGCGGAGAACACCAGTGTTAGGCCTTCTGTCGCGATTTTAGCAAAGCATCCATTGTTGAGGGATACTTCTCTAGCCAAAAGAAAACCTGTCGGTCCGGACGCGAAAAATCCCCAAGCGAAAGAGCAAAGTTCTAAAAATCGAGCAGGCGGTTTCCAGTCAGGTTCCATAGCTCTACCGACTTTTAGTTCATCCAACACGCGGGTACGTATGATTTTGTTTTTGAATTTAGTTAGATCGTGCATATCCTTATTTCCTTTCTGAGTAACCGCTATTGCATATCATCCAGGGTCTCGGCAGCGTGAATTCCTTTACCAAGCTTGCAAGTAATCAGAAAATGTCCCTTCCCGAGATGGAGGGTGGCGGTTCTGAGCCTATCCATGGCGATGGGGAACCCGAGAAAGAGGAAAGCTCATAGTACAGAGATGGCGAAAGTAGTTCTTCTGATAGCAGTGCTGAATCTTCCTCTAGTCGGTCTGAAAGCGAATCAGTGAGTCTTATCCATGTTCTTCTCCTTCCTTTTTTTTTTTCTTTGAAGAGTGTCTAAGATGTGGTATCACAAAGCGAAACTGGTTCTGAAGATGAACTTGAGAAGGAAACTGGTGAAGACACGGCTTTGTCTCCATCCATGTCAGGCAAGCCTAGTAGCTTTGAAATAGATTCCAAACAAGATGAAAGCGTTGTTGTGACTCAGACGATGAAGATTGCTCATGTGAATGTCGGTGTAATTGTTGTCACGGACCATTTTCCGGTTATTGATGCAGTTACAGGAACCACCTTTTTTCATCCATACTTGGTTCCTCATCCGGATCATGTATTGATTGGGGGATTCAGCATGCTAACTAAACATGTGGTGTTATACACCAAGATATGGGAAAGCTACGGTCATATTACCACGACCAATAAAATTACTAGTCGATACGAGATGGTCAAGTGTGTGGAGGAAGTCTTGTCTTCGATTGACGACATATGCAACGTGACCTGTCACACAATTTCTGAGGATGTAATCTCAAGCTGGAGGTTTCATCACGATATTTTCATTGAGTTCGATTTCAATGCTCCTTGGTTCGTTGAAGGTTTCTATGAGGTTGAAAAGTTGCTGGTCGAAACAGTCAAAGGTTCTTCCGCAGATATGGTGAAGAAGCAGGAAGCGGAATTCAAAAAATTGTGCAGGCAACTGAAGTTGAAAAGGGAGGCTCTCCAGAGCACGAAGGAGGCCTTTGCTAAGAAGAGAAAGCCGCTGTTGGAAAACTTACCTTGAATACATTTTTGTCTTCTAAACTTCTTTATTTATTTAGTTTTTTAGTTTTTTTTTTTTTTGAAAGGCAAATGGAAATGCCTGGTTTATGGTTTTGATTTTCTGTATTTTTTTTTTTGGTTGATAGATAAATATTATCTTGACGGTTTTTGGATTATTCTTTTGGAATGAATCGTTTAGGAATGAATTGTTTTTTGGAACGAATTGTTTTGGTTATGATTGAAAGTGATGTAAACATTCCAGGAAAACCTTAGAACCATGTGTTGGTAGATGACATGGGGTAAAGCGTAACATGGCTATCGATTTTATCATTCCCGTGAAAACTTGAAATAGCAAACCATGTATCTTGTCTAGGTAAGACTTACTTGGTTTTTAGGTATCCTGATGAAAAGTGAGCCTTCCGAGTGTAATACCGAGCTTTATGGGAAACACCGCCGTGACTGTGGAAAGTCCCCAGTCGTTACTGAGTTATCTAATAACCGAGTCGTCGGTTCTTGTGCAGATCGTTTGCTTCCAACTTCTGGGAAGTCCCTAGTCATCCATTGTCATGTCATGACTGATAATCGGGTCGTCAGGTAACTAAGTCGGAGTGGATATCTTCTTCTACCATCTAGATGTCTGGGTCAAAGCATGAGACCGACGGTCGAAAATTGACATTGTAACCGAAAGATCAATCCCCCACTGTGGTCGCCAATTGTTTATGGGTGAAAATGGTTTCTATTGATTTCGGTACACTACAGGAAAAATCATCATCCACAACTGGAGTTTCGCAACCCTTTGATAAATGTCGTAGAACATCCTATGTTTTGCAACTATTTTCAAAGGAAATATCGTGGAAGGGCATCAGTACTAACCCCCAAGACCCAAGGGTTGTGACAAAAATACATACGTCAACCCTTTAAGAAAAACTATTGTGACGTCATTTAGATTCACAACCATTTTCAAGATAAGTAGTTCGTGATCCTATCGCAACTAGTCGCAAGAGTCGTTGATGATAAAAAAATATAAAGAAAAAAAGAATAGTGTTGAGGGGATTCGAAATTGAAACCTACTGTGTGTTAGTTTAACCCATCAACCATCCTTACAATTCACAAGTTTTGGGTATTTGTGCTTTTTTTATACAAATGTATAACGACCATTATAAGTGTTGTTGAAGCAAAAATATAGGATGTTGGAAAAAAATGAGGGTGAGGGGATTTGATCCTGAGCCTCGTGCGTCTTAGTCGAGACCATCAGCCATGCCTACATGGTCACAACACTGTCAGGCTGTGGTTTCTATATTTACTTACTTCATGACAACCTTTGACAACATTTATAAGAGTTGCAAAACCAAAATATGATGTTTAAAAATAAGGCTCAGTCACCTGAGCCGCAAACATCACAAAGCCTTCCTTGTAAACAATCCTTCCCTGAAAAAATCACATACATTCTACCATGATAATGCATCTCATTTCATATCTACTAGTTCCCTGGCACTTCATTTCACAGTTCAAGACTTCAAGTACCCAATTTCTTCTAATCCACCAAAAAACATAAAAAGAATGAAATTTTTTCAGAAACAATGACAACCCATAGCACCAAATGGTAACTAGACACGAAAAAGAAGACAAATTATTGTGCATATCTAGTTCTCTGACTGTAAATGACTGTACCATCACATATTCCCTTCTTCTCTCCTCCTTTTTCCGGGCTTGAGACCGGCAATAAAATGAAAAATCATTTTCACTGGCGGAGTTAAAAAAGGGTGTTCACTCGGTACTAAGGTCAAACATCACAATCACATTCCCAATCACAATAATAAGATCAAACATCACAATCAGAAGAACAATTATAGTATTAGCAAAGGAAAAGCAAAAGATCATGTGACAACAAGATACACAATGACAACAACGAGAACGACGAAGACAGTAAGAAAATATAGCGTGCAGTAAACACATTACGTACACTACGTACTGACCTAACCTATGAACTTCTTTTTCTTCTTCCTCTTGTTCTTCTTATTTCTCGGAACCACTACGAAAACTTCAGTATCTTCTCTTATGTAATTCCCACTCTCGCCCTCGCCACCCATTTGTAAGCCAAGAGTTTAAGTATCCACAGGTTGGCAACATGTGTCATCTTTTTCATTGTATACATCTAATTCATGGAAACCCCTATGTGGTGGTTTTATCATCACATACCAGTTAGATATATCTGACTCTCGAAAATAAAAAACTTGTCGCCCTTATGATGCTAAAATAAACGGGTCGTTACGAAATTGGTTCTTATGCTTCTTTAAGTTGACTAATGTGAATCCTTTCTCTACCTTCACACCAAAATAGGTGTGAGCCAAGTCACATTTGAATATGGGAACTTGAAGGGTAATGTAGTCCAACACCAGAATTTTTTCTAAAACACCATAAAATCCAGTGGTTTCTGATCGTCCTGCAACTAAAGTTTTTGATTCAATTGAGACACCACTGTTTTGTGTGACTTTTTTAACATCCTTCGTAAGAAACCTAGACCCGTTGATAAGCAAGCCTTTATATGACATGCAGTTTTCTAAAGGCCCTTTTGACAACCACTCTACCATGTTTGATAATGACAAACCTTGTTCCATTTGCATGTAAACCTATAAATGCATATGATCAGAACATAAAAATATAACTAAAATGGTTATCTCTGAGCATGCCTTCGTTTTGGTAGCCGCGTAGGGAAGGCCAACATGGTAGTGCGGCTAGGTGCGTTATGTGGGGCCAAGGGTTTGGCAAGTCGTTGGAACATGGTGCGGCTAGCATGGCTAGGGCCAAGGCGAGGTACGGTTTGGCTTGGTATGTGGGCCAAGGGTTTGGAAAGCCGTTGGCACATGGTGCGGCTAGCATGGCTAGGGACAAAGCGAGGAGCGTCTAGGTTGGCATGTCGTTGGAATGGTATGGTTTTGGCTTGGCATATGGGGCCAAGGGTTTTACATGGGCGCATGCCATGGCTATCTTTGACTAGGTGCGATTTTTGCTTGGGATATGGGGACAAGGGTTTTCCATGGGCGCATGGCATGTCTAGCTTTGGCTATGTACGGTTTTGGCCTGGCATGTGGGGCCAAGGGTTTTCCATGGGCGCTTGGCATGGCTAGCTTTGGCTAGGTGTGGTTTTGGCTTGGCATATGGGGCCAAGGGTTTTCCATGGGCGCATGACATGGCTAGATTTGGCTAGGTAAGGTTTTGGCCTGGAAAATGGGGCCAAGGGTTTTCCATGGGAGCATGGCATGGCTAGCTTTGGCTAGGCGCGGTTTTGGATTGGCATGTGGGGCCAAGGGTTTGCCATGGGAGCATGGCATGGATAGCTTTGGCTAGGCGCGGTGTTGGCTTGGCATGTGGGGCCAAGGGTTTTCCATGGGCGCATGGCATGGATAGCTTTGGCTAGGTGCGTGACCAAGCTAGGGTTTTGGGCCAAAGGTCGTTTGGTAACCTTAGACGGCTAGGATTTTCTCCTGGGATTGAAGGGAAACCGTTGATTGTTGCACGCTTTCGTTCATTGGTAGCCGCGTAGGGAAGGCCAGCATGGTGGCGCGGCTAAGTTGGAATGGGGCCATGGTGAGGTGCGTTAAGCATGGCACGGTAGGTGTGGCTAGCATGGTTTGTCGTTGGCACATGGTGTGGTTAGCATGGTTGGAATGATTTGGCCCAGTTAGTATGGCTGGCACGATTTTCCATTGGCATAGGGGTGCGGCTATCATGGTTGGCATGCTTTGGCGCGGTTAGTGTGGCTGGCATGGTTTTCCATTGGCACACGTGGGAATTAGGCTTTGACTTGTCGTAACCCTAATTGAAAAACATACCCCGGTAATTATTTACAAACACATTAAAGATTTCAACAAATGCGCCTAGTAAATGCTTATTACTTTAAATGTTGTGACATCACTGTCTACTAGGGTTTAGGGTTTTACGATTTCAACCCTAGGCTAAAAACCACCATCAATATCATATGATGGTTACAAATAAGGACAGAATCGAGACGTAAATCATTGCAAAGATGGTCAGGAAAATTCGACTAACCTTTTTGAGGGGTGGAGAGAATTTTGGCTTCCCGTGTTGGTGGCCCGGCGTGAGTTATACTGGGGATGCAGACCGTGGAGTGATGAGACGAAAGTTAATGGTTTGATCTGGTCGTACATCTCCGAGGCAAAAGGGGGGCGCGGCTTTGGAAGGCAAAGCATAACGGATGGTTTGGCGCGATAGGGCCACGACAGGGGAGCGGGCGGTCTGGCGTGGTGCGGCCGTGGAAAGGCGAGATGTACATGGATGGGTAGGCGTGGTGGGGCCGAATCAATGGATCGATGGCTTGGTGATTCGTCTTTTAAAGTTCTAGTTGCCTCATTTCCTTACTTTGCTCAAATAAGAAGTTACGTTTCTCTTCAAAACCCCAAAAGCGTTATGCCTGCAAGGAAAAGGGGCATTGATCCTTCTGCTCAAGTTATGTTTCCAATTTTTTGTCTCCGAATTGCTAGCGACGGGAAAGAAACACACGAGTTAGTGTGTCTCAAACACGTTTCCTCAACAAACCCTAATCACGTTGCACGGCCAGTCATGAGACTTTCCTTTATATTGGCTAGAAGGATGAGGTTTAATTAAGATCGAATGTCACGCCTTAACTCATGGATAGTATAAAAGCTTTCCTTTTTTTGGGACTGCGTTGCTCTGCTGAACATAAAAGATGATCTCGAACCCTCCATTCGCCTAGTTCGTCCACGCCCATATTTCTTACAGGTTTCGTCTCGCGTCTTCTTCTGATTCTTATTTTATCTTCTTTCTTATATATTCCGTTGGTATAGATGAGGTGGAAATTTGACCTTTTTTTTTTGTTCTTTGTAGCATATAATGGGATCTTTCAGAGACATCCACGCTTCCAATTATTCGGAGAAATTTTTTGGAATCGGCGAAAACCAGTTTTCTTCTCACAAGGAGGCGCTACGTAGAATCAAATCTATGTTCCAAGAAGCTGGTGAAATTAACAAGGACCTCCCTTTTATCTATCTCAATGAAGCGTGGGCGCGTGTTCGGACTTTCTTGTGTTCGGTGGACATGGAGGAGGAACGAGAAGGTGATGAAGAACCTTGGTGCGTTGAGAAGCTCCAGTGCAGCAGAACTTCTTCTTAGTCCAATTCTAGGGTGGATCAGACTGTTTCTAGGTTGAAACAATGGAAAACTGAGCCTGTGGAATTTTTAGAGGAAAGTCGAGGTGACTTCTTAGTTCAGGATGGCGCAATAATTCTCGATTCTGATATAGATGAGTCAGGAAATCTTCCTCGAAGGTCTGCTGAGAAAACCTCTGAGGAAACGTTTGACAGGACTGAAGCATCCTTCGAAATTGACGTCAGAGATGTTATTGGCAACATTAGAGGGGTCATGGTGGCGTATGCTGAACCGATTGTCAAAGAGGGTATCGGGAAATAGATGGATACTGTTACTGCTGAGGTTGCTTCGGGATGGGATGTTGGGGTTGCTGCTGCTAACGTCGTCGAATGGAATCTTTACTACCCGAGAGACTGTTGGGGAAAGTGCTTGAAGATATCCTTGACCAAGGAGACTCGTGTTCCATCTTTCGATGGTTAGTTTCTCTCTTTTATCATTCTTTGTTGTTTAGTCGTCCTGATATTTTCTGTAGACTCATCTTTACCTTCTTCTTTAACAATCCGCTTGTTTGTGTCTTTTTTTTGGGTGATTGAATGAGGTATTTCTGGTTGTGATATGATGGATTTTAAATGGTTTTTCTTTTTGGGTTAGTTTGATGTGTTTCTCTGATATCTGGAAGACTTATTCGGAAAGAGATGTACTATTTTTTTTTCTTTTAAGAAAAATTCCGGAGAAGAATGCAAACAGTGTATTCATCTTGAGGAAATACAAATACCAAGAGAAATTGTTGAAGGAAATACTAAAGGGAGAGTGGCTGGAAAAGGAACAACGTCTTTAGGGATTGAAAATCTTGAGCCATCGCGAGTGAACTATCACGCCTTCCGGTTTGTCTGTATTGATGAGCATGTAGTATCCTCCTAAAAGAACGTATTCCACCAGATACGGCTCATCTTCTCTTTCATTAGGAGAACCAATTCGAAAAACCATTTTTACCGTCATCTTCCCAACTTGAAACGATTTTAATTTAACCACTATATCTCCGATTGAAAACGGGTTCAGTTGATGTGCAACCATTTGAATCTTGGTTTAGTTGGTTCTGATGGAGGCTTCTAGGTTTCTTGCAAAGCGTTCGAATGGTCCATCACCCCATTCACATTTCTTGACAGCATCCGTGCCAGTAACCACGCCGAGTCCCCATGATGGAATAGGGGAAGGAATGACTGGTTGTAGAGGAGATCGTTCGGCCAGACTTACCTGCCTTTGGAACCTGTGGGTTAGTGCCAACAGGTCTTCTCCAGGCATTCGGGTTTCATCAATAACTCGTCGATGCGATAGCAAGTGGGATGGTTTGTCGGAGATCCTTTCGGGTGTCGACATTGATAGAGGGTATGTATCTAATTTCGCTTTGTTGTCGAGTACCCATAAGTGCCCCAATATCATGTCGTAACCCAATTCTTTGACAATGTGGAATTGTTTATGCATTATAGCATCTCCTATCTTGATCTCGAGGTTGATGTAGCCATGCGCGTTCAAGGATTCTCCTCCCGGGTTCTTAATCACAGACATGGAATGGATAGCGTCTTGTTTTGTAAATCCCGCAGCTTTCAGTGTCTTGAAAGTAATAATGTTGAAGTCAGAGGTTGTGTCGATAAGCGTTTTGTCGAATTCAATACCTCTTAAATAAGACGTGGTCAGCAGTCCCCAGTTATCCTTTTTTATTCCGCCGGTTTGGAAAGTTTGGGCCCTTGGTGTGGTTTCCATGGATGGAAAAAGTCGCTTGCCTGATACAACATGATTGAGGGCATTGAAGATATCTTGGCGCTGCACCTTGGAAAAATAGAGAATTTCGCATACGTGCTGCATCATGGATTACACAGTCTCATGCACGGAGTCCCCAGAGACCCCACAGTTCATTACTGGAAGTGGATCTCGATGTACTCCCTCGTTTCCTAGTTGGAGCTTCTCTACTTCTATCTTTTCTTTGAAGATATGCTTTAGTCTGTTGCAATCACTGGTTGGGTGGTAAACAAATCTGTGGTAGTGGAAGTACTTGGGGTTTGCCATCTCGGCCTCAGTAAGTGGGCGTCTGGGAGGTGGCAGTCTGATAACATCGTCTTGAATCCATGCTTCTAGGAGATCAATCACCTCCTCGATGGGAAACGGGAAATCTTGGGAATTCCCTTCAGTTTCGTGACGATGCATAGGAGCTTTAGGGGTGTCCTTCCATGGAGTGATTGCCCGTTGTACCGGTGCTTCACGTTTAGGCTAAGGGTCTATAGATGGGGCCTTCCTTTTCTCTCTCTCTTTCACCACGTTTACAGAGGAGGGGCCAGCGTTAAATTTCTTTCTGGTGAGGCGCCTATTCACGCGAGTTTCGCGCATGTCTTCGTCTCGAGTCAGTCTAGCCCTATCCAGTAATACTGGTGCTGTCATTGCAGAACGTCTGGCGTCTTCATGGAGTTCTGTGAATGTATGAAAACGCAAGTTTTATAGCAAGGCATGGTAAATAGGAACCATTTCATTGATGAATGCGTTTACTAGCTGTTGCTCGGTCACTTTTGGGTCATGACAGTCCAGCGCTTGAACCCTAAATCTCTTAACGAAATCATTCGGGTGTTCGTTGTCCCACTGGTACATTCTTCCAAAGTCTGAGAAAGTAACTTGTTCAGACACGAAGAAGTACTTCTTGTAAAATGCGGTAACCATGATACCCCAGTTGGGGATACTGTTCGGCGGGATGCTGTTGTACCATGTATAAGCTCTTTCGGTAAGTGATTTCGAAAGATCCCACAGACGAAGGACGTGATTGTATTCATGTTCGCCTGGGGACTCCAAGAAGCGAGAGACATGCTCATGTGAATTTCCGGTGCCATCATACAGGGTGAATTGAGGAGAGGAGTATCCCCTTGGAAGAGGGATTCTTTGTATCTCGGATGGGTAAGGGGGTTGGTGCTGATGCACGTCCATTTCATAATTCTTGACTCGGTTGCGGAGAATTTGCTCCAGATCTTTTCATGTGACGAAGTTGGACGGCTGGTTTGTTTCCAATGGGATTCTAGCGTGAATCTCCTCATCTGCGGAGGCGTGTTCTGCTGAGGTGCTAGCGCCGGGGGTGTTGGAAACGTCCCTAAATGGATCTGGCGGGCGCAACTCGCGTGGTAGCCGTTTTGTCAGGGCCTTGAGAATGACAAGTACTTCTTTATGTGTCGAAACCATATCCGTATGAGCTCTGGCGAGCATTTATTGTCGTTCCATCAAATCACCGATGGTAACATAAGGTCGGCTTCCTCTAGTCCCTCCGGTTTCTCGTCCCGTCAGTGGGGTAGTCGGGATCTTAGTTTCGGTTGGAGGCGCCATGATTGACGAAGAATTATGAGCGGTAGCGGTGTCTCTGGCTCTGGTGACTGGTGGCGTAACGCCCGAAGGGGCATTTTCGGTATTGCCGTGATTAGGAGATTGTGCAAGGACATTAGAGGCGGCGACGGCTCTGGCTCTGGTGATTGATGGTGTTACGCTTGAAGGAGTATTTTCGGATCTACCGAGGTCGGTAGATGATGTAACGACGTTGTTGGAAATAACATTAATATTAGGTACGTGATCTGTGCTGGTATTCTCGATAGATGATACGGACCTGAGTTCTACCATATTGGGATCGGCGTTTGGAAAATGGAATTAGGAATTGAAACTGATATTGTAACCGATAGATCAATCTCCCACTGTGGTCGCTAATTGTTTGTAGGTGAAAATAGTTTCTGTTGATTTCGGTAATTTCGAGTGTGTACGGGTGAAAAATAATTTAAACCCTAAACAATGTACTGCAAGGGAGTACTTTAAGTTCGAGAGATAAATCTGTAAAAATCCAGCCTAAACCAAGAAATGGCCGTTCCGGACTTGTTTCGGTTACAAAGTGGAGGAGAATGGGTTGGTTTTGGGGATGGAAGCAAGGAAAGTGACGAGACCAGAATAGTTGGTTCTGGAAGAGTAGTTGTGTTACTGTGACTTGTATCAGAAAAGTGGGAAGGCTAACAAGTGGTAAGCTAGCAAGTATTTTCTGAGTGTTGTATATTCCCGAATGAACTTGTTGTTATGTGGAAATAGGTAATACCTATTTATACAAGTCGAAGTAAAACGTACTCTGGTCTCATTTAGGGATGGATAAATGGGTAAGTAAATGGGAGGAGGTGATAACCGCATGCATGGAATTGATGTTCCATAAAATTGTTAACGTATGGAATTGATGTTCCATAAGGTTGTTAACGCATGAAATTAATTGTTGAGCATTTCACCATTGACTCCCTATATTTAATGACCGCCTCACCCTTATGACACTTCCTTATGACGAGCGTAGTGTACGCCGCACGCTGTAAACCGCCAAACCAATACCCAAATAGGATCCCCCAGTTTGTGATATGTGTTTGATGTCTCGAATATTTTTGTGGAAAACATGTGGCACGTCATGGTTGCCTGGCAAGTCGAGCTTGGGAGATTTGGTAGCTTGGTGACCTTCGGTGGTCGAGATCTTGCATCTTAATAGGAAAGGTAGTCGTTGATCGTCGCGCGATTTTGTTCATTGGTGGTCGCATGGGGAAGGCCATCATGGCGGCACAGCTAGGTTGGCATCCCGTTGGCATGGCATGGTTTGGCGTGGCCAAACTTAGGTTTTCGGGCCAAAGGTTACCATGTGTTGTCTGGTAACCTTGGATGGCTAGGATTTTCTCCGGGGGTTGAAGGGAAACCGGTTATTATTGCACGCCTTATTTTTGGTAGCCGTGTAGAGAAGGCCAGCATGGTGGCATATCTAGGTTGGCATGGCATTGTTTGGAGTGGCCAAACTTAGGTTTTCGGTCCAAAGGTTACCAAGTGTTGTCTGGTAACCTTGGATGGCTAGGATTTTCTCCTGGGGTTGAAGGGAAACCGTTGATTGTTGCACGCCTTCGTTTTGGTAGCCGTGTAGAGAAGGCCAGCATGGTGGCGCGGATAGGTTGGAATGCCGTTGGCATGGCATGGTTTGGCGTGGCCAAACTTAGGTTTTCGGGCCAAAGGTTACCATGTGTTGTCTGGTAACCTTGGATGGCTAGGATTTTCTCATGGGATTGAAGGGAAACCGTTGATTGTTGCACGCCTTTGTTTTGGTAGCCGTGTTGAGAAGGAGAAAGTTCGGTCTACATGTAGGATAGATGTTAAAAAAAAGGTGGATAACCCATCATGTCACTTAAAATAAGTTGGATCATAGCGTTAATGATTTACACAGTCCACTTTTTTCTTTTTCTTGTTAGGTCGAATTTTGAAGCACGTGCTACTAGCTCGAGCAGTATGTTGATTTTAGGTAAAACCAACCGTATGCGATTTGATTAGCATCTTCCTTTCAAGTGCAATTGATAATGGAATTAAGGTTTGAGATTTTTCTTTTCCTAGATTTTCAATAATGGATTTTTTCATGATATTGGTTTAGCGATTAATCGCCATCGCCGAATAACAAATTAATGGAAGAAAAAAAAGAATTACGTGTGTTATAATAATTGAGTTAATTGGAATCTAATTTAGGGTTTGTGAAGTTTTTGGTTTTGTTTAATAAAAAAAGGGATGAACCAGGAAGAAGACAAATAAAAATGGTAATAGTCATGGTTAGAATCAATTTGAATTTTTATGGGTGGTACATAGGGAAAACCAAAATTGAAAAGTAAATTAATTTTAGAATTTGTGAAGGGAATGGAAAATAGGAAAAATAGGGATAGGAAATAGGAAAAACCTAAAAAAATTGTCCACTCAGAGACTTTAACTCGTTTAACCTCTAGGGTTATTTTATCGATTTTCATCGCTCAAGTTTCTAACGTGTTGTTATGCCAAGGATCTAATCGAACATTTTGACTCGCACCTCACATATCTTTCAAATTGTTGTAATTATGTCAGTAATTGTGGATGACCACACTAATATGGGACCCATCCAATCTACTATACCAGGACACGTTTCATATGTAGGGATAATTATCCCTTAGCTTTTCAGAGATAATGCTTATCTCTTTATACCGACTTAGCTTATTCTTCACCTATAAATAGATGTAGTTGCTCGGACTTTGTATGAACAATTGAATTAGCAATAAAACTTATCCTTTTACATTTCTCTATTTCGTTCTCTGGCTTCCGTTTATTTAAGTATACGATTCATTTGTTTAAGTGAGTCTTGCCAAAAGAGTTAAACAAAACACAACATGTTATCATCACGAATTGCTCGATAGTTATAATGGTTCCGTTTGATCGATGGTTTTGTTTGATTGATTAATGGTTTTGTATGAATTTCTTCGGATCTTCATCTTCGATGGAAATCATGGGTTTCTTCGTACTTTTGTTCTTCGTTTCTTCTCTTGCTTTAGATTTTTTGATCATAGATACAACTTTAAACTTTTTTTTGAAGAGAGAACCAGAGCATCATAAATAAGAGAAATAAACTCTTCTCTTTACATTTTCAAAAGTTATACTCCCTCCGTCCCATTATTAAGTGACCTAGTTTAAGTTTGCACAATTTTTAAAGCAAGCAAGGAAAAGAGTACTTTTAAGCATTTTTTAAAATTATACCCCTTATGGATAGTAATTAGTGAAATTTAGAAATGATTTATCTCTCAAACTACTCCACGGATGTTCGCAAACTTCATATCATTGAAAAACATTTTAAAACACCTACGTAACAAATATAAACAAGCCTATCAAATTATGCATATTTCTTATATTTTTTATAATTATCTAAAAGGATAATTTTAGAAATATCTCCTTATTTAGTGATATAGGTCACTTATTAGTGGGACAAAATCTAAAATCAAATAGGTCATTTAATAGTGGGACGGAGGGAGTAGTTAATTAGTTTCTCATATTGCCACCCTGCATATGCTATCCTAGAATTAAAGTACATCATTACCACCAACTAATTAGAGAATAATAGGTAGCTTTTAATAATTACTCATTTGACCCATCCCCACCACAACCAAAGTTAATGAGTAAAGCGTGGGATGATGTTTTCCTTTAGAGTTGTCTTTGTATTTAACAGGTTGCTTTCATAGAAAAAGGTGATGTGGCTCCCGTTAAAGATCAAGGAAACTGTGGTAATCAATTAAACTACAAAATTTGTTATCAAGGATGGTAGTAATTTTTGGATAGCATAAATTTTCCATCTTTAATAATCTCCAAAATTTTGAAATAATTTCACCAGAAGTTGGAATATCGTGTGGCATAATAGGGATACAAAGTGCGCGTTCTGCTAGCCGGTCGATCCCAGAAGTGACCCTTTACAAAGTGCAAGCCGGTTTCTATCAGCGGTCCCTGAAGTGACTTGCGACTGATATTAAGGCAATTTTGCCAGAGTATTATCCATTTTTTCACACTTGTAAATTAATATTTCGTTGACCCCGAAGGTGACGAAATTGGAGATGAGTTGATATTGTATAATTATATATATTTTGATGTTCATCCTTTGTTTTAAAGTTTTGTTTATTTACTTTACTTATTGATATAAGTACTCCTAATGGATTCCAGAAGCAATCCATGAGATGTTGTCGACTCCTGAAGTAGTCCAACATATATTTTTTGCCTTCCTGTAGTAATCCAAAATTTATGGGTTCCAACAGTAATCCATAAAATAGACTCCAGAAGCGGTCTATCGAATTAGTTGGACTCCAGGAATTATCCACAAAATTTTGGGTTCTTGAAGTAGCTCATGGTTACCAAATGTTTTTGTTGATGACCCTACTATTTTTCTCTCACCTATCTTTGCCAAAGGATATGGATTCCAAAAGTAATCTATCCAGTAAAGATATGGATGATGGAGATATTTGTCTCAAAGACGGCGGAACAACAAACACAAATTTTCGAACCACTTTTATAAACCTTGTAGAGGTTTTGCGAAATGTAAAATATCATTTCTGGTTCGGATAGTATGATAGACGTCTGCAGAAGACCGTATATCATTTTATCTGGTGGTGTAATATTTGCCTTATATTTCCGGATTCCTGGAGAATTTGTTGAGTGTTTGATAATTTTTGGCGTTACCACCTTAAATGATAAATGAGCATTTTTATGGAGTATTTTGTTACTTCATTTGTTTTTGTGCCAGAAGCACGTTGTAAAGAGGCGTAAGGCTATCTTTTATGGGGTATGCCATAGGAGAATTCGAGCAGTCGAATTCCACGTTGTCATTAGCCAAAAGTTTAATGACCTCGATTTTTCATGCTTAGGCATGGTCAATATGGACACCAAAGTTCTACCAAGATGAGTAGAACGACCCAAAATGCTCATGGACATCCTTTATAGAACCTGGAACTTCTATATATGAGGATATAAATCGTGTTGTTGGCCCCTGAGACAATTGGTCGCAAAATTACATTAACACTAGCATTATGGTAACCCGTTGCTGGATCACCAACATTAATTCCTAGAAATGATTCAAGGTGACATTTGCGGGACTTATTCATTCCTGCATTAAGGACAATATTTCAATACTTTACTGTATTGATACATGCATCTACTAGATCGTCTCTTAACAGGTAATGTTAGATTTTGCCAAATTGATTGTGAAAATCTTGTGGTTGCGTATCCATTTTTGGAATTTCTAATTAAGTCTATTTATCTTGGTGGTAAATTTATGGGCTTATGATGTTTTCCCTTAAGTTGGTGTTATATCGAGCACTAAAAGGCACATGTGCGTACTCGACACAGTATAGTTGAGTTATTTGTTTAAGATCTTTAGTTTATTTCTCGACCAACTATTTACCATCAATACTGGCTTGGAAAGCAACCATACATTTCAAAATTACGTATTTGGTTCATAGTGTCACCGAATTATATATGTTGGTTTCAGTTCATAAGACATTCAAAACCCCTAGTGGTAATGTCTTATTGAAGATGAGATTGTATTCCTGCCGTTAGAGGGAGGAAGTAAGCCGTTACAACAAATGGCGTGAAATGTCTCATCTCTTGTCGAGCCTCCAGATGTTTTTGGGTACTTTTGTGTAGTTAAATTAACACCCAAAAACTATCATGATCAGAATTGCCTTTGAAAATCAGGCAATTATGGAACCAAAAGTTTCCAGAAATGAGATAGTAATGTTTCCACCATTATCAGGAAAGCTAAAATGCTACCACAAGTTAGCATGACAACCCGCCACCAGAAGTTTGGCAAGAGTAAGTTTGATAACCTTAAATGTTCTCCCACTTTAATCAGGGGGAGAAAAGTCACCATTAAAGGATGGTGCAAATTATGATAACCTAAAATGTTTTTCCCGTCTTAATCAGGGGGAGAAAGACTGCCGTCTGAAGATGGCACATATTATGTCGACAAATTTAAAAACTTTCTTTTGAAGTCATGGGTATGACAGGCATCAACCTAATGGTTGTAGTAAGCAATGTCGACATTCAAATAGGTTATCCGATTAAGCTTTATCCTGATCAAATAAAGTATGGTTTCCACTAGAATTGGCGCGAAACATCTCATTTGTTTTCTCACACCCAAGATATTGGATGTAATTGAGGTGTTGGAGATTACTCATGATTAAAACAAATAACTGCAGTAGCTCCGGGAAAATATTGTTTGTCACTTACTTGAGGATGCAAGCACAAGAAGTTATCACATCAGGTTAAATCATGCATCTCTCAATGACCAAGTCGTGTGTTAAAAAAAGCTTGAGGCCCGAATAACCGCCTCATATATGCCTGTTAAAAGAGAGTCCAATCACTTTTCTAACATGTAGTGCTCTTAAATAGAGACTACAGATAGTGCTCTTAAAGAGAGACTACAGATAGTGCTCGTGGAGACTATCAGGATATGATCCACATTCTCTAATTTTGAAACTCCTTATCAAAAATAAGGAGGTGATAATGCCCCTGAAGTAGCTCTGGTACTAGTCTATGAAACTTTTATTGAATGTGCATGCACTAGAGAACCGTGGGATCTATATAATTATCGATTATCGATTATCTATTTACAATGGTGGTTATGTACCCCTCTGCAGAGGAGCATCGACATTGTGATTGGTAGGAATATAATTTGTTCCTCTATAACTGAGATAGAGGATGAAATCTCTCGAAAAAGCGCAATGTTCGGATCCGACTCACACTGTAAAATCATGAGGCCTGAATATTACAGGTTGGTGTTTGATATAAAGCACAGAGAGAGTATTATTATCGCTTTAAGCGTGATTGAGGGTTTTCCTGATGAACCCCAGGATTTGTTCTGAAAACTAAAATATTCTCCTAATATATATGTACTTTATCGTGGTAGTCCCTGAAGGACTCATATTGCATTTTGTTAGTGATTGTAATGAATCCCTGAAGGATTCGAGTTTCTGAATCAGGCAGCTACCTGACCTTGTGAACTATGTCAGGCTTGAAATAAATCATTATCACCACATAAGAGAAATTTGTGAACAATCCTTATATGTGTTCTTGGTATAAGGTTAAAATCTGAATGGATTGATGATATCATTTTTGGCTTCTTAAGAGCCTTTAGTAGCGCCAAAATCCACGCATGAACTAAACTATGAGATCTCATTGAAAAGTGAAATAATTGCTCGACCTAAAGTTCGAGATCATGCTAGCATAGCCTGTCTATATAGACTAGAGTATCCAATTTTGATACTCATTGTGCTACTAATTTAGCACTATTACTATGTGATTCCCGAAAAGAGGGAAGTGATCGATCTATCTGATACTACATTGAATTTATGGTCCAGAAGTACCATACATGGATTTAATGCATGCATTATTTTGTTTTTCTAACTTTTGTTTTGCAAATTACAATTTTAGAGGCTGAAATTGATTCTACGGTATTTATGAGTTTATAAAAGGCCTTTTCATTGTTATGCCTGAAGTTAAAGCGGAAAAACTAAATTTGGTGTGCAACGGATGGAGGATCTAAATGCGAGGTGTACATTTTTAGTGGTTCACTCGGCGCAAGACCTGTAGTCAATCCTCCATAAACTGCAAATAGTAAAGCAATTTTCTGAAGGCCATTTAATAGTTGCACCACCAACCGCTTTAAGATGTCATATTTCAGGGGGAGTAAACTCGTAGAATCATTGGCTGGACTTAAACGCGTTGTACTCTTTTTCCTTCGCCAAGGTTTTGTCCCATTGGGTTTTTTCTTGTCAAGGTTTTAACGAGGCAGCATATGCGTGTTTAGCACCATTATTGAGCGACGTCCGTTGTACTCTTTTCCGTTGGTCTGGTTTTTGTCCCACGTGGTTTTACAGACAATGTTTTTAACGAGGAAACATGCTCTTCGACGTCGGAATTATTCTGAATTTGAGTGCTCAGGTTTTGTCCCAAGAGGTTTTTACTGGCACATGCGTTCAGGTTTTGTCCCAAGCGGTTTTCCTGGTGCAATCACTAAGGTTTTGTCCCAAGTGGTTTTCCTGGTGCGGTCGTTCAGGTTTTTATCCCGAGTGGTTTTTCCTGAAGAGGTTTTGTCAAAGAAAATATTATGTGGCGGCGACCACCCTTATTATAAGCTCAGGTTTTGTCCTAAAATGGTTTTCCTGATGCAACTTTGACGGAGAAAGCATTTCGTGGAAGCAACCACCCTCATTCCAAGCTCAGGTTTGTCCTATACGGTTTTCCTGATGTAGCCACCAGAATCTTGTCCCAGTTTATTTTTTCTGACAAAGTTTTAACAAGGCAACAATGTTTTATTGGTGGTCATCCAAGGGGGAGTGTTGTAATTGTGTCAGTAATTGTGGATGACCACACTAATATAGGACCCACCCAATCTACTATATCAGGACACGTTTCATATGTAGGGATAATTATCCCTTTACAATTCTCAATTTCGTTCTGTGGCTTCCGTTTATTTCAGTATACGATTCATTTGTTTAGATGGCTATTATTGGGGCGTCACATTCCAATAGAGGGGCTTCACTTGGATTTCTAGTGACCAAAAAATTGGTTATGGGGTATTCTTGATTTAATACAAAATGTCTAGATTACCCTTTAACTAAAATCAAAACCTAAAAACTAAAACTAAAACTAAAATCAAAACCTAATTCTCATTCAAAGATCTGCTCCTCCTCCCCCTCTTCTTCTTAACTTCCTCTCCTTCATCAACCATAAATCATTCCCTCCTCTCTTTTTTCCAATCAAAATCATCACCATCATCGATCAATTGACGGTTCGAAAAACTTATAATCTTCGATTGAATTCTCTATTAAAGGTGCGTAAGAAGCATATTGATAGAAGTGATGGTAATCAACAAACCAATTGCATCTGAAATGATTAGATTGATTGAAATCTTAGAAAAAATTAGGTTTGAGAACCGATTCACGGTTGGGTTTTCTCAACAAAACCCAACCGTAACTATTTTGATTAGGTTCGACCAAAAAAAAACCAGTAAATAATCGATTCTGATTAGGTTCGATCACAAAAAACCAGTAATAAGCTGTTTTCAGATTGGGTTAAACAAAAAACCCAGTAGAAAGCGATTTGGTTGGGTTTCACCAAAAACCCAGTAGTAATCTGTTTTCTGAGTTGGGTTTCCACCAAAAAAACCCAGCCGTAACTGGTTTAAAATTACGTTTTCCTAATTTTACCTAGTTACGGTTAGGAGTTAATCATCACCTAACCGTAAATTTGTCTTACGGTTGACTACGAAGGAAAAACCCAGCCGTAAACCGCTCCGAAAAGCTTAAAAAATCAATTTTTATACTTACTTTCATCAATTTTGAGAAATAAAAAGAACATTGTTTGGGTGATTTAAAATCTAGGGTTTTACTTAGAAAAAAATCTCCAAAACTTCCCATTTTTTTCAACTTTTTCTTCCCACCAAAATCACTTAATATGATTTTTCACTAATTATATAAAAAATCTTATCAATCTAATTATTAGTTTATCATTAGTCTAACCACATAAGGGTTGTTTAGTCATTATAAAATTATTTAAGATAAGGGGTTTTTGATATTACTTATGAATGACCCATTTTTGTCCTATTAGGTGACGCCTCTCTAATAGAATGTGACGCCCCAATAATAGCCTTCTTTGTTTAAGTGAGTCTTGCCAAAAGAGTTGAACAAAACACAACACAAATTTTCTTATAGTAAACTTCTCGTCAATATGGGGTGGGGAAATTTTCTCTTTCCTTTTCCTAGCTATCTGGGTAGTAGACCTCCTAGTTAGCAATTCGGATTACGGGTAGTAGTTCGGGACGGCATACGTACGAGAATTATACGGATTCGGATAGGTCGGATTCGGTCAAAAATCCGGTCAACGGTTCGTTGTTGGACGATGAGTTGTCGGAACGGCATACGTACGTGTATATTCGTTTTATAAATGTGAGTTCGACACTTAAAATTCGGATTACATAAATGATAAATTGATAAGTATTATGATCTTATTACGAGACTAATTTTATTTGTATATGATTTATAAGATGAAAAAAACATTTTAGCGTGATTATTTAACAAGAAGTAAACAGTTTAATCGCATAAATGTATTATAAAACGAGTTTATAGATTTTTAAACAAAAATTAACACATAAAACACTGGTTAAACAACTATCAATAAAAAATTTAACTGAATAATTGTATTTAAATATAAAGTATATTCAAAATCAAACAAAAACCAAGCAACAAAACTCTGATCAGAGAATTACTTATGGGAGAGCGAGGTTGGGTGCGAACTAGGTTCGAAGTTCTAGTTCGGAAATATCATTCGGATTCGGTTAGTTCGGATACGTTCGCGAATCATTCGTGAGGTCCATATAATCCGGGAACTAGGTTCGGAGTTCAAATAGTTCGGAAGTATTATTCGGATTCGGTCAGTTCGGATATGTTCGGGAATGATTCGGAGAATTCCTAACTAGGGTAGACCTTGACCCCAAATTTTTTGTTTTTTTAAATCTCTTAATTTTTTTTCTTTTCTAAGCACAGAGAGGCAGCTGGCTCACGGCATAGAGAAACGTGCCTAAAAGGATAAGTTAGAAAAGATACAAACTTGGATCTTGATTCTGGTTTGTATCCATTCTCTACCGTTGGGGCAGAAATTGCACCATAAAATTAAAATTTTCTCCCTTCAATGTTATCAGCTGCTAGAAATTTCTTGGAAATTTCAATTTCTCTTTTTTAAAATTTCTCAATATCAATCTCTTTCTACTACCCATGGAAGGAAAAGAAGCATCAGGATCACCAATACCGTGGCTTGTGCTTCCATATGGTGAAGGTAAGAAAAATCATTCCTTTTATGATATTTTCGAACCTGATAATACAAATTGTAGAAAAATCATACCTGAGCTGAGTAAGAAACGTTTTTGGCTGAAAAGTTGTCACCGAAATTGGTTAATTCTTCTATGTGATGTGAAAGATGATGACGTTGATTGTGATTTAAGTGAGAACAGTGAGGAAGATGCCAACTCAATTTCCAATAGGAAATATGGGGACTGTTTTTTGTGGAATCCTGTAACATTAGAATCGATTCAATTGCCGAGTCTACTCGAATGGATTAGTAAACCGGATGATTATCGTATGCTTGATTGTGTTTTGTCGTCTCCTCCTCGAATTCTTTATGGTAGTGATGGTGAAGACCCCATTGTTTTATTTCTTTTTCGCATAAAAGATGCAATCATGTCTTCTTATTTTGCCATCCTGGAGATAAAAACTGGAGGACCCAATTGTATACTCAAGATACTATGTTCGGAATTGGGTCTCTTCATTGCTTTAAAAATAAGCTGTATGTTATCGGTTTTAATGAGCAACAACTAGAGATTAGAAAAGAACAACAGCTTGGCGCTGATGATAACCATGCGACTCTTTCCATCAAGCCGTTCAAGGTAAGCTTCTGCACTTCATTATCATTTCGAGGAGCAAGGGAAACTTCATGGAGCCTAACATACTGTGTGGAATGTGATGATGAATTCTTCAAGATCCGCATATATTTCCATGGAAGAGGAATTGAGAAGATAGTAATCTCAATACAAATTACCAGGTTGGATTTTTCTTTGATGGAGTGGAAGGTGGTAAATACTCTTGGTGATCATGTTTTGTTTATTGGACAGAACACCACAGTTTGTTGCTCAGCAGCTGAGTTGGGACTTGCCAAGGGCTGTTTGTATTACACTCTTCCTGAAGATCAGAGGTTGTACAAATTTGAAGTAGAAAGCGCGGGTGACTCTGTTATTTTGCCATGTCTAGAGCTGCCGACGCGGCACTCGCCAGATTGGATTATGTTGCCTGCTGGACTTAGAAGAAAGGAAGTTGAGATCGGTGCTGATGAAAAAGACCAAGATTACATTTTAAAGACCTGGCGAAGGAAAACAGATATAAATTATTGTAATGAGGAGGAGGATGAGAATGAGACTCGGTCTGAAAAACACAATGGCCGAGTATTGGAAGAGAGAAAACCTTGGGGTATTCTGAATGACAACATGGTGGAGTTGATTGCAGATTATCTCCATCCACTTGATTACGTGCATTTTCGTTCAGTCTGCAAAGCAAATCGAGAGATAATGCCTATGGTAAAGCCTACTTTCTCTTCTGCTGTTCAGACCATACAAAGGACAGATATATCTCCATGGCTATTGTACTCTAGAGATAAGAACTTTACCATCTTCAGTTTAGTAAACCCCTTGCATGATAATGAGAACTACCTCATGAAGTTCCCAGAATTGCTACTAGGAGCTACAATTCGTTATCAAAAAGGAGGTTGGCTACTATTGGCGAAAGAGGAAGAATTATTTTTCTATAATCCCTTCACAAGAGAGACCATCAAACTTGGGGATTTTCCAGGGAGCCATCACATGTCCGACATCTCTTTCTCCTCTTTACCTACTTCTTCAGATTGTGCAGTATTCGGCGTTGATTGGAGTGGCGATGGAATCTCTATCTTTTGCATTAGAAGGGGGGCACAGGAATGGGTTGAATTTGAGTTTGATGATGTTAGTACAGAAAATTTCCCGGCAATGCGCAACACTCCGGCTTTGTTTAACGGGATCTTCTATTCCGTAGGTTATGACGGAACATTAGCACGTTTTAGTTTAGTGGATGATTATTGGGAACCTCTTGAGAAACCCAGTAAACAATTTAATGACTCGTACCCAAGTTACTTGGTGGAGTGCGGAGAAGATCTATTGTTAGTGAAACTAGGATGTCCAGAAATGCCGGTTAGAATCTTTAGATTGGATTTCTCTGACATGGAATGGGTTAAAGTTGAAAGTCTGGGAAGGTATATGATATTCATCAGTGGCATCACTTGTTTCTCGGCGGTTGCTCCGGTTAGTCGGATGGAGAATAAACTATATTTCCCTCGATTATGTTTGAATGGTGAAGGGGTTTTGTTCTATTCACTTGCAACAGGATGTTATCACTCTTTCGGGACTAAGTATTTTGCTAAAGACTTTTGCGGCACAGAGGGCTGGCTTGGAAACTGCACTTGGATTGAACCCAATTTGGGCAAAGTCCACACCTCAGGAGCTTGACTGGTTTGACTCTTTGACCGTGACATGAAAGTTAAGCTTCATGGTAGAATTCCTGTTTATTAATGTTTAACTTGTTTTGTCTATCACATGGTCTGTCTAATTTACTTTTTTTGACAAATTTTGGCCTATGCAGTTGCTGTAATTCCTGATAACCTGTCATTTGACGGGCACCATTAAGTAACCTCGTTTTCTCTTTTGTTAGCTAACTCGAAAATCCTCTTTTTTTTTCGTCTTGAGAATTTTGATGAGATGCACAGAAGGGCAGTAATCAAACATGAAAGAATTTCATTTCATTTTGAATCCTAAAATGTCCTTAAGTTGCTGATTAGTGGAAATCCAGTCCCCAGGAATTTATAGGTAACATGTCTTGATCTGTATAAATCTTTTCGAGCTTATTATTAGGTGACAATGTGACATCCTTGGTGGCCAAGGTTTGCTGCGTCTGTGAGATTTTGATTGATCTCGAAGAACTCCATTGTAGGGTGTAAATGATTACGAGGTTATCAGGAGTTCCACTCATCTCTTTTGTGAATGTGCTTTATGGAAAAGAAATCAAACATATCAAATTTGTACTTTGCAGGGATCGCTCGAAGTAACCGTAGCGCTGCTCAAAGGCCCGCATTCGCCAAATGAAGCTCAAATCGAGACGTTGCTATGATATTTTATACTACCCAATGCACATAACTTTCATAATCAATTTAAAATTATTTTTCCATAACATATAATTTTGCAATCATCAGGACTGAGTTCGAAACTTATGGGCGCCAAATTTTTAGAGAGGTGTAAAGGTAGTGTGATAGGGTAGATAAAACCAAAGTTATCAAACCACTCGTCGGAATGGCCTTGTTTTAAGCTCCATTTGGATTGCACATTTCCGCTTCAATTTCTTCAACCTGAGCTCTCTGTCTTCGTTCACATATCAAAAAATTGGAGTCTAGGGTTTCCGCTTCTGCTCAGAATCATTATTTATCAAAAAATCATTATAGGTGGATAATGTTCAAAACCTAGCTATAGTTGTTGCTCACTCTCTTAACTTGCCGTATGAGTTTCCTCAGCAACTCCTTAATTGTAAAACCCTGAAGAGTATGACTATTATGCTGGTTGGTCGACAGTTTGGCAATAGGTGCGCACATGTTATTCTACCAAGGTCGATGAGTTTACCTCAAATCAAAGTACTTAATCTTTATGGAATTTCAATCTCCAATGTAGACTTACAAAGGCTTTTCTCAAGTTGTCCACTTATGGAAAAGGTAACCATTCATGAGTCTGATATTCGATCGGACAATCAAAGGAATGTCGTTATTGAGTTTCATGGCCTTGAAGCTTTTAAACTAGTAGACAATCGTCATACACATCTTGGTTCGTCAGACCATTCTTTGACTCACAGTACCAAGATTTCTGCTCCAAATGTCAAAAGCTTCACGTTCGCAGGCTCCATGACAGAAGATTTCTCCCTGGAAAACCTTTCTTCTCTTGTCGATGCTCATCTTGATTTGAGATTAAGAAATGAAGAAGCAGATGAAATTGCAGAAACATATTTTGAGTTGCCCGCCGAGGAAATGTTTGCTAACCGTACGATGAAATCATCTGGGTTCCTTGAGGTATGGGCGCTTCCTTCTATGACATGAATTTCCTTTCTGCCAAGTTGCCGATATGAATATACAAACCAAATTTTATCTTCCTCGAATAGATTGGATTTACTCTGTTAAGCCTTTTTTTTTTATTTTCTGCAATTTTATATATAAGATTTCCTACCTAATCTTTCTCCAGGTTCTCTTACAAGGTCCTGGCACATTATACCATCAACCTCCTCAACTTTGTAATTTAGAAACTCTACAGCTGGAAATGAGGTTTACAAGAGGCTGCTTGCGTTCAATAGCATACTTACTCAAGATATCTCCTGTTATAATGACTCTTAAACTTAAATCAGAGGAGGTAACAATTCATTAAATTCCCGTATTTGGTGTGGTGAAATGTCTTTATTACAGTTTTAAACTTCTTAGATCTAATGCAACTCGAATGCTATTTGAATTGCTGCGCAAGTTATCCATTGTGTATGCTGAGATTGCCATCAAGTAGTTCATCTTTTTTTATGTCGTTACTCCTATTTGTATTGATGTTAAACTATAGTTTTTTGTTACTAAGTGATTTCTCGATTGCTTGTTATTGTTGGATATAGGCGAATTTACCAGATGTTGGAGATGATTGGGATGTGGGATTGTCATCGATGTGCATGTTTTCTCACCTCAAGTTTGTCGAGATTACTGAGGTGGAAGGATGTGATAATGAACTCAAATTTCTGAGGTTTTTGTTGAAATACTCAATGGCTTTGGAGGAAGTGAATCTGTTCTTTCAGTCTACTAGTGACTTGCTTGATAAAGGGAGACAACTAAGGCGATTTAAGAGGAATGTAAGGGTACTTCCGGCAGCTTCTTCAAATATCCAAATGAACTTTATCTAACCTTTGAAGATGACATTGCGAGCGTACTAGATTGAGAGATATGAAGCTATTTATGAGTAACCTAAGACCATTTCCACTAGCTTAATTCTTTCTTTTAACTTTTCGAACTATTTTTCATAGATCTTCCACGAGTCACAATTTCTTTTCGAGAATGCAAACTATTTATGAAGATTTCGTTGCGGTGCACTGCTAATATGCTCAAACAAATTTTTAACCTATTTAGTTTGATTTGTTATTTTTTGAGATGATGTGATTGTTATTTATAAACTCATGACCAGTTTTATGAGGTGAAAGTAACACACAGTCCCAGCATTTTAAATGCAGGAAAACACATTTGACTTGGGTACTTGACAAATTTTTCTACTATATATGTATAAATCTAGGCTAAGCATGGTGCTGTCATGGATTTAATCGTGTTCGAAGAAAAACAAACCCGAAGCAGAGAAATAGAAGAACAGGAATGGCCAATGGCCTTGCAAAGTAGTATTGCAGTGATTTTGAAGCCCTGAATGGTACGTGATGTGATGCCTGCTGGACTAGTTCTTTGTGGTTCTGTCAAGGACCAAACCTCGCCGTGGAGCATTAATCTACTTTCTCTATCTCGGCATGACACGCATCAAGAAGAGTATATTTTTCAATACAAGGGAAGTTTCAGGAACAGTGGTACTTCCACGTTTGTCATAAATTGACCAAATTAAAGCAGTGAAAGTATCATTTTTTCTGAAACAAAATACTAAGCCATTTATTTTTGGCCGTGCTTAGTTCCATGGAGAGACAAGTTGACGGGCTTTTCCATATCCAGTACTGGAAAGTAAGGTTTGATTGTCAACACGCTGTATATGACTTGGTAACCTCTTTTTCCCTTTCTTGTAAGAAGAAAACTGGAAATCATCCAAACGGCTGGAAATCAAACTTGAAAGAAATTTCATTTTGAATCGTTAATCAAAACGTTTAAAATGTTCATAAGTTGCCGATTAGTGAAAAAAACAATCCCCCATGAGTTTCTTGGTAATATATCTTAAGACCATATTATATCATCATACTCCATGGAGTAGTTTCTACAAGTTGAACTTAGTTAGGTGACATCATTGGTGGCTAACACTTGCTGCCTCCATGAGATTATAGATATAACAAATTCAAGATTTATAAAACCAAGTGGCACCATTACCATATAATCAGGGTCATAGCCATGGCATGGGAAATCATTTCCTAAGTATGGACGTCACTAGAGTAGGTACCAACTGTTTCTTAGTTTAGGTTTTGACATGATGTCCAATTCTACTCCTGTTGAGTCAATGAGTTGCTCATGCTTAGCCATCTAACGTTTGATAAGGATACGAAACATATAACAAATCATTTTTGATCTTATGAAAATCATTATAAATATTTTCAATCTCGTGATATTCTTTGTACCCACGCATCATAAGTTTGTACATGATTGACTTTTCATGTGTATGGCTTAATTGCTACCCGATATGGATTCTGCAACCAACTGTAGGTGTTTCGTTTAACCAAATAAACCGATTCGTTATCAAAACGGCACAGAGCTATGCTAGTGGTATGTTCCAAAACATTGCCGTTGTTTTATTTTAGAAGTCTGTTTTTAGACATACGTCAATCTTTTAGGGCATACAAAACAATAGTCTCATCTTGGGTCCTTATAAGGGGTAACCTATGGGTAGTTCAATTACCTATATATCCTTAATACAAAAAATATAAAATCAGTTTTCTAAAAAATCAAAATCAGTTTCCCTTAACATCTCTTCTTCATCCTCCTCTAGCCGAACTCTTCCCCTCCCGCCAAAAAATGAAAATTAATCACCGTGAACTACATAATGACTCGTACAAAGAAAAGCAAGGACTAGGCAAACCAAATCGTCTTCTAATCCATCAATTGAAGAAGAAGAACCAATTGAAGATGAAGGTGTAGAAACTGAAAATCAATCACCAATTGAACCAGAAATTGAACCAACTGCATCTCCAACTACAGAAATGAGGATAAGAAAGTAAGTTTTACAAATCCAAGCTCATATTTGTTGTTTTTCATCGATTAAATGACGGTTACGGTGATGGGTTCGACTCAAAATTGAGTTGCGTTTTTAGCCGAACTGTTCTTCACAAAAGCTTCTTGTAAGTGTATATGAACAATTCGACTTGAAATTTCAAGCCGAACCTAGTCACAGATATAGATGCATAGGGGTTCGGCGTATTCGATAATCATAATATGTGCCGAACCTAGCACATTTACGAGGTTCGGCTATTACGATATTCATAATATGTGCTGAACCAATACAAAATTATTAACCCAGGAATGTACATGATCAGGTTCGGCTTATATTCTACTTATTGAAATAGCCGAACAATGTGTTTCCAACAAGTTTGGCGCTTACGAATTTCTAAATATAAGCCGAACCCTAAAAAAATTTTCTTCCAGGCAGTTCAGTGTAAGGTTCGGCTTGTTAGGACAATTCGAACCATGCCGAACTCTGGTCTACAAGGTAGGTTCGGCTCTTAATCATAACACTTTCAGCTAGCCGAACTGTTCATCCAGACGCGCCGAACACAAACTTTTGATGATTTTAACCTACAAAGGTGAGATTAAGCATAAGATAGAAGTGTACCTGTGTATTAGAAGCATTGGGTTTCTCATATATGTATTCATCATCTAAATTTGCCTCATAATAATCATCATTTTCTCACTTTCCCCTTCTCCTTCTAAAAAACCTGGTTTAATTGGGGGCCATTCAAATTAAATGGGGGCTAGGCACTAGAGGACAAAAAAGGTCACCCAAACATAATTTGAGCTACTCCTTATCAAAATACTTTCTAAATGGCTAAAATGCCCCAAGTGATTAGACTTAATATTTGATTAAAGTTAATTAGATTTAAGTGAGGTTAGATTAAAATCAGATTTATGGATAAAATTTGGATCGAGTTTTTATGTTTTTAGAAGAAGAAGAGAAGTTTTGAGAGAAAAACTAGGGTTCTTTGAAATGGGTGATTCAAGTGGAGGAATTGATGTTGTTGAAGATTCAAATAACAACAATGATTGTGTTGATGGTAAGATTGTGTCAACTAATGATATGGATTGGATGTTTGATGAAGATGAAGAGATGTTAATAGAGGAAGCCATGAATAATGGTGCAAGTGAAGGAACCAACACTCAAAATGAAGAACCCGAAGCTCAAAACAATCAGGTAAACCTCATACACTCTTGAAATCGTGTGAAAGGTTCTTCAAGTGGTCGATTCATGGTCACCATTGAAACACCCAGTGTGTGGGTCGTTAGTGGCGGGTTTTTTATTCACTAACGATCCCACAGACTCGTCATTCTGTTTACACCAAACCTGACGACTCAAACCTGCAACTTTTCCAAGTTATGAAAAATCGTCAGCTTGGTGTGCTAAAAACTGACGACTCTCTTTGGTACTTCAACAAGAGTCGTTTGTTTGCTTTGTTTACATTGCAACGACGCTTAAACACAATGTCTCTGGCAAAAATCTTTTTTTTTTGGGGGTTTATGGTCGTCACACCTTTATTCATCTTAACTGACGACTCTTTCTTTTTAGGTAGAGTCGTTTGGTGGATACCAACAGGGTCGTTAACGTACAAGAACCGTCGTTAGGAAAGGGTCGTCGTCTTCATACTAATACCCAAACGAATCTAATCTAGGTCACTAGAATTGCAGTTTCAGAAAAACGGTCGTCATCTTCAATCTAACAACCTAACGATTTTTCATACGTTTTACATGCAACTACAGGGTCGTTAGGGTTTTAACATTACGAATCTGCCGACCCTAACACTGTAACTTCCAGGTTTCGGTTATCAGACTTGATTTCACAATCAAAACACACCAAAAGCACACCAAAATATGGAATACAAGTTGGGTTTTAGTTCACACGATTACACGATGAATCAGATGAAGAAATCTTTTTATTCGAGGGTCGTTAATGGTGGTAGTGGAGAAGATGAAGAGGAGGAGAGGAAGAAGATGAAAAGAGAAGAAGTGAATCTGATTTTAGAATTTAGATTTTGTTTAGGGTATAAATTAGGGGCCTTGATTAGGGTAGTTAATTAGCCTGTAACTGATTTTTAAGACTAAGGGTAAAATAGTATTTTCATAGGAAGATTAATACACCCCTAAAAATAATTGGGTGCAAACAAAATGTCATGGACCCCATTTAATTTGAATGACCCCCAATTAAACCAGGCTAAAAAAACCTAGCACTTTTAGGGGCGACTCAATCGCAATTAGGGGCAACAATAAAAGATAAAATAGGTTGAAAATACTTATATGCCCCTTCATAATCGGGAGGTATTTTGTGCCCAATTGTTAAAACCTAATCGGAAGCTTTGTAACACCTTTTCCTACCGATTTAAAAGGATTTTAGAAAAAAAACTCATTTTGGGGCAATCTATATTTGGAAGGTAATGTAACCAGTTAACCTTCCGATTATTATAATCCAAAGGTAATGTAACAAGTTAAACTTCCGATTATGGCTACGTCTCAAACACGAACCAAATGGGTAGGGGTGGATCTGCACCCAGAGCCAAATGGAAATTAGGCAATGGTCCGATGTGGAGCTACTTATAATCGGTAGAAAAATATCCTACCGATTATAGAAGATTTCAAAATTTTGGAGAAAATGGATTTTAGAAAAAAAAATCATTTTAGGGAAACCTATAATCGGAAGGTAACGTAACCAGTTAACCTTCCGATTATTATAATCGGAAGGTAATGTAACCAGTTAAACTTCTGATTATGGCTACGTCTCAAACACGAACCAAATGGTTAGGGGTGGCTATGCACCCTGAGCCAAGTGGAAATTTGGCAAAGGTCCGATGTGGGGCTACTTATAATAGGTAGCCAAATATCCTACTAATTATAGAAGATTTCAAAATTTTGGAGAAATTGGATTTTATAAAAAAACTCATTTTGGGGAAACCTATAATCGGAAGGTAATGTAACCAGTTAAACTTCCGATTATGGCTACGTCTCAAACACGAACCAAATGGTTAGGAGTGTCTCTGCACCCTGAGCCAAGTGGAAATTTGGCAAAGGTCCGATGTGGGGCTACTTATTATCGGTAGCCAAATATCCTACCGATTATAGAAGATTTCAAAATTTTGGAGAAAATGGATTTTAGAAAAAAACTCATTTTGGGGCAACCTATAATCGGAAGGTAATGTAACCAGTTAAACTTCCGATTATGAATACGTCTCAAACACGAACCAAATGGTTAGGGGTGGCTCTGCACCCTGAGCCAAGTGGAAATTTGGCAAAGGTCCGATGTGGGGCTACTTATAATCGGTATCCAAATATTCTACTGATTATAGAAGATTTCAAAATTTTGGAGAAAATAGATTTTAGAAAAAAACTCATTTTGGGGAAACCTATAATCGGAAGGTAATGTAACCAGTTAACCTTCCGATTATTATAATCGGAAGGTAATGTAACTAGTTAAACTTCCGATTATGGCTACGTCTCAAACACGAACCAAATGGTTAGGGGTGACTCTGCACCATGAGCCAAGTGGAAATTTGGCAAAGGTCCGATGTGGGGCTACTTATAATCGGTAGCCAAATATCCTACCGATTATGGAAGATTTCAAAATTTTGGAGAAAATGGATTTTAGAAAAAAACTCATTTTGGAGCAACCTATAATCGGAAGGTAATGTAACCAGTTAAACTTCCGATTATGGCTACATCTCAAACACGAACCAAATGGTTAGGGGTGGCTCTACACCCTGATCCAAGTGGAAATTTGGCAAAGGTCCGATGTGGGGCTACTTATAATCGGTATCCAAATATCCTACCGATTATGGAAGATTTCAAAATTTTGGAGAAAATGGATTTTAGAAAAAAACTCATTTTGGAGCAACCTATAATCGGAAGGTAATGTAACTAGTTAACCTTCCGATTATAAAAGGGAACATTAGCCGAAATATCTATACATTAATCGGTATCTAATGATTCATTTTAAACTACCGATTGTTTGTAACCTACCGATTGTGGTTTTGGCTACCGATTATATAAGGGCATAGTTGCCATTTTGAAAAATCGCGGATAAGGGGTAGCTCAATTTTACGTTTGGGTGACCTTTTTTGTCTTTTAGTGTCGCCCCTAATTGCGACTGAGTCGCCCCTAAATGTGCCAAGTAAAAAAACCTTACTTTTTTTTTCTTACTCAAAAAATTTTATGTACACAAATTTATAACTAAATAATCTTACAACTAATCATTAATCATTAATCACTAATCAGAATAAGGTCATTATGAAGTAAAACCAAGCTACCCCTTAACCTTGTATTTTCTAAATGGGGTATACCCAGATTAATTGGGGTATACCCAATAAGACAAAATAAGGTCATTATGAAGTAAAACCAAGCTACCCCTTAACCTTGTATTTTCTAAATGTCTAAAATACCCTTGGTTAATTAACATTAAAATTCTGATTAGGTTAATTAATTGAGTTTAGATTAAAAATTTGAAATTATGAATTCACTAAATTAAACCTTTCATCCCACTTATGATTTCGATTTCGATCAAAAAAATTAGATTTTGAAAATACACAAGGCCGGCAAGGTTATAGTTTGAAAAAAATGCCGGCTAAGATTTACCGGCAGGGTCCACTTTGAATAAGTTGCCGACTTTGGTCCACCGGCATCAAAGTGGCCGGCATGATATTCATCGTCAACCTTGCCGACTTTTGTTTTTTGACATACAGGAGATGACATAAAAAAAAATTGGCCGGCAAGGTATTCAAAAAATACCCTTCCGTCTGTTTTTGGCCGGCAAGGTATTCAAAAAATACCATTCCTTATGTTTTTGGCCGACAAGGTATTCAAAAAATACCCTTCCGGCTGTATTTCGGCCGGCAAGGTATTCCAAAAATACCCTTCCGACTGCATTTTAGCCGGCAAGGTATTCAAAAAATACCCTGCCGGCTGTATTTCCCCATAATAATTTGTGATTAAACCGAAGCTTCTCATCATGTAGTTGGATTTTTACCTATATTCTTGTTTTGTGTGATGCTTGTATTTAGCTTTCCTTTTTTAATTTTGATATAAGAGCTGTCATTTATATAATGTATGCCAGTTTATCGTGTCTCTCCGGTTAATGGGACAGATGTAGATACCCTTATTTACCTCCCTCTCCACGTATACTAGCAGCCCCACGTGGAAGCCACGTCACAAAGGTGGGTGACACATAGGAGCATCTGTGGGATCTGGATAGTGCGCCATCTGGCAAGATAAACGATCGAAGATGAAGGAACATCAAGGGAAGGTATACCCGCGTAACACCAAAGAGCTGCTCTGCTATACTTTATCTTATCACGAGGAGAGATATGATCAACGGCCAGGGAAAGTTCAGCTGACAGACATGACAGGAAAAGGCTGACACCGCCTGGAGCGAAGGGCACGTGTCGATTGACCGACGACAAGAACGAGGGTTGATCAGCGTGATGAGCATAGGAATGATAGAAGCCGCGGGATGACAAAGATATCCGCGGACTATGCACAAAACACAAGAGGATAAGGTTACAACAGCTCTTTTCCAAGGGTTCCACTTAGATAGGCTATATATATGTCCCCTCCTAATACATTTAGGGGGATCGAAAAGTTTTAGGGAGAGAGAATAAGAGAGTAACCAGTGAGAAGTAAGCATCACCATCAACCTTCGGGTTTCATGTATCATCCAAACTCTTTCGACTGTTCTTGTAATTTTTACCACATAGTGATTACCCCCCCCCCCCCCAGACCTGTGGACGTAATCCTTAGAGCTGAACCACATAAATCCTTGTCTCATTTACGTTTCGTATTTGTCTATCCTTATATTCGTATGTATTTCTTAGATCTATCGTTATGGATGTTGAGGAGATCATGATAAACCCGCGGGGTTTAGAATCAATGAATCAACATCTACCCAAGCATCTCATGTCATATTCATACTTTAATGCATGTATTCGGCACATGCGAAGATTGGTTGTGAACACGTTGATGCTTACGTGATTTTCGTGTTCACAATTTGGCGCTAGAAACATGGAATCTTGTCCCGGTAAAAAGATTTATCTTTTCCTGTGATTTTATAGCCTCTCCATCAAAAAATTTACTTAGAGCATAGACAGATCTGTGTTTTAAACTTATTTTTTCGCACACATCTATATTCTTTATATTTTCTACTCACAGATCTGGGTCTCTTACGACTTTTAACTAGAAGATCTGTGTTTTAGGCTATTTTTCGTACGTATTTGTGATCACTGTGTTTTCTACTAACATATCTGGGCGTTTGATAACCTCTAACCGACGGATCTATATTTTAACTATTTTTTCATACGTATTTTCTACCAATAAATCTGAGTCTCATAACAACTCATGGACATCTTTAGCCCAATTGATTCCGCACATCTACCTATGTTTTTCATACTATTTGCAAGACCAGTAGTTTGAATACACTCTTTTCCGCTAGAAATCTAGCTTATGGGTGCCCTAAACTAACAACTAACTCGTGGATCTTTTGTCTCGATTTACCTCCGCGCTCTCTCTGCAGAATATTACAATGGAAAAGAACAAGTATATAGGGAAATCAAAGGTACCTTCAAAAGATGCGCCTAGGACAATGCCAATAGTAACAAGGAGCAAACAGACAGGAGATAGACTCATAGCCGAGGGAAAGACGCAGAATGGAGCGGAGGGAGCATTACTTCTAGAGGCGGGCATCATTGCAATGGAAGCACAGAAGGCTGCGGCGGCAAAAGCTGCTACACCTAGTGTAGTAACTCTTTAAGCGGCCGTCTCCAAAGTGACAACTACAGCCAGACCTACTGATCCCCGAGAAACAGCATTAGGCTCGGTAATCCAGGACCCTCCTTACGGGATGTCGCCGACCAATGGACAAAATGCACAAATGCAAGCAGGATACCAAGGGATTATCGAACCGGTTGTATAGATGGTGGAAGAAGTCAATGCCACAGCCCCCGACGGACAAGCTCAATTACATACAGGAATGCTAAGTCAAGAATCAAACCAGTCTGCGCAGATATGGGCGGAGCTAGAGGAGCTAAAAAGGAATTAGAAGGCATACACGGACGCGGTGGCCTTACTAGCCCAAGAGAACCAGCAATTGAGATAAAATATCCTCCAAAACGCGGAGCTAGAGAATCAGCAAGACGAGGCTAACTCTGCGATACAAAATAGAGACCGGAGAGCGATCCTCGAAAGCGTCCCCGCGTCAGGTAACCAAAGAAGAATACCCCGAAGAGGTGCGGGTAACAACAGGAGGTCTGACCCAGACTATCATCCGGATACTTCAGACTACTACGATGAAGATGAGGCCACGTTGCCGCAACCTACGAAGAGGGCGCGTTCTTCCATTCAAGGCGAGAACTATTTGGCAATGAAGAGTCTTCGTGCAGAGATGCTAGCAGAAATCAACCAAATCAAGACCAGGCAAGGAGGTGGAAGACTAGAACAGGTTATGAAAGAGGCTAGCACTACACCCCTAGCGCACCAGTTAGATACGGCTAATATTCCACAGAAATGTATGGTCCCATCCTTCGAATATTACGACGGGTCCGCGGATCCCGCTGCCCATCTACGATATTACAACAGGGTAATGTCCAGGTGGGACTATGATGAAGCTATACTATGCAGATATTTCCCTTCGAGCCTGAAAGGATCCGCACTATCCTGGTTTGATAACATCAAGCCAGGGTCCAATGATTCGTATGATCGGCTCACCGAAAAGTTCTTAGCCACCTACATGTATAACAAGGTTGTGAACACAGGAATGGACAAGCTCTTTTCACTTGCAATCAACTACAAGGAATCCATTCAAGAGTACACGGATAGGTGGCACAAGATATGTCAAGCCATAGGACAGGTGGATCCCGTGGTGAGTATTAACTGTTACAAATGGGGACTGGATAGGATGATCCCATTGTTTGTCGAAATCCACAGTATCATCCCCACCACAGAGGGGGATTTGAGGATAATCATCGAAAAACATGCCAGATTGGAAGAAATTCAACGGGAGAACCCGAGAGCGCAGGCTCAACGACCTCCACGGACCAATTCCGCGGAACAAGCAAGCGGATCCAGAGGTTACCAAAGGGATCCAAAAGACGACCACAAAAGGAATGGTAGAAGGTTCGAAGATCAAGTCTACACGAATCTCAATACCAGCTACTCACGCATATTAAAGGAGATTAAGGACCGCGAGAACTTAGACTGGCCTTGGTCTAAGGGGAAGCAACCACCAGCCTCAGATAAGTCCAAAGAATACTGTGATTTCCACTGCTTCAACGGGCACCCAACAGAGAAGTGCAAAAATCTCAAGATAGTGATACAAAAGCTGATAGATGCAGGAGATCTCAAGAAATATATCGACAAGGATGGAGCGGAAGACAGAGCCAAACGCAGCAAACAAGTCCAATTACCAGAAGGCAACCACACAGTAAATACTATATCCTTCTCAGAGAGTAAAGAACCAACCCTAACTGCACAGATAGGGAAAGATTGAGGAAACAATTTGAAGACTATTGTGAGCTTTACAATTTAGAGGGGAAATAAGTGGAAGATCATGAAGAATGGATGGACGCACCCCTAACCTTCGAAATCGAGGACATTGAGGATGGCATGGAAGACCACAACGATCCTTTGATCCTCACCTTTCCAATTGCAGGATGCAACATAAAGAAAATCCTCATCGACGGAGGGAGCTCCGTAAATGTCCTGTTTTACAATACCTTCAAACGTATGGAACTTAATGACGAGCAACTCTCGACCTCTCACCACACCATCCATGGGATCAATGGTACGGCAACGAAGCCTCTCGGGGATATAGTTTTGCATGTCAATGCAGGCCCCATGAAAGTTGACGCTCGTTTCAGTGTGGTAGACAAGCTTAAGGGAGTCGCAGCCACCTACCATCAATGCCTCAGGTTTCCTACCCCCCTAGGAGTAATGGAAATCAAGGGTGATCAAGCTTCCGCAAAAGAATGCTAGGCAATGCAAATGCAACTCAACAATGAAGAAGGCGAGAAAAGGAGGACCCGTAGGGCTCGAAACAAAGCAATATCAAAGTACAAAGCCATCGATGAATACCTGGAAGAAATCTCAGGGAAAATCTTATCCAATGAGCACTCCATAGGAAACACGGAAGCATCAACATCAATTGCTAGCCAGGACGCTCTTGCGAACAAACAACCCGAGCCTGCCAAATAGCAATTAAAGAAAGTTCCTCACCTTGGGGAACCAAAACCCACATTCACATCCTTGGAGGCGGTCAAGGAAGTTAACATCGGGACAGAGGAGAGCCCAAAGAAGATCAAAATAGGAACTCTAATGGATGGAGAACGCGAAGCCTCTCTGGTGAAACTGCTTGAGGAGTATGCGGACGTCTTCGCGTGGAAACTATATGACATGCCCGGAATAGATCCGAAGATCGTACAACACGAGCTGCGCATTAAACCGGGCACACCACCGGTAAGAAAAAAGGTGCGAAAGGTGGCCACGGAGTATCACAAAGCAGTGGAAATGGAGCTGCGAAAGCTGTTGGAGGCTGGTTTCATAAAAGAAGTCAAATATCCTACTTGGATCTCTAACATGGTGATGGTACCAAAGAAGAATGGCGGGGTCAGAATCTGCATCGACTTCACCAACTTGAACAAAGCATGCCCCAAGGACAGTTACCCACTACCCAGCATTAATCAACTAGTCGACGCATTAGAAGGATACGAAGAGCTATCATTCATGGACGGATATTCCGGGTACAATCAACTATTTTTAGCATAAGAAGACCAACAACATACGGCATTTTACACACCCCACGGCCTATATTGCTATGTAAGGATGCCCTTCGGACTCCGGAACGCAGGAGCAACATACCAAAGGATGGTCGATGCTATTTTCAAACCGTGTATTGGTGGAACCTTAGAAGTATACGTTGATGATATGCTCGTGAAAAGCAGACTCAAGAAGAACCATAACCAAGACCTAAGGGACATCTTTGAAGCTATGAGGAAGCACAACATGAAGGTAAACCCGAAGAAGTGCACCTTCGGAGTAACATCTGGAAAATTCCTCGGATACCTGGTGACAAAAAGGGTCATTGAGGTAGATCCCGCAAGAATCCGATCCATAGTAGACATGCCATCCCCAAAGAACCTAAAACAAGTGCAAAATCTCAACGGATCCATAGCAGCTTTAGGAAGATTCATCTCGAGATCCTCGGATAAATGCAAGTTCTTTTTCAACATATTGAAGAAGGGAACAAAATTTGAATGGACTGCAGAATGCGAAGAAGCCTTCCTAGGCATCAAACAATACCTAGCGGAGATCCCTATCCTTCAGAAACCGGACCCTAACGAAGTCTTGGCATTGTACATCACAGCAACAGATGACGCGGTAAGCGCAGTACTTGTCAGGACCCACACAAAGGAGCAGCAGCATGTCTACTATGTCAGCAAAACCCTGAACTCCACGGAAAGAAACTACACAAGAATCGAACAACTAATTTTAGCCATCGTATGGTCCACCATGAAGCTAAGGAAGTACTTCTTGACGCATGACATACGTATCCCATGTCGATCACCCTTAGAATCCATCCTAAAATGGGAAGGAAAGGTAGGACGCATAGAAAAATGGAGCACATACCTCGACCAATTCAACATCCACTATGAGCTTCAACACTCCCAGAAATCCAAAGTACTCGCGGACTTCCTAGAAGACCTACCTCTGGACAACGAAGAAGAAGTGCGCATACAAGGATGGAGAGCCGCGGGCGCCCCAGATATCGAAAATAAAAAGGAGCCAAACGATATTCTCGAGCCAGTGAGACCGCGACAATGGGAGGTCTTCGTAGACGGCTCCAAAAATAGAGAGGGCGCGGGGTTAGGCATCGTTATCACCACACCCACATGGGATAGGATCGTGCACGCATTCAGATTGGAATTTGAAGGCCATACAAACAACATTGTAGAGTACGAAGGAGTGGTCCACGCCCTCCGCTTGATAATCGAGATGGGGATACAAGAAGTACGGTTAACAAGTGACTCCCAGCTAATCATCCGACAGATATGATACGAATACAACGTGTACGACGAGACACTAATGGCATACACGGCTTTGGTACAAACGTTGGTTTCCCAAATACCAAAATCAAGTTCCGACATCTGCGTAGGAAGGACCTCAGGCACGCAGACGCCTTGGCTTATGTTTCGGACATGCTCAAGAACAAAGATGTCAAAGCAATCAAGGTAACAAGAGTGTACGAACCATCTATCAAACTCCAAGAGATATGCGCGGTTAACCAACGCAAGTCTAGGGAGGAGGATATCTGCGACGATGATGTTGGAGAACAAATATTCGATGACTTTCAGGACGATGACATCATGCAATAAGCAGATGAGGACGACGATTACAGTCGGGAAGAAGATTGGAGACTTGGAATCTATTCTTTCCTGCAGGAAGGGAGACTACCCAAGGACACCAAAAAATCTAGGAAAATACAATCCAAAGCAGGGATGTACGATCTAAGAGACAGAATCTTATACAGAAAATCATTCCTCGGGCCACTTCGTCGCTTTCTGTCCCGATCCGAAGGACATGACATCCTGAAAGACATCCATAGAGGATATGCGGGAAATCACAGCGGAATGAGATCACTTGCAGATAAAGCAAAGACACATGGATACTACTGGCCAACAATGATCCGAGACGCGGCCAGAATGGCGCAAAGGTGTGAGGAATGTCAAAGATTCGGAAGGCGAATCCACGCCCCAGCCACAAAGCTGAACTCTGTGGACAGTCCGTGGCCCTTCGCAAGATGGGGCATCGACATAGTAGGCCCACTTGTATCAGGAACCGTCAAAAGAAGATTCCTAATAGTGGCAACAGATTATTTCAGCAAATGGGTAGAAGCCAAGGCACTAGCGAGAATTCGTGATTCAGACGTCTTCACTTTTATATTTCAAAACATCATTTGCAGGTTTGGCATCCCCGCAGAGATAGTTTCCGACAATGGTAAACAGTTATAAGGAAAAAATATCGACTTTCTGTTCGACACCTTCAAAATTCGAAAAAAAAAATCCACCCCCATATACCCGCAGAGCAACGGACAAGCGGAAGCCACAAACAAAACTCTGGTACTCATCCTCAAAAAATAGTTAGACGAGTACAAGGGGCGATGATGCGAGCAATTACATAAAGTTATGTGGGCATACAGGACAACTCGAAGATCGTCTACCGGGGAGTCTCCATTTTTACTCACATACGGAGCGGAAGCAGTAATTCCCACGGAAGTTCTACTACCGACAAAAAAGACAGAAGCATGGGAGAAGAACCTCACCACGGATATGATGTTAGAAAAGCTTGATGATCTCGAAGAAAGAAGAGAGGCCGCACTACAAAAAATGGAAAACTACCCGCAAGAGCTAGCGGAGAATATAACAAAAAAGTAAAACTTAGGAATTTTGTAGAAGGGAAGTATGTGTTAAGAACCATTCCCCAATACCAGCGAGAAAAGAAATGGGGAAAATTAGCACCAACTTGGGGCGGACCCTATGTAATACACGACATCGCAGGAAATGGATCCTACTATCTGCGTAATTTGAAAGGGGAAATACTCAGGCATCCGTGGAACGCCAAATATCTCAAACTGTACTACCCATAATCTATCACCTTCGTATGCATTTCAGAAGAAGAAAATTGACTTACAAGTCCGCATGTTTCTATCTCTGATGGAGGAATAGAAAGCCTCAACTTTTCAAGCAATACAAACTTTCATCTTCAGTTGACATAACTCTACTCGTTACCCATACGGATTTCGATGCGATCAATACCCATAACCAATACCGAATGAGACACATGTATATACCCATACGCATTTCAATTTACTCAATCTACTCAATACTAATATACCACTCGCATACCCATCCGTACATAAGAAGATCAACAAGGGAACAAAATATGAATGTATATTGAAAACCATTCCATATCTTAATAAAATGTCAACACTATCGTTAACCCGTGGACGTAGGCCTTAAGGCTGAACCACGTAAATCCGTGTGCAGTTAATATCATTAAAAACCTGCATTGTACTTTGATAAGGGGAATGTTCCGCACAAAGCACGGACCATACCCACTGCAATATACCGGGAACAACCCGAACAAAGCATACACATGCAATCTCTCGAACTCCCCCATAAGTGTCTATAAGTGTACGACCAGGGGGTGACTTCCCATGGAACGAGATATCCAAGCAATGTTATAAGCCGCGTTATCCTTGAACGCCGGTTAGACCCCCACCGTTCAGTAATCCTCTGGCCCATGAATTAGCTGAACGAGGTGACAGGTCACAAGACAATTCCGAGGACGCCAACCTACGGAATTGCATGAACACTACACTCTCAAATTCTATAAAACAAGATCCGTGGATTGCAAAACCAATCCCGTGGATTACAAAACTAATGCCGTGGATTACAAAATCCACGGAACTACTTAATTACGAAATCTACGGAATTACTTAACTTTATTTACAAAACAAATAGATGTGGATTCAACAAAATACAAGTTTAGATTCGGACGCTAAAGTTTGATCTATTACACGGCAGTTAATTACAAACCTAGCAAGAAAAGTAGCAAAAACGCCAAGAAAATTAAGCAACTGAGATCAATCCTCAACATACTAGATATCATCTACTGAGAAGGAGCACCATCCTCTGGTTTCTCCTTTAACGACGAAAGAACACTACCACCAGATGAGGGGCTGGAGGAACCTAAAGGGAGCGTGGGCACGGGACGACGAGTATAACTCTTGCTTATTCCGTGGGTCTTCTTGAGATCCAACTCAATCTCACCAAGAGTCCTGTTAATCTCCTCGGACAACTGCTTACGAGCCATAAAGCCTATAGCTACGCTCTTCATCTCAGCTTTATTTAGGGAAATGGAAAGATGCTCCGCCTCTTCAGTAGCTTGCTTCATCGCTTCTTCTTGAGACAAATCCAGACCCCGATGGTGGCTGACCTGGCCTTCCAATTGAACTACCTTAGCCTGAGCTTCGGAAAATTTGTCATTGGCAACTTGAAGCTGTCCTTGGAGCTCTGCGGATATTAGAAGAAGACGGTGAGTAATGACAAATACAACACATCACACTCGATAACAAAAACATATACCTTCACAATGGTTAGCCGCGGAATCCCGTGCTTCTGCGGCATAATCATATTCATTTGATAACCTATCATAGTCTACCTGCAGAAGATTATGAGCATATTGACTCGCACTAAGGTCATCCCGAAGCATTGAGTTCGAATGATGATATCGGTTAACCTCATCATTCTTCGATTCCAACCCCTTGTTAAGACGATACATAGTCACCTCTAAGTTTTTCTCATACTCAACCTGACGAGCCACATCAGCTCGAGACATGGATAAGGCATTACTAAGAGCTCTAGATTCCGCCCTAGCGTCATCTCTTTCCTTAGCAAGACGTTGCATATAAACCCGAACATCAGAGGGATGAGAAGAATGCGCTTGCCGCAATTCTTCTTCAATATCATTAAGCTTAACTTCTAGGGCGGAAATCTGGCCGCGAGCTTCCTCGAGATTATCACGCGTCCATGAAAGAGCCCCGTTGAGTAAATCACGTTCGTGATCATTTTTATTTTGCAGATCTACCAAACAAATGTTTTTCTGGCGCCATTCCTCGGCCATGGCATTGTGGACATCCGCGCGAGCATTCCACTTCACTGATTCACTTTTGATTTTCTCAACTAACTCAGCGATACGACCTTTTTGGAGAATTCTCTCACCACGAAGCCACATTAACTCAGGGATTCCACCCACTGAAGATAATACAGCGGGAGGAGGAAAGAACAAGACAACTCAGAACATATAGGGAACATCAGATAAGCAAAATAGAGGAGGCACAAACCTGAAATAGACGATGAATTCTTCTCAGCCATCTCTAGCTTTTCCTTCACCGAAGCTAGCTCGGAACGAAGCCTGGCCTCTTCCACGCTCTGCTGCTCCTTGCACTTAAGAAGCTCCTTCATCTCAGCTATCTCTCTCTCTCTAGCGGAGGCCGAAGCTTCGGCACTCGAAAGCTCTCCCTCACGATGGCAGAGTTTCGCCTCTAACTTAAGAGACTTGGCCTTGAAGAGCCGGTAAAGAGTATGGTTACAATACTCACTCCTCATCATCTACGAATCAAAAATAAATGAGTTCACATAACACATCTAAGTAAAATCAAGCTTAGAAATAACAGTACATACCTCCAATAGCCGCTGCTGAGGATAACTATACTGGTACCCATCAGCAATAGCCATCATGCCAGCAACAGTAGAAGGAGGATTCACCACGACATCAATCCCGATGTCCACGAGATTCTTGTCCCACTCCTCATCTACCACCTCCGCTGAGGTCAGCTCCATGCGCTGACGAGTAAAAGAGTCTGAATCCTTCTCCTCTTCTACCACGGGGGCAGGATGTGACACGACAAGCAACTCCTTCTTTTTAAGCCAGGCCAAAATAGCATCATCGCCATCTGCGATCAAGGACTGCGAGAAATCATCCGAGGGAGAACCCGAGGACTTCCCACCTACGGAAGTTCCACCCACGGCCTCAACTGAAGCACCTGTCTCGCCTTGCATCAAAGCCCCACCACCAGCAACATCGGGGGAAGTGCCGACAAAACCCTCTGAGTGAACCACCAAAACCTCAGCATCAGATCCAGGTGTCGACCCACCCACGCGGCTACCTTTAAGGACATCCCATTCGTCACCAGGAGAGAGCAGATTGAAATCCGAGACAAGCCCAATAACGGCGGCCATATCGAAAGATTGCTCCCCGGACAAAACCTTACCAAAAGAGAACTCACCATAAGCAACCCCGTCCTTGTCACTACTAACCGCAAGTGAAACTCCCTTGCCCTTGTCCGCTACAGTCCGCTGTTGACCGACTTCCATATCAGCGGCCCCACTCGACTTAGCTCCACCAGCAGCCTGATCACCATCGCCACCATCGGCACCCACACCAGCAGCCTCATCAACAACACCACCACCAGTGGCATGATCACCACCATCTACACCAACGTCCCCATCAGCACCACCATCACCATTTCCTTCTTCAAAGGGTGGAGAAGTATCAATCCGCTCTTCTTCGTCGGAAACATCCTCTTCGGCGTTCACTGGACTACTCACATCCTCGAAGCGCGTAGAGTCTTCGGTAGGGGAATTTGATGATTGCTTGGGATTGATCTTTTTCTTTTTAACCACCTGCGAGGCATAATAATAAATAGCCTTGAGCATCTCCTTTCCTTGGCATAATCCACATTACTTAAGAAAAGGAAGGGGCATATATACGAAGAATACAAACATACCTTAGCAACAGTAGCATTCCGCGAAAGAAGGTTAGCGTCGGAGATATCCTCGTCATCATATTGATTTTTGGGTTTGCGTCATCAACATCACGACTATAATCTTAAAATGTGAAATCCATACCTTCACCAAAAAATTGGAACCCAATTCACATTTATTCCCACCATTTAAATTCATCTGCCAAGGGTAGTAATGGGCATAACGAGAAGGAGAGGTTTCGATGTATGATTTGCTGACCTAAAAACCCTTATAAAAAACCTAATTTACAAATCTCTATCTTGAAACTTAGGAGCTCAGAAGAAGATTTAATTGAAGAATTAGTCAAGCAATAGTAAATCAAATTATATTTATTGATGAACCCTAAAATTCTTGATTTCTAATTTCTTTTGAAATTTGCGAAGAAGATTGAAGTAAAATCTTTGGTGATTCGTATTACCTCTAACCCTATTTGTTTGTTGTATTCTCTCGTGTATGAAATCCTTTTACATATTCTGTGTACCGAGAAGAAGATTGAGGGACAAATCCCGAGGTATAAAACCACTTGTTTTTTAGTTTAGTTGGGGTGAACTATTTTTGGACCCAACTTTTTGATGAAAGCGTAGCTACGGGTGCTATAATTATCGTTTGCTTTTGTGATTGTTAATGTTTAATAGTTTCTCATACAAAAGCCACGGACCAACCACTTCACGATGTCTGTTAAATTCTTTTTTGCACTCATCCTATGACATGACATTAGTTAATGGATTGGACTTATTCTTGTGTGCTGACCTCTCAACAATTAATGGTTCTACTCTAAGAATCTGTTTGTGCTATTTTATCTGATTATGCATTTTATCATGATATGTGTAGGAGGATAAGGGATATTATTGTTCAGAACAAAGGATCCAGCAAAGATCCATCGAGTTTAACTCTATAGTTGCTAATCATCGGTGGTTATGTGACGATATTTTTTATAATCGAAATCCATGGACCTTGGAAGACCACTCATAGTCATGATCACGTTTGATCCTCCTCTCGTCTGGATGTTAGATATGCATGGAATAGGAAGACCTTTAGCACCAGGAATCCTCGCCATCTTGGAATCACTTACATGAATCGCTCAAAAGGAGAATTCCCCCCTAATAGGAGCAATATTCCGTCATTTTCAACATCTTCTCTTGATTCATTTTTTCCTTGAAGATATTAAATGTTAAGACCACGGCTTACGCGTCTTCCTATTGACGTAATCTCCAAAGGACTTGTTAAAATTTTCAGGAGTATACCACCTTTTCTCCTCTTCTAAGTTGGGGGCATAGAAGGTGATCATCGTTTGCCCTTTGCTACGAAGATAGCATTCTCGGAGATGACGAAGATAATTTCCCGTCAACTGCTGCACCCCGCGGTTATGAATTTTATTAGCAGTATCACGGCTAGATAAGACACGGTAGTAGAAATCATCACCAGCTTTATACAAGGGCAGCATCAAACCAGCCTCGAAAGCACCCACGGTTGTCAACAGATGAAAGGCATCGTACTGATAATTAGTAACCATCTCGTAGGTTATATCTTTATCAGGGGCATGAAAGCGCACCTGGAAGTGCTGAAGACCGTGCTTCACTTTGAAGGATTCAAGATTTATGTGCCTTAAAGTGAAATTCTTGTTACCCAAAGGTAAAGGACGAAAAGTGACATCGGATTCATCTTCATAAGCGTCTCCTGCAACATCTTCCGCATAATCCTCTACCTTCTTCTTAGGGGGAACCACGTCACCCGAAGATTCTATCTCTGAAGCCTTCCTCTTCGCGGGCTGAATCTTAGTTGCCTTACCTGAGCTAGGCACAGATGAAGACGGAGGAAGATTAGCCCGCGGTGGAGGCATGGTACGAAGAGGCTGCACATCTAAAAGTTCAGTGCGCGGATTCCGCTGCTCCTTGGGAGACTCATCTCTAGGTCGGCTCGCGACATATCTCGACCCCCGCGGCGGATCACCTCTCTGGAGCGAAGTCTTTTGACTAGAGGACGAGGACAGTCGTCTATCCCGAGGATTATCCTGAGAAGGAGAAGGTGAAGTTCCACCCCTAATATGGAGATCTCTCCGAGGAGATCTATGAGGACTCGGCGGAGGAGTCTGATAAGGAACCCGTGGATGATCGGACATAGCTGCGACCACAAACACAAATAGAAGGGCAAATCAAAGCCAGGAAGATCGAAAAAACCGAAAAACTCAAGAACAACAACAAACATGAAGAAAACCCTAAGTTTCACCCGCCACCGATTAAGCTCTCTATTCATTACCCCGCTCAAAAAGGATCAAAACGTAACCGGTAAAAAACCCAGTTCAGCAAGAGAAATCTCCGATTCCATGACATGCATGGGATTAAAACCCATCATGTTCATCATCAAAAATTCAACAGGGGCATGGCGAGTAAGATAGGAATAAGATCTTACCTGAACTTCTATAATGAAATAGCAACGACAACAGCAGCATCGCCAATAGTAGCAATAACGTCAATAGCAAAGCAAACAACAAAGAAACAGCAGCAGAGCAAGAAGAACGATTGCAGAAGAAGTAAAGAAGATAAAGGAGAGAGTGGGGCAGAGAATAAACAGAGAATGTTAATTTAATTCACATTCCCTCGTTCTCTCTTCTTTTATGTGACCAAAAGAAACCGTCCACCACCCAAGGGGAAGTCATGACCCGGTAGGGGAAACGTGCACAATAAATGCAGAGGACTCCTTTTTAGGAGGAGTTATGAGGAGGGAGATAAAAACATATCACACGATTCTTCTTCCGACTATAACTGACGCCTAGTCACAAGAAGAGGGGAAAATTGTATATACCCTTATTTACCTCCCTCGCCACGTGTACTAGCATCCCCATGTGGAAGCCACGTCACAAAGGTGGGTGACACATAGGAGCATCCGTGGGATCTGGATAGTGCGCCATCTGGCAAGATAAACGATCGAAGATGAAGGAACATCAAGGGAAGTTATACCCGCGTAACACCAAAGAGCTGCTCTGCTATACTTTATCTCATCACGAGGCGAGATATGATCAACGGCCAGGGAAAGTTCAGCTGACAGACGTGACAGGAGAAGGCTGACACCGCCTGGCGCGAAGGGCACGTGTCAATTGACCGACGACAAGAACGAGGGTTGATCAGCGTGATGAGCATAGGAATGATAGAAGCCGCGGGATGACAAAGAGATCCGCGGACTATGCACAAAACACAAGAGGATAAGGTTACAACAGCTCTTTTCCAAGGGTCCCACTTAGATAGGCTATATATATGTCCCTTCCTAATACATTTAGGGGGATCGAACAGTTTTAGGGAGAGAGAATAAGAGAGTAACCAGTGATAATTAAGTATCACCATCAACCTTCGGGTTTCATGTATCATCCAAACTCTTTCGACTGTTCTTGTAATTTTTACCACATAGTGATTACCCCCCCCCCCCCCCAGACCTGTGGACGTAAGCCTTAGAGCTGAACCATATAAATCCTTGTCTCATTTACGTTTCGTATTTGTCTATCCTTATATTCGTATGTATTTCTTAGATCTATCGTTATGGATGTTGAGGAGATCATGATAAACCCACGGGGTTTAGAATCAATGAATCAACATCTACCCAAGCATCTCATGTCATATTCATACTTTAATGCGTGTATTCGGCACATGCGAAGATTGGTTGTGAACACGTTGATGCTTACGTGATTTTCGTGTTCACAACAGAGAAGATGGTTTCTTTGCTACTGAAGAAATAAGTTCATTTGGGATTGCAACGACTAACTTGATTCCAGAATCAGCAAAAGCTTTAACAACAGTTGGATCAGAGTCATAGAGTTTAGCTCTGTCAATTCCTTGAGATTTTATCAGTTCCACTACTTTTGTTGGTTCGGGTAGATCATTTGCTATTCTGCCATAGTTCACTCCAACTAAACCTCCATCTGTAAATGTAGCACAAACAAAACGATTAGAAACTCCCTGAACATCAAGAAATGAGAAAATAAAAGCAAATCAAAACAAAAGGTTTTTTTTTTGTTTACCTTCTAGGACTGAGGATATAAAGAACAAGATGAAATAGGAAACGATGGTCATGAAATGACCCATTGTGGCTATTGGTTTGAGAGAGTGTGAACAAAGTCTTCTTCTTCTTTGATTGTCTGCAGAACGGTGGTCATGAAATGACCCACTGGGATCATTGGAACAAACCAGCAAGGTAGTTAGTTGAATATCATGCCGACCTTATAAATGTCGCATCCAGGTCTGAAAGGTCGGCATGATATTTAACCTGAAACCGTGCCGGCCCAAAACCCGTATGATTCAAAAAAAAAAAATCTGTTTTTTTTTTATCTCTTCATGTATGATTAGAGTGAATAGAGTTTTTGAGAAAATAATTTGAATTATTTTTAGGAAGGATTCAGCCGGCAAGGTTTGGGTGGGGGGCAATTTGGTCTTTCAATATCATTTAGACACCCCTTAGCACACTAGGTTGGATGGCTTTAAATTTGGTATACCCCAATTAGTTTGGGTATACCCCAATCAAGCCAGGTATTTTAACTAATCAATAGTATTAACACTAATCCTAAAAGGGTAGATTTGTTATTACCAAAAATATTTGGTTAATGGATTTCTGATTTTACTATTTATACTTTTTTTTTTTTGCCTCCATTCAATATGCCCCGAAAATTTTACGTATGCCTAAAAACAACCTTCTTATTTTATTATCTCGGTATCTATTTAGGATTTTTGCTTGTTCCTAAACTAAGGCCCATTGGGTAGTTTGGTGAATCAAGAATATAGTTAGTTGCAATTTGCACAAGTGTAGACAGAAAATTAATGAAAACAAAAATGCCAGCACATTTAGGGGCGACTCAGTCGAAATTAGGGGCGACACTAAAAGACAAAAAAGGTCACCCAAATGTAAAATTGAGCTACCCCTTATCCGCGATTTTTCAAAATGGCAACTATACCCTTTTATAATCGGTAGGCAAAACAACATTCGGTAGGTTAGTTTGTAATCGGTAGGTTAAATTGAAAATATACCTACCGATTATTGTGTAGATACTTCGGAAAATAATCCTTTGTTTATTCGGTAGCATATCGAAATTTTAAGGCTACCGATTATAAGGAGCCCCTTATATAACCTTGGCCAAATCCCGAGGTTCTGAGGGGTGCAGAGCCAACCATAACCACTTGGCTTGGGCTGCGGATTTATCTGTAATCGGACGGATAATATGTTAAAACCCTACCGATTATAAGTTTCCCCAAAATGATATTATTTATAAAATCCTTCACGTAGAGAATTTAGAAATCTTCGATAATCGGTAATTTATACAACTACAAAACCTACCGATTATATCGAGCCCCAGATCGTACCTTTTCCATATTTCATAGGTTTTGAGTGTACACAGCCAGCCATAACCACTTGGTGCGTTTTTTGGGTGTAGCGGTAATCGGAAGTTTTATATATTACAAAACCATCCGATCATAAGTAGCCCCAAAATGATTTTTTGCGAAAATCCTTCATGTATTGAATTTTGAAATCTGCTATAATCGGTAGGGTATCTACCTTAAAAAAATTCCGATTATGTTGTTATTTGGTTCCAGGAAACCAATTTTTTTGACACAGAATAATCGGATATTAAAAAAAAAATATATCCTACCGAATATAATTATTCGGATGTCAGGGTGAAGATTTACCATCCGATTGTTGGGTGGTTTGGCTACAGAATAGAAAGTTTTTGGGCACAGAATAATCGTAAGGAACTCATAAAAACAAACTACCGTTTAATATAATCGTTAACCAGTGAAGGAATATATATTCCCGATTATGGTGTTATTTGGTTCCTGGAAACACATTGTTTTCACACATAATAATCGGAAATGAACCATTAACAACACTACCGAATATTGTTATTCGGAAGGATTGGTGAAAAATAACCCTCCGATTGTGGTGTTGTTTTGATATAGAAGGCAAGTTTTCTTTACACATAATAATCGAATGGAAGATTATATTATTAACCTTCCGATTCTGACTACATGTTTTGCAAAATATCCAGAATCGGTAGGTTAAAAATATATAAAGCTTCCGATTCTGACCATAAATGCAAAAACCCCCTTAATCGGTAGGTTCTTTTATAAACTTAACCCTCTGATTGTGTTCCAGAATTCAACACTTACATGTGTTATCCTGTGATTCGCTTGAGAGTCATCGTTAAATGCATAAACATAGCAATATAGCCATTCATAATCCATAAAAGGAAGAATTCATAATCCATAAACATAACGTAGCAACTAATAATCCGACCCAAACTTTTAAAACGACCTAATCCGGCATAAACTTTGAAAACCATAAAGTTAACTAAAAAAAGCGAGAGTTTACAACATCGAAAGTTTATTTCTTCTTTTTCCCATGACTTTGCGACCATTACTGCCTCTACCACTTGGACGAACATCATCACCGGTTTCATCAACTTGAGTGCTCGGTGACGCCCGAGTTCTTTTTTTCACAACCTTTTTAGGTTGCTTGACTTTATCCCCAAACCGAGATGCATAATCTTCATTGTCAATGTTATCAATCATCTCTTGGTGCTCTTTTATCTTCTCAAGTAGCACAGGCTGTCCGGCTTTTATGCAATTAGTGCACAATTTGGACAAACCTCTTAACTTGTTCATCTGTTTTAAAACATAACATACCATCAAGGAAGACTCTAGCCTGATTTTGACCCATAAAATAAAACTAAATTAAGAAACCAATATGTACCAATCTATCGAAACCCGGAGGTTTGTCTTTGAGGATACTCTTATATGGTGCGGGCTTTGCTTTAAGATCACTGATTACGCGAAAATGAGAAACATCACGATACCAATCCATATAGTTGGGAGCATTTTCATAACCGTTGTTGGCTTGCCTTCCACCGCTGATCAAGAAATCCATCCTTTTATCCCAATGGTGTTTGCAGGATGGGTTACCCTTGTAAACCACTGTGATAGAAGTTTTATCTGAATTACATTTATCCACATCCAACCAAAAATTCCCATTGATGTGGCACTTTGGTAAAGCTTGTACATAACCGTTTTGTCGCATCACCCTCGAGGCATTGTACATCACGTATCCGGTTGGGTGCCACAATGGCCCAAAATAAAGGGCCAAATCGGACCGACCTGCGATATGTCCATTATCTCGATCTTCCTTGTATAGATCAAAGCATACGTCTTGGGATTTCAGTGAGTCCAAAACCTCCCTCAAACGAACCAGCTGCTGCTCTTTTGATCAGGAATTCATAACTCCCATCATAAGTGAATTCTTCCCCCTTTTCCACAAAGTACTGTCTTTTTGCGAGTGCCTCCTACATAAACAAACACAAAATAATGCCAAGTTAGTTTTAGTAAGTAGGATTAGACACCCGGTGTTAAAAATAAAGAATTTAAACCATACTTACAAATTGTTGGATTGACAAGATTAAGTGGCTAGTATTAAATATCCTCTTTTGTATCGTTATATAATCATTTACCCCTTTTTGGACAAGTCGGAAACGATCATGAACTTGTTGGAGTGATCTTTGCTTTGGATTTCCATACTCTCGCAAAAATTGTCTATATACCCTCGACCAAAAGACTTCGACTGTTAACGTTCCCGCCATGACATCTTCACGTCTTGTTTCATGATACCAGGTTTTCACAATGACAAAATATTCTGTTGCGTCAAACGTTTCCATGCTAGTAAGTTGAGATATATAAGGAATGAACTAGAGTAGACGATGGAAAAGATATTTGTAGAATACACAATGTTATATATGTGTTGTTTCTTTGCATAAATAAGAAGAGTTTAACCAACTTATATAGATGACACTCCCAACGTCTCTTTTTTTGGAAAATATGGTCGTTGATGCGTACTTTACAAGATCAGACTGAAGTTGCGTATAATTATTACACATAATCGGTAGTAAATTCTTTAACATAAGTAACCGATTATACTAACTCGGAACCTTAGGATACTTGTCAAACTACCGATTATAGACTGTTTTGTTAACATGGTAGAAAGTTTCATTAGGGAGGTATAATCGGAGGTTTATCAATATGTTTTCGCTACCGATTTTGTGTGTTTTCGAGGCTCGGCTTCAAAAATAGCCGTTGGAGTATAATCGGTAGTTAAATAAATAACATAAACTTCCGATTTTCTTGGTGTTTGGGAAATTCAGTACAATATCACCTCAACATCATCATAATTTTACATTGAACTTCCACAAATTCTATTACAATGTATTGTGATTAGCGACGTGGACGTGTTGGACGAGTCCTAAACGGATCAAATCTTTCCATCGCCATAAGGATTCTAAAATGAGATTCATAACGGAAGCTTGATCTTTTCCATCTCCGCCATTCCCCGAGAGATTGTTCTATAACCTCATCATTGGTTGCACCCCTCAACCGATATTGATTTACAAGATAAGTTAAATCGACAAATTCTCCGACGCGTCCGTTTATTGAACCAATTCGGCAGAAAAGATCAGCAGAGTGACGGTTGTTTGGGTTACCGGTGTCGGCGCAGAATTTTTCGTGAATTCTCCCCAAATAACTCATACTCATTATGCCTCCTTGCCTCCGTTCTGCTCCCCGTCTCGGATAGAATTGAACGTAGCGCCTACATAAAGATAAATCTTCTTCAATCGTGAACTCTGTTGGATTAATGAATGGTTGGGCCATTATGTTGAAGATGAAGTTGGAGAGAGTTTACATGTATTTGTGTTCCATAGAGGTACAATCCTTATATAGGGTTTAGAGTTCCAACGGCTCTTTTTCTGTTGGGGAAAATGTATAATCGGTAGCCAAATAAGGTATTTAGCTACCGACTATACAGAAGCCCCAAATTTTGTTTTGGGAGAAATCTCAAATTTACGAATTTGAGAACTATAATAATCGGTAGTTTATATGACTACCGATTATAAGTTTCCCCAAATTTTGTTTTGGGAGAAATCTCAAATTTACGAAATTGAGAACTATAATAATCGGTAGTTTATATGACTACCGATTATAAGTTGCCCCAAATATTGTTTTGAGAGAAATCTCAAATTTTACGAATTTGAGAACTATGATAATCGGTAGTTTATATGACTACCGATTATAAGTTGCCCCAAATCTCTTCTTTGGGAGATACTATAATCGGTAGTATAGTGAGGTTATTATTACTACCGATTGTTATAGGACCAAGATTCACGTTTGGGACGAAATCTATATTAATCGGTAGTCAAATATGATTATTAACCTTCCGATTTTGTGTTACATAATCGGTCACAAAATTGCTTCCGATTATATAAGGGCATTAACGTAATCTCCACGTTTTTTGACACCCCTTAACGTGGCCTATGGGTTGGGAATAAAAAAGTCGCCCCTAATTGCGAATGAGTCGCCCCTAAATGTGCCAGCAACAAAAATGTAGAAGGAAATCATTTTCAAGTGTCCGTCCGTCACTAGAACTTAGTTTGTTTGGAGGGTGTCATCAATTGAGATTAAGTCCACCGCGTGCACCAACTAATCCTTGCAAGTTGTTCTGCAGAATCCATGAGCCAAGCTCGGCCGCACGTCATTTCTTCATCAAAATACGCATGTTGACTTTCATGTGAAATTTGGCTAACACACAATTTTGTTGAAAAATGTAGCTAACAGCATTCCGGTATGTATGGCGACAGTAAATCTCCTCCAACTAACATTTTTGTCGGATATCCTCCTAGGGAAACTCCTCTAATTAGTCTAGGTTAGCTCCACTGATAGTCATGTAATATGGACGGAGATCCCGGTTTTACATCCCAAAGTTTGACATATCTGTGTGGCATGCATCTAAGCCCTGGTATGAAACATAGGACTCCAAGATACGTGATGGAATGGATAGTGGGGATGAGAAAGAGAAGTGCAGCTAGCTCTCGGGAGGGCGGGCGTGTTAGAGGCGAATATTCTCCGTCAATCAATTTGACCAACGGTTGCTTGAATGCTCATTTCAGTTATATGGTTTTATTAGCACAAATTCCAAAACGAGACTCGCCCGTAGACTTTGACTCGTGTTAGTTTTGTCGATTTTCATCGTCAGTCCAGCTTGTGACGTGTTAGTCTTATTTCTATCCAAAAATTAAATTTCCCAATTTAGCAATTTCCATCTAGTCTCCTCTTACTAACTTTTTCCGTCGGCCGGGTGGGTGACCCCATCAAGACGCTCCTTTTTCTAACTCAAAAGTTGATACTTAATTATACTAGCGCTTAAGCTGAGGCTGGCTTAATCAATCATTTGATAGCCGCCACCTTTGATCACTAGTTTGTAAAAATCGTACACTTATGATGTCACTTCGGAATTTAGTTTTTTTACGTCCAGAAATAAAAAAATCAGAAATTAATTTAGGAATATCCCGAAAGCTGTCAATGGCACAACTGGTAGATTGCTCGGAGTGTCCGGCCATCCCCAAATGCCAAGATCTGATGGATCATCATCAGCTAATGAGCACACGGTGTAAAGAAACATCGTAGTCAGTGTAGTAGTGTTGATGAAGTAAGAAGTGGGGCAAAATTAATGTGCTTTGTTTAATTACACTGGTACAAATTGTAAAGGACACAAATCCAGCATTCCAGCTCTCAGAAAGGCGTGTTAGCGTCCTGGATATCGCAGCTTTAGATTTCATTCGAGTCTCCTCCAACGAACATTTTATCCCCAAAGGACACTCCTTTTACTAGCCCAGGCTGGCCTTACAACTCATTTGACAGCCATGTAATATGGCATCAGATGGTAGCGAAAGTTAGATACTCAGCTATATATAATTTTTCATAACCAACTTAAAACTACATTCTAAAAATATTTTCACCACTAAGAGCAACGGCAGTGTTGTAGCCAAATGCTATATTAGGCAACGAAACTGGGTGTACTCTTTGATCCCAAACCTCATATTGGAAGCCAAATTCTCAAATTGCTAAAATGAGTTTCTATATTTGGCAATTGGATTTGGCATTTTGAGAATATAGCATCACGTCGTTATAAACATCGTTCCTGTTGAAACGATTTTTTATATTACGTCCATCATTAAACGCATTTTTTAATTTCGTTTCGAAAGTATAAGGCATTTAAAAATCCTTGTTGGTATGGACGGTTCCTAAAAATGCATCTAAGAAAACGTAGTTAAAAATCACTTCTAACTCTATGAGTAATTTATAACTACTTCTGACGCTAAAAGGAAATTATAACTACTTCTATTCTAACCTCTAGAAGTAATTTATAACTACTTCTAACTCCAAAAGAGATTTATAACTACTTCTAAGCCTAAAAGGAATTTATAACAACTTTTAACCTCTAAAAGGAATTTATAATCATGTTTGATAAGAAACGGCTTTATAAAACGCGTGTAAGACACAAAGAGTTAATAATTACGTTTACATACAAACGTTTTTTTTAAACTACGTTGTATGCCCAGAATTTGGTGTGCCAGTACGCCACAATTCCAAATTTCCAAATCAAATGCTATATATGAGATAGCAATTTGACAATATGAAACCTCAACGTTGCGGTTGCTTTAACGCCAAGCACTATGATGCTCGATTTTCATTCCCTATCCCTCATATGTAGGGAAAAATCAAAAAGTCCATCCATTTTGATTTCCCATATTCCTACTTATGTAGGGATATCCCTTCCCTACTAGTCAAAGTGGATCAGATCTGATCCTGCTTGTAGGGATGGTAAAACTCTGCTTTACAAATACTTAGTTTCCGTTTTTTAGTGGAAATGGATACTCGGTATTTGTGACATTTTTCCAAGGAAACTGAGTATTTGTTTCTGGTTTTCCTAATTTTACCCTAAAGCTTTCTTTTCTCTCTTTTTTTTTTTTTTTTTACTAAAACTTTTTTTTTCACCTATTATATTTCTTTTTTTTTTACTCTAAATTATTTTTTTTACCTATACAAATATTCCAAAGTAAAATAAGAAATTGGTTAAAAAACGGATACTCAGTTTCCGTTTGACACTATTCACAAGAAAACTCATGTAGAGAATGGATAAAAGGGCACCATAATGAGGCTGCCTTCCATGTGATTTTCTTCCCTACATATGAGCAGTGGCGGAGCTTAATGAGGACTAGGGAGGACAGTTGTCCTCCCTAGAATTTCAGAAGTTCCCAAATTATGCTTGGAAATAATGGACTTTGCAAAATTGTCCTCCCAAATTTTGACAAATTACCATAATATACCTAGATAATATAAGTTATTGCATTAAACTTTATGGAATTCTGCTACTTGTGTAGTATCTTCAATGTACATCTTGTAGCACAAATTTGAAAAAACATAAAAAAAAAATCGGGCAGCCTACGGCCGCAATACTTTACAGCATTGAATTAGTCATTGTTAGTATTTGTCCTCCCAACAACGGAGTTCTACCTCCGCCACTGCATATGAGGGATAGGGAAGGAATGTCCTGCACCATACTGCTTGGAATTTCTTGAGAATGATGCACGATGACACTTTCATATCGAAAATGCTATATGTCCACCAATGCCTTCCCCCACTCCTTTCCACCGCTTATGTGTCGTGTAGGTATTGGTGGACTTCGATAATAATGGGACCCCCTTCTTTCTCATGGTGACAAATATGGGTAGAATCTACGGTGTGAATGAAGTCACCTAATGGGGGAAGACAATGGTGGCAACGGTTGGTGAAAGTGTAACACTTTCGATTCCATATGGTGTCACGATTCAGGCATCCGTCGGTTGTAATCAATTAAAGAAATACTAGGCTAAAAATACGTAGATACGGATAATATATGTCTTAGTCAGTGTGTAGGGTGACGAAGTAAGAAAGGGGGCAGGAATAATCAACTCTTAAAAGTAGCTGACACATGCATGCATATTGTACCAACAAACTGGGTTGAAATGGATAAGGGGATAAGACAGGGAAGTGTAGCTCTGGGAAGGGCGTGTTAGAGACCAAAATGCTTGATTTCACCCTCTCAGAACTTTGACTACTGTTGGTTGATTAATCAACTGACATATGCTGCTCAAGTGGTCATTCTCATTCATTTGGTTTTGTTTGCAAAAATTTCCGGATGAGAATTTTACTCGCAACTCGTTGAAGCTCTAGTGTTATGGTTTTGTATCCCGATGACCCTTAAATGGAATGACTCTTAATAATAGCCCTCTACGAATATAGTTCTTAGCACATCATGGTAATTTAGCCCACTATATTTAGTATCCCGCTTCAGGCGTTCGAGGGTGCAAAGCAACTCTTAATTAGGCCGGTTCCTATGGGTGGCTGACCCACCCATTTGCCATGCCAGCTGGCCTGGCAAACTGGCCGCGCTACTATGGTAAAAATGTTAAGCGATCAAATCTCCACCGTTCGGTTGATTTTAAACCTCCAACGGCTCTTTCTCCACCGCTATAAAAATGTGATATTCACACACAAAAATTACACCAAATTTTTTACACAAAATTTCTATCTTTATGTATCTTATCGTTCAAAATGGAAAAGTTTGAATTCCAACTTGACTTGGCTACCCAACTTGATTTTTCCGGAGTGGTGCTTGAAGCCACCGTTAGTAAGATATGTGAAGGTTATAAAGAAATAGGTAAAAACCAAAGAAGTCTACAAGTTTTAGATATTAACTAAATCAAACCTCCAACTAAGAAAAGACAAAGAAAAATTTAAGGGAAGGAAAATTTGAAGGCAAAGAAGAAGATAAACAAAGGAAACTCCGTTCATGAGCGCATTGATTAGAAATTTGGTGAAATGAAGAAGATAGACAAGATGAAGAACATTGTCCCATTTAAAGTCTTTATTTTAAATTATGTCATTATCTAGATGAATGAAAGAGGCACTAATGTAAATTAAAATTCTAAACTTTTAATGAAAGATGCACTGGTTTTATATTAGTAATATCTTAAAATTAAAATTTGATACAAATGAAAGATGCATCATATTTGGGAAACTAATCTTAAATCATCATATTTGGGAAACACCCTCAAGATAAGATAACAACCATCGAATTTGAAAATCTTTTCCCACTCTGTTGCGCCATTCGAGCCGACACATTTGCTCCACATCAAATGCGTTTTGGCCATTTTTTTCTGTTTCGATAGCCTTCAGTAAGTGCAGCAACAAACAACTTCACATCCTTTCTGATTATTACGAAGTGATGACACAATCCATTTGCATCTCGATTATTGAGGTTCAATGTTTCTTCTTAAAATCTCTGAAATATGCGACTCCATACAAACTCTTGTTGTTGATGTTGTCCATCATTGAGCATATCTTGTATAACAAAAACATAATTCCTGCAAATGGATTCATCTTCAGATATGCTAAATTTGCGAGTTAACAAAAACATAATGCCTGCAAATGCCTGCAAACTCTTGTTATTGATTGTGCGGTTTATTTGATAAACTGGTGTCCAACAAAAAAATGTGTGGAACATGACTCCTCAAGAAGCATGGAGTGGAGTGAAACCTGAAGATTCACATTTGCAAGTATTTGGAAGCATTGCATATGCTCGTGATAAGAGTGCAAAGTATATATTCATCGATTATGATGCTCGATCCAGGGGATATAAGTTGTACGATCCGACCAACCAAAAGGTTATCACTAGCGGAGATGTGGAGTTCGATGAAGAAGACATTTGGGATTTTGGTGCTAAAAACAAGGATTATAATTTTCTCCCGATTTTGGAAGAAGAGGAAGAAAAACTAGTGCCACCAGAACCGGTTGTTCAAGATGTTTTACCACCTCAATCGCCTCCAAGATTAGAATGTGTTGAACCATCATCGTCGGAAAGGAGTTCAGAGGAAATCTCGAGCGAGAGACCATTGCGAACCAAAAGTATACAAGAGATCTACGGAGATCCGATATCATTATTTTGCCACTTCGCATTTTGTGAACCGGGTAGAAATGTCCTGAATAATAAAAAATGGAGAAATGTTGCAAGGAGTAAAACCACACGGCTCGGAGTCATGAAATATTACGAAGGCAACAAAAGTGACAAGAAGAATAAAGAAGGACAAAAGATGAGATCGAAAGTGAAAGGACACAAACAACGACCAAATTGCGAAAACGTCTATGGAAGCACCGATGCACTAAAATTTCGGCAACGTAAAGATGCAATTTGGAGCATCAAACAAATCAAGTTTAAGGGGGAATATTGGAAAGATAAACATGATTATGTTTGATTAATCAAGATTAAAAGAGTCTAGAAGAATGGAGACTTGTCTATTCAAGTCTGTTGCTAGACAAGTCGAGAGCTTTCTAGTAATGTTGAATTTTGTAATTTGGACTAAAATATATCTAGAAATATCTAGGGTCAGTACATTTGAAATGTCTAGAGAAGTGTTAGTCAAAGTCCGCAAGGACACGTGAAAGAAATGCTAAAAGATGGAGTCTTCTGGAGTAGGTCAAATACTAGATAGTTAGGGAAACTTCTAGAGCATATAAAGGTCGGTCAAGTGTAGGCTATAAATAGGCTTGAGTGGGATCAGTTGTGACTTGTAATTGAGTGAGTACCCAAAGTGAGGTGCAGGTTGAGTAAGTGTGTAATTGAGCAACAACTAATTGAGTAAGAGTAAGTGAGTTTGTAAACAAAGTGAGTGGTCCGTGTACAACCTTTTGAGAAAGTAATAAAATTTTGTTTTCCCATTCAACTTCAGTTGAGTGTCTGGTGGGTAAACCGAGCAGGTCCTAAACATTTCTAAATCCATTTTAGCCTTTAACCCCAAAATTATTTCCAACATAAACATCTTCCAAGGTCAAGGTACCAGTAATGTTATTTTTCGTGGTCTCAGTTCTGTGACACTCGCACCAGTCAATATGTTGATCGACAAGTCACACCTGCGGAATTGAAAACATGATAATTAGCTGAAGGGAAATAAACGAAGTATAAAATACACAAACAGATTAGTCATTACTCTTGGTTTGGTAGATGACCCGTTGATAACTAATAAACACAACTTTTAAATAACCATAAGTTACAGTAAATCTACTTTATAGTTCACCGTGTACAAAATAATGGGGTATACTTGCACCAGTCGTTTCAAGTTTTTCTTGAATGAAATGGTTAAGATTTTTTTATCATAGATTCTATAGGATAGTGGTCTCTAGACTACTCCTATATTCATTCATTCATTTAGGAATTTTAGTCTATTGCAAGGGTACGAACCCCAAATCGAAAGACAAGAGCCAAAACAAATCCTAACAAAAGAACACAGAAGCAAACTTCCCCACAAAGATAATACATGTCATTTGGGAGATTCATTAATTTTAATGTAGTTTAAGTCATAAATACTTTATTCAACAAGATTTCTTAATTTTGCTTGATCTTTAACGTATTGCATTTTACATGTACAATCAGTCATGGTGTCTCAATAAACCAAAATCTTAATAACCCGTTTTTCTGCACGAAACTGTTGCCATTTTTTTATTATTTTATTTCTAAAGCAAAAAAAAAAGTAATATTGTTGCTAAAATTCTGAGTTGTTCTTTCATGATGCCTACCATAGATAGTCATGCATTCTGACGGATACACCGAATACATCGAAGCTCATCACCCATTTAAATTTGATACTTGAGGGATGGCATTTGAATTAAATAAAATTCCGCCATTTGGATTTGAAGAATTTGTTTTCTTCATCATTGTCTTTTTCATAAAGGAATTGTCCCATAAGGGAGTGATAAGCGCAAAACACACCATTATCACAATCAAATCCGGTATCCATGGACCATGAGAATGTAGAATCACGTCAAGCCGGAAGAAATCGTCCTTGATGTACTTGGAATAATTGTAACAATCATATGAAACGAATATGAGAAATCTATGATGGTTTTGAGAACACCATGAGAGCAATAATGAAGTTGAAGAATGAAAAACCTAAAAATCGCATAGAATAACAATGTTTTATTTGATACAACTACTAGTAGAAATATCTAATTTGTATCCAAATCTGATTGGAAATCTAAATAGTTCATATAACATGCAATAGATTGGGAATGGAATTTTAGAGAATCATGAAGATTTGTTTGCGGATAATTTTTTTGGGAAAAATGGTTCAGGGAAAGGGGAGGAGAGGGGGAGGAGTAGAATTAGGATATATAAAATAATGTTCTAATCATTGTCACAACCGATGAGCCAGATCACTGGTTAGCAGGGAAGGAGCGGGAGCTGAAGACCAAAGATCGATCCTCCACAGGCGCGGGATTTTTTCAGAGGATTTTTTATTCAAGACTTACTTTTACACATGCTTACTCTACACATACACACAAATTTTTTTCAAGATGTACGCCGCTAGGATTGATTTAGAAGAAGAAGAGACTTAGAAAGCCGAAGAAGAAGAGGCTGCTCGGTTGACTACAAGAGACTATATTGACCAAGAAATAGACAAGACATATCATGAGATCTTTCTTCTGTTAGAAGAGAAGGCTCCTTCTGCCACTTCTAATGTCACTATCTATTCCATGAGAGCTGAAGAAGAAGAGGATTCTGCTAATGTCATTATCTATGCCATGGGAGCTGAAGAAGAAGAGGATTCAGTCAATGCCACTAATTGAATCAATATCACTAATCGAGTCAATCTCAAGGTAGCCATATGTCCGGTATTGATCATGGATTCCGGTTATTCGGACTGGTGATGTGACTGAACTTTGGCTGAATCTGATTCTTCGGACTGAACTTCGGCTTCTTGGGAAAGAAGTTGAACTTGGGACTGAATAATGAGAATCAAATTAGAGTGGTCACTAATAATAAGAAGTGCACTAACATTAAGTAATTCAATATGCCCGCTATTTTTTATCTTTTTCAATAAATTTCTTATAATCGTTCTTGATTGTATATTCTAATATAGTTTATTTTCTCTCTAAAATATATTGGGTTTATATACATTCATTGTGCCACATTGTCACGTGTTTTACATTTGAGTAAGTTTCAATTATTATAGTACTAAGATTAACATATATGTTTAGATGTATATTAAACTTTATTTTAATGATTTTACATCAAATAGAGACATTTGTTGACGATCTATATAATGTTCATTGCAGAATTCGTGTTTGTTAAGTTTAAGTTGTTTTAATTATAATGTGATCCTGGAGATAATCCCTGCTAATGTATGAACTTTGAACAGCTGTCTTCATAAACATAATTTTGGTTTGTCTACATATGGTCTATCTGCGTGGTTTACTTTTTTCCTGCATGGTATGTGACCATAGTAATGAATAAATCAAAGAGAAAAGAAACATGTTGTTTTTGTTTTCTTTTAGTACCGAAAGAAATTGTTACATTGTTGACAACAAACCAAATATGTGAATCCTCATAAGAGGCTGACAATAGAATTGTCAACGGCTCAGGAATGAAACTATTGTTTGTACATTAGCTCAAAATCTTTGAGATGAAGGATGATGAAATTTAGAAAAGACATTAGTTGTTGGGACCAATTGATTGTACAAGGAAAGTGTTACAAGACTTAAATTTTAATGTCTTGTAAGTAAAAAAAATTGACAACGACAAAAAAGTTTGATTCAAAGAAAACATCTTTACGCAAATAACAATCATTGTTTCAGCAGAATGTACCTACCTAACTACTATAATAAATATTGTATTGGGTTTATAGACATTCGTTGTGCCACATTATTCCGTATTTTACACTTGAGTAAGTTTCAGCTATTATATATTAAGATTAACATGTGTTTTTTACATGTATATTAGACTTTATTCACCATTTACTTTTAGGGATTTGCAAAAATCTACTGTATACAGAAATAGATATATATTTATACAATAAATATTCGTAGATCCGAAGTCTTCAAAACACATAAATAGCAACGGTAGTTCGAGCTTCTTATAATTAAGAATAAGAAACTTTATTAATAAATCATGACAAGACAACTTAACAATAAAGGTTACTCCTTATATACAATAGTCTATTTTGCAACTTATATCAATATATACTCGAACATGAAAAACATTATTTATGAATCTAAATTTTTTGGATAATCTATTACTTCATTAGACAATACAAACAACAAAAAAACTATTAAATCAAGTATTCATTAAACAAAAAAAGTGGGAAATTTATTGAAACGAATACTTCACTAACAAAACAAAAGTGGACAAATTATAAGATCGAATACTTCATTGAACAAAATAAAAGTAGAAAAATTATTAAGTCGAATTCCTCATTGATCGATATGGAAAAATTATCAAGAATTAAACACTTCACTAGTCATAGAGTTTGGAACAAAAACAAATTTTAGTTTCAATATTTATGCAATAAGTAACATTCTTAGTATTTTACCATTCTTAGAAAAAAAAATAGTTTAACTAGGCAAAAATAAATGATAAAATGAAGGGAAAATAAATCCTAGCTAATGCAGTTATAGTGAAGAGCACACCATAATTTATCCTTTTTTATTTTTAATTTATTTGTGGAATGGTTATACAAAGTCACGGTCAATTTTGACTCTTTACTTTGTAGGGTAAATATCATTTGTTAATTAAAATGAATTACGAAAATAATTGTTTGCCATATCCTATACTAATATCGAACCATATTAATAATGATACAAAGGGTATAATCCTAGTTAAGGGTTGCCGGAAAACATCATTCGGAAAATATTGCTGATAAAACCACCGTAAACCCGATGTTTCCGGGTCATATTCGTCAGCCAATAATATTTACCCAAAGTTATCGAGTCATAGATGATAGCGTGAGGACAATATTTTTAAGTCGACGACCACTTATTGACATGGATATTGATTTGATCAACAATTCAAGAGAATTTAGATAAATTTTTAGGATTTCTCGACATAGGACGTTACATAACTTTAACTACGGATTAAATCATTCACCAAAGGAATTCGACAAAAACATTAAAAAGTATTTACGATGTAAAAACATTAAAAAATATTTTGGAAGTCATAAACAAAGTGTTTTATGCTTCACAAAAAAGATATTTTGTTTGTTTTTAAAAGGTAGTTCTTAAATTAAATTTCCCAACAATTTCCATTTGCATTTGGTCTATCTTATCTAATACGGATTTTGAAAAAGCGCAACATTATATCGAATAAATTAGATAAGAACAGAGAATTAGTTTATCAAGGTTGTTCTTCCAGCTGGGTTAAGAAGCTTTGACTTCAAACCTTGCCAAGATTGATAGAACATGCAATAAAAGGTAGTTCTTAAATTAAATTTCCCAACAAATTCCATTTGCATTTGGTCTATCTTATCTAATACGGATTTTGAAAAAGCGCAACATTATATCGAATAAATTAGATAAGAACAGAGAATTAGTTTATCAAGGTTGTTCTTCCAGCTGGGTTAAGAAGCTTTGACTTCAAACCTTGCCAAGATTTATAGAACATGCAATAGAGGTTCAAAAGTTATCCTTTTTTCTATTTCTACCTTGTTATTTATCATTTTTCGCAATTACTTTAGATTTTAGTACTCTACATAACAACTTACAATGCTTAGAAGTTAGAAGGTATTTTGGGACCAAAATAAACTCCAGAGCTCTAAAAATAAATAATTTGGCTTATTATTTCACCAAAGGAAGATTAAGATGTTTATAATGTGCATAAGTAGTCTAATAATGAAAATTCATTCCTTGTGGAATTCTAGGTAACTTTTCTCGGTTAAGACGCTATCTAAATTTGTGTAAATTATTCGAAACTGCTGGCTAACGTTTGGTGTAAGTAGATTTGCATGGTTATATCATGCTTTGTGGAAAATAAATCAAACATGTCAACTTTGCAAGGATCGCTCGAAGAATCTGTATCGCTGCTCAAGACCAGACACTCGAGAAACCGCTAAAGTTACAAAACACTTCAGTATGGACAAAAGCTTAAACCATGAACAATTGAATTCATTTCCAAGTGTCCATCACTTGAATACCAATGTGTATCCGATTTAATATTTGAATGCCCATAATTTCCATAATTAAATTAAAATCACGTAGTAAAATATAATTTTGGAATCACGAGGGCAGGAGTCAGAAATCCGTCGGAACCAATTTTTTTATGGAACCAAAGTTTGATAACATTTTCTAGACTAGAGAGGTGTAACAGAAGTGTAATCGGTAGATAAAACCGAAGTTACCAAAACCTTGATTTGAGCGTCATTTGGATTCCACTTCAATTCCACTCCAAGAAGAGGTCATGTCTTCGTTAACATATCAAAAATTTGGATTCATGGGATTTAGTTTCTGCTCAGAATCATCATCCATGGGGTTCCATACTTAAATTAAAACAGGTATTTCCTTCCAATTTCTATCAGGGTTTTGATTAGGGATTATTAGGGTGATTTAAGTTATTTTCTCAAAGGGAGAATCCATATAAAAATATGCAAGGGAAAACAAAATTACTATGTTGTAGTAAATATCATGAAGAAGAAGAGGAAATAGATAAAATCAGTAGATTACCAGATAATTTAATTCATGAAATCCTCTCTTTCAATGATATGAAATTAGAAGTTCAAACCTGTGTTTTGTCAAAAAGATGGAGAAATATCTGGATGTCTCTCCCATATATAACATTAGATTTGGATGCATTTGCACAAGAGAAAATTTATTATATGGATAGGTTTGTAGGTTTTGTGGACAAGGTATTCGATTTACGGGATGACTCTAATATACATATTCTCAATCTGGGGTATGTTATACTTGACGATGCTTCAGTTGAGACTCATAATCGGTGGATAATTGTAGTTGTAACTCGTAATGTTCAAAACCTAACTATAGTTGTTGTTTACTCTCTTAATTCGTCGTATGAGTTTCAGTTAGAAAAGGTATTGGAATATCTTCCACACACAGTTGTTGAGATAGAGAAGTTTTATTTATACTTTGAAATTCTGCAGTGCAGTTACAGATCCAAAGACATATTCAAAAACTTGTTTCAACAGACCGTATGCATAGCCTTAGGATTCTTCCTAGTTAATAGGTCTATTGACTAACAGAAGATGACTCTGTTGAGGATAATTGACTCTTATCGTTAACATCCCCCATCAAGTTGTACCGGAGTTGACGTATGTGCAACTTGGACCTCAGAAATTGATATCTTGGCGCAGCTAACTCCTTCGTAAAAATATCTTCTATCTGATCTCTTGAACTTATGAACCTCACACTCAGGTGTTTGCTAGCAACACATTCTCTGACAAAGTGGTAATTAATCTCGATGTGTTTCGTCCGAGCATGAAACACATGATTGTATGTGAGATAAGTAGCCCCTAGATTGTCACACCAAAGAATAGGGATAGTAGAAGTCATACCAAGTTCCGCTAACAAGGACTGAATCCATATTAGTTCAGACGTTGAAATAGAAACACCTCGATATTCCGCCTCCGTACTGGACTTGGAAACCGTCTTCTGGTTTCTTGCACTCCAGGAGATCAAATTGCCACCAAAATAAATAGAGTATCCACTAGTGGACCTACGATCATCTAAGCATCCTTCCCAATCCGTATCATAGTATGCATGAAGAGTGTTATCCTTTCTTGAATTTAGGTGCAACCCATAGTCCACAGTATGCTTAAGATATCGCAGTATCATCTTCACAATCTCCCAATGTTCATTGAATGGATCATGCATATATTGACACACCTTATTTACTGCCACAGAAATATCGGGTCTGGTCAAATGTATATATTGTAGTGCACCTACAACACTGCGGTATAAAGTGGCATCTTTAAACCTTTCAGTGCCTCCTTTCTGAACCTTGTCAGTTGAACTAAGTGGCGTACAGACCGGATTTATTCCATCCATCTTGACACACTTGAGGAGATCTGATACATACTTACATTTAGTGAGAACCAACTCATTATCTTGTCGTAAAACTTCTAAACCCAAGAAGAAGGATAAATCACCCATATCTTTAAGTGCAAACTCAGAAGAAAGAGCTGAAATTAGGTGACTAATTTGAGTGGAATCTGACCCCGTGACAATGATATCGTCAACATACACAAGAACATAAGTTATCGATATTGGTGTTTGGCAGACAAAGAGAGAACTATCTGCAACTGACCCCTTGGAATCAATCTTTACCAAGTAGTTACTTAGTCGCGAAAACCAAGCACGCGGCGCTTATTTTAGCCCATACAAGGACTTGTGTAGTTTACATACGTGATTTGGATAATTTGGGTCTACATACCCAGCCGGATGTTTAATGTACACATCTTCCTCAAGTTTACCATGCAAAAAAGCATTTTCTACGTCTAGTTGTTTTAACGGCCAATGATTCATTATAATAGATAAGACTAACCGAATGATACAAGGCTTGATTACCGGGCTGAAAGTCTCACCATAATCCAATCCTTCTTGATGGTTGAAGCCCTTCGCTACAAGTCGAGCTTTGTGACGCTCAATTGTTCCATCTGGATTTTGCTTTACTCGGAATATCCATTTCGAGCCAACAACGTTCATCCTATCCTAATATTTAACCAATGAACACGTGTAATTTCAAATTAAGGCATTTATTTGAGTTTCCATTGTTGATCTCCATTTCGGATTTTTGCTTGCTTCTGTATAAGATATAGGTGCCATGAAGTCAGACTCTGGTATAGGGTGCTTTGTGGAAGTTAATCACAATTTATGAATTGGTTTATTGATCCCTGACTTTGCCCTCGTACCCATTGGATGGGAAACAACATCAGTCCGAGATGATTACACTTCTGGTAGTTCATACGATGCAGTATCCAAATTTGTTGATGCTAATTGTAGATCATTTAAGAGTTTGGGTATTAAATTGGGTGGTCAACGGTTTGTAATAGGTACACACATGTTATTCTACCAAAGTCGATGAGTTTACCTCAAATCGAAGAACTTTTTCTTGATGGAATTTCAATCTCCAATTTAGACTTACAAAGGCTTTTCTCAAGTTGTCCACGTATGGAAATGGTATTCATTCGAAAGTGTAATATTCAAACGGAAAATCAAAGGAATATCATTATTGACTTTCATAGCCTTGAAGGTTTTCAACTAATAGACAATCGTCATCCAAGTCTTAGTTGGGGAGATCATTCTTTGACTTACACTACCAAGATATCTGCTCCAAATGTCAAAAGCTTCATGTTCACAGGATGCATGACAGAAGATTTCTCCCTCAAAAACCTTTCTTCTCTAGTCGATGCTCATCTAAATATAAGATTAAGAGAAGATGAAGCAGATGAAACTGCAGAAACATATTATGAGCTGCCCGCTGAGGAAAAGGAAGTGATTGCTAAACGTATGATGAAATTACTAGGAGCGGTTCAGAAAGTGCAACAACTGATACTATCATCTTGGTTCCTTGAGGTATGGGCGCTTCCTTCTATGACACGAATTTCCTTTTTGCCGAGTTGTAGATATGAATGTAGAAACCAAATTTTATTTTTCTCGAATAGATTCGATTTACTCTGTTTAGCCCTTTTTATTATTATTATTTTGCTGCAATATTATATATAAGATTTCCTACCTACTCGTTTTCTAGGTTCTCTTACAAGCTCCTGGCACATTATACCATCAATTTCCTCAACTTTGTAATTTAGAAGCTCTACAGCTGGAAATAAGGTTTACAAGAGGCTGCTTACGCTCAATATCATACTTACTCAATATATCTCATGTTATAACGACTCTTATCCTTGAGTCAAAGGAGGTAACGATTCATCAAAACTCCATGTATTTTGATACGTTGAAATGTCTTTATAACACTTCTGAACATCTATGATCTAATAGTCCAATACAACCCAAATGCTATTTGACTTGCTACACAAAATTATCCAGCGTGTATTTTGAGATTGGCATCAAGTAGTTCATCTTTTTTATGTCATCACTTCATTTTGTATTGATGATTGTTGTTTGTTTTGGGGTGATTTTGAGATGTTTGTGAAGATTTTTATAATGGTGAAGTGGGAACTCTATTTGGTTCTTCTCATATTCACTGATTTCATTTACTTGAAGATAATATCTTCTTTTTTTTTTTTGTTGTTGTTGTTCTCTTTCTTCACTTAGTCAATATAAGACCCAAGGGAAGAGTTACATGTGGACTATTCTTGTCCATACAACTTCTACTAAAACAGATGCAGTCTAGTATCATGCCAATAAAGCTTCTGGGGCATGACACTACTATTACATGAGGAGATAGAATGGCTCCTATTTTTGGATGTTTTAGATACGATCCAGTGTCATGACAATAATTCTCTGGCTCATGACATTTCTGGAACATGAAATTAACTCTCAACAATATCCTCCTTAATATGATGTTCTTCTACTCCTAGTAGGTCACATAAATGTTGAAATTTACCTTTGGGAAGTGCCTTGGTGAATATGTCCGCTAATTGGTCTTCCGTCTTGCAATACTTGAGTTCTATCTCACCATCTTCAACCGCTTCTCGAATGAAATGGTATTTGAGTTTGATGTGCCTTGCTCTACAATGCTCAACCGAATTTTTGGACATAACTATTACTTATTTGTTGTCACAAAAGATTACGGTGTTTTCTTCTTGCTTTTCTTGAATGTATTCCATGATTCTTCTTAGCCATACAAAATGAGATGTATCTATTGATGTTGAAATGTACTCCGCTTCCGCCGTGGATTAAGATACGGTTTCTTGCTTCTTCGATGCCCATGTGAATATACCCGAACTAAGAGAAAAACCGTATCCCGATGTACTCTTCATGTCATCAATACATCCTCGCAAGTCGCTATCACAATAGACAACTAATTTGACATCCAAATTTCTTGAATACATGATTCCAAACCTCATTTTTCCTTGAATATACCTCAACAACCTCTTTGCCGCGCCAAGATGTGAATGACTAGTTGAACTCATGAACCTAGAAAGCATACTTGAAGCAAACATAATATCGGTTCTTGTGTGTGTAAGGTACAACAAGTTTCCAATAATACCTCTATAGTAAGTCTCATCAATTTGTCTTCCTCCATCATTTATCTTGGGTTTATCATTCACTACAAGTGGTGTAGATGTGGGGTTACACTACACCAAAACGGCCATTTAGGGACGTTTATAAACGTTGCGCATAATTTGTGCAACGGAAATAAACGTTGGCAAAACGGCGTTGCGCATTGGTGTGCAACACATATTATCCGTTGCACAAATTAATTTGTACAACACTTATAAATGTTGCACAACCGTTGAACCTTTTCTTATTTGTGCAACGTATAAATAATTTGTGCAACGGATATTTTTTATAGAATAACACTTTTGTGGGTCCCATTTTGATTTTTTCAACGTTTTATTTATTTGGTTACAATTACATCCGTTGCTCATTTACGGTAATTTGTGCAACGTATAAGTGTACAACGTTTATATCTGTTGCAAATTAATTTTCAGGTTAAAAAAAAAGTACCGCCGGCACATTTTCCAGCATATTTCTGCTCTTGAATTGCAATCAACCAAGAACAATTATTGATCATCACAATCCATCAAGGACGATTCATATATCAACAAATTAAGTAGCTACCACCTTGATGAGCCCCGATTTTGTCTTTCATATTTCACCTTGCTCCCTCTCGGAATTTCTACCACCTGAAATATTTAGGAAGGTTATCATTACAAGTTCATTTACCATAAACTCTATTTACTGTAAATAAGCAGCTCTAAAAATACTGAGTCTCTTTCGTTAATAGGATACCCATCAGTTAAGAGTCAATGTTCTAAACATCACTCTGTTTACAACTTTTAAGGATTATGTGCACAGAAGGAATGGTGTTTAAGTTAACCTTCAGTGACAAGGTTCAAAGCATAGCTCTGACAAACAAGAAAGTTAAGAAGAACCATTAGGTTCGTCGTTTGCTGGAGCTAGATGCCTATCTCAAGATCATGCCAAGGGGGTGCAGCAACTGCCCTCCGAGACAAGATAAAAAGATTATTTCATCAAGGGTGTGCAGCAACAAACTTATTTCCATACTTAGGTTCCAGTGAAGCTGATTCCACAGAGCACGACATGTCATAGCTCTTCACTAGTCCAAAACTAAAATGCAACAAGATGAAACAATAAAAAACCATGTGCTCTACACTAACGGGTTTTCAAAGATGCCTGATTTCAATTAAACATCCAATGTTAATAAGACAATTTTGTGACATAAAAAGATGGTAGTTTCATCCCATTAAGTTCATAATTTTCATGAACTGTATGACGGAATCATCAGGTGGGCAGACCGTCTACTAGGCTTCTAACAAAGAAGTTTCCAAGGAAGAAAAATTCTCAAAAAGATTTCTTCATTTTCTTCTGTAAAAGAAGACAAAACAGTTAAGTTGACTTATTTTTTTTAAATAGTCAATTGATTGATGAGAATAGAGCCTTACGCACAAGCTTGGTATTACTGAGCATCGTATGCTAGCTATCTAAATCAACATAAAGTGCTAGAATGACAACATCTTTTAATCCTAATAAGTCTGGATAAAGTCCTACACCACAAAACTTTGTGCAATAGAAATGTCTTTATCATATGATGCAAAAGGATTATTTTTCGATTTGAAACAATGTTATAAACCCCTGGTTTTAAGGAAACCGCTTGAATCGAAAAATATAAACAAAATACAGGGACTGGATCATAATACACAAGTATGAAATAAAAAACGTATAAATTGACCTACTCCTAAAAGAAATAGTAAGTAAAGTTAGAGAGATAATAAAACACTATCAAAATTCATACGTACAGAAACACGATATATTTCCCCTCAAAATTGGCTAGGCTAGATTTTGCTTGACTCATCAGATTCACATCGCAAAATTAGATCATTCGCATGTTCAACAACCTAAAAAATGATAATTCAAGATGTAAAGAACCATAACTCATCTAGAAGCATATATTTAGTAAACCAGTAAAGAATGGACAAAGATCAAACCTAGGAATTGGATTGTGAAGCATCGGAAATAGCTAAAACATATTCGACATTGCCTGCAAACTCGGGTGGATCCTCATAAATATGTTTTCCTTGTATCCTGAAACATAAAAGTTACTTATCATAAATGAAAAGGAAACTCTATATGTCGAACAGATTAAGGCTTTTAATGACGTAAACAAGGTATTAAGTATCAATGATTTCAACTTAGGCCCCTTCCTATGGGTGTGGCAAATCTATTGATTTGCCACTTAAGCACCCACTATGGAGGGGGAAAATTGGCAAACTTGACTTGCAAAGTAGCAAATTTGCCACTTTTCCAGTCCAGGTGGAGTTTCTACCTACATGTCTAGTCTCGACTTCTATATTTTTCAACTTCTATATGTTTTCTATGACCTTCCATTTGCATTAGAGAAAAGAAAGGGAGTGATGTTCCATCCTTAGAACTCCATATACGTAAAGATCTTTGGTCATACAAGAAATGACTTACCCAAGTACTTTACTCGCGAACTCCATTTCCGACTCCCTACCACAAAATAAAAAATATAAAAAAGTTACTAAATTTGCGAACGCATTAGGGCAGGTTCAACATTTGGTTCTTCCCCAAGTACTTTACTCGCGAACGCATCAAGGTTCTGGCGATGAGCAACAACCAAATAACCAACGCATCAAGGTTATGGCTGAATAGACTCGATGATAGACTAAAGAACCCAAGAAGTGAGACATTTAGGCAAAGAGACGAAAAATACATAAATGGACCAACCATAAAGCTCTAGCAGGCGGAACAATTCACTTTGGTTCAGAAAACTTACTGAACAACGTAGACTAACTGCCGCCCGTTGGTTCTCAACTCCCAGCATTAGAAGTTCATCCATAAGTTTTTTCTGAAATTCATCAAAATGAAGAAGATAAAACTCTTGACAATTTAAAAGGTACACAATGGAGTAACATTGATTGGGTCGTTAAGTATGTTCACGAACCTGATACAAGACAGTTTGGTTAGACATCTTGTCAGTATCTTTCCCAAAATCAGTCATCTTTCGGTCCTCCCACTAACAGCAGCTCAATGATTTCCAATGCTCTAAGGAGATTTGATGTCTACTGTCATGAAGTTTATTTTCAGACACAACATAACTTTACCGATGTTGGATCCTTACAACTAGCCCTGGTGTGATTGGCATTATAATATGGTAGTAGATGCATCACAAAACAATTAAAAATTAGTTAACTATATCTTATGTTTTGCTTTGAGAATTCATCAACCCTACTTTCGAGCATCAATACTCATATTAAATGCTCAAAACTTGTTGTTTCCCTAAGTTTTCTCTGAAACATAGAATAAACAAAGTTTACAATAGAATAAACATTTAGGAGACACACGACGCAGTAATGCTAGTAGACAACACTCCAAACCATGTATATCTCACCAGCAAACCTAAGAGGAGATATGTTTTCATCTTCTATACAAAGAAAATCAGAATTCATCATAGTTGGATGGATCTCATTCTTCACTCCTCCTTCTGGAACAATCGGAGTCAAAGCACTAACAAGGGCTAAATTTAGGCATAATCACACAGCACTACTATGGATCTGGGATCTAGGTCCTGGATTTGTCATTCTAGCTTCAACTAGCCCTGGCATTTCACACTACCCAACAAAGAGTGATTTCATGATTGAGGAAGAATAGTGGTTCACGAGATTTAAGAAGGAAAAGCAAGTAAATATATTAACTTTCATACTGTATCTTTCCTCTGATGGGTGATACAGAATCAAATCCATGGTGAGAGCACATGCAGGTGTGCTAAGCATACCCATTAGTGTTATACAAATCCCAAACAGATCGTCAGTAGGTATTCCAGTTTCATCAACCAATCCTGATGTGTGACCAAACCAGAAATAAGAAACAAAATTAATGGCTACACTAATGATAAGAACTGGAAAAGCAGTTGATTTTAAACCAAAATTGATGCCTGCAATTATGTTGGTTCCATGCCTCGTGGGATGTAATAATTCCAACCAAGCCACATAGAGCAAAGTTCAACCATGTTGTAGGCGCTTGCTCAATGTAAAGCATCCAACGAGTAGACTGGAGATTCAATCCAATAGAAAAAAATCTCATGTGTTAAGGTTCTTACGCAGAAAAATTAAGTCTGGGATACAAAGAAAATAAACAAACCTGAGAAGTATTATCAGGTACGACCTCTAAAATGTTTCCTCGTTTCCCAACATTAACTTCAAGGGACATGACTAAGATAAGGGGATCAATTGCTAGGTTTGTAACCTGCCACATACATGTATAACAATCGAAAGACAAAGTTAGAAAATGTAAACAATACCCCGTGTGGAATTAAGTGTCTCACATTCTTCAAAGCAAGATCTTTATCTCTTTCCTATGCTAGTATCCTTCAAGGAGTTCCAACGACAACATGAGGACATCATTTTGAAATAAATCCTTATGACTTTTGATATGAACCGCACCATAAAAGACAACAACCTTGATGTCAGTTAAGTATGTACTAAACCTTTCAAACTCGTGACTAATCTGCAAAGGGATGAAAACAAAGTGAGTACACATGCAATTCCACATAAGCATCAAAAAATATCTACCCATCGGGACAAACCTGGTAAGACAACTCTCTCGTATGGCATATAAAAAGTGCAGCAACTTGTTCTGCAACAGGCTCAATTTTCTGAAGTTTAGATAAAACAAAACACGCCAGTCTTTCCCATCCCTAATTTGGCTTGGTAGATAATATCCATCACCAAAGTATCTTGAGGGCTACACTCATGTTGCACTGATGAAGAGCCAAAATAAAATTGGAGCAGGCGAGTCCCCGGTCATCCACCTGTGAATTTAGAGAACAACATGAAACTAAAACATCAAAATCCTGGAGATCTTCACACAACGCCTTGACCTGTCCGTCTTAACTACTTATTGCTTTGGAAGCCTCCTCAGCGGATGAGTAAGTAACAAATCCAAAGCCTCTAGATCATCCCGACTCTCGATCCATGATGAATCTTGTTGTGTCACACCATTCAGCCATATTTTAGACAAGTCAAGAAATACAAAAGTGAATTAAACTCCTTAAGTAACTATTACTTGTTAACCTAAAAATTCACAATTTCTCTTCCTTAGTTGTTGTAAAGTTATTCGAAAAGAGACAGAAGATCCTCCTAGGTTTTCAATTAAAATATAACTACAAGATGGTAAAACAAATTAAATCAAACGTATTTTCTTTCAGATAAGAGTTCTAACACATAAATACTTGAAGTAAAATCACTACAAACACCTTGGAAAGCATCCGATTACTTCAAAGACTACACAAAAAATAAAAATCTAGATGACTTAAAAACCAAAAGCTCTACACACAACTGATTTATTCACAAAAATTTCATCTTCAACTGAAAAAAAACATACCCAATACTTCAAATCTACATATTACAATAAAAAAGAACACCACAATCAAAAGCCCTAACTGACTCAGATATTACCTAGATCACAATCAAAAACTCTAACTCTATCAAATTATTTCAGAAAAAAATAAAATTAATAACAAACTAATTTATACCTGATGATAATCCAGCAAAATCAGAGGTTGAATGATTTAATTTCTGATTTCAGGGGAAAAATTAGGTTTAATTTTTTTTTTCCGGATTTTGATAAGCTTCCAGATTTGTTGAAAGGAGGGTTTTATTTCATACAACCTAGATAAGAACTACGAGATCTGTTGAAGAAGAAGAAGAAGAGTTTATCACCTCTGAGACCTAGCTATAGAGAAGAACTTCTCTTCTTCGAACAAAGAAAAAAAGTTTAAGAGAGAGAAAAGAGTTACTAAAAGTTTGGAATAAATAAGGAGAGGAATTATTTTTATCTGAAAATAAGAAACCATAACCATTAATGTGTCTGAATTTTTTTAGCTGGGTATTAAATGTGTTTAGGTGATGAAATCAGAGGGAAAAAAATGGGGGGAAGGTTTTTATTAATTTTAACTTTGGGAGGGAGAATGAATTGGATGAAAAATTGAGAGGGAGAAAAATTGAGGGAATCCAATTTTAACTTTAAAAAAAATAAATTAAGAAAATTATTAAATTAAACTAAACTACTAAAAGGCCATGAATATACAATGAATTACAAAACAACCAAATAATGTACAACGGATATAGGCGTGAACATACGTTGCACCTATAGTTTATTTTAGTAAATGGAAGATAATTAATTTGTGCAACGGATAAACTAGTGCGCAACGGATATTAACGTTGTACACTGTGCAACGTTAATATCCGTTGCGCACCTCCAAAATAAAAGCGTTGCTAAAACCAGGATTTGGTGTAGTGTTACAACCAAGTATACCAAATTTCTTCAACACCTTTTCGGCATACTTGCCTTGAGAAATAAAAACTCTATCTTCACCTTGATGAACTTCTATACCAAGGAAGTACTTGAGTAGACCCATGTCACTCATCTCATATTTCATCATCATTTCTCTTTTGAATTTCTCAATCATATGAGCATCATTACCCGTAAAGATAAGATCATCAACATACAAGGAAATAATGAGAATAAACGTACCTTTTGTTTTCACATATAATGTAGGCTCACTCTTGCTTTTGTTTAAGTTTTGCCTTTTTAAGTATCCATCTATCTCACTATACCAAGATCTTGGTGCTTGATTTAGGCCATACAAATCTTTCTTCAACTTGTACACCTTATCTTCTTCCCCTTCCACCACAAAACCTTGTGGTTGTTCTACATAGACTTCTTCATGTAGTTCTCCATTAAAAAATGCCGATTTTACATCAAGTTGATAAAGTAACCAACCTTTTTGGGAAGCCATAGCAATCACGGCTCTAACGGTGTCAAGACGAGCAACCGGTGCAAACATTTCATTGTAGTCGATACCGGGTTATTGTGAGTAGCCCTTTGCCACCAACCTTGCTTTGTATATTTGAACCGTTCCATCCGAATTGTACTTCACCTTCTAGATCCAATTCACACCAATAACTTCTTTGTCACTTGGCCTTGCTACCTTCTCCCATGTATCGTTCTCATCGATGACAAAAACTTCTTCTTTCATAGATTTTATCCAAACCGGTTATTTTGATGCTTCTTCAAAATTTTCCGGTTCCACCGTACAAAAGTTACATCTTTCATACACTTCACTCAACCGTTGCACCTTCCTTGGTCATGGTGGTGGTGATGTTCATGCACTAGTACTTGGAGTCATACTTGGAGATGCTCTTTGTCTTGAACTTGGAGGTGTTTGAGATAGTTCTTCGTCATCTTCTTCACCTTCTTCAACTTCACTTGTTGCTGAATTTTCTTACTCTTCATCAACAATAATTGTTCTCTTCTCAATTTTACCTTCTTCCCAATTCCATGAAGCTCCTTCATAAAATAACACATCACGGCTTGTGATCATTGTGTTGTTCTTCAAGCTATACAACCTATAACCTTTTGATTGGAGTCTATAGCCAATAAATATACACTTCTCACTTGATTCATCAAGCTTTGTTCTCTTCACCTTTGGAATTTGAGAATAACACACACTACCAAAAACTTTGAGATGCCTTACCGATTATTTTCTTCCACCTCATGCTTCAATTGGAGTTTTGTCCCATGCGGATTTTGTTGGACACCTATTCATCAAGTAGACGGCGGTGTTGATGGCTTCGGCCGAAAACACTTTAGGCATACCCTTTTCATGAAGCATGGACTTCGCCATCTCCATAACGGTTTGGTTCTTTCTCTCGGAAATACCATTTTGTTGAGGAGTATAACCCACGGTTAGTTGCCTTTCCAAGCCTTCATCTTCACAAAATTTATCAAACTCTTTGTTGTTGTATTCTTTGCCTCTATCACTTTTCAAAACTTTGATATAGTGACCACTTTGCTTTCCAACAAGGCTCTTGAATTTCTTGAAGATGCTAAAAACTTCAGATTTTTGCCTCATGAAGTACACCCAAGTCATACGACTAAAATCATCAATGAATAAGATAAAGTATCTATTACCTCCATGAGTTGGTGTCTTCATTGGTCCACACACATCGGTATGTACCAAACCAAGAGGTTCTTTTGCTCTCCATGCTACACCTTTTGGGAATGGTTGGCGATGTTGTTTCCCAATTGCACAACCTTCACATACTCCATCTTTGTGGTTGATATGTTGTGGAAGTCCTTGCACCATGTTCTTGTTGGAAATCACCTTGAGACTATTGAAATTCAAATGCCCAAGTCTTTTATGCCATAACCATGTTTCATCAATGGTTTCCATTCTCAATGCAACATTTTTCTCCTTTTCAAAGACAATTGGAAAGCTTCTATTCTTCTCCATCTTGATACTTTTCATGATTTTTCTCTTGTTCTTGTGCTTCTTGTCATAAATGGTACAATATCCATCATCAAAATGGACCGCGTACCCAAGCTCCACAAGTTTCCCAACACTAAGCAAATTTTGTGCCAAATCCGGAATATATAACACATTTCTAATGTATTTTGCTCCATTGATAGTTTGCACGCAAATTGTACCTCTTCCGTTAGCTTGAACCATGTTTCCATCCCCCATATTCACTAGAGAATTTACGGATGTATCCATATCCACAAACAAGCTTTTCTCACCGGACATATGAGTTGTACAACCACTATCCACAAACCACACTTCTCTTTTGGAAGTCTCCATATCACTTTGACAAGCATAAAAACAAGTTTTTTTTTCCTTTTTCTTCTTTCTCTTCCGCTCTACCGGCATGTTCATCTCCTTTGTAGCTACAATCCTCCTCCAAATGTCCATACTTCTTGCAATGATGACATTGAGGTTTTCCTTTGTTCCAACAATTCTTCTCCAAATGACCATTCTTCTTGCAAAATTTGCATTTTGGTACTTGTTGAGAATCACCCTTTTGGTAGTTGTTGGAGCTTCCTCCTCCTTTCTTCCAATTTTCCTTTCCTTTGAAATTAGATGAAGCATCACCCTTGTACTCATTCTTCTTCATTTCTGAATTTTTTGAGTTCAAGTTCATCTTTGATTGAAATGCACTTTCAATCGACTTCTCGGCGTGTCGTGACACCCTTTCTTGATAGACTTTCAATTGAGCCCATAACTCTTGCGACTCCAATGTAGAATGATCTTTTGTTGCTTCCAAAACTGCTACAATGGGTTCGAATTTTTCCGGTAAGCAAATTATAATCTTCTCACAAATTATTTTTTCTTCCAACTTTTCACCGCACATCAATATTTGATTAACAATTTCAATGACTCTAGAAGAAAACTCATTCAATGTTTCTTTATCTTTCATATGTAGATATTCAAAATCTCTTCTATATGATTGAAATTTCAACTCTGTTACCTTCTTGTTTCCTCCATACTCCTTTTGAAGAATATCCCAAGCTTCTTTAGCTTTAGGAAAATGAATTACTCTTGGTAGAATAGTGTCTCCAACTCCTTGCTGAATGTACATGGATTCTTTAGCATTCTTCTTCCTACTCTCCTTAAGTAAATCCTTTTTTTCTTTTTCTAGAGTTGATGTATCTTCAATTTCATCATACCCGTTTTGAACAATCTCCCAAACATCTTGAGACATGAATAAGGTCTTCATCTTGATGGACCAAAAATCATAATTTTCTCTATGAAAAATTGGGATTGAAGGTTGTTGAATATAAAGGTTTGAGTTGCTAGAACTTGGCATTGATTGGGTTGAAGATTAATTGAAGAAATTGAGTTTTTTCTTTTCTAGATATAGTTTTTGAAATTTTATTTGGTTGTTAATTGTTTTTTATTGAATGAGTGTTGATTTATTTTTTCCTACTACCAAGATCAGATTCGATTTATCTTGGCTCTGATACCAACTGTTGTTTGTTTTGGGGTGATTTTGAGTTGTTTGTGAAGATTTTTGTAATGGTGAAGTGGGAACTCTATTTGGTTCTTCTCACATTCACTGATTTCATTTACTTGAAGATTATTATAATTTGTGTGACTTATTTAATACAAGTTACTAGTTTAAGCATTAAGATACTAATGCTTTTGATGCATAAACTTCTATGTTGAAATGAGCTAACTAATTAATTAAATGCTTATGATAAACACTAGTAACATTAACTAAGAAGTAGAAAATTCTTTTCTTATGTTTCTTTCAATCACTTATAGTAAAACTCTATCTATACATAATCAACAATACATGGCTATTTATAGCTAAATGAAAGGTATCAATGGTGAGACACTTGTATCAATTAGGAAAATGGTGAGAACAAGTGTCCCTTTGAAGTGGCAATATAATCAATGTTTATGCCACTAAATTATTCTTCATGTGACACATTTCATTTTTCTAGAAATTCTTAGGACACTTCATAGGACATGTGTACACATACTTCATTGTTTTATAAATGTTGGGACACATGTATATACAATAAAGATAATATTCTTTTTTTTTTGTTCTCTTTCTTCACTTGGTCAATATAAGACCCAAGGGAAGAGTTACATGTGGACTATTCTTGTCCATACAACTTCTACTAAAACAAATGCAGTCTAGTGTCATGACAATAAAGCTTCTGGGGCATGACACTACTGTTACATGAGAAGAGAGAATGGCTCTTGGATATTTTAGATGTTTTAGATACGATCCAGTGTCATGACAATAATTCTTTAGCTCATGACATTTCTGGAACATGACATTAACTCTCAACAATGTTAACTATCATATTTTTTTTTGATACTAAGTGATTTATCGTTTGCTTGTTATTGTTTGGATATAGTCAAATTTAGCAGATGTTGGAGATGATTGGGAGGAGGGATTCTCATTGACGTGCATGTTTTCTCACCTAAAGTTTGTCGAGATTACTGAGGTGGTAGGATGTGATAATGAACTCAAATTTCTGAGGTTTTTGTTGAAATACTCAATGGCTTTGGAGAAAGTGAATCTGTTCTTTCAGTCTACTAGTGACTTGCTTGATAAAGGGAGATAACTAAGGCGATTTAAGAGGAATGTAAGGGTACTTCCGGCAGCTTCTTCAAATATCCAAATGAACTTTATCTAACCTTTGAAGATGACATTGCGAGCGTACTAGATTGAGAGATATGAAGCTATTTATGAGCAAGCTGAGACCATTTCCACTAGCTTAATTCAGGTTTCACATATTCTTTCTTTTAACTTTTCGAACTATTTTTCATAGATCTTCCACGAGTCACAATTTCTTTTCGAGAATGCAAACTACTTACGAAGATTTTGTTGCGGTGCACTGCTAATATGCTCAAACAAATTTTTAACCTATTTACTTTGATTTGTTATTTTATGAGGTGAAAGTAACACAGCCCCAGCATTTTAAATGCTGGAAAACACATTTGACTTGGGTACTTCACAAATTTTCTACTATGTATAAATCTAGGCTAAGCATGGTGCTGTCGTGTTCGAAGAAAAACAACCCCGAAGCAGAGAAATAGAAGAACAGGAATGGGCAATGGCCTTGCAAAGTAGTATTGCAGTGATTTTGAATCCCGGAATGGTACGTGATGTGATACCTGCTGGACTAGTTCTTTGTGGTTCTGTTAAGGACCACACTGCGCCGTGGAGCATTAATCTACTTTCTCTATATCGCATGACACAAAACCAGAAGAGTATATTTTTCAATACAAAGGCAGTTTTAGGAACGGTGGTACTTCCACGTTTGCCATAAATTAACCAAATTAAAGCAGTGAAAATATCACTTTTTCTGAAACAAAGTATTAAACTATTTATTTTAGGCCATGCTTGGTTCCATGGAGTGACAAGTTCATAGGCTTTTCCATTTCCAGTACTGGAAAGTAATATTTTAAAGTCAACGTGCTGTGTATGACCTAGTAACCTCTTTTTCCCTTTCTTGTAAGAAGTAAACTGGAAATCATCCAAACAGATCGAAATCAAACTTGAAAGAAATTTCACATTGAATCGTTAATCAAAATGTTTGAAATGTGCATAAGTTGCCAATTAGTGAAAAAACAACGCCCCATGAATTTCTAGGTAACAAATGAGTTTCTATAACAAATTCAAGATTTAAAAAACCTTGTGGGTAGTTTCGATACAGGTTAGAATCATGAATTCTTGCCACCGAAATTATTAATAGTAAGCTGCTCCAACTGCAATTTGCAAATCATTTTCAAGTGTCACTGGCACTTCCACCGCGTGCATCAACTAATCCTTGCAAGTTGCCGAATCGACGAGCCAAGCGGGATCGGCCACTCGTCATTTCTTCATCAATTCTCATTTCTGGATCACCATTAAAATTAAAATAATTATTTTTGGTCTACCAAAGTACTAGAATCGAGACATAGGAAATTTGGCTAACACACAAATCTGTTGAAAATTGTAGCCAACGACCGTCCGATATGCCTGGCAAATAGTATATTTCCGTTGAAGTCTCCTGGCACTAACATTGCTGTCGGCTCTCTTCCGAGGGACACTCCCTAAACAGCCTAGGTTGGCCTTATAGCTCCATTGATAGTCGTGTAATATGGACATGCTAGGGAGATGCCGGTTTTACATCCCAAAGTTTGACATATTTGTTTGGCATGCATCTAAGCACTGCTGCACGGGTTTGAACTTTTGGAGTCTTGGTAGCATGACACTCCAAAATACACGATGGAATGGACGTGGCCCGTGGGGATAAGAAAGAGAAATCTAGCTTCTTTTTTTTTTTGTTCTTAAGCTAGAAATCTAGCTTTCCGAAGGGCGTGTTAGAGACGAATATACTTGATTTCTCCGTCAATCAGTTTGACTGCTGTTGCTTGATGAATGGTGCTCAAGTGGTCATTTCAGTTATTACTTGCACAAATGCCAAAACGAGACCCGTAGGCTTTAACGGGGTTGACTCGCAACCCCGTTAAACTCATCACATGTGATATTTTTGGCCAAGGATTTCTATTTTATTGTCCAAAATTTAAAATTTCCCAATTTAGCTAGGCACAGCAATTTCCATCTAGTCTCCCTGTTTCTAACTTTTTCTGTCGGCCGGGTGACCCCAAAAAGACACTACTTTTACTCACTCAAAAGCTGTCAATCATTTGGTAGCCATCACTTTTGATCACTAGTTTGTAAAAATGGTACACTTATTACCTGTCTGGATATCATTTCTGAATTTATTTTTTTCCATCGAGAAACAAAAAAAAATCCGAAATTAGTTTGGGATGCTCCTAAGGGTGTCAATGGCGGAACTGGTAGATTACTCGGAGTGTCCGGCCACCCCAAAAGCCAAAATCTGATGGATCATCAGCTAATGAGCACCCGGTATAACGGTATAACGAAACGAGTTCACATCGTAGTCAGTGTCAAGGTTTTAAAAACGTCCGTTTTTACCGAAAAAAACATCCGTTAAAACGGTCACACCCATATACCGTGGCCGTGAGGGTCCCCGAACCCCGTGCCTTTATTAGGCCGATAAATAGGAAAAAACGGCAGTTTTATAGTACCGTTTTTCCGTTTTCATACACGTTATAACCGTTTTTCTAAAATTAGTTTGAATGTTTTTTTCTTCTAAATAACATTTTAACGTGCGTTTTTTAGAACTGTTTTCCCGTTATCATGCACGTTATAACCGTGTAAATAACTTTCTTTGATTTTTTTTTTTCTCTAGATTGAAAGCTGAAAACTTCGAATTAATTTTTTTTTAAATGATACAAGGAAACTAACTACATGATTAAAAACTTCAAATTTAAAAAACATAGGATTGTTAAACTAGTATTCATCATTTAAAAAGCTACGCGAACCAACTACGAGCACCACATCTTTTCAAGTATTCTTTATTTTGTCGACGATTCCTTTTCACATCATAGTCATCGTTGTCGGGGTACTGGCTATCTTCGTTTGCATAAGTATCATCATCATCATAACCATCATTATCGTTATCATAACCTCCTTCAGTATCATCATTATTGTTACCTACTTCATTACTATTATCAATATTAGAATTATATCCTTCGTTCATATGTTGAACACCATGGTCAGAGCGATTGGAAGTGTAACGAGAATCACATGTTGGATTCACATTCTCATAACATTGTGTATTATCTCCAAATGAAAGATTACCTAAGTCATAAACAAAGTCACTCACCGGTAACCTTTCGTATGGGATTTGAACTTCAGGATCATGTCAGTTGTATGGTAGAGGGACATGCTCTGGATTAGTAACGGCCTCCTCTTATAGCATATTTAACCACTGTTCTTCTTAAGGTAAAACTGGTGTTTCATCTTCCCCCACTACCCATTCAAGCATATTGTCATCCCTCAGTAGACTATGAACGTCGTAAACATCAATGTTATGTCTCCTTGCTTTACCTTTAATTCTTTGTTGCTCCAACTTCAAATTGTACTGGACATACAACAGATCATTTAATCTCGATGAAAGTAAACGATTGCGTAGTTTGGTGTGGATTCTTTCAAACACACTCCAATTCCTCTCTGATCCAGACGATGTATTTGTTTGACTTAATATCTTTATTGCAATCTTTTGGAGGAATGGATACTCAACACCATAAGATAACCACCAACTTACAGGATCACCATGTTGAGTTGCAATACGTGCTGATGGTGATCCAAATTGACCTTGCATCATTCGCATTCTTCATGCCTACAAAGAAAAGTACAATTGTTACTAGAAATTAAAATTACTTAATTATACATATTTGGAGATAATATTAGTAATTTTGTACCTCTAACATGCATTTTGCTTGTTCTTGCGGGCCACTAACCATTTTTGATATAACTTCAGTAAGACAAATTTGCGGCTCAGAAATTTCATTATTGATTAGATTAGTTGATGGGTTAAAGATGTAATAAGGATTGAGAAAACACGATGCAGCATGAAGAGGAGAACTCAACTGACTTTTCCATCGTTTCTTTATTACACCCACGATAGAAGCATTTCGATTTGATCCCAATCCTATTTGTATAGTTTCCACACATGTAGCAAGTGCATGGAATAAATAGCCCATGGTGGGTTTGTCTGAGTCCAAGAAATGAATCATTTTCAATAAAGGACCAACCATTATGCAGGAATTTTGACACTTCGTCCAGAACATCTCATTTGAAATAATATTCTTCACTTGTCTAGCTTGCTTAGTTTTTGCCTCATCCGATTTCAGAAATTCCTTGTCCAGAAATAGGCTCTCGATAGCATTTCTTATACTAACACTAATCAAATAAAATGGTAGTATTAGAATTTCTTAATGATATAGGTCATCTATTAGTTGGACAAAATTTAAAAATTAATAGGACATCTATTTAGGGACGTATGGAGTATTAAAAAATTAAAATACGTTGTAACAACGTTTTTTAGACTCGTTATTCCGTTTTCACGCACGTTATAACTGTTACATAGGGAATTCAGATCCAAATTTTATTTTTTTCCTATGTAACCGTTACAACGCCCGTTATTTTCAAAAAACGTCCAAAAAACGCGTTTTTTTACTATATAACGCGTTTTTTGCCCGAAACGTGCTCACACCTGTGAAAACGCATTATAACGGTCACGCCTAGTGCCCGTGACCTGAGCCGTGACCCGTTTTTCAAACCTTGGTCAGTGTAGTAGTAGGGTTGATGAAGTATGAAGTGGGGGGAAATAATGTGCTTAATTTAATTACACTAGTACAAATTGTAAAGGACAGAAATAAGAAGAAAGAAATCCAGCTCTCAGCCTTTCTTTTTTTTTCGAAAAAGAAAGAAAAAAAAGGCGTGTTAGCGTCCTGGATATTGCAGCTGTAAATTTCATTCAAGTCTCCTCCAACGAACATTTTATCCCCAAAGGACACTCCTCTTAATAGCCTAGGCTGGCCTTAACTCATTTGACAGCGATGTAATATGGCATTAGATGGTTGTAAAAGTTAAATACTTGGCTATATAATTTTTCATAACCAACTCAAAACTACGTTTTAAAAATATTTTTTCCATTAAGACCAAGCATTATGGTGCCCTATTTTTCTTCCGTATCCCAGATCATATGTAGGGAAAATTAAAAAGTCCATCCATTATGATCTCCCATATCTTTATATAAGTAGGGATATCCCTTCCCTACTACTCAAAGTAGATCAGTAAAACTCTGCTTTACGAATACTTAATTTCCGTTTTTCAGTGGAAATGGATACTTAGTATCCGTGATTTTTAATACGGAAACTGGATATTTGTTTCTTGTTTTCTTAGTTTTACCCTAAAGCTTTACTTTTTTTTTTTTAATTTACTAAATACTAAAACTCTTTTTTTACTTATTATATCTCCTTTTACCTATTATATTTTACACTAAATTATTTTTTTTACCAATACAAATATTCCAAAGTAAAAAAAGAAATTGGGTAAGAAAGCGGACACTCAGTTTCGGTTTGGCACTACTCACACATAAACTCATGTAAAAAAGGGATAAAAGAACATCATAGTGAGGTCGTCTTCCGTGTGATTTCCCTTCCCTACATATGAGATAGGGAAGGGATGCCCTACACCATACTGCTTGGAATTTCTCCAGAATGATGCACGATGACTCTTCCATATGGTGTCACGATTCAGGCATCCGTCGGTTGTAATCAATTAAAGAAATACTAGGCTAAAAATACGCAAATACGGATAATATATTGTCTTAGTCAGTGTGTAGGGTAACGAAGTAAGAAAGGGGGCAGGAATAATCACCTTTAAAAAGTAGCCGACACATGCATAATGTACCAACTGCCACTGGTATGGGTTAAAATGGATAGGGAATAAGACAGAGAAGTGTAGCTCTCGGAAGGGCGTGTTAGAGAAGAAAATTCTTGATTTCACCCTCTTAGAACTTGACTACTGTTGCTTGATTAATCAACTGACATATGCTGCTCAACTGGTCATTCTCATTCATTTGGTTTTGTTTGCACAAATGTCCGGATGAGAATTTTACTCGCAACTCGTTGAAGCTCTAGTGTTATGGTTTTGTATCCCGAAGAGTCGATGACCCTTAAATGGAATGACTCTTAATAATGGCCCACTACAAGTATAGTTCTTACCACATCATGGTAATTGTCTCATCTTCAAACTCCCGGGAGATTTTCTGCGAAAGTGTAACCCGGCAGCACAATGGTTTCTGTGAATAAGACTTCATTCACTTGCATTTGAGCCTTATAAGTTTGCAATTATGCAAACAGCCAACACATCAGGTCAATCAGCGGAAGTCTTTACAGCCTTCTTTTCACTTCTCTAAACTCATCAAATGCACCACATAATACATTCAATCTTTGCCATACTTTACCAACAACAATCATCCAACCAATAACACTTAGAATATGACACAATCAACTCTTTTCATTGCATCAAAGGGAAGAAATACAAAACTTGCCCTCTTGGGGATTTACACAGACTTGTTCACCCTTGAACCAAGTCTAAGTCTTACAAAAACTCTCTTATTCACTCACATATGCAAACTTCACTCTAACATATGCTCTCTATGCAAGCCTGCCGAATTTTCCCCTCCTTAGGACTAATTATACAGCAGCTTTGCTTGGCCAAACCGTGCACAACCGTTGTACACGCATGGGACAGCCATCTATCCCTTGGAGCAGTTCTGTAACCGCCAACAAATGTGCCTACTGGCCAGTTCTCTTCTAACTCGTGCCAATCATCCAACACCTGTTCTCTAGAAGTTAGAACTCTTTCTCCCACGTTTATAAACTCATTTATAACCGTTCTACTTTATCACTCGTCATTGGCATGATTGTGAAGTTCATAACCAACTTGTAACCGTCACTTGAGCCGTATTGCGCCACCTTTTTTGGCATACTGTATCCTGCCTTGCGCCAACGTTCATCCCTATTGGCCCCGCATGCTTATCATTCTAAACTCATGCACGGACAATTCTCAAGCATCAAACATCGAGACCATCTCCTTAAGCTCACTTTAGTTACTCATGCGTCATATATGTTTCACTACGCCAATTAGCTTGACAACAACAATGCAATTCTTGCATTGTTCAAGCTTTGGCCAGCCTTGAACTAATGCCATAAACTAAATCTTAATCTATTTCACTCTTCTTGCATCATCTTTGGGTTTGGGCCAACTCAATTCCACGGACATGCCTTGATGCCAACATCGCATGTTGCATCTATCACTTTGGCTTCGTCTTTCCTTTTCCTCAATGAAGCCTTATTGTGTCGGCCAATAAGATGCATTCCTTAGCCAAATATGTTTACAACGTAATGTTGCACTTGCACTACATTTTCCTTGTAGGTTTATGCCATCCTCAGCACTTAACAGTCTATACAGTAATACCGCTATTATGGCTTGCGTTGAGCTATTAATGATGTTATTTATCTTCAGAAACGAGAGGGATATCAATGCCATCTGCACTGAAATCGATGGTTATATCACCAAGATCACCATACTCCTCAAGTTGATCAAACGTACCTGGTAGTTCTACGTCGATCATCATGCCATTAGAACTCATTTCTAATGCAATACTCTGAAAATAATGTGCCATTTACTTTCTTACAGGAAAATAGATTTAGGGGGAAAGAAACACTAGTATATTATCTAACAAATACACTCGAACTGTGTATTAAACAAAGCTCTGATACCCGAATTGTCACACCTTCAAACTCCTCAGAGATTTTCTGCGAAAGTGTAACCCGACAGCACAATGGTTCTGTGAATAAGACTTCACCCACTTGCACTTCAGCCTTATAAGTTTGCACCTATGCAAACATACAACACATCAGGTCAATCAGTGGAAGTCTTTACATCCTTCTTTTCACTTCTCTAAACTCATCAAATGCAGCCCATAATACATTCAATCTTTGCCATACTTTACCAACAACGATCATCCAACCAAGAACACTTAGAATATGACACAATCAACTCTTTATATTGCATCAAAGGGAAGAAATACAAAACTTGCCCACTTTGGGACTTACACAGACTTGTTCACCCTTGAACCAAGTCTACGTCTTACAAAAACTTTATTATTCACTCTCATATGAAAACTTCACTCTCACATATGCTCTCTATGCAAGCCTGCCGAATTTTCCCCTCCTTAGGACTATTTATACAGCAGATTTTCTTGGCCAAACCTTGCACAACCATTGTACACGCATGGGACATCCATCTGTCCCATAGAGCAGCTCTATAACCGCCAATAACTGTGCCAACTGGCAAGTTCTCTTCTAACTCGCTCCAATAATCCAACACCTATTCTCTAGCAGTTAAAACACTTGTTCCTACGTTTAGAAACTCCTTTATAACCATTCTACTTCATCACGCGTCATTGGCATGCTTGTGAAGTTCATAACCAACTTTTAACCGTCACTTGAGCCATATTGCGCCACCTGTTTTGGCATACTGGATTCTGCCTTGCGCCAACGTTCATCCCTCTTGGCCCTGCAAGCTTATCATTATAAACTCATGAACGGACAATTCTCAAGTATCAAACATCGATGCCATCTCCTTAAGCTCACTCTAGTTACTCATGCGTCATATATGTTTAACTACGCCAATTATCTTGACAAAAACAATGCAACTCTTGCATTACTAACTTGTTTGCATTGTTCAATCTTTGTCCAGCCTTGAAATAATGCCATAGAATAAATCTTAGTCTATTTCACTCTTCTTGCATCATCTTTGGGTTTTGGCCAACTCAATTCCGCGGACATGCCTTGATGCCAACATCGCATGTTGCATCTATCACTTTGGCCTCGTCTTGCCTTATCCTCAATGAAGCCTTATTGCGTCGGACAATAAGCTTCATTCCTTAGCCAAATATGTTTACAATGTAATGCTTCACTTGCACTACATTGTCCTTGTGGGTTTATGCCATCCTCAGCACTTAACAGTTTATACAGTAATACCGCTATTATGGCTTGCGTTGCGCTATTAATGATGTTCTTTATCTTCAGAAACGAGAGGGATATCAATTCCATCTGCACTGAAATCGATGGTTATATCACCAAGATCACCATACTCCTTAAGTTGATCAAACGTACCATGTAGTTCTTCGTAGATCATCATGCCATTAGAACTCATTGCTAATGCAACACTCTGAAAATAATGTGCCATTTACTTGCTTACAAGAAAATAGCTTTAGAGGGAAAGAAGCACTAGTGTATTATCTAACAAATACACTCGAACTGTGTACCAAACAAAGCTCTGATACCAGAATTGTCACACCTTCAAACTCCCAGAGATTTTCTGCGAAAGTGTAACCCGACAGCACAATGGTTCTGTGAATAAGACTTCAACCACTTGCACTTCAGCCTTATAAGTTTGCACCTATGCAAACAGAAAACACATCAGGTCAATCAGCGGAAGTCTTTATAGCCTTATTTTCGTTTCTCTAAACTCATCAAATGCACCCCATAATACATTCAATCTTTGCCATACTTTACCAACAACGATCAGCCAACCAAGAACACTTAGAATATGACACAATCAACTCTTTTTATTGCATTAAAGGGAAGAAATACAAAACTTTCACACTTGGGGACTTACACAGACTTGTTCACCCTTGAACCAAGTCTAAGTCTTACAAAATCTTTCTTATTCACTTACATATGCAAACTTCACTCTCACATATGCTCTCTATGCAAGCCTACCGAATTTCCCCCTCCTTAGGACCATTTATACAGCAGATTTGCTTGGCCAAACCATGCACAACCGTTGTACACGCATTGGACAGCCATCTGTCCCATAGAGCAGTTCTATAACCGCCAATAACTGTGCCAACTGGCCAGTTCCCTTCTAACTCGCGCCAATAATCCAACACCTATTCTCTAGCAGTTAAAACTCTTTCTCCCACGTTTATAAAATCCTTTATAACCGTTCTACTTCATCACGCGTCATTGGCATGCTTGTGAAGTTCATAACCAACTTGTAACCATCACTTAAGCCATATTGATCCACCTGTTTTGGCATACTGGATTCTGCCTTGCGCCAACGTTCAGCCCTCTTGGCCCTGCATGCTTATCATTATAAACTCATGCACGGACAATTCTCAATCATCAAACATCGAGGCCATCTCCTTAATCTCACTCTAGTTACTCATGCGTCATATATGTTTCACTACGCCAATTAGCTTGACAACAGCAATGCAACTCTTGCACTACTAACTTGTTTGCATTGTTCAAGCTTTGGCCAGCCTTGAACTAATGCCATAGACTAACTCTTAGTATATTTCACTCTTCTTGCATCATCCTTGAGTTTGGGCCAACTCAATTCCATGGACATGCCTTGATGCCAACATCGCATGTTGCATTTATCACTTTGGCCTCGTCTTGCCTTCTCCTCAATGAAGCCTTGTTGTGTCGGCCAATAAGCTTCATTCCTTAGATAAATATGTTTACAATGTAATGTTTCACTTGCACTACAATGGACCTGTGGGTTTATGCCATCCTCAACACTTAACAGTCTATACAGTAATACCGTTATTATGGCTTCATACTAACTTGGCCTGCAACTCTGTAACGCGTCATCATTATGCGTCACTTGCAGCCATGTCATAGTAATTTAGGAACCCACAATTGGGGGATAGTTTTATTAATTTGGGGATATGAATTACTTCCCCCAACCAGGGGTGGCTAATAAGGGGTAACTTTTGATTATGAAAATACCAAAATACCCTTTCCATAATTAAAATCCTTTATGAAAAGATTGTTATACCCTTTCCCATAAAATATTAAAATCAAAAACCAAAACATTTTATCCCCCCATTTCAGTTTTGTGCCGGCACAGTTAGGTTAGGTTTTTTTTTTGTTTCTTCATCTTCTTCATCTTCTTCATCGTTCTTCATCGACGATTAATCGTTAAATCAAAAGTTTCTTCGTCGATTAACCTACCTACCCAAATCATAACCATGGCTCCACGAAAGAAAGTAAAAGCCAAACCGAAAACCAAATCGATTTCTCAACAGAAACACGAACAAAGAATTAGTTTGATTGATGAAGAACAAGAAGAGGTCCAGCCGGCGAACTCGGACGATCAAACACTCGCACTCATGGCTTCTTTGAGAAGGTTAGTGATTTTGAACTCGTTTATGATTGTTTTAATTGATTTATAGAAATGGGTTTAGGTTAGAATCGCAAAACAAAGCTAAAACAGTCGAGGTTGACAGAGTGCCGGCATTGAATCTTGGATGAATACCACGCCAGTTTTGAGTACCGGCATTCAATATGGGATGAATATCATACCAGTATCAATTCCTAAAAGTGAATGTGTAGTTCCGGCATCCAAATAGGGTTGAATACCATACCGGTTTTATGTACCGACATTGATTAATTGTAATTCGTGTATGCCGAAAGTAAGCTTAGAACACACAGGAACATTCTGTAGTTTGACACCAGTACCGGCATTGAATCTAGATTTCTTGCAAACACAAAGTTAAAGGTTGTCACCTTCCTAACATTGATGACATATTACCCGACCTCGAACGTGGTAAAATTTGGGGTGAAGCTCCGAAACCGAAAGTACTATTTGGATACAAGCACTCTTAAGCTCGTATTATCTATCAAACATATGTAAGCATATTTTATTTTGTGAATATGTATTGTTTTGTATTTATGTGAAATCTCTTAATCGTATTATCTTCTAATTGTAGGATCATACTAAGGCTGTTCGTGTCTGCCGAAACCAAGCCGCTGCCCATTGGGATTTGTCGATGGAGCATGATGATGTGCAAACAATAGTAAGGGAATCTGGTCTGTATGGTTTGGTGGAAAATTATTTGAAGCCAGATATTGTGACTGTCAATTTCTTCGTTGAACGCTACAATGGTGAAACTGATACAATGCACTTCCCGTGGTGAGAGATGACCTTGATCCCAGATGATGCTCAAAACATTCTAGGCTTGAACGTAATCGGAAAGTCAATTGCAGAAGGAGTTGAGTGTTTGGACCTTGATTGGTCGAAGCTGCACGCTTTGACTAACAAGATGTTTGGTTGGGACTTCAAAACTTCAACGGAGAGCTTTCATTGTTCCCGGTCTAGTAAGACGAAGACATTCAAGCTGACGATGCTTAAGAAGAGGTTTGAAAATACAAAGCAAAGAAGTTTGGAAGATGGATGGGACCCTGCACAGATTCGATATACCGCCGCTGCATACCTGTTATACATCATGGGCACTAGGGCATTCCCCGACACTAATGGCAACAGGGTAAGTGCAAACTTTCTTCAGTACCTGGACCTGTTGGAAGATGTTTATATCTATTCTTGGGGCACCGTGGTAATGGCCCATCTGATGGCGGAGATGGGAAGGGACGCTTTGGCTAAAACAAACCAATTTGTCGGGAATTTCACTCTATTGCAGGTAAAAATATTTTCTTAACTTATTTTCTTATATATATTGTTCATATGTATATATTCATCATGAACTTAGAATAAAAATTTACTGTTTCACATTGAAATAGGTGTGGTGTTATGAACACTTCCCAACTTTGTTCAAGAATTTCCCTTTCTTGAAGACCATTGAGTGTCCCGAACCCGATGCTCCTAGAGCTAAGAAGTTCGAGTATAACAGCATTACAAAGCCCGGTAATAAAGGTCGACTGATCGAGATGAGATTGGCTCTCGAATAAATGAGTAGAGAAGACATTGTGTTTGAACCATATAAGGAGGATAGAGAAAACCATCAACTTTTGAAGTTTGGTAACGTTGCATTTTACAATGGCCCGTTGTTCCACCCAAAAGGATATATCATGGCTGATCTATGCCGTGTGATGCGCCAACATGGATTTAAGCAATTATCCCGTTATTGGTCGATCTCTGTTGATAATTATCGTCTTTACATTTCTCGGTGCAATTCAACTCCCAACAAGTTGCATGTAGTGTATGATCCGGAACCGGAACCAACACATTGGAGGGACAGAGAGCCACGACGTTTGGTAGATATTAGTAAGTGGGATATTGCGAAAAATGGTGATGAAGATGATAACGCTTACATGGAAGATTACCTGGAATGGTCACATCCGTATGTCGTGCGCCCTCCCTCCGTCGAAGTTCCTCCAAAGAAAAAACCTCCTGCTGAAACTATTACACCTCCACCACCTACGACGGCCCAACTTCATAAGACTATTGGATTGCTAGTAAGTTTTATTAATTGCTTAGTTGTTTAATGTGAACATAATGTTATATATTAGTAGATATTAATTATGTGTTTATGTATTAAACTAGCGCCGTCGGGTTCGCAACTTGAAGAAGATGTTTGGTTGCAAGTACGATGAAGGAGTGGTGCTCTCCCTTGAAGAAATCAAGGAAGTCAAGCAAAAGCTTGATAGAATTGAAGAAACCGACCCTAGTGCAAAAGCTTTGTTTGGAGAAACGAGGAAGGTGCCCGCCAACAAGAAACTAAAGACCAAGTGAACAATGGGTGGTTATTGTAATTGTGTTGAACATGTCTCGATTCAACTTGTTTTCGTTTGAACAATGGGTGGTTATTTTAATGTGTTTAACTCTTTAGTTATTTGGTTTGCAATTGTGTTGAACATGTCTGGATTTCTATGAAAAAAATTAAACACACTAACACCGGCGTCCTTTAAATTTTTAAATCAATGTCGGCTCTATAGTGCCGGCATTGAAATTGTCTCTAATTCTATACCGGCATAAGAAGTTAAAAAATTTCATGTTCCTGTGTAGATTTTGACAACTACCGGTATAGTAATTTTTTATAATTCAATGCCGGTATTGTAATTTTAGTCCTTACTCCCTTCTTGACAGAAAACCGGCATGGATATGTTGGTTCAATCAATGCCGGTACGCTTCTAAAAATTTATTTCAGCTATTATTTTATTTCATTCCTAAGTAATCTATTACATTGGATTGGTTCTTTTTAATTAAAACATGATAGAAACCATTCAATGGATTGCATGTTGTTAGAGATAATCTATTTCCATCCCTTTTCAACAATTGCGGAACCTTTGAGCCTTTCCCGAATCTGTTCGAAGACATCGTCCGGGATTGGGGTATCAAGGATCATCTTCACTTGTTCTTATTATTTTTCAACATATTCATTTCCCTTCATATAACACCCATCACACCCATCCATAGGCTTGCATTGGCCCTTGTGGTTTTCTCTTGACTCTGCTAGGTCAACAACTTTGTAAAACCATTGAAACTCATCGCACTTTGGGTGATTCAAACACCTTATAAACATTCTTCCATTTTCAGCATCATCAGTTTTTGCAATCCAAAACCGGCGTGTCCCATCACAGCTTCTGCACTTTGAATAAATAAAAAGGAAGTCCATTGCTAGATGAGATGGTGACTTACAAATTTGACACTTGCAATGATGACTCTGTAACATAAAATTATATTAGTTATGCGTCATTGTAGTGAACATTGTATTGTTAGTAATGATTAATCTACTTACTTTGCAAATAGAGCTAATTGATGAATCTCCCATCGATTTGTGAAGCTTTAACCGTGCTTGATTTGTTGAGAGAAGGATTTATGTTATTTTGTGTGTGGTTTGTATAGATTTTCGCCAAGGAATGGGGGTATTATATACAAATGATTCTCCAACGGTCTTATTTTCAAAAAAACTAGCCGTTTTCTTTTTGGAATTCACCTATACCGGCATAGTCGATATTGAAGATTCAATGCCGGTATAGGTTAAATATTTTCCTGAATCTCTGTGAATGAAAACCGGCATTGTAATCTTATGGAAATCAAAACCGGTATTCTGTACCGGTATGGTTGTTCACAATGACATCAATTCCGGTTCTGGTTATTTTCAAAAAAACTAGTCGTTGAGGTTTCTCACTATATAAAGAGAGATAATACTTGGACCCAAAAGTCCCAAACCGTTGTGTTCTTATATATCTCCTTTAGCCTCTTAACTTAGAAACCATCCACCCTAGAATAATCATCTATAAATAACTTAGTATAGTACCTAACCCGTCATTCAACAAATGGCATCGTTTGACTCGGAGGAAGATTTAGCAATCACCCAAGCATGGTATGCCGAAACTCGTCCTTCAATTATAGATAACAGCACGAGGGATTCCATGTGGTTGAAGATTTTTAACAAATTTGTTCACGACTATGGTAACCCAAAACGAAGAAGTGCTAAACAAATTGAGGAACGACACGACATCATCCTAAATGCGGTGGTTGAGTATCTAAAATTGAAACACCGAATTCATCAAGCTAACCACAATAGATTGTCTCCTCAACAACTTGTAAGTATTTTGTATGATTAATTCGACATAATTAACTATTTTGGAATTCGTATGTAACAACCATAATGTGTGCATTGTTTTTGTAGCATGAAGCCGTGAAAACGCGTTACTTACAAGAAAAGAGAGAACCATTCTTGTTTGAAGCCAACGCCAACCACATTGTAACCAAAGTCACGGAGTTCCGCCAGCTGGGTGAATCGGAGACGGATTCTTCTTAATAATATTGATAGTTTAGTGGTAATTTCTTAGGTTTTTTAGTGGATAGATATCTATGTAAACCCGTTAACCAATGCCGGCGTAGTATTAATATATATTTGAATGCCGGTAGTAGGTGCCTAATTTTTTGTTATTCCTGTGTACAATTTACGTATTTCCGGCATAGAGTTTTGAATAAAAAAAATTGCCGGTACATAGTGCCGGCATAATCGTAAACCATATATCAATGCCGGTACGTCATAATCAATGCCCAACGGCTATTTTTTCAAACTATAAACCTGTAAAGTAAAATGCGCGTAGATTTGAGGTTACCAACAATGCCGGTACCATAAAGTGGAAAAGAGTCGTTGTGTACTCATCTATTTAAAGTGGCTACACCTATTGCAGTTGATACATTTCTATGATGGCAAAAAAAAAAACTGGCTACCGATTTCAGAGAATATTTATATGAAAGAAGAGTCTCAACTCCGGTAGGGAATCAATCATCATCCACCACCAACTCAATTCCCATGATACTAGAAAAACTTAGAAGGAAGGACCAAACCACCATGTCAATTGCCGCAATGGAAGAAGAGATACTTATAAGGAAAAGAGAAGAAGAAGGGGTAGCAAAGGAAGATTACTATCGCGAAGAAACAAAGATAATATACGAACGTGTAAAACAATCGAAGATTGAAGCGGATGTTGAGGAAGAAACCAAATGGATCAAAAATTACTACATAATATCTGATTTCCAAGAAGATCACCGCCCTCCAAACCTTTTTTGGGGTCTTGTTGTGGATGGTCCTTATATGCGGGAGTTCGTGGAAGATAAGTGCAAAAAACGTAAAATAGTTTACGGGGATGAGTTTGTATCGCATCGGACTACTGCCCTCATAAAATTATGTCGCAAATACAACGAGTTTCTCGCAAGATACCGAGACAATAGGTTTGAAGCTCATGCCGCATACACCAAGTGGAGAAAAGAGCCTTTTAGGCATTTCGAAGCCGCTTTGTTTGTTGAATCTCGTACCAAGAAATGATGTTAGTAGCAATTACCTTGAGGTCTTTTATTTTAGGTGTAAGGTTGTTCAAGTGTTTAATGCTTTTATGTCTATTTCCTTATGATTAATATGAAATTTCTTTGGTTTGTGGTTAATGTTGTTTATTTCATCAAGTTTCATTCACATACCCACTAGTGGAGAAGGGGGTTTTAATGACCCACATCCTCGACCCTCAATAGCGGTCAACGGACCGTGGACCGATCAAGACGGTCGTAGATATAATAAATTTCCGGAGCACAATTTAGAGCGTTAAAAACGGTCGTTGTATAAATTTTTTAATTACGATTATATCCCCGAGTCATCAACCCACACCGCGACTGCTTTACCAAGTTGAATCACTGCAACTTTTCTTAAGCGGGACCCTCCTTTTCTCACCTCGTTATTATCGATGCAATAAATATTATGGAGACTGTGAAAATGACCATATTACCCTTATTGGAAATAAGTGCAATAAATATTATGGAGACTGTGAAAATGATTAGACTACCCTTATCGAAAATAAGTAAAGTAAATATTACACACTTTGAAAATGACCATATTACCCTTACTGGAAATAAGTGCAATAAATATTATGCAGACAGTGAAAATGACCAGACTATCTTTTCTTTTCTTTTTTTGATAGCAATAAAATATTATGCAGACGGTGAAAATGACCAGACTATCAAATTAAGTGTAATAATTAAAGTAAATATTACAGACTGAGAAAATAATCATATTACCCTTATTAGAAATAAGTGCAATAAATATTATGTAGACTGTGAAAATGACCAAACTACCCTTATTGAAAATAAATAAAGTAAACATTACATACTGCGAAAATGACCATATTACCCTTATTGGAAATAAGTGCAATAAATATTATGGAGACTGTGAGAATGACCAGACTACCCTTATTAAAAATAAATAAAGTAAATATTACATACTGTGAAAATGAACATATGGGCACGGGATTGGTTATGAAAATAAAAATCCGCTGTCTATAGGTGCGAGGTTGGTTTTAGTTAATACGCGCCCAAACCCGCCCAAGTGCATCCCTAAGCATGGCTTCTTTCTATGGCGGGACCCGCTTTCTATGTTAAAGTTTACTTAGTCTCCCCACTAAAATCCTTATCTTTATTTTTTTTCCTCTCTTTCCGTCGTTTCGCTCTTTGAAGCTCTTCTTTCACTGCCGAGCTTGAAGAAAAATAATTTTCTTTTTATCTCCCAGATCCGCTATCTAAACCATCAGATCTTCATGAACAACCATTCTCTTCTTCATCTCTCCAGACTCCAGATCTGCTATGTTCGATGTAAAACCATTTTCTTTAACCATTTATTCTCTCTTTTCACTATTTGTTCTGTAGATTTTTTTGTTGTTAAGTTTTTGAATATCCTTTGATTTTGTTGTAGGGAGAAGACCAATTATCATCCTCAGTTGAATTCTCGAACAGTTGAAACCGGATTTGGTTATAGTTTCACCTTCACCAACAGTTGAAGAATCAACTGATTTCCTAGAAAAAAAGTCAAATTAATGGTTCATTTTATGATTATGTTTGTCCCTTTACTTCTAATTTTGGTTTAAATGGTTTCATTTTAATTTAATTTTGGGAAAATTTAATGATTTACAGATTTACTTTTGTTTTGGTTTTTTATAGGAAACCACAGTCTCCTGAATCAAAGTAGTAAAGTATTCAAAGCCTTATCGTAAACGATTTTAGCATTTTTCTTCTTTAAATCATCATTCTCCTTCCGATCTTGAGCATCAACTTCATCAGGTATAATTTATTGAAGCTTTTATTTATTTATTATATAAGATTAAGATTTGAATTTCTTACTTTGGGCCAAGGGTTTTCAAATAATCTTTTGTAACCAATTTAATGTTCTTAGTATATATCTGTTGCTCTTGCTTGATATGGGAATTTTTTGATTTGGGAACCATGGAAAACAACTTTACTAATTTTGTTGAAGAGATCTGAGAGATGGGTTTTCAACTTTCCTTCTCCTTTTCATTTAGGTATATTCTTGAATTGATTGAGGTTTGTATTAAGTGGTTGTTACTGCTGTGTTGGTGTTTGTTGTTTATAGATTTTGGTGTGTGTGGTCTGCCCTGGTGGGTATGATATGGTTTTAGATCTGCTAGAGTATCTTCATCCAAGCATGTACCTTTAAAAGATGTTAAAAAACTTGATGTTGAGTTTCATGTATCCCTGTGGAACTTTGAGATTTGTTTACTTTTAATGTTAGGGTTTGTTTGTGTGTATTTGTATGAAGGAATGTCGATGGAATGGAAATTATGGTTCTTGTGAAGTATGGTCCCAATGCTCAACGAATGTAAGTAAAAATTTCATATCTGAGTCTAGATAATTGCACTGTCTGTTATTTTGACTAGAGAGAGTCAGGAATGGTCTAGAAGTCACAGCCCTTGTTGAAGGTATTGCTGATTGTAAACCATTCTAGTTCCAGGTCTCGTGATGAGCATTTTGTGTTGGGATAATAAAAGTCATAGTATGAGTCAGAACCAATATGATGACAGATCGTGGGAGGTGTAATAGAGATTCACGCCACTGCGGTAGGCACCACAGTTTTAGTCCTGATTACTGAAATGGTGGTAGTCGAAGTCGATATGAAGAAGAATGCAGGAGCAGCAGAAGCAAGTCAGCCGGCAGGTGGTGCAGTTTACACATCTTGGATTCTTGTCTTCTATGGCATTGCATTTTATATTGATATCAGTGATGTACCAATGATGGTGCTACTACAATGAAGATGTTGGAAGTTGGACATCCAGCTGCTAAGGTAAAGATGGGTAGATACAACCGGCATCCTTACAATCGTTATTTCCTTGGTTTTTTTATGTTTTCAATTTTTTTACACTCTCTTTTGTGAGTTATATAAGTACTAGTAAATGAGATGGAGCTGGTATGGAATAAATGAGTTGTTGCAATTAGATGTTGTTGATTTCAAGGTTTTTTGTTGAGGCCTTTCTCCTTCTCTACGGCATAGATGGAAAATTATTTCACTTAATCTTTTCTTGATTTTTCTTTTCATCATTTTTTTTGGTTCAACTGCGTGTTTAGGTGTTTTTGATTTTGAGGCTTTTTGATTTCAAGGTTGTTGTTAAGGTCTTTCTTTATATCTATTACAAAAGGGTAAAATTCTTTCACTCAACCTCATCTAATTTTTTTCTTTCATCATGAATATCATGTTAACTTGATAAAAAGTCAGTTGAAACCAACAGCTTGGTCTTACAAATAACAAGATCAAATTTGATTTTTGCCAATTGCTTATCTTTCTCATTGACTTCTGTAGGCAACAAGAAGAATACTGGATGAGTTGAGTGAAAATGTGCAAAGAACTTGAGTCGTGGGGCTCACTTTACTCGAAGAACTTACTTAATAGGTAGCATTTCTGATTGTCATTCCTTAATTAAGGTTGAAATGCTATCTTGATTATAATTTCATATGTTTGTAAAGTATATTAGTGTTCTTGTATGAAATTATTTTAATTTATGGTGTTGTGTGTTGATGTAGGATTAAGGACATGTACAAGCATGTGAATGATGGTTCTTGACTGAAGGCTCCTCTTATTTCCAATGATATTTGCGGGATAATTATGAAGGTGATAATCTGATTTTTTTTTTTTTTGTCAATTTAGTATAGTATATGTGGTTTATGTTCATTCAATTTATATGTATTACACATTACAAGTGAATTAAAAAAATTATCTGTCTCTGTAGGTCTTGGTTTTCCTATATATGATTCTAAATTGGTTTCATTTGGATTCATAATTTGGAAACTGAACAAGACTTGTATTGAAAGAGTATTTGGAAGTGTTTAATCACCTTCAGGCTCCAAGTCAAGACATGATTTAATGGTGTCGTGTTGACATCACCTGTTGTTTTCTGAACTATATTTATGTTGACAGATCTGCTCCTCTTATTGCAGGAAATAACTAGTTCTCTGCAGCCTCTTGACAAAAGTGAATCAGTTCCCAGTATGCTCAAACTGAAAGTATTTCACTTTTACTATCTCATTTGATGTCATTTGATGATTTGTCTTATCATTTCATTGTAGTACATACTTAGTGGAGTTGCTTCTTTCTTACGCTAATATATTTTCAATTTGTAAGGTATAGCATCATTCTCATTACCCACCTTGAAATAAACTGTCTACAATGGTCGGTATATTTTGATTGGAAAGCATGATGCATTCTAAGAATTTCTTAGGTTTTAGTCACGAAGTTCCTTATGTGGTAGTTGGTCATTGGCCTCGGCATGTTCTGTACTCTGCACCATTCCTTAAATTAGTTAGATTAGCTCTGCACAGATTTAGTAGTATGTTGATAACTGATGATAGGCCTGATAATTGAATTGTACATGTTGAGCCATAAAACTGTAAATTACAGTTTGATTTTTTACGGCAACTTTAGTATTGTATCTTAATAACGCTTTCATCTGACTTAGTGGTTCAGTTATGTTCGTTGGTTTTATTGAATCGACGATATGTTGTTGATGATTATATATGATTTTTCACATAGCAATAATGTATCCTTCCATTATATATACCATGTGTCGAGTTAAAATTGGATGCACTCATATGTTCCACATGATGTATACCTAGGGGGTGTGATCTTTTTTGTCATGTTTATTTTCCCATTTCCCTTTCTAAGTAATTCTATATAATTATTTGTGTATTGTTAATTGAATGCAACTCCACACTGAAATAATTGATATGGTATCCCAGATGACTTGCAGGCTATAGAAGGTATGTTCATCAGCCACACATCACAGCTTCAACAGCTTACCCTCGACCAAGGAAAACAATGCATTGTTACAGTTTGAGTGACTAGGAAATGGGAAGAGTTTGACTTTGTGTCCACCAAAGATGTCCCATTCCAATTGTTGTTCAATTATTTTTTTTTGGAAAATTTTCATGTGCTAACACATTCGCTTATACAGGGAGAGGATATACACGCCTCCATCCAGAAGAATCTGATATGGAAGTTGGTAAACTCATCTAAATGGGCAGTTCTCTATTTGTAATGTTCACATTTCTCGATATGTAACTCCCTTCGTGGTGTATCAATGAAATCTGAAATGTCAGCATTATAGAAAGAGAACAACATTTTCTTAATTCAGTGTTATGCGACAGCGGGCTATGGTTAGAGGATGAGCATGGGAATGAGTAGAGGAGTAGAAAAGCACAACATAATTATAAACTAGGTATTAAATTTTTCTTCCTTCGGTTTACTTGTTAAAAGATTTTTATCCATGTTTTTTTTCTTCTTATTTTTGTAAGTCCCTCTAACCAAGTAGTATTCCTTCTTTCTTTGAAACCATCGCCTTGGAAGAGTCTTCCAAAACATTGAACTACCCCTCCCAGGTCAATAAGCTCTTTGTCTCTTGTTTCACTCTCTCATCTGTATTGACAATTTGAGGGTTAGTAAATCGTAATGCTGTTCTTCTAATATTTTTTCGTAGTGTTGTTATTTTTTTGTTTTGATTTGTCATTCACAGTTCCACTTCATAGTAATTGGTCAACTTTTTTCTTAGAGGGAATTAGATTAGTCTTGCACGTTTTAGGGATTAATATCAGCATCTAAACTGTGCATGACAACTATATTAAAGTTTGGCAAGGCTATTTGCAGATGATACAGACCATACCATTCGTCTCCGAGAAAAGCAATTTGGTACTCTTCCAGGTTGGTTAATTGAACTTGTTCTGCTGTATGAGTATTCATGGGCACTTTGAATGCTAATTGAATCTTCTGATTTATTCATATTCTTCAGGTGTTGAGGTAGGGAAGCAGTTTGCAGGGCCATGGGGATGGTATTGTTGATGTTTATAACTCCAGCTAAATAGGCATCGACACTTGTTAGACCTGACAAACTCCAAGAAATTCCTACACAATTTTCCTCAAAGGTTATGCCTGATGTTCCCGCACAACCCAATATTATGGAAACTGCAGTTGTAATTACACCACCATCACCAGTCACCTCCTCAAATTAACTTCAACTTTAGGTATTCAGGTTGGGAAACAGTTCATAGAGTTGTGTGGATGTTATTCTGACATGTGAATCTCATGAATTAAAATACCCACAGTGAACAAATTCCACGATATTGAGTGCTCTACTTCAACAAGGTACTTGGACTTTGTAGTTGTTTCGTAGAGTTTATGAACCGAACCGCGAGTACAATTCGTTGTTAAAATGGTTAATTAGAGGAATTGATGATGAACATAGATCTTAGCATCTTAGTCTTGAAGTTGTAACTTATTAGATTTTAATAAAGTTCTCAGATTTTAATTATCAGCTTTAATTTTAATTTCATTTGAGTTTGAATTCTGATTTGAGTTTTATTTTAGTTTCATTTCGGTTTAGTCAGATTATTTCAGCCCAGACAGATTCAGTGCAGGCAAGTCAGCCGATCTGAATCCTTTTTTTTTATTATATTAAAAGTATATCTATGACCGATATGGGTCAGTCCTAATTGATTGACCGTTATAATCGGTCGTTGATATAAGATTTTCAACGACCCCCAGAGACACGTCATAGTAGAAAAAGACGCTCAAACAGCGACCCTTTCTTCGACCGACAAAGCAAGTCATAGATACGAGTTAAATGACTTTCTTTGTCGGTCGCGAAACAAGTGATTTCCGCTATTGACCGGCATTGATAGATACACCAAATTATTTTTAATTGCAAGCGCCGGCATTGAACGGTGCACCAATTACTAAGCCGACATCATATTGACAATTTAAACATATTGTCAGAATTTTGGCATTGATTTTCTCTATGTATCTATGCCGGCATTCTGACGGCTACAATTTGAAACTCACTATAACCCATTTATTGGACGGTTACAAAATCATTCCACTAGTTTGACGGTTACAAAATCCACTAGTTGGACGGTTACAAACCACTATAACCCATTTATTGTACGGTTACAAAATCCTTAATGTTTCGGTTACAAAATTCTCAATCTATTTAAGTGACGGTTTTGTCTATGAAATTATTCAATCTTCCTTTGTATTCAATCTTCATAATTTCATCTTCCATACCAAATACAATGGGTCCTCGCAAATCTCGTGAAAAACCCAGTCCACAAAAACATGTAGATGAACCGCAAGAAAGTCCTGAAGAGTCTGTGGGTGAGGCGACCATAACAAATTTGATACGGTAAGTGAAGTATTTGTTGAATTGAATTTTTTTTAGTGTTTATCCCATAATATATTTTTTAGTCCTTACACTACACCACAATTATATTTTGAAATTGCAAACTAGTCAATTGAAAATCTATTCTGTTCGCGGTCGAATTCAATTTGAAAATCATGCCGGATTTTATGTCTTCAATCCCGATTGTATTGCATGATATTGCCGGCATTTTAAATTAGACAAACTATATGCCGGTAACAGGTCCCGACATTGTATATTTGATCAGTACTATACCGTATTTATTTGCCTTCATTGTTAAAAACTCTGTTCAAAAATCACAAAGTTCCGGCATACTCATAAATATGTACGACAATGCCGGCTCTTGTTCCGGCATCCTCGATAGTTTTACTATCTATGCCGGTTTTGTTTCCTTAGACCTGTTATTCTATGTATAGAATTACAAAAAACCGGCATACCGTTTTGTATTTCCTACTATGCCGGTTCTAGTACCGGCAGTCATTTTTGGTTTCATTTCTATGCCGGAATCCAGTGTGTAACTCATTTTAACGTACTGGAACATAGGTCCAAATCATCAAAAAAGGACAAAGGAAAAGGTAAAGTTGTTGTACAACAAAAACGTAAGTCTTCTCAACCTAGACGTCATGATCCGGCTACTGCTAAGGTCACAATTCGGGATCAACCTATAAGGGACTCAACCAGTAGTGATGATGATGAAGATGACTGGGAAACTGGGCCTATACCCGAATGAGCTGGTGGCTCATCCTCACAAGCATCTGATGTGGGAGTTCAATCATCTAAGGATGATGAAAAGGCACCCCCATCCCACATGCCTGATAAAGATGACATAATTCCAGACCTCGTTGATGGCAAACATTGGGGTCAACCAAAAAACCCGCAACTCTTATTTTATTACAAAGACTCTTGGGCTCGTTGGATCTATCAAACTTATGTAAGACGTTTCCATCTTGTTATTACAATATTCATCTTCTATCAAGTGAATTCAACTAAGTTTGGTGTGTTTTTATAGGACCACAAGAAAGCTTTCCGTGTTAGCCGCCATCAACAATCGGATGTATGGACTTTGAAGGATGAGTGTGCGGTTGTTAATGCAGTAGTCAAAGCATCCGGGTTGTATCCTGCGATAAAGAATTATGTGGACACTGATACCATCACGGCAAACTGCTTTTTGGAGAGGTTTTATGCTGAAACTGACACCATGCATTTTCCTTTTGGTGAGATGACCATTATCCCTGAAGATGTCCAAAGGATAATAGGTTTAGATGTTGTTGGGAAAGCTGTTCAGGTGGGAGATGACTCTAAGGACCTAGAATGGGACAAGATCTATGAGCTCACTGAAAGGTTGTTTGGATGGAACAAGGAAACCACTTTGGAAAATTTGTACAAGACAAGGACTTCCCAGACGAAGACTATTACATTCGTCAAACTCTTTGAATTGTTTGGGGATACGAAGAACAAAGTATTGACTCCCGAACAAGTTCAGCAAAGTGCCGCTGCCTATATGTTGTTCATCTTGGGCTCCGCTTTATTCCCAGATGCAAATAGTAATAGGGTGCATATGAACCTCCTATAATACTTGGTTTGAAAAGGTTCATGAGTATTCTTGGGGCACTGCTTTCTTGGCACATTTTTTGGCAGAAATGCGTCGAGATTCTAAGGAAAATGCCCGTCAATTTAATGGGAATTTCACTGTCATTCAGGTATAGATAACTATCCATTTGGTGATCGTTATCATTAAATTTAGTAGTTGCCTTCTCTTTTTTCTTACACATTTCATTAAAAGGATTTTTCATTGGCACAGGTGTGGGCTTATGAACACTTCCGAAGTTTGTTCGTAGGTTATAAAGGATTGAAGACTGTCTGTGGATATGAACATAATAAGGATCTAGCTAAGAAATACTACTTCGACAATACCCCGAGGCCCAATAACAGGAAACGTTTAATTGCAATGAGGATGCATTTGGACTCGGTGGCTGTGGAAGACGTTGTGTTTGACCCGTACAAGAATGCCAGAGGAGTTCATTTACAAAGGCGTGACAATGTTTCATTTTACAACGGACCTTTATTTCATCCTAAAGGATTTGTTATGCACAACCCTTGCCGTGTAATGCGGCAACTTGGGTACAAGCAAAAAGATCTGATGGATACATCATATCAGAAATTCTCTCATGACTTTCCGCAATGCCAATCAGATAAGAACCATACTCTCATAGTTTATGAACATAAACCTGTTCTTGCACATTGGACTGAAAGGGAAGAAAAATGACTTATTTTGAATGTGGCCGATTGGGAATTGGCTGAGAATGGTTGTGAGAGTGATCCAATCTTCCTAAGAGGTCATCGTAAGTACTCGCATCCTTATATTGTGTGCCCGGATACCGTAGAAGTTCCTCCACAACCAGCACATCCCTCTACAACTCCATCAACTATGCACGACCTTCTACAGCTCGTTACGTTGTTGGTACGTACGTCTTGTGCATTACTATTTTTGAAATCTATATGTATGAACTTATATAATTGTACATACTAAATACATGTTGAAAAATCCCTTAACAGCGTCAGAGGATTGGAAACTTGTCAAGATTCTTTAAGAAGAAGACCAAGAAAGGCGAGTTGATGACCCGAAAGAATGGAGAACATCGTCCAAAAGATAGACCAAATTGAAGATCCGGAGGCAAAAGACTTGTGGGGAGAAAGGAAGAAGAGGGTACACAAGAGGCCAAGAACTGAGTGATCGTGTGTTTATTTTATAGTATTATTTTGGTTTGAACAATTAGAGTTACTTTATTTGTGTGTCTTGTTAAAATTTGAACATCTTTCATTCACTTGTTTTAGGTTTAGAACTTCTTAACTTTACATTTCGTTTGGTAAAACTTTGCTTATGTTATTTTATGGTATTAAGTCGTTGCTTATGTTATTTTATGTGTATTGCAATTCACTTTTTCTAACTTTGGTTTATACAAAACCCGCATAGACTATATCGTGTGTACTATGCCAGAATTCTGTTTAGTTCTTGAATTTAAAAGAATAGAGTTCCGGCATAGCTAATAGCGCTAAAACTATGCCGAAAATCTGTTTACTTATAGCGTTATTCCAGCACAAAAGAGAACATATATTTCAACGCTGGTACGAGTACCGGCATAGTAAAGTTTGAATCAAATCACATTGGCACATAAATGGCATATGGTTTAATGATTACAATTCAAACTTCCAAAAAAACAAAAGGTAGAGTATTAGTAAACCACATATATCCAAATTACTCATCATCGCCTCCACACGTATGAATCTTTCCCTCCTCCTCTTCAAGAGGTTTCTTTGATAAGGACAAAGCATCCCATAATTGGTGATTCTCATCATATAATTCCATCCATCCCTTCCATAGCCTCGGATCTAGTTCCTTGTTTTTAACCATCCCACAAACCGGTGGCAATGGACAATTGTCCTTGAGTTTAAGAATAACGAAATGATTGCCATTCACGTACGCCAAAACAACTCTTCTCGTCTTAAGGGATCCCTCGCATTTTTGCCACTTTGGTGTAAATGTTGTGACTACGGTGGGGGAAAAATAATGAACAACACAATTAAATGTATCCGCTACTAGATGCCCACAAAGCGACATCCTCATCCAATATTGAGAAGGAAGAAATGCCATTTCCTGCTCGGGTCCTAACACTTGAGCACACATATCATCAAACACCTCGTCGTGACCAACCAGTTGCTCGTAAAAGCTCTTCTTCTTCACAAGTTGATCGGCCATCCTCATTCTAGCATATCGGCATGGTGTCATTCCTTTACTAATGGCCGTCTCGAATATTCCTAATTGTTCGGTCACGACATGATAACCACAATTTCCATCTCCATCGACATCATCCGTGTACACAATAAACTTGCGAATAACCTCAGGAAGTTGGTCTATGTAAGACTTTATCTTCGTATGATAACTTCTAATGGTCCTACCTATTATGGGATCCTTATACATCTTCATATTAGCATTATTTAGCTTAATTATATCCAACTCATCATCTGCAATCCCTACACTCCAAATGTCTATTGTATTAGACGGTAGAATATTCTTCCTTGGCCTTCCTCTACCCCTTTTCCTTTGAACATCGTCTACATAGACTATGGGTGTAGCATCCGAATTCTCACCTTCTTGTCTTTGGTAGATTAATGTTGGTACCTTCGGCGGCCTTCCCCCTTTCCTTTGAACCTCGGCTACATCGACTATGGGTGTAGCATCCTAATTCTCACCTTCTTGTCTTTGGTAGCCTAATGTTGGTACCTTCGGCGGCCTTCCCCTACCCCTTTGAACCTAGGCTACATCGACTATGGGTGTAGCCTCCGAATTCTCACCTTCTTGTCCTTGGTAGCTTAATGTTGGTACCTTCGGCGGCCTTCCCCTTTTCCTTTGAACCTCGGATACATCGACTATGGGTGTAGCCTCGGAATGCTCACCTTGTTGTCCTTGGTAGCTTAATGTTGGTACATTCGGTGGCCTTCCCCTTTTCATTTGAACCTCGGATACATCGACTATGGATGTAGCTTCGAAACCCGTCGTTTGATGTTGACTTGATATCGGTTCCTTCTTTGGCCTAACACGTTTGTTTGGAACCGGCTCTTCCGCGAATCTGGCTTCCGAAATCTCACTTGCGGATAGATCTCGTCTCTTAATTTCCGTAAGTTCTTCTTCACATCTACTCATTTCTTTAAATTCTTTCCTTTGTTTTCTCCTTGGAATTTTAGTTTGTGGTCTACCGGGCGGATCTCCCTTTATTGGATCTTCACTTGGTGCTATCCATGGGGGTGTAATCAGCCTCAGTTGGCTCAACAACACTTGTCGGTTAGCCGAGTTGGATCGTGAGTAAGCTTCATAGAATTCCTTGGCCTCATTTGTAACCCATGGTGATTTTCCGGGATCTTCCGTAGGGGGAGGTCGAAAGTTAGTTGCTTCCAAAATGGATCAATAACATCAATTGGTATCACTTCTTCATACTTCACAAGCATATGACGACACGGAAGCCCCAATGAAGACATGTCGGTACAGATACACACATCACCCGGTTTTCCGTAATTTTTCTCGTATTGCATTTGTCTCATCATATGTTTTATTGCCCATTTGGAGACGTTGAACTCTATTCCTTGGAGCAACTTAATATGTGGAATAAATTGAGTCATCCTATCCATTGATCTTTTCTCAAAAGCCTTCTTGATCCTATCGATATCAGCCTTAAAGTGTTGCTCCATTGTCTCGGTGACCGCAACCACGTTTCCTTGCCCGGATTGGATGAGATCTTTGAATCTCCCATGAGAGGACTCCGCTATACTAGTTTCTTCATTCTCGTAATGTCTATAATGATTTGTCCACGCACGCACAAATTTTTCCTTGAACTTATCCAACCAATTAACCCGACAATATGAGACGACACTTGGATACACTTCGTTATATTTGGCAATAAACATGTTCAATCTCTTTTGATACATGTCCTCGGTAAGAGACCAATAAACTTTCTCCCAATCCTTTAGAAATTCCAACCACCTTTTATGATTTTCACCGTGTTCTTTGTCGACTTGCTCTTTAATCTTTCCTCTTTCATTTTCTTCTTCTTCGGGTGATAGTTTCTCTTTGCGAACATCTTCCTCAGTACAACAACCATTATCTTCTTAATATCCTCCTTAGAGGGTTCGAACAAAGAATGACAATGTTTTTTCACATTTTCACCAATATGATATGTACATAGGAAATTTTGTGCATCCGGATATACATCGGAGATGGCATTCATTAGTGCGTCAAATTGATCGGTTATGATGACCTTCGGTGATCGGTTTTCCAGGAAAAATAATTTCAATTGTCGCAATGCCCAATGATAATTGTAATCCTTATCGTTTTCCATTAAACACCAAGCCAATGTGAATGTTACCTTGTCCGATGTTTGCCCCACGATGTTGAACAACGGCATGTTGTATTTGTTTGTCTTGTAGGTGCAGTCCATCATAAGAACATCACAACACGTATGAGCCAATTGTGAAAGCAAAGGATGCGAAATGAATATTTGAAGGGGCTTCTCGTCCGGACCTCTTTTAATGATTCGCGTGTACTTGTGATCCCAAACTATCTTCTCAAATTCTTGCATAACGGTCCTCCCTTCCCATTCCAACCTTCTAATGGTTGCTTGTGCGCTATAAATTGTACTTAGGGAAGAAATGTTTGTCTCATCCTTTTCCTTGAAGCCTCCGAGAATCACTCTTGGTTTGATACATGCTTTGGTCATTATCCTTACATCCTCAAATTGATGAGATTTTATCTTTGCAACTACAGAGTGACCAACAAAATCTTTCGGATCCCGATGGTTATGACGCCCAAAACACACCGTACAATCCCATTCTTCTTCCTCTTTTCCTTTGTCTCGTAGATGGAATACAAGCTTAAAGGGGCACTCATCCTTCTTCGTATTAGTCTTGTATACCCTATTAGTCTTCTTTTCACATACATAACCCTTTCTATTATGGCTATTCTCCTTGTATTTTCCGTGTCGTTCACAAACCATCTCAAAACGAACATTTGAACCTTGGATATTCCTCACTAAGACACACATGTTCTTAAGAGCCGTCTCTTTTGCCCAACTAATAGCTTCAGCTGGAGATTTTATTCCCTATATAAGGACAAAAAGGGAAGATTATAAGGTTAGTTACAAGCAATCCCAACATAAAATTGTAAAAAATAGGTGAAAGTATTATTTGGTAACATACCCGAGGCATTTTATAGTATTCGGACGTATCCCGAAAGAGAGGTTTGGAAGTTGGAGCGATGTATGTCACAACCTAAGGCACGAATGAAAAGAAAATTGAATTATTTCCACATAATAATGTTCCGGCAATGTATGTTTATGAACAGCAATGCCGGGATAAGGGATGCCGGCATTGTAGAAAAGATAAAATGCTTGCCGGTTTCTTGTGCCGACATCCACGATAATTTACATTAGATGCCGGTACATAGGTTCAAAATATCATTAACTCCTGTATGATTTTCATGTAAAACCGGCATAGTATATATGTAAAGTTCTCTTCCGGTACATACTACCGGCATTCACGAAAAATTACACACTACGCCGGTACTAAGTCCCGGCGTTTAAGAAAAATAAAATAGAAAGCCGGTACTTAAGATCGAAAAACAAATACTCCTGTATGTTTTACTTGTGGTACCGGCATAGTAAGTTTGGAGTAAACCATGCCGGTATGGATATTCCATGGAATATTCGGTGGTAGGTAAAAAGTGAAATGTATACCGGCATGGATATTTGGTATGAATACCACGCCGGCACTGTTTCAAAAATGGGGGATATACTGAACCGGCATGGAAAGGAGTATGAATACGACTCCGGTACCACCAGTTACGGCATAGTATTAATACTACGAGTGTGCCGGCACTACCCTTTTTCAGAGAAAAAATGGCGGTTTGAAACAGAAAAATGAAATTTTCGACCTCTTTGAAGCATTACCTGTGTGTTGGGGTTGCTTGTATGCTGGACATGTTTACTTTCTTGGGTTGGTTCTTCACAAAACACTTCATGCTCACGAAAATCATGATCCAAGGGTGTTGGTTCATCATATAACTCCAATTGTGAGTTGTTATCATTAACCGAAGATTGATGATATGATTGTTGTTGTAGTTGAGCTAAAGATTGTGCAGCTGCAAGTCTCTCATCACAATCATCTTCCATTTTCCAAAAAAAAAATCACTCAAAATTTTCCCTCCTTCTACTCTCAACTAACCCACACAAATAAAAAAAAAAAAAACTAAAAACACACTAATTTATCCCCCAAATGATTATGAATTTACTAATTATTGTTAACTACTAATCCTTATTAGTGGGGGCTAGATTAGGAATTAATAAAATAATTACATAGGGGGTAACCCTGAATTTCTATTGGGACACCTATTTTGTCCTGTAGCTATATCCCCCAATTAATAAACTATCCCCCAATTGCGCGTTCTAATTTAGCCCATCTATATTTAGTATCCCGCTTCAGGCGATGGAGGGTGCAAAGCAACTCTTAGGACTTCTATAGTTGGCACTTTGCAATGGAGTAATTGGCATAGGGATCAACTAGATGACCGCTGCTGCGGTGGGACAACCGACCAAAAAAATCGGTGCGAAAGTACCATTTTTCCTGACATGGCGTCAAAATATCAGTTTTCCTGACACGATGCGAAAATATCATTTTTCCTGACACGACGCGAAAGTATTAAAAGTATCATTTTTCCCGACACGGGGGTGAAAGTATCATTTTTCCTGACACGACGTGAAAATATTATTTTTCCCGACACAGGGTAAAAGTATCCTGGCTTGATTGGGGTATACCCAGATTAATTGGGGTATACCCAATTTCAAGGGGACATGGTGTGTCATTATTAAAAAGGGTGATTTTACTTTAATACCTTTGAACTAATTAAATCTTAAACTAAACCCATTTCTTAATTACATTAACCCTAAAATTAAAAAACTAAACAACTCTTAATCTTCTCTTCTTCTTCTTCATCTTCATCTTCCATCAACCAAAGCCATAAAAAAATCTTGAACTTTGATTTTTCCAAAAAAAATCTCAGCGAAATGAAGACTATAAATGATGTTTAAACTCTAACCCATCATTGTGTTGTGTGATTTGATTGTTATATTAGGTCAGAAAAAGAAAATTATGATTTCTGTGTTTTTGGTCGGCAAGGTCGTAACATGCATATCTTGTCGACTTTTCATAACATCCATGGCGGCGAATGTAAATTTTTCAACAGCCGGTAGGATATTTTTTGAAGACCTTGCCGGGAAAATATAGCCGGCAGGGTATTTTCAACAGCCGGCGTGGTATTTTTCAATAGCCATCTCCTGTGTGTATTTTTCCAACAGCCGGCAGGGTATTTTTTGAAGACCTTGCCGGCCAAATATAGCCGGCAGGGTATTTTCAACAACCGGCGTGGTATTTTTCAATAGCCATCTCTTGTGTAAATTGTTTCAACAGCCGACATGGTATTTTTTGAAGACCTTGCCGGCCAAATACAGCCGGCTGGGTATTTTCAGCAGCCGGCGTGGTATTTTTCAACAACCGACGGGTTTTTTTTGTAGACCTTTCCGACTAATATTTTTCAATAGCCATCTCCTGTGTGTCAAAAAAAAAAAGTCGGCATGTTCTTCATTTAAATACCTTTCCGGCCAAATATAGTCGGCACGTTCTTCATTTATCGACCTTGCCGACTTTTCATACTTTCAGAACTAAAAGTGTTGATTTCTTCTTTGATTTTGAGTATGATTTCATACAACAGATTTGCAATCCCCTTTTTAGAAGTGTTTCGGTTGTGTGCTTCATTTTCGTTGCAAGAGATATCCTTAAAAAAAAAAAAATCATCAAAAATCATCCCACAAAAGTTCAATCAAAACAAAATTTCATAACTTAAATTCATAAGTTTTAATCTATTCAATCAATTTAAACTTAATTAATTAATCTAATCAAAATTTTAATGTTAATTAAACGAGGGCAATTTTGCCATTTTGAAAATATTTGGTTAAGGGGTGACCTTTTTTACTTTAAAATGACCCTATTTTGTCTCATTTGGTATACCCCAATTAATCTGGGTATACCCCAATCAAGCCAGGAAAAGTATCACTTTTCCTGAAACGGAAAATTAATCGATGCATAAACCAAAATATGGCTGCATAATGTGTTATGCATCATGGCTACGTATTCAATTTTCGAAAATTATGCTTAAAGTGAAAGTATCATTTTTCTTGAAACGACGGGAGTACATCGTTTTATTAGTGGCAACTAAAAATAATTTGATGCATAAACCAAAATATGGCTACATAAAGTATTATGTATCCTTTGTGGTGGTTTGCATAATGGATATACATTTAATTTTCGAAAATTGTGCTTAAAATCATAAACATATCCAAATTTTTCGTAAAATATTTAAACTTGATATTGTTGTTTGTATTCATTGCGTAGATTTTTTCAAAACCTTTCCAACGAGATAATAAGATACACATGAGTTATATTAAAATTGAATGTTCGGATTTTTAGATATGTTATATTAAAATTTGGTTGTCAATTACACCCCTATAAAAATAAGATACACATGAGTTATAGTAATTGGACTAAAAGGTAGGGACAAGTTAGTCATTTCATTGTTGATTGAATTTTTTTTGTTACAAACACCAAATCCAATCTTTTTGTGTCTTTTTTTTTGTTACAAACACCTATGTAATTGTTGGATACTTCAGAGTCAGTCCTGTAATCACTCCAAATCTTGAATTGGAGTTTTATCTTCAATATATTTGAGATTTGTCTCTTTTATGAAAAAATAAAATAAAAATTGTGTCAAATTGGAAAAAAAAAATCAAAAAATTGTGTCAAATTGATTCTCCGCTCAAACATTAACAAAAAAAAATCATTCTTTACCAATCAAAAAAAAAATAACATAAAATCACCCTATATAAGGTTTCCCTCGGTACAATCAATGAAATATAAGAGTCTACATCGGAGTCTGTGTAGGGTTGATGAAGCAAAAAGCGGGGCAAAAATAATAATGCTCTTAATTTAATTACACTTAGTACGAAAATTGTACAACAACTGCAACCCTGAAGTGGATAAGAAGACTGAAAATCCAGCTCTCAAAAAAGGCGTGTTAGCGTGTATAAGAATAAAGACTGGACTTTTCGTAAGGTTCTAATCAGAAAGATCACACAAGTTGACTATCGATTAATTAGCTAACATATGGTACTACTGCTCTTACAATCTTAATCGGAGGATTAAGCTCTAATTTAGATTTTGTCCATTTTCATCAGTCAAGCTATTGATGTTTCAAACCCTCGTGAAAAGAAATTCTTGTAATATATATGCGACCCATGGACTTTCATTTCCAGTGGAAAATAAAGCTTGAACGTCAACATGCATGCTATATATGAATGGGAACTTCGTTGAGATCATTTTATGAAGGAAATCAAATTTGAAAGAGATTTTTGAATCCTAAATGAAAACGTTTAAAATATGCCCTAAGTTGCCAATAGGTGAAAAAACAATCCCCATGAATTTCTAGGTAACTTATCTTGATTTAGACGTTATCATATAGTTCGCATAAATCAATTTTGAACACTGTATATACTTAGGTGACATCATTGGTGGCTAACACTTGCTGCCTCCGTGAGATTATAAATATGCTATTTAACTAATTCAAAAAATATTGGTAACTTGTTCATAAAATTAGGTCCATGAAGGTAGTTCGATGCACGTTTGTATCACGAATTCTTCTTGATACTTGAATCCGAAAACCAAGAACCGACTGCCGAAAACCGAAAGCCATTTTATCCCGATCAAGTCGGGTAGGGCTAGAGATATTGTTTCATTAAGATTTTATAGAAATGTTATTTATGCTCCTACCATCCATGGGTCATGCAAAAATACCCTTATGAGTCTTTATAAATACCTCTGATGGCATAATTAAAATTATGAATAGAAAAATAATTCTCATAATCCCATTTTTAACCTTTACATTTTATATTTCAGATTTTTCTTTATTTCTCACACGAGAAAAGTCGATGGATCTCTCCACCACCTCCACCACTGCCACCACCATCTTCATCTCCATCTCCGTCGCCACCACAACTAACGCCACCAACACCAGAACCAGAATCGTCTCCATTACCATCATCTTGTAAAGATTAATTTCAAAACCTTCTTCCTCAACTCATAATCTTAGAAAATGTTTTATCTCTCCTCCCACCACCATCTGTATCTCAATCCCCGCCGCCATCACCATCTCAATCACCGCCGCTACATTTTATACGTTTGGTTTTCAACAGATCTAGAAATCGAGATTTAGGGTTTCGACTTCAATCTCGAAATCACTGACCCTGCAATTTCAGTTCGAAGTGAAGAGATAAACAAATTCAAATCTCGAAATCACTGGCTTGGAATCGATGAACAAATGGAGTAGATGAAGAGATGCGATATCAAATTAGGATTTGTAGTGAATCTGAGACTTACAGAAATTCATAGACCAAGAGAAATCAGATTTGAAATGGAAGAATCGAAGATGGGTTGAATTTGAGTTACTAATAGTGAAGATTATCCAGCAGATTCGAAGATATAATTTATGTGTGATGATGTTAAGATAGGGTTTGTCATGAATTTGTGGTTGATTACAGAGAATGGAAAGTGATGGGTTTGGCCCAGATCGAGAAGAAGAAAGTGGATCTGGTGGTTATTGATGTCGAGAAGAGAAGATAGTTGCTTCATTAATGGGTTTGATTTATGAGTCTCAGGCAAGAACTTAACTGAAGAAATCAGTGAAGGAAGAGGAACGTCGATGAATTCAATTTTGAGTGATTCAGTGAATGTTGGTACTGTCGGGGGTTGTTGATTTATTATGAAATTGGGTTTAATTTGAAGGTTATGTTAAGTAGATTGTTTGAGGCAGTACAGAGCTGAGAATGAATGAGACTGAGTATGAGATACAGGTGCAAGACAAGATGGAGTCAGTGATGCTGCTGAATACTTGGTGATATTGTATATTATAGGGAAGTTGTGGACTGTTGGAGGCAGTGCAGAGCTGAGAATGAATGAGATTGAGTATGAGATACAGGTGCAAGACAAAATGGAGTCAGTGATGATGTTGGAAGCATATGAGATGAACTGAGAAATAACAAGAAGATGTAGGTACATGCAATGGCAGGTTTTTATGATAATGTACATGAACTGGGATAGCAGATGGAGTCTTGAATATGGTGGTCTTGAACTGCAACAGAAAGTGACATGAAGCTTCATATTGTTTGTGGTACTGGAAATGGTGGAACTGAAATTTCAATATTGCAGGGTCAGTGTTTGAATGAAGTGGAGGTGGTTTGTTGTAGTAGAGGTGGTTTTGTTGCAGTGGACTTGTGTTGGATGCGTCAAACAATTGGAGACAACTTGACCAAGTTTCTTCCATTATTGGAGACAACTTGAGCTAGTTGCTTCCTTTTTTGGAGACAACTTGAGAAAGTTGCTTTCACTTTTGGAGGCAACTTGGACTAGTTGATTCCAGATTGAAGGCAACTTGAGCTAGTCGATTCCATTTCGGAGGCAACTTGATTATGTTTTTGGGTCTATTCATTCATATGAAATTATCTTAGAGTAGTTGTGATGAATTTGTTATGCAATGGTAACACTGGTTTGTGATTTTGATATGATTTTTTGCAGCAAAGAGATATCCAAGAGATTGAGTAGTTGCAATTCAGTTCAGGTACCTTAATCTTTTTACAGGTTCTATCCAGTGATGTCGCAACACTTATTACTACTTTATTTGGATCTGATTGTTACTGTCTGTGAAGATGCAGTAAATGATGAAGGGTGCTGAGAGCTAGTTTTGTTGGTGATTCAATGGGTTGGTTACGAAGCTATAGAATTACAGCAAAAGGGTGGACTGGAATGGGAGTTGAAGTGAAGTGCAGAACAGTTTGATGTTGTAGCTGAAGCTTGGCCAATAGAGATGGGTTTGCATACGGTTGTCAATTTGAGCTCACTGATGGATGGTCAGCTGGTATATGTTTTTTTTTTCTTCTCCAAACCAGGTAGATTTTCATTCATGTTACCTTGTGTTATGCATGAATCCATGGTACAATGGTAGCACAACTGACTATATGTCAGAAGATGTGTGTTCGACTCACACTAGGTTCACTTTTGTGTACAATTTTTATTTTTTGGAGACAACTTGTGCTAGTTGCCTCCATATTTGGAGACAACTTGGGCTAGTTGCTTTCACTTTTGAAGACAACTTTGTGCTAGTTGTCTTCACTTTTGAGGACAACTTGAGCTAGTTGCCTCCATTTTGTTTTGCAACTTATTTCTGTACACTATTTATTGGAGACAAATTAAGCTAGTTGCCTCCACTTTTGAAGACAACTTGAACTAGTTTCCTCTGATATGGACATTATTTATTGGAGACAACTTGAGATATTTGCCCTCTATATGGACATAACTTCAGCAAGTTGACTCCACATGGTAGTGGTGGTCGTCGGCGGTGATGGTAGTTAACGGCGGTGGTGGTTGGTGGTGGTGGTCGGTGGTGGTTTGCGGTGGTGGTGTTTGGCGGTGGTGGAGGTGGTGGTTTGCAGTGGTGGTGTTTGGCGGTGGTGGAGGTGGTGGTCAGCGGCGGTGGTGGTTAGCGGTAGACAGTGGTGGTTGGCGGTGGACAGTGGTGGTGGTGGTTGGCGGTGGACAGTAGATGTAGTTTTTTTTTCTTTCTTTGTTTTTAAATACTGGTTAGTTGTTTTGTATATACACTATATAAAAAGAGGGTATTTTAGTAATGTATTAGGCTTAGGGGTATTTGTAAAGTTCATAAGGGTATTTTTGCAAGGGGTCTCATAGTAGGGGTATATAGATATTATTCCCTTTTATATGTCATAAAAGTATGCCTAAGTTTTTACGTCGACCTGCCTAGGAAACCTGTGCATGGACAGGAACTAATCAGTGGCGCATTTTGTGCCGTTTTCATTTTTGGTAAAGAGGGAAGACTAGTCACCGCATCAATGGAATTATGCGATTGCGACCATTAAGGAGAATATACCCACATCCCTGCGCGGGCATCAGGTTTACAGGGGGAAATCCCCTCCTTTCACGATCCTGCTTCCTGCATATCTATGGGGAGGAGTCCCCCTTCACAATATGCCAGGATGGTTTCACATGTTCACAATTTCGAGGGATAATAATCGATACCTTCTCGATAGACATGCACATGAACCAAGCGGGTCTTTCACTAAAGAGAACATGGGACATGGATGAAGGGGTAATCGGGCGTGCCATTCGCCATGTCGGGCGGGGAGCATACTATGACATGGTTGTCAAGTGGCCAAGTAAAAATGCACAACAGTTGTGCATTATCAATAATTTGGCCAAAGTCAGATATGCAGGGCACATGTCTGAGTTGCAACTAGAGAAAAGGCAAGTGTAAATCAGGGTTTGGACATGGCCAATGATGCGAGAGTAGAATCAAGAGATTCCAAATGAGTTTGGCATATAAACTGTATGCATGAGGCGCGAAGGCATGAAAGCAAGACTTGCATTAGCACACTTGCATCGTTAGGAGAATGATGCTCAGCAATGATTGCGGGACTTTGGTTGGCAAACAAAATCATTGTGCGACGAGTCTGGATGACATGTGCCGGGCACATTGCATTGAAGGTTTTGAGCTGGTTACATGGAAGTTGCTTTGATTTATGCATTTCTAAGGGTAGGAACGGTTTGGTTGGCTTTAGGAGAGTAGTTGGATCAATTGGCACGGTTGGCTAACTGCCTGGTGTAAAATAAATCTGTAAACTTCTGATAGTTACTTGTAAATAACTTTTGTAAAACTATAAAATCCTGATCTTGTGAAAGGATTGGGTAATCCGAAACAAGAAGAGTTGTGTAACCCTAAGTGTGCAGTAATAATAAGGCTTTGGACAAAGATTAGAAATAGTTTTGTTGATGCATTTGTCCCTTGTTTTGGCTTACTGTTTTATGCATCAAGCGGAGGGTGTGTGCTGGTAGATTGTATTGAAAATATTGTGATTGAACCACTGTTTAGTATGGGTTGAATAGAGTTTTAGTCAAGAAGTTGAAGTATTGGCTAAGTGGGAGTTGGCTGAAATTGTGTTTTAGAGCATAGTTTCCATTGTCAAGGTTGGATGTTTCATTTGAGGTGTGCGGACTTGTGATAATTAGGGTATCAGAGCCATGTTAAGGGTCTTTCTGTTCATGTTGGATTATAGAAAGCTGAGTGATTTGGTTGTTGTTCTTGAGTTTGGCCATGAATTGTATTTGAAGTGAAAGATCCACACAGAAAGTACAAGGCATAGAAAGGATGGGGCGAAGATCAAGCCAAGGGTTAGCATTAAAGGTATGTGAACCCTTAATGGGGGTAAAACTAGTTGTTCTACATATGAAAACTACACTAAGGGTACCGGAGACGCTGCAAGTGCTAGTGAGAAACAAAACGATGCTGAGAAGGCTCAGCATGATATTGGTATGGACCAACATCGCAACATCAGTCGTTTGCTAGGGAGAAAAGCACACACCAAGAAGAATATATCTTCTGGACTGATGTACATTGATATGAAGATCAATGAAAAGTGGGTATTAGCGTTAGCTGATATCGGTGCTAACAAGTCCTTTATTCATCCAGACGTTGCCATGGCATTGAACTTAAAATTTACTAGCGCGACTAGTGCCATCAAATCTGTAACGCAAAACCACAAACCAGTCGAGGTAATATATGCAATGTAGATGTGCAAGTTGGAGAATGCAAAGGAAAACTAGATTTTCTAGTGATGGTCATGGATGATTATGACCTGATATTGGGCATGGATTTCTTTTACGCGGCGAAGGCGTCGCCATTACCTCATCGAAATGGGATATTGATACAACACCCTTAATTCCCATGTTTTGTCTATATGGTGAGGCAAAGTGAACCATACAAGAGAGTTAAGCCATGTTTATATGTGATTCTTGTAAAAGAAGGTATGCGCCAAGGCTTGGCTACTTTCCTATGCGTGTTGGTTGAGATCAAACCAGGAAAGGTAGTAGAAGTTGAGGCAGAATAGCTGAGGTATTAGAAGAGTTTGAATACACGATGCCTGCGGAACTGCCTACGACGCTACCACCGCGGCGTAGGATCGATCATATGATTGAGTTGATGCCAGGGGCAAGGCCTCCTGCGCAAGCACCATATTGTATATCACCCCTAGAACTTGAGGAGATGCGCAAGCAGATTTCCGAATTGCTGGAGGAAGGATATATACAACAGTTTAAAGCTCCATTTGGTTCTCCAGTTCTGTTATAAAAGAAGCAAGATGGTTCACTTCGTATGTGTGTAGACTATAGGGATTTGAACAAGATAACTGTGAAGAACAAATACCCAATTCCGCTAGTGGCAGACTTGTTTGACAAATTAGGTGATGCCAAGTTTTTCACCAAGTTGGATTTGCGCTCAGGTTATTACCAAGTACTCATAGCAAAGGGAGATGAACCAAAGACTGTAATGGTAACCAGTTATGGCTCGTTTGAGTACCGTGTAATGCCATTCGGCTTGACGAATGCTCTTGCAACATTTTGCAACCTGTTGAATGAGGTGTTCGCTGAGTATATTGACCGCTTTGTAGTAGTATATTTGGACGACATAGTTATTTACAATGAGACTTTGGAAGACCATGAGATGCATCTTCGCAAAGTTTGTGCAAAGATTAAGGAGGCAAGTTTGTATGTGAAAAAAGGAAAAGTGTGAGTTTGCCCAGACCGTAATTACTTTCCTTGGCCATGTGATATCGCAAGAGTGCATTCATATGGGCCATAAAAAGGTAGAGGCCATTATGGATTGGCCTGAGCCGAAGAAGCTTGGAGAGGTTCGTTCTTTCTTGGGTTTGGCTAACAATTACCGACGCTTTATAGTTGGCTATTCAAATAAAGTTTCCCCTTTGACGGTTTTGTTGAGGAAGGACAAATCATGGGCATGGACTGACAAGTGTCAGCGGTCATTCAATGCATTGAAGGAAGCGGTCTCGACAGAACCCGTTCTTCGCTTTCCTAGCTTTGATGTACCATTTGAAGTGCACAGTGATGCTTCAGACAGGGCTCTAGGGGGAGTCTTGGTGCAAGAAGGCCATTCGGTAGCTTATGAGAGTCGTAAGTTTAACGATACTGAAGGGAGATACATTGTGCACGAGAAAGAGATGTTGGAAGTGATACATTGCCTAAAAACATGGCGTCATTATTTGTTGGGAACTTATTTCATCATAAGGACGGATAATGTCGCCATTACGTTCTTTTCCATCCGGAAGAAATTATCGCCAAGATAAGCAAGGTGGATTGACTTTTTGAGCTAGTTCGACTACAAATTCGAGCATAAGCCAGGAAGGCTTAATTCTGTGCCAGATGCGTTGAGCAGAAAGTTGGTGGCAGAATATGTTTCGGCACTGACCACGATTGAGGCAGAGTTGTTGTCTCGAGTCAAAGAAGCGACGAAGAATGGTCAGGCATGTGTGCACCTGACTAAGCAGATATGTGATGGGATCGTTCGTCGATATTGGCTAGATGATGGGTTACCTCCGTCGTCATTCCCCCTTTCCTCGTCATCTCTCCGTACTTTGTCACTTTAGTGGTTAGTTTCGCCTCTGACTTCGCCTATATGTGTCTCGTCAATTTTACTACAATCTTTCTAACGCTCGATTTGATTCTTCTGCTCGCTCATTATATGCTCAACTGCCTACTTGATCCCAACTGTCTATCTTTTAGCAAAAGTTTTCTCGTGTTATCATCTCGTCAACTGAGTAGATATCTCGAAAATAGGAAAAGTAACTCAAAGTATCTTGCTAGAACGCCTTGAATACACAAATATAATCAGCAAGTCGATGGCACATACACAGGGGCGGAGCCACATTGAGAGGTGGGTGTGCAATTATACCCCTCAAATGTGAGCTCCCAAGCCTAATTTGAACTAAGTTATCCCATTTTTAATCATTTTAACCCTTTTACACCCCCTAAAATATGTGTTGATTGGTAACTTGCCCACCCATTTCTCGAATCCTGGCTCTGCATATACATCAACTCAAGTTTAAAAAAGAATACCTTGACGAAGTGAGAAAGGGGGCAAACGTGATCAACTTCACTACACCACTAGTACGTGTATATGGCATCAACTGCTACCAACGGTAGAATGGATAAGACAGAGAAGTGTAGCTCTCGGAAGGGCGTGTTCAAGACGAAAATGCTTTATTTCTCAAGTTATTTCTCCCTAAAACAATTTGACTACTGTTGGTTGGTAGTCATTTCATTATATGGTTTTATATGCAAATGCCAAATCCAGACTCTTACACGTGGACTTTAACTCGTTGAAGCTCTAGTGTTAGTTTTGTCGATCATTCATCATCAGTCAAGTTTGTAACGTGGTGTTTTTGCAAGGATTGAACATTTTGACTCCTGACCTTTTTGAAGTGATCTCCATCTAGCAAATTTTCTTGGTAAGGCTAACGGCAGTAGAAAGATGCCATGTCATGCGAAGATTTTGATCACATGGGATATTTGAAGATTGATAATAGGGGTACTAAATTGTTTGGGGTGTATCAATCCCTTGCCAAAATAACTTAATTCATACCGTCGGAAAAAAAAATGATTTCACTATGTCAGTGACGGAATTAGGGGGTTTTGAGATGCTCCGAGCATCAACAAATACCTACCTAAAAATGACTTTTCCAAGACCAATTTTTTTTTTAAAATAAATAAATAACAGTCCCCTGGTAATATACATGGGTGCACATGACATGATAATGGTTCACCCGCATAGCAATTGATCAAATTAATAATGCACGGTAAAACACGAGTTTACACTGTAGTCAAAATGAAGGGTGATGAAGTAAGAAGCGGGCAAGAAAATAATGTGCTTATTTTAATTACAACAGGACATATATTGTACAACTACTACTGCCGTGAAATGGATAGAGATAAGAAGACAGAAAATCCAGCTCTTCAAAAGGCGTGTTAACGTGTATAAGACTGTAGAAAAAAAGATCAAAGTTATCAAACAAGTTGACTGTCGATTAATCAGCTGACATATACTACACTGCGCAAGGTGTCATTTCTAGAATCCTAATCAAAGGATTAAGCTCTAGCTTTAACTTACAATTATATTCCCACAAATCCTACTTAGATTAAGCGCCCCCCAACAAGAAATAAATAATGTCATAAATTCTGACTGAAACAGTCCCCACAATCCTTTTGACCGCCCATATATTCCCTCCTTCTTGCTAATTTCTTTACGGTCTGTCTATCCAGAACACCACCACCCATTTCATCCACAAAAAATATCTTTATTTGATTACTCAAATCTTTGTCTGGAAGCAGTGAACTGTATCTTCAAATTCCAAAGTTTCAAACCCTCGTGAGAAGAAATTCTTGTACCAATATGAAACCCACTACTCATTTTCGTTTTCGTTTTCGTTTTCCACAGAGAAAAGTATAGTATCCCACGTCACTCGTGTGCAAACATTATTCTCACTGTCTGAAGCTTCTCTTCACTTTCATATTCAATTGTTTCTCTTTATTTATTCAATTCTAAATTTGTATCATATATAAATAGATATGATGGTTTGATATCCTGTCAGAATCATTTGTGTGCTACAACAGTTTGGTTTATGAGCCGCAGACAAAGTTGAATCCTTTTTTTAGCTACAATTTGAAGAACAAATAAGACCCTGGGGCTAAGATTTTTCAGGTAAAGATTTTGATTCTTTGTTTGTTTTTCTTGTTTTAGAACATGGGTTTGGTCTGTGTTTGGTATGTATCAGTGGGTTTCCATTTAAGGGTTCTTGATTTCTTTTATTTATATAAATGTTCTTGTTTGAAGTTTCTGGAATATTTTAGGATATAATCAGATTAAAGTATTGGAATTTTGAGGAATGGACACTATTATGGGTGTGGGTTTTGTGTTTGATTTCTGAAATCAGTATCTAAGATGTTTGTGATATGGAGATTTTACTCATTTTCATGTATTGGGGTTTCATTTTAATGGATGTTTGTGAATTTTTCAATTGAAGATTGGAACTAAGACTGGGTTACTTTTAATTTCAATGAACAGGTTGACTTTTTGGTCATCTTTGAAGATTGGTTGGGTTATACTAGTACTTGAGCTTCAATGGGTATATCATTATCATTACTTTTATCAGCCTGGAAAGAAATCATTGTGAATAGAGGTATGGTTGGAATTACGGATAACGGCGAGGAAGTTATAGTTAGGACTATTAGTTTCAACAGAAAAGACGGTGAGATCATTGTTAGGAATGTTAGTTTTAAGAAGAAAGATAATTCGGAAAGTGATTCACATTCGCAGTCTGATGGGTCTGATACTAAGATGGTAATGGAGGAATCAACGAGTTATAAGAACTGGGAACGGAATAAATTGACGCTGAAGACGGTGTTTTCGTTCAAGAATCCGTTCATTGACAACAACGATAGTTATTATTCTTCATTGACTTCAAGAAACAAAGCCGAGGCTTCGGTTAAGAAAGCGAAATCCCCCTCATTTCCTGAACCAGAAGTTATGTATTCTCCAAGGCCATTGAGCGAGCTTGATGCTGCGGCTGTTAAGCTACAAAAGGTTTATAAGAGTTATCGAACTCGTAGAAATCTTGCTGATTGTGCTGTTCTTGTTGAGGAGCTTTGGTTAGTCTGCAGTGAAATTCTTGAAATTGACTTTGTTATTAGTTTTCGTAATTGTGTTTATAAATCTTATCGAGTTTGTTACTTTTAATGATGTAGGTGGAAAGCACTAGACTCTGCAGCTCTTTTGCGGAGTTCGGAAACATTCTTTAATGTCGAGAAACATGAAACTGCCTCTTCACGATGGACACGTGCATTGACTAGGGCTGCCAAGGTATATATATATTCTTTACAAATAACATTAACCCGCACTTGGTTGGAGGATTTAACTGGATACTAAATCAATTGATTTCTACTTGCAGGTTGGAAAAGGCTTGTCCAAGGATGAAAAGGCGCAAAAATTAGCCCTTCAACACTGGCTTGAAGCTGTAAGTTTGTAAACCTTTATCAAGTTTTACCAATTTACTGAAACATATCTCTTGAGTTGCGTAACTCGGATGATTTGGTTGATATTGACTTGGTCACTCAAGTTCTTGGAGATTTGACATTTGAGTTGAGATAGTTTTGCTTACTTCCTGTTTCATTGTACAGATTGACCCACGACATCGTTATGGTCATAACCTTCATTTCTATTATGATCTGTGGTTCGACTGTGGGAGTTCCCAACCTTTCTTCTACTGGTAAATATTACACCGTAACATTTTACTCCTGTAATTGATTAACTTACCTATTGGCAATTGCACAAGCTTTTGCAGTTTTCTTATATTTCAATACTTGTTTGTTATGTAAAGGTTGGATGTTGGAGATGGCAAAGAAGTAAATCTTGAAAGGTGCCCAAGGAGCACACTTCAACGTCAGTGCATCGAATATCTTGGACCCGTAAGTCTTGCACTTTAGTTCATATAGCTGGTCTTTTGTTAGAGAGTTCTACAATTGCATGAAGGGTCAAGATTCTTGCAACACTATTACAGTAAAATGTAATTCCCACTTGTATTTAATCTGAAGACTTGGTCGTTTAGCCGTTTAGGACATGTACCTGATCATACACGTAAAGGGTTTAACTGCTAAACTCACGGTCCCGTTTATTTTGATGTTTCAGAAAGAGAGGGAAGTCTATGAAGTAATCGTGGAAGATGGAAAGCTTGTGTACAAACAAGGTGGAGACTCTGTGGATACTGTTGAAGGTTTCAAATGGATTTTTGTCCTAAGCACATCGAGATCATTGTACGTTGGGAAGAAGAAGAAGGGACAGTTTCAACACTCGAGTTTTCTATCCGGCGGGGCTACAACCGCGGCTGGAAGATTAGTTGCCCATGATGGGGTTCTTGAGGTATACATAGACATAGTGGTTGCATCTTTGCATTTGCAGAATTTTTCATAGTGTTGTTTTGCCAAGTGATTCTAAATTTGCGTCCCTTCTGTAGGCAATTTGGCCATACAGCGGCCACTATCTCCCCACCGAAGAGAATTTCAAAGAATTCATCAGCTTCCTTGAGGAACATCATGTGGATCTCACCAATGTTAAGGTAATGCTTGCTGCCCAGTCCCCACTACCCCAACTGATTCCACCAAAGCTGGTTCGAATCTCCTTTGGAACCTAATAAACACGAATCAAATGACTGACATTATTCATTTTTTGTTTTCCCAGAGATGTGCAAATGACGAAGACTGCCCGTCATCATTCAAAGTTACCGACAGCGAAGTGGATAGCAAGGCAGAAGATACAGAGGGCTCATCATTCAAACTCACTGATGTACCCTCGGCAACCGATACTAGTAGTGCTCCTAAAGAAGAGACTGATGGCAATGCACAACCACAGAAGTTCGATTTAGCCAAGCGTTTATCGTGCAAATGGAGTACAGGAACCGGACCTCGTATTGGATGTGTCAGTGACTATCCATCCGAGCTACGATTCCATGCACTCGAACACGTCAATCTATCGCCAAGAGTTAGGACCGCAAGTGTTGGGTACTCGGGACCGATTCCTTCTCCGCGACCTAGTCCGAAGATCCGACTTTCGCCAAGACTTGCTTACATGGGTCTGCCTAGTCCTAGAAGCTCTATACCCAGTAGAACAACTTCCTGTTAAGCTGATTGTAATAACTAACCACCAGGGTCATTTTTTGTCACCGGGCTCAACTTGTGCCCCTCCCTAATCAATAGGCTCAATAAATTTCATTTTTCTCCATTTTTCTCTCCCATTTTTGTAGTTCAAAAAAATTAAATTCAATTAAATTCTTTTGTTTTTTTTAACCTCCTGTTTTTGACTTTGAACTATTTGCATTCAATTCCGGCATTGGAGTATTTTCAAGGCGGAGGAATGCTTGAATCGACCAATGTGCTTTGACTTGACCAATAAGACTTTAATGTGTGTTTCTCTTGTCTTTGACAAAGTAAATAGAGTAGTAGATATGTTGGGGACAAAAATCTGGACTTTGTAGTCGGCAGCAGGTTAAGAGCCCGAGGTCAATTTTTGACAGTTGTTTTCTTGATTTTTTAGAGTTGTCTAACCGATAGTGACTAGACATGGTGCAAGTGTAGAGTCTGTAGACCAGTAGACGTGCACAGTCTAACGAGAACGGCAGTTTTCATTAGATACGGTAGATTCTTTAGCAGTGGTTCCGTAGGAACCGAAATATTAGACTGGGTAAAAACCGCCTCCTCACATGGGAGTGGGCTCTGACTATCTTGAATTAGCAGAGGGTCATTTATGATGAAGTCTATTAAAAAAATTGTGAGGAGCGGTTTTGCCATAGTTTTTTTTTTTTTTTTTTTTGAAAATAAGAAATATATTACTAGGCCATCATTAATCCGCCAATTCGGACTCTTCAGAGACTAACTCATGGTGAGTTGCTCGTCTGATAACTGAATATGTTGGATTAATCATGGTTGAACAAGATAGAAAGGTACCGTCATTTGTGTTACATAATTCGAATGCTTTGACTGTGTCAAAAGCAATTGCAGAAAATAAAAATCTAGGAGCTTGATTAGTCCAAAAAGTTGTGTTACTTGATCGTCGTCCTTCTTTTGCCAACAAGTCTGCCCCTTATTTGCGCGTCTATCTACATACTAAAAACCTTTAAAAGAAACTAGTTTTTCTGCTATTTGTTGAACTTCTTCCAAGATTGCTAAGCTTTGCCAGTTTGCATCTTTTGACTTTCCTTGTAAATACTTTATGGTTGCCTGGTTATCCCCTTCTATTGCCAAATTTTGAACGTTATATCTGATGGCCCATTGAACTGCCCTGAGCAGAGCTACAACTTCTTCCTCTTTTGCTGAGAAGGCCCTACACCATCCGCATTCTGCTGCACGAAAGGTACCTGAAGAGGTTCGCAAAACAAGACCAAAAACAGTATTAGTATGCTCTGAAATCCAGGAAGCGTCGTAATTTATCTTTACAGTATTCATTCTTGGGAATTGCCAGTAGTGTAAAGTTTTAATATGACTGATATTAACTTGAGTTGTGTTGAGAAGTTGTGTTGGATGCCAATAATCATAATGTCTTATTATGTCTAAGGAAAGCTGTGCAGGGGTTCTAGATTTATCCTCAAATATTCCAAGGCATCGCTCTTTCCAAATAAACCAAGATTTGGTTGCAGCAAGAGCCATAGAAATTGAGTTTGTATCTCCTGTGAACCATTCATTGTATTTATGCAAGAAGGTATTATGCAAATTATTAGAATTTTGAGATTGAGATACTCCCTGTGAAGCCATTGGCTGAAGATTCCAAATCTCCTTTACATAGGCGCATTCAAAAAAGAGACGGTAAGTAGTTTCAATAGCATTGTTACAGAAAACACACTTATTATCTATGGATCTGATCTTTTGTCTAGATGGTAATGCATCTTGTAAGCATTTCCAAATAAACAATTTGATCCTTTGTGAAGTATCCATGGTCCACAGACCTTTCCAATAAAAAAAAAATTGGCAGTAGTTGAACAAGAAGGATTAGAGAGTTTAGCATAAAGTGATTTAACAGAGAATTCACCATTCTTTATTAGTGTCCATCTAAGTTTATCCCTTTTCAGAGTACCTTCGGATGTAGTGTTTAAACTAATGTTTGTGATTTCTTGCACCGTTGAGTTATCAAATAACGAGGGTAACTGATCAGTATTCCACTTATTTGTGTTTGAGTCTATGAGCTCAGACAGAAGTGTTATGGTAGTGTTTCTAGAAGGAAAAGACTCTGCCAAAGTCTCTCTTCTAGCTGGAATCCAACAATCATCCCAAATGTTTATTAGTGAACCATTACCTACTTCCCAAATGATATACTTTTTTATGTGTGCTATTCCTTGTAAAATACACTTCCAAATCCAAGAAGCTTGAGATTTTTTTTTTGGAATGTAAAGCTCCTGATTTCTTGAAGTATTTGCCTTTAAGAATTTGAGCCCAAAGGTCATCAGGGTTACTGACTAATCTCCAAGCTATTCTACTGATCATAGCCTGGCTGACCTTGTTTGCTTTTTTTAAAGCCTAAACCCCCTTGGTCTATTGGAGTACATAAGAAATCAAAAGATTTAATGTAAATACCCTTAGAATTTTTATTTTCCCCCCACCAAAAGTCTCTTTGAATGTCGTTTATTTTTTTTGGGAGAACAAAACATCTCATACTAAAAATAGGCATGCTGGACAGAACATATTTGTTTAAAAAAAAATTACTTGGCTGTGACAAGATCTTGCCAAGCCAGTTTTTTTCTTCTTTTGCTCCATTTTGTCTATGATTTTGTCAAAGGTTTTCAATTTAGATCTATCTATGAACAGAGGTACACCTAAATGTGTATCTTTAAAGTTGATTTTCTTTATCTTCATCAATCTACAAATGATGCCTATGTGTTTCTTGTGAACTTTTTTACTAAAAAAGAGACATGACTTTTCAAATTTTATGACTTGTCCTGAAGCTGCACTAAAAGTTTGTATGGCTTCTAATAAGTTTTTGAAACTACCCAGATCCGCCTTAGTGAAAATGAGCAGATCATCGGCGAAAAAAATGTGAGAGATTGGGGGTGATTTTGGAGTAAGTTTTATCCCTTTAACTTTTTTAATGTTTTGAAGATGATTTAACAGACGTGAAAAGACTTCCATGCAGAGAATGAATAAGTAGGGACATAATGGATCTCCCTGCCTAATCCCCCTGGAAGGATTGAAATATCTACAGGGTGTTTTTATCTTGAATGCAGTCTATATGATTTCTTTTCCTTCTCTTTAGAGTAGTTACATAAAAAAAAAAAGTTGTGTTTTTTTCCCCTAAAGTTATTGTGTTATTTCTAGACTGTTTCCTAGCAATTTCTTCTTGTGTATCATACAGTGTCTCTAGCTCTAAAAGTTTTTTGTTAGTCAGAGAAAAAACTGCAGCAGAAGCAGGTTGAGCATTTAAATTGTCAATTACTTTTAAAAGTAATCTGATTTTTTTGTTAGGATTTCCAAAAACAACTTTTTTCCAGTTACCAAGTGTCGATGGTGGATTTCAGATAAGGGGTAAAATCGTAAAACCCCATCACCTAGAGTTACCATCAACACATTAACTAAGTGCATTTAATTCAGGTGTCAATAATTAATGGGGTATTTTTCATCAAAATACCAGATTAGGGTTTTCGACACAGAACCCTAATTCCAAAACCAAGCTGCATACTGTGCATCATGGCAACGACGCCAATACCAAGCTGCATACTGCGCATCATGGTAACGACGCCAAAACCAAGCCGCATAATGCGCACCATGGCAACGACGCCAAAACCAAGCCGCATATTTTGCACCATGGCAACGACGCCAAAACCAAGCCGCATACTGCGCACCATGGCAACGACGCCGAAACCAAACCACATACTGCACACACAGGCAACCATGCCAAACTAAGTCGCTATACCATTTGGCCCATGCCAAAAATAGCGCCCTAGGCTTGCAAACCGTACAACTAGGTCAATTTGGCCGTGTGTGCCATTGGCACATGCCAACACGCACCACTAGCCAAATTCTAAGCCGTTATACCATTTGGCCCATGCCAAAAATAGCGCCCTAGGCTTGCAAATCGTGCAACTAGGTCAACTTGACCGTGCGTGCCATTGGAACATGACAACACGCACCACTAGCCAAATTCTAAGCCGCCATGCCATTTGTCCCATGCAAAAAATAGCGCCCTAGGCTTGCAAACCGTGCAACTAGGTCAACTTGGCCGTGCGTGCCATTGGCACATGCCAACACGCACCACTAGCCAAATTTTAAGCCGCCATACCATTTGGCCCATGCCAAAAATAGCGCCCTAGGCTTGCAAACCGTGCAACTAGGTCAACTTGGCCGTGCGTGCCATTGACACATGCCAACACGCACCACTAGCCAAATTCTAAGCCGCTATGCCATTTGGCCCATGCCAAAAATAGCTCCCTAGGCTTGCAAACCGTGCAACTCGGTCAACTTGACCGTGCGTGCCATTGGCACATGCCAACACGCACCACTAGTCAAATTTTAAGCCGCCATACCATTTGGCCCATGACAAAAATAGCGCCCTAGGCTTGCAAACCGTGCAACTAGGTCAACTTGGTTGTGCGTGCCATTGGCACATGCCAACACGCATCACTAGCCAATTATTATTTTCAAGTCGCTATGCCCAGCTAGCGCCCACGACTTGGCCCAATATCCGTGCGTGCCATTGGCACATGCCAACACGCATCACTAGTCAATTTCTATTTTCAAGACGTTATACCATTGTAGCGCCCGCGACTTGGACAAAGTGGCCGTGCGTGCCATTGGCACATTCCAACACGCAACCACTAGCCAATTCCCATTCCAAAGCCGCTATACCATTGTAGCGCCCGCGACTTGGCCAAGGTGGCCGTGCATGCCATTGGCACATGCCAACACGCAACCACTAGCCACTTTTATCCCAAACCTACTAGCCAATTTCCAAGGCATTCCGCTCATGCCACACATGCTCCACTAGCGACTTTAGCATTGCCATTCGCACTCAAAGTGCAACTCGCTGCCAAGGCATTCCGCATATGCCATTGGCACATGACAAATGCTCCACCAAGCGAATTTGGCATTGCCATCCGCACTCAAAGTACAACTTGCGGTCGAGACATCCCGCACATGCCATTGGCAGATGCCGAAACGCTTCACTAGCAACTTTGGCATTTCCACTTGCGCCCAACTCTCGAGACATCAACACAACTGGGGGATGCTTTCTTAGGGTTTTGGTTTGGCGGTCACAGCGTGCAGCGTACACTATGCTCGTAATAAAGCAAGGTTTGCAAGGAATGAATACGGTTAATTAAATAAGGAAATTTATGGTGAAAACGTTTTCACCATAAAGCCAACGGTTTCCACCTCCTATGTTTTAATTGGCACATTTACTCAATTCCTTAATGAGGCCAGGGTACGTTCAATCTCACTTGTATAAATAGGTTTCACCTATTCTGCCAAAACACACAAGTCTTGGTCAGGCAAAATACAACACTATCAGATAGCAACTTTGCAAGCTCTCTCAAAAGCTTCCATCACTAGAAAGCTTCCACAAGCTTCCACACTTCTGATACAAGTCGAGATACTACCTAGCCAGAACTCTCTGGTCTCACCATCCTTCTTCGTTATACTCCCAAATCAACCCTTCTCATCCTCTTTGTGACCGAAGAAAATATGGAACGACCATCTTCTTGGTTTAGGCCAGAGTTGTACAAATTGATATCTCGAATCAAAAGTGCTCACGTGCAGCACATTTATTTAAGGGTTTAAACCAGTCTCTCCACCATCGAATTTACCAAATTCGGCAGAGGCGATTTTCTCCCATAAACAATTGGCGACCACAGCGGGAGTTTCAATCTCTCTGTTACAATATCTACTTCTAGAAATCGATCTCGCGTCTCGATACAAGCACCAACAGTAGAAGCAGCCAATCGGTTTGGAGATCTGCGACTCAACTACCAGACAACCCAATTGCCAGCCGTAGAAACTACACGGGAAACTGGGGACTCCGATTTGGGGACTGGCTGGCGGCTTTTTCAGAAAAATAGTTACTAGCAACTGGGGACTTACTGGAAAAGTCACCAGCAAAACCACTTCTTAAACGAAAATAGGCATATTTGCAACGAAAGATCCATATAGCAAGTAAGTCTAGCCCGGGCAAGGTATCTGATCTGTTTTTGGGTTCTAAGTAAAACCATCATACCATTACTTCTTATGTTATTGCTAGCACAAACTTTCATAAAAACAATATTCCCTTCGCAAGGCATAAGAAAAGTTATATATTAAAACCATTCATCCCAGAAAATTTTCCAACATCACAGAAAACATCAACCAACTACCAAAATAAGTCAGACTCCGAAACCAAGCACCTAAAGTGTTCCTCGAAATAAACAAAAGGGAATCTAAATAAGATACATTCAAGGGAAGTTGTCCAGCAGTGGTTTATTCTTCTTATCAAGACGGTCCCTCGCATCTTCAATATCCGCTCTCTTCATAGCTCACACCTTGGACAACTCCTCAGCTTCCGCTTCTTGCCGTGTGATATCCTCTGCAGAAGGGATTTCGACTACTGTATCCTTCAATTTTCGAATCTCAGCAAGATTTTCGACGAACCATGAAGCATTGAATTCCTTCTCCACACACACATCGCGGTGGCGTTCCCAGTTAGCAATGACATCTTCAGAAATGGTGTGGCCAGTCACCCCGCACATGTCCTCAATAGAATATAATGCTTCTTCCACACATTTAACCAACGCAATACGACTAGTGACCTTCATGGTCGTAGCCATGTGTCCATACTTCTTCCAGATTTTGGTATACAACGCCTCATATTTGGCCAGCACGCTGAAACCGCCGACCAACACGTGACCTGTGTAAGGAACTAAGTATGGAGGATCGAAAATGGTGCCTGCAACCAGATCCGAAATCTGCGAAGGGCTCCCTTCCGCACCTGCGCCAGCGACCAGAGAATCATTTCCTGGTCGAGCTGCATTCATGCTTTGTGATTGATAAACTTCCATCTCCAAGCCATCATCAGCGGTCACAGTCGCTACATGCGGATTTTCAACTTCCATTTCCAGGTCATCACTGACGGTTGTTGTCACCAAGGGAAAGCCTTCATGTGCCTCCACCTCAGATCCATCTCCTGAGTCAGATTCCTCCTACAAGATTTGAGTTAGGCGTTTTCAAAGGGAGGAGGAAGAAAGAGAGGCGCGAAACCTACCGAGCCACTTTCCGAAAGAGATCTAGCGCTTCTATCGGAAGAATCACCTTTACTTTCCGAACTTTCTTCTTTTTCTGCCAAACTTTCTTCTTTATCCGACGCATCACCGTTGTGAGAAGGCTCGATATCGCCAGAATTACTCAAAGGAGTTTCCGTCTCCTGACAGCGAGAAAGAGCAGCAAAAGCATTAACACTACCAAAGACCTGGAAGAAATGAGACATATACCTTCAACAGAAATTCACACATTTGGAAATAGACCAGCAAAGAGGCGACGCATACCTGGTTATTAGAAAAACTGAAAGACACAAGGGATGTAGGAGAATCCTTTGAAGCCATTCGAAACCCACCAGCACGGTTTTTCGTCCTCTTCTCTTTCACTTGGGGACTTTCAGAATTGCCAGACGACTTTCGCTTGAAATCTCTCAACATCGGATACTTCTTCAAGACTTCCGGGGGAGGCTTACCACGAACATTCTCCACCGCGTCATCCACAAACTTGCGAATCATAAGACGCTCACGGCACTAGAACTCATTTTAACTAAAGGTCATCAAGGGTGTTCTCTTCAGTTGAAATAAGAGAAGACGGATACCTGGCCCAATGGCACTAGCATCGAGGAAATCACGCAATGAATCCTCAGGAAGCTCCAGCCGGCAAGCAAGGGGAACCCCATGATCGAAACCCATGTGACGATCCGTGCGATCAATGTTGTACTCAGCAATCTGGAAAGCCCCTCTAAAGAAAGACGACATGTGACTGGGGATGCAACTTTGAATAAACAAGTTTTCACCAACGCTCAAGTCATCATCTGAAGACAAAATCACATCCGGAGCAGAAGGAAAAGTATCAATTTGAGTCACGGACCTATGAACTGGCTCCCACGGGCGAAAATTGATCTCTTGTGATTTATCAAGAAGGCTAACCAAGCTCACACCAACTCTTGGATGCTTATTCGCCCATCGAAGAATTCGACAGCCACCCAAACTCGCAGGAATCATAGGCAACGGATTTGGAGCATAATTTTCAAAATGCTCCCATAGCCACGCTTGCAAAAAAACGACATGCACATACGAATACACTTTCATGAAACCATTCGAAACTAGCATATTCGCGACTAAGTGATCCAGATGCGCGTACAAGGAGCCAAGGAATAGCTTGCCAATGGGGAGAACTTCACCTTTCGCCAACTTCACAGCAATTGGTAGCAGCTCTGGCCTTATCTCCATCTTTCCGGAACCGTCATCAAGAATGTCTCTAGACAACCAGAGGGCCAAAAATGTTGTAACGTGGAGATTGCTTCTTTTCTGTCTAGCCTCCAACTCTTCCGAAAACCACTGAGATATCCACCAGCTGTAAAAGTACCTTTCATCCTCTTTCCGAACAGAATCCTTCGACTTCGCAGTAGAGTCTTTTCGGGAAAAATCTCCCAACTTAGCAGCAAGGTCATTTCGCATCTTCTTCTCATCTTTTGATAATTGGATGTTAAGATCCCCGATTACCGGAAGATTCAACAAGAGAGCCACGTCCTCCAAGGTGAAAGCTATTTCTCCCATCTACAGATAATTGTGTGAGTGTCCGAGCACCACCTAGAGAGGAAAGCAACCAAGCCCGGGATATCTTTCCTAATATGGAGACTTACTGAAGCTCTGACAGTATCAAGGATTTGTGCTCGATTCAAGTTGGAATTTATATGCTCCTTACTCACCATAAACTCAACCCACACATCAAAGGAACACAATGGGCTTTGACACATTCTGGAATCGATACTAGAAGAGGCGTACACTCCTTTATGAAGACAAAACTGTATGGTATGCTCCGGCCGAACTGTGCGTGTCTTCTTTTCATTTTCACCATCAGTAAATAAATTTGGCTCGAAGTCTGGAAGATTCCTCCGAGCAGGAGCAAAGGGTTTGGTAAAGAACTCATCATCTATGGTTTCGAACTATCAACATCTTTCGACGAAACAGAGCCTTTTTCAGGTAACATCTTGTCGGTTTTCCTCGCTTAGCAACAAGATATCTGCACAAAACAAAACATAGAAATTATGAAATTATCTCCCAAACACATAACCACGCTCGACAAGAGAAAAATCCCTGACACATGGGAGAATAGTATTTTCTATGATTTCGAAATACATATGAAGTATCCTACTTGGGTTCAAAATTATATGCAGATATATTTTTGGGTTCAAGAGCATATACAGTAATTCTTTCGGGTTCATATGAAGCACATATACAGTATTCTTCTTCGGGATTCATATACAATAATTCTTTCGGGTTCATATGAAGCACGTATGCAGTATTCTTCTTTGAGATTCATATACAGTAATTCTTTTGGGTTCATATGAAGCACATATACAGTATTCTTCTTCGGGATTCATATACAGTAATTATTTCGGGTTCATATGAAGTATGTATACAATATTCTTCTTCGGGATTTATATACAATAATTCTTTCAGATTCATATGAAGCACGTATACAGTAGTATTCTTCGGGATTCATATACAGTAATTCTTTCGGGTTCATATGAAGCACGTATACAGTATTCTTCTTCGGGATTCATATACAACAATTCTTTTGGGTTCATATGAAGCACATATACAGTATTTTTCTTCTGGATTTATGCGAAGTATATTTATCGGGTTCAAGTGCATATACAGTATCCTACTTTAGGTTCGAAATTAAATGTGCAGTATATTTCTCGAGTTCAAATACATATACGGAATCTTTCTTCAGGTTCAAAAATTATGCACGCAGCATTCTCTACGGGTTCGAAATCATATGTACAGTATTTTCTACGAAGTCAAATCATATATATATATATGTACACAATATTCTCTACAAGAAGCACGCCAACCAATCATGTGCGCGATATCAACGCAAGATTTATAAAATAAAAAGCACCTACTGCTAGGATTTGCACCTACAAAGGGAAACAAGAAAAGTATTAGAAGACATACCTGGATAGCCGGTTTCTCCTTTATCACTTTACCGCTGGCAAGGAAGAAGGAAGGAACAAAGTGCAAGATAAACGAAAAGACTTCGTGTATATATATGCGGTGGTTTCCACAATAGGGAATGATTCCTTTTCTCCCAAAGCCATGCGTGTAAAGGAAGTTTGGGCCTACAAGGGCGCCCAACTTCCCAAAGGCCACTCAAGCCCCATCAACGGCGCCAATACCTCCCATGCGCGCTCCATTCGCGCCGGTCTCACCACACTAGCCTCTCAACCTTGCGCCAGTACCGCCCAAGCTAGCATGCTCCTTTTGTGCCGATCCCGCCAATCGCGCCGACCTGTCAATGTCTCCCAAGTCACACCATCTATCACATCTATCTCCCACCGGCCCCACCAGCCAGCACGCTCAGTTTCTCAACTCGCGCCAGCAGCTCAATGTTTCCCAGCCGTCCATTTCCGCCAAATTGTGCCAACCTCCCGCTCCATGCAAAACTTCCAAGGACAAGGATTCTGAATCCAGTTCGCATCTCAGAAAAAAGGTCAGATAAATCTCTCGTTTATCTTTCAGATCTTGTCTTGGAACCATCTTATGCTTACCTCGCAACAAAGCTCCTGTTCCGAGCTAAGCAGGGGACTTAATGTCGATGGTGGATTTTTGATAAAGGGTAAAATCGTAAAACCCCATGATCTAGTGTTACCAGCAACACATTAACTAAGAGCAATTAATTCAGGTGTCAATAATTGATGGGGGTATTTTTTCAAAATACCAGATTAGGGTTTTCAACACAGAACCCTAATTCCAAAACCAAGCTGCATACTGCGCATCATGGAAACGACGCCAAAACCAAGCCGCATACTGCGCCCCATGGCAACGACGCCAAAACCAAGCTGCATACTGCGCACCATGGCAACGACGCCAAAACCAAGCCGCATACTGCGCATCATGGCAACGACGCCAAAACCAAACCACATACTGCACCCACAGTCAACCATGCCAAACTAAGCCGCTATACCATTTGGCCCATGCCAAAAATAGCGCAACTAGGTAGGCCATTAGCACATGCAAACACGCACCACTAGCCAAATTCTAGGTCAACTTAGCGCCACTAGCCAAAATCTTGTGCAAAGGTGCCATTAGCACATGCCAACACGCACCACTAGCCAAATTCTAAGCCGCTATACCATTTGGCCCCATGCCAAAAATAGCGCCCTAGGCAAAATTTGCAAACCATTTGGCCCATGCCAAAAAACTAGGTCAACTTGCAACTAGGTCAACGTGCGCCATTGCACATGCCAACACGCACCACTAGCCAAATTCTAAGCCGCTATGCCATTTGTCACATGCCAAAAATAACTAGGTCAACTAGGCTTGCAAACCGTAGCAACTAGGTGCCAACTTGGCCATGCGTAGGCCATTGCCATTGGCACATGCCAACACGCACCACTAGCCAAATTCTAAGCCGCCATACCATTTGGCCCATGCCAAAAATAGCGCCCTAGGCTTGCAAACCGTGCAACTAGGTCAACTTGGTTGTGCGTGCCATTGGCACATGCCAACACTCATCACTAGACAATTTCTATTTTCAAGCCGCTAGCGCCCACGACTTGGCCCAATAGCCGTGCGTGCCACTAGCACATGCCAACAAGCATCACTAGCCAATTTCTATTTTCAAGCCGTTATACCATTGTAGCGCCCGCGACTTGACCAAAGTGGCCATGCGTGCCATTGGCACATGCCAACACGCAACCACTAGCCAATTCCCATTCCAAAGACGCTATACCATTGTAGCACCCGCGACTTGGCCAAGGTGGACGTGCATGCCATTGGCACATGCCAACACGCAACCACTAGATACTTTTATCCCCAACCTGCTCGGCAATTTGCAAGGCATTCCGCACATGCCATTGGCACATGCCACACATGCTCCACTAGCGACTTTGGCATTTCCATTCGCACTCAAAGTGCAACTCGCAGCCAAGGCATTTTTCACATTCCATTGGCACATGCCAAATGCTCCACCAAGCGACTTTGGCATTTCCATCCGCACTCAAAGTACAACTTGCGGTCGAGACATCCCGCACATTCCATTGGCACATTCCGCAACGCTTCACTAGCAACTTTGGCATTGCCACTTGCGCCCAACTCTCGAGACATGAACACAAACTGGGGGATGCCTTCTTGGGGTTTTGGTTTGGCGGTCACAGCGTGCAACGTACACTATGCTCGTAATAAAGCAATGCATGCAAGGAATGAATACGGTCAATTAAATAAGGAAATTTATGGTGAAAACGTTTTCACCATAAAGACAACGGTTTCCACCTCCACTATTTTAATTGTCACATTTACTCAATTCCTTAATGAGGCCAGGGTACGATCAATCTTACTTGTATAAATAGGTTTCACCTATTCTTCCAAATTACACAAGTCTTGGTCAGGAAAAATACAACACTATCAGATAACAACTTTGCAAGCTCTCCCAAAAGCTTTCATCACTAGCAAGCTTCCGCAAGATTCTACACTTCTGATACAAGTCGAGATACTACCTATCCAGAACTCTCTGGTCTCATCACCCTTCTTATCTATCCTCCCAAATCAACCCTTCTCCTCCACTTTGTGACCGAAGTAAATATGGAATGGCCATCTTCTTGGTTTAGGCCAGAGTTGTACAAATTGATATCTCGAATCAAAAGTGCTCACGTGCAGCACATTTATTTAAGGGTTTAAACCAGTCTCTCCACCATCGAATTTACCAAATTCGGCAGAGGCGATTTTCTCCCATAAACACCAAGGTTTTGAGTTAATGTTGAAATATTTGCTATTAGATCTAGTGTTGTGTTCGCTGAGTTGAGAGTCCAAAAGTTCTTGATAACCTCTAAACAGGATGGTTCTTTTAACCATGTATCATAAAATTTAAAAGAATGGGAAGAGAAAGAAGATGAAGGTATTAGAGAGACACATATTGGTCCATGATCTGAACCAACATCTACTAAGTTCTCTAAAGAAGCTTCTTTAAATTCCTTCTCCACACACAGAAAATAATCCAACATCACATAAAACATCAACCAACTACCAAAATAAGTCAGACTCCGAAACCAAGCACCCAAAGTGTTCCTCGAAATAAACAAAAGGGAATCTAAAGAAGAAACATTCAAGGGAAGTTGTCCAGCAGTGGTTTATTCTTCTTATCAAGACGGTCCATCGCATCTTCAATATCTGCTCTCTTCATAGCTCACACCTTGGACAACTCCTCAGCTTCCGCTTCTTGCCGTGTGATATCCTCCGCAGAAGGGATTTCGACTACTGTATCCTTCAATTTTCGAATCTCAGCAAGATTTTCGACGAACCATGAAGCATTGAATTCCTTATCCACACACACATCGCGGTGGCGTTCCCAGTTAGCAATGACATCTTCAGAAATGGTGTGGCCAGTCACCCCGCACATGTCCTCAATAGAAGATAATGCTTCTTCCACACATTTAACCAACGCAATACGACTAGTGACCTTCATGGTCGTAGCCATGTGTCCATACTTCTTCCAGATTTTGGTATACAACGCCTCATATTTGGCCAGCACGCTGAAACCGCCGACCAACACGTGACCTGTGTAAGGAACTAAGTATGGAGGATCGAAAATGGTGCCTGCAACCAGATCCGAAATCTGCGAAGGGCTCCCTTCCGCACCTGCGCCAGCGACCAGAGAATCATTTCCCAGTCGAGCTGCATTCATGCTTTGTGATTGATAAACTTCCATCTACAAGCCATCATCAGCGGTCACAGTCGCTACATGCGGATTTTCAACTTCCATTTCTAGGTCATCACTGACGGTTGTTGTCACCAAGGGAAAGCCTTCATGTGCCTCCACCTCAGATCCATCTCCTGAGTCAGATTCCTCCTACAAGATTTGAGTTAGACGTTTTCAAAGGGAGGAGGAAGAAAGAGAGGCGCGAAACCTACCGAGCCACTTTCCGAAAGAGATCTAGCGCTTCTATCGGAAGAATCACCTTTACTTTCCGAACTTTCTTCTTTTTCTGCCAAACTTTCTTCTTTCTCCGACGCATCACCGTTGTGAGAAGGCTCGATATCGCCAGAATTACTCAAAGGAGTTTCCGTCTCCTGACAGCGAGAAAGAGCAGCAAAAGCATTAACACTACCAAAGACCTGGAAGAAACGAGACATATACCTTCAACAGAAATTCACACATTTGGAAATAGACCAGCAAAGAGGCGACACATACCTGGTTATTAGAAGAACTGAAAGACACAAGGGATGTATGAGAATCCTTTGAAGCCATTCGAAACCCACCAGCACGGTTTTTCGTCCTCTTCTCTTTCACTTGGGGACTTTCAGAATTGCCAGACGACTTTCGCTTGAAATCTCTCAACATCGGATACTTCTTCAAGACTTCCGGGGGAGGCTTACCACGAACATTCTCCACCGCGTCATCCACAAACTTGCGAATCATAAGACGCTCACGGCACCAGAACTCGTTTTAACTAAAGGTCATCAAGGGTGTTCTCTTCGGTTGAAATAAGAGAAGACGGATACCTGGCCAAATGGCACTAGCATCGAGGAAATCACGCAATGAATCCTCAGGAAGCTCCAGCCGGCAAGCAAGGGGAACCCCATGATCGAAACCCATGTGACGATCCGCGCGATCAATGTTGTACTCAGCAATCTGGAAAGCCCCTCTAAAGAAAGATGACATGTGACTGGGGATGCAACTTTGAATAAACAAGTTTTCACCAACGCTCAAGTCATCATCTGAAGACAAAATCACATCCGGAGCAGAAGGAAAAGTATCAATTTGAGTCACGGACCTATGAACTGGCTCCCACGGGCGAAAATTGATATCTTGTGATTTATCAAGAAGGCTAACCAAGCTCACACCAACTCTTGGATGCTTATTCGCCCATCGAAGAATTCGACAGCCACCCAAACTCGCAGGAATCATAGGCAACGGATTTGGAGCATAATTTTCAAAATGCTCCCATAGCCACGCTTGCAAAAAAACGACATGCACATACGAATACACTTTCATGAAACCATTCGAAACTAGCATATTCGCGACTAAGTGATCCAGATGCGCGTACAAGGAGCCAAGGAATAGCTTGCCAATGGGGAGAACTTCACCTTTCGCCAACTTCACAGCAATTGGTAGCAGCTCTGGCCTTATCTCCTTCTTTCCGGAACCGTCATCAAGAATGTCTCTAGACAACCAGAGGGCCAAAAATGTTGTAACGTGGAGATTGCTTCTTTTCTGTCTAGCCTCCAACTCTTCCGGAAACCACTGAGATATCCACCAGCTGTAAAAGTACCTTTCATCCTCTTTCCGAACAGAATCCTTCAACTTCGCAGTAGAGTCTTTTCGGAAAAATCTCCCAACTTAGCAGCAAGGTCATTTCGCATCTTCTTCTCATCTTTTGATAATTGGATGTTAAGATCCCCGATTACCGGAAGATTCAACAAGAGAGCCACGCTCTCCAAGGTGAAAGCTATTTCTCCCATCTACAGATAATTGTGTGAGTGTCCGAGCACCACCTAGAGAGGAAAGCAACCAAGCCCGGGATATCTTTCCTAATATGGAGACTTACTGAAGCTCTGACAATATCAAGGATTTGTGCTCGATTCAAGTTGGAATTTATATGCTCCTTACTCACCATAAACTCAACCCACACATCAAAGGAACACAATGGGCTTTGACACATTCTGGAATCGATACTAGAAGAGGCGTACACTCCTTTATGAAGACAAAACCGTATGGTATGCTCCGGCAGAAATGTGCGTGTCTTCTTTTCATTTTCACCATCAGTAAATAAATTTGGCTCGAAGTCTGGAAGATTCCTCCGAGCAGGAGCAAAGGGTTTGGTAAAGAACTCATCATCTATGGTTTCGAACTATCAACATCTTTCGACGAAACAGAGCCTTTTTCAGGTAACATCTTGTCGGTTTTCCTCGCTTAGCAACAAGATATTTGCACAAAACAAAAAATAGAAATTATGAAATTATCTCTCAAACACATAACCACGCTCGACAAGAGAAAAATCCCTGACACATGGGAGAATAGTATTTTCTATGATTTCGAAATACATATGCAGTATCCTACTTCGGGTTCAAAATTATATGCGCAATATATTTTCTGGGTTCAAGAGCATATACAGTAATTCTTTCGGGTTCATATGAAGCACATATACAGTATTCTTCTTCGGGATTCATATACAATAATTCTTTCGGGTTCATATGAAGCACGTATGCAGTATTCTTCTTCGAGATTCATATACAGTAATTCTTTTGGGTTCATATGAAGCACATATACAGTATTCTTCTTCGGGATTCATATACAGTAATTATTTCGGGTTCATATGAAGTATGTATACAATATTCTTCTTCGGGATTTATATACAGTAATTCTTTCGGATTCATATGAAGCACGTACACAGTAGTATTCTTCGGGATTCATATACAATAATTATTTCGGGTTCATATGAAGAACATATACAGTATTATTCTTCGGGATTCATATACATTAATTCTTTCGGGTTCATATGAAGCACGTATACAGTATTCTTCTTCGGGATTCATATACAACAATTCTTTTGGGTTCATATGAAGCACATATACAGTATTTTTCTTCTGGATTTATGCGCAGTATATTTATCGGGTTCAATTGCATATACAGTATCCTACTTTAGGTTCGAAATTACATGTGCAGTATATTTCTCGAGTTCAAATACATATACGGAATCTTTCTTCAGGTTCAAAAATTATGCGCGCAGCATTCTCTACGGGTTCGAAATCATATGTACAGTATTTTCTACGAAGTCAAATCATATATATATATATATATACACAATATTCTCTACAAGAAGCACGCCAACCAATCATGTGCGCGATATCAACGCAAGATTTATAAAATAAAAAGCACCTACTGCTAGGATTTGCACCTACAAAGGGAAACAAGAAAAGTATTAGAAAACACACCTGGATAGCCGGTTTCTCCTTTATCACTTTACCGCTGGCAAGGAAGAAGGAAGGAACAAAGTGCAAGATAAAAGAAAAGACTTCGTGTATATATATGCGGTGGTTTCCACAATAGGGAATGATTCCTTTTCTCCCAAAGCCATGCGTGTAAAGGAAGTTTGGGCCTACAAGGGCGCCCAACTTCCCAAAGGCCACTCAAGCCCCATCAACGGCGCCAATACCTCCCAAGCGCGCTCCATTCGCGCCGGTCTCACCACACTAGCCTCTCAACCTTGCGCCAGTACCGCCCAAGCTAGCATGCTCCTTTTGTGCCGATCCCGCCAATCGCGCCAACCTGTCAATGTCTCCCAAGTCGCACCATCTATCACATCTATCTCCCACCGGCCCCACCAGCCAGCACGCTCAGTTTCTCAACTCGCGCTAGCAGCTCAATGTTTCCCAGCCGTCCATTTCCGCCAAATTGTGCCAACCTCCCGCTCCATGCAAAACTTCCAAGGACAAGGATTCTGAATCCAGTTCGCATCTCAGAAAAAAGGTCAGATAAATCTCTCGTTTCTCTTTCAGATCTTGTCTTGGAACCATCTTATGCTTACCTCGCAACAAAGATCCTGTTCCGAGCTAAGCAGGGGACTTAATGTCGATGGTGGATTTTTGATAAAGGGTAAAATCGTAAAACCCCATGATCTAGTGTTACCAGCAACACATTAACTAAGAGCAATTAATTCAGGTGTCAATAATTGATGGGGGTATTTTTTCAAAATACCAGATTAGGGTTTTCAACACATAACCCTAATTCCAAAACCAAGCCGCATACTGCGCATCATGGCAACGACGCCAAAACCAAGCCGCATACTGCGCCCCATGGCAACGACGCCAAAACCAAGCTGCATACTGCGCACCATGGCAACGACACCAAAACCAAGCCGCATACTGCGCATCATGGCAACGACGCCAAAACCAAACCACATACTGCACCCACAGTCAACCATGCCAAACTAAGCCGCTATACCATTTGGCCCATGCCAAAAATAGCGCCCTAGGCTTGCAAACCATTCAACTAGGTCAACTTCGTCGTGCGTGCCATTAGCACATGCCAACACGCACCACTAGCCAAATTCTAAGTCGCTATACCATTTGGCCCATGCCAAAAACAGCGCCCTAGGCTTGCAAACCGTGCAACTAGGTCAACTTGGCCGTGCGTGCCATTAGCACATGCCAACACGCACCACTAGCCAAAATCTAAGCCGATATACCATTTGGCCCATGCCAAAAATAGCGCCCTAGGCTTGCAAACCGTGCAACTAGGTCAACTTGGCCATGTGTGCCATTGGCACATGACAACACGCACCACTAGCCAAATTCTAAGCCGCTATACCATTTGGCCCATGCCAAAAATAGCGCCCTAGGCTTGCAAACCGTGCAACTAGGTCAACTTGGCCGTGCGTGCGATTGGCACATGCCAACACACACCACTAGAAAAATTCTAAGCCGTTATACCATTTGGCCCATGCCAAAAATAGCGCCTTAGGCTTGCAAACCGTGCAACTAGGTCAACTTGGCCGTGCGTGCCATTGCCACATGCCAATACGCACCACTAGCCAAATTCTAAGCCGCTATACCATTTGGCCCATGCCAAAAATAGCGCCCTAGGCTTGCAAACCGTGCAACTAGGTCAACTTGGCCGTGCGTGCACATGCCAACACGCACAACTAGCCAAATTCTAAGCCGCTATGCCATTTGGCCCATGCCAAAAATAGCGCCATAGGCTTGCAAACCGTGCAACTAGGTCAACTTGGCCATGCGTGCCATTGTCACATGCCAACACGCACCACTAGCCAAATTCTAAGCCGCCATACCATTTGGCCCATGCCAAAAATAGCGCCCTAGGCTTGCAAACCGTGCAACTAGGTCAACTTGGCCGTGCGTGCCATTGGCACATGCCAACACTCATCACTAGCCAATTTCTATTTTCAAGCCGCTAGCGCCCACGACTTGGCCCAATAGCCGTGCGTGCCACTAGCACATGCCAACAAGCATCACTAGCCAATTTCTATTTTCAAGCCGTTATACCATTGTAGCGCCCGCGACTTGACCAAAGTGGCCATGCGTGCCATTGGCACATGCCAACACGCAACCACTAGGCAATTCCCATTCCAAAGACGCTATACCATTGTAGCACCCGCGACTTGGCCAAGGTGGACGTGCATGCCATTGGCACATGCCAACACGCAACCACTAGATACTTTTATCCCCAACCTGCTCGGCAATTTGCAAGGCATTCCGCACATGCCATTGGCACATGCCACACATGCTCCACTAGCGACTTTGGCATTTCCATTCGCACTCAAAGTGCAACTCGCGGCCAAGGCATTTTTCACATTCCATTGGAACATGCCAAATGCTCCACCAAGCGACTTTGGCATTTCCATCCGCACTCAAAGTACAACTTGCGGTCGAGACATCCCGCACATTCCATTGGCACATTCCGCAACGCTTCACTAGCAACTTTGGCATTGCCACTTGCGCCCAACTCTCGAGACATCAACACAAACTGGGGGATGCTTTCTTGGGGTTTTGGTTTGGCGGTCACAGCGTGCAACGTACACTATGCTCGTAATAAAGCAATGCATGCAAGGAATGAATACGGTCAATTAAATAAGGAAATTTATGGTGAAAACGTTTTCACCATAAAGCCAACGGTTTCCACCTCCACTATTTTAATTTTCACATTTACTCAATTCCTTAATGAGGCCAGGGTACGATCAATCTTACTTGTATAAATAGGTTTCACCTATTCTTCCAAAATACACAAGTCTTGGTCAGGAAAAATACAACACTATCAGATAACAACTTTGCAAGCTCTCCCAAAAGCTTTCATCACTAGCAAGCTTCCGCAAGATTCTACACTTCTGATACAAGTCGAGATACTACCTATCCAGAACTCTCTGGTCTCATCACCCTTCTTCTCTATCCTCCCAAATCAACCCTTATCCTCCACTTTGTGACCGAAGTAAATCTGGAATGGCCATCTTCTTGGTTTAGGCCAGAGTTGTACAGATTGATATCTCGAATCAAAAGTGCTCACTGCAGCACATTTTCTTAAGGGTTTAAACCAGTCTCTCCACCATCGAATTTACCAAATTCGGTTGAGGCGATTTTCTCCCATAAACACCAAGGTTTTGAGTTAATGTTGAAATATTTGCTATTAGATCTAGTGTTGTGTTCGCTGAGTTGAGAGTCCAAAAGTTCTTGATAACCTCTAAACAGGATGGTTCTTTTAACCATGTATCATAAAATTTAAAAGAATGGGAAGAGAAAGAAGATGAAGGTATTAGAGAGACACATATTGGTCCATGATCTGAACCAACAGCTACTAAGTTCTCTAAAGAAGCTTCTTTAAATTCTGAACTCCAGTGAGTATTAGCCATGTCCCTGTCAAGCCTTTGCTTGATGTTTTCCATGCCTTCTCTTTTTGCGGTTCAAATAGACTTTTTGATTCTTTAGATACGATAGAGTTTCGAAATCCGTGTACAAACAAATAGATGAATGCCGTTGAGCTATGTTGTGTGAGGCGCGCCTAAGGTGTCCAAGGCGACCCAGAAAATAATAACTATAGGCACTCGTTTCCTTGGATGCCCTATTAGTGAGGCATCAATTTTCAGTTTCGTGTGCCTAGGGCTCCTAGGCGGGTGCCTAGCTCGATTTTAATGGCATAGACCTTATGGGTGAATTACAAGGTATACTGCATAGAGATGGATAATTTTAAAATGCGTTATTCAACCCTCAATCACATAGAAATAGATAATTTAAGATGCATTATTTTACCATCAAGTTTTTTGTTAGAGATTTTGTAGTAGGGAGATAGTAAATTTTCTTGACGCATATAACTTAAGGAGTACATTTTAGTAGGGAGTAACATTTAACAATATTCGATAAAAATTACTTTAAACCAACCCAAAAAAAGAAGGGTATTTATTTGATTTTTTTCATTTGAAATATGAAGTTCTATTGGATTGAAACTCTAAGTTGAACAAGCAAAATGAATTGACCATATAGAACCTTCTTAGTTTGAGGCCTATCAACTTCTTCTCCCCCCTTTCACAAATGGTTATGGAGATGCCAAACTTGACAAAAAGACTAATTTAGCCCTGAAAATAATCTTTCTACTAATCGTTACCATTTTCTGTAAAAAAAAAATCAAAAAACATAAAAACTTCAACAAAAAAAACTTTTTATTTTCATCTAATCTTTCCAAATTCCATAAACTCTAAAAAAAAATAATCTTTTCTCCAACCATCTCCGATCCAAGCAAGAAAAGGTAAATCTCCATAAACCAGTTCTATTATTAGCATTTATTCATTGATTTACATGTTTAAAACTTCAATTTTTAAAAATCAAAATCTCTGATTTACTCAGAATCGGTTTATGGAGATCTATCGTATCAACCGATTCTGGGTTTTGTTCTTCATCCATGAAGAGCATGCAGAGGAATCGGTTTATAGGATCGACCGATTCTGGGTAGAAATTAGAATATGAAAATACATCACCAGAATCAGTTTATAAGTTCATTAACATAAACCGACTCTGTGTAGTAATATTTTTTGAACTCTGCGCTCCTATAATCAGTTTTTATTATCCTGGTAATGTACCATTGTGAAGTTATCTCTTCAGATTTTATCTCACAATCGGTTTTTATATATGTGTTAGAGCATTGCTCGATCGAACTCGTATGCGTTACTATCTCAAGGATGTTTGTCAATGTAAGTGATGAAAACTATAAGTCTTGATTTCTAGCCGATTTATATATGTCTCGGACTAGGACATAGATAGTGTAGTTGAGGTTAGATTTCTCGGCGTTTATCATTTGAAGACGAAGAACTACTAAGGGTATATTTTGGAATTTCTTCGACAAAAGGTATGTGGAGACTTAAAATCATCCATCATTTGGAAAGTCTATTTCTACTCTATCTCCTATAATTGAGACATAAGTCGTTTTACGATATAGTTTTCTACTATACAAATTTGAGATTTCGAGCTGAGTATATTTCGCTTATATATTTCTCGAAATATGTATTGGCAAGCTTTTGCTTTAGCTATGTTTATCTTTACTCGTGACGAAAGTCATGTTGACATTTCAATAACTCGAAAATTGCTTTGATGCTTATAGTGTGTGGAAACGGTTATCATCATTATAAAAGAATGTTTCAATGATTGGAATGTAGAGTTGATAATGTAACCATCATTGGATATAAGCATATATACTGTGTTCGCACATTAGTATATAAATCCATGAACCGGGAGCCAAGTGTATGCGTATGTGTGTATACGAAATTAACGAAGGAGACAAGATAAGTATGCGTACACGTACGCATACTGGCGGAAGTTTTCGAACCGAAAATATCTGTTGGGTTTGGAAATTACAAACTCCTAAAATAGTCACCTTAAGTATGCGCACACGTACACATACTGGCGGAAGTTTTCGAACTGAGAATATCTGTCGAGTTTGGAAACTTAACAAACTCAAAATCCGGTTTCTTAAGTACGCATACTTAAGCTGGTTATTTTATCAATTCGGTATGTTCATGAACTTAAACATTTAAATCTTAAGGAATGCAATATTTCCAAACCGTGGCTATAATGTTCATGATTGATTCAAGTGAATCAAACCGATTTTGCTTCAATTGTGTTCTTGTATAATTCATGAGAATATAGCAATCATGAAAAACTCTTTATCTAATTTCATTTGAGTCATTTGAACTAGTTATGGTTAAGATGAATAAGGTTGATATGAGAGTAATCAAAGGGATAACCTCGGTTGACTATTTATGAACCAACATAGTGTACATGTTTAGGTACGGCTACATAAACCTAAATGAGGGTACATTTCATATGTGTGTAACAAGCTAAGTTCGATCTAACGGTTGAAACATATTAGCTTGGTTGAATCAGGTTTTTCATCTAACGGTGATTATTAAATGCTTTGTTACCAAGGTAACTTGGATTGCAAACCCTGATTTGAAAACTATATAAGGGAGAACTCTAGCAACTGGGAAACCTAATCCCCACACCACCTGTGTGTTACTAGTTACATAACTAGAATTTATTCTCCTTTAACCTTAGCTTTCTTCTCGAGACCCTGTAGGTTAACGACTTGAAGACTTCATTGGTATTGTGAAGCCAGATCCAACTATTCTCTTTGTAGTTACATGATCTGATCTTTCTGTTTCTATCATGTTGAGTACAATTGAAATAATTGACTCGATATTTTATATCTCTCATAGGTAAGATAAAAGTAGTTACAAAACCTTCGTCTCATCATTTGTGATTCCACAATAACTTGTTTCACTAGTCGATTAAGTTTATTATGATATGATTGATAATACTAGGATGTTCTTCGGGAATATAAGTCTGGTTTATCAATTGGTTCCTGTTCACCTTGATTTATCAAAAAACGAAACAAAAACTCTTGGGTATTTCTGTGGGAGACAGATTTGTTCAATCATATAGACTTTTCTGTGTGATACAAATTTATTTATCAATTCTTCGAATTTGGGTCGAACTCGTATGCGTTGCTATCTCAAGGATGTTTGTCAATGTAATTGATGAAAACTATAAGTCTTGATTTCTAGCCTATTTATATATGTCTCGTACTAGGACATAAATAGTGTAGTTGAGCTTAGATTCTTGGTGTTCATCATTTGAAGACGAAGAACTACTAAGGGGATCTTGTGGAACTTCTTCGAAAAAAGGTATGTGGAGACCTAAACTCATCTATCACTTGGAAAGTCTATTTCTACTCTATCTCTTATAATTGTGACATAAGTCGTTTTACGATATAGTTTTATACTATACACATTTGAGATTTCGAGTTGATTATATCTCTCCTATATTTTTCTCAAAATATGTGTTGGGAAGCTTTCGCTTTAGCCATGTTCATCTTTACTCGTGACGAAAGTCATGTTGACATTTCAATAACTTGAAAATTGCTTTGATGCTAATAGTGTGTGGAAACGGCTATTATCATTATAGAAGAATGTTTCAATGATTGGAATGTAGAGTTGATAATGTAACCATCTTTGGATATAAGCATATATAGTGTGTTCGCACATTAGTGTACAAATCCATGAACCGGGAGCCAAGTGTATTCAAATGTGTGTATACGAAATAGGTGAAGGAGACAAGATAATTATGCGTACCTGTATGCATACTGGCGGAAGTTTTCAAACCGAAAATATCAGTTGCGTTTGGGAATCACAAAATCCTAAACTAGAAACCTTAAGTATACGTACACGTATGCATACTGGAGGAAGTTTTCGAACCGAGAATATCTGTTGAGTTTAGAAACTTAACAAACTCAAACTTCGGTTGCTTAAGTACGCATACCCGTACGCATACTTAAGCTGGTTATTTTATCAAATCGGTATGTTCATGAACTTAAACATTTTAATATTAAGGAATGCAATCTTTGCAAACTGTGGCTATAATTTTCATGATTGATTCAAGTGAATCAAACCGATTTTGCTTCAATTGTGTTATTGTATAGTTCATGAGAATATAGCAATTGAATAACTCTTTAACTAGTTTCATTTGAGTCATTTGAACTAGTTATGGTTAAGATGAATAAGGTTGATATGAGAGTAATCATATGGCTAACCTCGGTTAACTATTTATGAACCAACATAGTGTACATGTTTAGGTACGGCTACATAAACCTAAATGAGGGCACATTTCATTTTTGTGTAACAAGCTAAGTTCGATCTAACGGTTGAAAGATATTAGCTTGGCCGAATCAGGTTTTTCATCTAACGGTGATTATTGAATGCTTTGTTACCAAGGTGTTAATGGTGGTTTTTAGATTAGGGGTAAAATCGTAAAACAACATATCCGACATGACGTCACTATGAACAATAGCGCATTTATTAAACCAATCAACGTGCTTACGTAAGAATTACCAGGGTACCTTTTTTTTATATACATGCGTCATGTTCCACGGCAGAACCCTTAGTATTAACTGGCATCACCTCTATATATGCATAACCCTAATTCTATCACCGTGCAAATGGAAAACCATGCCATCCACATCCCTGCGCCAAGGCATGCCAACCGCACCATCGTGCCAATGGAAAGCCATGCCAGCCACGTCCCTGCGCCACGTCATGCCAACCATGCCAGCCACGTCCCTGTGCCAAGGCATGACAACCCTGCAAATTGCACCACCGTGCCAATGGAAAACCATGCCATCCATGTCCCTGCACCAGGGCATGCCAGCCGTATCACCGTGCTAATGGAAAACCATGGCAGCCACATCTCTGCGCCAAGGCATGACAACCATGCCGGCCTAAACTATGTCGTTGGATACCAGAAGGGTTGCAACGATCAACGACCACCCTTCCACCTGAAATGCAGATCTCGGCCCTCCAAATTTCCACACAAAACGCAGGGCAAACCTCCGGCCCAAGGTCAAATAACACGGTTTGTACCTAAAACCTAATTTGGTCGTGCCCACTCTATGGCAAAGCCATACCGGCCTAAACTATACCGCTGGTAACCAGAAGGGTTGCAACGATCAACGACCTTACTTCCACCTGAGATGTAGATCTCGAACCTCCAAGTTTGCCACCAAAAACGTAGGGCAAACCTCTGGCCCAAGGTCGAATAACACGGTTTGCACCTAAACCCGAATTTGGTCGCGCCTACTCTATGGCAATGTCATGCCATCCTAAACTATACCGTTGGCTACCATAAGGGTTGCAACGATAACTGGCTACCCTTCCACCTGAGATGCAGATCTTGGCCCTCCAAGTTTGCCACCAAAACGCATGGAAAACCTCCGGCCCAAGGTCAAATAACACGGTTTGCACCTAAACCCTAATTTGGCCGCGCCTACTCTATGGCAAATCCATACCAGCCTAAACTATGCCGCTAGCTACTAGAAGGGTTGCAATGATCAACGACCACCCTTTTACCTGAGATGTAGATCTCGGCCCTCCAAGTTTGCCACCAAAAACGCATGGCAAACTTCCGACCCAAGGCAAAAATAACACGGTTTACACCTAAACCCTAATTTGGCCGCGCCCACTCTATGGCAAAGCCATGCCGGCCTAAACTATGTCGATGGCTACCAGAAGGGTTGCAATGATCAATGGACACCATTCCACCTGAGATACAGATCTCGGCCCTCCAAGTTTGCCACCAAAACGCATGGCAAACTTCTGGCCCAAGTCCAAACACCACGATTTGCATCTGAAACCTAATTTGGTCGTGCCTATTCTATGGAAAATACACACCGACTCTACCATGGCCACTGGCATGCCACCATGCTACACATAATTCCATGTTACACGTTTTCCCATGAAAAACACTCAAGACATCAACACATGTCACAAACTAGGGGATGCTCATTAGGGTTTTGGTTTGGCGGTTTACAGCGTGCGGCATACACTACGCCTGTTTCAAGAAAGTGTCTTAAGAATGTGTCTGTCAGTAAAAGAAAGGAATAATGGTAAAAAGTTTCTTTCATTATGGAACATCAATTCCAGACGTTACCCGTTACCACCTCCTTCCACTTTACTCAGCTGTTTCTATTTTTTACGAGACCAGAGTACGTTTGGGTTATGACTTGTATAAATAGGTCTTACATATTTCGTAAAAAAAAAACAAGTTCTCATCAGTAGCACACAACACTCAGAAAATAATTTTCTAGCTATCCCATTTGTTAGCTTCCTACTTCCTGATACAAGTCGTAAAATTATTACTCTTCCGGAATCAACTATTTTGGTCTCAACACTCTCTTCGGTTCCCTCCCCAAAACCAACCCTTCTCCTTCACTTTGTGACCGAAGCAAGTCTGGAATGACTATTTCTTGGTTTAGGATGGATTTGTACATATTGATCTATCGAATCTAAAGTACTCCCTTGTAGTACATTGTTTAGGGTTTAAATTTTTTTCTCACCCACACATCCAAAATCAGCAGAAAACCGTTTTCACCCTCAAACAATTGGCGACCACAGCGGGAGGATTGATCTTTCGGTTACGCTGTCAAATCTCGAAATCATCGTTCGATTTAGATCTCGGAACGGTGGCATCAATTGATCCGATCAGAGATCAACGACCCATTTGTCAGTCGCGATACAACACGAGCTGACTGGGGACTTCCAGGGTGGGAAAAGCAAAAAGCCGCTCAGGATCGACGACCTGTTGTCAATAATCACGCAATGAGGAATAAATGGGGACTTCTCAAGTCGATTCGCCGCCGCCCGCAAAAACGCGGACTTGCGGTTTGGGATCCGTTTTATTGAAGCAGGTGATAAACAAAAAAAAATGGTAAGTCCAGTAAGGATACATAACCAATTATTATTGGTTTCCACGTTGAAACCAAACACCATGTTATTCCCAAGTTTCATCCCATACTTCCCCCCGTCATGCAACATTCACGATTTCACAATTTTCCTAGATGATTTGTTACCTAAACTTGCAACTCAGACTTTAACATATCAAAAGTCCATTATCCCAAAATAATCCAAAAACTCTTATAAAAAGCAACCATCCATCAATCCAAAAGGAAAACCGAACCGTAATCTAGGCGTCTCTTGTCCTTTCAAAAAAAAAAAAAACTAAAAAAAAGGAGTTTCAGAAGAGTAACACACTCAAGGGAAATCTCCCAACAACGGCGTTCTTCCTGGAAAAGACGTCCCGCATATCTTGAAGGGTTGCATGCTTCAGTTTCAACTCCTGAGATAACTTCTCTAGCTCTTGGGACAACTTAGCAACTTTCGCCTTCTGATGATTAATCGAATCTGCGGAAGGACCATCAATCATTTCAGCCTGCAACTTTTGGACCTCAGAAAAGCCCTTGCAGACTCAGGAGGCATTAAACTCAAAGTCTACACACATATCCCGGTGAAACTTCCATCTTGCGACCACGTCCTCGGAAATGGTATGGACATTCACATTGTGCATATGGTGAATTGAGGATAGAGATTCTTCCACATGCTTAACCAATGTAAATCGGCTAGTGAGTTTTTTGGTCGTGGAAATATGACCATATTTTTCCCATATCCTGGTATACAACTCCTCATGCTTAGATGGTACACTGAAGCCTCCAATCAACACATGGTCTTCGTGGGGAGTCAAATATGGAGGCACAAAAAGGGCGCCCGCAACTGAATCTGTGACCGGCAAAGAATTCCTGACTGCGATTGCACCAATGGTTGCTGGAGTACTTTCCACCATCTGGGTCTCAACGTTATCAACATTCACTTCCAAATCACCAATAGGCATCGCTTCCATGGTTGGACTTTCTTCGTGGCGAGTCTCCACCTCAAGGACATCTTCAGAAATAATTCCTCCCTGCAACATTACGATTTAGTTTTGTTTCAAAAGAAAAAAGAAAAAAGAGGGAGGAAAATACGGAAACTTACCAAATCATTTGCAGACTCGCCAGAAAAATACTCGGTGTTACTTTCAGAAGCACTCTCGTCATCACTGCTGGATCCCGAGCTTTCTTATTCTTCGGATTCTTCTGCATATTCAGGAAACTTATTAGATAACTTTTGTGCAAGCCTAGCAAAGGCGTTTATGTTGTCAAGACCCTGAGTTGTGAAAGAAGAAAGGATGTTCAGCGACAAAAAACAGAAGACTTGCGTAAATCAGTCAAAGCTAGTAGGGAGTCGTACATACCCGTATGTTGGAATAATTGAAGGTCATGGGAACTTCCCTATCTAACCGAAAACCACCCGCATGGTTTTTGGACCTTCATTCCCTTTTCTGAGAACGACCCTCATCCAGACTAAGGAACTTTTGCTTAGCATAAAAAAGTTATCTCAACAGCGGATGCTCCGCTAAAGTCACAGAGGAAGGTCTACCACGAGCATTCTCCACAACATCTCCCACAAACCCATGGATGACAAGAAACTCATCCTTCCAATACTTGTTGTTCATAGGGGTTGTCATTGGACTTCGATCTGGGAGCAGGAAAGGAAGGCTTTTACCTGGCACAAGAATGTGGGCGTTGAGAACAGCTGGAAACAACTCTTCCGGAGCAACCGACTGACGAATAAATGGGACCCCTTGATCAAAACCCATATTCCAAGCCGCCCTGTCAATATTATAAGGAACCACCTTGCAACATCCCTAGAAGAAAGATGGCGCGTATCCAGGGATACAACTCCACATAAATACGATTTCTCCAACACTTGTATTTCCCACGGATGAAAGCAAGGTCAAGTTCTTAACATCAGCAAAAGTATTTGGCTGGAATATAGACGTGTGAAATGGAGCCCAGGGACGAAAATTAACAGCATAAACGTTATCAAGTAAATCAATAAGCTTCAATCCAGACCTTGGTTGCCTAGCAGACCATCGCAGTATTCGAGAACCGACGCAAGACTCAGGAAGCGGAACCAACGGTTTAGGAGCATATTTTACGAAATGCTCCCACAACCATGCCTGGAGGAAAGCAACGTGAACATATGAGTCCACCTTCATATAACCATTTGAAGCAACATATATGCAACCAAATAATCCAAATGGGTGTACAAAGAACCAAGAAATATGCCACCAATGGGAAGAAAGACGCCTTTCGCCAATTTGATAAGACATCTCCTAATCTCCTTCTTGTCAGAGCCGTCATCAAAAAAATCTCTGGACAGCCACAGAGCTAAAAATGAAACAACATGGAGAGTGTCATCTAATTTTATGTCCAACTCCGGCTCGTCAGGGAACCACTCAGACACCTACCAGCTGTAGAAACACTTTGTCTCGTGATCCTTTCGGACGAACCCTTTTGACTTATCAACAATATTGGCATGCATATCCTCTTTATCATCAGACAATGTGATACCAAGATTCCTTGTTAGGGGAAGGTTCAGCAAAACGGTTGCGCTCTCTATAGTGATGGTCATTTCTCCCCACTTGCATATGGTGGTATGAGTATCTGAACACCATCTGAAGATAAATATGATCAAACCGGGGATATCTTTCCTGACTTGAAGTGTTGCGGAAGCCGTGACAGCTCCAATAATCTGCGCCTTGGTCAAATTTGCCTTAACACGACATTGACCTATCATGAATAACAACCACTTATCAAAAGAACGCAACAGGCTCTGGCAAATTTTGAAGTCGATGGGAGAAGCAGGATATTCTTTCCTCTGCAGACAAAATCGCATTATGCGCCCTGGACGAACTGACTGAACCTCTCATTCGTTTTCTGAACCAGTCAAGAGGACCGCCATATACTTGGGATGGGTTTTCCTAGGAGAAGAAGACATTGTAAAAAAATTTATCAACCGTGTTTGGCTTGGAGTTGATAACATTCTTCGGTACAATTGCAAGACTCATCCCAGGTGACATCTTAATGAAATTCCTTATGCTATTGAAGTAACTACAATTAAACAAACAAAGAATTACTACCTCGAAGAAGAAAAAAAAGGAGGGGCACATTTAAAGTATTACCAAGGTCAGTTACGAATAATAACGTGTTTATCACGGAAGTTTCTCTTTGGCCACACGTCACGACATTAATGAATAGAAAAATGGGTACTGATGCTGCTCAACGGGGTATACGTGACGTCACGGTAAATACGCTCTTGGCCGAAATTAGGTAATGCCGTGGGAAGCATGCAAGGTCACGGAAAGTACAACCCAGGTCAAGTTATGCCCTATCATGAAAGTACGCTTGAAACTAGAGGAGGAATATTTTCACACGGCCACAAAAGGGAAAGGAAATTTTGAAGCTAGGTTTTCACAAGAAGAGAACTAATGGCAGCAACCTACTCATACACGCATGTTGTATAATATTTGGTTTTCTTGCTATCGGTGTGACGACTAATGTTACTATGATACTGCTAGCGAGGAAGAATCATTCATGCAAAATTAATTCTACCGGTTCATGGAGAATATATCTGTGGCTAGGGTTTGCACCGATAAAAAATAAAAAAGATGAGAAAAATGTTAGAGCACATACCTGGAATGCGCTCGCCTACTTCTGTGCTTTGCTGCTATCGCGGAGACGTGAAAACAAGGCCAATACTAAAGAAAATACAAGAGGCGCGACACCCTTTATATTCGCATTACTTTTGGAGTTTGGGTAGAATAAGGTTTCCTTTTATAAGCACAACCCTTTTGGAATTAGGATGGAAAAAGGGTTTCTTGTTTAAAATACACAATGAGAAGGCAACTGGGCCCGTGAAGGAAACGCTCCATGGCGCCACCAATCAGTGGCCAAGATAACACCACCATCTCCTCGCCCAAGTCGCACCCAAGCCAAGCCGCGCCCAAGCCTTCCAAGCTGCGCCGATCCAAGATGCCAAAGCCAAGTTGCGTCCAAGATACGCCAATCCAAGCCACGCCGAGCCAAGCCGCATCCAAACCACACCGATCAAAGCCACGCCCAAGCCACCCGAGACACAGCCAAGCTAAGTCGTGCCCAAGCCGCGCCAAGCCAATTTGCGACCAAATCGCGCCCAAGTCGCCCATTCGATACTTCAAGCCAACGATGCCAGCATCCTATGTTCAAAGTGAACCTATCCAAAATCCACTGGCACAAGGATCACAGACTTTTAACACCTTCACTAAAGGTTAGTTGATTTTCCTCGACAATCTCCTCACGTCTTTCTCTCTCGATTTTTCTCTCGTCCATCACCATCTCATGCTTACCTCGCAACAATACTACTGTTGTGCGCTAAGCAGGTGACTTAATGTTGATGGTGGTTTTTAGCTTAGGGGTAAAATCGTAAAACCATATATCCGACATGACGTCACTATGAATAATAACGCATTTATTAAACCAATCAACGTGCTTACATAAGAATTACTAGGGTACCTTTTTTTTATATACATGCGTCATGTTCCACAGCAGTACCCTTAGTATTAACTGACATCACCTCTGTATATGCATAACCCTAATTCTCTCACCGTGCTAATGGCAAACCATGTCAGCCACACCACCGTGCCAATGGCAAACCATGTTAGCCACGTCCCTGCGCCATGGCATGCCAACCATGCCAGCTGATAGGTGTCTAAAACACTTTGATATTTATCTATTGTTTATGCTTTCTTTTTTATGTTTTCTTGTAAATTATGTATTTTATGTTTGATTTTGAGTTTTAGGTACTTTGGAACAAAAGAAGAAGAAACATCGCTTAAAAGGGATAAAGTGTCATTTCATGTGCAACTACTGATAGAGGCGAATTATCTCTCATTATTTTCTTTTATTTCTTTATCTCTGAAAGGCATGACGGCTTTAGTGATGCGAGTTTTGTCTGAAAAGCATGACAACCTTAGTGATGAAATTGAAGAAAGGAAGTGAATATGAGAGGTAACAGATGTTTGATCGAGAAACTACTAAAAGCACCCAGAAAAGTGTTAAAGGCACCCCCAGAAGAGTCGCTAAAGGTGCCCAGAGGAGTTGATAAAGGCACCCATGAGTTTTCACTATCTACAGCCCAAAATTCATCTTCGTACCCCACAAATCACTATTCACATCCCAAAGATTGCTAAATACACCCCCAAATGCTAAAGGAACCCCGGACTGGATAAGGGGTAGTCATCTTCAAACTTTTGAATTTGAATTTTAGTGGGAAAAATGGGTTTTTATGTAACAGAATTAGGGTTGAAGATTTGAAGGCGTTATACTGAGATTAAATGGCTGAAACTTAATGGGTTTGCTCCCTTGAGCTTAACAGGGATGGTAATGATCTTATATTCAATTAAAATTGGCCAGATAATCGAAATTTCAACAACAGAGGATTCACGGTTTGAATATATTTTGGCGGGAAATTTTGGCAGCGGAAGAACTGAATTAAGGTTGAGATTTTGATCGAGTTATAGGGAGACTAAAGGGCTGCAATCGATTGGGTTTACTTCTGAGGCCTAAACAGGCTTGGTATAGTCGTTTAAGTGAACCCAAATTGGCTAGAACTCGGATTGGATACTAAACAGGGTACCGGGTTTTGGTTTGAAATAATACTCACCTGCGTATTCTTCTGATTTGGATTTGGCCGTGATTTTATCATGGAATTGGGTTGATTTAAGCCTGTTAGGATCAAACAGGGTTGGTAAGAGTCTTGTTTTCGCATGAGAAGGAAGATTTTCTTGAAACAGAGAAGTTACAGCTCTATATGGATGATACGTGGGATTATATGGAAAATTTATTCCCTGTAGGATTCTATTACATCATGAAGATAATTTTGAAGGAAAGAGATAGCTGGGAAACCGTGTAGAGAAGAAAAACTAAGGAAAGAAATCAGTCCCCAAAGGATTATTTCCCGTGAACAAAAGAAAAGAAAAATGGAAGATAATTAACTTGGGAGATGATTTAGCTTGAAGTATATAAAAGGGTTGTACGAGTTCCAAAAGGGACAGACGAATACCTTGGGAGAAGAAATATAGGCTTAAAATCGAGAAAATAGAGGTTAGAAAAATTCTTCATGCTGCTGCATATTCAAGAACACAAAGAACAAGGTACTCCCAGAACAGTCGCAGAAATTGTCGCAGTTCAACAGCAGAAGAACAATATCGTTATTCAATAGCAGAAAACTATATCGTTTATCAACGACAGAAGGCTTATATTGTTTACTGCAGAATCATTGTAAGCTTATTTACATCTTTTTGAATACAATGATTAATGAAATTTTCTTCAATTTTGGTTATATGAGTAGCTAAAACTATTCTCTAGGGTTTTGGAGGAAACTATTTTAGATGGGTAATATTTAGTAATTAATTTCTTTGGCATATTTACTCCAAAAATTGTGTTTTAATTTGTCTAAAAATTCTCTCCTCTTTACATGCTTCGTAAAAATTGTTTTGGGTAGTTTCTACCGTTCTTTTATAAGCGAAGGAGGATTAGGCCTTAGAATAGCGACGAAAGTCATAAAAAAAAGAGCATGTAGTGTTATATTTTCCAAAGCATGAGATTGATTTCGAAAATTGTTTTGAGTAATATAGGAGTATTTTGTCAAAGAAACTATTATTGAGTTTACAAATATTGGAAGTTGTGGAATCCAAAACCCTAGAATTTTCTCTCCCTGGTAAACAAAAAATTCAAATTTTAATAGTTTGTCTTAGTATTTTTCTTTAGTTAATTTTAAACCAAATCTTCAAAATAGTCCGAGAATCAAACCCTTTCTTACCATACTTTAAAACTACATCAGTTTTGGCGCCGTCAACGCGGACTTGCCTTTAGGTTAGGTTTTAGATTCTTTTATTTATTTATTTTTGTAAATATTTTGGTAGTTTAGAATTTATTTTATTATCTTTGATTTTACGTTGGGTATCTTTTTAGCTTTTGTGTGCAGGTTTAATTTGACATTTATTGGAGAATAAAACTGGACACCAAAAAGGTAAGTAAAGATATTCCAATTTTATTTTGTTTTTCCTTTTCTGTAAATATTGATATTTGGTAGATTTTTATTATATTTGTACATAGTTAATTTAGGATTCTTTTTATTTATTTATTTTGTAAAAAAAAAATTATTTAAAAAAAAAAACACTTGCACACACCAATTGCATCGCCAGACACCGAATTTTAGGAAAACTCGTGGTTTAGTACGGTGAACCCTCTGGGAGTTATCATCCGAAACACCACAAGCCTCAGCCCAGTACCTTTTACCAGTCTTTAACTGTAGGTATATTCTGCTTGAGGTAACCTGAGCCTACCAATTTTAGTCGACCCTGCATTTGCATGTGCACAAAAAATGTCGAGCTGGTATTATAAAGACCAATATTATGATTATTTGACTGAGTATCAAAATGTACAATATCCGTAATATGACCGAAGTGTGGATAGTACTTGGAACCACTACCGACCTTCTGAAGGTTATGGTTCTTACTATGGTGATCCCAATTACTATCCGCACGTCCACCAATCATACGAACGGGCGAATGAGCAATATTATAATGAAAAAAATAATATTTCTCCATCTTTAGAGGATTTAATCAAACAATTGGGACCAGTTCCTGATGAATATAGATCTCTTTCCATAGAAGATGCACTCAAACAGTATGAATTATCAAGTATTTCTTTACAGGAATCACTTAAGAAGTTGAACAAAACTGTATGTGAATCTGAAATAAGAATGAATAAACTGTGTGAGACTCTTAATAAGCAGGAGGACCAAAATGCACCTAAGGCTATTGCTCATAATGAACTTGAATTCCAAAATAGTGTTTCCAATCTTACCCTTGATAATACATATAATTATTCACCTAATTTAGAGGATGAGGTTAGATCAGAAAGCACTGAATGTTTAGAAAAGGTTCAATCATCCTCGTATTGTTATGATGATGAGGATAGTGTCGATGAAGAATTTGAAATATATAGTCATAGTGACGAAGAAATTGTTACACGAATTGAGCCATATGATTGTAATGTTATTTCTAGTTCAAATCCTAATAATGTTAATAGTTATTCATCTATTCAAAAGGATAAGGATTTGACTAGGGATACCATTATTTTAGATGGTGTAGTATATCATTGTGATTATGAAGCTGATGATGGCTTAGAGGAAAGAGTTTATCCCGAGACTAGTGTTTTAGAGTCTAGTGATTCGGAAATAATAGTCTCTTCTGAGGATTATAGAAATGTGGAACCACCTAATTTCAACCTAGAAGAAATAAAAGACCATTTTCCTAAATATGATAATTTAGAAATTAAGGAAATTATGACTAGTTCGTCCAAGGATATTGAGAACTCTAAGTTTGGGGGTGAATATCATTTTTCCTGTGGTTTACCTTTGACTCTTACAAAGGTCCCTAATTTGGGACTTAACATATGGGCCTCTACCATCTTAAGAGACTATCTTCATGCACATTTTCCTGAACCTAGTTATGTTAAAAAAGAAACTCAGTTGATAGAAACCCATCATATGGTTGATGTGGTTAATCCGGTCCATGATACCATAATTGATTTTGTTGTCCCACCAAAATTTTATTTACCAAATGTGGGAGTATCTCAATTTGAAATGAGTAATTATACAGTTTTTAGAACTAAACCTAATTATTTTAGGAAATTAAAAATGTCGACACATCTTCTTAAGAATGACCACCACCATTGTGGTCAACTTTGTGAGTCAAATCTGATTGACTTTGAGGATCCACAATTATTCAGGTTATTATTATGTTCTTCTAAGTTTTTATTTGAGTTTTTCTAGACTCTACAAACTGACCCTCCGGATCCTACCAATGAGGAAACCTGGCCCATGAAAATATTTTATCCAGACCCTTTCATAGAACCTGAGCCCGAACCACAGCTAGATGTAGTTGTCTTAAAAAGGAAACTAGATAAGGGTGTGCGTTATTTGATCATTTTCTTGGAATTCCTTTTATTTGTGGTAGCTTTATTCAGTTTTGATGACCCACATAGGTTCCGACTATTGTTATATGATTTTATGTGGTGACTAATTCTACCAAAGTCCGGCTGAAGACACTAAACTTAGCGCTTTAAGGGAGGAAACCCATCCTCTTGTTGTACATTGGTTTTATTTTTCGTTTCTTTCTTTCTTGCTCCCATTGAAGGATTGTTACGCTTCATCCAGGTACTATCTTTCTGACTTACCTCTTTATTCCTCTTGTTACTTATATTTTTGGTACTGCACTTTAATTTGAAACATTGAGGACAATGTTAGGTTTAAGTTTGGGGGTGAGGGAAAAACTTTTAGTTAGTTTTTAATTTAAAAATAATATAAAATAAATAAAATAAACTCCAGATCCTAGAAATGTGTGTCAATTTAGGATGACACTAACCAGTCTAAGTGGATGGAAACATCTTGGTTGTAGGAGTTAAGGAACCCAATAACAGAGTTTATTCATAAAAAAAAAAGACAGAATTCAGGTGTTACAATGGAATCATCACACTACGTTCTGTTTTTATTTTATTTAAATTATATGTTTCTTTAAGTGATTTGGTGGGGCCCAACACATCGAATTGTTACCAATGCTATATGGAATAGAGTGATTGAGTTACTAAATAATAAATAGACTAAACCAATCAGACCAAATGAAATAATAATTATTAAAAAAAAATAACACTTGGGAATAGAAATATGTGTGTGTTTTCCCTGTCTCCGTCGCCTAAACAAGCGTGGAACGCAGGATCCATGGGAACTATCATGTAATCTGCTGACAAGAAGCATGCGCTTAGATCCAAAAGATCAAATCATGCAGTCCAAAAAAAAAAATGAAAAATGAAAAGTTTATTACTTTGCAATAAAATTATCGACCACTGGTTCCCTTGTATATGCCAGTGAGTTGATCTAGAATTAAGATTATCGACCGTAGGTTCCCTTGTATATGCCAAGCGTGTTGATATTAGTCCAGACCAGTATCTCAATCCATTAGGATTCATAGGTTCATCTTGGCGGAGGCCTTCAGACAGATATGGGAAACACCGTTGACCTTAAGAAAACATTGTTTTGAACTATCTATCTCTATAATCCATCTTCTTAATCTATTCATTTGTGTGACTCCAATTACTGATGTCCATAGTGCTATTATTGATAGAACTCTATCACTTATATATATGAATATGACTCGCATCCGGGTACTTTTTCTTGTGATCAATGAAAGTAGGCCAACCAAGGAGACTCTTTAGTGTCATTCCTGAGTTATTCACAGATAGATAGAGTTTGGAATAAAAGGTTTTGTAGGTACACCTCTGGTAAACCTTCCCGAGACTATAACTCGGCCACTAGGGCCACCTAGGGGTTTAAAGGCTTGTTATACGTGCTAAGTGTGACCGTATCCTCGATGAGATGGAGTTGTATGTTTTAAAATTAGTTTTGTTTGATTTGCTCGAGGACTAGCAAAGTCTAAGTGTGGGGGAATTTGATAGGTGTCTAAAACACCTTGATATTTATCTATTGTTTATGCTTTCTTTGCTATGTTTTCTTGTAAATTATGTATTTTATGTTTGATTTTGAGTTTTAGGCACTTTGCAGCAAAAGAAGAAGAAACATCGCTTAAAAGGGATAAAGTGTCATTTCATGTGCAACTACTGATGGAGGCGAATTATCTCTCATTATTTTCTTTTATTTCTTCATCTCTGAAAGGCATGACGACTTTAGTGATGCGAGTTTTGTCTGAAAAGCATGGCAACCTTAGTGATGAAATTGAAGAAAAAAAGTGAATATGAGAGGTAAGAGATGGTTGATCGAGAAACTACTAAAAGCACCCAGAAAAGTGTTAAAGGAACCCCCAGAAATGTCCCAGAAGAGTCGCTAAAGGTGCCCGGAGGAGTTGATAAAGGCACCCAGGAGTTTTCACTATCTACAGCCCAAAATTCATCTTCGTACCCCACAAATCACTATTCACAGCCCAAAGATTGTTAAATACACCCCCAAATGCTAAAGGAACCCCGGACTGGATAAGGGGTAGTCATCTTCAACCTTTTGAATTTGAATTTTGGCGGGAAAAATGGGTTTTTATGTAACAGAATTAGGGTTGAAGATTTGAAGGCGTTATACTGAGATTAAATGGCTGAAACTTAATGGGTTTGCTCCCTTAAGCTTAACAGGGATGGTAATGATCTTATATTCAGTTAAAATTGGACACATAATCGAAATTTCAATAACATAGGATTCACGGTTTGAAAATATTTTGGCGGGAAATTTTGGCAGCGGAAGAACTGAATTAGGGTTGAGATTTTGATCGAGTTATAGGGAGACTAAAGCGCTGCAATCGATTGGGTTTACTTTTGAGGCCTAAACAGGCTTGGTATAGTCGTTTAAGTGAACCCAAATTGGCTAGAACTCGGATTGGATACTAAATAGGGTACCGGATTTTGGTTTGAAATAATACTCACATGCGTATTCTTCTGATTTGGATTTGGCCGTGATTTCATCGGATTTTATCATGGACTTGGGTTGATTTAAGCCTGTTAGGATCAAACAGGGTTGGTAAGAGTCTTGTTTTCGTAGGATAAGGAAGATTTTATTGAAACAGAAAAGTTACGGCTCTATATGGAAGATACGTGGGATTATATGGAAGATTTATTCCCTGTAGGATTCTATTACATCATGAAGATAATTTTGAAGGAAAGAGATAGCTGGGAAGCCGTGTAGAGAAGAAAAACTAAGGAAAGAAATCTTTCCCCAAAGGATTATTTCCCGTGAACAAAAGAAAAGAAAAATGGAAGATAACTTTGGAGATAATTTAGCTTGAAGTATATAAAAGGGTTGTACGAGTTCCAAAAGGGACAGACGAATACCTTGGGAGAATAAATATAGGCTTAGAATCGAGAAAATAGAGGTTAGAAAATAAATTCCTGATGCTGCATATTCAAGTACACAAAGAACAAGGTACACCCAGAACAGTCGCAGAAACTGTCGCAGTTCAACAGCAGAAGAACAATATCGTTATTCAATAGCAGAAAACTATATCGTTTATCAACGACATAAGGCTTATATTGTTTACTGCAGAATCATTGTAAGCTTATTTACATCTTTTTGAATACAATGATTAATGAAATTTTCTTCAATTTTGGTTATATGAGTAGCTAAATCTATTCTCTAGGGTTTTGGAGGAAACTATTTTTGATGGGTAATATTTAGTAATTAATTTCTTTGGCATATTTACTCCAAAAATTGTGTTTTAATTTGTCTAAAAATTCTCTCTTCTTTACATGCTTCGTAAAAATTATTTTGGGTAGTTTCTACCGTTCTTTTATAAGCGAAGGAGGATTAGGCCTTAAAATAGCGATGAAAGTCATAAAAAAAAGAGCATGTAGTGTTATATCTTCCAAAGCATGAGATTGAGTTCGAAAATTATTTTTAGTAAAATAGGAGTAATTTGTCAAAGAAACTATTATTGAGTTTACAAATATTGGAAGTAGTGGAATCCAAAACCCTATAATTTTCTCTCCCTGGTAAACAAAAAAAATTCAAATTTTAATAGTTTGTCTTATTATTTTTCTTTAGTTAATCTTAAACCAAATCTTCAAAATAGTCCGAGAATCAAACCCTTTCTTACCTCACTTTAAAACTACATCACCAGCCACGTCCCTACGCCAGGGCATGCCAACCATGACAGCCGCACCACCGTGCCAATGGAAAATCATGCCAGCCACATCCCAGCGTCAGGGCATGCCAACCATGCCAGCCGCACCATCGTTCCAATGGCAAACCATTCCATCCACGTCTCTGCGCCAAGGCATGCCAACCATATCAGCCACACAATCATGCCAATACCAAAGCCATGCCATCCTAAACTATGTCGTTGGGTACCAAAAGGGTTACAACGATCAACGACCACCCTTCCACCTGAGATGAAGATCCTGACCCTCCAAGTTTGCCACCAAAACGCATGGAAAACTTCTGGTCCAAGGTCAAATAACACGGTTTTCGCCTAAACCCTAATTTGGGCGCGCCTGCTCTATGGCAAAGCCATGCCGGCCTAAACAATGCCACTGGCTACCAGAAAACTTACAACGATCAAAGGCCACCCTTCCACCTGAGATGCAGATCTCGGCCCTCCAAGTTTTGCACCAAAAATGATGGGCAAACCTCCAGCTTAAGGTCAAATAACACGGTTTGCACCTAAACCCTAATTTGGCCGCGCCTACTCTATGACAAATCCATGCCGGCCTAAACTATTCCGCTGGCTACCAGAAGGGTTTCAAAGATCAACGACCACCCTTCCACCTGAGATGCAGATCTCGGCCCACCAAGTTTTCCACCAAAAACGCAGGGAAAACCTCCGGCCCAAGGTCAAATAACACGGTTAACACCTAAACACTAATTTGGCCGCGCCTACTCTATGGCAAAGCCATGCGGCCTAAACTATATCGCTGGCTACCAGAAGGGTTGCAAAGATCAACTGCCACCCTTCTAACTGAGATGTAGATCTTGGCCCTCCATGTTTGCCGCCTAAACGCATGGAAAACCTCCGGCCTAAGGTCAAATAACACGGTTTGCACCTAAATTCTAATTTGGCAGCGCCTACTCTATGGCAAATCCATCCAGGCCTAAACTATGATGCTGGCTACCAGAAGGGTTGCAACGATCAATGACTACCCTTCCACCTGAGATGCATATATCATCCCTCCAAGTTTGCCACCAAAAACGCATGGCAAACTTCCGACCCAAGGCCAAAATAACACGGTTTACACATAAACCCTAATTTAGCCGCGCCCACTCTATGGCAAAGCCATGCCGGCCTAAACTATGTCGTTGGCTACTAGAAGAGTTGCAATGATGAACGGCCACCCTTCCACCTGAAATAAAGATCTCGTCCCTCCAAGTTTGCCACCAAAATTCATGGAAAACTTCTGACCCAAGGCCAAACACCGCGGTTTGCATCTAAAACCTAATTTGGCGGTGCCTATTCTATGGAAAAGACACGCCGAATCTACCATGGCCACTGGAATTCCACCATGCCACACATAAGGCCATGTTATACGTTTTTCCATGAAAAACACTCGATACATCAACACATGTCACAAACTGGGGGATGCTCATTAGGGTTTTGGTTTGGCGGTTTACAGCATGCGGCGTACCCTACGCTCATTAAAAGAAAGTGTCATAAAAATGAGTTAGTCAGTAAAAGCAAGGAATAATGGTAAAATGTTTCTTTCATTATGGAACATCAACTCCAGACGTTACCCGTTACCACCTCCTTCCACTTTACTCAGCCTTTTCTATTTTTTTCTAGACCAAAGTACGTTTGGGTTATGACTTGTATAAATAGGTCTTACCTATTTTATCAAAACAACAAGTTCTCATCAGGAGCACACAATACTCAGAAAACAATTTGCTGGCTTTCCCATCTGTTAGCTTCCCGCTTTCTGATACAAGTCGTAAAATTACAACTCTTCCGGAATCAACTATTCTGGTGTCAACACTCTCTTCACTTTGTGACCAAAGCAAGTCTGGAATGGCCATTTCTTGGTTTAGGCTGGATTTGTACAGATTGATCTCTTGAATCTAAAGTACTCCCTTGCAGTACATTTTTTAGGGTTTACATTTGTTTCTCACCCACACACGCGAAATTACCAAAATCAGCAGATCCATTTTCACCCTCAAATAAAAGGTAACTTGGATTGCAAACCCTGATTTGAAAACTATATAAGGGAGAATTCTAGCAACTGGGAAACATAATCCCCACGCCTCTTGTGTGTTACTAATTACATAACTAGAGTTGATTATCCTTTAACCTTAGGTTTCTTCTTGAGACCCTGTAGGTTAACGACTTGAAGACTTCATTGGGATTGTGAAGCCAGACCCAACTATTCTCTTTGTAGTTGTGTGATCTGACCTTGTTGTTTCTATCGTGTTGAATACAATTGGAATAATTGACTTGAGATTTTATATCTCTGAATGGCAAGATAAAAGTAGTCACAAACACCTATGTCTCATCATTTGTGATTCCACAATAACTAGTTTCGCTAGTCGATTAAGTTTATTGTGAGGTGATTCATAATACTAGGCTATTCTTTAGGAATATAAGTACAATTTATCAATTGGTTCATGTTCACCTTAATTTATTAAAAGACGGAACAAAAACTCTTGGGTATTTCTGTGGAAGATAGATTTATTCAATCCTATAGACTTTTCTGTGTGATACAGGTTTGTTGATCAAGTCTTCGACTTTGGGTCATAGAAACTCTTGGTTTTGGGTGAGATCAGCTAAGGGAATCAAGTTCGTAGTATCCTGCTTGGATTAGAGACGTAAGGATCACAACTGTACCTTGAATCAGTGTGTGATTTATTAGGGTTCAACTACAGTCTAGTCCGAATTTAATTAATAGTAGGCTAGTGTATTTAGCGTCTTAATACAGTGTGGTGTTCAATCTGGACTAGGTCTCGGGGTTATTCTACATTTGTGGTTTCCTCGTTAACAAAATTATGGTGTTTGTGTTATTTCTTTTCTGCATTATATTTTGTTATATAATTAAAATATCACAGGTTGTGCGTTAAGATCAATCAATTAGAATACCAAACCTTTGATTGTTGATTTACATTGATTGACACTTGAACATTGGTCTTTAGTACCGTTTAAGTAATTCCTATTATATTCAATCGGGCTCGCAGATTTTCATTTGTTGATTGCGTATTGAATTAATAGTTAGATATATTTACACTCTTTGATATACTTTACTCTAGATTTAGTCTGACTGTCTAGTTGATTCTCTAGAAAGTTTATTGGAGTAAGTCCTCTCATATTGCCAAACGAATTATTGGGTGTAGTTATTGTACCCCTGCATTTTCGATTGGTATCAGAGCAGGAAAACATGTTAAATACCTCATAAGTCTGTGTTTTTAGCGATCCGAGGATGGACGATATTGTCTCTGATAAACGCATCGCCAGAAATAAAAGTTATGTTTCCTTAAAGTCTATTAAAGAGAAAGATTTGTTCATAGGAAACAAACATAAATTGAAAAGTGTTTTCCTGACTACCTTACTGACGATTCTGACTCTGAATTTGAAAGGAATTCATCCAAAGAGAGTGAAGTGATTCTAAAGCTTGTTAGAATCCAGGCTGATAATGTCAACCGGTTGAAACACAAATTCAATGTCCTAGTTGGTATGATAAGTGAGCGTGAATCTCGCTTAAATATTCTTCAAGAGGAAAATATCAAAAATGATGCTTTGAAAATTGAACATCTCTTAACTAAATTCTCATTTCAAGAGTGTTCAAAAGAGTCCGCCATACCAATTGCTTCTGATTTAACTGGAAAAACCTCTAGTTCAGAAGCAAAACCGAAAACCCTTTCTGTTGAAAAAGATGTGCATGTATCTTCCTATAATCAAGGAAATTCCACATCACACGGTAGGAAGAATTCTCCCAATGGTGTTAAGACTGTTCTATCTAATCACTCAAGTGATCAGAAAGTGTGTTTCTTTTGTGATTCAAAATGGCATAGTAAACAAAAGAGAAATTCTAGGTTGAATGACAATTCTATTATTAGTCTTCAACATACCTTAGATTTAATTATCGAAGGTGTAACTGACATTCGTATGTCTAAACCAATTGGTTTTAGTACTCACCCTATGTACCCTACCAAGAAAGTCAGTTCAATGTGTTCCTAAAATGTTCAAACACATAACAGTCTTCCTAAGTCATTTCGACGAAAAATGACTCATGGATATTCTTCTGTCAAGAAGGGAGATTATGTTGTTCATGATGTGAAAAAAGAAATAAATAATGGAAAAATGGAAATCAACCTAAAAAGGATAATTGAAGGATATAAAGAAATTACCAACAGGCAGACAATTCCCTCAGGGGAAAAAATCTTCAGGTAAGAATCATCACTATGCGTCATATTTTGATGATAGTAGGTTTTATGATAACATTTCACATCATAATGGTTTTCCTCCAAATATCAGGAAAAAGAGGCTTAACCATAAGCAACGTTCATTTAGTGAGCTCAAGGCTCATACTTGTGCTAATTAATCACAAGATTGAATTCTCACTCACAAAAAACCCTGGTTGAGTGAGATACAATCACGTATACTTGATGGCAAAGTGTTTTCTGATTCTATGGATATTTTCTTATCGTTTCTAGCCAGATTATCTGTCACAAACATGTTTGCATAAGTATTTTTTTTCCTTTGGAATTTTTTTTTTTTTTAAATTCAAAAGTGCCACTCTTGCTCTAAAAAATGCTCTTCTGTAAGAATACAATGTTTTATTGAGCAACAATCTGTGAGTATTCTCACATAGGAATACATCATCTTTGTATTGATTTGATTACTTCTCTTTCTGAGTTGCTTTTTAAGAGTCAAGCTCGTGTTCGTGCAGGTATCCTTGTGGCTTATCACAAATCGTCTTTGGAAACCCTATCTTCAGGGTTCTTGTGAAAACGTTTAAATACCAAACCCCTCTTTTGAAAAGTACGCATACTTCAGGATACTTTTTGTAAAGAATGGCATCACCTTCAGGAACTTGTTATTTTCCAAGAAGTTTTCTTGATAAGGGTTTTGGTCTCTCACTCGAGGAGAAGGAAAAAAGGAACTCTTGAGGAAATCGATGACGTGTCTTCTCAATCTCCAAATGATGTGTCAAATTTTGAGGATGATGAAGAGATTTCTAATCAAGTTGTTCAAAACTTTATTGATAAGTTAATGATGCAAAGTTGTTGCTTGTTAACACTCTAAAAGAGCTAGATGAGTTAAGAACTGATTTGATAAAGGTCAACACCGACCTTGCTCTAATGAAGACACGACTTAAGGATCATCTAAATACCATGTCTAAATCTTCTGTCAACTCTGTCTGTCACAAGCTTAAAGGTATCGGAACCAGTGAAGCTTCTGTACTGGAACTTTAATATCGCTTGTGACTGCTCCTTGTTTTTAGAGTTTTTTTATTTTTTATTAATGTCTAGTAAATCTTCTTTTTCATGTTTCTTAGAAGAATAACTAGGGTTTGGAATATCCATTGTTGTGAGTACACATAGCTATGTCCAAATAATTTTTATCTTCATGTTTTTAGATTTATTTGTTTAAATTCTAAGTATTTTGGAAGATGATTTTTGCAATTTTAATCTTTATGATTTGTTATATTGAAAATTGTTATGGGATATGTTGTTTACGTCCGTGAACCTTGACTGTCCCATACTTGTTCAAAAGTTATCTCTATTATGTAGGTATGATTGTATTGATAGAAGATAGAATAAAATTTTGACATTACAAAAGTTAAAGACTTTTGTGTCATTATTTTGATGGAAAAAAGGATAAAGCTTTTGTTTACAAGGATTAAGTCTATTATATGTCATTGTTCAAATAGTGATGGAAAATAGAATGAATCCTTGTATATTCCGCAGTATTGGTCTTCTCTGATCCACATTTCTGTGCATATACTGTGTTGCTCCATAAGTTTTCTTATGTTGAGCATGACCAATTGAATTGATCATTCTCTTGTGGTCATTTTAGTTATTTCTCCGTAAGTTCTCTTATGACGAGCATGACCAATTGAATTGATCACGTTGTGGTTGGTTTAGTTGTGTAATCCGACTAAATTAATTATGGGTTTTTTTGTGATTAATTTAGTTGTGCATTTCGATTGAATTAGTCATGGGTTTTCTTGTGGTTAATTCAATTGGATATTTTGGATACAAATTCATGTTTACATGTGATTTGGTTTGTACAAATAAATCCTTCTTTTCTTGTGAAAGTAATGTTGCCTTTGTTGTTCTATCGGGAATGAAATTTTATGGGGGAGAGTTCTTTTGAACTTTTGCTTAATTTCCATATCTTTGTGGGGAATACGGCTGTGGAATATTATAGGGGTTATCTTGTATCTTTATAAACTCCTTGATGAATGCATTTAGCTTCGTCTATATGATTGCATCTAAATTTTTTGGTATGTTAATACACCTTTGGTCATGAAGTATCTCCGTGGAAATTTCATTAGAATCCCACTAATTTTCGTACCTTTGCCAATTTTTTGACAGAAAGGGGGAGAATTAAAGGGTAGTTCACACTAAAAATACATATGGTTTACGGATCATTATGTAAGGGGGAGTGGTTTTCATGTTGAGATGAGGTATTGACTAAGGGGGAGTGATACATATAACCATAGTGTTATTGTCAAAGTTGTGATACAATTGAACTTTGATGTTGTGTAATAATATTATGACACTGTATAACAATGATTGAGAGCATTTGTTTTCTCATTGTTATAGCTACGGATCTTCAACTAACGATGGTGCTAAACTTACAACCTTTGGAATCATTGGAGTACTTGGAAGTGACGAAGATCTCGAGTCATGTTGAAGATGCCAAGGAGATCAAGCATGTGGATGAGAAGCAATAATTTTTATCTATTTTTGTAATCCATATGTATTGATAGTTTTGTCACTAAAATTGACAAAGGGGGAGATTTTTAGAGCATTGCTCGGTCAAACTCGAATGCATTGCTATCACAAGCATGTTTGTCAATGTTAGTGATCAAAACTCTAAGTCTTGATTTCTAGCCTATTTATAGATGTCTCGGACTAGGACATAGATAGTGTAGTTGAGCTTAGATTTCTCAGCGTTCATCATTTGAATACGAAGAACTACTAAGGGGAGCTTGTGGAACTTCTTCGACAAAAGGTATGTGGAGACTTAAACTCATCTATCAGTTGGAAAGTCTATTTCTACTCTATCTCTTATAATTGAGACATAAGTCATTTTACGATATAGTTTTCTACTATACATATTTGAGATTTCGAGCTGAGTATATCTCGCTTATATATTTCTCGAAATATGTATTGGCAACCTTTCTATTTAACTATGTTCATCTTTACTCGTGACTAAAGTCATGTTAACATTTCAATAACTTGAAAATTGCTTTGATGCTAATAGTGTGTGAAAACAGCTATCATCATTATAGAAGAATGTTTCAATGATTGGAATGTAGAGTTGATAATGTAACCATCATTGGATATAAGAATATATAGTGTTTTCTCACATTAGTATATAAATCCATGAACTGGGAGCCAAGTGTATGCATATGTGTGTATAGGAAATTAGCGAAGGATAAAAGATAAGTATGCGTACCCGTACGCATACTGGCGGAAGTTTTCTTTGCCATGCATTTTGGTTGCAAACTTGGAGGGTCGAGATCTGTATCTCATGTGGAAGGGTGGTCATTGATTGTTGAAACCCTTATGGTATCTATCGGAATAGTTTAGGCCGGCATGGCTTTTCCATAGAGTGGGCGCGACTAAATTAGGGTTTAGGTGTAAACCGTGTTGTTTTGGCCTTGGGTCGGAAGTTTGCCATGAATTTTTGGTGGCAAACTTGGAGGGATGATATCTACATCTCATGTGGAAGGGTAGCCATTGATCGTTGCAACCCTTCTGATATCCAACGACATAGATTAGGCCGGAATGGCTTTGCCATAGAGTAGGCGCGGCCAAATTAGGGTTTAGGTGCAAACCGTGTTATTTGACCTTGGGCCGGAGGTTTTCCATGCGTTTTGGTGGCAAACTTGGAGGGACAAGATCTGCATCTCAGGTGGAAGGGTATCCGTTGATCGTTACAACACTTCTGGTAGCCAACGGTATAGTTTAGGACGGCATGGATTTGCCATAGAGTAGGCGTTGCCAAATTAGGGTTTAGGTGCAAACCGTGTTATTTGACCTTGGGCCGGAGGTTTGCCCTGCATTTTTGGTGGAAAACTTTGAGGTCCGAGATCTGCATCTCATGTGGAAGGTGGACGTTGATCTTTGTAACCTTTCTGGTAGCCAACGACATAGTTTAGGTCGGCATGGCTTTGCCATAGTGTACGCGCGACCAAATTAGGGTTTAGTTGCAAACCTTGTTATTTGACCTTGGGTCGGAGTTTTTCCATGCGTTTTTAGTGGCAAACTTGGAGGGCCGAGATCTGCATCTAATGTAGAAGGGTGGTCGTTGATCGTTGCAACCCTTCTGGTAGCCAGTGGCATAGTTTAGGATGGCATGGCTTTGCCATAGAGTAGGCGCGGCCAAATTAGGGTTTAGCTGCAAATCGTGTTATTTGACCTTCGGCCTGAGGTTTGCCCTGCATTTTTGGTGGAAATCTTGGAGGGCCGAGATCTGCAGCTAAGGTGGAAGGGTGATCGTCGATCGTTGCAACCCTTATGGTAGCCAGCGGAATAGTTTAGGCCGGCATGGCTTTGCCATAGAGTAGGCGCGGCCAAATTAGGGTTTAGGTGTGTCGATGGTGGATTTTAGATAAGGGGTAAAATCGTAAAACCCAATGACCAAGTGTTACCAGCAACACATTAACTAAGAGCATTTAATTCAGGTGTCAATAATTAATGGGGGTACTTTTTCAAAATACCAGATTAGGGTTTTTGACACAGAACCCTAATTCCAAAACCGAGCCGCATACTACGCACCATGGCAACGACGCCAAAACCAAGCTGCATACTGCGCTCCATGGCAACGACGCCAAAACCAAGCCGCAAACTGTGCACCCTGGCAACGACGCCAAAACCAAGCCGCATACTACGCACCATGGCAACGACGCCAAAACCAAGCTGCATACTGCGCACCCAGGCAACGATGCCAATACCAAGTCGCGTACTGCGCACCATGGCAACGACGCCAAAACAAAGCCGCATACTGCGCACCATGGCAACGACACCAAAACCAAACCACATACTGCACCCACATGCAACCATGCCAAACTAAGCCGCTATACCTTTTGGCACATGCCAAAAATAGCGCCCTAGGCTTGCAAACCGTGCAACTAGGTCAACTTGGCCGTGCGTGCCATTGGCACATGCCAACACGCACCACTAGCCAATTTCTACGCCGCTATACCTTTTGGAAGATGCCAAAATTAGCACCCTAGGCTTGCAAACCGTGCAACTAGGTCAACTTGGCCGTGCGTGCTATTGGCACATTCCAACACGCACCACTAGCCAATTTCTAAGCCGCTATACCGTTTGGCACATGCCAAAAATAGCGCCCTATGCTTGCAAACTGTGCAACTAGGTCAACTTGGCCGTGCGTGCCATTGGCACATGCCCAAACACACCACTAGCCAATTTCTAAGCCGCTATACTGTTTGGCACATGCAAAAAATAGCTCCCTAGGCTTGCAAACCGTGCAACTAGGTCAACTTGGCCGTGCGTGCCATTGGCACATGCCAACACGCACCAGTAGCCAATTTCTAAGCCGCTATACCTTTTGGCACATGCCAAAAATAACGCCCTAGGCTTGCAAACCGTGCAACTAGGTCAACTTGGATGTGTGTGCCATTGGCACATGCCAACACGCACCATTAGCCAATTTCTAAGCCGCTATACCTTTTGGCACATGCCAAAAATAGCGCCCTAGGCTTGCAAACCGTGCAACTAGGTCAACTTGGACGTGCGTGACATTGGCACATGCCAACACGCAACACTAGCCAATTTCTAAGCCGCTATACCGTTTGGCACACGCCAAAAATAGCGCTCTAGGCTTCCAAACAGTGCAACTAGGTCAACTTGGTCGTGCGTGCCATTGGCACATGCCAACACGCACCACTAGCCAATTTCAAAGCTGCTATACCATTTGGGACATGCCAAAAATAGCGCCCTAGGCTTGCAAACCGTGCAACTAGGTAAACTTGACCGTGTGTGCTATTGGCACATGCCAACACGCACCACTATCCATTTTCTAAGCCGCTATACCGTTTGGCACACGCCAAAAATAGCGACATATGATTGCAAACCGTGTAACTAGGTCAACTTGGCCGTGCGTGCCATTGGCACATGCCCAAACGCACCACTAGCCAATTTCTAAGCCGCTATACCGTTTGGCACACACCAAAAATAGCGTCCTAGGCTTGCAAACCGTGCAACTAGGTCAACTTGGCCGTGCGTGCCATTGGCACATGCCAACACGCACCACTAGCCAATTTCTAAGCCGCTATACCTTTTGGCACATGCCAAAAATATCGCCCTAGGCTTGCAAACCGTGCAACTAGGTCAACTTGGATGTGCGTGCCATTGGCACATGCCAACACGCACCACTACCAATTTCTAAGCCGCTATACCTTTTGGAACATGCAAAAAATAGCGCCATAGGCTTGCAAACCGTGCAACTAGGTCAACTTGGCTGTGCGTGCCATTGGCACATGCCAACACGCACCACTAGCCAATTTCTAAGCCGCTATACCGTTTGGAACACGCCAAAAATAGCGATCTAGGCTTGCAAACGGTGCAACTAGGTCAACTTGGCCGTGCGTGCCATTGGCACATGCCAACACGCACCACTAGCCAATTTCTAAGCCGCTATACCATTTGGCACATGCCAAAAATAGCGCCCTAGGCTTGCAAACCGTGCAACTAGGTCAACTTGGCCGTGCGTGCCATTGGCACATGCCAATACGTACCACTAGCCAATTTCTAAGCCGCTATACCATTTGGCACATGCCAAAAATAGCTCCCTAGGCTTGCAAACCGTGAAACTAGGTCAAACTCGCCCGTGCGTGCCATTATCACATGCTAACACGCATCACTAGCCAATTTCTATTTTCAAGCCGCTATACCATTGTAGCGCCCACGACTTGGCCAAAGTGGTCGTGCGTGCCATTGGCACATGCCAACACGCAACCACTAGCCAATTCCTATTCCAAAGCCGATATACCATTGTAGCACCCGCGCGTGCCGTTGGCATATTCCAACACGCAACCACTATCCACTTTTATCCCCAACCTGCTAGCCAATTCCCATGGCATTCCGCACATGCCAAATGCTCCACTAAGTGACTTTGGCATTGCCATTCATACTCAAAGTGAAACTCGCGGCCAAGGCATTCCGTACATGCCAAATGCTCCACCAAGCGACTTTGGCATTGCCATCCGCACTCAAAGTACAAATCGCGGCCAAGGCATTCCGAACATGCCATTGGCACATGCCAAATGCTCCACCAAGTGACTTTGGCATTGCCATCCACACTCAAAGTATAACTTGCGGTCGAGATATCCCGCATATGCCATTGGCAAATGCCGCAATGCTTCACTAGCAACTTTGGCATTTCCACTTGCGCCCAACTCTCGAGACATCAACACAAACTAGGGGATGCTTTCTTGGGGTTTTGGTTTGGCGGTCACAGCGTGAAACGTACACTACGCTCGCAATAAAGCAAGGTGTGCAAGGAATTAATACGGTCAATTAAATAAGGAAATTTATTGTGAAAACGTTTCTCACCATAAAGCCAATGGTTTCCACCTCCTCTGTTTTAATTGGAACATTTACTCAATTCCTTAATGAGGCCAGGGTACGTTCAATCTCACTTGTTTAAATAGGTTTCACATATTCTGCCAAAACACACAAGTCTTGGTCAGGCAAAATACAACACTATCAGATAACAACTTTGCAAGCTCTTCCAAAAGCTTCCATCACTAGCAAGCTTCCACAAGATTCTGCACTTCTGATACAATTCGAGATACTACCTAAACAGAATTCTTTGGTCTCATCACCCTTCTTCGCTATCCTCCCCAAATCAACCATTCTCCTCCATTTTATGACCGAAGCGAATCTGGAACGGCCATCTTCTTGGTTTAGGCCAGAGTTGTACAAATTGATATCTCGAATCAAAAGTGCTCACGTGCAGCACATTTGTTTAAGGGTTTAAACCAGTCTCTCCAACATCGAATTTACCAAATTCGGCAGATGCGATTTTCTCCCATAAACAAGGTACAAACCGTGTTTTTTGACCTTGGGACAGAGGCTTGCCATGCATTTTGGTGGAAAACTTGGAGGACCGAGATATGCATATCAGGTGGAAGGGTGGTCGTAGATCATTGCAACCCTTCTGGTAGCCAGCGACATAGTTTAGGCCGGCATCGCTTTGGTATTGGCACGATGGTGTGGCTAGCATGGTTGGCATGACTTGGCGCAGACACGTGGATGACATGGTTTTCCATTGGAATGGTGATGCGGATGGCATGGTTGGAATTCCCTGGCATAGGGACGTGGTTGGCATGGCTTTCCATTGGCACGGTGGTGCGGCTGGCAGGGTTGGCATGCATTGGCGCAGGGACGTGGCTTGCATGGTGTTCCATTCGCACGGTGGTGTGACTGGCATGTTTGGCATTCCTTGGCGCATGGACGTGGCTGGCATGGTTTTCCATTGGCATGGTGGTGCATCTTGCATGGTTGGCATGCCTTGGCACAGGGACATGGCTGGCATGGTTTGCTATTGGCACAGTGGTGTGGCTGGCTTGGTTGGAATGCCTTGGCGCAGGGACTTGGATGTCACGGTATGGCATGGTGGTGCGGTTGGCATGCCTTGGCATAGGGACGTGGCTGGCATGGTTTGTCATTGAAACGGTGGTGCGGCTGGGATGGTTAGCATGCTTTGGCACAGGGATATGGCTGGCATGGTTTTCCATTGGCACGGTGAGAGAATTAGGGTTATGCATATACAATGGTGATGTCAGTTAATACTAAGGGTTCTGCATGGAACATGACGCATGTAGATAAAAAAAGGTACCCTTGTAATTCTTACGTAAGCACGTTGATTGGTTTAATAGATTCGCTATTGTTCATAGTGATGTCATGTCTGATATGCAATTTTATAATTTTACCCCTTAGCTAAAAACCACCATCAACATTAAGTCCCCTGCTTAGCGAGCAACAGTAGCATTGTTGCGAAGTCAGCATGAGATGGTGACAAACGAGAGAAAAATCGAGAGAGCAAGACTTGAGGAGATTATCGAGGAAAATTAACTAACCTTTAGTGAAGGTTTTAGAAGCCTGTGATCCTTGTGACAGTGGATTTTGGATAGGTTCACCTTGATCGTAGGATGTTGGCACCGTTGGCTTGAAGTAGCAAATGAGAGACTTGGACTCAAATTGGCTTGGCGCGGCTTGGATGTGGCTTGGGCGTGGCTTGGATCGGTTTGGTTTGGATACGGCTTGGGCATAGCTTGGCTCGGCGCGGCTTGGATCGGCGTAGCTTGGACGCGACTTGGCTTGGGCGGCTTGGATCGGCACGGCTTGGGCGCGTCTTGGCTTGGGCGCGTCTTGGCTTGGGCGAGACTTGGGCGAGGAGATGATTGCATTGTCTTGGAAACGGATTGGTGGCGCCATGGAGCGTTGCCTTCGCGGGCCCAGATGGCTTCTCATTGTGCATTTTAAACAAGAAACCATTTTTCCATCCTAATTCCAAAAGGGTTGTGCTTACAAAAGGAAACCTTCTTGTACACAAAGTCCAAAAGTAATGTGAATATAAAGGGTGTCGCGCCTCTTGTATTTTTGTAGTATTGTCTTTGTTTTCACGTCTCCGCGTTAGCAGCAAAGCAGACAAGTAGGCGAGCACATTCCAGGTATGTGCTCTAATATTTTTCTCCTCTTTTTTTTTTATCGGTGGAAACCCTAGCCACAAATATATTCTCCATGAACCGGTAGAAATACTTTTGCATGAATGATTCTTCCTCGCTAGCAGTATCATAGTAACATTAGTCGTCACACCGATAGTAAGAAAACCAAATATTATACAACATGCGTGTATGAATAGGTTACTTCCATTAGTTCTCTTCTTGTGTTAACCTAGCTTCAAGATTGCCTTTCCCTTTTGTGGCCGTGTGAAAATATTCATCCTCTAGTTTCAAGCGTACTTTCATGATAGGGCATAACTTGACCTGGGTTATACTTTCCGCGACCTTGCATGCTTTTCGCGGCATTACCTAATTTTGTCCAAAAGCGTATTTCTCGTGACGTCACGTATACCCCGTTGAGCAGCATCAGTCCCCATTTTTCTATTCATGAATGTCGTGACGTGTGGCCAAAAAGAAATTTCCGTGACAAACACGTTATTGTTCGTAACCGACCTTGGTAATACTTTAAATGTGCCCCTCCTTCTTTTTCTTTTTCTTTCGAGGTAGTAATTCTTCGTTTGTTTCATTGTATTTACTTCAATAGCATAAGGAATTTCGTTAAGATGTCACCTGGGAAGAGTCTTGCAAATGTGCCGAAGAATGTTAGCAACTCCAAGCCAAACACGGATGATGATTTTTTTACAATGTCTTCTTCTTCTAGGAAAACCCATCCCAAGTAAGTGGCGATCCTCTTAACTGGTTCATAAAACGAAAGAGAGGTCCACTCAGTTCTGCCATGGCGCATAATGCGATTTTGTCTGCAGAGGAAAGAATATCTTGCTTCTCCCAAAATTTTCCAAAGCCCGTTGCGTTCTTTTGTTAAGTGGATGTTATTCATGATAGTTCAAGATCGTGTGAACGCAAATTTGACTAAGGCACAGATTATTGGAGCTGTCACAGCTTCCGTAATACTTCAAGTCAGGAAATATATCCCGGGCTTGATCACATTTATCTCCAGATGGTGTCCAGATACTCATACCGCCATAGTTGGGGAGAAATGACCATCAATTTAGATAGCATATCCATTTTGCGGAACCTTCCCCTAATAGGGAATCTTGATATCACGTTGTCTGATGATGAAGAGGAGATGCGTGCCAATCTTGTCTAGAAGTCAAAATGGTTCGTCTGAAAGGATCACGAGACGAAGTGTTTCTACAGCTGGTGGGTGTTTGAGTGGTTCCCTGATGAGCCGGAGTTGGACATATGACACTCTCCATGTTGCTGCATTTTTAGCTCTGTGGCTGTCCAGAGATATTTTTGATGACGGCTCTGGCAAGAAGGAGATTAGGTGATGGCTTATCAAATTTTCCATCAAATTGGCGAAAGGCGTCGTTCTTCCCATTGGTGGCTTATTTCTTGGTTCTTTGTACACCCATTTGGTTGTGGATATGTATGCTTCAAACGGTTATATGAAGGTGGACTCGAATGTTCACGTTGATTTCCTCTAGGCATGGTTGTGGGAGCATTTCGTAAAATATGCTCCTAAACCGTTGGTTCCGCTTCCTGAGTCTTGCGTCGGTTATCGAATACTGCGATGGTATGCTAGGCATCCAAGGTCTAGAGTGAAGCTTATTGATTTTCTTGATAACGTTTATGCTGTTACTTTTCGTCCATGGGCTCCAGTTCACACGTCCATAGTCCAACCAAATACTTTTGTCGATGATCCGAACTTGACCTTGCTTTCGTGCGGGGGAAATACAAGTATTGGAGAAATCGTATTTATGCGGAGTTGTATCCCTGTATACGTGCCATCTTTCTTCCGGGGATGTTGCAAGGCGGTCCCTTATAATATTGACAGGGCGGCTCGGCATATGGGTTTTGATCAAGGGGTCCCATTTATTCGTCAGTCGGTTGCTCCGGAAGTAATGTTGCCAGCTATTCTCAACGCCAGCATTCTTGTGCTAGGTAAAAGCCTTCCTTTCCTGCTCCCAGATCGAAGTCCAGTGACAACCCCTAGGTACAACAAGTTCTGGCATGATGATTTTCTTGTCATCCATGGGTTTGTGGGGGATGTTGTGGAGAATTCTCGTGGTAGACCTTCCTCTGTGACTTTAGCGGAGCATCCGCTATTGAGAGAACGTTTTTATGCTAAGCAAAAGTCCTCTAGTCTGGATGCGGGTCGTTCTCAAAAAAGGGAACGAAGGTGCAAAAACCGTACGGGGTGGTTTTCGGTCTGATATGAAAGTTCCTGTGACCTTCAATTCTTCCAACATATGGGTATGTACGACTCCCTACTATCTTTGACTGATTTATGCAAGTCTTCCATTTTTTGTCGCTGAACATACTTTCTTATTTTGCAACTCAGGGTCTTGATAACACAAACGCCTTTGCTAGGCTTGCACAAAAGTCAGAAAATAAGTAACCCGAAGATGCAGAATAATCCGAAGAAGAAGAAAGCTTGAGATCCAGCAGTGATGACGAGAGTGCTTTTGAAAGTAACGATGGGTCTTTCTCTGGCGAGTCCGAAAATGAGTTGGTAGGTTTCCGTATTTTCCTCCCTCTTTTTATTTTTGCTTTTGAAACAAAACTAAATCGTAATGTTGCAGGGATGAATTATTTCTGAAGATGGCCTTGAGGTGGAGACTCGCCACGATGAAAGTCCAACTATGGAAGCAGCGCCTATTGGTGATTTGGAAGTGAATGTTGATAAAGTTGAGACCCGGATGGTAGAAAGTACTCCAGCAACCATTGGTGCAATCGTAGTCAGGAATTCTTTGTCGGTCACAGATTCAGTTGCGGGCACTCTTTTTGTGCCTCCATATTTAACTCCCCACGAAGACCATGTGTTGATTGGAGGCTTTAGTGTACCATATAAGCATGTGGAGTTGTATACTAGGATATGGGAAAAATATGGTCATATTTCCAAGACCAAAAAACTCACTAGACGATTTGCATTGGTTAAGCGTGTTGAAGAAGCTATGTCCTCAATTCACCATATGCACAACGTGAATGGCCATACCGTTTCCGAGGACGTGGTTTCAAGACGGAAGTTTCACCGGGATATGTGTGTAGACTTTGAGTTTAATGCCTCCTGGTTCTGCAAGGTCTTTTCTGAGGTCCAAAAGTTGCAGGCTGAAACGGTTGATGGTCCTTCCGCGGATTCAATTAATCATCAAGAGGCGGAAGTCGTTAAGTTGTCCCAAGAGCTGAAGAACTTATCTCAAGAGTTGAAACTGAAGCAGGCGGCCCTTCAAGATTTGCAGGATGTCTTTTCCAATAAGAACGAGCCGTAGTTGGGCGATTTTCCTTGAGTGTGTTACTCTTCTGAAACTTCTTTTCTTAGTTTATTTTTTTGAAAGGCCAAGAGACGCCTAGATTACGATTCGGTTTTCCTTTTGGATTGATGGATGGTTGCTTTTTATAAGAGTTTTTGGATTATTTTGGGATAATGGTCTATTGATATGTTAAAGTCTGAGTTGCAAGTGTAGGAAACAAATCATCTAGGAAAATTGTGAAATCGTGAATGTTGCATGACGGGGGGGAGTATGGTATGAAAATTGGGAATAACATGGTGTTTGGTTTCAACGTGGAAACCTATAATAATCGGTCATGTATCATGACCGGACTTACCCTCTTTTTTTTTTTCGTTTATCACCTGCTTCAATAAAACGGATCCCAAACCGCAAGTCCGCGTTTTTACGGGCGGCATCGAATCGTCTTGAGAAGTCCCCAATTATTCCTCCTTGGAAGTCCCCAGTCAGCTCTTGTTGTATCGCGATTGAAAACTGGGTCGTTGATCTCTGATCGGATCAATTGTTGCTACCGTTCCGAGATCTAAATCGAAAGATGAGTTCGAGAGTTGATAGCGTAACCGAATGATCAACCCTCCCGCTGTGGTCGCCAATTTTTTGAGGGTGAAAACGGTTTTTGCTGATTTTGGTAATTTCGGGAGTGTGGGTGAGTAACAAATTTAAACCATAAACAATGTACTGCAAGGAAGTACTTTAGATTCGAGAGATTAATCTGTACAAATCCAGCCTAAACCAACAAATTTCCTTTCTAGACTTGCTTCGGTCACAAAGTGAAGGAGATGGGTTAGTTTTGGGGAGGGAAGCGAAGAGAGTGTTGAGACCAGAATAGTTGATTCTGGAAGAGTAGTAGTTTTACGACTTGTATCAGAAAATGGGAAGCTAGCAGATGGGAAAGCTATCAAATTGTTTTTTGAGTGTTGTGTGCTCCTGATGAGAACTTGTTGTTTTGATGAAATAGGTAAGACCTATTTATACAAATCGTAGCCCAAACGTACTCTAGTCTCGTAAGAAATATAAACGACTGAATAAAGTGGAAGGAGGTGGTAATGGGTAACGTCTAGAATTGATGTTCCATAATGAAAGAAATGTTTTACCATTATTCCTTGCTTTTACTGACCGACTCATTCTTATAACACTTTCTTGTAATGTGCGTAGTGTACGCCGCACGCTATAAACCGCCAAACTAAAACCTTAATGAGCATCCCCCAGTTTGTGACATGTGTTGATGTCTCGAGTATTTTTCATGAGAAAACGTGTAAGATAGTGTTATGTGTGGCATGGTGGCATTCCAGTGGCCATGGTAGAGTCGGCGTGTCTTTACCATAGAATAGGCGCAGACAAATTAGGTTTCAGATGAAAACCGTGGTGTTTGGCCTAGGGCCGGAAGTTTTCCATGTGTTTTGGTGGCAAACTTGGAGGGACGAGTTCTGTATCTCAGGTGGAAGGGTGGTCGTTGATCGTTGCAACCCTTCTAGTAGCCAGCGGCATAATTTTGGCTGGCATGGCTTTGCCATAGGGTGGGAGCGGCCAAATTAGGGTTTAGGTGTAAACCGTTTTGTTTTTGCCTTGGTTCGGAAGTTTTCCATGCATTTTTGGTGGAAAACTTTGATGGCCAAGATATACATCCAGGTGGAAGGGTGGTCGTTGATCGTTGCAACCCTTCTGGTATCCAGCGGCATTGTTTAGGCCGGTATGGCTTTGCCATAGAGTAGAGCGGTCAAATTAGGGTTTAGGTGCAAACCGTGTTATTAGACCTTGGGCCGGAGGTTTTACATGCGTTTTGGTGGCAAACTTGGAGGGCCAAGATCTGAATCTCTGGTGGAAGGGTGGTCATTGATCGTTACAACCCTTCTGGTAGCTAGCGGTATAGTTTAGGCCGGCATGGTTTTTCCATAGAGTAGGCGCGACCAAATTATGGTTTAGGTGCAAACCATGTTATTTGACCTTGGGACGGAGGTTTGCCCTGCGTTTTTGGTGGCAAACTTGGATGGCCAAGATCTGTATCTCAGGTGAAAGGGTGACCATTGATCATTGCAACTCTTCTGGTAGCCAGCGGCATAGTTTAGGCCGGAATGGCTTTGTCATAGAGTAGGCGCGGCCAAATTAGGGTTTAGGTGCAAACCGTGTTATTTGACCTTGGGCCGGAGGTTTGCCCTGCGTTTTTGGTGGCGAACTTGGAGGGCCGATATCTGCATCTCAGGTGGAAGGGTGGTCGTTGATCGTTGCAACCCTTTTGGTATCCAGCGGCATAGTTTAGGACGGCAAGGCTTTGCCATAAAGTATGTGCGGCCAAATTAGGGTTTAGGTGCAAACCATGATATTTGACCTTGGGCCGGAGGTTTTTCCTGCGTTTTTGGTGGAAAACTTGGAGGACCGAGATCTGCATATCAGGTGGAAGGGTGGTTGTTGATTTTTGCAACCCTTTTGGTAGCCAGCCGCATAGTTTAGGCCGGCATGGCTTTGCCATAGAGTAGGCGCGGCCAAATTAAGGTTAAGGTGCAAACCGTGTTATTTGACCTTGGGCCGGAGGTTTGCCATGTATTTTGTTAGCAAACTTGGAGGGCCAAGATCTACATCTCAGGTGGAAGGGTAGCCGTTGATCATTGCAACCCTTCTAGTAGCCAGCGGCATAGTTTAGGCCGACATGGCTTTGGTATTAGCACGATGGTGTGGCTGGCATGGTTGGAATTCCTTGGAGCAGAGTCGTGGCTAGCATGGTTTTCCATTGGCACGGTAGTGTGGCTAGCATGGTTGGCATTCCCTGGCGAAGGGATGTCGATGGCATGGATTTCCATTGGAACGGTGGTGCGGTTGGAAGGTTTGGCATGCCTTGGCGCAGGGACGTGGATGGCATGGTTTTTCATTGGTACAGTGGTGCAGCTGGCATGTTTGTGATGCCTTGGCGCAGGGATTTGGCTGGCATGGTTTTCCATTAGCACGGTGGTGCGGCTGGCATGGTTGGCATGCCTTGGCGCATGGATGTGGCTGGCATGGTTTTCCATTGGCACGGTGGTGCGGCTGGCATGGTTGGCATGCCTTGGCGTAGGGATGTGGATGGCATGATTTTCCATTAGCACGGTGGTGCGGCTGGATTCTTAAGAGGTATTGAATTTAGAGAAGTTCCTCCAGATCCTCTCGTGTGACAAAATTGGACGGATGATTTCTTTCCATTGGGGTTCTGGCACGAATCTCCTCGTCCGCGGAGATGTGTCCCGCCGAGGTGCTATTTAAGAGGTATTAAATTCGAGAACACGCTCATCTACACGGCCTCTGACTTCAACATTATTACTTTCAAGACTCTGAAAGCTGCGGGATTTACGAAACAATAGACTACTCGATCCCCATCCATGATTGAGAACCCGGGAGGGGAAGCCTTGAACGCGCACGGCTACATCAACCTCGAGGTCAAGATGAGAGATTCTATAACGCATTCAAAATTCCACATTGTCAAAGAACTGGGTTACGACATGATATTGGGGAGCTTGTCTGTACTCGACAACAAAGGAAAATTGGGAATTACATCCCCTCTACCGATGTCAACACCCAAAAGAATATCCAACAAGCCATCCCACTTGCTACCGCGTCGACAAGTTACTGATGAAAATCATACACCTGGAGGTGACCTATTGGCGCTAACTCATCGGTTTCAAACACAAGTAAGTTTGGCCGAACAATCTTCTCTACAACCAGTCATTTATTCTCCTATTCCGTCATGGGGACTCAGCATGACTACTGGCGCAAACGCTGTCAAAAGATGTGAATGGGGCGCCGGGCCATTTAAAGGCTTCACAAAGAATTTGGAAACCGTCATCGAAACTGACGAGACCGGGATTCAAACGGTTATACGACACTCGAACCCATTTTCAATCGGAGATATAGTGGTGAAAGTGAACTCGTTTCAAGTTGGGAAGATGACGGTAAAGATAGATGTTCGGAGTGGTTCACCTAAGGAAAAATAAGACGAGCCGTATCTGGTGGCAGACGTTCTTTTTGGAGGATACTGCAAGCTCATCAACACGGACAAGCCAGGAGGTGTGATAGTTCACTCGCGATGGCCCAAGCTTTTCAATCCCTAAGGCGCTGTACTACATTTTTCCAGCCACTCTCCCTTTAGTATTTCCTTCATCAATTTCTCTTGATATTTGTATTTCCCCAAGATGGATACACCGTTTGTATTCTTCTCCGGAGTTTCATTCTCATTCGGAAAAAAAAAACATACATTTCTTTCTGAATGGGTTTTCCAAATCTCATAAAAATACACCAAACTAATCCAAAATCATTGAGAAGCCATTAACCATCATATTACAACCAGAAAGCCAATACCGTGTCATAAATACCTTATTCAATTATTTAAAAAGTGAGAAATCGCAAACGGGATGTTAATTGGCGAAACCCTAACTTCGCCACGAATACAAAGAAGGTAAATATTTGTCTACAAAACATCGGGACGACTACACAACAAATAGAAACGATAAAAGGAAGAAGCTAGTCTTCGAAAGGTGGAGCGCGAGTCACCTCGGTCAGAACTCTTTTCAAGAATTTTCCCCAACAATCGCTCGGGAAGCAAAGGTTTCATCCTAAGGCCGCATCAGAAATAGTAATTAACCTCAATATCCCACCCCGAAGCCTCCTAAGCATCCACATCACCCGTCTCCTTCCTGATACCCACTTCAACAACTGATCCATCATATGCCACCATGCCAACCCAATGTCGCCGACAACAGTTTCGACGCCTACTCCGAAGGCTACTTCAGTCCCATCAAATGCAGCAACTTCCTCAAAGGTTTTATCAGAGACCTTTCGAGGAGAATTTCCTGGTGCATCTGCATTACAGTCGAGAATTACGACGCCATCCTGAACAAAGAAGTTACGTTGGCTTTCCCTTAAAAGTTTCACAGAGTCAGTTTTTCGTCATTTCAACCTAGAAGCGTCCTGTTCCGCCTTAGCACTGAGCCTTGAAGAATTTTTATTGCACTGAAACCTCTCAACACACCAGGGCGCTTCATCACTTTCCCATTCCTCTTCCATGTTCACCGAACCCAAGAAGGTCTGAACACGCACCCTTCATGTGTTTTAGTGGCAAACTTGGAGGGCCGAGATCTGTATCTCAGGTGGAAGGGTGGTCGTTGATCGTTGCAACCCTTCTAGTATCCAAAGGCATAGTTTAGGCCGGCATGGCTTTGCCATAGAGTGGGCGCGGCCAAATTAGGGTTTAGGTGTAAACCATTTTGTTTTGGCCTTGGGTCGGAAGTTTGCCATGCGTTTTTGGTGGCAAACTTTGAGGTCCAAGATCTGCATCAAGGTAGAAGGGTGGTCGTTGATCGTTGCAACCATTCTGGTATCCAGCGGAATTGTTTAGGCCGGCATGGATTTTCCATAGAGTAGGCACGGTCAAATTTGGGTTTAGGTGCAAACCATGTTATTAGACATTGGGCCGGAGGTTTGCCATGCATTTTGGTGGAAAACTTGGAGGGCCAAGATCTGCATATCTGGTGGAAGGGTGGTTATTGATCGTTGGAACCCTTCTGGTAGCTAGCGGTATAGTTTAGGCCGTCATGGTTTTTCCATAGAGTAGGCGCGGCCAAATTATGGTTTAGGTGCAAACCGTGTTATTTTACCTTGGGCCGGAGGTTCGCCCTGAGTTTTTGGTGGAAAACTTGGAGGGACAAGATCTGCATCTCAGGTGGAAGGGTAACCATTGATTATTGCAACTCTTCTGGTAAACAGCGGCATAGTTTATGCCGGAATGGCTTTGCCATAGAGTAGGCGCGGTCAAATTAGGGTTTAGGTGCAAACCGTGTTATTTGACCTTGGGCCGGAGGTTTTCCATGCGTTTTTGGTGGAAAGCTTGGATGGAAGAGATCTGCATCTCAGGTGGAAGGGTGGTCGTTGATCGTTTATCGTTGTAACCCTTTTGGTAGCCAGCGGAATAGTTTAGGCCGGCATGGCTTTGCCACAAAGTAGGCTCGACCAAATTAGGGTTTAGGTAAAAACCGTGTTATTTGACCTTGGGCCGGAGGTTTGCCCTACGTTTTTGGTGGAAAACTTGGAGGGTCGAGATATGAATCTCAGGTGGAAGGGTGGTCGTTGATCGTTGCAACCCATTTGGTAGCTAGACGTATAGTTTAGGCCGGCATGGCTTTGCCATAGAGTAGGCGCGGCCAAATTAGGGTTTAGGTGCAAGCTGTGTTATTTGACCTTGGGCCGGAGGTTTGCCCTGTATTTTGTTGGAAAACTTGGAGGGCCGAGATATGCATCTCAGGTGGAAGGGTAGTCGTTTATCCTTGTAACCCTTCTAGTAGCCAGTGGCATAGTTTAGGCCGGCATGGCTTTGGTATTTGCACGATGGTGTGGATGGCATGCCTTGGCGCATAGACGTGGCTAGCATGGTTTTCCATTAGCACAGTAGTGTGGCTGGCATGGTTGGCATGCCCTGGAGCAGGGACGTGACTGGCATGGTTTTTCATTGGCACGGTGGTGCGGCTGGCGGGTTTTGCATGCCTCAGCGCAGGGACGTGGCTGGCATGGTTTTCCATTGGCACGGTGGTGCAGCTGGCATGTTTGGGATGCCTTGGCGCAGGGATGTGGCTGGCATGGTTTTCCATTAGCACAGTGGTGCGGCTGGCATGGTTGGTATGCCTTGGCGCATGGATGCGGCTGGCATGGTTTTCCATTGGCACGGTGGTGCGGCTGGCATGTTCGGCATGCCTTGGCGCAGGGATGTGGCTGGCATGGTTTTCCATTGGCACGGTGGTGCGGCTGGCATGGTTGTCATGCCTTGGCGCAGGGATATGGCTGGCATGGTTTTCCATTGACACGGTGAGAGAATTAGGGTTATGCATATACAGAGGTGATGTCATTTAATACTAAGGGTTCTTCCGTGGAACAGGACGCATGTATATAAAAAAAAGGTACCCTGGTAATTCTTACGTAAGCACGTTGATTGGTTTAATAAATGCACTATTTTTCATAGTGACGTCATGTTAGATATCCGTTTTTACGATTTTACCCCTAAGATAAAAACCACCATCAACAATATGTTTTTTCCCATAAAAATAAATTACTAAAAATTTAGAATAAATTAAAGAGGGATATCGCCTCGCATTGTTATATTCATTATCCTCATTTCTGGCGACATTTTTTTTATAAACCTAGACGATAACCATTTTGAAGTTATTATTTAGTGGATATGTTTCTCTTAAAAGTTCTGCATACCTGCAAAAAATAAGCACGTTCTGAAATACCAAATCTCATTATCTATCAAACCTTAATTTCAGCGATCAAAAATCCGTAGATTTTCACTGACTGATTTTAAATGTACTAGGTAGTAGTGTTATGTCTTGGAATCTACTCATTTAGTAGGAATGTACCCAGTTTTTTTTTCTTCCTGAAAATTCAGAACTTCATAAAGGTTTACTCATTCATCCTAAGAACCTATCGAGCATTAAGTTTTACAAAAGCTTCAATGTCATAAAATAGCTCTTTTAACTCAAAATCCAGCGGATTTGAGTTGTAGTTTGAGGCTATTTCCTGCAGTTTTGGCAACCACTCATGCCTTAGGGGAATACATTCAAGTTAACGGAAATATGAAATACTATCTACATAGTTTTCTAGCAGAGCATTGTTGTACTTGTACTGATGATTTCTCCACTTCCTTCTCAAGTTTTTCACTAGCTTCCTTTCTTCCACCTGGATGTTGCAGTTTTTTTTTTTTGATTTGTGTCCACCTCATTGATGTCAGTATTCCAAGTATGCTTCCTTCATTCTGAGTTGCTACTTTTCAAGTGAAGATGTTGTAGTCTTCAATCATGTGTTCTTCATCTATAATAACAACAATAACCATAGAGTTTGTAGGGTGAGTTTGATGGTAGTAGCGGATTATAACCATTGTAGTTTTTGTTGGTAATTTGATCTGGATGTTTTGAAGTTGGGCATTTGTGGGAGATCTGTTTAGGGTATGGGAAGTGATGGAGTTGTAAGAATGATTTAGATGATGTTTTATTTGGGAGATTTTCGTCTCATATATGACTTGGGCTGCACCAAAACTCTTTGCACACCTAGTTTTCTATATAAACCAACAAGTGGTAGCTTCAGTCTTTCTCCTGTGTACACTTTATATAGATGTAAGGCATGTGTTAGTAAACCAATTTCCTATCCACTCCGAAATTGTTTCATCTATACCATTGAGACCTCTAGAACCTAATCAAAACCTTGCCACCCTACTGTAACTACAATGAAGTAGTAAATGAGAGATGGTTTCATCAGCATTGCCACAAAAGAAGCATATAGTGATATGTTTGCCATTTTGGTGCATAATTTAACATTGACTAGTAGAATATCACTATAACATTTCCAGACGAAAACTTGGATTCTTAGGAGTACTTATAATTTCCAGATCTTGCGCCGGATGAGGTTTTGGTTCAGATCCATTAGAGATCCTTGTGCAGAAAGGGTGGGGCAGTTTTATACATACTTGACGGTAAGTTTACCATTTGGATTATCTGGCCAGAGAAGTTTGTCATGTTGGGAGGTGGTGTTGTACAAGTCTATTGAGAGGATGTTTTCTACTGTTGCTGGGTGAAAAACTTGTCTTAGGAAATCATGGTTCCATTCCCTAGATTGTTTATCAATGATTTCACTAACTAGATTCAGAGTGTTTGTTATAATTGGTTTTTTGTGCTCCACTGTCAATTGATCTGGTTAGTTTAGTGGAAACCAGTTTTGTTTCCAGATTTTAACATTCTCCCATATACCTATTTTCCAACGACCCCATTTTTTAATGATATATAATCTAATATTGAGGTCCTTCCATAGCCAGGAGCTATTAGCTTTCAATTTATCAATGCACAAAGGAGAGATGCCTTTAAATTATTTTTCCTCCATAACCTTAGCCCATAGTTGGTCTGGATTTTGGAGCATCTTTCAGATGGTTTTTTTATTAGAGCCTTGTTAAAATGTTCAAAGTTTTTAAAACCCAAACTACCAAGATCTTTTGATATACAACTTAACCCATTTTTTTGAGAAACATACCTCTTCCATCTTTCCTAATATGCCCCCACCAATAGGCCTTATTTCGTTTATCCATCATTTTGGAAACATCTTTTGGTATCCTAAAACAAGTCATATGATAAGTAGCTAGAGAGTTAGCTACATGTTTTAGCATAACCCCCTTTCCTGCCACCAAAAGAAGTTTACCAGACCAACCTGTTAGACGACACTTATGTTTCTCCGCTAGAGACTCGTAACATATGATCTTTGACATGTGAGTAAACAGAGGTACTCCCAGGTATTTATCATCAAACTTGATCCTCCCTACTTTGAGAATATCTATTATTTTTCTATCCTTATTGTCCAAGACAGACTTACTAAAGAAAATCCCCGACTTCTCATAATTAATCAACGGGCCAGAGCCAGAGCTGAATATTTCCAAGATGGTCATAAGATGTCTACTTTCCTTCTTTGTAGCTCGCGTGAAGATGAGGAAATCATCGGCGAATATGAGATATGATATGGTAATTGAGTTTTTTGAAAAGTTAACCCCATGTATCCACTTTCGATTTTCAGCTTCTAGAAGGACTCTTGAGAGGCTTTCCATACAAATTATGAAGAGCTAAGGGGACATAGAGTCTCCTTGTCTAATCCCACAACTAGGATTGAAAAACCCAGAGGGAGAGTTGTTGAGAAGAACGGAACTGGTGGGGGTACTGACACATTGCATGATTAATCTTATCCATTCGTCATGGAAACCTAATTTTTTTCATCACTCCCTCTAGGATATTTCATTCAACCCTATCAAAGGCCTTTGAAATGTCTATTTTCATGCCCATGTATCCACGTTTAGTTTTCTTGGTTCTCATAGTATGTATAACTTCATGGGCTATAACTATATTATCTGTAATTTGCCTACCCGGGACAAAGCCGATTGATAAGGAGAGATAAATTCGTCAAGAAAAGGCTTTATTTGGTTTGTAAGCAGTTTAGAGATAATTTTGTAGATAGTGTTACACAAGGAGATAGGGAGAAAAGCAGTTAGGGAGTCCGGAGCTTCCTTCTTAGGGATCAGAGTTATGAAAGTTGCATTTAGCTCCTTTAGAGCATCCGCAGTGGGCGACTAAGACCAAAAATTTGGGTTGAGAACGAGACGTAGTGGGACGGACTATCGATTAAATCCCAGACTAAACCTATATCCCAGACTAAATTTGGTTTGCGACCAAGACTATACCCAAATTTTAGTCGAGCGTTGATATAGTGTTTGCCCCACACCATGCGTTGATATAGTATTCGCCTCACACCAGGCGGATGTAAAGTCTTCGCCCCACACCAGGCGTTGATATAGTATTCGCCCCATACCAGGCGGACGTAAAGTCTATGCCCCACACCAGGCGTGGTTTATACCCCGCCCCATTTTTTTTTTTTAATTTATTGTGGGGCGTGGTTTATACCTCCGCCCAACTCTTTTTTCTATTCACTTTATATATGGGGCGTGGTTTATACCTCCGCCCCATATTTTTTGTTTTTTGTTTTTGTTTTCTGGAATCTCATCGGGCGTTGATATAGTGTTCTCCCCACACCAGGCAGACGTATAGTTTACGCTCAACCAAATTTAGTCTTCTGCCCATAGCGTCACACACCAAACTAAACTCAAATTTGGTCGTTTTTTTTTTTGGTCTTTGATCTTTGGTTATACTCGCACCACTGCAGTCTCTCTTAGAAGATGTTTTGATTCAAAGAACTGTTGGACCATTTTAGTGACATCCTCTTTTATGAGATACCAATTTTTTTGATAAAAACCAGTCGGGAAATCATCTGGGCCTGGGAATTTATCCGGATGCATGTCAAAAACAATAAGTTTGATCTCAAGTTTCGTTGGGATTCTCAGAAGTTTGGAGTTGTCCGCCTCCGTTATAATTTCCGGGATATGATTAAGGACTTAGTCTTGGATGACTGGTTGGGTAGAGGTAGCCAATGTACATCTTTGTGAAAGAAAAAAAAAACCCAAAAAAATTAGTTCCAAATCCGTAAGTCTTATTAAGAAAAGTGAAAAATACTAGAACCCCCTACTATATGGGTTCAATATATAGAAACCCCATTAAATAGATCATACACTGTCAACTCCATACTTTAGGAAAATGATATTGCTAGGCCCAAAAATCAAATTTTCTTCAGATATGGCCCATAATTTTATATTATGTATTTTGATATTGACAAAACTACCCTTTTCTATTTAAAGAAGGGAAATATAATAAGATATTTTCATTTCTCCATCTTCTTTCTCTCTCATATCACTCTCTCTTACTCTCTCGGTTGCAGAGAAAAACAATTCTAAGGTTTTATTAGATTTAGTTTCATCTTCTCCTTTTAGATTCTCTACTGCAACAATTCTAGGGTTTCTAAATTGATTTTGAGCAGAGAGAGGCGACGATAGAGATCATAAATCACCATCAAGAGAAGGAGGAGCATCATTTGATGTAGAAGATAATGGATCCGAGAAACAAATAGCACTTAATTTATCTGCAGATTCAACACAAGGTCATCAGCAAGCTAAGTGTATATAAGTATTCTCTTCTATCAATGATTATGCTTCAATTGAGAGATTTTAGTTTTTTTTGAAGAATATTGAACAAAATTTTTAGATCTGCTATTCGTCAAAATCATCGTAACTCTCAATTTCAAGTTGCGATCAAAAAACTTATTAAGGGTTCGATATCAGCGACTCATCATCTCTGTTACCCGTTAATTTGATTTGAATTTTATTCACTTTTAATTTTTTATTTCTTGGTAGATATGAAACGGAATTTGTTTTTGAATGATGCTGGGAAACGACATTTAGATGAAGTTTTTGCTGATAGAGACATTAAATATCAAATATGCCTAATATGATATTTGAATTTAGGATATTCTTTTCTCACCATTTTAGGCCTAATCTGATATCCAACTGTGACATTGATAAATGGGAATTACAAGCTATGCTCATCATTTTTATGGTTCTAAAGGTATACTATCTCTTTCAATCTGTCAATTAAACTGAAAGTTAGACAGGCGATGAATGTATAGGGGGACCAAGGTTAATGAATGATTTAATATTTAGAATTTAATCAAGTCAAGAGTCGTTGTTTATTATAATCATCACTAAGTTGATTGCTTAGGTGTCCTTTACATTATTTCGAAGAATTTTCAATTGTTGAAGTAGTTAGATACGTGGTAATATTCAATGTCTTTCATTTCTTATATAAAATAGTGTTTAAGTTTCTTTCTTAGTTCTGTTCTTAGAGTTGGTCGTAATTAAATTTTCAGAGATGTGTTTAGAAGATCTTATTCGTTGCGTTACTGGATTGTCATCAGATGGGCTAGGAATTAGCAGAACAGGTTATCACTTTCAGCCACCAAAAACCTGGATTAACGGTAAGCTATGATTAAATTCTGCTTTGTCCAATAGTTAGTGCTTATCATTATTTGTAGTTTGTTTCATTTGCATTTAACAAGTACAAAACATACGGAAGGCTTTAGAATGAGCTAGTTTCACTATGTTATCAAAACTAGTACTGTATTGCATTTTCTTTTCCGTATTGTACTAGTAAAACCCCATTTACATGTACAATCTCCTTATGATTTATAAAGGGTAAGTGTTGATAGAGACTATTAGATTTAAATATATGACGCCTTCAGACTTTTACGAGTGTTATATGGATGTGTAAATACTAGTTACACATGTTAATTGGATGTGTAACTAGCAGTTACACATGCTAATTAGATGTGTAACTTCTATTTACACAAGCTAAATACATGTGTAGATACTAGTTACACATGTTAACTAGATGTGTAACTTATAGATACACATGCTAATTGGATAGGATAGAAAGTCTAAGTTTTTTTTTTTTTGTGCAAGCTCTTATGGAATGGGATATCATGCAGATTCGATGACACTGTAAATTGTAACAATACGATGCATAGTCTAATAAGATTGTTTTGCATCTGCATGAATTTGAACCTAAATTTTTTTATATTCTTATTTTGAATATGTGTAGCTGGAGTTATACCTTTCGTTGTAGCAGGAATCGAGTTCAGCAAGAGAATTGTAAGTCTATTATATCTTCTTGTTCAGTATAATACTGTGATGTTAACATTGTGCAGTTAGGTTATAAATTCCGATAAATATTAGTCTGTTGCTAATCTGCAACAAAATGTAACTGAATCTGTTCAATAAATGCATGAGAATCTTAAGAATGTAACATTTAGGATTGGTGACGAAACCGAAATTTCATTGTATGCTTAGATTGGGGAAGGGAATGGATGATGCAGGTAATATTTCCTTTCTAGAATTTAGCAAGATAGATGTTGGGAGTATTGTTTATGGTTGTTGCTACGGAAATATGTGATACAATGGACTTTTCTTCTTGGAGATGTAGCAAAACCAAGAGCTTCTGTGGTGATTTACCCTCTTCTAGGATTTGATGGTAATTATTCATACTAACATGTGGACACATTGTGTGTAATGATAAAATCTTGTCTCCGCGGCAAAACTTGGCCGTTTTTAGTTTGACTTAATAGTAAATACCCATTGTCTAATGTACATCATTGATACATGAGTTACATGTCGTGTTGGTTTAAGTCTTATTTCACCTAGTAAATTAAGTTGCGCAGAATTTAAAAGAAGTTGCACTAGCATATGCTAGGTATATATCTTATATTATGCCACATTTCAGTTGATCAAATGTTATTTGATCTTATTTATTGAGTAGTCTTCACTGTTTAAGAATCGCAAGTAGATCTATCTGATCCATATTTCTAACGATGATGAAGATAACATATATGCTCTGGGTACTTAAGGCATATAGATATGTAACTGCAGGTTACACAAGCCATATGCATGTGTAACTGTAGGTTACACAAACCATATGAGTCAGGCTTCTGCTCTTTGCTCTGCGTATATAGTGTCTGAAGCTCGGTAATAACAAGTAAATTTGTTCAGTACCATGGTTGTTCTTGAAACACAAGTGGTCTTCTAGTTGGTGTGTTTTCATAGTGTTGTAATAGATGTAATAGCGAAAAATTTCTTGTTTGAGCTTATGCTGGTTGGATAAGTATTAGCTTTGAGTGTCTCCAGATTACATGGGTTATTTTCATAGTGTTGTAATGCTTAGTTGTTTTGCTTTGTCACTGGTCTTGCTGACCTTGTATTTCAGTAGTTATATGGATGTGTAACTACTAGTTACACAAGCTATATGGTGGATGTGTAACTGCTAGTTACACATGCTGTAAAACCACATATATTACTCAAGAAAACTTGCAAGATGGAGTTTATGATTCTTCTGTAAACGACAATGAAATAACTAATCACGATGTGAATGGAAACGTTCAACATGCTGATGTGTAACTGCCAGTTACACATGCTAATTGGATGTGTAATTGTTAGTTACGCATGCTAATTGGATGTGTAACTGTAGTTACACATGCTAATTGGATGTGTAACTGTAGTTACACATGCTAATTGGATGTGGTTTGATTGAACCTGAAATGATGTAAATATAATTTTACTAGTTCGATGCGTGTGTAATTTATCATCAACATTCAATGTAAGTAATAAGTCTGTTGTGTGCATATATGACTCAAATTCTTCTTTGTTCTTTGTCCTTTCAAGTTCTTACTCAAAATTCTTATTGATTGCAGGTGTATATTCGACTACATTTACATTTACCAACTATTGTAGTTACACGATATGGCCTGGATTGTTAGAAAGTACAGGGTCACCACCACTGGAAACTGCATGCTTCATTCTTCAATAAGGAGAATCCTAGTTGATTTCGGCCCCGGCATCATGGTCAGGTCGTTTTTGAGGACGAACCCTTTGTAGTTAAGATTCTACAATAGGTCAATTCACTTGTGTAACAGGGTGAATGTGGTTCAGGACAGATTGAATGCGCAGGAGGAGGTGTCGCGCCACCTGCTACACTGGTAGAGTTCACGCTCAACGGTTCAGGTGGTTTATATTTCTACCATGTGAGTTTAGTCGATGTTACAACCTTCAAATGTTGGTGGTTCCTAAAGGTGGGTCTGTTGGTAGTAGTAATTTCAATACTACTGGATGTTGTTGATCTCAACAGAATGTATCCAACTGAACTGAAGGTGCTCTATCAGATTCATCAACGCCAAATATAGCTTGTAAAAGTGTGTGAAGCATTTCATGAAGATCAGTATTGTTGCAGTGGTGCATATACTAATCCAGACACATGGCATCCGTCTTCGTATTCGGAGATCTTTAAACACGCTTGTCAATTAGAAGCTACATATGTAACTGTCAATTACACTAGATATATGAATATGTAACTCTGAATTACACTTAGACAGATGGCATAAGGATGTGTAACTGACTTCTTAGCATACAAAAAATAATTTCTTAGCATGTGTAACTTTGCATTACACATGTGTAACTGACTTTTTTGTATGCGTCTGACTTCTTAGCATACAAAAAATAATTTCTTAGCATGTGTAACTTTGCATTACACATGGCATAAGGATGTGTAACTTCTAGATACACATGGCATAAGCATGTGTAACTTCTATTTACACATTCACAATATACTTTAATAGTTTTGGGCCTAGATTTAATAATATTGAGCCTAAATTTAAACTTCTTTTAATTAAGGGCTTGACAATATATAAAAGGGTATGGATGTCTTTTAATAACTCGGGGCCTAAATTTAAACTTCTTTTAATTAAGGGCTTGACAATATATAAAAGGGTATGGATGTCTTTTAATAAATCGGGGCCTAAATTTAAACTTCTTTTAATTAAGGGTCTCATATTATGGTTTATCCATGGGTCGGTCCTTAGCATAATTTTCCCTTAAGAAAAATACCCTTCAAAATGTGAGATTATTGGGAATATGAGAGTGTATGTGGATCCATTACGGCTAAAGCTTATATTTATATGTATGTTCAGGTACTCTAGCCTAAAAGAAAAAAAAAATGGTACTCTAGTCTAGCCTAAAAGCTGATCAAAAACAAGATATCGGTTTCTATTTTCGGATAAAGTCGTGCGCGGATAACAAAGTGTAACATGCGACGTGCGGCGCACCTTCTAACAAAGGTAAATGTGGAAAAACTAATGTGCTGACATCCAACGCACTCTACTTGATTCACGAACAATAGTCGTGCGTGCCATGCTTAAACTTCAATTAAAATTCAACTCTTAAAGGGAAAAACAATGGTATGCTAAATTGACAAATTCCATATGTTTGTATATAGTTTCCGACTGTAAAAACAAGAGCATTTGAATTTGCCAACATCTATATATGGATGATCATACACCCACAATTTAAGACCCTGTTCTGTTACTAATTTTATTTAGTGAGGAAAAAGAAATTTGATCAATGGCAATTGCAACAGCAGAAAAATTAATAGTAGTCGGAATCGACGACAGTGACCAAAGTACTCTTGAATGGACTCTTGATCATTTTTTCGTACCTCTTGGTTCGAATTCTGTTTTTAAACTTGTTGTTGTGCACGCTAAACCTTCTCCATCTTCTATTGTTGGCCTATCTGGACCTGGTAATTTGAATCATTTTGATTTTAATTTTTGTCTTGATTTCAAGTATTTGAGGTTTCTATATAGAGACTTTGTTTTCATTTTTGAATAATATTTTGGTTGATTTAGGGGCTGCCGATGTTGTGGCAATTGTTGATGTTGATCTAAGAAAGACTTCAAAGAGAGCTTTGGAAAAGGCTAAAGACATCTGTATTGCAAAATCTGTAAGTCATTTCATTATATACGTTATAGTGATAATTTGTTTAGATGAATGCTGATGATCTGAATTAGTTAAGAATGACGAGTACACCTGATTCTTACGGTGTGAATGTGCCAAGGAAGCCGTGCTAACAAACAACCCACCGTTCCTCTGATCTATTGCATTCCGCTAATCTTTTTCTAGTAAATGCCACTTGGTTAAAAGGAAATTAGCATAATCTTTTTCGGAATTTTTCTCGGTAAATGTAACATCGTATACAGAGTATACCACAAACCTTTTACAATTATATTTGTTTTTCTTATCGGAAAAGAGGTTTGCCCTGGTATATTGAAAATAAAGGACCATATGCTCCACAAGGAGAGTTCTGGTACACTGTTACATCTTCATTTCAGGTTTGAATGTTTAGGTAATTTAGAATTTACATAAGTTATCTCCTTTCTAATTATGCTTAAAGGCATAATTGTACCAGAAAACATAAATTTTGGCTGCTCAAATTGCATTGATTCTTAAAACAAGATTAAAAGCTAGAACATTAAAGTTCATGTCTTGTGAAGTTATGTTGCCTTCTGCTGTACTGTTCTTGTATCTTTGCTCCTTTGCAGGCTAGGCCTGCACACGGTGTGGTTCGGTGCGGTTATAGGTAAAACCGTTCACCTAACCGTGTATAGTGCGGTTTCTAATTTCAAAACCGTAACCGAACTGTAGTAAGATCGGTTCGGTTTCAAATCGGTGTTAGTCGGTTCTAGTATTTTCGGTTTTTTCATGGTTTTAACCGATATATTGTAAATTTAAAAAAAAAAAAAACAGCAAAGTAAAGTACAGCAAATCCACTCAATTTCTAACATTACAACCAATACAAGTTTAACCATTCATCCACAATCAACAGTTCAAGCTAACTTCCAATTTAATTAGTACATGAATAGAAAGAATTGTTGATAATTTACAATTCCTCCGTATCCTTCGACACGCCAATTATGTATCCAATTCTTCATATTCTCATTGCAAGTGAGATATGCCTTAGTACAATCCTATTCTTATAGTTATGTCTTGCTGAATTTCCAGCCACTTCCAAGATCTGAACAAAAAAATTACAAAAATATTCTATCTGTCAAACATTTTATCAAACACCTCACTTAAAGCAATGATAATAAAAGCTCAAAAATAAATAAAAATCGTTCAAGTAAAGAATACTATAGAAAACCAAAAACCCATTTCATAAACCATTTCAAAATCAAGGTTAAAGAAAGTAGAATGTTACTTCAGCAACGAGATATACAAGTATGGCGGCGAGATAAACAGGGCACCACCACCAACACGTTCAACAATTTACTAGTTATTCTGAATCTTATTAATCATGTTAATTTTGAGAAGGAGATGAAGAAGAATGAGGTGGTGATGGTGGTATTCATGGTGAATCGGTGATGAAAGGGGTTAATGGTGGTTGCGTTGCTGTATGGGGAGTGGAATAGAGAAGGAGAAAAGAAAAAGATTAATTGTTGAAATATTAGGGTTTTGATATATATATATATATATAGCGTAGGTTTAATCTAGACGGCTAGGATTAATTAGAATATAGATAAATCAAGGGCCCTTATTAATCGGTGCGGTTATGGGTGAAACCGTTGACCGAACCGTAAATCTAACGGTTATTAAAATGAAAATCGTGACCGACCGTTGGATGATCGGTTCGGTGCGGTTATTGCGGTTTCAGTGCGGTTTGCGGTTTCTGTTCAACCCTATTTGCAGCTGTGTACTTTCCTATTAGCAGCAAGATAGTAGGTTCTGAGTCGCTCCTGAAAATGATAGAAAATTTGCTCCATTCTATTGCCCACCGAAAAGCCGCGTCTGCGCCATCGCTCTCTAGTTGTTCTATAGTTGTACATTCTGCATGAAGTCCTTTAGCTTCCCTGATGTGAAAGTGTTAGTCCAATGATTGTGTGCCTGAATTCATCATTATTAGGTCTATGTTAATTTTTATTTCCAGTAGCCTTGTTCGTCCCTATGGTTGATCTGTAGTAACCTTGAGAGTTGCATCATTTAGTGGATTATAATACATAAGTTGCATAATATCATAATCAGACCTATAAACTATCCCATAACTATTTATGAACTTAATGATATTGTTTCGCTATTTTGAGTTTCTATTTTAAATGTTATGTTGTGTATGGCCTTCTAGATTTTCCATAAGATAACACTGCATAGAACTTGCCAGTCTATGCCATACCCACCTCCGTTGGTGTTTTGAAAACAGTTATATAACCAATCATGCAATGTTAGTCCCATTTTTTATGAATTGGATATCAAAGTTGAAATGCATCCACACTTGTCTAGCAAAAGTACAATCTAGAAACAGATGGGTTAAGGTTTCTTGCTCTTCATTATACAAGTTCCATTTTGTGTTAGTTTCTGGAAAAATGGCTGCCACTCGCTTACTATTTGTAAGTATGGAATGATGTGCCTTCCAAATGAAGATTTTCATAGCAAGAGTGGGTATCCATCTTCCAAATAAGATTCCATTTTTTATCTGCATTTCCATTATAAAGAGATTTCACCGAGAATTTACCTGTTGCATTTGGAGTCCAATAGTGTGTATCTTCATGATGAATATCAGTTAATTGATATATTTTTTTATATTCTCAATGATTTGTTCATCAAAGCATCTATCCATTTTTCCTAAATCCCATGTATTGTTAGTATTAATCAGATCACTTACCTTTTGTAGACCTTCATTATCTGTTAGAGGTCTGTTCATCAGAGTCAATGTATCGGGAATCCAGAAATCATTCCAGATTTCTATACTATCTCCATTTCCAACTTCCCATTTTTTTTCTTCTTTTTTTTTAATTGTTGTATTCATGTATGCATACCCTTTCATATCCAACTATCAGTTCTTTTTGGAGTGTCACTAATATGCAAGATATCAGTTTTCAGGTAGTACTTGGTTTTGAGAATGGAAGCGCAAAGTGAATATGGATCCTGCTTTAACCTCCACCCCATTTTAGCTATCATAGCTAAGTTGAATTCTTAAACATCTTTAATTCCTAATCCTCCTTCTTCTCTAGTGACTTACATATTGATTTCCAGTTTTTAAGATAAACTCATTTCTTACCATTCTCATTAAGACCCTTTTCACTTTCCCCCACCGTTAGTCCCTTTGAATTTTTGTTATGTCCTTACAAATCTTAACTGGTATCTTAAAGCAGTTCATTTGGTAAACATAAAGATAGGTTGTAACATTTTAAAAAATTACAGTTTTTCCTGTCGTATTTAGATCAATCCCTCTGCAAAGAAGCATCCTAATTTTTTTTATCTTTTCCACTAATAGTTCGAAGCAAGTAATTTTTGATCTGTAAGGGAGCTGTGGCGAGCCTATGTATTTTCCATTTAGGGGAATGGCCTTGACTCCTAAAATCTCCTTAACTTTATGTCTAATATTGCTCTTAGATTTTGTACTAAAAAAGACTCCAGATTTTTCAAGGTTGATTAACTGACCCGATGCCAAACCAAAATATCTGAATAGTTTTACTAGATTGTGACAAGTTTTTTCACTTACTTTACAGAACAACAAACAGTCGTCAGCGAATAATAAATGGCTTATAGATGGAGCCTGATGTATAATTTTAATTCCTTTGATCAATCCTAAGATTTTTTATCGTTTTGGACAGAACTTCCATATAGAGAAAAACAAATAGGGGGAGATTGGGTCTCCCTGTCTCAAACCTCTCGAACGTTTAAAGAATTCAGTAGGGGACCTATTGGGTAAAACAGATAGAGTAGCTGTTGAGATACATTGGTGTACTAAGTTACACCATTTCTCATTGAAACCAAATATGATCATTATTTTCATTAAGAAGCTCCATTCGACTCTATCGAATTATTTTGGCATATCGATTTTTAGACCCATGAAACCCTTTTTTTTTTACTTTTACTTCTATATTTTACGAATTATTTCATGTGCTATGGTGGTATTTTCTAAGATCTGCCTTCCAAGAATGAAGGCTGATTGGTGTGGAGAAATCAATTTTAAAATTATATTTGTTGTGAGTATCCTTTCCCAAAGAAATGGAATGTGTTTCTAATTATATGTAAAATTATATTACATACACTCAGGTAAAAACTGATGATGTGATTTTCGAAGTGCTGGAAGGAGATCCAAGGAAAGTGATGTGCGAGGCCGTAGAGAGACACCGTGCAACCATATTGGTTGTTGGAAGCCATGGTTATGGAGCAGTAAAAAGGTATACCCTAGCTACCCCAATATATAAGGTGTTTTGGTGCAGACTTTAAGTTGTTTAGAATTCAGGTTTTTATCTTTTCGTGTTTCTGCAGGGCTCTTTTGGGGAGTGTAAGTGACTATTGCGCCCACCATGCTCATTGCAACGTGATGATAGTGAAGAAACCCAAGATAACAAACTCATTATGGAACATCTTTTCATTTTGAATCCCAACTTTTACATGAGAAATATATGTATAAATGGAAAAACAAGAGCTTCATTGAAGGTAAAAATGAAAATAATGTTTTGTTTCCAAAAAATTTGTGCAGAAACTGAAAATATTTGTGGTACAGACAAAGTATTTGCTTTTTGTTTACATGCAAAATTTGTCACCTGAGGCATATTTTGTGTTACGTTGTGAGTTTTGAGTAACGAGTACGAGTACATTTTCACTCAATGACAGTTTATTGGCAAAGGTATATTGGTGTCCTTCCAATAAACTAGTACCCCATTAGTATTCATAAAAAAATTGTAGATATTATTTCATAATAAAAAATAACGCAGAAACTTTACTAGTTAATTGCACTGCTAACCGAGGCGCTTAGGATAGCCTCATTTGGTTGCATGGCTAATTTTGGATGCGTGGCTTTTATTTGGTGTTTATCACTAGAAAACAAACAGGGTAATTTTAAGTAACTAACAAATGTTAATTAATTTAATTAGTAGTTAAGTAATCGTGTTAGATGTGAAATTAACTAGTGTTGGCTCATCATAAAATCATGAAAGTTTTGATTTTTGATTTTTGATTTTTTTTTTTTAAATTTTGGGTTAAAGAACAAGAAAAATTCTTAACATACCGCCCCTACAAACGACACTAAAACAACCAGACACAAACCAAAACTAATGGCGGGACCCCCTGTTGTCCTCCGCGGCCCCACCGGGATCCAAAAGAAAAAAATTGTGAGATAAAAAGGGAATATTGTTTTAGTGTTGTTGGAATGGGCGGTATGTGTAGAACCATTGAAAGAACAATGGTGGATATAACACATGTACATGACCGATTGTTGTAGATGTTCTTGATCTATGAAGAACATCAATCCGAAATCGACATATGTTCTTAGTTATTATGGTTGATTGTCCTTGATGTGCTGGATCCATGATGAACAACAACCAAGAATCCTCATATGTCCTTCACTTTTATGGATGATTGTTCTCGATGTTCTTGATCCATGAAGAACATCAACCTAGAATCGACGTATGTTCTTCATTTTTATGGCTGAATCCTCTTGATGTTCTTAATCTATGATGAACATCAACCTAGAATTGATATATGTTCTTAATTTTTATGGTCGATTGATCACAACAGGTTGAAATAGTTTGAAATAAAATTTAAAAAATGGATGATGAAATTTACTTTAAATCGATTGATATAGTTAGGTTTTAATTATTTTAGTCTGCGGGGTAAATGATTTGAATAGGTTTCAATTTGATTAGAAGGATAAGTCTTATGATTATATTTAATACTTAGGATAACATAGTACTTTTACCTAGTTTAGACACCCTTTATCCTTTTAATCTAGATGAATTCAAAATCCATACGCCCCAAATAAAAGCCACATGCTAAACTTAGTTAGTTTAGTTGATCCAAGTTTATATCGTTTCCTTTCATCAAACCACTGTAAAGCGCTATTAAGTATGGTCAATACCAACTATTAGCAAACATTACAAATATTTTAGCAAGTTGGGTTGATCCTTGTGTTGATGATTTTGGATCAGCTTGTTTGATATCATCCACCGAAACTTGACTGATGTTTAAAAAAAAATTGACAGAGACTCGCGCTTGGTCATCCTTTTCGTAACCTTCTTTAAGATGGTTGAGGATGCAAGTATCTTGAGCTTCAAATTCTATATCCGCCATCTATATTTATTTAGTCAGGCTCAAAGCTAAACTACCTCCTTATTATGTTCCATCTTCACCACATCATGACATCCTCTTACTCCGTTGCATTTTCCTGCAAATAACAACAAAATTATGGAAATGCTATTGCAGTTGCTAAAGAAGCCCAGTTTTTGCATAATGCATACTCATATTTATTCTTATGCATTATTTTTCCCCGCGAGTAAAAATAAGTCTATTAATAATGTTTATGACCTCTCTATAGAAATATATGTTTTTAATGGTACGCTCTTGGTTGTGCGTGACTCTGTTGTAGGAGAAAAGATGTCATTTGATACTTCTAACTATGTTTTTAGCATTTGGCAAAGTTCCGCTGAAAATATTATCACATATTGCTTTCCCAGCAGGCAGTAACATAAATTAGAGCCCATCTTTTAGTAGTATGCATATTGTTGAACCAGTAATTGAATCATTCGTGGAAGTTTGTAAAAGTACCAAAGAAATTTTTGTTAGCTTCAAGAAGCTATCATACATATATTGCAACGAAGTAATTCATGAAACTATGGGTCAGGTTTTCTTCTCAGGAATAATTGCAACTTCGGCATATAAGATCAACGTAATGTAAGACACTATAAGTTTCAGCATCTATAGGTTTAACTCATACATGAGCACATTTCCAAGGAACAAATGGATGTTTGATGTAGCATCCATTTTCCATAATCTTCACCAATCAACCACTTGAGTATTATTTATGTATATATCCTTCAATTTTGTTTTACATAGGGATTACGCAGTGAACTTCCCGTTATCTCTCAGACTCCATATCACTTCACCCTCTTCCTGCAGGTTGTAGCGAGTACTCATGTTGGCAGTGCACTCATTCTGACTCAACTAATTTACTTTCTCCTGAGTCATATAACAGATGTTTGGCAAGGATAAGATTATTAGGGCAGTTAATTGTCTTTCAAATTATGATAAAACTAGCCCTTAACCCGTGCCGTAACGGCACGGGCCATGATGTTGGTTCATTTTTAATATATCGTATAATTTGTGTCCCGAATACTTATCAACTCCTTATGATTTAATATGTTTTTGTCATAAAAATAGTTGGGATTTTCCTCTCTTTTTTTCTTTGTTTTTTCCTTTAATATTTTACCGCCGGAGATTTGCTCAGACGAAAGAAAAATAATCTTAACTTCCTAACACTTTTTTATTTAGGTTCATTGCTTATAATGAGATAATACTCTACATGAACATGGAAGTTTAAATATTTTTTTGGAAATATGTCGTCAGCAGCGCTCACCTTAGTGAAATCAACTAATCAATATCGTCCATAAAAGTTTCCACATGCTCCTATTTCGTCCCAGCTGACTTTGTCGATCCTCCAAATAGGCAAAGAATAGTATTTTTTTGCATCGAACGATTGATACAAACTATCCAATGTGACATGATTTTCCTGTAATTTTTCAACACCCATTAGATGACAATGTTTAAAATGTGTACCCAATACCTTTTCGAAGGGAATGTATATATGCGAACCTCTGCCATTAAATCTTCAACAAAGTATTGTGCCCAGCAATTCGTCTTAACGAAATCTTTGGTAACTTCAAAAGTCTTGGACATTTTGTCACTTCCGTATATTCCTACCTTCACTTGGAATACAATCTGGCGACACATTACCTCATAAAGAACTTTGAACACATATTGTACTCCCTGATCCTATTTCAAATTAATAAGTTGTCAATAGATCCTTTACCAAAAATTGACATATTCTACGTTGAATATTTATAAAAAAAAAAAAATTATGGTGTTGTGGATCGTTGCTTTCTAAGATTGTAGTTTTCAAAATTGGCCTCTTCAAGTCCCACGACTTTCTAAGTTTATATATCTTGTTTGTTTTTAACATTTTAGTCAGCCATATTATGGTGTGACTAACTTTAAACTTGATGTCATCTTCTACTGTGAACTTTATGTGATTTCAGAATCGAAATAGTTACACCTCTTTCATTCGTATAAAGTAATCCGTTGTATATCCCAACAATTCTTCTACAACAATTCCTTTCTTTTGTCGTTTCCGGAAAATCAGTAGCCATTATTCTCAAACACAGTCTGTCTAATTTTTGTTGATGTTATGTATTTGCAATGTTCATTTTTCTTAAATAAATAGATTGTGGAAAAACTTAAAAAAAAAAAAAACATAAGTATTACACCGGGTCTAAGTTACTACATCCAAAATACTCCGGACACTGCTTCTGGTGCCTTGTTTCCTCAAATTGCTCGTTGCATTATAGACAGTACATGCAACACCAATCATTTGCGAAGTGAGTTATTTGCGCAAGTGCGGTCAATGTATCCCTTGCCTGTAATAATAATAACAACACGTCAATTTTTTTCAACGCATCCAGTTGTAAATGGTATGAATCTAATAGATTTTAATTATACCTTAATCTTAGATATCACCTTCTTCTTACATAACATATCAATTGAGGAAGGACAAATCTTGACCACTCTTTATAAAGGTAGAGTTAGCCAAACTACATTTTGCAATTGTTTAACGTGAAAATTATTATTAATCCATATTTTAGTCAGCTCTTATCGAATCCAATCTAATTAGTCCTATGAAAGTCAATCTTAAATTTTTGACCTTATCTCTTGACCAAATTATTGAAGTATTCTCAATCATGTTCTCCTTTATGTGATCTACCCATTTGTGTCTACTCTACCTTCTAACCCAGTGAATGAAACCTATACATATTGATCCGTAATTTGATATTGTTGATTTGTCATCAAGAGGTCGCATGATTTGAGAATGGAAAATATAAAAAAAATTCTATACACATCAGAGGAGAGATTTAGTTATATGATTTAGAGTATTTTATGATGATTTTGATGAACAAACATAATTTTCAGAAAAATATTTTAGAATGCAAATATATTTTTCCGGTCAATAAGGTTTTATATCGGGAATTGAGTGAAAGTTGTTGTCTTTGTAGGTAGTTGTCGCGAAACAACTCGACATTGATGGTCTTTCAGGAAAAAGAATGTAAATGTACTTGAGAGAGCGTTAATGTTCTCTTACGCGGGTACACCAATTGCCTTTATATAATACGGGTGATCGAACAATCATGATCATATTGTCTTATACATTCCGGTATCATCCTCGAAATATTTGGTTTTTGTCCTTATCAATCGTGCTAAAAACAACCAATTACATCTTTCACAATACAATGTCGCATGTTTTGTGATGATTATTTTTTTACTTGGTCAATAAAACTCACTAAAAAACAAAAACTATTATTATACACTAATATTACCAACACCCACCACCATAAAAACCATCCACCTCCACTATTTCTTCCACCAATAGTAATGTTACCGCCTCCACCATTCACACACGCCACCGCTTATACTAACCCTACTTCCACTACCACCATTAGAATTAATATAGTTTTTAGTAAAATTATTTATTAATAAAATTATGTATTTATGTTAGATTATTAAAGGGACATTTATAATAGAAATTTAATTAATCATTATGAACAATCAATGAGACAATAATGAATAAAACATTTAAAAATGGTTAAGTTGAACAAACCCCAGCGGTAAATTTATCTTTTCCAAGGACAAATCCTGACCACTCCTTACATAAACAAATCGATAATAATTAATTTCATATGTATTGATCTTGATTTGTGTCGTTCGTTTAGTTATTACATAACATGGCAATTGATTGCACCAATTTTTTTAAATGGACATGTATTTTATCGAGTTTATTTTAACATTAGAATGATCAACCATGTTTTATACTTTATAATATAAACGTTACACATTTTGTGGCATTACGAAATTAGCATAATATGTTTTTGTTCACCAATACCCGCCACCATCATAAAATCATATGAATCCACTTTTTTTATCCACCACCACCTAGTGGCGGAGCCAAGGGTTGACTAACCTGGCTCTAACCCCTTAAATTTTTAATAACTACATAATTTTTTTAGGTTATTTTATAAATAGTACTTTGTCCATATATATTTATGGTTTAGTCCACCAAAGTTTACATGTTTCTTTAAAAAAAAAATAGGCCTCCTCAATGTCAATTTTTGACTCCACCACTGCCACCACCACTGCCGCCCATCCCATGTAGGTTATTGGACGCAATTCTAATTTTCAACCACAAATGCCATGTATGAGGTTTAGATTCAACAAAATTTCGTCAATTGATTAGTTTCATTACTTTTTTCCGTGTATATATTCTTTTTTGTATTGCAAAGATAACAGGGGTTTCATGAAAATATTGTCTTGTATGATATTATCCCTGAAATATATGGTACCTTCCTTTATCAAAAGTGTTAAAAACAACCAACCACATCTTCCACACTACGATGTTATCGATGTTGCAACGAAAACATAAAATTAATATTGTCCATCACTACTCACCAGCATTCTCCGTCACTACTTCTTCCACCACAAACCAGGGGCGGAGCCAGGATTTTGAGGAGAGAGGAAGAAAAAAATTATTGGCAAGTTGGATACATGTGAAAAATGGACTTTGTATCCCATTTTACGATAAAAGAACAAAAATAAATATAATTGTGCTTGGCTCTGCCCTTAACCACCACTAATCTTTCGGCCTCCACCTCTTCTACTACTCATTGTCGCAGAAAATGTCTATTGATATTATTTATCAAAATTACTTATTAATAGAAATAAATATTATAATTAATTAAGAAAACAATTATAATTGAAAAATGATTAGTCATTTATTATGAGCAATTAGTGAAACACTAATTAATAAAACACTTTAAAATGAATAGATTATTTATTATGTGCAATTAGTGAAACACTAATTAATAAAGCAATTATGGTATTTAAGTTGAACAAACCACCGTTGTTGATTTATCTTTTCTATCAATTCCAACCAAGGTGGAACACTGGTTAGAGGCCACTCTTATGACACAATAGGTCATGAGTTCGAACCTCCCCATTTTAATTTTTGAAATTCCATATCTTGACTTGAGTATTCATTTTTCATTCCCAATATTGGAATTAATGCCACGTGTGCGAGTTGTAGGGGTGGTCAGGAGAACCATAGCCCTTGATTTATCTTCTCTCTAGACAAATCCTGACCACCACTTACCTAGGAAAACTTAGACAAGCTTTGTTTTGTATCTTAGAAATATTGGAATTAATGTCACGCGTGCGAGTTGTAGGGGTGGTCAGGAGAACCACAACCCTTGATTTATCTTCTCTCTAGACAAATTCTGACCACCACTTACACAATCAAACTTATCCAAGCTTTGTTTTGTATCTTAGATTATTGTTTATATCCATTTGTCCTCTTAGATATTTATTTTATTCAGATTACCAATTTTAAATGTAAATTTTCTTATGTATTAAGTTATGCCTTCTGGAACTCCCTTCAAGATTCAAGAATCTGTTCCTTTTGGACTGGTACTCATCCCAGAACATCCAATCCTTAATGTAGTGGACACTCATCACAGAAAACGATAAAGAATCTTGAACAAGTCTCTAACGGTTCGTAGTTATCATAACTATGTTAAGAAATTGTTCATGAATCATCATCCTCCTAGACTTTTTAATTTACAAGTTGTATCATAAAGCATTGAAATAAATACCTTTTGAATTTTATTTATATATACGATATATATATATATCTATATATATATCTATATATACCTTAAAAAAACTTTCTTTGGATTTTGTTTGAGCTAAGTACAAGTATGTTTTGGAAGCCTGAAGAAATTCATCTGGAGTTAGAGTTATGATACTACCTAAGAATGTTTGAGCCAGACTTTTTTGAAGTATCAGAATTGATCATAATATCTTTCCCAGTTAGAGTTAGGTAGGGATGTCAATGGGTCCTATCGGGTACGGATAGTATGCTACCCAAAAGTCAGGTACCACCTGGTCCAAGTACCATCTAGGTATTAAGAAAAAAATTATTTTTAAGAAAAACACAGTATCCTCCACTTTTTATTTCAATATATAATCATGAACCGAACACATTAAAAAAGTCATGTACCAGCTTGGTATTAAGAAAATGCTTTAAAAAAAAGGTATTAAGAAAAAAATTATTTTTTAAGAAAAATACAAAGTATCCTCCACTTTTTATTTCAATATAAAGTTATTTTTTATTAATGGCCTGAATAAACAGCCTAATAAAGATTAAATTAAAAAATAAAAATGAAAATCTAAGAAAAATACTAAAAAAATATTTTAAATTTTAGAAAAAGCCTAATAAAAGGTTGATTAAGGTACGCGTTGGGGCATATCTACCGTGTATATGCATTTGCTAATGACTCCAATTTTAGGATCCGGAACCCGACCTGAATCATATGCTTTTATTTTGAGTTCAGGGTTCATTGACACCCCTGTAATCAGGGTCTTTCTCTTCAAACCTATAATACTAAACTTAACTTTCTTCACACAAAATTTGAAGGAGTTAATTTTTCTTCCTTTAGTGATTAGAGGGGAGCCCAAATTAATATTTATCATCAATATCAATAATTTTTATTCCTATGATGTTGATGTCAAATCCTGACCTATCATCATTATTTTTACCAAAGAAGTACCGGAAGTTGAGCATAAGTTGTATCTAAGTCCTTGAAAAAAATTAACCAACCTTTTGCTTTCCAACATGTTTGCATAACAAAAGACCATGTAAAAAGGTAACTGGCTTATCGAATCAGATTCTTTGCGGATTTGATGATTTTTATTGTAGGGAAACGGTGGTTTCCTAGTTTAGGTCAATGAAGATGGCTAAATTCTAGGAGGTTCCGGAAAGGCTCCGTTAGGGAAACATAGCTAGTTTAGGACAACTTCCATATATAAGATGGGTTTCCTAATTGACCATGGTTTCCTTGGGAACCAAGTTTGTAACTCCTATATAAGGAGGTCTAGGCTAAGTGTTTTAGTCATGGAATCCTCAATGTAAATCTCGTAGAGATGTGAGGGATTCATCCCACCTATTGAGGTGGTTATGTGAGAGACCTAATAGTGGAAGGAGTATACCATTAAGGTGCTTATGGGATACTTATCGATGTTGGAAGATATGTCGTTATGGAGTATTCGTGTGGAGATGTTGGTAAGACATCTTGTTGAGGAGAAGATCATCTTGGTGGTGTTGGATTAGATTATTGGTGTTGAGCTAAAGGCGTCCATGGTAATCTATATCAGGGTGTGCAGAGAAGATCATCTTGTTGTGGTAGATAATGTGGTAAATGTTATCTCGTATGGGTGAAGACACTACTTTGGATCTTATAGGGTGCTTGTGAGAATTCTTGTGTTCGGTCATGTTGTGGTGAGTCGATGGATTGGTTTAGTCAATCAGTTGTGTAATTCTCAGTGGTGATTCTATAATGAATAAAGAGGTCGTATCCGTTTGGTGGATGTAGACAATATTACATACATTGTGTATATTGTTGAACCACGTTAAATCCGTGAGTACTTAACTTCTTGTTTCTTTGTTTATGTCTTGCATCTATGTGGTTCTCTTTCTCTTCTTCTTATCCTAGATAGTAGTGAGGTTCATGGAGCAATCCAAGAGATCAAGTGTTTCTTGTTAGCTATTTTGTTTCCGCAGTATTAGCACGTAGATGGCTCTGAACCCCAACAATTGGTATCAGAGCGATCCAATTTCCCCAACAATTGGTATCAGATCTTTCAGGTTGGATAGAAAATTTGAAGAGAGAAGTTTGGGGTTTTCCAGTAACCGAAAATTTTCAAGTCAAAGGATTTGGTTTCATCAAGTATGTGAGGATTTGATGTTATAGGTTTCGAAGGTGCAGAGTTTTGATGTTATCATGTATGTGTAGGATTTGATTTCATCAGTTTTTTGAACAAAGCAAAGTAAAGCGTACTTATAAAGGAATGGGATTATATCAGGTGATATGCATTCGATATGGTCAAGATGTATGGTCTTGATGTTTATGGTGCTCTATATTGGAGATTTGACATTGATACTTATTGGAGCGTAAACCCTATGCATGGCTTCAAGTAAGTTTATTTATTCTCTATACTTCATACTATATTCTTGTGAACTGTTTGAAAGACCTACGTAGATATGGTTTTCAATTAATCGGTGTTTGCTTGGAAAGACACAAGAAGGCAAGAATATTTTAGTTGGGATACAAATATCGGTTTGTATGTTGGTAGAAGTGAAGATGTAATATTCGCATGTCAAAGTCTCATTGTTGTTTCCAAACCATGGGAAACAATAATTTGGTTATATCAATCGTCATCAGTTGGATTATGTTGTTGTTTTGTCTTTAACCTGAAGTTGAAGACTGTGAAGATGAATTCATACTCGTTCTGCCTTAGTTGTTTGTTGCAATAAGGATTTGGAGAAATCTCGTAGTAGGTTTCGTTTTGGAAGTATTAACCGTTGGCCAGGGTTTGATATGTTCCAAAAGTGAAGAGTTTGATTTTTAGTCTTAATATTTGAGGCATGTGGCTACAAATAAATTTCAGAACAGTGATTGTTGGATGAGATGTGATATTGGTTGTGGTGGAGCTATGGTTTCTTATTGTATAGAAAGAAGTTTTCAACACAATTTTGTAGGGTTTGTTTGTCTGTGTTGAGTATGGCATTGTGTCGTCTAGAACAATGTTTTTCTGGAGTTTCTCTCGTATTGTTTCCGATGGAGAAGCTAGATAGTTTGTGATCTTTTGATTCTTTCCGATGACGTTCAGTCGAAGAGTTATTTTTGGTTGTACACCATTTGAAGTCGATCGGAGCTAGTTGAAGTGAAAGACCGTTTGGAGAAACAGGTTGGTCTATTTGTGTTGCGAATACGTTCCTATTTTGGTAAAGACCCGTTGTGAGGAATTAAAAAGGTATCGCTTGGATATTTCAAGAGTTTTTTTAAAGAATAAAGATATAATACTGCAGATTATTTGTGGTGGTGTGGCTATGAAAGTTAGCGTATACTACTTGGAGAAAACATGGTGCATGAATTTGAGTGGGCTACAATTTCGGCATGTTTTTCCATCAACCTTTTATTATGCATTGGCTATTTGATTTCCTGATGATTGGCGTGATACTTTCTGTTTGAGAGAGCTACGTTATAGCAATGATAATATTTGGGGGTTTGCTTGTCTGCTACAGTTATTGAAGTTGAGTTCAATAGTGACAGAGCCTGTAGAGATGAAGGTAAAGATTTCTTTTGAGAAATTTTGGTTCAGTAAGGATATATTTTCTGTCAAGTTATTTTCTCTACATAGCATGAGAAGATAAACACAACATCGTCTTGAATTTCTTGGAGCTTGAGGAAGTTTCCAAAGGTTTCAGATTATGGATGGGTGTAATTGGGTCTTTGTTTGAAGGATGGATTATCAGATTTCGCAACGTTGGTGTACGTTTGGAGAAAGATTAGGAAAGGGATATGCACAATAGAGAATGTGTGACATTATGTAGTTTTACAAGGGTAATAGTGAATTCTTCGACAATGGTCACAGTTCTATCCGAGTCCGACTATGTTGTGGTTTGACTGTCATGAAGTTGAAACTGCATGCTTGCTTAAGAAATTGATAAAATACTATCTTGACAATTATGCCTGTAAAAGGGACATTGTTGTCAAAGCCCGTTAAGGTTGCTGAAGTGACGTAGTAAAAAGATTGGTGTGTCAGTTGTTGAAGTCTCTGTGAAGCTGGACACATGTTTGGTATGTATGCAATGGTTGAAGATATGATGATCTTTTTGGAGAGTAAAACTCAATTGGTGATATATGGTCGTAGAATCATGATCCAATCGGATATAGGCTCGGTAAAGCAATATTCATAGAGATAAGCTCGATATTGGCACGCACTGGCAATGATCTGTGGATTGGTTGTATTTGGTGCGTAGTTAGAGTCATGCTCAATATGCTTTGGTACATACAAGATGGTTAGTTTCTTGGAAGCTAACATGGATGTTGGTTTATTACAAACTAACACAAAAGTATCTCGTTAACTCGCTTTCGTGGACATGCTCGTGGAAAGGAGCAAGTGTGTGATTAGTTGTTTGCAGAAGCAATTAACTCAGCTGGAGTTTAGAGACAAAGATTTGAGATTATGGTTATGTTAAGGTAATGCTTATGCAGATGCATGGAGGCTACTGTGGTAGTTTCATTTTTTCATCGAGTAGTTATGGATGTCAACCCTAACGGATGTGGTGCGTAACTTGGAGTTAGTGGCTCAGAATAGTGGAACATTAACTTAGGTGGAGCGAGGCAGGCCGAGATGGAGCTGTGCTCATGGTGGAGCAAGTTTCAAAAGGTAGCGAAGGCTCAAGGGCGCATAATGACTGTAACTAAGTTCGATTGGTAACATATGGACAATGATCGTGTATGATCTGATTGAGTTGGCATGCAATACACCTATAATGATGCCAATCAATGTGGAGTTGTGAACATAAAGGAGTAAGGTGTATTTTCTCAAGATGTTGCATAACGGGTGATCATATGATGATGGTTGTTGAGATAGTCAGGAATTTTTCACTTTGGTGGAGATTTGTACAATCACCAGTAGGTTGGATTGTTAAGTCTGAGTTGGTGATGATAAAGTTTGGTTTGCTCTCTTGTGGTGGAGGTTCTACGGAACAATTTGGGTGAACTACATTTCAGTTTGATTCCTATTGAGGATATGTAGGCAACGAGTGATGGTGCAATCGATGTTCAGAAGATGGAGGGATAACAGTTGATCGTCTTATGCATGAATGCATGATCCGATGTGGAGAATTGTAGGGAAATGGTGGTTTCCTAGTTTAGGTCAATGAAGATGGCTAAATTCTAGGAGGTTCCGGAAAGGCTCCGTTAGGGAAACATAGCTAGTTTAGGACAACTTCCATATATAAGATGGGTTTCCTAATTGACCATGGTTTCCTTGGGAACCAAGTTTGTAACTCCTATATAAGGAGGTCTAGGCTAAGTGTTTTAGTCATGGAATCCTCAATGTAAATCTCGTAGAGATGTGAGGGATTTATCCCACCTATTGAGGTGGTTATGTGAGAGACCTAATGGTGGAAGGAGTACACCATTAAGGTGCTTATGGGATACTTATCGATGTTGGAAGATATGTCGTTATGGAGTATTCGTGTGGAGATGTTGGTAAGACATCTTGTTGAGGAGAAGATCATCTTGGTGGTGTTGGATTAGATTATTGGTGTTAAGCTAAAGGCATCCATGGTAATCTATATCAGGGTGTGCAGAGAAGATCATCTTGTTGTGGTAGATAATGTGGTAAACGTTATCTCGTATGGGTGAAGACACTACTTTGGATCTTATAGGGTGCTTGTGAGAGTTCTTGTGTTCGGTCACATTGTGGTGAGTCAATGGATTGGTTTAGTCAATCAGTTGTGTAATTCTCAATGGTGATTCTATAATGAATAAAGAGGTCGTATCCGTTTGGTAGATGTAGACAATATTACATACATTGTGTATATTGTTGAACCACGTTAAATCCGTCAGTACTTTACTTCTTGTTTCTTTGTTTATGGCTTGCATCTATGTGGTTCTCTTTCTCTTCTTCTTATCCTAGATCGTAGTGAGGTTCATGAAGCAATCCAAGAGATCAAGTGTTTCTTGTTAGCTATTTTGTTTCCGCAGTATTAGCATGTAGATGGCTCTGAACCCCAACAATTGGTATCAGAGCGATCCAATTGCCCAAACATTTATAAAGTCCATGTATTATAGTCTAAAAAATATGTCTGGAGAGAATTTTCATGCAAAATAGAAAAAGGCAGAACAATAGAGGGCTTAGACCTCCAGGGAAGATTTTCCCATAACCCATCAACTAAAAGAACAAGATTAACGGTCGATATACACTGAATGATTAGACTGCACCAATTTTCATAGAATCCATTTTGTACATTATTACCAATAAGAATTTCAAATCAACCATGCCAAAGACATTAACTATATCAACTTATAGACTTGGTATTAATTGTCTGAGCGAAATCCGGCTTGTATTGAATTAGATATCAAAATGCTCTTTTTTTGGAATAATATAAATACTCAACTACACTCATCGTTTCATTTTTGTCTCAGACTCGAACTTACCATTTTTAGTAAAGTTTAATTCACATGATTTAGCTTTCAGTGTTTGTTTTGTCAATCATATACAAGCCGAACCAGATTCGTTTTGTGTATATCTGATTTATAAATTTTTAGACAATAAAATAACTAAAACAACCGATCTTTAAATCAAATCCAAATATAATATGTGATGCCTGATTCATCATAAGAATTCCCAACTAAATCTTTCATGGATTTCGAGTCAAACTCTATATTACCTGTCCAAGTAAACCTTCACGAAATTTCTCTCAAGGTTTCCCGTATCCGTGTCCGTATAACAACACCCGGATTAACCCCAAATTCTTAATCTTTTACTAGTAAGGCCACATGTGTGATGCACATGTTTGAATTGGATTCTTTTAACACCACCAAATTTGATAATAATGGAAAAAAAAATCTTTAAAAAAATAATTTTAATATCCTTGTTTGTACTCATTACGTAGATAATTTAAAGAGCTTTCCAAATATGTTAATTTTGCAAAAATCCGATGTGTATTTTTAATGATATCTAAGTTTTAATTTTTTTGATCTATTTTTAAAACAATGACATTCCTGTAAATATACAAACATTAACTAAAAGCTTAGTTAATGGGGGTATTATTGTCATGTGAAAAGGCTTCACCAAAATAAGGCTTCACCAAACAATTACCTATTTTCTTTATATTAGTATAAGATAAGAGCAAAGGTCAAAGAAATTACCTATTTTTGGGAAAGGTACACTTTAGGTTGAACTCATCAACAAGCTATCAACCATGTGCTTTCCAGACTCAGTTGACCCAATGAGTTTACAAAACCTGGTCGAGTTCATTTATTCCAGTATTACCCTCCCTAGTCAACCAGGTTAACTATAAATATTTTGGGACCCCTTAAAGAGGTGCCCAATTTGTATCATTTGACCCAGTTGAAGAAGTACCCAATAAATATTTTTGGACAGTCTTAAAGAGGTACCCAAATTATATTATGCCATGGTTTTGGAGACGTGCCCAATAAATATTTTTCATACAGTGTCCCAAATACCTGAAAGCAATAACAACTAATGTATGGAAACCATACAACTCACAAAGCTTGGCCATTCATTCAAGACTCAGCCAACACCTTTTCGCAACTTCACAAGCTGATGCTTCTAATTTCAGAAGTATAAATCGATCTCCATCTATAAGAACTGATGCCACAACAATCAACATTTCCATATCACCAATACGGCAGCCATGCATGCAACGCCAACAACATCATTTAACACCATCACTGCCAGCTACGACCACATTCATGATGTTCTCGACCACCTTCGATGTACCAACAACCACCAGTTCGAGAACATCGAACCCACGGCTAACAAGTTAATACAGCAACAACCATCAACTCCTATTCATACTCATGCAATTACACGGACAGTTTATAGGCTGATTCAGGGGCATGAGGAGGTGCTTCTGTGCCTGATTTCAAACCACTCTTAGCCTTCTCTTGACCTGCAAATCCCAGGTTCAGTCCGAGTACGAACCCCAAATGTCTATACATCCATGAACATCACTTCCACCATTAGTTGACTTTCTCGTTTTCAGATTCGCGTCGTCCAGGTATCCGTGTTAGTCATACTACCTTCTGTACAATGAACCAATGACTTAATTTCCACCAACACAAATTTCATTGCAACATAATCTGCAGTTCAGAAAGACGAAGAAGCCAATGCAAGCTTAAGATGTAAGAACTAAAAATGAGTTATATAAAAAAATGGTCATTGTTATCATAAATTGTCTCCATTAAGTTTTTGTTCATTTCAATCAAACTAATGAACTAAAAGATTCAAGATAATGTAAAAACTAATGAACTGATTGGTCAACAATAAAACTAATGAACTAAAAGAAAAAAAATGAATGCCACATACCCTGTAATCTCAGCATTCAACAATTGAAGAAGAAAATCAAAATATAAGGATTTGCATACTTGCTTATACTTGCTTACACCTGCATTTGTAGAGTTGCCCACTGTTCTGCAAAAGTAAACGGAAGTAATCTTTGAAATATATCTAAGTGATTCTTAGTCCTTTCAATTAAAGATCTTCTATATTTAGCTAATACACTAGCCATCCAAGCTTTTCTTTCACCAGTAATCTCATCATCAGCTTCAGGTTCTGTAACAACATGAGACATGGTATGAACATTTCTTCCAAGTACTATTTCTCTTATAACTTTCTGATCCTCGTTTGCTCCATTTTCAGCTAAAACAATCGGAATAACCGGAACAATCTCTTCTGGTAATGGCGATACTTCCAATTCAGCTCCAACACTTCCAACCATTATTTTTCAAATCCTAGATCTGTAATTACTTCACCGCCTTTATCAAGCTCTCTCAAATTTCACAGAGAATAACACAATCAAACGAGAGGTTTTCTAAACTGTGATCTGCAAAACAAAACCCGGAAAGAAAAAGTTTAGAAAATTAAAAAATTTGATTAAAAATAACAAAGATGCAAATATAGAATGAGAGAAAAGCGGAGAAAAAGAAGGAGATTTAATGAACAAAACAGAGTCAAGAAATTTGGGATCTGAGAAAGAGAATGGGGAAGATCATAGAGAGGGTTTAGGGAAATAAACCTAGACGGCTTGTAATTGCTGAGCTGACTAGGGAGGGTAGTACTGGAATAAATGAACTCGACCAGGTTTAGTAAACTCATTGGGTTAACTGAGTTTGGAAAGCACATGGTAGATAGCTTGTTGATGAGTTTGACCCTCCTGTATGTTTTCCCAAAATGTGTAATATACATGAGCTTTGCTCAAAAGATAAGTTGTTTAAGAGCAACTGCAGTGGTGCGACCATAAACCAAAGACCAAAGAGCAATTTTTTTTGAAAATTTGGGTTTAGTCCGTGTTACAACGCAGTGGGGGAGACCAAAATTTGGTCAGGCGTAAGAGGAAGTTACGCCTGAATGGGGCGCAAGAGCAGGTTACGCCCCATTCAGGCGCAACTTTATGTTGCGCCCCATTTTTTTTTTTAATTATTTTTTGGGCCAGGCGGAGTTTGAGGTTACGCCTGTTCGGGCGTAGGCGTAAATTACGCCCGACTAAAGACCAGACTAAAGACCAAATTTACTCTGATTTTTAGTTTTGGTATGGTCTCTGGTCTTTACTCCACCCCGTAACGCCTGGTTTTTGGACAAAATTTTTAGTTTTGGTCCATGACTATGGTCTAAACCCCTATTGTTAAGTTGTTTCTCTAATGAACTCACTCACATGACATCTCCATTTTTTAAACCCGCCACAAACCACATGGGTTAAAACAGAATTCTAAACCTTTACTTTTCTGTTTTTCCTGTAAACAGAGAATTCTTTTATTTTATTTAAACTTGAAACTGAAAAAACACAATCATTTAACTCCACAGTAAATCAAAAGCACCAAAAAACTCAGAAAAGAAAAAGATTTATAATACGCATGCTTGTCATTGGATTCTCATATTTACCTTACAAAAACAGTGTAACAAGGGCAGTTTCGGTAAAGGAAATGCTACTAAAGAAATTGAACCAAACGAAACCTTTTCCCTATTTTATTGCTAAAAACGTTCTCTTTTGTCAACCTCGACTTTAACGTTGTGTATTAACTATTTGGATTGGTTTTTACCAAACAGAAACTCTGACTCCTGATTGAAAATACATAAATACCCTATCATCACTTTATTATCCGACACTGGGTCAACGTGGATGATTTGGACTAGGTAATCCTATTTGATGCTAGTCCTATTTTATGCTATGTCGTTGGTCTTCAAGGTTTTCTGCTTTTTCCCCTTTTCTAACCAAAAATCACTTGAACAATGATTTTAACCGTTACATTGTACAAGAGCTTATTTACTTTGAAAACGAAATTTGAACCGATTTTTCACTAACACCTTTTCACCGTAAGCATCATGGTTGCTAACGGGGGTACCATTTTGTTTGGGGGTGTACCAATTCCTTACTAAAATATGTTTTGTCTTATATGCAACCCAAGCAAAATAATACCCTCATTAGACATATTCCTATGCACATGCCAAAACATGTGATTTGGCATATATGCACCAACTATGGGTATGTCAAACTGCCAAACTCATATGACAATATGTTATTCCTGGCATATAGGCATACACGACAAAGTTTCCAGCGAGCGATAGAGTCTCGGTCGCTCGATGGTCAATATATCTCTCGATGGTCATTAACTCGACAGTCAATTTGTCGCTCGCTTCTATGATAGTCGCTAATCAGATCTTCATCCAACGGCTACCATTCCCCCCCTATAAATACCTGATTTCAATCCCATTTTAACTTACACCAGAATTTCTAAATCTCTTTAAAATTTCTCAATCTCCAATTCTTTTCTGATCTTCTAATCCCTCATAGACCATGACTGATAATGCGAGCATGGATGATTTCATAGCAAACCAACATGCTACGGAAATTCAAAGAGTTCGAATTAGGAGGAGAGTACCAAAATTTACAATTGCGGAAGATGAATGTATTTGCAGAAATTATGTTCATTGTATCGAGACTTTATTCGCAAAAGAATCTTGTCAAGTTATTTTTTGGGATAGGATTTTGAGGAGATTTGAAGAACAAACAATGAACAACCCCAACAATCGTGATGTTAAAGGGTTGAGTGATCGCTTCACTATAATCAGTCGTCAAGTTACTAAGTATCTTGCTTTACTTCAGCAAGAAGGTCCAAATCTAAGGAGTGGTGAAACCTATTTGGAACTTAAACAAAGGTGTCGTGCGGAATATCGTCGCATCTACGAACAAGATTTCGAATATGGAAGTTGTTTCGAGATTTTAAGTTGCTTGCCCAAATATTGTTTAATTTATAAGTGGTAAAAGTTATATGTCAATTCCTAAAATTTCTTAATTGTCCACTTATTTGTCAAGTCATAAAAGTTTTAAAATTTTCACTATAATTAGAATTCAAGACTGGATTATGAATAAAATTAAGCTTAATTTTAAACACTACTCAAATTTTCAAATTCAAAATTCAAACTTCAAACTTCAAATTTCTTAATAGTAATTTTTACAAGACATAAATACTAGACCATATAAGTTCCAAAATAAATATCACTAGACTTCAAAAATAAAAATTTGGGACAATGTTCTTCATCTTGTTAATCTTTTTCATTTCACAAAATTTCCAATCAATGCGCTCATGAACGTAGTCTCCTTTGTTTATTTTTTTCTTTGGCTTCAAATTTGTTTTGCCTTGATTTTCCTGGCCTTTAACCTTTCTTTGCCTTCTCTTAGTTGCGGTTTTGACTTGGTTGATATCCAAAACTTGGAGATTTCTTTGCTTCTTACTTATTGCTTTAAATCTATCACATATCTTCTCAATGACACCTTCAAACACTACTCCAGAAAAATCAAGTTGCGTTGCCGAATCAAGTTGGCTTAATTCTGCTATTTGGAGAAAATAGAAGAAATAAATTAGATTGAGAAGAAGAGAAATTTTTGTGTAAAAAATTTGGGGTAAGTTTTGAGTTTGAAAGTTATATATTTATAGCGATGAAGAACTAACCGTTAGCCTAAAGTGAATATCGCTGTCGATATTATGAATATCTCCAGCGATAATAACTTTATCGCTAAAAATATTCATAATATCGCTCACTAGGAATTCGATCGCTACGTGATTTTTCCACAGCTGCATAAGAATAGTCCTTAACATCAGAGAAAAGCATTTTACGAGACTCTTCTTACTTTTTGGAGCGTCTTCCCTAGAAATTGAAGAACACAAAAATCAAACTTTGACATTAATCAGAATCTTAATGGAACATGTTTAAGCAAAATTTGTCTGTTAGCTTTGGCACGTTCTAAATATAGTCAAGGTCGCTTTATGACCCGCACATAAAAATGTACCCCCACTAGGCTGACACTAGGTGGGGGCTCCGGCATAAGATTTTCACAATTATTTTACAAAAACGGGCTAGGACGAGCCTAGTAGTGTAACTTTTGCCGGCTACAATAAAAATCTTTTCCTAGGATTCTTCTTTGTGACAACTCAAGCACTTCCCTGAGTAGCCTCATAGGTGCTTTTCATTTTATGTAAAGTTTTCCACCTGCCAAAAGCCCATAATTTCCTCACCCGTCGTCGGCCTGGATAATTTCAAAACTGGCTCGGCAGGGACTCGGGAACAACCTCCGCCCCAAATGGTAACTACTATCGTACTGTCATCAGCACATTCAAAATTACTCCGGATTTTTTTACAAAATTTATGATCAAAGTACAAATCAAGTTTTTGAATTCTAGACACTAGACAAAGACCCCACAGGAGGAGGCACATAGTGCGAAAATATGTCATCAACTGTTTTGTAGTTTTGCAGAAGCATTAAACGGGGGTGGATGGGAAATATATCTCCATTCGAGATTTTCTCTGTCGTTACTTTTGTAGCTTTTGATTGAACATAAAGCATCCGCTCTTTTTTACTGTGACAGTCAAATTTATTATCCACTGTTTCTACTCCCCCCCTTACAGTGGCAATTACGTAATTAATTGTGAAAAACAAGGGCAAAGTACAGCGTAATATCCCATACTCTAAGCGGGGAGAATAAAATTTGAGTCCCGTTGTTTTCTTCTGTAATTTTTTTGAATTTCAAAAACATCAAACGGCTCTGTTTTCTATCTCTTTCTCTCTCTCTCTCTCTCTCTGGAAATCAGAAAAAAACCAGACCCGTAATTGCAGAAACCAAACAAAACAGCCAACCCTCTTTTCTTTTCATCTCCTTCCTTCTATCTCTCTCTTTAGACATGATTTGAAGTTTCTATGAGCTGACATTGAATCTAAGAAACAGAGATTTTTGAAGCGGTTTGTTGTTTAATCAAGAGATTTTTTTGTGTGATTTCTAGTAATGGGTGCTTCAGGAAAATGGTTAAAATCACTCATGAGTGTTAAAAAACAAGAAAAAGATGAACAGGTTTGGGTCTAAATCTCTTTTTTACAGTCTGGGTTTTGTTTATTTTCTCTGGGTTTTGATTGATGAAATTTGTTGTTGTAGGAGAAAGTGGGGGGTAATAAAGGAAAGAAATGGAAGTTATTTAGAAGTTCTTCAGGTGAACTTGGATCAGGATGGAAAGGATTTAAAAATGGAAGAAGGGCAGCATCTGAAATAGGATCTGATGATTCTTCATCACTTACCGGTGATTACCATCATCAACATCATCAGCACAAGAATGGTTTTAATGCTGCAGTTGCTAAAGTAGTTAGAGCTCAACCTAAAGATTTTAGAGCTGTTAGACAAGAATGGGCTGCTATAAGGATTCAAACTGCTTTTCGTGCTTTTCTGGTAAATGGGGCTTCTTCTTCTCTTTCACTCTTTTCCTTGTAGATTTCTTGCTGTGACTAAATGATCTGGAATTTTTAGTTTGGGAGATCAGATTTGTGATGTCTTTAGGGGTATTTTCATATGTATTGTGCATGAGGTGTTTGATTGAATTACCAGCTCAGTTTCTCTGTAGGTTACTGTTTTGTGGATTTGCAAAAACAAAAAACCTTTTGGAGTTGATGTGCATATGACTGTGCTGCAGTGATGGTTAACAAGTAGTGGTGAATTTGTTAACCTGTATCACAACACCCGTGATAGCTTCACCAATATATTCAATATGATAAATGCTGAGTATGTCTAGTTTTGTGTGTCTGGTCTAGTTTTTTCATGAGCCTGTAATTTTATTGATGCAAGCAGAGTTCTTTTGTTCATGAGCCTGTAATTTGGTTGATGCAAGAGCGTTCTTTTGTTCACGAGCCTGAGTTCTTTTGTAATTTTTATTCACAGTGTAGTTGTAAAAATTGTAACCTTGGTAGTATCTTGTAGTGATGGGTGCATAAAGGTCAGTTTTAGCATGGTTTCAACTTGTAGTACCTTTAGGTCCAGACATGCTATTTTCCGCCCTATTGAATGCCCAGATGTTAATCTATGATTTGAGATTTGTCAAAAAATGTGGTGGCTAGTATGCCCTGCAAATGATGCAAAGATTGCTTTTGGGTGATGAATATGGCTGCAAATAGCAATGTTGTAAGTTTCCTGTTTCTAATTTCTTTGTTCTGCTAGTTACGTAGAAATGCTTAATTGCTTATGAATATATTAGGGGAAAAGCTAAACGTGGACCAATTTGATGGTCCAAAAACTGACCAATTCCTCTCCACCATTGGATTGATAGGGGGTGCACCCACTCACGCCTTAAACGGCACACCCCCTGTTAATCCAGTGGTGGAGGGCATTGGTCCGTATTTGGACCACCTAATTTGTCCACCTCTGGACGGCTGATGGTATGAGGCAGAGTTTTATCTCCTATGAGTTGTTTGATTGAATTACCAGCTCAGTTTCTCTGTAGGTTACTGTTCTGTTGATTTGCGTTAGACTGATAACTCATTCTTGACTGCTTTTGATGGAGGGTTATGACTTGGGTTGTATTCTGTTGGTGAAGCAACACAAGCTGCAGTGGCGGATTTGTTAACCTGCACTGCAGCAGCTGTGATAGCTTCACTGATATATTCAATATGATAAATGCTGAGTACGTCTAGTTTTGTGTGTGTGTGGTCTAGTTTTGTTCATGAGCCTATAATTGGATTGATGCAAGTAGAGTTCTTTTGTTCATGAGCCTGTAATTTGGTTGATGCAAGTAGATTTCTTTTGTTCATGCTCCCGAGTTCTTTAGTAGTTTTTATTCACAGTGTAGTTGTAAAAATTTGTAAACATTGAAGTATCTTACAACGATGGGTTCTTAAAGGTCAGTTTTCGCATGGTTTCAACTTATGGTGCCTTTGGGTCCAGACTCCAGTTATGCTATTTGCTGCCGTATTGCCCAAATGTTAATCTGGGATTTAAGATGTTCAAAAGATGTAGCTAGTATGCCCTGCAAATGATGCAATCCATTGGGAAATGCTACCATAGATTAGTTTTGGGTGATGAATATGGCTGCAAATAGCATTGGTGTAAGTTTCCTGTCTCTAATTTCTTTGTTCTGCTAGTTACCTAGAAATGCTTAATTGCGTATGAGAATAAGAGCGAAGAATTACCAACTCACATTCATTTTAGGGTTGCTGTTTTGTTGATTTCCCAAAAGAAAAACCCATTTTTCCTTCGGGATTTGATGTGCTTTTGATTGATAACTCACTCATTCTTGACTGCTTGAGATGGAGAGTAACACAACTGTGTTGTAGTGTAGGTTAACATGTAGTGGTGAATCTGTTAACCTGCACCCCAACAGCTGGGAAAGCTTCACCAATATATTCAATATGAAAAATTCTGAGCAGGTCTAGTTTTGTGTGTGGTTTAAGATAGTATGTTAACAGTTAATGGAGTACATTTGGGTGAGGCAAAAAGAGTTCTTTTGTTCATGAGCCTGTAAACTTTATTCACAGTGTAGTTATGAAATTCGTAAACATGGAAGTATCTTTATGGTGATGTGTGCTTAAAAGCTCAGTTTTAGCATGGTTTCAACTCGTAGTACCTTTAGATCCAGACATTGTGTTTGCCGCCCTATTCAACATCCAAATGTTAGTCTATGACTTGAGATTTATCAAAAGTTGTAGCTAGTATGCCCTGCATATGATGCAAACCATTTAGAAAGGCTACTATAGATTGCCTTTGGGTGATGACTATGGCTGCAAATATGTAAGGTCCCTGCCTCATATACTCGGCCCTTCTAAACATGGACCAATTTGATGGTCCAAAAACGGACCAAGGCGGGGTAGTCCCACCCATGCCATTGGTCTGCATTGGTCCACATTTGGTCCATCAAATTGGTCCACCTCTAGCAGGGCTGAGTACATGAGGCAGAGTTTTATCTTCTATTGGTCACCGGTAAGTCTGTTAATTGCTTTGGCACAACAAATTCAGCATGGTTGAAGCGTATAGCAAGGTCTTACTTATCATAGGACTGTTGTATTGATATCAATTGCATTAGATTCACAGAATCATTGTGTCTTGCATTTTTTTTTTTTTTTTTGTCTTTGTGCGCTTGCTGTCTTTGGAGATCTTTGCTATCAGTTTATGTTCTACTGGGATAAACTTTTGTTGATTGGTAATTTCTTTGCTTATAGTCAAGGCGAGCATTGAGAGCTTTGAAAGGGATTGTAAGGCTCCAGGCCCTTGTTCGTGGCAGGCAGGTAAGGAAGCAAGCTGCTGTTACACTGAGGTGCATGCAGGCTCTTGTTCGTGTCCAAGCTAGAGTTAGGGCCAGGCGTGTTCGTATGTCTATGGAAGGGCAGGCTGTGCAACAAATTTTGAATGAACACCGTAGCAAATCTGATATCCTAAAACAAGCTGAGGTATAAATTTCATTTCTAGAGAAATACGTTTATAATGGGTATGTAGCTTCTTAAAGTGAAAGGGTTACACAGATTAGTTGAAAATGCTACCTTTTTGTTTCTCTAGGCAGGATGGTGTGATAGTCAAGGAACACTGGATGAAATTCGAACAAAGTTACAATTGAGGCAAGAGGGAGCTCTTAAGAGGGAGAGAGCAATTGCATATGCACTTTCTCAGCAGGTATTTTTTCCAGAGACTCTGATTACTTGATTGAATCTCATTGTTTGATTTGGTTTCGTGATACCAACTCATTTTTCCTGGTTTCAGCAATGGCGATCAACTCCTTACTCAAACTCAAAACCAAATGGATCTCTAGCATCTCTGAAGAATTACGAACAAGATAAGAGTAACTGGGGATGGAGCTGGTTAGAACGTTGGATGGCAGCCAAACCATGGGAAAACAGGTTAATGGAACAAAGCAATGTCGATTCCTTAGAGACGACACCTTTGAAAAAGAGTGAACCTTTGAAGAAAAGTGAAGCTTATACAGGTAGTTGCACCAGATCAAAATCTTCCGAGCCCAGTCTTGTTAGAGTTAGGAAGAACAACATGACCACTAGAATTTCTGCAAAGCCTCCATTTGTGGGTCGTTCATCTTCAGGGCCAAGTTCTGATTTATACGAAGATAGTTCAGAATCTTCTTCATCTCTTTATGCATCCTCGACTCAGGTGTCTGGCAACACTCAGTTGGCGTCAGATAGAGCAGAAGAGAGCAGGAGTAGACCTCATTACATGAGCCTTACTAAATCCATCAAAGCCAAGCAAAGACCTCTCAACTATTCTTCAACCAGAAGTCAGAAGCAGTCGCTGGATGAAATTCAGTTTAATAACAGGTCTGGAACATTTTCAAATGGGGATGCAAGAAGTCAGAAGCAGTCATCGGATGAAGTTCAGTTCAATAACAGGTCAGGTACAATTTCAAATGGAGATACAAGAAGTAATGCAGGTTCGGATCCTTCAATCTATTTCTCAAAACCACTTAAACAACCAACGAGATTGGACAATAGATCAGTAAGGGGAAGGGAGAAGGAGAACTGCTGTTATAACTGAAAAACCTTTTAGTTTTATATTTTGTGTGTTGTTTTTTGAATTCAACATCTTGTTGTCTTGTAAGATTGAAGAACTACTTTGGGGTTTTAAGAGAGAGTTGTGCATCTAAATTATGAACCTGAATGGAAGCTGATGAAGCTTTGCTGCCAATGTTCCTTCTTTTGTAATATATAAGTGATATTAGCTGGAAGTTTTTTTATTTTGTGATCTCATTCGAATGAAATCTCTCAAGTGTTGGATTGTTCCAGATGACGAGGCATGCGAATTTGATCTTATGGATGGACTTCTATTTGCATGTTAGAGCTTGATTCATTTGATATCATTCTTGGTCTGTACTCTGTAGACTTCGATTTTCCAAAATGTGGGACGGACCCAAGTTTATTTCATGGGTAGAGGTCCTAGAGGGGCCTAAAATTGTCCTTTTTTTGTGCCGTTTTTTGATAAGAAGAAGATGGATGCGGTGGGAATGTTGTAATTTGTAAATAAGAAAGTTGTCATCGGTAGGGGTGAGCATGGGCCGGTAGACCGGTTTTCACCTCATCCGCATCCAATCCAATTCTCTACGGATTTCAAATTTGGCATTCGCATCCAGTCCACATCCAACGGATTTGCATTTGCGGATAATCCAATGGACTTGTGCTAGTTAAAATTTATAATGTGACTTCTTATAGAACCTACACATTTTATATATGTATATAAATATAAAAATGTCGCGGACAACACTCCAAGCAAACACTACAAAAATTCCAAAAAATATCCATATATTTTCTAAAAATTATTTAAATATCTTTAATCTAACGGTTATGGATGTCCAACGGATTTTCAAGGTTGCATCCGGGTCCAATCCATAATTCGTTGGAATTCAAAAATCTCATCCGCGTCTAACCTATTAGCGAACGGTCCGGACATCCATCCGTACAAGTACGGTTAGTCCCGGTTAAATCCGCGGATGACGGATAAAATGCTCACCACTCATCGGTGTCCAAGTTTTGCATAGCATGGGCTATAAGTTACATGGGCTTAGTTACGATTATCAATGGGCTGACATGTCAATTTACATGAGTTTTTCTGGAACGATTTCCCGGGGACTATGCTTTTTCTGCTGGGGGCTTCCGTACACTTATTAGGAGTGTCTTGCGCCTTCGGAAACGTTAGCCGAACTGCATTTCGAGATAAATTCGGTTACCTGTTCTTCAGATATTGTGGCCGAACTTGTTTGACCCAGCCAAATTTTACTTTAAAAAATTTCATTTTTAGGAAAGTTTTTTGGCCAATTCAAGCAACATTAAAGTAAGAAACTAAGAATATTTAGTGTTCTGGTGAAAAATTATAAGAATATTTAGTGGCCTGGTGATGGAGAAACTAAGAAACTAGTTACTGTTTCTTACTCTTAAAGTAAGGTTTGTAAACCTAAGAACTAAGAAGGAAGGTGAACTGGGCTTGAGGAGATTGGATGTTATGAAGGAAGGTGGACTGGGCTTGAGGAGATTGGATGTTATGAATCAAGCTTTGTTGATCAGGATGTTATGGACAATTATTATTTTTTGTTAGGAATGGGAAAATTTCATTGTTGCCAAGTGTATATACATACTTCTAAAACTGGTCAATGGATTAGCTATAATACACTATCTACTATATGGTCCGGGCTTAAATGGGATTGACAAGGTTTGAAAGAGGATATTCAGTGAACAGTTGTAAATGGATGAAAGGATTTCAGCTTGGTCTGATAACTAGTTCCAACTGGCTATTTAGAGGATAATACTGCTTTTAATTGGGCCGACCGACCGGAGGGCCCGAAGGGAGGGAGACCCTTTTATGGCCATTTTAGTAAAATGAAGAGTAACACAATTATCCATTCCTTTTAGTCCAATTACTATAATTCTTTGTGTATCCTATTTTTTAGGGGTATAATTGGAATGTAAACTTTAATATAACATATCTAAAAATCCGTGCCTTGGAATTTTACAAATTTTATCTCGTTGGAAAGCTTATAAAAAAACCTACGGTATGAGTATAAACAACAATATCAAATTTAGAATTTTATCTCGTTGGAAGGCACATTTTTTGAAAATTGAACGCATAACCATTATACAAACTACCACAAAGGATGCATAACACATTATGCATCCATATTTTGGTTTATACATCAACTAATTTTCCATTGCAAATAATAAAACGTATGCTACATGTTTCAAAAAAAAATGTACTCCCTCCGTTTTAAGAAAAATGATATTTTCAATTTAGGCACAATTTTCGAAAATTGAATGCATAGCCATTATGCAAACCACCGTAAAGGATGCATAACACATCATGCAACCATATTTTTGTTTATGGATCGACTAATTTTCCGTTTCTGGAAAAGTGATATTTTCACATTCCGTTTCAGGAAAAGTGATACTTTCACTCCGTTTTAGGAAAAGTGATACTTTCGCTCCGTTTTTGAAACGGAGCGAAAGTATCACTTTTTCTATAACGGGACGAAAGTATCACTTTCCCGAAACGGAGCAAAAGTATCACTTTTTTCTGAAACTAAGCAAAAGTATCACTTTTTATGAAACGGGGTCAAAAACGGAGCGAAAGTATCACTTTTTCTGTAACGGGACGAAAGTATCACTTTCCCGAAACGGAGCAAAAGTATCACTTTTTCTGAAACTAAGCAAAAGTATCACTTTTTATGAAACGAGGAAAAAGTAGTCGCAGACAAACACCATCTTTAGATTCTTCTTCGGTCGGTCCTCCTACCGTGGCAACGATTGTACTAGTATAGTCAGGATCCTAGTTAGCAATTCAGGATATGAAGAGTAGTTCGTTCGGCGAACGTACGAGTACTATATAGATTCAGAGCATTCAGATTCGGCCAAAAATCTAGTCAACGGGTTAGGATTCATCAACAGTTCGGAACGTCATGCGTAATTCGTTTTACTAATTTGAGTTCGGTATTGGAAATTCACCGATATTAAATAATACTACCCCCGTTTTTAAAAAAGAGATACTTTCACTTTTTTCATTTTAGTCTAAAAATAAGCCGAATTGAAAAGTGATAATATCTATTTTTTTAAAAAGGCAGTAAAATTTTAGAATTCTTGTGGTGGACTGGTATGGTTTGTGCTATTAATATTAATATATTATATATTAAGGATATTTTGACTTTGGGTCATAAAAAATTGATCAAAGTTGCGATTGGGACACCAATTTTTTTTTTTTAATTAGAGTTTGGGTCAGAAGACCGTGGTTGACCGTCTTGATAGTTAGGAAATCCAGTTATACAGTTAAATGATTGAAATATCCTTACAATCACGTAAGCTACTAAATGAACCAGACAGACCTAGGCATGTGGTCGGCTAAAATTTCCTAACCATTAACAAGAATAGATAAGATGGTTACTTCATTGGCATCAACCGTAGTATTTTGCAAATTCACCTTATATTCATTATACAGATCCATGGTTCTTGGATACAGTCAGTTCGGAAACGTTCGCGAATTATAGGAAAAAAATTCGACGAATCACTAACTAGGGCCAAGATGCACAACAAAATGAGGGTTTTTAATTTGATAAGAAATAGGGTATGATGTATTCCTCGAGAGATGACAAGGTGTATTGATACTTAAATGCTTTTTTTAATTACTGAAAGGTCTAATATTGATTTGGTGTGGAAATATAAAGGTCTTACTAACTACAACTGGTGTAGTGGAGAGAATAAGGAATAAAGGTACTTTTGTCAATTGGAGATTCAAGATATGAAAAAGTTTAATCCACCACACCATTAGTAATAATATATGAAAAATTCTAAGTTGGGCTCTAATATTGACACTACGAATCATCTGAGGTGGAATTGTGAATTCAATGTTACAATTAAAGATAATATATATTTGTATTTTATCAATCATTGTTTTTTATATTTAATGTATTTGAATATTTTCATGGGAAATCGGTTCTTTCATTAATGAAGTCTATTATCGATCTCGAGCCGCCTGATAAAATTACTTCTGAGAGATTAGTTTGCAAAATCTTTTACTCATAAGTAATTTTATAAGGTGACTCGAGATCGATAGTAGCTATCATTAATGAAAGAACCGATTTCCCATGAAAATATTCAAATACATTAAAGTTAAAAAAAAAAATGATAAAATACAAATATATTATCTTTAATTGTAACACTGAATTTACAATTCTACCTCAGATGATTCATGGTGTCAATATTAGAATTACAAATGGCACATTTAGATGCTAAGTTAAATCCCCTTGAAACAAGATTTTCTAAAAAAAAGATTTGGCAAACTGGAATCCTTTAATAAAATCTTGAGCTTCAGCTTCCAATGCTTGTTCTTGTCACCTTCATTCAAAACATGGCATGCCACGACATTCTCATGTTCATCTTTAACAACAATACAATGAGAAATAACATGTTTTCCCGTAGCTCTATCGGTATTAACTTTAACTGATCCAGTGGGAGGTGTCCTCTAATAAGAATAGATAAGATGGATACTTCATTGGCATTGACCATAGTGGTTTGAAAATTCACCTTATATTCATTATACAAATACATGGTCCTTTTATTCGGTCAATTCGGAAACGTTCGCGAATTATTGGCAAAAAATTCGATGAATTACTAACTAGGGTCAGGATTGACAACAAAATGAGGGCTTTTATAATTTGATAAAAAAAAATAGGGTATGATGTATTCCTAGAGAGTTGACATACTTCAATGCTTCATTTAATTACTGAAAGGTTTAATATATTGATTTGGTGTGGAAATATGAAGGGATTACTAACTACAACTGATACAGTGGAGAGAATAAGGGATAGATGTATTTTTGTCAATTGGAGATTCAATATATGAAAAAGTTTAATCCAGGCCACCATTAGTGATAATATATGGAATATTCTGAGTAAGGCTTATGTAAATGATGAAAATCTTGTTTCATGGGGATTCAACTTAGCTTCTAAATATGCCATTTGTAATTCTAATATTGACACCATGAATCATCTGAGGTGGAATTGCGAATTCAGTGTTACAATTAAAGATAATATATTTGTATTTTATCATTTTTTTAAAATCTTTAGTGTATTTGAATATTTTCATGGGAAGTCGGTTCTTACATTAGTGAAATATACTATCGATCTCGAGTCGCCTTATAAAAGCACTTCTGAGAGATTAGTTTGCCAAATCTTTTTATCTCTCATAAGTGATTTTATAAGGTGTCTCGAGATCGATAGTAGATTTCATTAATGAAAGAACCGACTTCCCATGAAAATATTCAAATACATTAATGATAAAATACAAATATATTATCTTTAATTGTAACACTGAATTCACAATTCCACCACAGATGATTCATGATGTCAATATTGGAATTACAAATGACACATTTAGAAGCTAAGTTGAATCCCATTGAGACAAGATTTTCTAAAAAAAGATTTGGAAAACTGGAATCCTTTTAGAAAATCTTGATCAGCTTGAACTTGAAATGCTTGTTCTTGTCACCTTCATTCAAACCCTGGCATGCCACGTCATTCACATGTTCATCTTTAACAATAATACAATGAGCAATAACATGTTTTCCGGTAGCTCTCTCGGTATTAAGTTTAACTGATCCGGAGGGAGGTGCCTTATAATAAGAATAGATAAGATGGTTACTTCATTTGCGTTAACCATAGTAGTTTGAAAATTCACCTTATATTCATTATACAGATCCATGGTCCTTGGATACGGTCAGTTCGGAAACGTTCGTGAATTATTGGCAAAAAATTTGACGAATTACTAACTAGGGTCAGGATGGACAACAAAATGAGGGTTTTTAATTTGATAAAAAATAAGGTATGATGTATTCCTCGAGAGCTGACAAGGTGTATTGATACTTCAATGCTTCATTTAATTACTGAAAGGTCTAATATATTGATTTGGTGTGGAAATATGAAGGGCTTACTAGCCACAACTGATGCAGTGGAGAGATTAAGGGATATAGGTACTTTTGTCGATTGGAGATTCAAGATATGAAAAAGTTTAATCCACGCCACCATTAGTAATAATATATGGAAAATTTTGAGTAAGGCTTATGTAAATGATGAAAATCTTGTTTCAAGGGGATTCAACTTTGCTTCAAAATGTTCCATTTGTAATTCTAATATTGACACCATGAATCATCTGAGGTGGAATTGTGAATTCAGTGTTACAATTACAAATAATATATATTTACATTTTATCATTGTTTTTTTATCTTGAATATATTTGAATATTTTCATGGGAAGTCGGTTCTTTCATTAATGAAATCTACTATCGATCTCGAGTAGCCTTATAAAATCACTTCTGAAATATTAAAAGATTTGGCCAATTGGAATACTTTTAGAAAATCTTGAGCTTAAATTTCCAATACTTATTCTTTTCACCTTTATTCAAACCCTAGTGTGTCACGACATTCCATGTTCATCTTTAACAAACATACAATGAGAAATAACATGTTTTCCGGTAGCTCTATCGAAACTTTAACTGATGCAGAGGGAGGTGCCGTCTAATAAGAAGATAAGATGGCTACTTCATTAGAATTGGTCGTAGTGGTATGCAAATTAACCTCATATTCATTATATAGATCCATATCTTTACAAAAGATTACCCATTTACTCATTACTAGCCAATTTCACGCACTCATGATTTCTCACATCCATAAGCCATTATTAAACAAATCCTTTAAAGATGTTTATTAAACTAAATTAAATTAAACTTAATTTATTAATTTTTTTTAAGAGGTTTTATAAATAATATCTTTTAAGGTTGCCGATCTTTGAAATTCAAATAACATATATATATATAATGGTACATAAAATGTAAACATATCCATGCACCATACATGGTCATTTTTATTTGACAAATTATGCATTATGTCACTGATCGTTACGTTGTTTTGCGAATCTGATTTTTTAAATTAGACATTTATTTGTAATCTTAGAACTTGATTTTGGTGTAACTTGATTTATTATGCTGATATTCAAAATACATGAGGATTTGGATTTATAAGTATGTGAAATTCATTAATCAGGTTGATCTTCTAATTACTGTAACTTTGATACCTACCATACTTGAAGTTGAGAACGATTCCCTACTCAAGAGTTAAAGGCTTTTCCATATTTGGGGAATGTCGGAATAAGTATCTACGATAGAGATGAATCACTATTAGCTTAATCTCTTGTATTCCAAAACATTGGCGAGGTCCAATTCCAATTGGAATGTGGGCATGTGGATGTCTTTGTTTTTGTTCTTCACAAGTAGGATCGAACTTTTCTGGTTGAAACTATTTTGGTTCTGCAAAATACTTAGGGTCTTTGGCAAGGACCCCAAGTTCCAACCATATCCATGTACCCTGTGACCAATTGATACTTTACTGAGTTACCAACTAACAAGCAATAGTGAAACAAGCAATTACAAAAATAAAAATAAAAAATAAAAATGCAAATATCATCATAAGATGGAAGATAAGGAACAAAACAACCCATGCATGGTAGCATCAAAGTTTTGAAGGATACTAAAAATAATTATTGAATTAGAGGCTCCATATACACAAATATTAACAGTTTGCTGTGATTTCGAAAAACAATGCAAAAATTAATAAACAACAATTATATTGTAAATACAATTCTTAAATGTGAGCTAAGAAATAAATATATGAAGATGCAAAGATGTTATCCAAATTGATATAATGTTCTTTTTCTTCTATTATAATTCAAATGTCAAAAAATAATTTACTAAAATGAAAAAAATGTAATATAAAAAAGATTAGCATCAAAAAATATGAGTTGGTTTTTCAATGTTAATACCTCCTTATAGAAGAATTTAAAGATGGAAATAACAAAGGCCATGTGTTTTTGAATTCAATATTGGCTAAATCGGACTACTGGCTTCCTCGATTAAGCAAAGTTATAGTTGCCAATTATTTCCTGCAATACCAGGATTCACAAAAGCCACTTGTGATGCTTATGGGGGAAACACATGATGCTTATATGGAGGAAAATCGAGACGGATTGGGGATTACCCTAAGAACTCAAGATCTACACCCATTAATAGGTGCTGGTATCGAAGAAGCTAAATCAATATGAACTGTTAATTATGACGATGAGCTATTTCACGAGCTTCAACCTATTTTAAATGCAAATCAAATCATTCCACTTCCATATCACCTCATTGAGTTTTTCTTGGACATTTTAGATGTTATTAATATGTTAAGAACTAAAGATTTGTATCGGGTTAAACATAATTTTATGGAAATTATGAATATGACTCATATGAGAAAGGAGTGTTATCCAAATTTTATTGCAGAATTTTATTTAGCAATTATGAGTCAACTGATTTCCAATCTCACCTCTCGAAATCTAAATATGAGGAATGATATGTTCAGATATATTCAAAGGGAGATTAACTTTCATGCGCATTTTCTTTCAGAACTACAAAAGGGTGTTGGACATACTATTTATCATTCTGAAGATGGGATAATCAAGGAAAATGACACGCCTTAGATGTTATCATATCTTTTTTTAATAGGAATAGAGAATCTACGAATGTAAATATGAATTTCATTTATAATCTAAGTTTATTCATAAGTGAAGATGGGTAAAGAGAAAGGTGGCTCAGTCTACAGAGACGGTGATGAAGTCAGAAAGCGATAATCTCTTTAGCACTATGTTTTTACAGATACAATAAAACAAATTTTGATGAAGAATAACCTGAATCACCTATTTTATGATCGATGGAGTCAGCTAGGAAAATCTCAGAAGATGTTTCGATTGATTTATCAAATGGAAGAAAGAGAGTTGGAGAAAATATTACCGAATATGATGGGGTTATGGATAACGATCTAGAATCATTGAAAGAGATTAAAGCTTGGTTTATTGAAGATGAATCTGATGAGCGTTTGAAAGAGCTAATATATTGGGTTCTAAAATAGAATCGAAACCTTCGTTATCTGATAAATTACACCGGGTATTGACATTTTATTGATAATAAAACATATCATCTCTTTGATCCATTTCGAGATAAGTTAGATGAGTATGAATTTCAGATGAAGGTGATGTGTTATGGTATTCCACTGATTCCTTATTCACCAAGTGGAGTATGTAAGATAATTATGACTCTATATTGCAAGACCTTGGTGCTTCTCACGGGAACATCGATGTATATAATGTTGTACTGGTATACTCAGGCCCTATACTTACTTGTGTGAAACTGGTTGGGGAAGTTGATGTCAATAGCCGGAGTGCAATGGAAATGTATTTCATATTATTTGGTAAGATAGGTTGAGACATCTCCTTGGTGATTTTCCTGACTACCCGGAGGCTGTTGATTTCATCTCCAGATTCGATGGAACTCAAAAGCCTTCCAGTTTGAAGATGGAAATGCCTTCAAGTTAAACCCGTTCGATGCTCGAAAGTATCCCTTGTGGTGGGAAGCCGAAAAGGTTTATATATATATATAACCTGTTTTATGATAAAGTTACTATTAGTTTTATACAAGCAATTATTACAATTTAATGATGGATATTTTTATAGAGAAACACATCAGTATGCTATGCTGAGAGATTTTCAAGAAGATTATATGTTCGAAATACTTTTCTGCTCATTTACTTACTTTTTCGACGCCCTCTGTCATCTTTTGTGGCACAAAAAATAGCTAATTTATTAGATATTTGCGATGAAAAAAATAAATTATGATAATATTTTATAACAATTATTATAATTTAGTTAAGAGAAAATACAGTAAGGTAAAACAACTGAGCTACGCTAGTATGAGTTCCAAATGAAATAATATACACTTTTTAAAAATAAGAGGATCAGGTAGTAAAATATTCATTCATGTACTATGTTCATTACTATAAGAAAATTTTCTATTAAATTTATTTATTTTAATTTAATGGCCTCATAAATACGGTAATTAGTAAATGAGTGTTAGCACATGCACTGGTGCATGAATTGAGCTACGTAAAAAAAAAATCAACATCAGATCTATTTAATTTTGTATATGTTAATCAAGAAACTAATAAGATTTGGGGCCTTTAAATTTGTGTTCAAGGTCATCATTAAAATCGCCTAACCTCTGCGATGGTTCTGAACATATGTTCTAAATTGCATTCCTCTGAAATGAGGAGGTTACTAAGAAAAAAGTTGTATACGCGGTTATGTCTCACACCTTTGGAAGGACATAACCTCTTGTATTTACTTGTTTTGATGCTTCTCTTGAAACCAGTGGAGATACGGTGTTGAACCTCATCGCCTCTTTCAGCACCTATATGAAAGACATTGCATCGTTATTGCAATAAAATGTAACATAAATACCTTCTTAATAATGGGGTTGAATTCATATTCCACTTAGTTGATTTAGATTAGGAAAATTATGTTGAAGGTCATGCGTTTTTAGAAAATCATGCTTACAAGATTTATCAATTTCTCTGATCAACTTCTTCTCGACTTCAGGATGAGTCGCAACAAGATCAATAATTGAAGCTATCATGAATGAGGTTGTTGCAGATCCAGCAAGTAAGTGCTCGTAAGCCCATTGTTGATGAAATTAGTGAATGTTAGTCTCTTGTATTCTACACATGCGCCAGTTTTTTTTTGTTTTTTTTTCGTGTGAATGGTGTGTTTGAGTTTCTCGTGTGTGAGTCTGTGAAAAGTCAAGATATAAAAAAAAACTCGTGGGAAAAAGTATGACAGAGAGAGAGAGATTTTTATTTTTATTTTTTCCAAATTCATTCTCTCTGAAGAATTGTTTAACAATTAGAAACATTATTTTGAATTGTGATTATCAATCCGAACCACTATAATTTCATCATGGTATCATTCGAGCGGGTAGCTTCACATCGTTGATTATTCGATCCTCTCTTGTCTTATGTTTCTAGGTTTTTCAATTCGTTTTTTCTTCGCTTTTCCATTCTTGGTGGTGATTATTTTTCACATCTGGCACTTTCTTTGTAACGGACAGAAGATTTTGACTCCCGTCGAATCGGGATCTGACTCGACTGGCAAGCACAAACTTTCCATCACGTCACTCATAAAAATTAAATAAAGATGAAATATACATCTACATCAGAAATCTAGAAACAAAGAGAATCTAGACTCGCAATTTATAAAATACCAATATGTACGAAAACAGAACATAACCCATTTTATTGTTATTTTGTACTAGAAAAATTAAAATGCAATAAAATCATCATGTTTTATACTAGCGGAAATGTAAGGTAACAGTCTAGCGGGTTGGATTTCAACCCATCCAACAAGGCAAAACCCCCGCCCCGTCACTCGAAAATCTAAAATGATACGTATAAAACGGTACATCAAACGGAAATGATTCAATACAAAAAGAAAACAATTATAGAGCCTGAATTTATACAGAGGAAAAAAAATGTACATTCTTGTCCATAAAAATCCAACAGAACTTGCTTAAGTGGGTTTTCAAACATAAAAAAGAAATGAAAAGAAATGAAGATATTAGACAACCAAGATCTGGATGGACTGAAATTACTTCAATGATTTTTGTTCATAGGATATAAATTTTTGTACAAAAATAACTGCAACTTACAAAAGTATTTAAGCAATTTAAACATGGGGAATTAATCAAACTATTTACCCACATCCCAACACAATCCCAATAATACAGTGCCATGACATACATCTAATAACTAATATAAAGAAAAGAGTGATTTTCGACCGTCGTACGGATTTAACCGTGGCACAAAAAATGACCAACCACTCCCTCCTTTTTTTTCTTTTCTTCGTGTAAGGCTTCGTAATAACGCAAGGTAACATGGTTAAATTCGTAAGAAAATTACATTTAGGTGGGTTATACGAATCTTGCTCCCTTAAATGTTGTTGAGTTTTTTTTGTAACCTTATCTTTTCTTCTGTTCCTCCAAAACTGCTCCTTATCTCTCCCTAACCTCATAACTTAGATCGAACCAGAAATTGAATGTTGATGTAAATAAACTCTCATTTTTATGTTGATTCCATTATGGTATTTTCATCTTTCTTTGGGAATTTTTTTTGGTTTGGATTTGATTAGTGTGCTGACATGAATTGTATGGTAAAATTACTGATTTTGGAGGTGTTTATGCTAAAAATCATTTGGAGAGTGATGATCAAAAATAACTTTTTGTGTTCGATTTTCTAATTAAGAAGCGTTAATAGAGAATTGAAGAAAAGGAGTTCGATTGAAATGTGCTTTCATTGAGTGTAGATCAAAATGATATGTGTTCGTTGATTGGGTTACAGAAGAGAACATGTAGACAAGCGAATGGTAGTAAAGGAAGGGGATTTCAAGGAAGGAGAATAGGAGGATGTAGAAGAAGGGACGAATAAATCTAGAAGACCACCCAACCCGAAAATAAGTAAATTAAATAAATAATACAACAAGGGACTACCATCTAATGTTTAGCTATATGTAATTGAATTATTGATGTGCCAACTGATACGATGCTAGCTCACGTTTTTCTGCCAGCAGTCAAAACTGAATAACAACGCTTTAAAAACTACAAACTTACAATTGATGCTCGCTTTACAATCTGGAAAAGGATTGTTTATTTACTCCAAGCTATAATGCTACATGATTTATAAGGAGATACCAATATTAGTGGAGGTGATACCAGTTAAACGATCCTGATCTGCTAATATATTTTCGTTTTATATGTTATCTGTTATGGTATCACCCAACTAATATTGGTATGCAAAACTAAAACTCATCAATGAAACAACAATTACCCTTATTTTGTGTTTTCTGGTGGCCCATAAAACATTTTTGAAGGCTTCAATACACAATGGCAGGCGCATCGCGCATGCGTGTAATACTAGTATATATAAGGACAACAAAGTATAAACCAGCTTTGCGTCCCAAGCTTTATATCCGCTAATTACCACACCAAGTCATTTCCTATCTCTATGGGGGGAAAAAACAAAACAAAACGGGTGAGCGGATGCCCAGTAGAGAGTATAACGATAAGAAAATATCGCGTAATATAAAATTCCAAAAGCTTAAAGCATTAATAGAGCTTAAAACTAAAATATGAAATTCATAAGTAAATGTAAATCATTTGTACATAAATATTTGTAAGCTTCCATTCATTTAATTCAGATAAAATTACTATACTCATTACAAAGGCCAGTGCCAACGTCAGGGTAGTTCTGGTTACCAGCCATCGTTGCCGCAACGATCTTCTGGATAGCTACCGAGGTGGTGGGGTGCCCCAGTGGGCCTGACGGTCCTAAAGTAGAGACCACTAGTTTTCGAATCCAGTTGCCACAAAGGAAACATCACAAACCAAGTTCTGAAGAACCTCGTAAATCATCACTGAAAACTTAATGAAATACAAGCATTGGCAGCATTCGCAAATAATTTCTTACTGAATCATTATAATTCAACACGAGCGCGAAGACCACTTACCAGGAAGTAGATACCAAATAATATGCAAAGCTGGGGTAAGCTTAGTAAAGCATTCATGGAAAGATTCACAAATGAATGGAAAATTATCATATTTTCAAAATGTAACAGAAACGAGAGGGATCAGAAGAGAAAACAGTTCAATCAAGTAGCAATACAGACCAATCTTTCATTTAGCTTAAAAATCATATCTGCGAGAGACAGTGATATTCCTAAACAAGATTAAGGTTAAATTCAAAATGTGGTCATTGAATTATTTCAGTAAAGAGGATTGGAAAATTATGTTGTAACCCAAAATGATAAAGAGAAGAAATCCCATGAAATACTGGAAAAAGGGGGTTGAACCAAACAAGAGCATCACATGAATGCTAAAAAAATAAATCTAGGAAATTGCAGTTTTGCTGGACTATAATCAAAAATATGTACGAGATTCATTTGGCGACGCAATTCAACAAACTATGGATTTTTGGAAAGCTAAGAAGTCCCCCTTTCATATAAAAATTATAAGAAAAATATAGTAAGGTTTACTTCTATGTTGGGAACACTCATTACAACAGGACATGAGTCACATTTTTCAGAAAAATGCAGTTTTGGTAGTCCGTAAATAAAAATTCATAAACAATTTATTAGGCAATGGAATTCAACAAATATAGCCTCATTAGAAAGTTAAGAAAGCCCCTTTAACAAAAAAATAAAAATAGAATACACTAAGGTCCATAAGTTTTCCGAAAAGACTCATTAAAACAGAATAGAAGTCACGGTTTTCAGAAAACTGCAGTTTCGGTAGTTTACGATCAAAAAATCGTATAAAATTCATTATGTGATGGAATGCAGCAAGTTTGATATCATTAGAAAGATGGGAAATCTATCTTCAACATAAAAATTATAACCAAAGGAAATGTGGTATATAGATGAGTCGAAAAGTCTTAAATAAACAGGACAGGGATAAATGTCCTCAGAAGATTCAGTTTCAGGAGTCTTAAATCGAAAGTTGATACGAAATTTGTTAGACGACGGATTTGGGCAAGTTTGGTCTCGTTGGAAAGCTGGCAGACTCTTCTTTGACATAAAAATGATAATATTAAGTATTGAGGTTCATATATGGGTGAAAAAGTCTCGGCAAAACAGCACAACATCACCATGTTCAGAAATGTTTTATATTTGTGTCCAATAGAAAATTCGTAAATTTTTTTTTATTTAGTTGTGGATTCCAGCGAATTTAGTCTTGTTGGAAACTAGAGGAAGCCATATTTAACAGAGAATTTGTAAAAAAATAAGTGAAGTACATAATTGTTTCGTAAAGCCACAACAAAACATGATAGCGACACTTTAAAATTTAAGTTTTGACTATAGTTGAAGTTAAATCAACAAATATGAAAGACTTGTTACATTTCTCAATAATCAGTCATAAATATCACAGTTAAGTAGAGATTTTGAATATATCAATTTAATGAAATACAAGGATTAGGATTAAACGAGAAGAACAAGATAAATTTTCAGGTTCCATTGCATTCTCGAAAACGTAGCTCACTTAGTCATTTTTACAAGCAAGAAATGTGCTTCCTTGGAAACTAAACTACAACACTTGATTTAAGATAAGGACAAAATTTTATAAAACCCAATTAACAATAACAAGCATTATCAAACAAAAATCACCCCCTCGGCAGATTTAAGTAAGGTTACTAATAAAATTGATATTATCATAATGAAAAATGGTAAATCATGAGACCAAGATGATTACCAAATACCCATTTAGTGAAATTCAAGAATTATGCAAACAAGGAGGAATCCACCAAATCAGTTTGATTAATACAAGTAAAATAAGAAATCCAAGGGAAAGAAAAACCCCTACCTTGAAACGAAAAACTACATAAACCATTGAGAATCCGAGCTCCAAGTTTCATGTGATCAAAATAATATTTCTCAAACATCAAACCAAACACATTTCATACTTAACCACAACTGAAATTGGTTTGTGAAGAAAATAAAAATGGAAGAAAACCTTACCTTGACTCAAGATAGCAATCTAAATAACAATCTCACAAATGGGTTTACTTGATTTTTCTTAAAAGATGCAAAAATCCTTCCTTTAATTTCTGGTTTCTCAAGGAGACGAAGAAGTGGGAGAACAATAGAAAGAGAGACGGAAAGAACAAGGCTACAGATCGTCTGTTACCAAAACCCTATGTTCCTCTATTCCACCCAATCCTTGATAGCCACGTATCTCCTATTATAACTTCAACATTTAACGAATTTGGACGTGATAGATACTTGACTAATTAAAAGGATATTTTCTATGAGAAAAATTAGGAAATATTTGATTACTGTATATCTTTTATTCCCAGTAGCATATATCCCTAATATCATCTTCTTCTTTACAGCCTACTAATTAGTTTTGCTTAGCTTTTGAGTTGTGTTTCGTTTTTGTTCATGGAGCATCGGGAGGTAACATTTATTTTCTGCAAATTTATTTTCTTAATTTTTTGTTATATTGAATTATGTTTATTGTTCGTACATAAAAAATATGGGTAGTTTTCGTAATCCAGTTATGTTCGACCAATTTTTCTTTTTGTAGACCACAATCTCTGAAGATGAATGTGTGGACGTTGGATCTCACATACGTAGTAGATTGGATTTTGACAATGGTATAGATTTAAATGTTTCTACAGAAGAAGAGAAATATGAAGAGATGACTAAACCAGTATTGAGTATAGCTGTTTTTGCATATTATTGTGTTTTTATGTTGAACAAATTGATAGAGGTTTCTCTTAAACTATGTAAATTTCCTATGAAGTGCATTGCTAAATTAGATATTGTGACATTTTGATCCTAAAAACTACGCTATAGTGTGTTTCCAAAAGTTGCAGGGGAAATATAACTGTCTTAAACTGTAGACAAGCGATGCTCGCAAGCACTGTTGGAGTAAAATAAGTTTGCTTGAGTACTCTAATGCCTTGTCAATGGTAACCAGTTTAGACAAACTTGACGTAACTGTTGATAAGAAGACTAGCAGTGACCAGTTCAAGTTCGACACCCATACAAGTATTTTAGAAGCATAACATGACCTGCACAGTAATGAGTATCAATGCTCACAGGCACTGTTAAATTCTTTTTGTCTTAAGCTCTGCAAAAATTTGGATTACGAACTGACAAAATAGGGATTGGGACTGGGGAGTATGTTGCCGGATAAGGAATAAGGAGTACTCTATGAAGAGATAATTAAGGGAGAAATATTTATTTATTAATTTTTCTATAAATGTGGAAGTTATAATAGGAGATACGTGGCTATCAAAGATTGGGTGGAATAGAGGAACAAAGGGTTTTGGTAACAGACGATCCGTAGCCAAAGAACAAAGGGAAAAAGGTGTTAACAATTTGTTTCTCTAGAAATGACAGAACCGCCCATGTCACTACCTCTTGTGACACATACCCATCTAGATGTCATCTAGTCAACATAAGTCTCATTCAACTCCATGGAAACACTAAATTGACTACTCTGTGTATATGGGGTGGGACAAATTGGTTAATAGCACCCTACTTAAAGACTAAGACACTCACCCATGGTGCACTGGATCCCAACGTCACACGAACGGGTTGGGATCAAGCCCATAACCTAAATTAAATTTCACCATATGTTACATTCTTATCTCTCAAAGTTTCTACAATTCTTATCAGTTGCTCTTCTTCAGTTTATTTTACTTTTCAATCTTTCAATTCAATTTCAATTTTGATTTTCAATTTTATTTTTCAGTGAAACGTCAAACTTCGTTGATAACTTCGACTCCTATAAATCAAATAGCCAATATTATTCCTGTTAAGCTTCGCGACGATAATTTTTTGTTATGGAAATATGATTTTCTTCCATTGTTAAAGCGCCATAATGCTATTTCATACATTGATGGTACTGGATTGTGTCCTCCTCAGTTTTTCACCCGTGTTAATGAGAGAAACCAAATTGTTCTTTATCGAATGTAGAATATCAAACAATAATTCTATGGATAAATTCTACTATTTCCGACATTGTATTTGGTCATATATCCAATGCTTCCACTGCTTATGATCTGTATAAACTCATTGAGAAGAAATTTTTTCATACAATCTACACCTCAAGTTATTCAACTTCCTACTAAAATACAAACTCGCAGGCCAGATAATCTTATTATATCTCAATTTCTATCTGAATTAAAGAAGATCACTTATTTTAGTAATAAGCCCTTATTTTGTAATCATTGTCAATTAGGGTGTAGTCACAAACAACCACTTCAGTTATCCGATTATGTTAGTCTTGAACCTCTTGCTCTTTTACATATGGATATCTGGGGTTTATGTAATGTTTTGTCTGGTGATGGTTCAATGTACTATGCTATTGTTATTGATGATTATTCAAAATATTATTGGTAAACATGTTTGTATTTCGTTTGTAAATCAAATTGAACTCATTCCTTAATTTCTTGTTAAACTCATTCGATCAGATGGGGGTGGTGAATTTTTTAATCACTATCTCAAAAGAATTTTTAACCATCAAGGGCATCACCCGTGATTCCTCATGTCCACACACACCTGAACAGAATGGGACAGTAGAATCTAAACATACACATATTTTGAATCTTGGTAGGACTTTACTCATTCAATCTGGTCTCCCTCATTCTTATCGGGTGAATGTTTTTCTCACAGCAGATTTTTTAATAAAATGATTGCCTACTAAGTCTATTGGTTTCACTACTCCTCCAGAAGTCTCATTTCACATCAAATCTAAGTACAAATTCTTAAAATGATTTGTCTGTGCTTGCTTTTCATGGCTTAGACCCTACACAACCTATAAATTACAACCTAGAAGTAAATATTGTGTATTTCTTGGCTATAACTCTTTTCAGAAAGGCTATAGATGTATGGATCCTTTTACTGGCAGAGTTTATGTGTCTAGGCATGTTATCTTTGATGAATCTTCTTATCCTTTTCAATATTGGTGTCTTTCCACTACATGTCCTACACTTTTAGATGAGTTTTTATCTCTTAATTAAGCTATCTGCTTTTTAAATGTTTTAAGGAATGCAAATTAACTTTGCAACTGAGATTTCATATTCTTCTCTTTCACCTGTATCTGGTGTTAATCCTATACATTCTATGCCTGTTGAATCCTCATCTAATGCTCCTGCTTCACATCTCCCCTGTAACTAGCTCTTCATTTTCCTCCCTTGCACCTGACCATGTTGTACTAACTAATGCACACAAGATGATTACTAAGGCTAAAAGGAGAGTGTTTAAACCAAAATCTTACTATACCTCTAAATATTTTTTACCAAAGGCTTTTCTAAGTGATATTTCAGCTCCTACACCTACTTTTTATAGGATCTCTATGGCTGATAAGATTAAAACATATATTTGAGATGACACTTGGTTATTAGTGCCACATTCTGCTGATCAAACTGTAGAGGGGTGCAAATCGGTTTTTCGAGTCAAACATAAAGCAGATGGTTCTATAGACAAATACAAGTCTAGGTTAGTTGCCAAGGGGTTTCATCAACAACAGGGTATTGATTTTGCCTCTTGTCCTATTGCTAAACCTACAACTATCAGGTTAATTTTGTTTCTTGCAGTGCGGTTTGAGTGATCTATTTCTCAATTAGACATTAGAAATTCCTTTTTACATGGTGATCTCAAGGAAGAGGTTTATATGCACTACACCATTTTCCCTGATCGTAACGTTTTATTAGCGTTACAAATCGGTGTTGTAATGGTTCTCAACTGTTACGAAACACGGTGCTATAATTTTTTTGTAACGACCCACTAGCCGTTACGATTTTCTTTTGCAACGGCTGTTGTAACGGCCACTGACCGTTACTACGTGGCACTGTCGTAACATGGGAGAGCCGTTACAAATTTATTTAGTAACATGAAGTTGTAACAGCTTCAAGCCGTTACGAAATTTTTTGTAACAGAAAAAAATTTACTGTCGGTCTTCATTGACCTGGTCAAAATCAGTCAATTATGACCAATTTTGACTAGGTCAATGTTGACCGGAAGCTCATTACCGTCCGTACATATGTCGGAATTCCAAATAGCCTGCATACACCTTTCATTTCATCCTCCACACTAACAGTATTTATTACAATCAAATTCATTTCACATTCAATCAATTCTTATCACATTCAAATTGATCATTCATACAAAAAAGAACTTATATTGTTCTAAGTACCAAATTTTATCTGTTAAGTATCAAATACTAAGGAAATAAACAGGTACAAATTAAGATTCTAAGTTCTCTTACTTTAGTGCATTCTTGGTTTTAATATCAGCTACAATATGGGGAAGTCCCATAGCTAGATCCTCTGCTCGCTGTCCCTCTTTACCATTTTTCTGAAATTTATGGTTTTCGTGTTAAGTGTTAACCTTTTTGCAAAGCTGAAATCAAGAACAAAAATTGCCGATAAAAAAAAATCAAAAGTAAAAGTAAAAGAAAAGCAAAGGAAGACAAATGTCATCTCTTTACTGTGTCTGAGTACTCACTTAGTTGCATCTTCAGCTTTGGATGCAATTCCATCAGTGTCCATCAAAACTGAGTGCCATCCAGCGTCAATTATAAAAAACTTTGAGAAAACTCTACATATCTCAAAACTGCAAATATGAACAATCAAATTTATGTTAGTCCACCCCGCATAAGAAATATGATATGATTCAATGAGCTAGACTATGCAAAAAATGATGCATATATGACGAAATCATTCGGTCATTACACTATAATGAGAACTGAAAATACCCTGCAGCTAAATTGACCTACTCTTATCATACTAGCAAAATATAAGCAACGTAATCATATTTTTACTGTTCGAAAATCTGTGGATAATTATAAAAATAATATAATCAGAAGATTAGTAAGTAGATGACCACGTGGCTGGCCTGAAAATCCACATTCTATCTGTGTAAGAAATTCACTTTAATGGACAATATGATGTACTAAAATTTATGAAAGCTCACCTCTGTGAGAAACCTCCATTGCACACCGTGCAAATCGGTAGCCACAAGCTCCTTAGAGGGTCTTTGTTGTTTATAATCCTACATCACAAAGTACCATCAAGCTCCAACAAAATTTTATTATAGAGGAGAAGCGAAACATAAACACAATTCTTACTAAAGGCGGAAAATAGTCTTCTGTGGCTCTTAAGGGCACAAAAAAACCACCATGGGTGCTGGTGTCCGAAGCTGTTAAGGTTTTGTAGAACATGTGTGGAGTCGATTTCGATGGTAAATCTCCAACCCCTTCTTCCTATGCTCCCACTTCCTCTTCATTGATGAGGAAATTACCATTAGAAGTTGTTAGAATAGTATCGTCAGCACTACAGAAGCAATCCCAACCCCTCGTAGCCTCTTTAAAAGGATGTCATATTTGCACATGATTACCAGCACAACGACAACCCTCTTTTCTTCAATTGTGCACACACGAGCAATAAAATTAAAGTACGACATTAACATCCTAAATACATAACAACAAATTCTAAGCCAATTAAAAAACATAACAACAAATTCTAAGCCAATTAAGATCCAAATACTATAATAAAAAATCATTAGACTATTAGATTCCATTTAAGTTGGTTACCAATAAACATATACTCGTATTAATAAGGGGTATAGAGCAGAAGTCTTGATAAGTGATATGCAATAAGGAATTATTATGATTGTTCTTTTGATATGATAAAAAATTCCAGCCAAATTTTAAGTGGCAGAGTTAAACAAACCACCACGGCCCACATGCATATTGCACATGATAGACACATTCTCTCCAAGTTGTTATATACTAATATGTATAATAAATTTACATACCTTAGCCTTTTGGACTGGACGACCTCTAGATTCATCTTTCATATCGATGGTGGATGTCATGATCTCTGCATTTCCAATTATTCACACAAAAATTTAAGCCCGAGGAAGATCTTATTAACTATTAAAGTAAGTCAAACATAACTAAATACAAGACGGAAATCTTACTCTTCTCAATTGCAAGTCCATTGTTTTTAAGAATCTCCACAATTGTCACAACAGTTGCAATTGCTGCAGATACACCTGAAATATACATATAAGTTGTGTGGCTTTTAAGATATAAACCGGAAGCAGTACAAAAGCATTGTAGTGATGATAGAACAACTTGCATCAGTACCCCCCCCCCCCAATCAACCAAACATGTACGCGAAAAGGGAGTAACTGTGAAAAAATGAAACTACTTGTTCTATTGAGGTTGCGCAGTCAACCTCAGGAACACTCAGAAACTAGTCAATATGTTCAGTGTTTATATACGTTCATCTATGTCATCGACGAAACTTATTCCTGTAAAACATAGTCATTTCTATGTTATTCCAAAAATCATGTTTATCTTGACACATAGATAAAATTTACAATAATTAGTGATTTATCATTCCCTAGATTTAATAAATGCAAGATGTGTCTTATTAACCTTTCATGTACGTAGTCCGATTATCTATCTATTTTCTACAAAGAACTTAATGATTTATTGCTTCTAAAAAACTACCACAAAGAAAGAAAATCAAGATATGCAAACTAAGAGTGTAGCTGGATGATCAAGAACAAACCATCCTTTTACCATCAGCCTCTCCACCACCAACTGATGTATGACACTTAAGCGACCACCATTGCTGCCATAACGCCACCACTGCTGTAACGACATTAAGTTCTTCCACCAACTTCATAGCATAACAACATCATCACACTTCCAACTTCAAACTCATTCCACCAATTCTTCAATCAATCATAAACCATCTGAATCAATCAATCAAAAACACCATATTCATCTCAGAAACACCATCAAAATGTTGCAAACCTAAACAACCCATTCTTCTTCTCATAAATCAACCACAAATCCATCTTATACAAACCCTAAAGCATCATCAATTCCTCAATTCAAATCATCCAACCCATAAAATCAATTGAACCCATCACTATTACTCAATCACCAGAAGAAATCCCTATTTAATCTTCAGTTTTTCATCTCTTTTTCTCTATGAATCAGCAGACGAAATCATGAACTCTAATGATATGTTCTTCGTAGAATCAAAATATATCAATCACAACACCCTCCCCCCTCTTACATCTGCTTCACTAATCATCAGAAGAAAAAGAAGATTAAGATTCAAAAATAGAAAAACAAAAACATCCCCTAGTACAACCCATCTTGGGTGGAAAAAAATGTAGCATCATGTGAATGGCACACGCGCTAATAGTCATGTTACTGGTTCTGGTGTGACCAAGCGTGTTAGTAGCACGCGTAAAAAAGTAGACTGTTACGATTCGTAACGGCTGCACCCTGTTACGAATACTGAAAAAAATTCGTAATGGCTATGGCCTGTTACAACTGAGTTGTAACAGCCGTTTGTAATAGAAAAATTCGTAACAGCTGCTGGGCCGTTACGAATTTTAGTTGCGAATCCAAAAAAATGGTGTAGTGATGCATTATCCTGCTGGCTTTTTGTTGATCCTAATCATCCTGATTATGTATGCTATCTCCACAAGTCAATCTATGGACTGAAACAAGCTCCCAAAGCTTGGTATGAGAAACTTTCTAATGTGCTGCTTTCTCTAGGGTTTGTTGCTTTTGTTACAAATACTTCTTTGTTTGTTCTCAAGGAAGGAAAATACTTGGTCACTTATGTAGTGTATGTGGATGATATCCTTCTAATTGGTAATGATTCTTATCACCAAGTTAGGCAATTTATTTCCCGTTAAAATCTCAGTCCTCTTCATTTTTTCTTGGTTTGGAGGTCAAGAGGGATAAGTCTAATTTTTTTCCCCTCAATCCAAGTATGCTTTAGATCTGCTTAAAATAAAAAACATGGTTGGTGCTAAACCCTTTCATTCTCCTGCTTATCCTGTATTTAAAAATTTTCCTTGTGATGGTGAGTTTCTCGACAATCCTACTGAAGATAGGTCCTTAGTTGGTGGTCTTCAATACCTCACCTAGACTAGACCGGAGATTATCTTTGCAGTTAACCAAGTCTGCAAGAACATGCAAAGACCAACTACAACTCATATTAGTGTTGCGAAAAGGATCATTAGTTATGTCAAAGGGACTATAGACTATGGCATTCCGTTTACAAAAGGTATTGTTGCATTGCAAGGGTTTAGTGATGTTGATTGGGCAGGTAATCCCAATGATAACAAATCTACAAGTGGTTTATGTCTATTCTTTGGTCCCAATCCTATCACATGGTCGTCAAGAAAACAATCTACAGTTGCCATGTCTACAACTGAAGCTGAATATAGGTTTTTAGCACAAACAGCTGCAGATTTGGTACGGGCCTGTCAATTTCTGCGAGATTTGCACATCTTTTTACCCGTGGTTCCATCTATTGATTGTGATAATTTTTCTTCTATCTCCTGAGCCAGCAATCCAGTGATTTATAGCAAAATGAAGCATGTTTCCATTGATTTTCACTTCATTCGAGAATTGGTTCAATCTGATAAGCTGCAGGATATATTTCTACTTGATCAGGTGGAAGATGTTTTTTCCAAAGCTCTATATGGTACAAGGTTTAACTTGCTCAGACACAAGCTCAAAGTCCTTACTCCTCATGAGCTTGTGTGCATGCGTGTGGGGTGGGGTGGGGGGGAGAGAGATTAGTCTTGTGTAATCTACACATGTGCCAGTTATTTTATGTTTTGTCTTATAAATGGTGTGTGTGTGAGTCTGTAAAAGTCAAGATATAAAGAAAGCCTCTTACGAATTTTTTTGATTCATTGAAAATCTTGTTACACTGATAATTAAAAATAAAGTAAGAACGTTCGACTTATATGCTATATATGCGTCTGATGTATTCATTAATCAGGTTGATCTTCTCACGACTCTAAGTTTGACACCATACTTGAAGTTGAGTACGATTCCGTACTCAAACTCCAAAGGATTTTCCATATTTGGGGAATGCTGGAATGAGTATCTACGATAAAGATGAATCAAAGCCAACTTAATCTCTTGTATTGAAAATTTTATTCCAATACATTGTCGAGGTCCAATTCCAAATGGGATGTGGGCATATGGGTGTCTTTGTATCTCTTCTTCACAAGTAGGATTAAACCTCTCTGGTTGAAACTTGTTTGGTTCTGCAAAATACTCGGGGTGTTTGGCAAGGACCCCAATTGCCAGCCATATCCATGTACCCTGCAACCAATATGGACACTTCACTTAATCAATAAGTACTAGCAAACAATAATGCAACACAATATAGATTAAGAACCAAATGCACACACCATTACAAATTGAAGAAAATAAGAAGCGGGCAATCAATTAATGTTCACAATCAGAGTGTATGAAAACTAAGATGTCCTAGTGAGGCACCACTCCTAATTGTAAGTAACTAAATATGGAGCTATCTAGGAAATTATGCATCAAATCATACCTTTGGAAGGACATAGCCTCCTATCTCTACTTGTTTTGATGCTTCTCTTGCAACTAGTGGAGATACGGTGTAAAACCTCATCGCCTCCTTCACCACCTATATCGAAAAATATTGCACACAAATATTAGAAGAAAAAGTTAAATGCTGGTTTTCATTAGTGTAAAAACACTTTAATGATGTGCTAGAATTTGAATGTCACTTGCCTGATCAAGATAAGGAAAATTATGTTGAAGGTCATGAGTTGTTGGCATCAAATCACGTCCACAAAAACTATCGATTTCTCTTGTTAACTTCGTCTCAACTTCAGGATGAGCAGCAACAAGATAAAGTATTGAAGATAACGTGAATGACGTTGTTGCAGATCCAGCAAGTAAGTGTTCATAAGCAAGTGCGCTTATATAATCAGAAGTAAACATATTTTTCAGTCCCTTTTTTGCTTCCCTGGCATTCAATATAAGTGAAAGGAAATCTTTTGATCCCCGATCTTTATCTTTGGCTCTTTTCTCTACAATTTGGTCTAGTCTTTTCATCAGTTTCCGATTAGTTTGGTCGACTTTCCAGTCAGTTGTTCCTGGAACCCTTTTAAGTATTTGCTGAAATGGGTGTCTAAGAATAGGACATATCAATCCAAGTATGATCGAGAATGATCCCGAAAGATCCATTTTCAATGTAGTAGTAGAATACATATGTTGCTTGATGAAATCCTCAACTTCAACATCGTTTTGAACATTGTTAGAACCATTGAGTGATGGTTCTTTCGTGAGGCCAAAATCAAACCCAAATGCAGCTTGACCTATTACATCGGTAGCTAATTTCAAAGAGAGGTCGGAGAACGTAATGTCTTCATGCTCAGAAGTAGGAAGATTTTGAGCTGTTGTTTCTACAACACACTGCATTGTGCGTAGAAGACTAGAGAGATGTGAAGGCTGGTACATTGAAATTATGGTATTTCTCATCAAAGACCACTTTGTATCTCTACATCAAAATCAACTTTAGTCAAAAAAAGTCAACAAGTTTATAATTTGATGGGTCAGGGCGTGGGTTTAACCATTTCTCTACTTTTGCCATATCAGCTAATAAATATGCAATGAATTCAACCCAAGATTAAGTCTAACAGACAATTATTTATGCATTTATACAAGGAAATAATTTCAAATTGAGCAGTGAACGGTAAAAGAAAGTCATGCTGCCACCGGTGAACAAATAGCGTATTTTTTTTAATTATTTTTAGAAAAATTATTCGAAAGAAAATGAAGTACCGAAAATTTCAAGAAAACCATTTTATCTCAATAAGCTTATGTTCGTATCCTCGTAAAATGGTGCATGTACGAGGCCGCACAAGTGTCTCATAACTAATTGGTTTACTAAAGAAGCCAATTCTGGGTTATTGAGGAAGCCCAACCGGATTTATTAAGGAAGCCCAGTGGTTTATTAAAGAAACCAGCTCTCTCTTATTATGGAAGCCTAAGTGCCTAACTGGGTTTATTGTGGAGGCCCAATGGTTTATTATGGAAACCAGTTTAAGATAAATACAAATCTCAAAAGAGTTAAATATGGATCTTGTGTGGGATAACTATAAATCTTGTCTTTCAAAATATATACAAATCTATGAAGATAGACATAGATCTTCTAACATAAATAGATATACATATCTTGATATGGTAGACACGGATTTTTCAAGATGTGCACAAATATTTTGAAGATAAGCATGAATCTTCCAAGATATATACAAATATTGGGGAGATAAGTACATATCCATGCTATTTAAGATAAATACAAATCATTTGTGATAAAGATAAATCTAGGTGGTTATTATAGATAACTACAAATCATAACATCTAGAATAGTTTTCTGCCTATAAATAAGTCTAAAATCCAACTCAAAAGATACACAATGACAATTACTTTTCTCCTCTAAAAACCTGTCTAAAGCTCTCTATGACTTAAGCATCAAAATGTCTTTGCAAGTACCCCTCAGTTTTCAACAACAATTTCTAGAAACGGCGGAGACTCCATCTTATACACATCTCGAAGATTGTTGGGATAATTAATTTGGCACCAACAACTTGGACAAAATGATTGTAAGAAATACGGAACAACGGAAATACCTGGTAAAGAAAAGACCCTTCTTGTGGAGGGGGGATCCAGAAATAGGCGAAGGAATGCTCCTGTTTGTTATATCTCTGAATTTTTTGATTCCAACTTCTCTGCATAACTCTGCATCGGCAATAATTATCAACGGCTGCCTACCCATATGGAACCTGTTTTCCATTTCGATACACGAGACTGTTGGTTACAAAAATCATGAAAAAAATATTATGAGGAAGCTAAATTCAGGAAATAACAAATATATTGCCGGTTACCTAAAAATTGGACCATATTGTTTGGCAAGGACAGTGAAGACATCAGGACCATATTTGGAGAGTAAATGAAGGTGCCCAAGTAGTGGAATTGTTGGAGGACCAGGTACATGTCTTACTTCCCAATAAGGTGCATATAAATACATTAAAAACACAACTACCATCAATACTATTAAGGTAAAGAAAATTGATGGCATGACGGGCGTATTTGTTAAGTGCAGACACATATCTATAAGCCCTTGCAGTGTATACTTTGATGAAGCCATTGAAGAACCAAAAGGGAGTGATAAGAGAAGAGTTTAGTGCGATGGATAGGTTTGAGAGAGTGAAGCATTTATAGAAATATAAAGAAGGTGAGGGAAGCAGACAAGGGTAGTGTCACCGGGTCTCATATTTGATGGACATAATGATTTAAACTAAGGAAAGTCTTTTCATGAGTGTGATTTCCATGATTCATTGTCTTCCATTTCCATGACTCCCACTTATACTCTTTTACAATAAGAAATGAGAAATGTGGACATTTGCTGGCCGAGTGAAGTGCAGAAAAAGAATATTTTAAGGATATTGGTCTATTGAAACTTTATTTGTTGGGACACTGTTTTTGTGGAGCATGACGAACCTGGGAACTGTTTGAAAATGTTGGGACAACTGTTTTTGTGGAGCATGACGAACCTGGGAACTGTTTGAAGACTAGTCGGGTTTCTCCAAATTCAGATCGTAAGAGTAAAGCGTGTTTTGCGTGTTTTCAGAATGTGGGATTAAGTAGCCTCATTGGAGGCCCTAAGGATATGCCATGTTAGAATACGGTCATCCAACTCAAATGAGTGGAGAGGCCTTAAGGATTATAAACCTCAGGATCTTAGATTGCCCAGACAATGTGGGATTAATAATCTCAACACGCCCACGCCCCCTCACGTGTAGCCACGTTGAGTCTAACACGTGGACAATAAATCGGGTGATGGGAAGTAAAGGAACCCACGCCCCTCACGTGTAGCCTCGTTGGGTCTAACACGTGAACAATAAATCGGGTGACGTGGAGAAAAGGCACGGTCAAATGACTCGTCGCAAATACCATGTTAGAATACGAGCATCCAACTCAAAACCAATTGGCAATGATTGAAGAGATCCTACAAATTATAACCCCAGGATCTTAGATTACCCAGACAATGTGGGACTAATAATCTCAACAGTAATCTTTTAAAGCTCAAACTAGTCACGTTGTAAAAGGAGAAAAATAGGTTCAATTTTCTTTGCATGGTTTAGCAACTGATTCAATATACTGAGGTGGGAACACCCCACACTTAATGGCATGTCTTGAACGGCAGAATGTATATGCTGCAAGAGATATGGTTTGGTACCCGAGCAAAAAAGCAAAACCAAAGAGATATGGTTCGGTTACGTACTGAATAATTACTTCCTTGATGAAGTAATTTGGTATGCTAAATGATCATAACACCAACATTTGTTTGTGTTAAATTTTATTAAAATTAGGTAATTTGCTATCTGATTCGGCAATCGTCAATATCCAATAGATGAAGTTAGGCTACAATGAAAAAGGGTCAAATACTCAAAAAGGCTAGCTACAACCACGTCCGGCTATAAATACCTCACCGTACATCAGTGTATAAATGCGATATATTTAGCATATGTCTACTGTTTTGTATATTTGATATGGCTTCTAAACCAGGTATCCTCAGTGAATGGCCATGGGATCCTCTTGGAAGGTTTAAGGTAAGCTCACATATGATCTCATTTTCCTGATTTCTTAAGATTATGCATGAGTAAGCCAGCAATCAAATTTGCATATATGTAAACGGTAAACCGATAACGTTGTTGTTTTGTATTCTGTCATATAGTACATAATGTTGGCTCCATGGGTTTGGATAGCATGTCTCCATTGTTTTTCTCTGCAAATAACAGTAGCAAATGGGACTTGAGTTACTTCCTCATCCTCCCTTTGTGTTTGTGGAGAACGATTCACAACTAGATTTGGATAAGCTTTTCTCGTTTCAAAACATCCGAATCCAAGAACAGGATAGTCGACAAGCCTATCGAATTCGAACAAGTTGTCAGAGAAAGCAAATGGTAAGTATATATGAATACACGCGTTACTGCTACGTACTGACTGGCAAATTAGTATCTAATCAACTTTTATCATGTACCATGAATCACAGGGATGATCACATCATACTGAGTGGGATTCTGTTATATTTGGTAGGTAGTTACATACCGGGTGCTTCACAACTTCCCATCTGGAGAACTGAAGGTATCGTCATGACCGCTCTACTTCATGCCGGTCCAGTAGAGTTCCTTTACTATTGGTTTCACAGAGCTTTGCACCACCATTTCCTCTACTCTCGCTATCATTCCCACCACCACTCTTCAATTGTTAGTGAACCAAGTACTTGTAAGTAATCAGTTATGAACGTAGAATTACCAATCTTTCGTTACCGTATATAGCTGTATCGGTTGAGATGATATTAATGCTATTGGCAATTTGGCATTGTTGAGCTTGGACACATTCATTTTTGGAGTGGATCGGGTATTACCTGCTTTTTGCAATACCAATGCTAAGTATGGTTTTCACCGGCACTGCATCGATAGCAGCTTTTGGTGGTTATTTCACTTGCGTATATTTCATGAACAACATGGGTCACTGCAACTTCGAATTTATCCCGGCTACCTTCTTCTCTACTTTTTCACTTCTCAAGTACATCTTCTACACTCCGACGTAAGTACTGTATATATTACAGCTGTCTTCTATCCAAACACTTTAACTCTTCCATATGCATACTAAGATTAAAAATGGATTAGTAGAAGCGAAAGTCACGAGTTAAGGGATGTTTTAGAAAGGTATGTATAAATTTGCACTTACTCTTCATAAGGACGAACTTCTGGTTCATTGAACAACACATATCTATGCGCGATATTCAACATAACGTTATCCATTAGTACAGGAGTGTCTTTAGAAAATGGACGTCCTAAGGAAGATGAATCACTTTGAGCACCTTCATTGCGCCGGGCGTTCACCTATTTCGATGCTTGTGGCACGCGTTCCTTGATAAATCTAATGGCCTCCTCTAGCGATTATAGCACTCTGCTATACATCCTTCAGACGTGCTTGATTTTTCACGAACTCGAATATCTTCATAGAATACTATGAAAAAATATGTTTATGCTATAACAATCTACAATAAGTAACATAAACAAACAAATGGATACATCCAGCGATACTGAACAGGTCCACCCAAACGGACTTCTCGAGCTAGGTGAATACACAAGTGTATCATTATATCAAAGAAAGAAGGAGGGAAATATCTCTCAAAAAGACACAATGTCACAACAACTTCTTCTTCGAGCTGCACTATATTATTCCTGTCAACTACCCTTTGGCATAACTCATTGAAAAATGAACACAACCGAGACTGCATTTCTTGGCCCTTCCGGTAAAAGTCCTCGTAATGCTACACATAGTAATTGTTGCACTAAAACATGGTAGTCATGAGCTTTTAGATTGTAAACTCCACATGACCAGGTTGTTTGGGACCTGGAATTAGTAAAGACAACATAATATTTTCTCTTTGCATGCAAAACTCTGGGGGGAAATTGTACACAACAACCATCACAGGACAACAACTATGCGACAGATAAAGGTCACCGAATGGATTAAATCCATCTGCAGCAAGCCCAAGTCGTAAATTTCTTGGCTCTGCAGCAAAATCGAGCCATTCCTGGTCGATTTTCTTCCAAGCCATGGAATCCACTGGATGACGCATTTTACCATCTTTACTTTTCCAACTTTTATGTGATTGCAATTGTTTAGCCTCTCTAATGACCCAAATATTCTTTCAAGACGCGGAATAATAGGAAAATACCTAAGAACCTTTACTGGAATCTCGTTTAGGACTCTCACATCTTTATCATCATCTTCATTGTTGGACTTATCTTTTTTCCAACGAAGCATGACATTTTGGGCAAGTATCCCTATCTCAAGGAAGTTCATTTTAAATAAGCAACAATCATTCTCACATGCATGAATGCTTACAAAACCAAGCTCAAATCTTTTCAAAAACTTTCGGCATTCATATGTGGTTGTAGGAAGACAATTATCCTTGGGTAACATCTCATGAATTGTCTTAAGAAGTTCATCAAAAGCAACTTGAGATAACCCACTAACTTGTTTTGTGCTTATACAATGATACTACGGCAGACAACTTGGTGTGACCTTGCACCCTAGAAATAAAGGTGCGTCTTCCACTAATTTTTCCAATGGTGTTTCATTAGTACCTTCATTAATACCGTGATCATCAATCAAATCATCTTGAATATTTGTATCGAAAAACATTGCATGGTCGAAGTTATCAGGTCTTCAGGATCTTTCATAGAAGTACTAACATGTTCACCGTGAAAAACCCATTCAGTGTAAGTAGGATCCATTCCCCTAACAAGTAAGTGTTTATATACCTCATTAAAGGGTTCACTTCCTAAATTATTACAATCAACACAAGGACACTTCAGTAATGGTGGATTGCCTAGATTCTCACTGACAGTTTTCAAAAAATTTGCCAATGCAACTCCATATTCTGGTTTTGATCTACATTCACGTAGATATATAAAACACAATCGAGACTTGGAAAACATAAACAAGAAAGCATGTTAAAAAACACAACAGGTTTAGCTTTAAAACCTTCGCAAGTAAACCCGTCTTTCTTCACAGTTCAACCTAGCTAGTATAAATAGCAAAAACATGTTGCATATCGGCATAATATCAAACGTATGAGTAATACCTAACAACTCTTACAGATCAAATACATCTATCGGATGTCACACAATATGCAACAAATAAAGCATTTCAAATAATCCATACAAACCACATAAAAGCATTCCAAGAGAGGAAACTTACCAAGTTGTCTAGATCTCAAAGCCTGGAGACAAATAAAAAACACAAAAACAAACTTATAAATATCATGAGCCACATAAGTATAAAAAATCAGTTAAAACAATAGCATTTCAAAATTTGAACTTTTTCACCTTATGAGATGACGCATCAGGCATATACATCTATGTATGCACGTGGTATAGTGTATATAAGTTAATATGCAAGACAATTTGGTATGATTGTATAGGAATGTAGAAATGGCAATTACAATTAGGAAGCAGGGAAAAAAAAACCAATACATTGGATGCGCCATAGTGTATTTAAAAGAGAGAAACACCATTGAACAACAACAAAAAATCAATCAAAAATTAAAATAGATGTACATGATGTCGAAAATCATGTCCTACATAAGGTCAATGACTAACCTCAACCATTCTTCTTCTTCTTCTAACATACAAACATCATCATTCAAATACATGATTCACTAAACATGATCGATCTTGTAATCAAATCACATAAAACCATCCTAAACATGATATTTAGGATCTAAGATTACTTGCAACAGAAATTGAAGTAACTACAACAAATGTAAACACTAAGATTAACACTAAAAATACAATCTATGCTTCAAATACAACATTGACTAAAACATGTTACTAAGCATACAAAATCATATAAAACAAACAAATGTAGAAACTAAACTGTAATAAAAAAATTAAGCGAGGAAAAAAAAACTCACCCATACAACATAATCCTCACAGGTTATGATACATATAAACCCACAAATCTTACCTGAAAAGAATAATCACAGACCATTAAATTAGTTTCAAAAATAAACACCAAATCGGTAACAAAATGTAAGATTTAACAAGAACCTTAAAAAAATATCGAGAATCATCTAAAGAAACCCATAAAAATTAGAAAATCAAAAACCCCTATATTCCAATAAGAATACAATTTATCAAAAGAAAAATCTGAGAACAAACTAAAATCAATAAGAATTTCAAAAAAAAAAAAAAACACATGACTCTCTTTGGAATCTCGCATGTAAAGAGAAAACCTTAGACCCTCTTTCCGCCAAACCAAATATCTGATAAAGATTAACAATTAAAAGGTTAGTAGTGGTACTATTAACATCCATTTCAAAAACCCTTGTTGTAAAAATGAAATCTTATTAGCTCTTACAGGTTCAAATCGAGCAAAAAATGATCTCAAATACACATGCATTCCAGATCTAACAAAACCCCTAAATTTTTCTTCAGAAAATTAATTTTTTTTACCATGTTTATGAATCGAACATAGACAAGACCATCTAGCCGTATTCGGTATTCTAATCTTAGATGAAATTAGAAAAAAAAATCAATCGAAACCTCAATCGATGGAGAATAGATGAGGGAATGATTGAGAGAGGAAAAAAATCAAAGAGAAAGCAGATGGAGATGATGGAGAGATAAAGGAATAATTACTAACTATACCTTCTTCTTACTCCACCTTCTTACTCCACCGCTGAAGAAAAGGGGAAGAAAGGGGTTTTTGGTTTTCTTCACTTGCCTAAAGAAAGAAGGTCTTTTTTTTGGTTTAGTTTAGTTTTGGTTCTATCCAGATATGGACCAAACAAAGCTTTTAAAAAAGCCCACGCGGACCATATTTGCACTCACAAAGTCAAATTTTTCCGCTCACTTTCGCTCCTATTTCACCAAAAGTTAAACTTTGCCTCTCATGTTTTGGCAAGTATATTTTTTTGCCCCGCTCATGTTTTTTTACATGGGTTATTTAGGGGCGGACCCCAACACAATTAGGGGCGACACAAAACGACAAAATAGGTCATAATCGGTAGGTTATTTCCGGGGTTTTTTTTAATGGCCAAACTACCCTTTACAATCGGTGGGTTATTTCACAATCGGAGTAAATTTAGTTTGTATAACTTCCGAATATAAAGTATCCCAAAATAAAATCCTATATCTTTTGAATTTTGATTATCCTATAATCGGTAGTAAATAAAGTTATCTTGACTATATTTACCTCTCGAATTATTCCTGCATGACTATACTAGTAATTGCTTGTGTTAATCCTCATTCGTGTATATATATCATTATATTGACATGCTTACGCATGCATAACTGCAGATACCATGCACTTCATCACACCCAGTTTCGAAAAAATTACTCTCTATTTGTTCCAGTGTACGACTACATATACGGTGCCATCGACAAATCAACTGACCTCGTTTATGAAACCTCACTCAAAAGGACGGAAGAGTCACCGGATGTTGTTCATCTAACTCATCCAACTACACCGGATTCAATCTACCATCTACGTCTAGGATTTGCCTCTCTAGCATCAGAACCTGCTTATCATAACAGTACTACCAACACTGCTGTTAGTACTAAAAAATGGCACGGTATCATCAAGGGGTTTCTTTTGCCATTGACATTCTTGTGGAACGTACTGTTTCAATCGATGTTCGGTTACACATTTGTACTTGAGAGAAACATATTTGATGACAATGTAACCAAAAAGGTACTATTAAGCAAAAAAAAAAAAAAAAAAAAAAACAAAAAGGTACTCAAAATGCAAACATGGGCAATACCAAGATACGCTTATCATGTAAGTATCGGTTTGATTAACAATTTGTTACCATTTATTATCCTGAATTCAGAGAAATATTTTAATTAATCAGTTTTTTGGTCAAATAGGCCATGAAATTGAATTCCTGGGTCTAAAAGACATGTAAACTATGTCAACCTTCCAAAAAGACATATGTTCAAATTTATGGTTCATGTAGCCATCGTGGGCATTCTGCCCAAGTTTGTGACAAATATCTAAGATCTAAGTTACCCATATGTCCCTCCTTTTTATGGACCAGTAGGAAATCAATGAAAAAGAAAAATCTATGGATCCGAGATTTCTCTTCTTCCTCCGATCTTCAACTGGTTCTTTGTTGTAAAAAACAATTGTATGAATCAATTCGTCGCTATTGGGTATTAAGTTTCTCAAATGGTGAATTATATCAATCAATTAGTCGTTAATCATCATTCTTCTCTGTAAGAACAAATTGGGTTTTGTTTGGTGAGAAAAGAGATGAATTATGTGAATCTTCTTCTATTACTGTTGGGTTTGATGGGGTTTTAGATGGAGAACAAGAAGATACCCCCGTTACCAGATCTTTATTTTTGTATTCATGATTTGAAACATTAAAAAAGGAATGATTTTGGAAAAATTGGAAGGAGTTAATGTTTGGATTTGAAGTGGAATTTGGGGATTGAGCTCAATATGAGAACAACAAGAAAGAAGAAAGGGGTTATGTTGTATATGCGCAATTGGGTACTGTTGTATATGAGAAATTGGGTGTTATGGTCTGTTAAAGGTGTAGCCGTGAATTGAGCAGTGGATGGAAGAGATTAGACATGGGTTTCTGCTATAAATGGGTTTGAATGATTTACAAGGACGGTGATGAATGAATGGGATTGACTTGGTGGTATTGTTGATGTCAAGATATAAATAAAGTGGTGGATTAAGATGGGTTTCAACTGAATTTGTTGTTGGTGCTATTTCAGTTTAATTGAGATGGAAATAGAGGAAGATGGGTGTGTTAAAGAGCTAATGTTGGTTCTATGCAAGTGCAATAACGGTCTGGTGCTGTTTTAGAAGAGAAATTGGTGTTGCAGGTAAATGAGTTGAAAGAGATAATGTTGCTGCTGTTGATGTGGTACTGCCATGGGTTCTGGTAACTGAATATGAGTGGATAGAGATTTAGAGATACATCAAGAGCTATAAGAGATGTTAATGATAAGTCTGAATGAGTTAAGATGGTGCTGGTTGTGTATCTGAGGAGCAAGAAGTGGTGTTGATGTTCAAATGGGTACGATGGTGGTATTGAAGCTGAAATGGTGGTGGATATATGAAGCTAAGACTGGTGGAGTAGTTAGGGTCCTGAGATCAGAATGAGATCTGTTAGAGGTTGTTGAAGCTGGTGTAGCATAGTGACAAGAAGAGTGTGCAACTGAAATGGCTTGGTTGATTTTTGGATAAAATTTAGTCTTGCAGTTGCTATTGATGATGATCACTACTTTTGGAAATTGAAATTACTAATTCAAGTAGTCTCCTGAATCAAAAACAGAGAGAGAGGGAGGAGATATCAGACGGAGATGGGTTGGAGAGGGATATTAGGATTTGAATATGGGACCGTACAAGCACCACTAGGACCAGATATTTCAGGTCCTGAGCTTGTTTCTGCTGTTGCTAATGATGGTGCCATTGGTTTATTAAGAGCCCCTGATTGGGAGTGTCCAGACTATGTTAGGGAACTGATAAGAAAGACAAGAACCTTAACTGACAAACCATTTGGAATCAGCGTGGTTTTGGCGTTCCCACACGAGGCAAATATAAAGGCTATCTTAGATGAGAAAGTTGCATTGCTTCAAGTTTATTGGGGTGAATTCCCAAAGGAGCTTGTAGATGAAGCTCACAAAGCAGGGGTCAAGGTGGTTCACCAAATTGGAAGTGTAAAAGATGCCGAGAAAGCCATCAGTGCTGGTGTAGATGGAATTATTGTCCAAGGACACGAAGCGGGTGGACATGTCATTGGGAAGGATGGAATGATTACACTCTTGCCAAGAGTAGTTGATCTTGTTGGAGAGCGAAATATACCTGTAATTGCTGCAGGGGGTATTGTAAATGGTCGTGGCTTTGTTGCTGCTTTAGCCCTTGGTGCTCAGGGTGTCTGCCTAGGCACTAGGTTTCTAGCTACTGAGGAGAGCTTTGCCCATCCAGCTTACAAAATGAATTTAATTGAATTAGATGATACAGAGTACACAGACATGTTTTGCCATGCAAGGTGGCCTGGTGCGGCACACCGTGTCCTCCGAACTCTTTTCTTTAAGGATTCAAAGCTTATTGCGAATCATGAAAATGAGGTCAACCAACCAGTCATTGGCCATTCTGCAATACATGGGATAGATAAAGAGGTACGCCGTTACGCTGGCACAGTTCCAAACATGACGACCACAGGTGACATCGAGAGCATGGTGATGTATGCTGGTCAAGGAGTTGGCCTCATCAAGGAAATTTTACCAGCTCATGAAGTGGTAAAGAGGTTAGTCGAAGAAGCTAAATCTTTTATACGTCAAGAATTTCAAGGAGAGCAATAAGCTCTCTGAATTCTGATTGTAGTCAATCACTAGTTTAAGTGAACTATAGCTAATGAAGTGAAAATGAAAACCTGTAATAAATAAATTAGCTTAGTGGGCGTACTGTGTAATAATATCGTGTTCTATGCAACAAAAAAAAAGTTGCAATTGATGGCTATGCCCGCAGTCAAATTAGATGTACGACAAGATGGGTTAAACCTATATTTATCCATGAAATACACAAGATGCACCCGAGTGCATAATGTATATTCCGACAAAAAAATAAGTTTTGTCCTAGATGCACCCGAGTGCATAATGTATATCTTTCTGAATTTTTTGTTTTTATTCTTATTTTTATTCTTTAATACTTGTTTTTGGTTGATGCTTTGATAGCAAATGTGATGGCAATGGTGGTGGATTTATTGCTCGAGATTATGAACTAATAATTTTGGTTATGTATAATATATTGTATGTGATTACTAGGATAAACATAGATTTATCCGTAAAGTACACAAGATGCACCTGAGTGCATAATGTATAATTCTGAGAGGAAATAGGTTTTGGCTGGTTGCACCTGAGTGCATAGTGTATTGTCTTTGTTTTTTATAGGAAAAATGTTTTGGCTAGGTTGCACCTGGGTGCATAATGCATATTCTATTAGAAAATAATTTTTGGTCAGGTTGCACCTGGGTGCATAATGCATATTGTTATAGAAAATAGGTTTTGACCAGGTGCACCTGGGTGCATAATGCACATTCTTACAGGAAATAAATTTTGTCCAGGTTGTACCTAGGTGCATAATGTATATTCCTATAGAGAAAAAAAATTCGCCAATTTTTTTTTCGAGAAGAAATTTTGGCCAAGTTGCACCTGGGTGCATAGTGCATATTTTTATAGAAAATAAATTTTGGTCAAGTTGCACCTGGGTGCATAATGTATCCTCGGCCTGGCTTAAATTTTTATTTTTATTTTTTTTTGAATTTCATATCAACAATGGATCTTGTTTCGTAGAGAATTTCGAGCCCTTTCCGAAAATATAAATTTGATTAGAATCCGACTTATATTCCGGATGTTATGACTTTTCTCTCGATTAATTTTAATTGTAGAGAGAGAAAATAAATATGAGAGAGAAAAGGATAAGAAAAATAATAAAGTTTAAAACAAAGGGTATATATGACTAATATTTCCCATGTCTTTTTCACCCAGACCTATATTTTACAAGTCCATTTCTCCCACACTTTTATGGTCTATGGTCATATGACCCATTTTCCGTTTAATTAATTGCATTTTCATTTGTTGTAGTACAAAAAGGCGAGGCAAAGAGGAGGAATAAACCGATTGATTGAGGAAGCAATACTTGACGCTGATAAGGCTAGCTGGTGTTAAGGTCTTAAGCCTAGGGCTCTTGAACCAGGCAAGAAAATCTTGAATAAATGCCTTATTCATGGAATCATGGTCTCCTTAAAGTTGTAGCAGAATTTGAGATTTATTGGTTTATTTGCATGCTGCATGCAGGGGGAAGAACAGAATGAATATGGTAAAGTTTATATACAGAGACATTCAAATTTGAAAATTAGAGTTTTTGACGAGAGTAGCTTAGCTACTGCTCTCGTGCTTAATACCATCAGCAATATCCCAACTGCTGTTTATTGTAAAGCAGAAGATAATAAGACAGATCAAAGGTTGACGCAGCAGTCGTTAATTGTGATGATAAAGGGAAAACTAACAAAGGTGGCTTGTTCTATCGCCTTGGATTTATGCCAAAGAGGAGTTCAAGTTGTGGTTGCCCCGCAAAGTTATAATAATGAATTCAAGAATTTAAGATCAAGGTTATTCGGCTCACTTGCACCATCATCAAATGCGTCATTGTTAATTTGCGTAAATGACAGTAACAACAATAATACTCATCATAATTTGATTTCATTGGCAAATTATATCAGTGCTCCTTGCGGTAGTATTCAGGTGCGTTCTCCAAGAAAATCATCACATACTTGCATACATACATTAATTGACCATGCCGAACATTCCAAACTAGTTTTCTTAGTACATTTATCAATAGTATTGTTGTGTAGGTGTGGTTGGTGGACGACGAGTTTAGCGATCATACGAATGCACCAATAGGAACAATCTTCAATCCGTACTCACAGTTTCATCCCTGGTCCAACTTTAAGAAGACGTTGACGATTCAAAATGCTGCTTCAAATGCTTTCCGCAAGGATTGCATTTACCATTGTACAACAGCCATGTTGATCCCTCCATCTATTCCGAACGTGCACTCTTGCGAGGTAATTAGCTAAACAAAGCAGGTTTACACGTGCATACTTAGTACTCAGTCGAAACGATACTCATTCTTTGATTTGTAACAGAACTGGTTGCCAAGAAGAGTAATGAGCGCATGGAGAGTTGCAGGAGTATTGCATGCACTGGAGAATTGGGGAGATCATGAATGTGGGAAGTGGTTGAAGGACTATGAGAATGTCGACGTGATTGACAAAGTGTGGTCTGCTAGTTTACGCCATGGTTTCCGCCCTTGATTATCTTCACACTCCCTCCTGTAACAGTACCGGCACTGACGCTTAACAAACATAGGAGGATGGTATTATTATACTCGTTCCGTTCCGATTTACTTGACGTTGTAGAATTTTTCACGGATATTAAGAAATATCAAAGAAAATAAAATCTTTCCAATAATACCCAAATTAATTCCTACTTAAGGACTTAAATAACCTAGTTTTGTGTTTCTAAAAAAGGTTATCAATCCCATAGTTATGTACTTGGAATGTACAAGATTCAGTATATATCCTCCATGGGGTATATTTAAAAATTATAGAGTAATTGTTTTTTTGTTGATTACCATAAGAATTAATTCTCTGGTGTGATTCCAAAGCAGGGGTAGATTAGTGAAAATTGGGGAAAAAAAAATAAAACTATCATCTAATTTGGAACACAAAAGAAACCCTAAAAAAGCAAGTAAAATGGAACAGAGGGAGTATACTAGTATTGCGCCCGTGCTTCGCACGACCTCAGATTTATCAACCCCAAATAAAAAAAAATTGTGGGTGCAAAATACCTCATACCCATCAGATATGCGAATGATGCCTATAAGTAGTAAGCGAACACGAACGTGTACAACACATCCAGGATGACGAACTAGATAACGTCACCTAATCACGATAATAGTGTGAAGAATCGTGCGGCAGTGAAGAAACCATGCGGCTATAATAAAGCTCAAGCGATATTGACGCTAGCCAGATCCAAAATTAGGGGCTTTATTAGCTGTCCTCCACTATGCAAAATCCTATAAAAGGAGCTCAATGCCTTTGTAGAAGAGAGAGATCTTTTTGGTGAGCTGGGATAAGATATTTAGGAGAGAGAGAGAGAGTTATTTGTTCTCCAAGTTAGGGTTTTCCCCTATCATCTTTGTATTTGTTTGAAGTTTTAATAAAAGATTTTGAGTATTTCATCATGGTCTGCAACTACATTTTGCTGTTAGGAAACATCTTGGATGATATACCATGTTGGTGAAATTCTTTCAAAAATACGCACAAAACTATTATTCATTTTTAATCATCTTATCATTAAACTTTGAGAGTTTTAGAAACTTAGATCTGTAAACCATAACCAAAAGTTTTCATCTCAAAAAAGTACTTTTCTCCGTTTGTCAAGAGAAGATATTGTTTCAGGGAAAAAATATGGTGAGGCAAGCATCTGCGGTAGATTAAGTAATAGCAACTAGGAGGAGTAGAAGAATCGCATGAAGAAGAAGAAGTGAAATTGCTGAATCATCAAGGATGGGAGAAGGAATAATATAGGAACGTAAGTAAAATCTCAGATCCAACACATACAAGAAGAGAGAAACACACACAAATATGACGACGTAAGTGTTCATACTACGGATACAAATACGGTGGAGGAAAACGAACAAAGGACTGGAGAGGAAGGACCAATAGGAGAAAACGAAGAGAACATGACAATAGCGCAGCTCCGACAAATATTAATTGAAGAAAGGAGAAGAATAGAAGAAGCACGCGCGAACTTAACGCGTCAGAATGATGAACTAAGAGAAGAGAATATTAGGTTACAAAAGCAGAGGTCACGAACACTACGGGAAAAATCATCATTGACGATACTTTATTAGCGTTGTAGTACCCCTACGACAACGCTTTTTTATGCATTGTGTAGGTGGGGTATTGTAGAAAGTCCAAGCTTTTCTACAATGCTTGACTAAGAGTTGTAAAGTGTGATGTGATTCATGGTTCGACAATATTTTTCCAAAGTTGTGATTCTCTTTTGATTTTTTTTGAAAGCCTAACACAACTATTGCTTGTGTTGTAGGACTATTTTACACAACAAAGGATGCGTATCGTGGAAATATATAACATAACACTTGTATAAGTTGAAGGACTATCTTAGACAACCTAGGATGTGTATTGTAGAAATATGTAACAACTCTTATTACTATTATGAATAAAGTTTGCACGACACTTGTTAGAGTTGCAGAACTATGTTGGACAACACCTAGTTGTGTCGTAAAGACATTGTTTCACAACCTTTGGGTTGTGTAGTTGAAATATGGAACACAACTCTTATTAGAAGTTGTGTGCATAAAACTATTTTGAAAAAAAATTTATAGCTGAAACCGAATTGCATTAATTGCCAAAAGTATTTCACATTTACATTAACATGCCAGTGAAGCACATTTACATTCATTTTAAGTTACAAAAAATGACAACCTTGTAGTGTTAAGATTTTTACCACCATTTCTTCTTTCCACTACAACACCAGCAAAAAAATCATATAACAAAAAGAAAAAGAGAAACTATAACCCATGGGATCGGGGAAAAGTTCATTGCTCGCAGTACAAAACCTGGCATCAATCTCACTTCTCTTTATCAGTCAGAGGAAACACTGGCTCAAAATTCCTTCTTACAAAGCACTAGTCATCAGCGTAAATCAAACCTTCCTCCACTTCATCCTTTTGTTTGTCATACCCTCCTTCAAATCTATTAGGGATGTGGCTACAGCTGCGGCCGCTGCTTCTTGTGCTCATGAAATCTCAAACCAGAGTCATCCTCAAACCCAAAACTGGATCTCCAGTTACCTGAAATTGGCACCAAACCGCTTCATATTCAAAAACATCTTTTTTTATTTTCACCAATATAAACGAAGAGAAAAAATTAACTAAGAGCTCAAGAACTACATAAAAGAACATTCCATTACTGGTGTCAGTACTTACAACAACATTCCAAGTAACTACATCCAAGCATATTATTTTGAATACAAGTTAATATCCAAAGCAAAATAAATGTCACCACATAATACCCAAGACTTAGATTTTTAAACCTAACAATTCATTTACTTGGGTAATAAGAACATACAAGGAGGTACCCATTGTACCAACCAATAATATTAGTGTTGAGACTTTTTGATGCCCAATCTAGGTTACAAATTCTACTACCTATATAATCATGATATTAAGTCAATGTCAGCAGTGTTTTTTGTAGAAACCCATAGCAGAAAGCATAAAGGCTTAATGAAACATTTACAATATTTAGGAGGATGTGCAGAAGGGAATTGATGAATGAGATTCTGTAAACGAGACAGGATAGAAGACTAGCGAGGTTTTGTCATCTTCAACTTTCCAAATACAAATATGCGATGGAATTCCCAATATAAAATTGATGAGAATCAGTTGAGAAGACTCAAAAGTCACCAAATTGCACGAGGTTTGAAATTCATGTTCACTTACCAAATGAGCAAAAGCACCCAGATTTCCAGGAAACATCTTCAACAGTTTCTGCTTTGTTGGTTCATAGACACGAACAAATATGGCATACGCCCTGTAAAGAAGATTAATCAGCAGTGAATTTGGTTCGACTAGGTCTACAAAAATGAAAAATGCAATAGTATATAAATAATAGAAGAAATGTGATATAGAATAGTAGTACATGTTTCAGGTCATGGCACAACATTATCCAAAGATAAATCCAAATATAGTCAGATGCTTATGCTAAGTTTAGCTCATCAGAAAGCTAACTCTATAAACCAGTTTAATAACTTTCCAATCCCATGGTTGGACCTATCAAACCATCACATGATAAGCACATATCATCTGTCCTTACAGTTGGAAAGTTGGGTTATCATAACTCGTAAGTCCAAAAAATTTATGGGAAACAAAAGAAGCAAACTTATGAAATTTATAAAGGCTACACAACAACCAACAAGAGGATTTATGGATTGAACCTCACCAGCGGGGCTCCGTTATAAGCATTGTCTCCTTTGTAATCAAGGTCGGCATCTACATCTTTGGAACACAGCTTTTTAACAATTCGATGAGTGAAGGAAGCACAAATGTTGCGAGAACATGAAAGAGGAAAGTATCGCCTATATCCTCAAATGTTCTTTCAGCAATCCCACATCCTGTAAACTGCAAATAATACCATTTCAAACCTCCATCTCATCAGCAATACCATTTCACATCTGCAAGTACCACCAATAAATTCCTGCGGCAGTCGGCTAAACCACCAACTCAGCTCAATCCATTCGCAATAGATCCAGTTCAACACCAAGCTTAATATTTCCACCAATTGGTCATATATTAAACACCTCACACATCAGTTCCATTGCAGCTTTCCTTGCAATCGTATTAAGTTCCATCTACTTCAAACACCACTGCAACTCCCATGTTCATCTCGACTGCATCTTTTCATTCAGTTAGTCACCTTTTTTAGTCCATACCAACATCACAGTGTAGTTCATCTCATTTATCAGCACCAACTGGATATGCACCATAGACCCATCACCTGAAATTGATTCAAGTCCACCTGCACTTCTTCTTAGCTCCTAAAACTGCAATACAACAATCTCAAAGTAACAAACCCATGGAAACCCTTAAATTCTCCTTATTGTTCTCAGATTCAACTTCTCAACACCCATAGTTCTAACTGTTTTCTTCCTTGTAACCCCAACAATAGTTGTAACTCCATCTCAGGTTTAGCTTCAGCTGCATCACCTAATGTATGAATCAATTCAAATTACTATAAATTAGATTCTCTAATTTAAAATCAACTAAAAAAGAAGAACTCAAAATAAAAAAATAAAAATAAACACCTAATGTATTGATTCATTTTGATCAAAATTAGGAAAAGTTCAAAAGAAAAAGAATACATCTCAATGAACGAGAGGGAGTGTAAATTTACCTTGGGTTCGAATGAAAGATGATTCCTCGTAGAAAAACCAGGTAGAAACTCGTCATTCACTAATTGATTATCTGTTAATTCTTCTTCTTGATACTCCTCGGTCTGAAACTCGTCATCACCACTCTCATCTAAAACCCATGATAATCACTATGCCTCTGTTAAGCTCAATTTATTCTCGGATTCAATTGAAAACCTTGAATCTGAACCAATTTACATCTTCAACAAATTTGTCAACAGATTCCAAAAATTGAATCTCTCAACCTGCAAGAACACCTCCTACAAAACCTAGCCCTTTAATTCCGATTTGATGAAGCATAACCTTCACCTGATTTGTCAGATACAAAGAAATTCTGAATTTTGAAACCCTAATTTTTCATCTATCTACTAAAACCCTTATTTCTTAATATCCCCGTCTCTCTTTATGAATACTCAATAGAACTCTGCAGATCCATATGGATAAGTAAATATCAACAACACGCATTAGATCTGCAGAAGAAAAAAGAAGAGAGGGAGAGTCGGGGGCGAAGGATGAGAAAGAAAAGAGAGACGGAGAGGAAAAAAGAGAAAAATGGATAGGAATTTGAGTTTTGAGTGTTGAGACCAAAAGAATGGACGGACCATGTTTCCCACTCATACGGATTAAGAAAAGATCTTGACGGTTGAGATTGTATTTGGGAAGCTCATACGGATTGAGAAGCATGTGTTTCTCTTTGTATTAATACGAACTCATGTATTCGGTTCTATTATCAACCTTCGACACGAAAAAAATTCCAAAAAAAATATTAATAAATTTATGACATTGTTATCGACATTATGATATAAATTTTTTTTAAAAATGTATATGAATGAATCGGGAAAATGAAAAATGAATTCGATAGTTGGTGTGTCTCTTTGTGCTTTTTCTTTGTACTTCCGGTTTGAATTTTGACTAGTCACATAGGTCATGAAGTAATTTTGACTAGTCATTCATGCCATGAAGTATCTTTTGTTCATACCAGTAGACTCAGGTTATAAGATTACTAGAGATGTACCATGAAATTTCTGATGGATTCAAAATTCAAATGTGATATAAAGATATACAAACTATGAACCAAGAAGCTCCGAGAGGGTTTTGAATTCAAACTTAGAATGATAGATCATCGAAATCGATAAATATGAAGCTCAATGTCGATTCGAACTTCAAATGTAGTATAACAGCATACAAACTATGAACCGAGAAGCTCCAGGAGGGATATGACCGGTTATACCACAACTCTCAACAAAAGTTAAGATTAGTTCATCTTAACCGAAATAGCCTGTAATCGGTTACTAGAGTTGGACCTGAGTTTCTCATTCGGATAAACTAAAAATGAAATTTATCAGATTTGAACATCACAGGTTCAAAGATTACTAGAGTTGGACCTGAGTTCCTCATTAGGATGAACTGAATATGAAATTTATCAGATTTGAACATCACCAGTTCAAAGATTACTAGTTTGGACCTGAGTTTCTCATTCAGATGTACTGAAGATGAAATTTATCATATTTGAACATCACAGGTTCGAAGATTACAAGAGTTGGACCTGAGTTTCTCATTCGGATGAAATGAATATAAAATTTATCATATTTGAACATCACAGGTTCGAAGATTACAAAAGTTGGACCTGAGTTTCTCATTCGGATGAACTGAAAATGAAATTTATCAGATTTAAACATCACCTGTCCGAAGATTACTAGATTTGGACCTCAGTTTCTCATTCAGATAAACTAAAAATGCGGTATAATGGCATACAAACTATGAAGTACGAAGCTCCAGGAGAGTTCTGGCATTAAACTTATCATGATACATCATTTAAATCGATAAATATGAAGCTCATAGTCGATTGGAACTTCAAATATGGTATAACGGCATAGAAACTATGAACCAAGAAGCTCTGGGAGGGTTCTGACTTCAAACGTAGCATGATATATCATTGAAATCGATAAATATGAAGCTCATCGTCGATTGGAACTTCGAATATGGTATAACGGCATAGAAACTATGAACCAAGAAGCTCTAGGAGGGTTAAGACTTCAAACTTATCATGATATATCATTGAAATCGATAAATATGAAGCTCATAGTCGATTCGAACTTCAAATATGGTATAACGGCATAGAAAATATGAACCAAGAAGCTCTAGGAGGGTTTTGACTTAAAACTTAGCATGATACATCATAAAAATCGATAAACATGAAGCTCGGCGTCGATTCCAACTTCAAACTTGGTATAATGGCATATAATTTATGGACCACGAAGCTCTGAGAGGGTTCTGTCTTCAAACTTAGCATGATACATCATCGAAATTGATGAATATGAAGCTTAGTATCGATTTGAACTTCAAATGTGGTATAACAACATACAAAATATGAACCAAGAAGCTCGAAGAGGGTTCTGACTTCAAACTTAGCATGATACATCATCAAAATCGATAAGTATGAAGCTCAATGTCGATTCGAACTTCAAACTTGGTATAATAGCATACAATCTATGAAAAAAGAAGCTTTGAGAGGGTTATGACTTCAAACTTAGCATGATACATCATCGAAATTGACTACTCTAAGTCAGAAACTTGGTAAGAACGAAGAAACCATCAATTTACAGGTAAGATTCCTTCGAAATATTCTACGAAACCTTAAACAAACCTTATTTCTGCATATTGTATGCATACCAGGCTCGAGGATCAAACCACGGCCGCGAGTTGACTACTCTAAGTCAAAAACTTGGTAAAAGCGAATAAACCATCTATTTACAGGTAAGATTCCTTCGAAATATTCTACGAAACCTTAAAAAAAAACCTATTTCTGCATATTGTATGCATAGCAGGCTCAGAGATCGAAACCTGGCCTCTAGTTGACTACTCTAAGTCATAAACTTGGTAAGAACGAAGAAACCATCAATTTACAGGTAAGATTCCTTCGAAATATTCTACGAAACCTTAAACAAACCTTATTTCTGCATATTGTATGCATACCAGGCTCAGGGATCGAAACCTGGCCGCGAGTTGACTACTCTAAGTCAAAAACTTGGTAAAAACGAATAAACCATCTATTTACAGGTAAGATTCCTTCGAAATATTCTACGAAACCTTAAAAAAAAACCTATTTCTGCATATTGTATGCATATCAGGCTCAGGGATCGAAACCTGGCCGCGAGTTGACTACTCTAAGTCAAAAACTTGGTAAAAACGACGAATCCATTTACAGGTAAGATTCCTTCGGTATATTCTACAAAACCTTAAACAAACCTTATCTATGCATACCATGCTCCGAGATCGAAACATGGCCGCGAGTTGACTACTCTAAGTCAGAAACTTCGTAAGAACGACGAATCCATACATATACAGGAAATATTCCTTCGAGATATTCTACGAAACCTTAAACAAACCTTATTTATGCATATTGTATGCATACCATGCTCCAAGATCGAAACATGGCCGCGAGTTCACTACTCTAAGTCAGAAACTTGGTAAGAACGAAGAAACCATCCATTTACAAGTAGATTCCTTCGAAATATTCTACGAAACCTTAAACAAACCTTATTTCCGCATATTGTATGCATACAATGCTCCGAGATAGAAACCTGTCCGCGAGTTGACTTCTCTAAGTCAGAAACTTGGTAAGAACGACGAATCCATCCATTTACAGGTAAGAAATATATCAGAATTGGATAAGAAATATATATCAGAATTGAACATCCCAGGTTCGAAGATTACCAGAGTTAAAATGACCATATTACCCTTACTAGAAATAAAGGTAATAAATATTAAGGAGATTGTGAAAATTACTAAAATATCCTTATCTGAAATAAGTAAAGTAAATATTACAGATAGGGAAAATGATCATATTACCTTTCATGGAAATTTTTGCAATAAATATCATGGAGATTGTGAAAGTGACTTGACTACCCTTATATCGAAAAAAAGTAAAGTAAATATTACTGCTTGTGAAAATGACCATATTACCCTTCTTGGAAATTAATGCAATAAATATTATGAAGACTATGAAAATGACCAGACCACGCTTATCGGAAAATAAGTAAACTAAATATTATAAATTTTTAAAATCAACATATTACCCTTACTAGAAATAAAGGTAATAAATATTACGGAGACTGTGAAAATCACCAAACTACCCTTATCTGAAGTGAGTAAAGTAAATATTGCAGATAGTGAATAATGTATGTAATTATTTTCAGAGAAGTTGTGTATGTGATTGTTTACAGAGAAGGCTTCGTGCTGTTTACGGCTCAGTCACCTGAGCATTATTTTTGAGCATTATATTTTGTTTTACAACTCTTATGAAGGGTTGTCATAAAGTTAGTTTATTAAAGAACCACAAACTTGACAGAACATGTAATAGTGTAGGTATGGTTAGTGGTGTAGACTTCCATACAGGAGGTTGAGGATCAAATCCCCCCATCCTCATTTCTTCTAATGTTCTATATTTTTACTTCAACAACACTTATAAGTGTTGTTGTACATTTTTATTAAAAAAAAGGAAAAAAAAAAAGACAAAACTTGTGAACGGTAAGGATGGTTGATGAGCTAGACGTCCATGTAGTAGATTCATGTTCGAATCTCCCCTATAACCTAATTTTTTCCAACATTATATATTTTTACTTCAACAACACTTATAAGTGTTGTTGTAGGTTTCTATTTAAAAAAGAAAAGAAAAAAACCAAAACTTGTGAAATGAAAGGGTGGTTGATGAGCTAGATGTCCATTCAGTAGATTCATGTTCGAATCTCCCCTATAACCTCATTTTTTCCAACATTATATATTTTTACTTCAACAACACTTATAAGTGTTGTTGTAGGTTTCTATTTAAAAAAGAAAAGAAAAAACCGAAACTTGTGAAATTAAAGGGTGGTTGATGAGCTAGACTTCCATGCAGTAGGTTCATGTTCGAATCTCCACTTTAACATTTTTTTCATTATCATATTTTTGTGTTCTTCAACAACACTTGTCATAATTGTGATAGGATAAGTCACTACACATATGGAACAGAGTTGTTATAGCTAAATGTCGTTACAACTCTTTTTCTTAAGGAGTTGTCGTTTGTTTTCTTAGCGCAACCCCTTATTCCTAAGTGTTGGCAGTGATGATATACGACAACTCTTCCTTTGAAACCAGTTGTAAAACATATGACTTTCTACGATGTTTAGCAAAGTGTTGTAAAACCCAAGTTGTAGATGTATATTTTTCCTGTAGTGGAACCATATCAAGGATAACACGTGCAAGATCAAGATCAATTACAAGCAGGAGCACGTCAAGGCGTAGCCGATCTAGCCGCAGGGATACTAGACAAGAACAACTTTTAAATAACAATAACATTGTTGAGAATTTTCAGGTAGGTGATAATATACAGGAGGACCGCGGTCATAATTGCATAGAACAACATCCAATCGGTGATCGATACGCACAACAAGGCGAATACTATTGCACATAGGAAAACCGCAGAGGCAATCGTAATGAGCGGCATGATGAACATAACCGCGTACATCATGATCAGGAAGACGAAACTGTTGAAGAAAAAGGGATGATGATACTACAAGGTAGAGAAATGTTACGAAATCAACGCAACCACGAAGATGAAGATGAAAGGCACAATGACGCACATATCAATGCAAGCATGAAAGGAATGAAAGAGATAGACTGAGGAGAATAAGAGAAGAGGCGGAAGAACGAGAACTATAAGAGGAAATGAGTCAAAATAGGAATGACAACATACTAAGGCAAGCAATGTTGAAAAGACCTATGCAACAAGATGCATATCAAAACAAGAATAAAGAAATCTTAAGAAAATTAGCAGAAGTAAGAGCGATGATGACAACACGGAGAGATGGAGGTAGGCGACAATTAGATGAAGCAATAGAAGAAGCAGGAAAAACACCATTCGCAAGGCAGATACAAAATGGCAGGGGTACCAACAAAATGCACTTTACCTGTATTTACTAATTTGTTTTGATGAAACCACATGTGAAGTGCAGCATATAAAGGCGTACATTAGATCTCTGTTACAATGGGAGGATAATGATACAGTCTTATGCAAATATTTTCCCGCCATCCTAACATGAGAAGCTTTACAATGGTTTGAGGGATTTCCCATGGGAACAATCACATCATTCAATTATCTACAAACCATATTATTAGGATAATACATCAGTAACAATATGTTACAACCAGGAATAGAGAAGGTATTCAGCTTACGAAGAAGAATCAATGAAGACTTGCGGAACTTAACCACACGTTGGAGGACTATGTGCAGTGAAATGGAAGGAGAGTGGATGAAAGAAATCTCATATTAGCTTTCATTAATGCACCTTTTCCGACAGATTTGTTGTATACGCAGATGTTCAGGATAAAAGATACCGTAACAATGACAGAGATGCGCGAGTACCAAGAAGGGTACATCATTCTCGAAGAAAAGCAAAAGAAATGGAATCTTATCCAGTTGCGGTCACGAACGCAAAAGAAGGGAATGCAATCTTACTTACAAAGACGAAAAATGCAGTTGCAAGCACATCCCAAGGAAGTCAAGAAAAGATGGTGATGGAAGATAAGCAAAAGCAAGTAGCCATGAGCAGTAGAGATCAAGAAATGTATGAAAGAGAATATAGAGAAAGATAATACAATAACAATGTAGGAAATAATAAGATTCAAAGGCTTGATAACCAAGTAGAAGGTTATGGAGGGAAAAAGCGATACTATAATCAAGGCCCAGGAGGAAATAAAACAGTCTGGGAAGAAATAAAAATGCCGCCTCTAAATACCGCAATAGACAAAATCTGGGAGGCGGTAATCTTAATGGAAGACATACTGGAACCACCAAATATGGGTCATGAACCACCACCAGGAAAAATAAGCAGATAGTTCTGTGCTTATCATCGTTTCCATGGTCACACCACAAGTAATTGTCGAAATGTGTATAAAATTATACTAAGAATGATAGATCAGGGGAAATTAAACCATTTTTTAGACCCACAACAACAAAATTTACCACCACCACCAGAAGGGAAGGCATCAAGAGTGGAAGCAGGAAAGACATATTTGATTGAAGTAGGAGCGAACACAAAGAACTTATACTGTAACTTAATAATAAACTCATTCAGAAGCATAAAAAATTCCACGATAATGTCCTAAGTCGAGTTTATGCAAGAGACAATGACGAAAAAGAGATACTCAACTTGGCAAAGGTATCACCACTGAAAGATTGGCAGAGGAAACCCATCTCCTTCAATGAAGAAGAAGTGACAGGAGGCGGAAAATTGCATGAAATCCCATTAGTTGTCAAACTGGAGATTAACCCAAAAGCAAAGACTAAAGAAGAGGAAGATAGTGATGCAGACGCACGAACAATAAACAGGATATTGATAGATCATGGCAGCTCATTTTATATATTATTTTACCAGGCAGAGATGATGACCTCATCCCTTCAACTTACAAGATTTATGGTTTCAATGGATCAACCAATAAGCAGAAAGGAGAAATAACAATGCAGATCCCCCTCAAAAGCATAACCACAGAAATAGTATTATGCGTAGTTGATGTAGAATCTCCATACAATGCCTTTATAGGAAGACCATGGTTACACATCATTCTGGGAGTGGCTTCAACTTTCCTCAAATTTACCTTACCTCAAGGCATCGGAGTAATAAGAGGAGACCCAAACGAGGCAAAAACCTGTAATGAGATTGATGTTGACAAAAGTGAATAACGCGCACATAAAAGAAGAGATTGGAAAAAAGAGATACAAGAAAGTAAGCGATGTGAAAGATTAACGGTTGATGTTGTGACTAAGGGCGGAGAAATAAATAATACTTCTGCTAAGTGCGTCAAAAAGAATGAATTTCAGATAGGAGAGCTAGTATTGAGACAAACACCGCCCTACCAGAAAAATGGAAATGGAATAATGAAGAACGCATGGGATAAACCTTACATCGTTAAGAAATTTATTGGAAATGGAATGTACAAATTAATGGAGAGGGGACAAAATTAGGAAGGAAAACTTAACTAACTTTGGAACCAAGCATATTTGAAGAAGTATGGTCCATGCGGTAATCTAAACATGACAGAAGAAATGGTCCGTGTGCGAACCTAATGAAGCACAAGGGATGAAGGAAATGAACAAGTTGAAAGGTTTTTTTGCAATAAGTAGTTATTATGTAGGAGAATAAATGAAGAAAGAAGACAACAAAGTTGTACTAATCAAGCGTACGAATGAAAATGAAAAATTCTTCTTTATATATATCAAAAATTTCATATAAGAAAAAGGCAAAAATAAGACCTTAATAGAAGGCAACAAAAGTTAAAACCTCTAACTAGGGAGGTTATACATCCAATTGTTGCGTGCACCCTAGTTCGGATAACATCAAGAGGCAATAATAATACCTAACGCGCGTCATAATTGGGGAAAACCTAGTTAGGATGACTCAGGTGAAAGCTACACCGACCCTGGAACCTGATTCATGGAGATTTGGGATGAAATGAAAGCCCATCCAGCAGAGATGCCTTATTCAAAAGACTAAGGTGAGAAGGTCTCTCCTAAAGAATATAGAAACTCGATCAGGGCGCCGGGGTACATGGTTGAGTCAAGAATTCCTAGGGCGTATGGAGCGTACCTGGCCACTCTTGGAAAGTCCTGACTATGATACACTCAGTCCTCAAGAAACCCCACTTAGGGTATGGTATCGTAATCATAAGCTATATCGGCGGAGGGATAAGGGGTCGCGAACACAACTGATTGTTGCATTACTGGATGGGAAGATCCCACCCTAACCCGGTAAGGGTAAGCTTCCTTGAAGGGGAATTCAAGGGGAATATAAGGACGGCACCCTCCATTAGGGAGCTGAATTGTGTCAAAATACATTAATATCATGGAGCTATAACTCAAAGGAGAGCATAGGCATGTCGTATTTGCGCGTCGATATATCCTGCAGAGGCAATAATACGAGAGATGATAAGGCGAACTCAATGGGTTATTGCATGAAAATGTAAAGACCGCCTGCGATTTCGTCGCACAACCACAAATAATACCTTAAGGAAAAATAAGACCTCTAATTAGGGGTCCCAATAAGACCTCATAAGAAACACAAACATACCTATACAAATGTACCTAACGTTATTTTGCAGGAAATGAGTTCAAACGATAGAACGTGCGAAATCAATGAGAAGAGTATACAACAAGAAAGTAAGAATTAACGCACATATATAAAATAAAGTAAAGGGATAAAAGTACGTAACATGCAAAAATAATAGTATAACAAATAGCAGAGGCATAAAACTGTAACACATGAGAGGTAAAGTAAGCCAATCATATCAAATGAGATGCTAAGCCAATAATATCGTTAACATGAAGATACCTGTGAACATTTACGCATAAATGCATAGTCTGATCATCTAGTGACGACTAACAGAGGCAAGAATGAGAATGCAAACATATAAAGGAATGTTACCCACCACCATATGATATACTCATGCACATGTTAGACATTATTATCAACGTATATGTTATGCATTATTATCAACGCACATGTTATATACTACTACTATTGGAAAAATGCTTTGCTTACGACTAATAACAAACTGAAGCATTAAGATAATCAATAGTAAAAGAAGAAAAAGAATATACATTCAAGTCTCAAAAGTTTGGGAACAACCAGCATACAAAAGGCGAAGCATATAATACAATGAGCGGAGGAAAACTTTATAAGAAGAGAAAAAGAAAGAAAAGCGAAGAGAGTCTTCAGAGAATGTGGTCATTTTCCACAAAATCAACTTTAATGTCTTCAGAAGAATGTTCTCCTAATTCTTTCCCAATCTCCAAGTCATTATCCTCTTCGTCAGTTTCTTTATACTCCTCATACTCTGCTTCACTATCAGAAATTTCAGAATCCTCTTCATTAGCAGGAACTTCAGCGAAATCAAAATCCGGAAGAGGAATACTATGATCAACACAGATCTTCCATGTATGCTTTTTGACTTCTGAATCACGCAGATGAAGCACATATTTAGTCAAGTTAGATACAATAACCATCAATTTCTTTTTGAGTATGCGATACTTATAATCTCTGGTGGAAAGCTTTGATCTCAACTCCTCAATCTCCTTCAGATGATTCTTCTCGGTTTTTATAAAGAAGGACAAGAGTATTAATGATGTGCAAGAGAACAATTCAAAGTATAATATAAGTGGGAAACAATTAAAATAATAATCATATGCAACCTTCTTTTTCAGAAATAATGGCTCTAACCACTTCAGCGTGATCAGATTCTAAACTAACATTTGTAACTAAACTAGTGCTAACATTATCAATTACCCTAGCAGTCCATTCAAACTCATTATCATCATTCTCAATAAGCAGACGAGAGCGAATAAAATTCTCACAAGCAACCAAGGCGTCCTTTTCTATTATAGATTGATCTCTCTCTATTTGAATATGGAGATTGATATCATGAAACTCCTTCAAAGCTTGAGTACCCTGAGAGCGTTCTTTTTCGCCTCAAGATTCTTAATTTCCTCCTTGTAATTATGTATGCGGCGTTTAAAACTATTATTCACAGATAACATGTTCCTATGTTCACGCTTAAGAAATTCATATTTCGACTTGAGTTCCTCCGTATTAAAAGTCCTGAATCTGTCATTTGAGGCGTTATTCAAGGAAGCATTAAGATGCTCTAGAAGAATTTCATCATCAACGGAATTGCCTCGTCAGTTAGGTTGTAGATATCTGCAGAGGCAAGTAATTAAAGGAGGGCGAAAATAACGCAGAGATATAAAGTGAAGAGGGGAATGAAACATATACCAATAATTTGTTCGTTCCTATCGCGGAGAGCTATCACGCGATTAGAACTAGAAAAATAATCGCCTTTGAGCTTAATATTTTCCGCTTCCAGAGCACTAATCTTTCTATGAAGATCGTTAGTGACCGCATAAGATATACGAGCACTCTACATCAACAAAGAGTAAGCAACAAAGTGAATAAAAGGCATAGAAATATAAGGAAGGATAAACGCACCCAAAGGGAACTTACCAAAGATCCAAGTGCGAATTGAAAATTTGGGCTTAACGCAGAGGCAACTCCTCATAAGGACTCGTGACACAAAGAAAGAGCATCACAAATTTTAGCAACCGCTTCGCATGTACGAGTCAATTCCACATCATTGATAGCTGAGAAAGAGTCCGAGAAGATACTCGACAACTGCCCCATATAAGATGTGGAACCGGAGTTGTCAGGAGGAATCAGAGCATCATCATCAGAGTGAGAGTCTAAAGAAGCTAGTGAGGATTCCTTCCACTTGTTAGGAGTATTCTGATAAGTGGGCTTAGAGACAGTCTTCTTACCCTTACACTTAGAAGGAGGAACACCATCCTTAGAACCCTCAGCGTCACCAGCATTTAAATACACGCATAATGAGAGATAAGAAACAGAGGAAACAATATTGTTAAAAATAAACAAAGAGTATTTCTTACTTCATTATTGTGCGCAAATTTGACGCCTGAGATGCATTTCTATTAGCCTTCTTTTTCTTCTTCGCAATCTGAAACATAAGAAGATAATAAGGGAAACGAAGAACAAAAGAAAGAAAATAAACAGAAAAATTAAGTTAAAGGTAGCGTACCACATCTTCTTTATCTGGACATTTAAACTCCCAGGGTTTGCAAGTAGCAAACTTCTCGGAAATAGGGAGAATTGACCCATCAGCATCCTTACCAGTAATGTAAGGACCCTCGAGAATAATAGGATAATCTACCCAATGAGTATCCTTTGAATGACACGCAGAGTCATTAGCTGGATTGTGAAAATTAACGTCCCGCATGATCCTCTTATCCTCTGCGATACCATCCTCTCTCACCAAATGAATTCCCTAGGGGTATTGATCATTTTTACGATAACGACATCGTAGTGGGTAAAGAAATTCTCCACTGTGTATTCTTCCTTCTTGAAAGGTTTCTTCCACTTGGGATAGAAAGATTCCAATCCAGCCGCACAGCTAGAGTATTCAACCATTATCCTAATACAATCGCCGTTCAATTGGAACACTCTGCGCAAAAATCTCGTATCATACAGAAGCTCGTAAAAAATAGGAATTTGAGGGTCATAAAGAAGAATGGGAAGACTAGTAGAAAGTTGGCCGAGCAAAATAACGATTTTCTGATTACCCCATTGGTCAAAAGAAAACCATTTAGGATCGAGCACAGAAGTGGGTTCTGATCTAGGAGGGAATGATAATGAAAAACCTTTACACCCAAATTCGTCTTTTAATTTAGCGAATTATTTAACATTCTTCCAACCGGGTTTAAGACCCATTATTATAATGGGAATAGAAGATGAAGATTTAGTCAAGAAGATGATCAATCAAAAAGATGATGAGGAAAAAACAGAGTTCGAAAGTAAGAAAAAGAAAGAAGAAAGTAAAAGGAGAATATGAAATTGAAATTAAGGAAGAACAATCAAGGATTAGAGAGAAGTAGATGAACAACAGCAGAAGATGGAAGTTGCAGAGAAAGATAAATTTGAAGAAAGAAAATAAAATGAGAGAAGGAAAGCGTATTGAAGTAAATAAAGGATCATATTTCCTTTTCCCAAGATATCCTTCCTTACATTAATGACAAGATAGACACGAAGAGGCGGTTTTGCTGATTCTCCAAGGGACGTGTCTGATGGTGAATGGTGAAGTCAACACGTGTGGACTACCATCCCGAGATCCCGGAAATTTTTTAACTAAAAGGAATGTGAAAAGATGAGTTGGTGCGGCAAAATAATGAACCAGGGTTTCTCGTACCGCTCTCTCCCTTTTGAATGAAAGATACGAGAAGAGGCAAAATGTGGGTGCAAAATACCGCATACCCATTAGATATGCAAAATGATGCCTATAAGTAGTAAGCGAACATGAACGCGTACAACACATCCAGGATGACGAACCAGATGACGTCACCTAATCACGATAATAGTGTGAAGAATCGTGCGGCAATGAAGAAACCATGCGGCTATAATAAAGCTCAAGCGACATTGACGCTAGCCGGATCCAAAATTAGGGGCTTTATTAGCTGTTTTCCACTATGTAAACTACTATAAAAGGAGCTCAATGCCTTTGTAGAAGAGAGAGATCTTTTTGGTGATCTGAGATAAGATATGTAGGAGAGAGAGAGTTATTTTTTCTCCAATTTAGGGTTTTCCCCTATCATCTTTGTATTTGTTCTAAGTTTTAATAAAATATTTTGAGTATTTCATCATGGTTTCTTAGACTACTTTATAAATTATCATTAGGGTGTGGTTGTATGATTTCTTGCAACTACAAAATTACTAAATTGCATCTATATGCTGAAGAATATGTTTTTTCCTGAATTAGGGATGCAGGAGGAAGAAAAGTTCACAACACAGATGGAAAACTTGTTATCAGATGGATCTCATGGTCACTTTCGATACAAATTAAAGTGGATGATGAGTATAACATCTTTTTAAGGAGGCCTTTAAAGAGTAGGTTATCTGTTTTAAGCAGTGTCTTCTTCTTAGAATTATAGTATCGTCCAGCATTGTCAGGAGATCTAAGCTCCCCTATTTGAGGCATGTGTAGAAGAATACTGCAGATAATATAGGAGGAAATTCACATCAGGTTTACCGATGATACTTCTGATAGAACTCAGTTCTGTCACGGTTTAGTTTCGTCACAACAACACTACAAGTTGGCGGTATTAAGGGTCTAGTAATTTTTATGTTTCAGTATTTTATATTTCAGTCTTTTATTTAAGGTAGAATTCATTAGAAGGTTTTTCTCGAAAAAGTTTTTTAACCCACCAGGGAGTTCAATAACTTCAGAAGTAAGTTTAGGGGTTATATTAGGAATCAGTCTTTCTCTTGAGTCTATATATACAGATGTCAAGTCTTGTATTGGCATCGATTATTCAATAGACTTTTGTTTATTACCTTGTTTCCCTTGTCTGCAAAAGCAATCGTTCTTGCTGGCCGTGATAAGAACTCAGTTCTTATCATTGGTATTAGAGCGGTTTCGCTCCTTGTATGATCCTAACCCGATCACAAAAGAAAAAAATATTCATGGAGCAGTTAACAACTCAAGTTACTTCAATGGGTACATCAAGCCACAGATTGACGGAACAATTGGAAAGGTTGCTGGAGAAGGACTTGGCATCAAACAATGAAGCTAGTAAAACGCCCAGGAATGATGAGAAGGTGATTTTTTCACGATTTGATGGTATGGATCCTGAAGGATGGATGTATCTCTCTGAATTGTACTTTCAATTTTATGGAATACCGGCTGCAAAACAGGTGCAATTGGAAGGTATTAATCTTGATGGGACGGCATTACAATGGTACAAGTGGATGGAAAAAATATCACCTAACCCTAACTGGGTAGGATTCTATGCATCTTTTTTGAAAATATTTGGACGCACCAAATATGATGACCCAGTTACAGCTTTATCCAATATCAGTCAAGCTAATTTTAGTTCCATTATAGACTATCAAGAGATATTTGAACGACTGTCAAACCAGGGAAGTGATCTTCTAGAGAACTTTTTGATTAGTTATTATGTGGGTGGATTGAAACCTGAGGTAAGATTATAAGTACAAGCATTAAGTCCGGGGTCCTTAGTTGATACTATCGGCCTAGCTCGTTTGCAAGACGAAAAATTTAACCTAAGACGACAAACTTCCAGACCTGTAGTTTGACCTAATCCTGCAACCACAACACCAACAACCAAAAATAATCTTGTCCCTCCAATTAAACGTCTTACCACAGAAGAGGAAGAAGAGAGACGAAAGAAATAGTTATGCTATAACTGCGATGAAAGATGGTTTCAAGGTCATCGATGTAAGTCAAAGACGTTATTCCTAATTTAAGGTGAAGAGGACGTCGGTGAAGAAGATGAGAGTAATACATGGGATGCCGAAGAAAAACTCACACCAGAAATATCCATGCATGCCTTAGCTGGATCATTGACGCCGCAAACCATGCGAATTGTGGGTCAAGTTAAGAAAGCAAGGGTCACAATTCTTGTGGATTCATGAAGTACTCATAATTTTCTCGATCCTGCTATACCAAAGAAGTTGGGCATTGAGATGGTTAAGGATGAAGGTTTTGAAGTTATGATTGCTAACGGATCTCGGATTCCATGTTTGGGGCAGTGCCAAAACGTAGAATTTCTTCTTCAAAATACTCTTTTTATGAGTGACTTCCATGTGTTGGCGTTAGGTGGGTGTGACATGGTCTTAGGAGAGCAATGGCTCCAAACTTTAGGACCAATTCGGTGGGATTTTAAAAATTTAACGATGGAGTTTGAAGTAGGAGATAAAAATATCCGACTGTTAGGACGTCAAATTAAGGAAAACCAACTAGCTTCAATGCACACAATGGAGAAGTTAATCAAACAAGGGGCTCCAACTTTAATTTGTTGTGTTCAAATTTGGATACGAGTCAGACAATGTCCAAGTTACCAAAGGAGATTACACAATTAATTACTCGTTACACTCCCGTATTTGCAACACCCACCAAGTTTCCACCGATGCGAACTCATGACCATAAGATACCGTTGTTATCAGAAGTTTGCACCGGTAAATGTCTGACCATACCGTTATGTGAACTGTCAAAAAACGGAAATCGAACGACTAGTCCAGGAGCTTTTGGATGCAGGTTTAATTAGACCAAGAAGAAGTCCCTTCTCATCACCAGTATTTTTGGTCAAGAAGAAGGATGGAACGTGGCGGATGTGCATCGACTAACGATCCCTCAACCAAGTAACCTTTAAAGATAAGTTTCCTATATCTATCATTGATGAGTTGCATGGGTCTAGATATTTTTCAAAGTTAGATCTACGTTCCGGTTATCACCAAATTAGGATGTATGATGAAGACATATTCAAAACCGCCTTTCGCACTCATGACGGGCATTATGAATTTTTGGTTATGCCGTTCGGCTTAACTAATGCACCGTCAACATTTCAACACCTAATGAATGAGATATTTCGACCCCATTTACGAAAGTTTATTTTGGTGTTTTTCGATGATATTTTGATTTACAGTCGAACATACGAGGATCATTTGAAACATCTAGAAACTGCATTCCATATTTTGTTAAAGAATCAACTTGTGTAAATGTTCATTCGGAAATGAGAACAATGAATATCTGGGGCATATCATCACATCTAAAGGTGTTGCGGCAGATCCCTCAAAAATTGAGAGTATGTTGAATTGGACGATGCCAAAAACATTGAAGGGTCTTCGTGGATTTTTGGGGCTGACTGGGTATTACCGAAAATTTGTCAAGAACTACGGAAGTATATCATATCTCCTTACCCAGATGTTAAATAAAAACAATTTCGTTTGGTCAGAGGAAGCTGTCAATGCATTCGAGGCCATAAAGAAAGCTATGACGACAACACCAGTGTTAGCACTTCCTAATTTCGATCAGAATTTTGTTATCGAGACAGATGCCAGTGGACATGGAATTGGGGAAGTATTGATGCAAAATCAAAAACCAATTGCGTACACAAGAAAAGTCCTTGCACCCCGACATCTTGGCTTATCAACATATGAAAAGGAGATGCTCGCAGTGGTACATGCCGTAACTAAATGGAGACCATATTTACTTGGTAGACATTTTACTATTTATACGGATCAACAAAGTCTAAAATATTTTTTAGAAGTTAAAGCGACTACTCCATTACAACAAAATGGGTTGGCAAAATTGTTTGGCTACGATTATGAAATTAAGTATAAAAGGGGAGTACCAAATAGTGAGGCTGATGCTTTATCTAAGATGCATAATAATTCGGAGAATTTTGCTATTACGTATGTACGTTTTACTTGGATGGAAGATCTAAAAAAGGAATTAAGAACTGATCCGTGGTTGCAGAAACGAGTGACAAAGATACAACAGTCCAACTTCTTTGCCAAGAACTATTCAGTGGAAGATGGGCTTCTTAAATATCACCAACAATGGGTATTAAATCCCAATTATTGTTGGAAAGATCTACTGTTGCAAGAATTTCATTCATTGCCGGCAACAGGATATTCAGGTTATTTAAAAACAATGAAAAGGCTTTCAAAATTATTCTATTGGCAGGGAATGCGACAAGATATTAGAAATTATATAGCACACTGTGAAGTGTGTCAAAAAAATAAATATGAGACGTTGTCGCCGGTCGGACTAATGCAACCGTTGCCTATCCCGGATACTATATGGGTAGATATATCAATGGATTTTGTAGATGGATTACCCAAATCACTCGGGAATACGGTAATTTTTTTAGTGGTGGATAGATTTACCAAGTATGCCCATTTCATGGCACTAAAACATCCGTACACCGCAACGTCAGTGGCAAAGGTTTTCTTAGAATATGTAGTGAAATTGCATGGATTTCCACAATCCATTGTGTCGGACAGAGATGTTGTATTCACTAGTAAATTTTGGCTGGAATTATTTCGACTTCAAGGAATTGAATTAAGAATGAGCTTTTCTTATCACCCTCAAACGGACGGCCAAACAAAGGTGGTGAACCGGTGCTTAGAATCCTACTTGCGTTGTTTTGCTGGAGAGAAACCTAAGAGTTGGTCGTCATGGCTACATTGGGCATAATATTGGTATAACACGACTTACCATACATCTGCTCAGATGACCCAATTTGAGGCATTATATGGAATACATCCTCCAGTTATGCACCATTACACCCCTAGAGAAGCAAGAAGTACACCGGTTGCATAGACATTACTGCGAAGAGATCAAATTCTATTGTCACTAAAGGAGAACCTAAGCGCCGCATAACATAAAATGAAGCAAAGAGCTGATGCTAGGCGTGTAGAACGAGAATTTCAGGTAGGAGATTTTGTATACTTGAAGTTGCAGCCATATCGTCAACAGTCAACAGTAAGGAGAAGTAATCAAAAGCTTGCAGCAAAGTATTACGGTCCATTTAAGGTATTGCAAAGAATTGGCAAGGTTTCCTATGAGTTGGAGTTACCTAATGAGTCCCGAATCCATCTAGTGTTTCACGTTTCTTATCTTAAGCAAGCTTTATTACCTAATTCCAAGGTTTATAGCGACTTACCTGAACCAACATAAGATGACGACGAAGAGATGATTGTGTCATCACTGTGCCTTGAGGACAAGGCAGTTTCTAAGGGGGTGGAATGATAGAACTCAGTTCTGTCACGATTTAGTTTCGTCACGGCAACACTACAAGTTGGCGGTATTAAGGGTCTAGTTATTTTTATGTTTCAGTATTTTATATTTTAGTATTTTATTTAAGGTAGAATTCCTTGGAAGGTTTTTCTCGAAAGAGTTTTTTAATCCACCAGGGAGTTCGATAACTTCAGGAGTAAGTTTAGGGGTTATATTAGGAATCAGTCTTTCTCTTGAGTCTATATATAGAGTCTGTCAAGTCTTGTATTGGCATAGATTATTCAATAAACTTTTGTTTATTACCTTGTTTCCCTTGTCTGCAAAAGCAATCGTTCCTGCTGGCCGTGATAAGAACTCAGTTCTTATCAACTTCACATTATGCAAATATGATAAAAGTTAAAACAGTACCTCTACTATGTCGTGGTTGTACATACACATCTGATTTACTTCTCCTATCTTGGGATTTAATAACAACTTCTTGGAAGTAGTGAGACTACATATCATAGGCTTCATACCTGCACGTCTGTCTTCAACTTCGTACTTCAGTTGTGCAGCACAACCGTACCGCCAAAGTCTTTAGCTCCCATAAGGTCGCAACTGCATATTTTACAATGAGTTATATAACTGGGAGAGTTGAGCTGCATAGCTATTGTTGCATTTGTGTAAATAAAGCGCAAGTGATTGGAGCATACTCCCCCATGCCGAACTTTTCCTGCCATGTGTGGTTTGCAAAACTTTGAGCTGTCGCGGAATGAGCTCTTTCAAGATGTAAGCTTTGACTTTGGAGGCGCGAAGCTTTGTCCTGCTTCGTGAAAACTATATCCAGCAAACGTAAATCAATATAAAAATATTTTATGCGGTGAAGTTTTAAATTGCGGATAAGGAAAGGGCGACAACCTTGTTCAAAACCTAGTAAAACCTTGCCTCCCCATTATCTCCTCACAAAAATATGTCAACTGACTGCATGCTTCTTTGTAAGAACCTTGAATCCGCTTTCTGGCAATCTAACACTTCATGACAGCAATAGTTCACCTCAACACCAAAATGTAGTTTTGTAACAGTAACAGTATCTTTCGGCTTGTTGCTCGCAGTATCTCCTTTATAATATCTGCCATCCAGTTTGTCGTAGCTTCATGTCCACTTGTGCTAACATAGACCCATCACATGTATGCCATATATTCACTTATAGATGCAATAAAATTTCATAGAATTAATTTTGTTAGTCAGCGTATATAATTTTGAAGAGGTTACATAAAAAAAGCTTCCACTACAGGAAAAATATACATCTACAACTGGGGTTTTACAACTCTTTGCTAAATATCGTAGAAAGTCTTATGTTTTACAACTGGTTTCAAGGGAAGAGTTGTCGTATATCATCATTTCCAACCCTTAGGACCAAAGGGTTGCGCTAAGAAAACAAACGACAACTCCTTAAGAAAAAGAGTTGTGACGACATTTAGTTATAAGAACTTTGTTTTATAAGTGTAGTGACTTAGCCTATCACAACTCTCACAAGTGTTGTTGAAGAACACAAAAATATGATAACGGAAAATATGTTAAAGGGGAGATTCGACCATGAACCTACTGAATGGAAGTGTAGCTCATCAACCATCCTTTCAGTTCACAAGTTGTGGTATTTTTCATTTTTTTAAATAGAAACTTATAACAACACTTATAAGTGTTGTTGAAGTCAAAATATATAATGTTGGAAAAAATGAGAGAAACCTATAACAACACTTATAAGTGTTGTTGAAGTAAAAATATATAATGTTGGAAAAAATGAGGTTTGGGGGGATTCGATCCTGAGCCTCGGGCATGGAAATCTACACCGCTAACCATCCTACACTATCACAGGTTCCGTCAAGTTTGTGGTTCTTTAATACACTAACTTTATGACAACCCTTCATAAGTGTTGTAAAAAAATGTAATGCTCAAAAAATAATGCTCAGGTGACTGAGCCGCAAACAGTGTGAAGCCTTCTCTGAAAATTAGTTATTTCCGATAAGGGTAGTCTGGTCATTTTCACAGTCTCCATCATTTTTATTGCACTTATTTCCATCAAGGGTAATATGGTCATTTTCACATTCTGGAATATTTACTTTACCTATTTCCGATAAAGGTAGTCTTGTCATTTTTCACAGTCTCCATAATATTTATTGCACTTATTTCAATTAAGGGTAATATGGTCATTTTCACATTTTGTAATATTTACTTTACCTATTTCCAATGAGGGTAGTCTGGTCATTTTTGCAGTCTCCATAATATTTATTGCACTTATTTCCATCAAGGGTAATATAGTCATTTTCAAAGTGTAATATTTATATTACTTATTTCCGATAAGGGTAGTCTGGTCATTATTAAAGTTTCGATAGCATTTTTTGCACTTATTTTCACTAAGGGTAATATGGTCATTTTCATAGTCTGTAATATTTTCTTTACTTATTTCTGATAAGGATAGTCTGGTCATTTTCACAGTTTCCATAATATTATTGCACATATTTCCATTAAGGGTAATATCGTTATTTTTACATTCTGTAATATTTACTTTACCTATTTCCGATAAGGGTAGTCTGGTCATTTTTCACAGTCTCCATAATATTTATATATATTGCACTTATTTTCATTAAGGGTAATATGGTCATTTTCACATTTGTATAATATTTACTTACCTATTTCTAATAATGTTAGTCTGGTCATTTTCACAGTCTCCATAATATTTATTGCACCAGATCTGATAAATTTCATCTTCGGTTCACCCGAATGAGAAACTAAGGTCGAACTCTAGTAATCTTTGAACCTATGATGTTCAAATCTGATAAATTGCATCTTCAGTTCATCCGAATGAGAAACCAAGGTCGAACTCTAGTAATCTTCTAACATGTGATGTTCAAATCTCATAAATTTCATCTTCAGTTCATCCGAATGAGAAGCCCAGGTCGAACTCTAGTAATCTATGAACCTGTGATGTTCAAATCTGACAAATTTCATTTTCAGTTCATCCGAATGTGAAACTCAGGTCCAACTCTAGTAATCTTTGAATCGGTGATTTTCAAATCTGAGAAATTTCATTTTCAGTTCATCCGAATGACAAACTCAGGTCCAACTCTAGTAATCTTTGAACCCGGGATGTTCAAATCTGATAAATTTCATCTTCAATTCACCCGAATGAGAAACTCAGATCGAAATCTAGTAATTTTTGAACCTCTGATGTTCAAATATGATAAATTTCATTTTCAGTTCATCCAAATGAGAAACTCAGGCCCAACTCTAGTAATCTTTGAACATGTGATGTTCAAATCTAATAAATTTCATCTTCAGTTCATCCGAATGAGAAACCCAGGTCAACCTCTAGTAATCTTTGAACCTGTGATGTTCAAATTTGATAAATTTCATTTTCAATTCATCCAAATGAGAAACTCAGGTCCAACTCTAGTAATCTTTTGAACATGTTATGTTCAAATCTGATAAATTTCATCTTCAATTCATCTGAATGAGAAACCAAGGTCGAATTCTAGTAACCTTCGAACCTGTGATGTTCAAATATGACAAATTTCATTTTCAGTTTATCCGAATGAGAAACTCAGGTCCAACTCTAGTAATCTTTGATCCCATGATGTTCAAATCTGATAAATTGCATCTTCAGTTCATCCGAATGAGAAATTCAAGTCGAACTCTAGTAATCTTTAAACCTGTGATGTTCAAATATGATAAATTTCATCTTCAGTTCACCCGAATGAGAAACTCATGTCCAACTCTAGTAATCTTTGAACCTGTGATATTCAAATATGATAAATTTCATATTCAGTTCATCCGAATGAGAAACTCAGGTCCAACTCTAGTAATCTTTGAACCTAGGATGTTCAAATACGATATGCGTACAATATGAAAAAATGGATGGATTCGTCGTTCTTACCATGTTTCTGACTTAGATTAGTCTACTCACGACCAAGTTTAGATTACCAAAAATGGTGGAATGAAAGCTGGTAGTAAAGTGATTGAGTACAGAGTCTGAAATCCTTTTTGATTAAAGCTTGTTGCTGCTGTACTTAGTGGTGTTGACAATATTTGGATTGTAAGTATTATTTGTGTATAATGTTTGGGATTTCACTTTTTTTTGTCTTTGTCATTGTTTTAACATAATGGTGGTTGATTTACAATTTCAGGTACCTCCTGAGTTAGACCTAGAGGTGGTGGTAGTGGAGGAGGAGGAGGTAGATGGGGTGCTGGTGGTGGTAGTAGTGGTGCTGGTGGGAGAAGGAATCATGAGCCAAAACCATTTGATGTTGCTGATAAATTTGCTGAATTAGGTTTTACTGAAATCGAAGGAGGAGAGGAGGGTAACTAGAAAGTTGTCTTGCCAGGTGAAAATTGCTAAGTTCTTTGTTTGAGTTTCTGTTAGTGATGTAGATACACTGAACAAAATCTGGAGGAAATTTGAACGAAGATTTGAGTGTTGCTGGGAAACCAAGGAATTTGGTGGATCCAGAAGAGTTGAAGTAAAAAAGAGGGAATTTCTTAGATGCTCTATATATGAAAATGCAGCTTACATGAGTAATAGAGTTGTAGCATTAACTAGTCTTGGACAATTTATGGAGGTCGTAAGAGAGTGTGAAGAAGCGGTTCGATTGGATCCTCCTGGATATTGTAGAGCGCATCAGAGATTGGCTTCTTTGCATCTTAAGTGAGTATCCAGAACTAGAATTATTATTGTGGATAATGTGCTTATTTTTGTATACATTATGTTTGTGAGTTTTTCTTGTTGCAATTTTAGGTTGTTTAGATCTGATTTACCTAAGATAGTTCTTATTTTTCTGTTTATTTTTATGTAAGATTTAGATAAATTTTGCTTTTTCTATGTTGATAGTGGTTGCTGTGTTTACATCCTGATACTAGTTTAGGAAAGATTCATGGGTCCTTGTTAGTCAAAAAAAAAATAAAAGAAAATAATTCATGGGTCCTTTGTTTTTTCATCTCTGAGCTTTCGAGGTTTTCCGATGAACATGATCCATTGAATGTCTGTTTTGCCTTATGGTTGCTTCATTAGTTTAGATTCTTGAGTAACTTTTGTAGCCCACTGAGCAAGATTCAACTTTCTTTGTTATCTTCATTTGTTCCTACTTGTAAAGGGCCATCTATCTAATTCATTAGTTCCTATTTATTATCTTGTTTTGGTGACTTTGATGCCTTAGGAATAAAGATGTTCAGAGATCAAGTTCATGATTTTGAAGTACATTTCATATTGATCTTCTTACATGTTAGGTCATGTTGAGATTGCCAGGAAGTACATTTCTTTTCAAGGGAAACATCCTGATCCAACCGAGATGCAAAAGTTGCAAGCAGTAGAGAGGCATCTAAATAGATGTACTGACTCGCGAAGAATTGGTGATTGGAAGAACGTACTGAGGGAATGTGATGCTGCCATTGCTGCTGGAGCAGAATCTTCTCCTCAGGTAAAAATCGTATTGTGGACTTAATGTCCTGTCATAATCCTGCTCGTTGATTTGATTTATATTATGGATAAAATCAGATGGTCGAAAATGGTTAGAATGGAATTTTACATCTCCTTGCCTGCAGAGCTGAAGCCCTTCTGAAGGTCCATCAACTAGATGATGCAGATTCCTGCCTAGGAAAAATACCCAAATTCGAACCATCACCAGCTTCCTTCACGCAGACCAAGTTCTTCGGGATGCTATCAGATGCTTACATCTTCTTTGTTCGTGCACAAGTTGAGATGGCACTGGGTAGGTGAGATAATATACTACAGTTTTGCTTTTTGTTTTATGAACCCAGTAGTAGTTGAGTCTTGTTTGAGTTATTACTAATGTGACTTTGGAAGATTAGAGGTAAATTCTAAAAAAAAAGGAGTTAATGTACACCTGAGATGCTGAGTTAATGGATGAAATACTGTCATAGTACCGTAAAACTAGTTTATTTTGTGTCCCACCTGCATCATCATTTACACAATAATGAATTTATTAATGCTCTAATTAGTTTTTGTCAATCCTGAGATGCATCACAATTATTAAGAAATGTGGTCGAACTAGTTTATTTTGTGTCCCACCTGCATCATTAAATTCTAAGAAATGAGATGCATCGCAATTATTAAGAAATGCTCTAAGAAACACCTTTCTGAACAATTATTAAGAAATGAGATGCATCACAATTATTAAGAAATGCTCTAACTAGTTTATTTTGTGTCCCACCTGCATCAGTAAATTCTAAAATATGAGATCATAAAGGAGTCGTCTTGATGCTCTTTCTTTGTAGTGTATATCTGTCTGTTTCATACTTGCATAAGTTTGAAAGTAGTTTCAGATTTGATAGTTGATACCGTACATATTTCCAGAATTCAAATTTCTCCAGTACTTGGATTTTCTGTCTGTATTCAAACATGGGTGTACGAAATATATTCTAAGGGTCTTGAATTGAATATTTTTCTTAGGTTTGAGAATGCAGCTTCGGCTGCTGAGAAGGAAGGGATCATCGATCATTGAAATGCTGAAGTTGCAGTGATGCTTAACAATGTGAGGCTATTGGCAAGAGATAGCGCCCATGTGAATAATATCTTCAATTCTGGCAAGTATGCTGAAGCCTGTTCAGCTTATGGAGAAGCTCTTAAGTCGAACACTTCCAACTCTATTCTCCATTGTAATAGAGCAGTTTGTTGGTCTAAACTTAGAAACTGGGATAGATCCGTGGAAGACTGTAACCAGGTTCTCAAGATCCAGCCTAAGTATACAAAGGCCCTTCGTCGGCGAGCTGCGTCCTACGGCAAGGTGAAATGGGATTTCAGTATTCTAATTTCAAATTTTAGGCTTCTTATAATTTCTAGCTGATCAATTGCATATGGTGGAGCACCGATGCATCAACAGGTTTTTGCTCTCCCGCATACTTCTTTTGTTTGTATTCACTGGCTATGTTAGTTGGTATAATTCTTTGAGTAGATTTTGGCAGTGCAGTTGATATCTTTCAGCATTTTAAAATATCGTATATCACATCATTTGTAGTTGTATTATGTTCTTCCTTCGCACACATACATGAGTTCTATGTTTTATTTTTTTGTAGGTGCATATGGGCTTAAGTAGTGAATGTCTTTTTTATTGATTGTTCCATGGATTGAGTCTAACAATCCATAATTGTAGCCTATGGTATTGTCATCTGCTAAGCATGAACTTGGACAAGTATACAATATTATTATTTCTTAAAGGCCATATTTTATTATTTTCTCTTTCAGGGTTGTACTAGAATTGGTGAAATTTTCCAATTGTTTCATTCTTGATCTCATTTTGTTAACTTGTCTGGTGCAGTCTCATATTGATCAATGGATTAATTTTTTCTGCCATGGAGGATGATGCTAATATCTTGCGCTGGTTTATCCCAAGAATTGGGTTTGCTCCATACGTCTCAAAAAAGGTAACTCTTCTAAATAGCATTGTGTAATATTGTTTTATTTCCTTATGCAAAAGGATTTTTTTTTTGTCTTAAAATTTTAAACATTTACGGGTCTTAGTAAAAACTGAAGTGTTAATGTTATATTACATGTTCATGACCAGTATTAGTGATGTATGGATGTAAGCCACAGCAGAATTGATTCTTTACTTGTTCACATCTGTTACTGGAGGCACTGGAATGGTTATCCTTTAATGATTAAGGTGTAGATTAAAGTGTATATTCGTATTCAAGACTTGTTGTTTAACTTATATTTGTTCTTGCAGGTTTCCTTCAGGACAAAGGTATTCCACCCTAATATTAACAACAATGGGAGCATCTGTCTTGACATCTTGATGAGGAAGACAGGATGTTGGACATGGATTTTGAGCCACACAGATTCGGAAAATCGTTAATGAGATACCTCCTCGCCTCCAGACGCTGATGTAAATTGCAACTTGGCTGAAGGGAGTGCGTAAAATTGCTTCCGATTTACTAGGTAATCCTGTTCAGGTTAACATTGGGAATACTGACGAGCTTGCTGCAAACAAGCTTCAAAAATGGTTCTTCAGCAGGGTTTCATTTGTGTTATGTCCATTATATGCTTTGGTCATGTAAAAAAATCTAACATTTTCTTTTATTTTGTTGCGCAACACACTTTCATACAAGGTGATTTGAAGTTATCTAGGTAATGCAATTGGAGTGGCAGGTTAACTTGAATGAATATAAATGTGTTACATTGGTAGCTTAATGTGAATGTGAAATACTTTTGGCAATTCGATTTCAGTTATAAATTATTTTTTTTCAAAATAGTTTTATTCACACAACTTCTAATAAGAGTTGTGTTCCATATTTCAACTACACAAACCAATGGTTGTGAAAGAATGTCTTTATGACATAACTATGTATTGTCCAACATAGTTCTACAACTATAACAAGTGTCGTGCAAATCTTATTCATAATAGTAATGAATGTTGTGTTACATATTTCTACAATACACATCCTAGGTTGTCTAAGATAGTCCTTCAACTTATACAAGTGTTGTGTTACATATTTCTATGATACATATCCTAGGTTGTCTAAGATAGACCTTCAACTTATACAAGTGTTGTGTTACATATTTTTACGATACGCATCCTTTGTTGTGTAAAATAGTCCTACAACACAAGCAAGAGTTGTGTTAGGCTTTCAAAAAAAATCGAAAGAGAATCACAACTTTGGCAAAATATTGTCGAACCATGAATCACAACACCATTTACAACTCTTAGTCAAGTATTGTAGAAAAGCTTGGACTTTCTATAATACCCCCTTCCACAATGTATGAAAAGGAGTTGTCGTAGGGGTACTACAACTCTTATCGAGTGTTGTCAATAATGATTTTTCCTGTAGTGTTCATAGATGTGTTTGATAAATCATATGCAACATTCAAAACATCTTGTTAAATTTATCTTATCATTTGAAGAATATTCCGATACTTGAAAAGTCCAACACGTACAACAGTAAATTAATTCAGAATTTATTGTAGTTTAAATCAGTAAGAAAAATAACTGGTTATAGTATCTACATTGAATCATTGATACCATAATATTGATGAGTCAAGTGATTTCACTCAGATCTAGATGACTCAGATCCAGATGACTCAGATGAGTCAGGAATAAACAAACATGGTGTTCATCTCTAAACTTATAAAAACACAAAAAAAAAACTAAGCTAAAATCACAATTAAGTTCAAATTTTGAATCATGTGCGAAATTTTAGGCAATGAGGCGGATTTTTGACCACATTAATTACAAATATTGGGTTGTGGCCGACTTTAGGCTAGGGGAAAAATCCCATAGGTACATTTTGAGATGTGATGGAGATTTAGGCGAATGCAGTCTGTAGACTTTTGCCCCTTTGTTGAAAAACTGGCTTATGGTCTTCAGAAGAAACCGTTGCCCTTTTGTTGTGTGGCAAGGTTAATCAAGCCACCGATGGTTCTGTCTCACTCCTACTCGCCCACGACAAATAAATTATGTCAGTGCCATGTAATTGCTCTAAGAAAACAAGTAGGCTGTAACATTTCCATACTGGCTGAACTTTTCAAAGGCTTTTTTTTTTTAGATTCTTTTGGTATAACCACTAATGAGATAAGCTGTTTTGGTCAGTGATACCGCTACTATTTGGAACTATTTCTGGGATAGTTTCGGCATGAAATGGACGTTTTCAGAAGGTGTTAACTCAACTATTTGGGAATGGCGGAATAAGAAAGGCAAGAAAATGGTTAAGAAGATTTGGGGCATGCTACCCTTTGGGATTTGGTGGACCGTATGGAATGAAAGGAATAACATGTTATATTCTACAGTAAAACATCTATAAAATAATAGGCTTGGGACAACCCAAATCCTATTATTTTAAAGATATATTACTTAATCGATAAAATAATAATTTATTATTTTAATATATATATAATAATAATATATTAATTTAAGATAATTCAATCTATTGATTACAGAATTTAAAGAATAACTCTTAATTCAAATTTTTTTTTTATTGGAAAAAACAAAAAATTCCATATTAAAAAATTAAAAATAAAGTATCTTAAGATAAATACCGAAATAAATTTAAAAGTGGAAAACATAGAAAAAGATAAAAAGAACATCAACGGAAATATTTTTAGAACGGCATGCATTTGTTTTTTGAAGTAATAAATCTTATTAATTTCATGAAAAAAGATTTTTGTACAGAAATTTTCTTTGATTTGAACTTCAAAGAAAAAACAAACCAACATTGAATCATATTTTGAGAAAATTTCATGTGTATTAGAATAATCTTTTATTTTCTAATGAAATTATTATTTTATATAACATTTGGGACCTATTAATGTTTAAGGGAAACTTTTGAAATATATTATATTATAATTTTATCGAATTTATTATTTTAGCTCTAAAGGCCCGAGTCGGGAGTGGAAAATTTTATTATTTTAACGAGACTATTATATTATCGAGTATTATTTTAAAAACGTTTTGCTGTGATAAGAAGAGGCATGTTAAACAGTTGATTCTGTCTATTAAATGTACGCTGTTTAATTGGGTTTTGCCTACAAAGTTATTTGACGGCTATTCACTTTCTACACTTATATGTAACTGGAATGCTGTCATTTGTATGAGCTAGCCTTGTTAGCTCACTTTGCTTCTGTTTCTCACTGTTTTAGTCTTTTAGTGAGACTCAATTTTAATTCAATTTTGCCCTTTTCCCTCAAAAATAAAATAAAATTGGTCAGTGATCTCGACTTAATGAGTTTTTATATCTAATTTAAGTAATGAAATAAGGCATCTTTGTAGCGAATCTCGCAATATTAATTAGGCCAGCATGTGGTAGTGATACTAGTTAGTGGCAGGTCCACCTACTAAAGCCCAGTAACTAGAGGTCCATAGTAAAAAGAAAACATAAAAAATGACCCAATTTTTTATCACTTGGTCCTATACACGTGCGAATCTAGGAAGATATTTTCGGTAAATGTCAAGATTACCCTTCATACATAATAGTGATAAGACTAAATCATTCACAGACATTTCATTTTTATTTTCATCTTCTCTTTCCACGACTGGAGCTCTGCGTTGAAGATCGAAGAAACTCCATTTGAAAGCATCACCGACAAGTTTTATTGAATGAATCATCTATAAAATCCAACAAATAAGATAAGTTATTGGTTATAGCGGTCGTTTCTGTTTGTTTTTATGAATCTTGTTTGTATTTATTCAGTTATTGGTTAGATTATTAAGTTTTTAGCTTATTTTAGCTTTCGATTGGATTGTTTTTCTGATTTCTTTTCAAAATCAGGTTTGTTTGCACTTTCAGATCGTATTATCCAGCATTACATATATGACATACTCATTTTGCACTTTCAGATCGTATTATCCAGCAGTACATATATGAAATATTCATTTTTTCTGCTATAGTTTTTGAATCATGTTTAAGATTTCAATTTTGGATCATGGAGATCGGTCGTTTCTGTTTATTTTTATGAATCTTGTTCGTATTTATTCAGTTATTGGTTAGATTATTAAGTTTTTAGCTTATTTTAGCGCTCGATTAGATAGTTTTTCTGTTTTCTTTTCAAAATTAGGTTTGTTTGCACTTTCAGATCGTATTATCCAGCAGTACATATATGACATACTCATTTTGCACTTTCAGATCGTATTATCCATCAGTACATATATGAAATACTCATAGAAACTGCTCTTAGATTCTGTTTCTTTCATAGTTTTCTCACGTTTTTTAGTTTGATCTATCAATACGTATATGAAATACCGTATTTATGTGCTTCGATTCTGTTGTTTCTCCTAGATTCTTAATTATTCCTATCATGCAGTTGATTTGTTGGTCATGAATCTGCAGTACATATATGGCATACTCATAGAAACTACTCTTAGATTCTGTTTCTTTCATAGTATTCTCACTTATTTTAGTTTGATCCATCAGTACGCATGTGAAATACTGTGTTTTAATACTGTTACATCTTTGTCACATTTGCAGGTTCAAAACATGTTTTGTGGGGTCCAACCGGATTTTATTGGTTTATGAATCCGCAGTACGTATATGTCGTACTGATAAAAACTTCTTTTGATTCTGTTTTATGCATAGTTTTTGCCACTTTATTCTAGTTTTGTTGTTGTGTTTGAATATTGTTATATTCTGGTCACATTTACATGTTCAATATGTCCAACGAATACATACTCTATATGTAAGCAGTGCAGAAGATATATACTCAGATTTGTAAGCAGTGTAGCAGATATGTACTCGTAAGCAGTGTAGCAGATATGTACTCGAATTTATAATCAGTGTAATAGATATGTACTCGATATAATGAACGTGTAAACACACACGTTTAGTAACAATGGGTATTATGGTCATTTCCAAGTTTTAATTAATTTTGGACCTCAAGATAAAAAAAAAATCCGGTTGAACCCTACTATAAATAAACTCGTGGGCTTAGGACCAAACAAGAAATTTTCCTTGATTATATTGGGTGAACTTCATGGTCTTGGTTGATTCCTTCCCAAAACAACAATGGAAGATGTTAAGTTGTATTCAATTAGGATTAGCATATTCGGTAGTAGAGTGATATGGGCTTTGAAATTGAAAGGAATAGATTATGAGTATATAGAGGAGGATCTTCAAAATAAGAGCGAAAATCTCTTAAAGTATAATCCAGTTTACAAGAAGGTACCAGTTCTTGTTCATGGTGGAAACGCAATTTCAGAATCAATGATAATCGTTGAATATATCGAAGAGACATGGCCGGACAGGTACCCGTTACTTCCCAAGGATCCTTATGAGAGGTCGGTAGCTCGGTTTTGGGCCAAGTTCGCCGGTGAGATGGTAAGATTGTTTTTATACATACATGCACACAGCAAGGATTTATTTGCGATTCTGCTATACCCATTTATTTGTTTGTTCTTCTAAAGATGTTTCAATTTTTTGTTATGCATCGTACGTGCAGGACCCTCTTTTTACAAGGTATTTTTGCACACGCGGGGAAGTGCAGAACCAGGCAATGAAAGAATTTCTGGGAATGCTAAGAAGTGTAGAAGAACATGGTCTTGGAGATGGAAGGAAATTCTTTGGTGGGGACATTCTAGGATTTGCAGATATTGCCTTTGGACGCTTGGTTCTTATGATCAATGGCATGAGAGACATTCCAGGATTAGCAAACCCTCTTGAGGCAGAGAATTTCCCTCGGCTTGAATCTTGGATCCAAAGGTTTAACGAAGTTCCGGTAATCAAAGAAAACCAACCAAACTATGATGAATGGTTGGCCTATGCGAAACGCAAGTTGCAGAATCTTTTCCCTTCTCCCGCTGCGTGATGTTTGTTTGCATTATCTTGTAATAAAAATTGACATGGTTTGCGGAACACCGGTTAACTATATCCCCATCCAATGTAGCTGGCTATGGGTTGCCTTACTGGTTGGTTTATATACCTTCGTACTCTTAAAAGTCACATTTACTTTCTTCATTAAAATAAATCTCATTCCATTCCAACTTTTTCATTCATCCGAAAGAGGAAAAATGAAAAATCAGTTTTGTTTTTCTTTGGTGTTCTATTTACCGCCCCATTTTTCCAGTTTGCTATCCTCATTAATTGCTACCTCATTTATCTTATTTGCCACTTATATATTTCTTCGTATATCCTAAATATTATCTCTTGACCTTTTGTTTACACCCAATAGTAAAACAACCCTAATCACTAGATTTTTAGAAAATCCTAAGTTACAAGTTAATCTCTCACCGTCATCTTCTTGCTCTATCTTCTCCACAGATCCACATCTTCACTCATATTTTTTTTACGTTTTTCTTCTATTTTTGGTTTTATATCAAGATGATGCATCCAAGAAGTAGTACTGAATGTCCAAACAAATCCAAAATTTAAATAAAAATAGAATGTGAACCTAATTATAATTTCAGAATGTGTGATTGCATAATAAAAACAACGTTAAAATTTGTTTTTCTTTGTACTTGGATATAAAGAACTAGTTGTCCACTATGGGTCTATCGACTTGTTTTAGAATGATTGATACGGCAGCAGAGATGAATATAAAAGGAAATAGAAGCGCATATTTGCGCTTTGGAAGCCAACTTTGAACTGTTTTGTGTTAACGACATTATAATGAACTCAGGATACCAGGGGTGGGTTTTTGGTTTGATAAACACAGTTATATACAGTTCAAGCATGATTTGTACAAGCAGTCATATCCACGAGAGAAAGAGATGAAGCCTCTCGTGCACGCAAAAGTCTAGACCCGCATTACATCAACAAATCATCAAAAATAAGGTCCAAATGTTCTTCAACAGTTTCTTTGGATCTGCGACAAGACACTTCCGGATGTGCTCCCATTCCATCGATGCTAGATATATCAAAGTTAGATAAGACACTCCATTTTCTTTAGATTGAATTAAATTCCTAATCATCCATGAATGAACGATAAGATACTGCACTAATATTTGTTTGTGTTGTATTTCTTTCACATTGATTGGTACTAATCCAAAACAAAATTAAGAAGGTGGTGGTCATTGACTAACTTTTGTGTTTTTCTTCGAAGGATTCATTGAGCTGTACGAATCATTTGTGATTCAACATCAATGGTGTACTAGTTAAACATATGTTTAATTTAGGGTTAATGTCTTTTTTTATCATGGGTTTATAACGAAAACAGAAATTACGGAAGAAGATAACAAATTAGTTATAGTCAAATTCAATTTGACTTGTATAGTTGTTAAATAGGAAAAAAAGAAATTGAAAATAAAATTATTTTGGACATTCTAACGAAGGTGGCAAATAAGAAAAACGTGGGTAGAAAATAGGTGGAACCTTTTCTTTTAGCTTTTCCTTTGATCTTAGAATAAGTGGGTGGTTTAAAGAACAATTTTTGATTAGTTTTCATCTAAACCCAGTTAACAATTTTTTATTAAATTAACCATGAAGTAACGCAACAAATACGCTGATGCACATGATAATTAAATCCTCGAGTTGGTACCAGAAGTCATTTCATACAAATTTTCTTCACCTTGATTCCTTTGGTGGTCCGGGCTATGTTGATGGACTTATATGCACCTTATTGGCAAGTTAGAAAAGTGCCTGGGCCTCCAACAATTCCACTCATTGCCCTCATTGGGCGCTTTCATCTTCTTACCAAGAAAGGTCCTGATGTTTTCTCTCTACTTGCCAAAAAAAAAAAAATGGCCCCGTTTATAGGTAACACATTTCATTATTCTACATTTTAAGTTTTTAACTTACTTTTGATCATCCTGTTTTCCTTTCGATGTTGTATTATGGGATTTTTTTCTTCTTTTAGATAGTTCTACATAGTGTGGGAAATCCTCGGTTTGTTTTGTGGACTTCATTCGGAAATCTGACTAGATCTTGGAATGTCGTAGATTAGTTGATCTCATACTTTCGAATCAATTGTTAGATTTTTCCCACAAAATTTACCACCAGATTTTTTTGCGATGAAAAATGTTTATTTTTTCTTTCTCGAGGAAGAGGTTAATGATTTTATTGATAGAAAAAGTTGGTCTTTTCATATTTCAAATAGCCATAATTCTTCTACCAGTGGCAGAGCCAGAAAATACTACTCCTTCCGTACCACACATATAGGCGGAGGGGGACAATTCTCTTAGATTAAGAAAATTGTATTGGATTCATAATTTCTCTTACCTTTTCTTATTTTACCCTTTGTCCTATTCCTACTACAATTTTCCATGCACAATAAATAAGGGTATTTAGGAAAATATGTATCTTGAAACTAGAACTCCGCCTATCTAGTGGGACAAATAAAATTCAAAATTCCGCCTATATAATAGGTACGGAGGGAGTAGGAAGGGGAATAACTTTTCTAAAACAAAGAATGTTGGAGGACTAAATGCTCATAATTGGTGGACAAGCACTGAATATAAGACCTTAGTTTCATATCCTAACAAATTTAATATACCTAGTTTTTTGAGCTTTAGTGTGTGCTAATAATTCAAAGATATATGTTTAAGTAATTAGGAAATCTAGTGAAAAAAATACTAAAATAAACAAGTGAAATGAAATTAGAAGAAACAACCATATTTATGCTACTATGACTAGTCGGACTAGTGAACGGCCAAGATGGCGCGTTACAGCATAGATGGCCTAGTCAGTGAACGGTCAAGATGGCACAAAATTTCATAGACTGTTAAGCGCTAAGATAGCAGAACCCTACAGGGCCAGTGATGCACAAAGATGGCGCTAGATTGTAGTCATTGGATAAGTGATGAAGCTTCGACACAATGAAGGTTCATTGCGGAATGGCAAGACAAGGCCAAATTGGAAAATACAACATGCGATGTTGCCATTGAGGCATATCCATGGAATTGAGTTAGCACAAACTCAAGGATGATGCAAGAAGATCAAGCTGCTGGTTATGCCAATCATATGTCTTGGAATGACATGAAAGAAGGACTGAGAGGTCAGTTCCGGCTGATCATTGATGCTTGGTATATAAGAGAAAGTTTACGTATGTTAAAGATGACGGGTACACCACAGGCCTATGCTCATAACTTCCATGCATTGGTGCAAGAAGTGCGGGGCATGAGTGAAGAAGATCAGATGTTCCAGTTTCTGTCCTGTGCAAGTTCTTGGGTCACTGTTGAACTCAAAAAGCGTAAAATTCAAAACATTCATATGGCTATTCAAGTAGTACGAGGGCTTAATGATTGCACACAAACTGAGAATGTCAAAAGTTATGAAGGAAAGGCCGGAGAAAAGGAAAAATCTGTTGGCAGTAAGCGTAAGCATGAGACAAAGGAAGAGGAACTATTCCCTTCAGAAACCGTCACAAATAACAAAAAACCGTCACCAACAACTAAAATACCTTCACAAAAACACATTTGTGACGGGCGATAATCCGTCGTTATTACTAGGGTCACACATATTTTTTGTGACGGTTTGAGATCTTTTATTTACTCGGTCAATAGATTAAAAAAAAACGAAAAAATTGTACAGGGATTAAGCCTTACTAGTGCATAGCCGTAAAGCCATCACTAGTAGAAGACTTATTTGAAACGATAATAAACCTCTCCAGGCCACTCATAAATTTTAGTGGACACTGGCCTACCCTCATAAAACTCAAAAATATCCTCGGCCAACAAACATGCTTGTTTGGCCGAGGCATCAGCTGAAAAATTCACTTCTCTATAGCTATGAATATATCTAATATTATCATAAAAAGATCTAGCCATTCTCCACTTCTGCATAAGTTGCCATGACAGATGCCCTTCCTGAAAAGCTTGTATGCAACTCTTTGAATCCGATCGAATGCAAAGCTGCTTGATGTTCCATCTTTTAGCCATCATCGCTCCATAAATAATAGCACATACCTCATCGTAGAAGTTTGTTTTCCATCCTAGGCCAACCAGAAGGCTGCCCAAGATCTCTGCGTTAGAGCCACGGAAAGTGACGCCACAACCCGCCTGGCCTGGGTTGCCTAGGGACGCGCCGTCACAACAAATCATAATCTCACCTTGGTTTGGAGGCCACCATACAATCTCCATAGGAGTAGAAACTCTGCAAGCCATGTGCGCCACCTTAAAGTAATTCAAAATCCGCAAGTCATCTTCCTTATTGTACATGTAGCCCTTCATGCGGATTGAATTATCATGAATCAACTGGTAAACTCGGCCTTTAAAACCAAGCCAATTAACCTTAGCCTCATCAAAATAAATTTTATTCCTCAACTTCCATAATTCTGTGGCAATTGAAAGGTGAGCAACAAGCCACAAATCCTTAATCATCCTACTACGCCCCTTTGAAACCTTATAAGAGTCAACCAAGTCCTCCATAAGCCGCATATTGAAGATTCCCGCAGCCCAGGCCCAGATACGTCTCGCAAACCTACACTGCCAAGTAATGTGGCGCATAGTCTCACCATCCCTCTTACAAATGCGACAAAAAGTAGGCATAGGCCTACCTGTTTTCCTGATAACATTATCATCCGTAGCACAACACTGACTATCCCAAATCTTCCAATATTGCACACTCAAAGTTGGATGCACAACCTTCCGAGTAAATAAAACAGCATGTGCTTCAATCTCCGCTGGCTCCCTAATGGCCTCCTTGGCCGATTTGACCGAGAAAACCCCTTTCTTGTCTAGGTCCCATATCTTGTAATCATCCCCACCAGCAATGATAGGCAAATTATCCATATCAACATTGCAACGAATCATCAAATCTCTAGTAGCCTGAGGTATGGACCAAGCGCCATCCACAATTATATCACTCACCTTTGATTTAAAATCATTAGGGCCTTTTGAAGAGATCCCAAGCCTCTCCGCCATCGAAAAATCACCACACCAATTATTAAAGAATAAGGAAGTATTATCGCCATTACCTATAATTGAACGTGTATGTTTTTGAACAAAATTGTAAACCAACCGCACACCTGGGAAAACCGAGGAGACCAACTTATATTTGATTAAGTTTCCGTTCACTTTGAAGTACTTCGCACGCAAGAATCTGGCCCAAGTCTTGTTGGAGTCACGGATATAAATCCGTAACTTCATAAGCATGGCCCTATTAATATCATTTAACTTCTTCAAACCTAGACCACCCTCATGCTTAGGACAACACAAGGCATCATATTTAACCGTAAAAAAATTACGTTTTTCAGCATCACCTGACCAAAGGAAATTTCTAATGGCCTTCTCCACCTGCTTAATCATATTGCACGGCCATTTGTAGACAACCATGGAATGTATAACATAACTCGAGATAACAGACTTAATCAAAACCAATCTATCTTGAAAAGATAAGAGATTACCCTTCCAACCATCCAGCTTGTCCATAATCTTTTCCACCACTTCACGGACATGAATGTGGAGAACTATGCCCGGCTTCAAATGAATACCCAAATACTTTTCCGGAAAAGAAGCCCTCTCCAAACCCAGAAATTTTTTAATTGCAATCGCGCGAGAACCTCTATCTCCGCTAAAATAAAATTTGCTTTTGGCGTAGCTAACACTTTGGCCCGAGGCCAACTGGTACATACCAAGCATCTCCTTCAGGCTACTCAAAATTTGCAAATTACCCTTACAGAAAATAAGAATATCATCTGCAAAGAGCAAATGCGTAGGGGCTACCCCCTTCTTGCAAACCATAGGTTGCATTCGTTTCGAAGAAAACAGTTTTGTAATATTACGACTCAAAACATCTTCAATAAGAACAAAAATCAAAGGAGAAAGAGGATCACCTTGCCTCAAACCTCTTGTAATGCTGAAGAAACCTTCCGGACTGCCATTGATCATGACAGAAATCCGTGCAGAGTGAAGAATACTGAGAAGCCAGGTACACCAGTCTTCCGAAAAACCATATTGACGAAAAACTTCAACAATAAAATCCCAGCTTACCGTATCAAAATCTTGAGCAATGTCCAATTTTAAACCCACGTTTCCATGCTTCCTAATAATTCTCAACTCATTTATCAACTCCGACGCCAAAGCTATATTTTCATGAATGTTGCGCCCCTTCATGAACGCCACTTGTTCTTAAGAAATCAAATTATTAAGCACAGTACCCAATCTGGTAGCCATAATCTTTGTAATGATCTTGAAGAAAAAGTTGCTCAAACCAATCGGCCTATAATCCTTGATAGCATCCGATTTATTGTTTTTAGGAATCAAAACAATGAAACTAGAATTAATGTCATTAGGAATCTTGTGCATAGACCAACAGTTAGTAATGGCCTTGAAAAGATCTCCAGAAATAATGCTCCAACAATGTCTATAAAAAGAACCTGTGAAACCATCTGGACCAGGAGCCGAATCCGCGCCTAAATCAAAAACAGCTTCTTTAACTTCTTCAATAGATGGAACAGCATCCATAAAATCACTCTCCTCCGCTGTAATACGCTCATGCTGAATATCAAACAATTTCGGATCAATTGTAACCCCACCACCGTTGAACTTGTCACGGTAGTGATTCACAATGTAATCATTAATGTCACCCTGCGAAAATAAATTAGAGTTAGAAGAAACTTTGAGCTCCGAAATCGTGTTTTGACTCCTCCTCATGCGAATGCTATTGTGAAAGAATCGAGTGTTTTGATCACCATCTTCCAACCAAGAAACTCTCGCCTTCAGTTTTAACATGGTAGCCAAGTCCATCCGCACTTCATCAACAGTCTTCTTTGCTTCCGCCACCTTAAGAAACTGGGTTTCATCACGAGGCTCATAATCCAGGAGATCACTATCCATCTCCAAATTAGATTCCGCCCGCTTCAAACGAAATTTTATGTCTCCAAAAACCTCCAAATTCCAAGTTTTCAAGGCCTCCTTCAACCGCTTCGGCTTAGTCATAAAAACAAAAGGAGGCGCTCCAACTAAACGAGTATTCCAAACCTCCTCAACCAGATTCATGAAAGTAGGGTGACTGAGCCACATTTTTTGAAATCTGAAAGGAGCTCTCCTCGGTCTTGGACTTGCAAAATCAAACCCAATAATAGGTGAGTGATCCGAACATATTCTAGGAAGCGCCTTACATCTCCAATTAGGAAATATCTCACACCAAGCTTCATTAACAATAGCCCTATCATGCTTCGAAACAATACGCTTATTACCCTTTCGAGAATTACACCAAGTGTACTTTTTCCCAAGAGAGTCAGCTTCCACCATTCCATTATCAGAAATCCAATTACGAAATTCATGCATCAAGTAATCCGACATTGGTTTGCCCTTTTTTTTCTCATCCAACCGCAAGACACAATTGAAATCACCGAGCACCAACCAGGGAATAGAAATAACTCCCAAACCCAATTGACGCCACAAATTTTTCCTAACCATCGGAGCATAAGAAGCATGCACTGCCGAAATATAAAATCCAGCGAAATCCAAAGTAATAGCTTGTTTAGAAGAAGACAAAACAACAGGTCTTGCTAAAGTATTCCTCCATAAGACCCATATATTACCTTTCTCCTTATTCACCTCATTCGTAATAACATCTTCCGAAAAATCTAATAACCTTAACTTCCTAACAAAACGTGGCTTGCAAAAAACATGTGGCTCTGCAATACAAATGATGTCAGGATTGTGCAAGTGATACAGCTCCTCCAACTTGGCTCTTGCACCATCCTTAGACAAGCCCTGAGCATTCCAATAAAAGACCGCATTAATCAACCCCTTTTCTAGAAGGGCTTGCCGAACCCCTACGAGATCTACTTCTTCCCCTTGTGATAATCTCAGGTTTTGCTGGATTTTCTTTTGGCTTTAATTTTCCGGCAGCTAGTTTCCTAGATGCAACATCCAACTTCTTTTTAGCAGCTAGTTCCTTTTTCGTCTTCTCTTACTGATCTTGTACTGTGCCCCATTCTAAGAGTTTAGTCTCATCCTCTACTGGTGTTGAAGCAGCCACGAAAGTCTGTGGAACCTCCGAGTAAACCTCCTCATCCTCAATCTCTAAACCATCAGTCCCAATAGAAAACATGTTTGATGTCGAAACCGCATCAACAGGCTTGACTGGTGAAGATCTTCGTGATGTCCTAGTAGCCGGACTAAATCCATCATCCACTACTTGTTCTAAAACCGGTTATGCAATTGGCAATTCTCCTCCCGCTTGTTCGATTCTCCAAGTAGTAGCAGTCGCCTCAATATTAGCAGTCGCCTCAATATTAGCAACCGTCCCAATATTAGCAGTCACCTCATTCTCCTTAGCCGCGCGCACCTCAGCGTCCTTGGCCCTAAGAGCCTCCACCTCCTTTGCCTTGCGCTCCTGAGCTTCCTTCTTGCGTGCTTCTGCCTCTTTGGCCTTCTTCTCCAATGCCAAATTGCGCAAATGATTAACCTTCTCCCTAGAAGCATCCAACTCTATTGCAGCCATCTCGACTGACTTATCAAGTTCCGTAGCCTTCTGCTTTAGTTCCTCCAACTCCCGAATCGCCTCAAGCTCTTCATTATCCTCAATATCACTGTCAACGGATTTGATGTGCTTGCTGCTGGAGTAGCTATGTAAGTATGCGCACCAGAAAAAATCTCAGTCAAAGGAACCTTCGGTGTTTGCTTAGGAGGAATTGGCACAGTAACATCATCTTCCTTAGGAGGAGGCGGGTCATTCTCATCATCATCAATTGGTTTTTTATACTTACGTAATCGCCAAAAATTACGCAACTCATGAATCTGATCCCTAAGCTTCTTCTTAGCCTCCGGATCCTTCTCAGTCCTTTCTTGTTCCTCCAACTCCTTACGAAGCTTAATTCTACAGTCCTTATTTTCATGACCAATTGATCTGCAATAGTCACAGAAACTTGGCTGATTAATAATTTCGTAATCAACATAGAAACCCTCAGTAGCATCTTCATCATTAACCACAATATTGCCTAATGTCTTTGAAAAATCAATATCAATCAAAATTGCAGCAAAGTATCCATATTCCAAACTCAAAGTTCTCGGATCAACAGCTACAGGTTTTCCAAGCCCCCTTGCCAACCTAAACAGCGTCTCTTCATCCCAGAATTCCCACGGAAGATTGGTAAAACGAACCCATACTGCTACTCTCGTAACCTTGTCAACATCAGGATTAAACATAGATGTCCATGGATGGATTTTCATCTGTTGCTTCTTCACCTTCCACGGACCATCATGGCTAACTCTCTTACGATCATCTTCATTGTCTAATTTGATAAAAAAATAACCACGAATCCATGGAATAAATTGCACCACACCAGATAACTTCCATTGATTTAATAAATCACGCTTAGCTTCTTCAAAAGTTAGGGTTTTAAAATCTAAACGCCCTACTAAACTATACTTCCAAACCTCAATAATTCTTGTATGTGTTGCCTTCGGTATTCTAATAATAACATCACCGTGCTTGGTATGAACTGGGGGATGTGATAGAGAATCAGCATTAATTTTTGACAAAACATGAGTTCGCCTCCTAAGAACGGATGCGTATGAACGAATTCCTTCAACTTGATTAGCGTTTGAAGTACCCTCAATCGGTTTCTTAAGACCATCTTCAATCGGTTTCCCTAAAACATTAGAATTAGGGTTTCTATTTTTTGGAACATATTCCTTCCTAGATCTTGATTTTGAACGAAATCTGTTTGGGGGTTGGAAGAAACGTCCCCGCGAATGATGTTGATGATTTTGATCATTAAGATCAGGTGGTATTGGTTGATTTAGTGCCATGGATTGACGCCAAACCCTAGAAAACTCAAGAATGCACAAGAAAAAGAAAAGAGAAAAAACCGGACCAAAACCGGCCAAACCGTGCTTGGTATGAATTGGAGTGACGGTTTGAGATCATTTGTGACGTTTGGTCAACCGTCACTAATTAGATTTTCTATTTGTGGCGCTTTTTTTCCCGTCGCCAATTATACCACCACCGCCTGCAAAAAAAAAATCAGGAAAGCCTTTCTTGTCGGATTTTTGTATTTGTGACGGTTCACAAACCCTGGGTCCCTCACTAATACTTTTCTGCCATCATCAATAAATTGCTGGTAAAGGTCACCGGTTGTACCATCACTGATCAACGGTAACCGGTCACTGGTGCCGGATTTTAGATTCTAAGAATTCTTAGAAATATGAGGCTGTGTTTGATAACAGAGAAAGGAAACAATTCCATAAAAAGTGTTTCCATGGAATCAGTTTCCTGGGGGAGGCAAGGAAAGACTTTCCATGGAATTCTACGGAATTAAGTTTAAAACATACTTTAGGCCACACTTTTATTGCAATTCCATGAAAATAAATTTTTGACCAAATGACGGAAAACACGATATTTCCATGGAAAGATGGTTAATTCCATGGAATTAACTCCTATCAAACACAACCTGAGGTTTTTCAGAACATAAACTTACACCATTTCATATAAAATAAAAAACCAAATTTAAATATTGAAACTTGCATTCATAACAATATTTTCCATTAAAACTTCCAAATATGTAAGTACTGTTTCTGAAACAGAAATCTAGAGAGTTCACCTTAACAATCTCCTATAGTTCCTTAAACCACTGGTGCCAAGCTTCTTTAAGACACGTAGTACATGCCAATTTTCCTTAATTACTCCATCCTAAGAGCATTGCAAGTCCAGGATAATCACTTATAGTCCATAGTAATCCCGCACGCAGATCGAACATTTCATTTCTTAAGGAATCATATGTATCTAACCCTGCCTCCCATAACTCCTTGAGCTCATCTATTAACGGTCTCAAATATACTTTGATGTCGTTACTTGTATGACAAATAAGATAATGAGTTTGAATATTTGGTACCTTACTGATGCAGAACATACAACAAGTCTATTATTGAGGATGACACATAAATTGTTGAACAACTCAAATATTAAATTGTGACTCAAGTACATTTAGAAATACTAAACTAGACATTTCAAATTAAAACAATGAGTTCCAATGCAATTGGAAGCATATTAAGGTAGAATTAAGCAGCATATTTCGAAATACTGAGCTTAACATATCAACAGCAAGGAGCTAATGCAGTTGCAATCATACACAATAACTAAGAGAGATCATATGTAGAGGAGTAGTACATATGATAAAAAAAATGGTCTTGCAGTTGCAATCATAGACCAATTCGTCTTCTTTACATTTCCACTCTCACTATAAAATCTCATCTCAAATGGGATTGGTTAGTCTAGCAAGAGAACTACTACAAGAACAAAAACGCTCACTATAATGGGTGAATTTCGCTTGTTTTGCTGCTCAAAATGGTCTAGAGAACATAGCTGTGAACAACACCGACGGTGCAAACAAAACAGATGCTACCAATCTATCAATCTATTAGTAACGTTCAATAATCAAAAAAAATGATAGTGAGAAGTGTGTCAACAAGTTGAGTAAAATGATGGTTTAACTAACAGTTTGCAACCAACTTAATTATACAGTCTAGCAGGGGCGGAGCCAGAAATCAAGAATTGGGTGGGCACCTTATCAATTTATGCATGTTTAAGGGGGTGCAAAAGGGTTAAAATGACCAAAAATTGGATAAACTAGCTTAAATTAGGCTTGGGAGCTCACATTTGAGGGGGGGCAAGTGCACACCTACCTCTCCATGTGGCTCCGCCCTTGCAGTCTAGACATAAGGCTATATCATCCATACATCCAAGCTACATCAGCTGGTTCCTTAATTACACATCCTCATTTCTACCACTAACGTTCTTAATTTTAATATCTACCGTAATTTCTTATGGATGATATAAACCATATATACTAAGCATGCATGTGCATTATTACATATAAAGATTCAACAGAAATGCCAAGATGGTAAAGCATAAAAGGGAATCAAAATCTTACTTTTATATACTACTCGTTTAACAATTACAAATTGGTCCAGATCTTTACTTTTTAACAAGCAACCAAAATCAATTCATCTACCATCTTAACTGTAGGTGCATTCTAAACTCAAAATGAGAATTGATAGAGACTGTCAAGGATTTAACCAAAGCACTTGATACCCCAATGGTCCCATCCTCAATAACCAACACAATTCCCAAATGTTTTTCATTGATTTACAACTAAAACTATTAGTACAAGAGCATATAAATCTAGCTTTCATTTATAAAACATTAACACCCATTTCGATGATTTGCTCAAATAATCAAAAATGGTGAAACATAAATGCAGTTCATAAGTGTGAATTCGTGAATGTTACGAGCAGAAAGTAAGTCAAGTGTTTTTAAGCATTTGGAAGGAACAACTAGCTACACATAAACAAGCTTATGGATTATTAACAAAAGAGCTACCACAAATACCATGTTTAGCACATTTTCAAAATTTCTGTTCTCTTCCTAGTTTACACATATTTATAGATGGATATCATCCATATACCACCAATAGGGAGTTTTATACATATAATTTCCGGACAACACCTATCGACAAAGAACGGTTATAGTTAATTAATCAATTCAAAGATTTCATAAATTTGCACTAAGCCTTCAGCCTAATCAACACTCATATCATCATGCGATAAATTTTTAAATTAATGTGGTCTTTACTAACGACTCATTTCATATTTAACCATTTGGGTTTCTCATTAAATACCTATAATTTCAACTTCAAGGAGAACACAATCTAATTTCACTTGATTACTAATCTTGATGGTCCGAAATCTTAATTATCCTTCAAAGCAAAAATCAGATTTCCATAGATAGACTTGTATAAACACTAGATTTTCTTCCTCTTACGATCTCTCTTCCAGCACCATTGAGGCATATGAACGAACACTTTATACCCAGGTATGCTAGACTACTTCCTTGTCTTCTAGTAAAATATCAGACTCTCGAAATCAAAATCAAACATTCAAGAAAATAAGAAATTGTATTAGTTATACTAATAAACAAAAAGAAATCATTCAAGGATTTCAATAAAAATGGTACCCGGAGTCAACACCTAAACATACATCTTTACTTCAAACAATTCATGGCTCAACAACATCATCAACTCCATCCCTGTCATGCAACACATCCCTAGCTACAACTACAACTAACTGGGATGAACCCTAATTCCCAATTGATTCATTATAGAAACTGGAATTAAACCCTACACATCATCAAAAAATTCAATTCAAAGCAAACCCATCACTAATTGATCAATCTATAAATCAATTTCACACAAAAACAGAATTAATTAAAGAAACCCTAAATTCAACTTACCTTTCTGTTGAGTTTGAATCAACACACGAATCGACACCATGACCATCAACTATTCCTGATTCCATTTCATTTCTCTAAATCTCATACTCATGATATTTATCAGACTCCTGGTTCCTAGTATATTTAGCGAATTAAAAACCCATCAATGTAACAACAGAGAAGAAGAGATGGACGAGATGAAAAAAGAAAACCGATGAAGGAGATAGTAAAAGAGACGATGAGATGGTAACAGAGAAGATGCAAACCTATCAGTTATGGCGGGGAAGAAATGGTAGCAGAGAAGAGGCGAAGGAAAAAATGGTAAGGCTGGAAAACCATATCTGTTTCAGTTTTGAGAAGATAAGGTTGAAAAAAAGGAAAAAAAAAATAAAGTAATTTTTTGACGGGAAATCATTTAGTCTGTCGGAAGAACGAAACCGACAAAATAAAACTGCTCATTTGACTCATCCTACTATTTCATACGGTTGGTCAAACAACCCTCACACATAGTCGTTATTTGTGATGCCCCTAAATAAAAACCCTCACTAATTGGGCTTGTTTTTGAGTTAGATGCAAAACAAAAATTCAGGAGGAAAAATACTATGGAAATGATCGTGGCGATCGGTTGGGGAAGAATCATTTCGCGTGTGTACTTAGGCACAAATGATTTAAATGGAATTCAAGCCTAATGAAGAAATTGGCTAAAAAGAATTTCAAGTTTGAAATTATATATTGGTGCATGATTTGAGTAAAAGTTGAACTGTAATGCACGACGCAGAGAAGTGGCGCAATTATATGAGATCAATAGTAATATAGTAAAGCTAGGTGATTCTGATGCTAAGGCATGAAAGTTGGCTAAGGACGTTTTGCGAAAGTCAGCAAAGATTGCTGAATTTCATAGTGATTTCTAGAATGCATGCAACTAACATTTAAGACAAGTATAGTGTTTATACTGGGCCGCATTTAACGAGGACGTTGAATAGATTGGGTGGGTGAGCTCTATGACGGTCGGGATAGTGAACGGCCAAGATGGCGGGTTACATCATAGCCGTCCTAGTTAGTGAACAACCAAGATGTCACTACACTGCACAAGCTATTAAACACTAACATATCAGGACCCTGCAGGGCCAGTAATGCGCAAAGATGGAGCTACGCTGTAGTCATTGGCTAAGTGATGAAGCTTATTGGCCGATACAATGAAGCTTCAATGAGGAAAGGAAAGAAAGGACAAATTGACAAATGCAACATGCGATGTTGGCATTGAGGCATATCCATGGAATTGAGTTGGCCCAAACTCAAGGATGATGAAAAAGTGTAGAGTATGCTAGGAGTTGTCATATGCATTAGTTCAAGGATGGATGAATCTTTAACAGCACAAACAAGCTAGTAATTCAAGAGTAGGCATTGTTATTGTCGAGCAAGTTTTCTAAGTGAAGAACATGACGCATGAATAACCAGAGTGAGCTAATAAAACAGAAGAGATGATTGCAGCGTAATATTGGTTGTATATTATCTTAATTAGGCCAAGACAACTATAGGGCTATGTTGGTTGAGTATTAAAGGAAGGCTAAGTTCAGTATTGCGCAAAGATGGTGCATTATGGCTCAAGTGACGGCTATGAGTTAGTTATTGGATTTATAAGCGTGCCAAAAGTGTGAGACAAGGGAGAAAGGTTACATAATGATTTTATAACCATGAAGGAGTGTTTATAACTGTTTGGGAGAATGTGTTGAAGGATGGATCGAGTTAGAGAGTTAACTATCCAGTTGGCATAGTCGTTGGAAGTTATGGAACTGCCCTATGGGACAGATAGATGTTCCATGCATGTGAAAGTATTGTGCATGATTTTTGGTCATTGTAACCATTGTATAAATAGTATAGAGTCATTAAAAAATTAGTAGGATGACACAGGAGATTGTGAGACTCAAATTGAGAGAGTTTTTGTGAGGTTAAGGAAATTGGTTCAAGGAGAAAAAGTTTGTGTAAGTCCCTAAGTGGGAAAGTTTTGTATATATTCCCTTTGATGCAATAAAACGGGTAAGTTAATTATGTCATGTTCTAAGTGTTCTTGGTTGGCTGATTGTGTTAGTGAACATATGTCAATGTTTGAATGCTTTATGGTAAGTATTTAAGAAGAAAAGAGAAGGAAAAGAAGTCCGAAAGACTTTTGTTGCAGATTTGGGTATATGCTATTTGTATTGGTGCAAACTTATATATTATTAGGCCGAAGTAATTGTAGGTGAAGCTTGATTCACTAAACTACGTTGCTATCGGGTTACATCTGTGCCAGAAATTTGCAAGGTGCATTTGTGTGGAAGCTACCAACGTGGGACAGAGGGAGTATATATATACATGGACATAGTTATCTCTCAGTAATTCTTATTCCCCCATCCACATTACATAGACGGGGATGTTTTTTTTTAATTTAAAAAAACACCTTATTTTCATTTTCATTTTTTTTCTATTTTATCTTTTGACAAAGGTTGTTTATATACAATTGTTAATGTAGTGTATCATCATAAATAAGAAAAAAAAAATTCTTTGAAATTAATGCATTGTGAATTTTGGAAATGGAAAACAGGTTTCACATGAGTAGGCAACCCCTGATAATCGTAGGCGATGCAGAATTACGTAGAGAATTTTCCATAAAGAAATTTAAGGATATACCCGATCAAAGCATTCCTATTGCCATAGCTGGGGAATTGTAACATCATTTTGTAAATTAGCTATCATCCACTATGTAAATTCCTATATAAGGGACGAGTGACTATTGTAAAAAGGGTTGAGATCTTTTCTAGTCTAAGAGTTTTCTTGGAAACAGAGTTGTGTGAGCTCTAAATTAGGGCTTGTTCTTAGCTTGAATTATAACATCATTTTCTTCATAATAATATATTTGGAAATTTACGCTTATCAAGTCTTGAATTATTAATAGAATATCATAAGGGTGTAGTTGTAGAATTTCATGCAGTTACATTTTGGCGCATAGAAACAACTCGGAAGAGTAAGAGGATTTATCCTCACATGTTGAGTTGTTTTGAAGGGTGGTTTGAGTTTATCAATTCATCGTTTTTATGTTTCAAAGTTTTCTATCATTTTGGTTTCACATAATCCAGTGTTGAATAACACTTTATTTTTAAAGTTTCATTATACTTTAGAGTTTTCATCATCTTCAAGTTTTATATCTGGGATTTGGTTGAAGTTCTCTTATGTTTTCAAGTTTCCTCAAGTTTTTATAACATAAGTATTTGGAGATATTGACCATTTATGAAGTTTTTCAATGTATCATCAGGTTTTAAGAGTTCATAATTTATTATTGTTGGTGAGGTTTAGACTTGAATCTTTATATCTCTTCAAAATTTCTTAGTTAAAGGTGTTTTAAGCATTGTTAAGAGTTTATTTTTCAAGTTTACTCGGATCCATCAGTATAATCATTAGCTAGTAAGAGGGAAAATACTTTTGTATCGAGTTTTTGTTAACTCAATGAATTTCTTTATTTGGAGTTGGCATCAATAACTTGTGAGTGGAGTGCTATCTGGGTGTCACAAAGGTGAGAGTAGCATCGCGAGCTCAAAATCTGACAAAAATCAAAGAAGCAAGCAGGTAGAGAAAAGAAGAAGACGATTGAACCACATGAGAAGAAGCAATAAAGAAGATTATCAAAGACGAATTCAACAAAAAGGCTGCAACAAATTAAGATGAGGATTATCAAGGATGAAATCATCAAAGGGAAAATATTGAAGAACGAAACTTGTAAGAGAGAACATATCAAAGTAAACGACACGAGAAGAAAACAGATTTGCTCACACATCCAGCGAAGTAGAAAAATCAACTTCAACCGCGACAAACAGTACCAGTATATCGCATTAGAATAAAAAAAGATGTTAAATATTTGAACTTAATCGTATATTCAGCAAAAAAATATCGCAGAGTTTCATGAGAACATGTTGGGCAGAGTTCACAAGATCGATTACAATGGGAAAAGATTTAGCATCTAGAAGAATGGGAAAAGCAGACTATCACATTCGCTGCAGAAGATGCTCATAAAGGAGGGGAATCACACACATGCCCTTTAGTCGTTACTTTGACTATCAGACCACACTCAAGGATGGAAAAGGATATCATCAATAATTTGTCAAAATCGGCGATAGATAAGATTATCGTAGATACGGGAAGTTCAGTAGATTAACTCTTTTACCATACTTTCAATACCATGGATACGCTGATTCAGATCTTAACATTACCTCTTATAACATTTATGGGTTAAACAAAATCACATCTCAACTAAAGGGAGAAATCACCATGTGCATTCTTGTTGGACAGTTAAAAACGGAAGTGACCTTTCGTGTCGTGAATGCAGAATCACCCTGCAACGCACTAATCGGAAGGCCTTGGGTCCATGGTGTGAAGGGTGTCGCATCTACATTTCATCAATATGAATTCGCTTTCCTACGATAAACGACATTAGAGAAATCAGATGAGATTCTGCAACTGTGAAGATCTGCGATGAGATGGATGTTCGACATTATGAAGGGCGAGCGAAGAGAACGAAACATCAAAAGAAGAAGGTGAACGAAAATAAGAAAGAAGAAGAGCTGACAATTTAGCTGGTAAGCGCGAAAGAAGGAAAAGGATTCCCAAGAGAAATCCCAGAAAAGGAAGGTGAACCGATACATAAAATAAAGGAACCTTCCCCTCATGGAAAACCAGTAATGAACTTCACAACAGTTGAACCAGTGTGAAGGAGGATCTGAAGTGAAGAGGGGACGAAGATGGTAAATCTTGGAACCAGTATGAAGGAGGAAGAAGGGAAAAGACTAGTACAATTGTTGTAAGAATATTGCGATGTATTCGCCTGGAGTATGGATGAAATGCCTGGCATTGACCCATCTGTCGCATGTCATAGACTTTATATCAATCCAAATGCAAAGCCTTTCAAGTAAAAAATAAGAAAAGTACCAACAACGTATCATGCACAGATAGACGAAGAGTTACGGAAGTTGATTGAGTCAGGGATCATCAGACCTGCAAAATACCCACAGTTGATTGCGAACATGATGGTAGTATAAAAAAAGAATAATTTTATTTGTATTTTTATCGATTTAGTGACCTAAACAAGGCTTGTCCCAAGGACATCTTCCCATTGCCAGACATACCATAAATGGTAGAATAAGCCAGAGGATTTTACACGCTCTTGCTATTGGACGGATACTGAGGCTTCAATTAAATAGCCTTAGCAGAGGAATACCAAGAGCACACTTCTTTTTTCGCGCCACAAGGGTTATATTGTTACACGCGAATGCCATTTGGGTTAAAAAATGCAAGTGCAACTTATCAACGTAAAAAATATTTGCTAGATGGGTGCATACCACATTAGAAGTTTATGTTGATGACATGTTGGTTAAAAGTAAAAAATCATAGGATCACGTAGGATATTTAAGGGAGATATTCAAACAAATGTGAAATTTTAAAATAAAAATTAATCCTATGAAATGTATTTTTGGAGTCGCGTCAGGGAAGTTCTTGGTATATATCCTGTCAAAGAATGATATATAGGTAGATCCTACAAACTTTCAAGCAGTGCGAGACATATGCCATCCTCTGCAACTATAAAAGATGTTCAAAAGTTAAATGGTCTTGTCGCATATTTAGAACGATTCATTTCTCGCTCGTCAGATAAATACAAACATTTCTTCGAAATTCTAAGGGAAAAGAACCAAGTTCACGTGGACTCAAGAGTGCGAGCAAGCACTACGGATCGAATATAAAATATTATCTCGCAAACTTGTTAAACATGCAGAAACTCGAGTCTGGTGAAGAACTACTAATATATTTCGCAACAACGCCTTATGCTCTAAGTGTAGTACTGTTTTGCTCTAATGAAGAGGTGGAAAAACCCATTTATTATATTAGCAAAACCTTTCGTTCAATAGAGAAGAATTACACAAAATATTGAAATGTTAATACTAGCATTGGTGTACGCGACTCAAAAAAATTCGCACGTATTTCTAGACGCACAAAATAAAAGTCTTAACAAAACCCCAATTGAATCTGTTCTGAAAAATTCCAAAAGCGTATGGCTAGTAGAAAGGTGGAATGCGCAAATTGAGCAATTCGAGGTGAAGTATGAAATCTTATCTTCACCAAAATCTCAAGTATTGCTAACTTCTTAGAAGAATTTCCCTTGGAATTAAGAAGACGAAGATGTAGAAGAGACTTTTTATATCTAATTTGCATCAAGTATTGATGTTTTTTTTTGGTAATTCAATTTTATTAATGGAAATAATGATTACATGGATCTCAAGTACATCAATTTCAAAAAGTAACAAAAACCAACACGCTTATAGCGGTACATGATTGAAAATTCCGAAAAGAAAAAGAGAAGGAATTCCAAATACGTACCTAATATAAGAATGCAAGAACTGATTGAACCGGAGAGAAGATGGTCTTCATTATATTTATGGACCATCTGATAAATCATCTTCCTGATGATGTAATGCTCTAATGGAATAGGAATAATCTGTAAATATTTTGATCGGAGAATTGAGAATAACCTGAATCCCGTGACGCACTTGAACATACATATAATCATGATCAAGTAACCATTAAAATAAAAGAGAATTATCATGAAGGTAAAGGCAAAATCACCATGAATGTGAAGACAAAATTCACCATGAAGGTGAAGAAAACAAGCCGCAGTCGGCAAACAAAGAAAAATTAAAACCCTAATAGGAAAGAATCATGTTATTCTAAAACTAACACACATAGAAACTAAGATCTTGCTCAGATCTAGCCCCAAAATTGAAGTTTTTTTTTTCCGTCTTCTTCTTCTCGGGAGAAGTATTATAGTATTGAGTTGTATGTTAACTACCCAATGAAGGATTAATTGGGGGATATGAAATAGTAATGTTACTGTTCATACCGGCATAATTTTTCTACACAAAAAATAATAATTTACTATGCCGGTATAAACAGTAATAATATTATTCATATCCCCCAATTAATAAAAGTATCCCCCAATTGCATGTTCTACCCAATCAAGTTCCACATAAACCCTAAGTTTAATAAAATTCATGCTTAAAAAAATAACAAAAAAAAGTTCCACATAATATGGATGGCCCAATCAAAACCAACCTAGAGCAGCCGTTTAATTTCAGTGCACATTCTTAATCTAGACCTTCTAAACATACGGAAGAAAAAACAGAACAGAAACCGCCCCAGACACAATTTTTTTTTGGTGAGCCCCGCTGATGGTGATTAGCAGGGGGTCCCCCTAAAAACTGTTGTGAATACCCGGTTTCTGTTTTTTTTTTCACGGTTCATTTATCTTTTTTGTTCTTAATCACACCCACCATCATGTTGTCTCCATCTCCAATATTTATACTCAAGATTCCATCCTTGGATAAAATAAAAAAAGTCGATAAATGTTTTTCTTTTAGATAAGAATGTGGAGGTGTTTTGTATTGAGATTTTTTTTTTTCTAGCCCATTTTTCATTTTTCTTATATTAGTAACCCATCAATAAGATTAGATATATCAAAAACCCATAATTAGTTATACTTGAAGTTGTTTACAATAATAGCCTTCATCCCATATTAGGAAATTAATTTTCAAAAAATCAAAAACCGTTAGGAGAAAAAAAAGGATGAGAAATCCAATTCCAAATATTACTCTTTATAGTATTACCGTGTCTCCTAAAAATACTCTTTTATTAAAAGTCAATTTTTTTTATCCTAATATGTTTCCTTAAAAAACGAGAAACATTTTAGTTTAGATTTTATTTTAACTTTTTTGAGTTTCAAAAGAAATACCAAGGGCTGAAACCCTAATTTTCACGTAAGGAAAATTGAAAAACGAAATTTTAACAAATCAAAAGCAATGAAAATCGAATTTTTCACGTACAGAAAAGTTGAAAATTAGAATTTTCACAAAAAATAGGTGTAAATATCAAGGTGAAAACCCAAATTTTAACGCAAGGAAAACTAAAAAATGAAATTTTCACAATAAAAGAGAGATGGAACGGTGAAAAATCGAAAGTTTCAGAAAAAAAAAAAAGGTGAATTTAAAAATTCTCACATGAAAAATAGAAGATATTTGGACTAGCTTTCAAAAAAATCATTTGGACAAACTAATTAGTTTAAGGTACATAATTGAGAGAAACAATAGGTTAAGAGAATCTGCAGCGGATGACCAAGACTAAAAATTTGGTTAGAAATAGAGACGTAGTGGGACAGAGTAAAGATCAAATACCACACCATACCAAATTTCCAGACTAAATTTGGTCCCCGACTAAGACCAAAACCCAAATTTAGTCGAGCGTAGATATAGTTAACGCCCCACACCGAGCGCATATATAGTTAACGCCTCACACCGAGCGCACGTAAACTCTACGCCCCACACCAGGCGTGGTTTATACCCCGCCCCATTTTTTGTTTTGTTTTTTTTTTTCTAATTTATTGTGGGGCGTGGATTATACCAACGCCCCACTCAAAAATTTGCAGTGGAAATATGGGGTGTGGTTTATACCAACGCCCCATTGTTTTTTATTTTCTTTTCTTTTTACATTTTCGCACCAGGCGAACTTATACCATCCGCCCCACATCAGGTGAACGTATACTTCACGCCCCACACCAGGCATTGTATAGTTTACGCTCCACCAAAAATTTAGTCTTCCTCCCACTGCGTCACTCAACGGACTAAACCCAAATATGGTCTTTTTTTTTTACTCTTTAGTCTTTAGTTTTAGTCGCACCGCTGCAGACGCTCTAAGGATCTAGTTATCAAACAACGAAGACTAAAAGCGTTATGATGGAATAGTAATACAAGATCAAACAAAGAGAGACGTACGTATCCAATAAATCATATGCAAATAGGAAATAAAAAAATGATTCATACGAACTAAAAGCCTAAATTAGCTAAAGTGGATCTTGATGTTTTCGAATATTATTTGTGCATCAGCAGTTAGATGCGTGGAGTTTCTAGGGCAAAAAGGTTTCATTTGGATTCCTCAAAAAATTTCACGAAACAATAGTGTTCACCTGATGCTGAAAGTTTGAGGAAAAAAATGGAAGAAGAAAAAAGTAAATTTCCTCCCTTAACTCACGCTCTCAATTAATTTACCGTAAACTATGGTTTGTTTTAATTGACCGAAAATATGGTTTGTTTTTAAAAATAATTAATATTTAAAGGATAATTTTCAAAAAAAACAATTTTTTTTACTAACATGTAACTTTTTTTTTTACTAACATGTAACTAACTAAGATTAACATAAACCATTTGAAAATGTGGGAATATAAATCAAATCTCAAGCTATTATTTTTAACCTTAGATCTCATATTTTAGGCTACAGATAAATACTATCTTAATGATGGGTTTATGAAAGAGAGAGGAACCAAACTTGGGTTCCTCAAATTTCCACGTTTTGTATTTATTCTCGGGGGAGAAGCTTAGCCGTCCATTTAGGCGTTGAAGAAACCGTAAAAGTCCAAAACTCTCTTAGCAAGCATCTAAGTGAGGAATCAAAATGGCGTCCAAAAAAAAGAAAAAAGCGCCTAACTTACTCCCTCCGTCCCTATTATATAGGCGGAATTTTGGTTTTTGTTTGTCCCACTAAATAAGCGGACTTTGCTTTCCAAGATGAATTTTTCCATATATACCCATATTTATTGTACATAGGTAATTGTGTTGGAGATAAGACGAAGGGTAAAACAAGAAAAAACATATAAAATTATGAATCCCATGCAATTTTCTTAATCTAAGAGAATTGTCTCTCTCCGCCTATATATGTGGTACGGAGGGAGTAGTTAATTACAATTGGATTATTCCGAGTCCTATTTTCTCCTTTAAGATTCAGCTATGAAGCTGAACACCAGTCAGACTGAAGCGACATCCTAGTTACGGACAATTTGAGAAATCATATTCATAACATATACCAGTACTCCTTGCGTCCCTATTCAGATGATGATAGTTGCATCCCTAAACTTAAGGAAAAACTGGAATGAGAATATCTTATTTGTATTGGAGAGAGAGAACCTCTTATACAGGGATATAGAGTGGTAAAAATAGTAATGCTGGTAATATCCCGGATACTAAGAGCAACTGCAGTGGTGCGATCAAACCCAAAGAGTAAAGAGAAAAAAAAAAGATCAAATTTTGGGTTTAGTCCGTGTTACAACGCCATCGTGGGAGGAGTAAATTTGGTGGGGCCTAACTTTAAGGCATAATTTAAAGTTGCGCCACACTTTTTTTTTTTTTTTCGGGCGCAACTTTTTTTCCTTTTTTAATTCGGGCATACATTAGATGTAGTTTAAACTTCCGCCCCACCATCAGGCGCAACTATAAATTACGCCCCATCAGGCGCAACTTTAATCTACGCCCGACTAAAACCAAACTAAAGACCAAATATGGTCTGGTTTTTGGTTTTAGTCTGGCCTTTGATCTTTACTCCTTCTCCACTGCGTCTGGTGTTTGATCGATACTCTGGTATTTGGTCGCCTACTACGGATGCTCTAACCATATTAATAAACTCTTGGTGACAAAGTCCTTGATCTCGGTCGCTAAATAAAAGTCTTAGCCTATATTGCCATCCTTGAACAAATCTTGACCAAATTCCCAGGATCATGCATCTAGTACTGAATCACTAACTTCCGCGCATTACTATCATAAGAAATCTCTATCCTTCAATTGATGTTAAAGACCATGATTTTTCGCATCAAGAATGAAATGTGATCTTCAAAAATATACTTCTAGAGCATCATGATGTTCCTGTGATTGATGAAGCCTTAGGGGAATTGGGTCAAAAAATCTGGACTAAGCCTGAAAATTGTTGTCCAAATTTTGGATCAATGATAACTGCCAGAGTTAAAATTGATCTTAAAAAGCCTATGTACAGGGGAGGTTGGTGGAATACTGCTGCTGGAGGTGTCACATGGATCAGGTATCACTGGGAAAGACATCCACATCTTCTATGTAATCAATGTTTCACTATTGAACATAATGATGAAGAATGTGAAAATACAGCCTTGGACCTAAAAATCAGAAGGTATACAAAGGAGGAATATGTTGATTATTGTCATAACCTAGCAAGACATTACGGAGTATACATTATTGAATATCTGGATCAATTGCTTCAGCTAATTTGTGAAGCAAGTAAAAGACAACTGGAGGAAAAAGAAAAAACTGAAAAGCTGGAAGAGGCAAGAAGAGCTAAGAGAACCAGAAGTGGTGATCATGTTGGAACTGATAATAGCATTAGACTCAATACTGGATCAACTGATATAGTTGAGAACTTTGATGGCATGGAGCATGATTTGTCTGAGGAAGGATAATTTGCTGCAAAGGAGAATTCCATGGAATGGTAGAGGCCCCACCTACTCTGGTAACATTCTTTATAAACTCAGCTAATTTATCATTTCTCTTTAAAGTTTATATTATTCCTACAAATATGAAAATCTTATCTTGGAATGTGCAACGCATAGCTAATTTTTTTTACTAAAGACCAACTTTTTTTCTAGTTAAGAAACAATCTCCTGATTTTCTTTTTCTTATAGAAACAAAAGTGGATAGTGATAGAATGATTTCCCTAGCAAACTCTTTAGGTTACTGTAATCATGTTAACATTAATAGAGTTCGTCTTGCTGGTGGTTTGATTCTTATGTGGAAAGATGGGGTTTACTGTGAGACTCAAAATGTTTCTAATAATATGATTCATGTTATTACTAGAATAGACCGTAGTCAACCATAAGTTCTTATATCCTTTATGTATGGTTCTACATATTTTGATAAAAAAAAGGAGCAATGGGATTTTATGGTAAGAATTAGTGAAAATATTATGCAGCCATGGTTAGTTGTAGGTGACCTTAATTTTCATCTTCATGACATTACTGACGCTTCTAATTTTTCCACTGAGGACAGGTATGTGCAAGATAAAATGAATCTTTGTGGACTTATGGACACTGGTTTTATTGGTAAAAATTATACCTGGACTAGAAATAGTTTTGGGACTGGAACTAGACAATCTAGAATTGACATGGCTTTAGGAAATAACTTTTGGTTTCATAGTTATCCTCAAGTCAAACTTCTACACTTAGTTCAAGATGGCTCTGATCATTGTCCTATCATTCTTGTCCCTAAGGAGTACACTAGTGAAACTTGGAGACCTTTTAAATTCTTTGCTATGTGGATGAAACATATTGGCTTTAGAAATCAACTTCAGATTGCTTGGAATTGTAATGTTAATGGTTCTGCTACTTTCAACCTGACCAACAAACAACAAAGAACTAGGAAAAGGTTGTCCTATTGGAATAAGGTTGAGTTTGGTAACATAGACAGAAATATTAATAATTTTCAAATCCAACTTGAAAATGTTCAAAATGATACTAACAATGGTTCTCAGTCTGATACCATTGTAAATATCACAAAAAATCTGGATGATTGGTTTAATATTAAGGAGGAATTTTATAAGCAGAAGTCTGGTAACTCTTTTATTACTGAAGTGGATCATAACACTAAATACTTTCACACTTTAGCTAATATAAGAATGAGTGTTAAGAATATTGATTGTCTTTGTGATGCTAATGGTGTTTGGTTAAATGATTCTAAATATATGGCTAATTTGCTTGTGGATCATTTTGCTCAGGTGAGTAATACTACTAAACCAGTTTCTACTGATATTACTTTTGATATTATACCTACCATCATTACTGAACAAGATAATTCCTTCTTGACTAGACCTCCTAATAATGATGAAATTCACCAAATTATCAAACATATGAGTGCTTGGAGCTCTCCTGGACCTGATAGGTTTCAGGCATGATTTTATCAGCATAATTGGGATATAGTTGGTAAGGATATTATTACTGATGTGCAAAGTTTCTTTGAAACTGGTTATATGCCTAAAGAGTTTAACAAAACCTATATTAGCCTAATTCCTAAAACTGAGAATGCTAAAAGTCATGTGGATTTTAGACCAATAGGGTTGTGTAATACTGTTTATAAATTCATTCATAAACTCATTGCTGCTAGAATTAAACCCTTTTTAAAGCATCTTATTTCCCCATATCAAGCTGCTTTTGTTCCAGGTAGGAATATTCATGACAACATTATTATTGCTCATGAAATGATACATACTATGAAGCATAAAGAGGGTTATAGTGTCATTATGGCTTTAAAGCCTGATCTTTCAAAAGCTTTTGATAGAATTGAATGGTCTTTTCTTTTGGGTATCCTTAAACAGTTTGGTTTTGATAATAGATTTTGTGGCTATATTGAGCAATGCATTTCAACAACTAGTATTTCAGTGTTATTAAATAGTTCTCCAACCAAAAGCTTTAATCCATCTAGGGGTATTAGGCAGGGTGATCCACTCTCACCCTATCTTTTCATTATTTTTATGGAATACTTGTCTAGGTTGCTTTTGAATGCTGAAACTAATCATCTAATTTCAGGTCTTAAAGCAGCTAGAAGAGCTCCAGGTATTACTCATCTTATGTTTGCTGATGACATATTGATTTTCACTAAGGCAGATATGCACAACATAGAAGGAATTATGAGTGTTCTTGATCAATTTAGTAGAGTTTCAGGTCAGATGCTTAATCTTGATAAATCTAGAGTCTATTTTAGTCACAATATTAGTCCTAGTGCCAAGGAAATTCTATCTAGAGAACTTAAGATGACTGAGATGAATGATTCTGACAAATATCTTGGTGTTTCTTTGGTAATTTGTAGGGATAAAACTAAAGCTTTTAAACCTCTTGTTCAATCTTTTGGTACTAGACTGAAGTTTTGGAAAGGCAAGACTATCCATTCAGCTAGAACTATTATGGTTAAGCATGTCTTAAATTCTTTACCAACCTATCAAATGGGTTTTTTAAGATTCCTAAAACTATGATAGATCAAATGGATTCCATTCAGAATTTTTTTTGGTGGGGTCATACTGATAATAAGGGACTTTGTATGATAGGTTGGAATAAGCTTGACATTTCAAAATCTCTAGGAGGCGTTGGGTTTAGAAATCTTGAACAGTTCAATTCTGCACTGTTAACTAAGGTTGCTTGGAAAGCCTGTAATGATGACACTTCCTTATGTATGCAGATTATAAGAGCTAAATATGGCAATAATGGTAGTTTACTTCATCTTGACAAATTAAAAGAGGATTGTTCTTGGCTTTGGAGAAGTATATACTATGGTATTGAGGTTGTTCAACAACATTCTAAATGGATTGTTCAATGTGGCACAAAAATTAAAATTTGGCTAGATAATTGGGTTATTGGTCTTAATAGTCCACCTGTTCCAATAGTGGGACTTTCTAGTCTTGTTTCTCTTAACTTTGTTTGTGATCTATTTCAGCCTGGTACTAGAAATTGGAATGCTCAACTTATAAGTTCTATATTTGATCATGTAACTTCAAATGCAATTCTTAGTATCTATGTCCCTGATACAGGTGAGGATTATCTAATATGGACTCTTGATAGAAGATGTAAGTTTTCTGTAAAGAGTGCCTATAATACCCTCTGTGCCAATCATGTAAACAATGCTATCATTAGTGACTATGTGCCTATAGATGCCTGGAAAAAGCTGTGGAAAACTAAAACAGCTCATAGGGTCCAATTTTTCATTTGGAAATGTTTGAAAGACATTGTGCCAGTTATAGGAAAATTAGATGTGTATAACTCTGAAATTGATGCAACTTGCAGTTTATGTAATAATAGTTCTGAGACTCTTAGTCACCTACTAGTAGAGTGTTCTTATACTACTTCTATATGGTCTGCTTTACAAGTGCACATTTCAGATGTTACTCAAAATTATGTTTCCCTGCAGGATTGGATTATCTCTTGGTTTTATACTGATACACATAACACCACTTGAATAATTTCAGAGACTCTTGTTTTCAAGTTAATGTGTGAAGTGTGGTACATATGTAAAGATAGATGCAATTGGATTTTCCAGGATGTAAAACCCAATTTACAAAGCACTCTGTCTAGAATTCATAATCTTGTTAAACAATGTGAACTTGCTGCTGCCTCAGTCAGTTTTTATGGAAACATAATTTTACTTCCAAGAATTTGGTTTCCACCTGAAATAGACTATATAAAAGTTAATATTGATGCTTCTTATGATTATGATACAAGGAATGGTAGCATTGGTCTAATTGTTCGTAATCATGCAGGGTATGCATTAATTGCACAAGGTTATATTCTGGAGGAGGAGTTGGATGTTGAAGTTGGAGCAGAACATTTGGAGTGTAAAGCTATGATCAAAGCTGTGGAATGGATTGAAGCTAATGGTTTTAATAGAGTAGTTTTTGAGACTGACAGCCAAAATCTGGTGCACTCAATAAACAGTGAAGACCCTCAAGTACACTGGTTTAACCAGCATTTATGTCTTTCAGTTAAGAATAAATTCTCAAACAATTTGTTTTGGTATTGTAAGTTAGTTAATAGGTTAAGTAATAGTGTGGCTCATGAGTTAGCTAGAAAGGCTAGAGTTGAAGCCAATAGTTTCTCTTATGTTTCAAATTACCCTGCTGATATTACTAGATGGATCAAGGAGGATCTTGTAGGAGGTGTTGAAAAAGGATGTTATGGCTGCTGTGAAGGAGTTTCATGACACTGGGAATCTGGATAGAAGATTAAATATCTCGTTCTTGAAGTTAATTCCAAAAAAGGAGGACTCTGCGACAGTGAGGGATTTTCGGCCGTTGAGCCTGATTAGTAGTTTTTACAAGATCCTTTGCAAGCTATTAGCGGAAAGGTTGAAGATTGTCATTCCAGGGTTGATTTCGAATGCTCAAGGAGCTTTTGTGAAGCATAGGCAAATTCTAGATGGAATCCTTATTGCTAATGAATTAATTGACAGTAGGTTGAGGCAGCATATACCGGGGATTTTGTGTAAAATTGATATGCAGAAAGCTTTTGATAATGTAAGTTGGCCAGCTCTTTTTTCGATTTTGGCAAAGAATGGCTTTGGAGGAAAGTGGATACAGTGGATGAAGTGGTGTGTAACGGATGCCCAATTTTCGATCCTTTTTAATGGAGAAGCAACTCGGTTGATAAAACCTTCAAAAGGAATTCGCCAAGGGGATCCATTATCCCCCTTTCTCTTTTTGTTGGTAGTGGAGGTGTTATCTTTGCTCATCAATAGTGCAGTGGCATAAGGTAAACTTACAGGTTTCAGGGTGAAAGAGGGAGGCACTCTTGTGTCTCATCTTCAATTTGCGGATGACACAGTTATTTTCTTGGATGCAACAACGGTTGAGGTGAGAAGATTACTGATGATTTTAGTAGTCTTTGAGATATTAACAGGACTGCGTTTGAATCTGGAGAAAAGTACAATGGTGAGCATAGGCGCAGACTTGTTGGTGAATGATTTAGCGTTGGAACTAGGGTGCAGGGTGGAGTCTTTACCTATTATTTATTTAGGTATGCCAATTGGAGCAAACAGGAGAAGTGAGATTATCTGGGAAGTTATCATTCAACGGATGCAGAAAAAGCTTGCTCCTTGGAAAAGGAGGTTTCTAAACAGGGCAGGTAGGGTTGTTTTAATCAGGAGTACTCTTGAGAGTTTGACTGTGTATTTTATGTCATTACATCATCTCCCGGTTTCTGTTGAAAAGAGACTAAACACGATTATGAGGCGTTTTCTATGGGGAGAAGATGAAGAGAAGAAGAAGATGAGTTGGGTTTCTTACAAGAAAATATGCAAGCCAAGGAGGAAGGGAGGATTAGGAATTCGCAGTTTGAGGATGGTGAACAAGTCTTTGCTGGCTAAATGGCATATTAGATACTGCAAGGAGAAAACGGCTTTATGGAGACAAATAGTTTGTGAAAAATCTAATGCTGATGCAGATGGTTTACTTCCTTTGCAGGTCAAAGATCCGATTAAGAGAAGCATGTGGTTTGACATTCTAAGGGAAGATAAGGTTTTCATAGATGTTGTAAACGTGCAGGTGAAGAATGGTTTATCGATTAGATTCTGGCATGATTGTTGGCTAAACAAGAAGACTTTCAGGGACAAATATTCAAGATTATATAAGATTAGTACACAGAAAGCAGCAATGTTGGGAGATTTGTATAATGATGGATGGACGTTCATGTTTAACAGGAATCTAGACCCGGCTGAAAGCATAGATTTACTCGAGATGAAATTCGATTTAAGGAGTGTTACAATTACTCAGGATGGAGATGACGGTCTGGAGGGTCACGTTTCGTCGAAAACAATCTATAAAAGCTTAACAGGAGGAGAGCCGGACTGGGGTGACCATATTCTTTTGGAAAGTAAACATGTACCGCCTAAAGTAATGTTTATGAGCTGGGCTTCATTACATAATTCTCTTCCGACCAGGTTCATGTTGCAGCAGCGGAGGGTCGTTATTCAATCTAATTTGTGCTTATTTTGTGGTACGGAAGTCGAAACTTTGGAGCATCTATTTATTCATTGTCCTAGAGTTACGGAGATTTGGCAGTATTTTTTGTCTTCTCTGAAGATATGTTGGGTGATGCCATTTAATCTCAGTTCTTTGCTGCATAGTTTGAGATTGGGTGGTGGAAATGAAAAGGTCAGAATGGTGTGGCATTTGCTTCCTTATGCAATTTGTTGGGAAGTTTGGAATGAACGCAATAGCAGAGTTCATGGAGGAAGACAAAAGACAACTTTTGAGCTACAATGCGCTATTAAGCTCGTGATTCACCTGTGGAGCTCTAATGATGGCATTTTTAAACACTATTCAGCAGTGCAAATGTTGCATCAATGGGAGGATATTGTCTCCTCATAGTTGCTTTAGTTTTACTTTGAGTTGGTCATTGATCTTGTACATAATCTGTAATTAACTTCTTCTTTTTCAATATATCCTTCCATTATTCAAAAAAAAAAAAAGGAGGATCTTGTAATTCATGGTAGAAGTTAATCAATAAAATTTGTTCTTAGTATCAAAAAAAAAAAAAAAAAGCTCTATGTACACATTCATTTATTTCAAGTCTTTCTTCCAAATATACCCTCATGAATACTTATTAAGAAATTTAAGTCTTTTCCTTTTTGGTTCCTAGTTTTTTAACGTGAATTGGTAAAAAAAAAAAAAAATTGCGGAGAAAACTTGCCAGTTGCCCGGTAAAACTGTTTTAATATACAAAAGTGGGCTTCACCTATTTGCCACCCATATTTTTCCTATTTGCCACTCATCCAAATTTTATAAATAATTTTACTTTTCATTCTACTTTTTCCTATTTACCACCTAAAAAAGTCAAACTATAATGGTTACCACTCTAATTTGTCTTCTTCTTCATTAATCTCTGTTTTTATTAACCCTAAATTAAAATTCTATTTGATTAATATATAATTATGTTTAATCCATAATTAATATGTAATTCACTGTAGAAGATTCCATGATTAAAAATCTAGGACAAAATATCCAAACCATCGATGCAACACCCTGTAAGATTATGTAAATTTAACTAAATGGACATTCAGTAATTGAGTTTAGGTAAGTAAAGGATCCGTTTTGGTTGTTTGATGAGATTCTTTTTGTTTTTCATTTTTGATTTCGTGGAACTGATCACAAAATCCTGAACGACCAGAAAGTGTTGCATTCGTCCAGACCCAAACGACCACGCAAAAAAGAATAGCCATAATAGTGCATAGCAAACAATCATTTTTGTACGTGCCAATTAAGAGGTTCTACCTGCAACGAAACAATATGATATATACAGTGATCATCACTATAATTTCCAATAAGTTTCCAACTTTCCAGCATGCTAAAAGTATAGTTGGGCTTAAATAACGAGATAATGTAGCTTCCTTATATCCCATCCAGAAATTTAGTTCTTTTAATCAAAACTTAAGCATGATTAATATATCTAATCAAGCAGTCAAAAATTATAATTAGGTTTAGTTTTTCCCTCTTTATGGGGTTTTATTTTGCTTGAATACTCCCTATTTTCTTTGGAAGAATCTTTTTTACAAAATCAAAAATTACTGGAAAAGATTAAACAAAAATACGAATGATGGTGGTGATCAGTGGTGGGAGAGATGAAGTAGAGGAACCATGAGAGAGATGGAGTAGAAGGTGGCGTGTAAAAATAGGTTGTAACTTAGGGTTTTTTAAAAGATTAATTATTGGAGTGGTTTTATTATTGGGTGTAAACATAAATTCAACAAGTAGTATTTAGGATATATGAAAAAATATATGAGTAGCAAATAGGATAAATAGGGGTGGATATTAGTGAGAGTGCCAAATAGAAAAAGTGAGGGTGGTAAATAGGTGGAGCCTAAAAAAGTACTCAAGAATGAATAAAAAGAATTAAACCTTCATCATCAACACCATTTGTTATATATAACACCTATATTTTGTTTTTCCTATACCACCTATCTTCACCCATCTTCTTCCTCCATGTTTGTTAAATATCTCTCTCTGGAAAATTCTAATGGCTTCATCTTATTACAAATGGTTTTAGAGATGAGTTCACCTTTGTTAAACTTACCTTTCATACAAATTTTCTGCACCTTGATTCCATTAATGGTGGGGGCTATGTTGATGTACTTATATGCACCTTATTGGCCAGTGAGAAAGGTGCCCGGTCCTCCAACAATTCCACTCATTGGGCACCTTCATCTTCTTACCGAGCATGGTCCTAATATTTTCTCTACACTTTCCGAAAAATATGGCCCTTTTTATTGGTAACAAATCTTGGTATTTTCTCTTAGAGCAAGTCTTATGGTGGAATCCATCCATCTTTCATCTTCCATGCCACCTCAGTACTTGGAACCGTTGATGGAAGTGCAAGTCTAATGGTGGAACACTGAAAACGCTAATAAGAATAGCGTAAAACGCTAATAAGAATTGCGCTACAAAACGCTAATAAGAATTGCGCTACAAAACGCTAATAAGAATAGCGCTTGACTCAAGTCAACGGTCAAAACGCTATTATTATTGGCGCAAAACGCTATTGTTAATAGCGATGGATCACTGAAACGATTCACTTTCTTAATTCTTTCGGTTTTCCCATGAATTATAACCCATTTTGTCTCTTTTTTCTCCAGGTACTCGGAGGCCCAACGATAAAGGAGGTTAAATGGGGCTGCGTTGTGAAGAACCAATTAATTTTATCGGGGAACAGATGCAATCTTGGTAGTGGGAAACCAACCCCTTGTAAGAAGTTGTCGGACTCAAACAGACGGATACAAAGTTGATATCCTTACTTTTCTTTTATATTACCATCAATACCACCTTATCCTACACTCAACAACCAGCATTTATTATAATTTCATCATTTCTTTGATTAGTACCAGTACCAATCAGCCGTTTATACACCTCAATAGGTCTAATCGTGTCAAAACGCCAATATGAATGGCGCTGAATGCCAATCTTATTAGAGCTTTACTTACGCTATTTTGATTAGCGTTGAGCGTCATTCATATTGGCGTTTCTTGTCCTCTACCGCGCCATTCTTATTGGCGTTCAACGCTATTGTTATTGGTGTTTTTGATGGATTCCATGCACCCTTCCACCAAACCGTGGAACCTTACCTGGATTTTGTGTGGAAAACACCAATTTGGAAGCCATTAGACTTGACATTCCATGAATTTTCCACACTTAGAATAGGATGGATTCCACCATAAGACTTGCTCTAACTTACTTTTGATTGACCTTTTTTCTATCAATCGTGTACTGTATGGGATATTTTTTTCTTACATACTTTTGTACGCCATGGGATGTATGGTTTGGTTGTGTGGGTTTTTTCGTGGAAACGTGACTGATCTAGATTGCCAATGAAGATATTTGCGTATTTTAGATGGTCTATTTTTTTCTCAAGGAAGATATTGCTGATTTTATTGATAGGAAAAAGTTAGTCTTTGGTAATTCTGTGTGTCAAAAAAGTACTAATTTTGAGTAACTAATGCATTATGAATTATAAAAATAAAAAACAGGTTTCACATGGGAAGACAACCTCTAATAACTATAAGCAACGCAGAATTATGTAGAGAAGTTGGCATAAAGAAATATAAGGATATGCAAGATCGAAGCCTTCCTTCTCAGATATCTGGGGACATGATCCACCAAAAGGATCTTTTCTTTTTGTTATGACCAATGGCTCTTCTAAGAACAATAAATCAAGAATTGAAATAGAAATGAAAACAAATGTAAAACAGGCACACACACAACACAAGGATTTATAGTGGTTCGATCAAGATGATCTACATCCACTTTGGAAGACGACGATAACGTTGTACTATGATTTGAACAAGGTTACAAGAGTATAAAATCCTCTCAAGAACAAGCCTACACTGCCTGCCTTACACTCTCTCTAGAACACTTAGTGTTTCTCTGTTACACTCTCTCTGATTTTGGGATGATCGTTTACAATGAAACTACATGGTCTTATATAGGGAAATTTCTTTGAAGAATGTCGACATACTCAATAGATCCACAAGTTCCACTAGCTCATCACAGCTACAAAAGTAAAAGTTCTACAGCTACACTCCACCGAAAGTTCCACTCCACCTTTCGGCTAGCTCCACTTGAGTCTACTTGAGTGCCCACTATTCACCGAATGTCGATATACTTGAGTGCCCACTATTCACCGAAAGTTAGTTCATAAAGAAAGATTAGTTTATTCAAGACATTATTCTACAAATCTCCACCTTGACTTGAATACCATCACCACTCATCATCATCGTCTTCTCTCAGCCCCTCAAGGGCTCTCAACACCTGTTGACACCAACCAAGTCCAAACAGTGCTTGAACTTGATACTTGGAACTGGCTTCGTCAACATGTCTACATGGTTATCTGCTGTAGGAACCTTTAGTATCGCTATCCTACCTTCCTCAACTGTATCCTTGATAAAATGATACCTGACATCGATGTGCTTCGTTCTCTCATGATACATATGGTTCTTGGTCAAGTGAATGGTACTTTGACTGTCACAGAACAAAGTTGCATTCTCTTGCTTGAAACCCAAATCACCAACCAAACCCATCAACCATATACCTTCCTTCACTTCTTCCGCGGCTGCCATGTACTCTGCCTCAGTTGTAGAAAATGCAACTGTGCTTTGCAAAATCGACCTCCAACTGATAGTACTACCACACAATGTAAAAGTATAACCTGTCAATGACCTTCTTCTATCAATATCACCTGCATAATCAGAATCAACATAACCCACAAAATTCGTTGAATCACCATAGTGTTTATCAAACACTAAACCAATATCTGTACTTCCCCTTAGATACTTCAAAATCCACTTTACAGCTTTCCAATGAGCCTTCCCGGGACTTCCCATGTATCTACTTACCACACTCACAGCTTGTGCGATATCCAGCCTTGTACAAACCATAACATACATGATGCTACCAACTGCGCTTGCATATGGAACTCGAGACATATACTTTGCCTCATATGCAGTTTGAGGTGATTGCTTTCTAGAAAGTTTAAAATGAGCTGCCAAAGGAGTACTTGCTGGTTTTGCATCTTTCATACCAAACCGCTCCAACACCTTCTCGATGTAAGCCTTCTGGAACAAATGCAACTTGCCTTCAGCTCGGTTTATATGAATCTCCATGCCCAATATCTTCTTTGTTGCGCCCAAATCCTTCATCTCAAACTCACTACTCAATTGCTCCTTCATCTTCTGTATCTCTGACATGTCTTTGCAAGCAATCAACATATCATCAACATAAAAGAATAAATACACAAATGAACCATCTTGGAGTTTCCTGTGATATACACAACTATCATACTTACTCCTGTCATAGCCATTTGCCACCATAAACGTGTCAAAACGTTTATACCACTTCCTTGGAGATTGCTTCAAACCATACAAAGATTTCTTCAACAAACATACATGGTCTTCTTTGCCAGGAACTTCAAACCCCTTTGGTTGTTGCATATAAATACGCTCTTCCAAGTCACCATGAAGGAAAGCTGTCTTAACATCTAGTTGTTCCAATTCTAGATCTTTCAAAGCAACTATAGCAAGCAATGTTCTAATAGAACTATGTTTAACAACAGGAGAGAATACCTCATTGTAGTCAATTCCTTCTCTTTGTGTAAACCACTTTGCCACAAGCCTTGCCTTGTACCTTGTTCCTTCACCATCTGAAGTACCTTGTTTCTTCTTGAAGACCCATTTGCTTCCAACAATATTCTGCCTTTTTGGTCTTGCAACTATCTCCCAAGTGTCATTCTTGTCAAGAGACTCAATTTCTTCAATTGCAGATGATCCCCATTCTGTTGATTATTCACCACCGATTGCTTCTTCATAGGTTGTTGGATCATCCCTATCTATGCTCTCACCTACTGCAAATGCATATGCAACCAAATCAGCATGGACGTATCTCTGAGGTGGTCTGACTTGCCTCCTCTCTCTGTCTCTTGCAAGATTGTATTGACGACCTTGTGCTTCTTCTTCCTGGGAAGGTTCTTGCACAATATCTTGATCATCATCATCATCATAAACAACAGTCTCATTGCTTCCTTGAACTTGCACCTCAAGTTCCACCTTGTCACCAAGCTCCACCTTATCACTAACACCCTCTTCAGCTTTTCCATCTAGTTCTTCATTCTTTGGCTTCAACATCGATTGCTCATCAAATTTCACATCTCTGCTGATAAGAAACTTGCTTGATCTTTCTGCAGGACACCATAACCTGTATCCTTTCACGCCCTTTGCATACCCAAGAAATATACACTTCTTTTCTCTAGGCTCTAGCTTCCCCTCATTCACATGAGGATATGCTGGACATCCGAATATCTTCAAGTCTTCATAGTTAGCATGCGAACTTGTCCAAACTTCATTTGGAGTCTTGCACTCAATGGCAGTCGATGGAGATCCGTTCACTAAATAAGATGATGTGTTTGCTGCTTCTGCCCAAAACTTCTATGGTAACCCGGCATTGGAGAGCATGCACCGTGCCTTCTCCATTATGGTTCTGTTCATCCTTTCTGCAACACCATTTTGATGTGGTGTTTTTCTGACTGTGCGGTGTCTCACAATCCCTTGATCCTTGCAGAACTCATTGAACTCACCCCCACAAAATTCCAAACCATTGTCTGTCCTCAAGCACTTGATTTGTCTTCCGGTTTGTTTCTCAACCATATTCTTCCATTGCTTGAACTTGACAAAAGTTTCATCTTTGTGTTTAAGTATGAATACCCATACTTTCCTTGAGAAATCATCAATGAATGTCAACATATATCTACCACCACCATGTGAATCAACCCGAGAAGGACCCAAAAGATTAGAATGAATATAATCCAGAATACCCTTGGTGCTATGAATAGTTGTACAAACTTGACTCTACACTGCTTTCCAAAGACACAATGTTCACAGAAATCAAACTTGCATGTTTTATGACCACAAAGAAATCCATGCTTGATCAAAACATCCAACCCCCTCTCGCTCATATGCCCTAGCCGCATATGCCACAACTTGGTAGTATCATCATCAAAACTTGAAGAACATACAACTGCATCACCCGTCACAGTAGTACCTTGCAGCGTATAAAGACCATTAATTCTCTCGCCCTTCATAATTGTAAGACTTCCTCTTGAGACACGAATAACTCCACCTTCACCTTGATACTTGCAGCCATTTGAATCAAGCGTACCCAAAGAAATAAGATTTCTTCTCAGGTCCGGAATATGCCTAACCTTAGTTAAAGTCCTCACCATACTGTCATACATCTTAATTTAAATTATACCTACACCCACCACTTTACAAGTGACATTGTTTCCCATAAGAACTTTACCACCTTCTCTAGCTTGATAAGTAGTAAACCACTCTTTATGAGGACACATGTGAAAATTACACCCCGAATCAAGAATCCACCTATTCTCTGAGCTTTCGGTATGAACCGTAAGAAATGTTCCATCATCACTTTCTGCTTCAACATTTGCTGCGGTGCCTTGGTTAGTATTCTTCTCGACATTCTTCAATTTTGGACAATCCTTCTTGAAATGCCCATTTTCCTTACAATGAAAGCAATAGAATTTACCGGATTTTGATTTAGACCTTGACTTTGATCTACTCCTATCAAATACGCCTTTTTGGTTTCCTCTTCCTCTAACAAACAACCCATCTCCAGAATTATCTTTACCGTCGATACCCGTCTTCTTTAACTCCTTAGAGTTCAAAGCCTCTTTAACGTCTTCCATGGAAATTGAAGTTTTTCCATACATTACGGTATCAACAAAATTTTCATAAGATGGTGGTAAGGAACAAAGCAGACCCAAAGCTTGGTATTCATCTTCAATTTTGACCTCAATATTTGACAAATCCAAGAGAATTTTATTATAATCATCAATATGATTTATAATAGACATTCCTTCATGCATTTTAAGGGTATGTAATTTCTTCTTAAGATATAAACGATTAGTTACAGATTTAGTCATATACCTCTTCTCCAACTTGTTCCATAGCCCGTCCGGTGTCATTTCCGTCGCAACTTCTCTCAAGACCTCATTGCTCAAACACAATAAAATTAATCCATGTGATTTCTCCATGAGTTCATCCTTTTCTTCATCCTTCGATGTTGTTGCTAGAGCCGTTTTCCCCTTCAAAGTTTTCACCAAACCTTGTTGCACCAAAACATCCCTCATCTTTATCCTCCATAAATTGAAATCATTCCTTCCATCAAATTTCTCAATCTCATACTTTGCCTCCATCGTTGATCGCTTTTACCCGAAGCTCTGATACCAATTTGTTATGACCAATGGCTCTTCTAAGCACAATCAATCAAGAATTGAAATATAAATGAAAACAAATGTAAAACAGGCACACATAGAACACAAGGATTTATAGTGGTTCAATCAAGATGATCTACATCCACTTTGGAAGACGACGATAACATTGTACTATGATTTGAACAAGGTTACAAGAGTATAAACTCCTCTCAAGAACAAGCCTACACTGCCTGCCTTACACTCTCTCTAGAACACTTAGTGTTTCTCTCTTACACTCTCTCTGATTTTGGGATGATCGTTTACAATGAAACTACATGGTCTTATATAGGGAAATGTCTTTGAAGAATGTCGACATAATCGACAGCTCCACAAGTTCCACTAGCTCATCACAACTACAAAAGTAAAAGTGCTACAGCTACACTCCACCGAAAGTTCCACTCCACTTTTCGGCTAGCTCCACTTGAGTCTACTTGAGTGCCCACTATTCACCGAATGTCGACATACTTGAGTGCCCACTATTCACCGAAAGTTAGTTCATAAAGAAAGATTAGTTTATTCAAGACATTATTCTACACTTTTCAAGGTATTAAGTCTTTCTTATTTTCTATAATTGTTTACACCAATAATTTCGTGCCATGTACGGTGATAAACCCATGGTGATGATTATTTTTATATTTTACATCGTGTTCACAGTCAACTTAAAATTACCTAGTTTAATTAGGGGCCATAAATATTAATCGGAGGCCTTGATATTTTATTTGCACCTCAAAATTTTCAGGGGCTTATTAAACTGATTGTTAAATACTGTTTTACCCTTTTTTTATTTTTTTAATCATTGACCACTTTAAAGAGTTATTAATGTTCTGAATAACGAAACTTTAGAGTCGTCACTGTTTTCAATGAGACCCAAAGCGTCGTTGTGGCCTATATAACGACTCAAAAGAGTCGTTAATGTTCTGAATAACGACTCTAAGAGTTGTCCCTATTTTCACTATGACTTAAAAGAGTCGTTAACGATTCTATGTGTTACCACTTTAAATGACGACTATAAAGTGTCGTCACAGTAAACAATAACGACTATTTGGAATTGCCGTTGAATCAGTGACGACTCTAAAGAGTCGTTAACGGAAACATTAACGCCATTAACGACTCTTTAGGGTCGTCATTGAAAACAGTAACGACACTTAGAGTCGTTACTGGAAACATTAACGACTATTTAGAGTCGTCATTGTTTTAAAAAATTTGAAAAATACCATGTCGACTTTTCATAGGAAGACCCTTGTAAGTTTTTGATAATATCCTTCAAAGGATTTTATGTGGCATACTAGAAGCATGAGTCGTCCGACTCCGTATAAGGACGTATATATGCTTGTTCATTGGAATGATTGTTTTGCACAAGGTTGCATTTCTGTTATCTTTTATAAATTTCCTGTACCAAGTTATAGTCACACTGTATGAACAATGACGAAGCCAACTATATTGCAGTGGTACGCGATGGACAACAATGAAAAACACTATTGTATCAGTGTATCAACCTTCTCATATCACGAGTCTTCTACCCATGATGCAGTCTGTTATTGAGCCTGTCGATCAACATCTTCCTACTTCCGAACAAGAAGACATTTTGTTTTCTCACCTCGCTCTTCAATCAGCAACAGATATAACTGGTCTGGCCGCATTTGGTTTTGATTTTGATCTCACAAAAACATCCTCACTCGATGATTCTATCATTCATAACAATCAAGACAATAACATTATAGTCACAGATTTCATCAAGCAACATATGGATTGCACAACTAAACTTCAGATGGATTTATTAGGTTCATTCTCAATCATGATTGGAATACTATGTCCTATACTTCAACCCCCATTCACACGAATTTGGGAAAGAATTCCAGGTACCATAGAATGACGAATAAAGAAATCGCTGAAGAATTTGTTAACTTAGGTAGAACAGAGAATAGAGCAATGAAAAAAGACCGACGATCAAAAGATTTCTTATCCCTCGTATTAAATGAGAGAGAATCAGATGACATAAGGTTGAAAAACATTTTCACTTCCGATTATGTAAGTGCACTCCCTATGAACAACTACTTGGGTCTACAACAACAACTTTCACTTTGTCAGCTGTACTTTATGTTGGGATTTTTGGAATTTTGAATAGAAATATGAGTTTGTTAGTTAGTGTCAATGGATGTGTCCACTCACTTTAACCTTTTCAATATGTAGTGTCTTATCTAAAGGGTAGTGACTCTCCACTAAGGGTTGTGACTCTTCATGAAAGGACTTCTCCAAGGTCACCTCTAACCTTTATAAACCCCACTCATTCTCCATTGCAAATATATGTTTTTTAGAGTCATAAAACTTACTAGAAATTTAAGAGTTTGCATGTGTCTTCAAGAGTTAAAGAAGAGTTTGTGCTACATCTATTCGCGTTCGCTGTTCGGTGTTATCGAAGTGCTGCGAAAAACATCGAGGTATTGTTGAACGTTGGAGACATATGCCGCTAAATCTGTAACAACATTATATGCAGGGCATCAAATGTCTTAAGCAAATATATTACTCGCCTCAATACACCCAAGTAAGTTTGTTTAAGTTTGTGATTGATCATATTTTTTATCCTTCCTTTCTTGTTTCGTTGTTGGTATTATGAAACGTGATACATAGATGAAAACCGTGTTACAAAGAGTTGTAATGGACCGGTGAATAATACACGAGTTGTATTATTGGAGAATCGGTAACGGAGATACTTATCCAATAATCTGAAGATATTTGATAATCTTTATCTTTGTTACTGATCGGTGATGTTCATGTTAACCCGGCCTTTGGCTATTCCGTGCAAGTTCTGGAATAACCCTGTTGGAAAAAACGTGGTTTCGACATTCCAAATTGAAGTTTGAAGTTTGGAAAACCCGAAAGCATGAGAATTGACTTGTAGCGTTTGGCAGCTTTTCGGAAAGGAACCAAATGTGTAACCAGTCAAAAGCTTTATATAAGAGAATGGAAGACGAAGATTATAAAGCACCGAAATATTCATGATTGGAGGTTATTCTGACAAGCTGTAGACAAATCAAAAGGAAAATGATAAGACTCAATTTCTGGGCACATGGAAACTTTGGCTTGAATTTAGTTTAGGCAGAGAACCGGTTGTTTCTTAAACAAAGTGTTCCACAATCATTCGTCCTTTTGGTGGATTTTGAATATTTCTCTTGTATGTTAAGAGACGACTCTTCACTAAAAGGTGTATGACGTTTAGGTGTACGTGGTTTAAATTGACGGTTAAATGCACTTATAAGTGGCAGTTCAATGTGGGATGATGGTCCTAATCATTTTAGTATGAAAGCCATTAATTGACATCATCTGAGTTAGAGGCTTAGAGCTTGAATACAATTGTTGATGTTGATGTTTATGTTAATTTTGGTTTCATGGAAAAAAAAAATGTTGATTCTGAGCACGTATACAAGGTTAGCAAACCAAGATTGTGAACAGTCACAACTGGTTAATGGAACAAACAGTAGATGTCAAACAGTTAACCCGTAATTCGGAGAGATGCGCCTTTTCGTCCAGATATGAAGTATGGTGTGTGTTTGTAGATGCTCAGTTGACAGTCATTTCGGAAAAATTGCATAAGAGTAAAAAAAATCATTAAATTAATCATAATTTGATTATCACCAATTTTTTTTTTTTTTTTTTTTTTAAAGCAACCAAAATTGAATGATTTCAATTACTGATTAATAGTTAGTTACTCCCTCCGTCCTAATTTACTTGTTAAAATTGGGGATTTTTTTTGTCCTAAATTACTTGTCAAGTTTCATATTTTTCCACTTTTTATCCCAATTTACCCCTCTGTTGGAATCAGGTCATATTATTGAGAATTGTGTAATTCTATTTCCTATACACAATTTTAAATTCTCCTCTCTCTATATATCCTTTATTTTTATTTTTTTTGAATTCTTTAAGTAAAGACCAGAAAACTAGACACGTAAAAACTATGTATCTTAAATGCTAGTTTGGGGTAATTTTGGAAAAAATTCATTCTCTCTACATTTCTTAATCTTTGTGCAAAAACTAATTTTGGCAAGTAAACTAGGACGGAGGGAGTAATAATCAAAGGGAATGATTTGGGTTCGGACTATTTGGTAGTCCGAACAATTCAAAAATAATGTTTGAATCATCTTTGATGTGTAGAACTAGAAAAATAGAAAAATAAACAAAAATACTACTCCCTCCGTCCCACGATTAAATGACCTATTTGATTTTAGATTTTGTCCCGCTAATAAGTGACCAATATCACTAAATAAGGAGATATTTCTAAAATTATCCTTTTAGTTAATTACAAAAAATATAAGAAATATGCATAATTTGATAGACTTGTTTATATTCGTTACGTAGGTGTTTTAAAATGTTTTTCAATGATATGAAATTTGCGAACATCCGTGGAGTAGTTTGAGAGATGAATTATTTCTAAATTTCACTAATTACTATCAATAAGGGGTATAATTGTAAAAAAATGCTTAAAAGTATTCTTTTCCTTACTTGCCTTAAAAATTGTGCAAACTTAAACTAGGTCACTTAATAGTGGGACGGAGGGAGTAGTTTAAACTGGACTTTACTTCAGGCCTATTGTACTATGCAAAAGTAGTAACGAGGAGTGTTTAGATTGTCCAAACAGATGATCATGAATGTTCATTCCAGTAGAAACTATATATTCTTCCAACAATAGGGGTAACGCCCTTTCACGGAGGGACACCAATAACTTTGAAACGATACACTAACTTTGGGGTGTTGGATATTTTCAATAATATAGAAAATAAAATGGTTTTTATTTTTGGTTAGCCACTACAATAGGGTGTGATGGTTAACAAGATAAACATCCATTCCCATTAGACACTATTGATGTCTTTTGGAAGTGAAAAGGCATCTCCAACGGGCATGAATTCCCTATAAGTAGTGATGATTTGTTTTCATTCAAACTATGAAAAACATAGTAAAATCTCTGATTTCTTTTCTCTCTAAGCATCATCAGAATCTAAATACTGTGTGTTCTTGGTTGGGTCAAGGGAGTACAACTCTTGAACCCAACAAAGTTGTTTGGGCTTCATTGTATCCTGAAGGCAATATTTCGCTGACCAATTGTACTCGCCAATTATTTGGGAATGGTCGAAATAATTGCTGAAAAGAATCGTAAGGCCTTGAAGCTTGTGAAACAACATTCTTTTCAATCTCCGTTTTTCATCCTCTTGTACCCAAATTTTCCAACAGTTTTCAGCAATTAGTTTTATAATGAAAAAAGAGGGTGGAATCATGTTGGATTATGAGCACGTTTCTGGTTGAAAAAGAATTTCGAAATCACTGTGATCCTATGGAATACGTGGAAAGTACAACGACAACGATTGGTTTGGTTAAAGATAAATTTTTTGCTTTTGTGGGAAAATTAGTATTCCATCTATTAGATATAAACGAAAGTACCGAATAATCTCTAAATGGAGATTGATTTTAAACGCACACAAAACATGGGGAGCCTTTGAGTTTCTTTGCACCTATCGTTGCCTTCTTCGCTGAATTATTTTCTCTGCCTATATTGAATAATTAATATTCTTATTAATTCATGAAAGTTTTCTTATTAATTTTTTTTTTTGTGGCTGGAGAAAATAAAACTAGAAGAAAAGGTAAACGGGACTGAAGGGGAAAGAACGTGAAGAAACTACCAGTGTGACTCCTCTCTGTCGATTGGGAGATTGTTTGTGTTCCGGGTTTGAATCGCCATAATTTAAAGGAGGAATTCTATCGATCTAACAAGGAAAGAGGTTACCGATTGTTAATGTTTGTCGTTAACGGAAACTCCCTTGGAAAGGAATCAGATAAGTACCTATCTATCTTTGATTCTGTTCATTTTCTTACCGTGAGTAATGGCTCATAATTTATGTTGTCTAGTTTAGTATGAATTGGACGATTAGAATGGCTACAGTTCAAAACTAAAATCCACTACTTTAGATTCTAAAGCCATAGTTGACTACTTAATCGTTTGTTATGTCCTTTCATTTGAAAAGGAATGTTTTGTAAGCATCTGTTTGGTGTCAGTATATGTTTCAATCATTTAGTCAAAATGGCTCAGTGAATGGACATGAAATAATGCATCCATTAGCATATGTTGAGACCAGGCATTTCTTATTATGGTGTTTTAATCTCTTAAAATTGAGGTATGCTTTGGGTGTTTGGAAATTGCTCATGAACTGTTTGATAAGATGAATGATCAGGTTTTGGCATGGCTGTGCATCGTAATTAAGCATGCAATCTAATGTCCAAAAGAAATTCGAATCCAAATTTGAAGAGACAGGAACTTATGTTACTATATAATTCGGATTTGAAGATTTCCTTCTTTAGGAATTATGTGCAGGCATCGATTGGAATGTTTGGAATGGAAAGCCAAATCCATAACTGGATTTGAAGATCTTTTTAGAAAATAAGGTTATCAGTCATTAATTGTAAGTGGTTTCTTGTTCCCTTTATATTACGTGATTACTATTAATTAGTAGTTTCTTTTTACACATACATTTTGAAATGATACTCGATCTTCCATCTGTCTTGTATATGGAAAATTTAATAATTTCCTTTCTTAGGAAGTTATGATATAAGTATACAATGGGAACTTAAACAATAATTAACAATGACTTGATTAGTTGACATATATGTCATCCAAACCAAGTTTTGGGCTTGAGGATCAGTGAATGAGTGGCAGAAATGTAAAGCCGCAAGATTGATCCATGGTTATTTATTTGGGGAAAATTCAATTGGTTTCCTTTTGTGTAAGTACAAAAGAAAACAGTGCGGTGTCCAGATTGTGGGCATTTTTAGAACCGGTTTAATTTGCACATGACCAGTTCTCTGTGATTGTTTGAGATTATGTCAAGCAAACTCATTGTGCCCCATTAAGGTGGCAACGCCATAAAATTTCTAGTGTGGTTGGTTATGAGTTATAACCACAGATCATCGATATTTGTTGAGAAAACAAATATATGATACGAAAATAATTCTTTCCATAAGAATTATAGGTTCCAAAACTTGGAAATGGGTATGTCTTAAATGACATGAAAATGATTACCCGGTTAATATGTAACATTTTGGAAGATTGGGCGCGCGACCAAATATCCAACGAGAAGGTGTTACAATCTTACCGATGCATAAATTACGAACATTTGCATTACATAATGTAAAATATTACATAGACATTGTCTATGTATTTGGGTATAAATTTGTAGAAGATTGGGCATGAGTAGAGGAGTTACTCATCGTAATAATGTGCTTGTTGAAATAGCAAGTAAGTTGCCTACAAATTTTCTATGCCTCTAGTGTATGCAAAGTCTATAATGACTTCTTGTGAATTAACCATAAATGTTAATTAGCATCGCTAGAGAAGTTACAATTATTTTGTAAAATCAAAGAGGAACATTTTTAATAATTTTTTCAGAATTGATTGCAGGAGTAGATGCGATTAATGAGGACGAATGGCTTAGAACCTAACTTGTAGAGATCCCATTTTTGGAAGAATCCATCTCAAGAGGTCTTGATTAATTATGAATCAGGCTAGGATCTATAACGTCTCTAACAAATACTTATAATGTAAAGTCAAGACATATAAGTCTTGTACATTGAACGTTAAGTCAATTACTCAAGATAGGAGTAATTGCAGTTAGCCATTGAAACGGACAAAAACTTGGTAGAGTTATCATGAAGAGTCTCCCAAAGGAATTGTTTTCAATGAAGTATACATAAATGGGACTAAGGTCTGTGAATGAAAGTTCGATCACCCATAGCAGAAACCAAACCTATGTTTTGAAAAAGATAGACAAGGTTCAATGTGGTACCAACAAGTTATGGAAGTGATTATGGTGCACTAAGTATAAAACTTCTCATTTCTGTTTAGTGCAGGTTCTGCAAGAAAAAAGGGATGGATGAAAATCCTTAATAAGTCTACCTTTTATCTCAAGGTGTCTCGCAGAAACACCTTCGAGACTTACCTGTATGAGTGTGGAAATCATGTCTTTTCCTAAGAGAAAAAGACCGTTCTCTAAGAGACTCATGAATACAGGATAATCACATGGCCATTAATGTTCTTTCTGCAAAACACACAATCCCTGAAATCAGTATGTGTTGAGATTCCGGTTTTATCACATGGGGTACTTGGTTCAAGACTGGTTTCACCACTGAACCCCGATAAGGCTTTGAATTTCTTACACTAGTGAAGGTTCAAATCCAAAAGATACCTATCATTTATGTATTGATTTCAACGATGATGCTTATTTACCAACTAAGCTTGAACTACGTTGGCTTGATCCCACTCGGGTACGTAGGCAGTCACTTGAGTGATGCAGCCACTCATGTTTTGTAAAGTTTTTTACTTTGTTTTATTTTCATGGTTTTTGGTTATTGAAAATAGGGGGAGATTGTTGGATATTTTCAATAATATAGAAAATAAAATGGTTTTCATTTTTGGTTAGCCACTACAATGGGGAGTGTCATGAGCCTAATAGATGCAATGGAAAAGGAATCTCCAACGGGCATGAATTCCCTATAAGTGGTGATGATTTGTTTTCATTCAAACTATGAAAAACATAATAAAATCTCTGATTTCTTTTCTCTCTAAGTATCATCAGAATCTAAATTCTGTGTGTTCTTGGTTGGGTCAAGGGAGTGCAACTCTTGAACCCAACAACGTTGTTTGGGCTTCATTGTATCCTGAAGGCAATATTTCGCTGACCAATTGTACTCGCCAATTATTTGGGAATGGTCGAAATAATTGCTGAAAAGAATTGTAAGGCCTTGAAGCTTGTGAAACGACATTCTTTTCAATCTCTGTTTTTCATCCTCTTGTACCCAAATTTTCCAACATGGTGTTAGTGGTAATGAGTTATGGGGGTTAATTAAACGACCTATTATCTCCAAATCAAGCCTCTCCGTGATGAGTCTTAACTTTTCCATTTCCTACGTTGTTATTGTTCTGTTGTGAAAGAAGGCGTAACTACTTACATTGAATGCACAATTACACACAAACGATGTACATTTTCATGTGGTTGATCACGATAACTGCCCATGTGAATTTACACGTTTAAGGATTATTGTCATGCTTTGTTTGAAAGAGAACTTCTCCGCGACTTATTTCTTCTTGTTTAAGAAGAAACAAATGTTCTCCGTAGAAAAATTTAATTTTGTTGAACATCACCACCGCCTATAGTTCCTATAGGGGAGCATAATAAACTATATAAGTTTTAAACTATGCTTGAACCCACTCTGCTCTTGGACAGACATGATGTTAATCAAGGAATTAGGATCATGGAAACGAAATCTTAATTCTGATATATTTAGAGATTGTGAAGAGGATGCTACAAAAATAGCACAGTTGAATCCCAACTATAGATTCTTGTTTTTCTGGTCATCGAGAGTTAATTTATGAATTATCAATGTCGTGTTGGATATTTTCAATAACTTAGAAAATAAAACTGTTTTCGTTTTTTTGGTTTGTCACTATGATGGGGAAGTATTCTGTGTTGGATAAACACAATGGATGTTAGTTGGAGATGAAGGGACACCTCTAATAGGTGTGATGGTTCATAAAGGACACAACCATTCCAAACAGACACCTTATGTGTCTTTTGGAAGTGAAGAGGCATCTCCAATAGGCATGAATAACCCTATAAGTAGTCAAGGAATTCTCCCATTCTTGAGAATGAATTCAACTTGTTTTCTCTCCATCTAAAGCATCATCAGAAATCTCTCTCATGTGTTCTTGGTTGGGTCAAGGGGTGCAAACCTTGAATCCAATTTCCTGTTGTAGGGCTTTCATTGTATCCTGAAGGCATTATTTCGCATACCTGTTGCAATCGCCAATTCGTTGGGAGGGTAGAAATAATCGTCTAAAAGAAATCACCCGAGCCTTGAAAGCTTTTGAGTACAACAACAATTTCTTTTAGTGTTATCATCCTCTGTTTTGACCCATTTTTTCCAACAGTTTTAGACGATTAGTTTCTCTCGAACAACGGAGGATGAAACTTCAACATGCTCGCACAGTGAAATTGCTGCGTTAACAGATGGTTACAACGATATAAAGAGCACGTTTCGGAGATAAGTATAATATTTTCAACAATTTTAAAGATAATTCATATTTCAGAGTTATCGGTTTCTTGGTAATAAATAGTTAGAATGCATATACTTTATGTAATCATTACATGCGCTTCAATGTCTATTGAATTGGAGATCTGAATACCGTTTTGTTGTGGTACTTAATTTATAGTTAGTACCATATAGTGACAAAATTGACGTTTTGGTATCGTTTTGATTACAATACGTGTTGTTACCACTGTTTCTTTTATGAAGATATACTTGGTACTCTTGTTGATTTGTTGAGAACCATGGCCATTCAACTGAGTTTCTGATGAATAGGTATGATATAATCATATATGACACTTAGATGCAGTTGCACCGAGACATCTTTCATGTGGCTGATCACGATAACTGCCCATGTGAAGATTAAATAGGAAACATATCTATTTCTGTGATAGTTTGGAAACAAATCAACATGGTTGTGAACCTTTAGAATCCGGGTACAACGATAGTGTTTTGATTAAAGATTGAAATCATCGATAATTGTTGAGATAACATTTCTATGATATGAGAATAATTCTTGCGATAAGAATTATATGATTCCAAATTTTGGAAATTTGCATGTCTTAAATGACATCGGAAAGGAAAATGGAATACCGGTGAACATGTTAACATATTGGAAGATTGGGCGGCCGACCAAATATCCAATGATTAGGTGTTACGATATTACCGATGCATAAATTATGAACATTTGCATTACATAATGTGAAATGTTAAATAGACATTGTCTATGTTTTTGGGTATAAATTTGTAGAGGATTGGGCATGAGTAGAGAAGTTACTCATTGTGATAATGTTCTTGTTGAAATAGCAAGTAAGGTGCCTACAAATTTTCTATGCCTCTAGTGTATGCAAGTCTATAATGACTCCTTGTGAATTAACGGTAAATGTTAATTAAGATCACTAGAGAAGTTACAATTGTTTTGTAAAATCAAATAGGAACATTTTTAATAATGTTTTCAGAATTGGTAGCATGAATAGATGCAATTAAATGAGGAGGAATGGCTTAGAACTTAATTTGTGGAGATCCCATTTTTGGAAGAAGCCATCTCAAGCGGTCTTGATTAATTGTGAATCAGGATATGATCTATAATGTCTTTAACAAGACTTATAATGAAAAGTCAAGACATACAAGTCTTAGACAAGGAATGGTAAGTCAATTGCTCAAGAAAGGAGTAATTGCAGTTAACCATTGAAACGAAGAAAAGCTTGGTAGACCTACTTATGAAGAGTCTCCCAAAGGAATTAATTTCAATGAAGTATACAGAAATGACACTAAGGTCTGTGAATGAAAGTTCGATCATCCATAGCAGAAACCCAACCTATGTTTTGAAAAAGATAAACAAGGTTCAATATGGTACCAACAAGTTATGGAAGTGATTATGGTGCACTAAGTAAAACTTCTCATTTCTGTATAGTGCAGGTTTCTGCAAGAAAATAGGATGGATGTAAATCCTTAATGAGTCTGTGATTAGTAAAAGGTGTCTCGCAGAAACACCTTCGAGACTTACCTATATGAGTATGGAAATGTGGGCCGTTTCCTAAGAGAAGAAGACCGTTCTCTAAAGAATACTCATGAATAAGGATATAAGCACAAGGCCTTTATAGTGCTTGGATACAAAACACATGATTTATGGAATCAATATGTGTGGAGACTCCGGTTTTATCATAAGGGATACTTGGTTCAAGACTGGTTTCACCATAGAATCTCGATAAGGCTTTGAGTTTCTTACACTAAGTGAAGGTTCAAACCCAGAAGGTACCTATCATTTATGTATTGGTTTCAACGATGATGCTTAGTCTCAATTGTGCTTGAACTACGTTGGATTGATCCCACTCGGATACGTAGGCAGTCACTTGAGTGATGCAGCCACTCCGGTTTTATAAGTTTTATTTTATTTTATGTTTTTGGTTTTTGAAAATAGGGGGAGATTGTTGGATATTTTCAATAACTTAGAAAATAAAACTGTTTTCGTTTTTTGGTTTGTCACAATGATGGGGAAGTATTCTGTGTTGGATAAACACAATGGATGTTAGTTGGAGATGAAGGGACACCTCTAATAGGTGTGATGGTTCATAAAGGACACAACCATTCCCAACAGACACCTTATGTGTCTTTTGGAAGTGAAGAGGCATCTCCAATAGGCATGAATAACCCTATAAGTAGTCAAGGAATTCTCCCATTCTTGAGAATGAATTCAACATGTTTTCTCTCCATCTAAAGCATCATCAGAAATCTCTCTCATGTGTTCTTGGTTGGGTCAAGGGGTGCAAACCTTGAATCCAATTTCCTGTTGTAGGGCTTTCATTGTATCCTGAAGGCATTATTTCGCATACCTGTTGCAATCGCCAATTCGTTGGGAGGGTAGAAATAATCGTCTAAAAGAAATCACCCGAGCCTTAAAATCTTTTGAGTACAACAACAATTTCTTTTAGTGTTATCATCCTCTGTTTTTACCCATTTTTTCCAACATGTCGGAACATTGATTAGGCGGACTGATGAAAGAAGTGCATTTCACTGAATTTAAAATTTAAATTTTCATTTTCAGAGATGTATGTGCTTCAAAAAGCGTGTCCCATTAGGAAATATCTGGCGGAGAAGAGACGGAACCTCTTGGTTGGATAATGATACGGGACGTATCTAGGGGCTCTATTAAGATGAGTCATGCGGCCAGTCCAGGTCATTTTAGTTGTTAGGATTTGTTTTACTTCTGTCAGATTCTTAGTTGCAAGCTTAATAAGATATGGGAACACTCCGTTCTCATTATCCGAGTATCTTTAGGAGTAAGTTGTTGGGATAACTTCACAGGTGTGTGAAGTTCTGTTTCATTCAAAGCTTTTCTAGGGTTTAGTTAGGACTATAAGTAGTCCCTGTTTCTTCTTTTGTAATCATCTTGTGAGATCGATTATCTCTTGATATTATTATTGATTTCAATTATTTGGTTATAACCATTATATCTTTCTATTAACTCTTGGATTAGAGTTGCATTTGTCTTTTCTTAACTCCTGGATTGGAGTTGTTAACAGTTTTAGAAGTGGATTCTCCTGTTGTTACGTTTTCTATTCGATTGCTTCCGCTGTGCCTTATCAGGTGGTATCAGAGCAGGTTTGTTCCTGTTTATCATCTTCGATATCTATCTTAGAAAGGTTGAGGATTCCCTTATTATTTAAGATTTTCAGAGAAGATGACGATTACCGATGGTGGAGAAAAAAACGCTACTAAAGATCCTATGTTGGTGATGATTGAATCTCAAGATAAAATCATTGCTGGACTAGGCGATACCCTACTATCACATACGAAAATCTTGAAAGATATTCATGATTCAATGAAGGATTTTAAGCTTGGAAAGTCAGACCATGCTGAGTATAATAAAGAAGGAGAGCGTCGTCTTTTTAATCGCTTGCAGGACCAAGGATTTCATTCCAGGGACCATGGAAATGTAGATCCGTATGGGTCAAGAAGAATGTTGAAAGGAGGCCCAAGTCGCACATTTAATTTTTTCGAGGAGGCTGGTGATACTGGATTTAGAGGAGAAAATCTTGCATCGAGGGATAGGTGGAACGAACCAAACACCTATGGGTATCAGTGTCGAAGAAAAACTGTTCGAGACCGACGAGGCTTTTCAGAATACGACTTCGCTCCTGATAACTTTATGGATTTTGAAGATGTAGATGATGTCGTGCAGAGAAAACCTGTGCAGGACCGACTGGCAATGAGAACTGACTTCCGTCGTCCTATCCAGGAAAACCATAATTTCATGCAACGTCATTTTAAATATGAACCAGGACCAAGGAGACATGGACGACAGGGCCTGAACGAGTGGGAAGAAGAAGATCTCGATGTTGATTCACCTTATGAAGATGCATCCCAGGCTAACGCCATCCATGATGAAGTCGAAAGCAAAACAACATACAAGATGAAGCTAGAGGTGCCCGCATATGACGGTAAAATTGATATTGAAGGTTTCCTTGATTATGTTGCTTCTGTTGAGAATTTTTTTGAGTGCATGAAAATCCCTGAATCCCAGCAAGTCAAGCTGGTATCGTATAAGCTAAAGGAGGGAGCTGCTTCTTGGTGGAGACAAACTGTACACAACAGAAGGGTTAGGGGTGAAACAGCAATCACTTCGTGGTTGCATATGCGACGTCTAATGAAGGCCCGTTTCCTTCCCCATGACTATGCTCAGAAACTTTTCCAGAGCTATCAATTATGTGCAGAAAGGAAAATGCCAATTGATGAGTATACAGAAGAGTTTTACCGTTTGGGATCAATGGTTAATCTGCCAGAAACGGAGGCGCAACAAGTATCTCGATATCTTGGTGGTTTGGATCATGAAATCAAAGAAGTGTTGTACCTGCATCCAATATACACTGTGACTGAAGCTGTCAGTCTAGCTCAAAAGATTGAACTACAACCTAAGTTGGTAGCGAAGACTCCAGCTGAGCCGAAAAGAAGCAAGCCAGCACTTGAAACATCAACAGAACCGCCGACTACAACACCCACTTTTCAGCCTCCACCACCATCACCAAGGGTGCCTACAGTCGACGTTTCTGCTATGAAGAAAAATACCAATCCTTATGCTAAGCCTTTGACTGATATTTTCTATCGTTGTAGACAACCGGGACATCACTCAAACGAGTGTCCTAAGAGGCGCCAGACAGCAATAGTTGAGAGCGAGGAGAACAAGAGCGAAGAGGATGACGAAGTTGAACAAGTATATGCTGATAACATGGGAAGAACTGTGCTGGTTGTAAAGAAGGTTGTACAACGTGAAGGAAAGAACAAGAAGGTACTTCTCACTCCAAAAATAAAGGAAGATGCTCAAATAAACAAACTTTTTGAATTCAAAGGCATTATCCTAGAAAAAGTTTGTGATTTTATTATTGACAGTGGGAGCACTGAAAATCTAGTATCGTGGAAACTGGTTCGATAACTTGGCTTGCCGACAGAACCACACCCTCATCCTTACCGAGTTGGTTGGATCAAAACCGGGTTAGAAACAAGAATTGAGAGAGTCTGCAAAGTTCCCATTGCTTTTGGAAAGGTTTACCGCGATACTATTGTATGTGAAGTGATAGACATGGATTCATGCGACGTTCTTTTGGGACGACCATGGCAGTATGATGTGGATGCGCTATTTCGCGGCAAGGCGAATTCCTATGAGTTCTATTGGAGGGGAACATAAATGTTTCTGCTACCAACCAAGAGACAACAAGTCAGGGAGGAAAAGGGAATGCTTCCTAACAAGATTTTATGTGTTATCACTGTTGGATCTGGTGGTGATCATATGGAAGTTGCTGAACAAGGTAAACTCGAGGCGAGTTTTGTCGCAGTGGGGAATCCTGATACGGGACGTACCTAGGGGATCTATTAATATGAGTCATGCGGCCAGTCCAGGTCATTTTAGTTGTTAGGATTTGTTTTACTTCTGTTAGATTCTTAGTTGCAAGCTTAATAAGATATGGGAACACTCCGTTCTCACTTATCCGAGTATCTTTAGGAGTAAGTTGTTGGGATAAATTCACAGGTGTGTGAAGTTCTGTTTCAGTCAAAGCTTTTCTAGGGTTTAGTTAGGACTATAAGTAGTCCCTGTTTTTTCTTTTGTAATCAGCTTGTGAGCTCGATTATCTCTTGATATTATTATTGATTTCAATTATTTGGTTATAACCATTATATCTTTCTATTAACTCTTGGATTAGAGTTGCATTTGTCTTTTCTTAACTCCTGGATTGGAGTTGTTAACAGTTTTAGGAGTGGATTCTCCTGTTGTTACGTTTTCTATTCGATTGCTTCCGCTGTGCCTTATCAGATAACCGTATCAGATCAATTTGAATTGACTCGAAAAGGCACAATCAGAGAGGATCCCTGGTATGTGTATGTGACCTTTCAAAACTGCTTGTTTTTGCACCCAATGTAGGGTGATAGTGGGAAATTCTGATACGGAGAAAATGACCAATCTCTTCGTTCCAATACTGGAGGGGAAGAAAGCATTAACTTCCTCGTTGCTTGATGCTTAAGATGAAAGTCTTTTTGAGTGATTTAAATTCAATTTGAATCCAAGCAAGGAATGTTATTGAGAAAAGTGATCAAATATTAATCAATGGTTAACGATTAATTAATCATCAGATAGTTAGTCAATGGTAGAATTGTTGGAAAAAATTACCGGGCTGCAATGGAGATGAATGACAAAAATCTTTTGTGGTTGTACTCAAAACTTTCAAGGCTCTGGTGATTTCTTTTAGACAAATATTTCTACCCTCCCAACGAATTGGCGATTGCAACAGGTATGTGAAATACTGCCTTCAGGATACAGTGAAAGCCCTACAACCGAAAATTGGATTCAAGGTTTGCACCCCTTGACCCAATCAAGAACACATGTAAAGAAGGTTCTGATGATGCTTTAGAAGAAGAGAGAAAACAGAGAAAGGGTTTTCCAAGAGATGATGTCGAAATGGGTTTGGGAGATGCTACTTATAGGAGTTTTTGCATCTGTTGGGAAACTCCTATAAGTTTGAAAATATTCCAACATTCTCCCCTTATTTTCAAAACCATAAAACAAAGTTAAAAACTTTTAAAAACCGGAGCGGCTGCATCACCGAAGTGACTGCCTACGTACCCGAGTGGGATCAAGCCAACGTAGTTCTAGCACAATTGAGACAAAGCATCATCGTTGAAACCAATACATAAATGATAGGTACCTTCTGGGTTTGAACCTTCACTTAGTGTAAGAAACTCAAAGCTTTATCGATATTCTATGGTGAAACTAGTCTTGAACCAAGAATCCCTTATGACAAAGCCGGAGTCTCCACACATATTGATTCCATAAGACATGTGTTCTGTAGCCAAGCACTATAAAGGCCTTGTGCTTATATCCTTATTCATGAGTCTTCTTTAGAGAACGGTCTTCTTCTCTTAGGAAACGGCCCACATTTCCATACTCATATAGGTAAGTCTCGAAGGTGTTTCTGCGAGACACCTTTTACTAATCACAGACTCATTAAGGATTTACATCCACCCTATTTTCTTGCAGAAAAACCAGCACTAACTTGAAATGGGAACTTTTATGCTAGTGCTCCATAATCTACATCCATAACTTGTTGGTACCACATTGAACCTTGTTTATCCTTTTCAAAACATAGGTTGGGTTTCTGCTATGGGAGATCAACCTTCCTTCATAGACCTTAGTCCCATTTCATTATATTTTATTGAAGCAACTGAATATGGTAGACTCTTTGTGAATGGGTCTGCCAAATTCCTTTTTGATTCAATAAAGTTAACCGTAACCACTCCCCTCTTGAGTAGTTGCCTAACCAATTGGTGTCTGAGACTCGCATGTCTACACTTTCCATTATAAGTCTTATTAGAGTCATTATAGATTGTAGCTTGATTATCACAATTAATCAAAACTCCTGGAGATGGCTTCTTCCAAAGTGGAATTTCCATAAGAAGGTCCCTAAGCCATTCGCCTCTTTACATGCATTCGTTAAAGCTATCAATTCTGACAACATTGTTGAATCAGATATACAAGTCTGTTTCTTGGAACTCCAAGACACAAAGAGCACCTCCTAAAGTAAAAATCCATCCAGGATGTCGACTTGGACTTGGATTCTACATTGTTCCAGTTAGCATCATTTGTAACCTTCCAATACAAATGGGACAGCCTTGGTAATGCAAACCAAAATCAATTGTTCCTTTCAAGTAAGCCATAACTCGGAAACCGCTTTCAGTTGTTGAACCAGGATTACTTGAAAAACGACATAACACCCCCACCGCATGGGCTATGTCCGGTCTTGTGCAATGCATAGCATACATAAGACTCCCAATGACACTTGGAATACTCAAGTTGTGCATGAGTACGACCGGTGTTCTTCTTTAACTTGATAGTATGGTCTAAAGGAGTAGGTGCTTTGGATCGTCATCAAAGTGATCATACCTTTTGAGAAATTTCTCAATATAATGAGATTGGGTTAAAGCCAACTCATTCCCTTTCTTAGGATCTTAATTCCCAAGATTACATCAGCCTCTCCTAAATCCTTCATATCAAAGTTAGAGCCAAGAAACTTCTTTGTTTCTTCCACCATAGATATGTCAGATCCAAAAATAAGCATATCATCAACATATAAACAGAGAATCACACATCCGTAACTATCATGCTTACTATAGATACATTTATCCGCATCATTCACCACAAAACCATATGACAAAATCACTTCGTCAAACTTCTCATGCCATTGCATGGGAGCTTGCTTCAAGCCATAAAGAGATTTAACCAACTTGCAAACCTTCTTTTCTTGGCCTGGCAATATAAAACCTTCAAAGTTGTTCCATATATATCTCTTCTTCCAAATCTCCATTTAGGAAGGCAGTTTTGACATCCATTTGATGAATAATTAACTTGTGAATAGAAGCAAGTGCAATTAAATAACGAATAGATGAGATGCGAGCAACAGGAGCATATGTATCAAAGTAATCAATTCCATGTCTGTGCCTATAACCCTTAGCAACCAATCTTGCTTTAAACTTACCTTTTGTACCATCATCGGTATTTACTTTTCTTTTGAATACCCATTTACTTCCAATAGGCTTTACGCCCGGAGGTAAATCGCAATATATCCAAGTACCATTAGTAAGATGGGAATATTTTTCATCATTGATAGCCTCTTTCCAAAAACTAGCATATTTGGAACTAATAGCCTCAAAGATAAGTTTTAGGGTCATCATCAACATGCGCAACATATTTGGTAATATTAAGAATTGTATTCTTATCACCTTCTACAAGATATGTTATAAAGTCTGGACCAAAGCTTGTCTCTTTTCTTGCTCTCTTACTCCTTCTAGGTTCGATATCTTCTATGGGTTCGTAAATATCCTCTATGTCTTGAGTAGGAATAGAATGACCATCATTCTCATTAGTCTCTTCGATTCTAGACTAGGTAACAATGAATTCTCGATGGGTTGCATTTGAGAACTGTTCCTATTTTGGTTCTCAAAAAATTCCACATCTACATATTCTATAATCTCGAAAGTATCAAGGATTAAAAATCTGTAGGTGATACTATTAAGAGAGTATCCCACAAACGCACATTTATAAGCCATGTTTCCCAATTTTGGTCTTTTAGGATCAGGCTTTCGAACATATGCCAAACAACCCCAGACTTTAAGTCTCTTCAAGTTTGGTTTCCTTTTAAACCACAACTCATAAGGAGAAACATTCTTCTTTTTCAAAGGAACCCTATTCAAAATATAACATGCAGACAACATAGCTTCACCCCACAAAGAATTAGGCAAACTAGAACTTATAAGCATGCAATTAACCATATCAATCAAAGTTCTATTTTTCCTTTCAGCCATGCCATTTTGTTGAGGTGTATAAGGTGCAAGATAAATTGATGAATTAAACCATGCTCTTGACAAAAGAATTTAAATTCATTAGGAAAATACTCACCACCACGATCGTAACGTAAAATCTTAATTTTCAGTCCTAATTGTGTCTCTACTTCGCTTTATATATTTTGAACATGTCAAAAACATCATCCTTAGATTTCATCAAATATGTGTAAGCATATCTAGTACTATCCTCTATAAAAGTGACATAATACTTATTTCCACCACGAGTGGCGTAACCATGCAAATCACCCACATCACTATGTACTAATTCAAGTAAGGAAGAATTTCGTACTACGGACTTATGGGAAATTCTAGTTATCTTTGCTTGCACACATATTTCACATTTAGAAGCATAATCAAAATTGCAATCGTAAATCAAACCTAATCGATTCATGTTTCTAAGGGAACCATAATTTACATGACCAAATCTACCATGCCATAGATTAACATAGTCAACAATATAAGCAAGAACCATTATTTATTATATTAATCTAAATCATCCCATTACAAGCATATCCTTGTCCAACAAACACACCGTTTTTTGGACAATACAAACTTATTAGACTCATAAGTAATCTTGAATCCAGCCTTCATTACAAGGTCGCGGAAACAAGGTTCTTTACAATGTCGAGGACATGTAATACATTAGTAAGAGTGAGTCTTTTCCGAAGTAAACGAGAGTTCAACAGTGCCTTTCCCAATGACTTTCTTTGTGTTGACCGTTTGCAGAGACAACTTCGTTTCCTTCTCCACTAAACGGTTCATAAGTCTTGTAAAGATTTCTATCCTTACTGAGATATGGACAGTTGCACCATTGTCGTACCACCATCCACTCCCAGTTTAAAGCATGACATTGGCGGCTTGCACTACAATCACAAGATTGTCATCGACCATATTTGCCTCTTTTTTCTGGTTCTCTGTTGTTTCATTTTGAGACGACAGTCCACGAGCAAAATGGTCGGGTTTGTCACAGAAGTAGCAATTGCCCTTCTTCTTACTCTTCTTGTTGGGATGATTCTTCTTCTTAAACTGGGTATCATTCTTAGGTTTCAAGGAATTTGGTGTCTCTACGTTATTCACCTTAGAATGGTTTTCAGATCGTGAACTATCCTTAAGTTCTCGTTTACGAGAGTCCTCTTCTATGCGAAGATGACGCCGTAAGGCCTCTAAATCATAGTCAGTCTCAAAGATGCTTAAGTTTCTTCTTATAACCATTCCAGGAAGGGGGAAGACGAGAGATAATAACACCAACAATAAACGCAGGAGGAAGTTCAATTCCAAAGATCCTTAAGATGATTAACAATGAGTAAAAATTCAGCGACTGGGCAATGACTGACTTATCGTCAACCATCTTAAAATCCATGAAGTTGCAAGTCAGGAATTTCTTGTTGCTTGCCTCAGAAATCTTGTATTTGTTGTCAAGCATAGTCCATAATTCCTTTGCAGTCGCAATACTCCGATGTGCATTGTAAACAGAAGTTTCAAGGGCATTCAAAATATGACCACGGCACATGAAATCATCTTCCGACGCTTCTTACGTTTGTTGATCAATTCGGGAGTATCCTTGTCTCGACGCTGCAGAATCGACTCCAAACCATCTTCAAGTATGTACCACAACTTGATGGTGATCAGGAAAAACTTCACAGTCTCTTGCCAACGAGTAAAATTTTCACCATCAAAACGTTCCAGACGAGTTAGGGTTTGGTTCATCACTTGCAGGGATTGTGCAGTAGCATTCGAAGTTGAAGATTCACCCTCCATTGCCAGAAACTATTTGTCTAAAACTGTTGGAAAAAATTACCGGGCTGCAATGGAGATGAATGACAGAAATCTTTTGTGGTTGTACTCAAAACTTTCAAGGCTCTGGTGATTTCTTTTAGACAAATATTTCTACCCTCCCAACGAATTGGCGATTGCAACGGGTATGTGAAATACCGCCTTCAGGATACTGATGAAAGCCCTACAACCGAAAATTGGATTCAAGGTTTGCACCCTTGACCCAATCAAGAACACATGTAAAGAAGGTTCTGATGATGCTTTAGAAGAAGAGAGAAAACAGAGAAAGGGTTTTCCAAGAGATGATGTCGAAATGGGTTTGGGAGATGCTACTTATAGGAGTTTTTGCATCTGTTGGGAAAAGACATGTCTTTTCACCAACAGGTTTCTCTTCACAAAGAGATGCGGTTCTTCATCAACAGCCACTGTCTGTTGAATTTAGAATTTTCTGGAAACGTTTTCCAACTGTCCAAACAATTGCATATCCAAAAAATTCTTCCAACAAGAATTTGGCCTACGCCGGTGTTTGATTTGCATAGACAACAACATGCATATATCCCATGGTAATCCAAGTGTAACTTGAATTTCATTTTTTGACCATTCAAGATGTACATGGGATAGACGATGCCTGATTAAAATCTGGACTTGTCTGTCATTTTAACCAGAGAACAGAACTATAGTTTTTGAGTAGAACTAAACATCAGTAAAGAGATGTTAAATTCTCAAGTTTAAGTGTACCACAAAATGTGGGGGTAAAGTTGTTCGGAACAACTTTATGAATGTGGAAAGCAAAGATGCATTTCCAAGAATTCAATAAAATGTGGGGGTCGAAAATGGACGTGCGTAAGCAATTCACGAAGTCTAGCGAAGTGGAAGTGAGTGCATTAGAACTGACTGTAAATGAAATACCAACCATGTCAGATCGATCTCTTTGGGATAGATATATGGAATGTGTTGTTTAAGGCAATAGTACTGGATGGTTGTTTTATTGATTAATAGATAATTAATCAGTACTCTCTAAAAATGCGAATGGGCTTCAATTTTGAGAGGGTAGAACAATCAGATTAAGGCATCTGATAACCACCTCTAAAAGATTAATTTCTATTTGAAATTTGAACCGGCATCCAACATTAAAGAGGAAGATAAATTATAAAATATAATTTATTCCGATATACATCTATCAATCTTGAAACAAAGACTATGTGTTTGTTGTAAAACGGTATGTGGTTGCGAGCAAGGAAATCATCTGATTAATGGTTGATAGTGAAATCAATTATGGACCCCGGAGCTTTGAACACAAAGTCGGAGAAGAAGTATGAGTTATTTCGGAATTTCCTTGAATATATACTTATGGCCAAAGTATGCTCATGTGGAAGTAGCACATAGTTTGGGTAATATGGTACGTCTCGGTAAACATATCGACGACATAGAACCATAAAGCAATTGCTCTCAAATGCGCGCATCTAAAAGAAATAGTGTATATGAATTATATCAAGCCGGCAAAGGATATGAATTCTAGAGAGTATATAATTGCGTCATCGAGGGAAATGGGATAGCCTATAATAGAGTAGTATTTATAGCGGACACCCAACCTAGCGATTGGAGATCCCATGGTTATCTAGGTTCAAAAGGGAAAACCAAGTTATAAAGTTATACTCAACGAAAACACTGTGAGAGTTTACTCTCTTTCCCATTTCTATGATGAAACAGTGTTGCCTGTCAAGTGAGAGGTTGAGAATATCTCCTAATGATTCCTATGGCTTAGTTTTCACTAAGAAAGTATGGCAATATACTTTTCAAATAGGAGATCACCTATATAAGTGTGAAATGGGGACGCTTCTATGATAACCATAAGGCTAAGTTAATCTAGAGCACTCATGAAAACCAACATCGTTCAGGGCCGAAATGAACACAACCGAGAACCGGATATCTAAGGAAATAAACTGTATGATATCTATTGTATCGGTTTACATCATAAAGTTGGACAGTTCAAGATATCGCGTTCACTGAACAACTAGTAAACCCGGTAGATATTCACTACGGAAGATTCAAATCCTAAAGCTATCTCTCCCGATGCAGTGATGTTGCGCGCACAAACTCTTTCTAGTGTATGCATTAAACTTGCATGGATTTCTATTCAATGTGGGCGATTGTTGGAATTTTGAATAGAAATATGAGTTAGTTAGTTAGTGTCAATGGATGTGTCCACTCACTTAAACCTTTTCAATATGTAGTGTCTTATCTCAAGGGATGTGACTCTCCACTAAGGGTTGTGTCTTTTCATGAAAGGACTTTTATAAACCCCACTCATTCTCCATTGCAAATATATGTTTTTTAGAGTCATAAAACTAGTACTAGAAATTTAGGAGTTTGCATGTGTCTTCAAGAGTTAAAGAAGAGTTTGTGCTATATCCATTCGCGTTCGTTGTTCGGTGTTATCAAAGTGCTACGAAAAACATCGAGGTATTGTTGAATGTTGGAGACATATGCCGCTAAATCTGTAACAACATTATATGCAGGGCATCAAATGTCTTAAGCAAAGAGATTACTCACCTCAATACACCAAAGTAAGTTTGTGATTGGTCATCTTTTCTATCCTTCCTTTCTTGTTTCGTTGTTGGTATTACGAAATGTGATATATAGATAAAAACTGTGTTACAAAGAGTTGTAACGGATCGGTGGATAATAAACGAGTTGTATTATTGGAGAATCAGTAACAAAGATAGTTACCCAACAGGGATATATATTTTAAAATATTTCTTTTGCACATTTATTTTAATAATTTGAGCTTGGCCCAATGGTTAACCATTTTGGGCCTTGAGGGTGAGGTCGCAGGATCGAATCCCTCCCACTATTGATTGAGTATATATATATATATATCATTAGTCTGGGAGCGGGGCCTGGGGGGTCTTAGGAGGTCGCTTGAAGTTGGAAAGTATTTTTGCTTCCTTTTGAAAAGATTTTCAAAAACGTTTTTTACTGCCCTTAATTACGTGATTAATAGCATTGATTTGGGTGTAATTATATTACCATTTTTTGAATGTTTAATTTGTGGTAATTAAAACAAAATTTATTCTCATTAATTTTGTTTAATGGCTAGTTTATAAAAAAAACCAGTTTTGAGAACAGAAAAAATACAAGTTTTTTGCTACTGTTTTTTTCTTCTGAGAATAAAGAGACTAAAAATTCTGAGCAACAAAGAAAGATTGGAAGTGATCAATATCTCATAGTGTGTGTGACAGATTGAAGAGAGTTTTCTCAGTTGTTTTATCCTGGGGGTGTCGTGACGAAGAAAGAACTACTTGCACAAAACTCAAGGAAGAGCCACGAAACGTCTTAAAGAGAGCGACCTGGTCGTGACTTAGCCGTTACTTTTTTTTGTGATTAACCTTTGTTTTGCAGGTGTGAAATCGACAATTATTCCAACAATTTGAAGACGAATCTTTCTGCCATGGAAGCTGAAAAGAAAACAGTTGCTGATATCAACAAGCCTTTCAAGTTTGAAGGACTTCATTTCCTAAGATGAAAGAAAAAGTTGTTCTTCTACCTCAAACTGATGAAGTTGCACATGATGGTGACCTCCATCAAACCAGCTGATCCAAAAGATGCAGAAGCTGTGAAAAAAGCAACTCCATCTGCAGCAAGTGCAACTTCTCAACAAACTGCAGAACCTGTTATGTCCCAAACTGCTAAGGAAAAACAAAAAGCCTATGATAAATGGGTTGATGATGACTTTGATTGCAAAAACCATATTCTGAATGCATTGTATGACGATTTATATGAATATTACACAACATTTGATACTGCTAAAGATGTGTGGGATGCCTTACAGAAAAAATATGACACTGAAGAAGCCGAATCGAAGAAATATGATGTTAGCCACTACATGAAATATCAAATGGTGGAAGAAAAATCATTTGTTGCTCAGGCTCATGAACTTCAGAAAATAGCGCATGAAATTATGACGGAAGGTATGAAAATTGATGAACAATTTCAAGTAGCTGTAATGATTGATAAATTACCTCCCACTAGAAAAGATTTTCGTAATGCTTTGCGTCATAAGTCTAAGGAATGTTTTCTTGAAAGTTTGATTGTTAAGCTCAGGGTTGAAGAGGAAGCACGGAAAAAATATAGAAAGGAAGATATTCTTATTGTTTCCAACAATAAGAATCAGACTCAAGTGAGCTTGAAACTTAAGAAAAAACCTATGAAACCTGACCAGAACCAGAGGAAAGGAAAACCTAATCAAAAGAAGAACCCACACCCATCAAGGAAAGTTCAGAATTATGATTCTTAGTTCCTTTGCTATGCCTGCGGTAAACCGAACCACATGGATAGGGATTGCAGGAATAACAAAGGAAAGAATAATGCATAAGCTAATGTTGCTGAAAGCGTTATAATTGCCATGGTTTCTGACCCAGAATTTTACATGGTTTGTGGAACTTATGGGTGGTGGATATATAGTGGTGCATCACACCATTGTTTTTTTGATAGGTCCATATTTAATAGTTATACAAAAACAAATGATAAGAAAGTGTTGTTGGGAGTTATATATCACCATAGTATTGTTGTCGAAGTTGTGATACAATTGAACTTTGACACTGTGTAATAATATTATGACAATGTGTAACAATGATTGAGAACTATTATTTTCCCATTGCGTGTTATGGCTACGGATCTTCAACAAAGATGATACTAATTTGAATATCTTTGGAATCATCATTGGAGTACTTGGAAGTGACGAAGATTTCGAGTAATGTTGAAGAACCAAGGAGATCAAGCATGTGGATGAGAAGATGCAAAGCTTATTTATTTTGTATGCCATATGTATTGATAGTTTTGTCACTAAAATTGACAAAGGGGGGGAGGGGGGGGGGGATTTTTAGAGCATATCTCGGTCGAACTCTCAAGCGTTTCTGTCTCAAGATTGTTTGTCAAGTTTAGTTGCCAAAACTATAAGTCTTGATTTTTAGTCTAATTATAGCTAAGTCTCGGACTAGGATAGTAAGTGTAGTTGAGCTCTAGACTCCATGGAGTTTATTATACAAAGACGAAGAACTAAGAACTACTCAAGGAACTGGTGGAACTTCATCGACAAAAACGTATGTGGAGACTTGAACTTATCTATCACTCAAAAGTCTATCTACTCTATCTCCTATCTTGAGACAAAAGTCGTATTTCTATATAGACTTCGACTATACACATTTGCTATTTCGATCCGAGTTTATCTCGTTTATTTATTTCTCGGAATATGTGTTGGTAAGATTTCGCTTTGTCCTAGTTGATTGTTTATCTTTAAGTTCATCTTTACTCATGATGAAAGTCATGTTGATTGTTTCAATCTCTTGAAAATCGCTTTGATGAAAAATAGTGTGTGAATAACCGCTATATAACATCCTCTAAGAATGTTTCAATGATCGAAATGAGAGTTTAGAATATATAACCTTGAATGGATATAAACATTGTATGTGAACTCTTACTTGTGTAAGTCCAAAATCCTTGAACCAAAGTATGCGAACTTTGCTAGTTTAGGATGACCGGAGCTAAGTATGCATACCTGTACGCTTACTGTCGGAAGTTCACATCCCGTGAATTTCTGATGGAGTTTGTGAACCAAAAACAAGCTCAATCCGGGTACTTATGTATGCGTACCCGTATGCGTACTTAAGTGGGTTATTTTCTAAAAACGGTTTATTCGTGAACTAAGACATTTATAAATTAAGGAATGCAATATTTGCAAACCGTGGCTATAATTTTCATGAATCGATTCGAGTGAATCAAAATCAGTTTTTCTTCGATTTGTCTTGTATACTTCTATGAGATCTAAGCAATTGAACAACTCTATAACTAGTTCATTTGAGTCATTTGAACTAGTTATGGTGAAGATGAATAAGGTTGATATGAAAGTCCTCATATGGATAACCATTGGTTAACTATTGTTGACCTAACTAGGTGTACACATTAAGGTATGGTTACACAAACCTAAATGAACGTACATTTCATTTGTGTATTACAATCTAAGTTCGATCTAACAGTTGAAAGATATTAGCTTGAATCTAATCAGGTTTTCATCTAATGGTGAATATTGAATGATTTCCTACTAAGGTAACTTAGATTGCAAACCCTGATTTGGAGAATATATAAAGGAGAACTCTAGCAACTGGGAAACCTAATCCCAATACCTAGAGTCGTTTATCCTTTAACAATAGGTTTCTATCGAGACCTTGTAAATTAACGACTTGAAGACTTCATTGGGATTGTGTAGCCAGACCCAATTATTTTCTCTGTAGTTGCGTGATCTGATATTGCTGTTTCTATCGTGATGGAGTAAAATCATAAGATTAGCTTAAGATTAATTTCTACGATAGGCAAGATAGAAAATAGTCACAAACACCTTAGTCTCATCGTTTGTAATTTTGCAATATCTTATTTCACTAGTCGATTAAGATTATTGTGAGGTGATCGATAATTCTAGGTTGTTCTTAGGGAATATAAGTCCGGTTTATCGATTGGTTCATGTTAACCTTGATTTATCAAAAGACGGAACAAAACTCGTAGATATTTCCGTGGGAGACAGATTTATCTATTCCTGTAGACTTTTCTGTGTGAGACAGGTTTGTTTATTAAAGTCTTCGACTTTGGGTCGTAGAAACTCTTAGTTGTGGGTGAGATCAGCTAAGGGAATCAATTTCGTAGTATCCTGCTGGGATCAGAGACATAGGAGCATAATTGTACCTTGGATCAGTGTGAGATTGATTGGTGTTCAACTACAGTCCAGACCGAAGTTAGTTCGGAGTAAGCTAGTATCCTTAGTGGCTTAATACAGTGTATGTTTAATCTGGACTAGGTCCCGGGGTTTTTCTGCATTTTCGGTTTCCCCGTTAATGAAACTTCTGGTGTCTGTGTTATTTCTTTTCCGTATTATATTTTGTTATATAGTTGAAATATCACAGGTTGTGCGTTGAATCAATCAACTGGTAAATCTAACCTTTGGATGTTGATTGAAATTGATTTATCATTGAACATTGGTCTTTGGTAACGTTTAAGTTATTTCTCTTGTATTCAATCAGGCTCGCAGATTTCTATTTGTTTGAGTGAGAGTTGAATCGAGAAATTGAGATATAACTCTTCGATATACTTTTCTTAAGATTGAGTCTGACTATCTAGTTAATTCTATTAAAAGTATATTGGAGTTAGTCCATACAGATTGCTAAGAGAAATATTGGGTGTGGTTGTTAGACCCCCGCTCTTTTTCAATTTGGATGTCAGAATATTGATTCATTGAATATTTTGTTACACTGCTAATTAAAATAAAGTAAGAACGTTCGACTTACATGTTGTGCGTCTGCTGTATTCATTAATCAGGTTGATCTTTTAACGACTCTAAGCTTGACACCATACTTGAAGTTGAGTACGATTCCGTACTCAAACTTCAAAGGATTTTCCATATTTGGGAAATCCTGGAATGAGTATCTACGATAAGGATGAAACAAATCCAACTTAATCTCTTGTATTGAAATTTTTATTCCAATACATTGTCGAGGTCCAATTCCAAATGGGATGTGGGCATATGGGTGTCTTTGTATCTCTTCTCCACAAGTAGGATTAAACCTCTATGGTTGAAACTTGTTTGGTTCTACAAAATACTTGGGGTGATTGGCAAGGACCCCAATTTCCAGCCATATCCATGTACCGTGCAACCAATATGGAAACTTCACTTAGTCAATAATTACTAACAAAAAATAATGGAACACAATCTAGATTACGAACCAAATGCACACACCATTACAGATTGAAGAAAATAAGAAGCGGGCAACCAATTAATGTTCACAATCAGAGTGTATGAAAACTAAGATATGCCAGTGAGGTACCACTCCTAATTGTATGTAACTAAATATGGAGATATCGAGGAAATTATGCATCAAATCATACCTTTAGAAGGACATAGCCTCATATCTTTACTTGTTTTGATGCTTCTTTTGCAACTAGTGAAGATACGGTGTAAAACCTCATTGCCTCCTTCACCACCTATATCGAAAAATATTGCACACAAATATTAGAAAAGAAAGTAAAATTCTAGTTTTCATCAGTGTAAAAACACTTTAATGATGTGCTCGAATTTGAATGTCACTTGCCTGATCAAAATAAGGAAACTTATGTTGAAGGTCATGAGTTGTTGGCATCAAATCATGTCCACCAAAACTATTGATTTCTCTTGTTAACTTAGTCTCGACTTCAGGATGGGCTGAACCAAGATAAATTATTGAAGATACGTGAATGACGTTGTTGCAGATCCAGCAAGTAAGTGTTTATAAGCAAGTGCGCTTATATAATCAGAAGTAAACATATTTTTCAATCCCATTTTTGCTTCCCTTGCATTCAATATAATTGAAAGGAAATCTTTTGATCCCCGATCTTTATCTTTGGCTCTTTTCTCTACAATTTGGTCTAGTCATTTCATCAGTTTCCGATTAGTTTGGTCGACTTTCCAGTCAGTTGTTCATGGAACCCTTTTAAGTATTTGCTGAAATGGGTGTCTAAGAATAGAACATATCAATCCAAGTATGATCCTGAAAGATCCATTTTCAATGTAGTAGTAGAATACATATGTTTCTTGATGAAATCCTCAACTTCAACATCGTTTTGAACATTGTTAGAAACATTGAGTGATGGTTCTTTCGTGAGGCCAAAATAAAACCCAAATTCATCTTGACCTATTACATCGGTAGCTAATTTCAAAGAGAGGTCGGAGAACGTAATGTCTTCATGCTCAGAAGTAGGAAGATTTTGAGCTGCTGTTTCTACAACACACTGCATTGTGCGTAGAAGACTAGAGAGATGTGAAGGATGGTACATTGAAATTATGGTATTTCTCATCAAAGACCACTTTGTGTCTCTACATTAAAATCAACTTTAGTCAAAAAAAGTCAACAAGTTTATAATTTGATGGGTCAGGGCGTGGGTTTAACCATTTCTCTACTTTTGCCATATCAGTTAATATGCAATGAATTCAACCCAAGATTAAGTCTAACAGAAACCTATTTATGCATTTATATAAGGAAATAATTTCAAATTGAGCAGTGAACGGTAAAAGAAAGTCATACCGCCACCAGTGAACAAATAGCGTATTTTTTTTATTATTTTTAGAAAAATTATTCGAAAGAAAATGAAGTACTAAAAGTTTCAAGAAAACCATTTTATCTCAATAAGCTTATGTTCGTATCCTCGTAAAATGGTGCATGTACGAGGCCGCACAAGTGTCTCATAACTAATTGATTTACTAAAGAATCAATCTGGGTTAACTAATTGGTTTATTAAAGATTTACTAAAGAAGCCATTTTTTCTGGGTTATTGATAATACCTAAAGCCTTTTAATTAACCGGTTTTGATTAGTGAAATCATTATTGAAATGATTAAGAAAAAAATTTATTAACCCAAAGATTACCAACCACCTCCGATTACCACCTCTTATTCGATTAGCACCACCACCAACCATCTATTACCACCACCACCTCCGATTGCCACCGCCACCACCTCTATATATGAGCTTCATTTAAATCATTAACAAAGATATTCTCACAAAATCATTGCTTGTCATTCCCTTTTGGTTGTGGAAGTATCAAAATGGTTTTAGGTTTAATGGAGTTTTTTTCTCATAGAGACATGTTCGGTTACATCGCAAAAACAATTCTTATCCGAACTAAGATTCGGTTATCACGGAACAAGTTGGTTCATTCGCAAAAAAATACTTTTAACCAAAAGAGTTAATTCCATTTATGGATCTTGTGGGATAACTATAAATCTTGAGAAGATTGTTAATATATCTTTTAAAATGTATAAACGATCTTGAAGATAAACATAGATGCTTCTAAATAAATACAAAATATCTTGAAGTTTGATAGACATGGATTTTTCAAGATGTGCATAAATATTTTGAATAAGTAAGAATCTTACATTTGATTTTTCATCATCTAGCCGTGAGATAAAAGAACAAACAAAAACTCCATTAAATCTGGTTCGGTTGATGTGATTTTGGATTTTAACCGAATCGCATATTTCTTACGTCTAATTTCGGTTACATGTTCTTCATATAATATAATAAGAACTTTGTTGACATGGTTGAAATTTTTTGTTACAATTTTGATTTTCATGATATTTTAGGCCGTTCATAGCAACATTCACTAAGTTACAAGCATACCTTAGCACCCGAGATGATGTTTTTCTCCATATTCACCCATCTCAAAATAATTTATATCACTTTAGTCACTCAATAATCGGAGGTGGTGGTGGTGGTGGGCGGTGGTGATAATCGGAGGTGGCTAGGTTAGATGCTTTTGTTTTTATATTAGATTAAGTTAATTACAATTATTAGGTTAGGATTAATTTCAATTATTAGGTTAGGGTTAATTAAATTGTTAAGGGCAAATTAGTAATCTCATGATTTTTAGGACAGCCCTTAACAATTTAAGTTAGGGTGCCTTAAAATCAATGGTCCCCCCAAAAAAAGGGTGGTCCCTAAAATAATGTTCTAAAGAAACCATCTCTCTTATTATGGAAGCCTAAGTGACTAACTGGGTTTATCGTGGAGGCCCAATGGTTTATTATGGAAACCAGTTTAAGATAAATACAAATCTCAAAAGAGTTAAATATGGATCTTGTGGGATAACTATAAATCTTGAGAAGATAGACATATATCTTTCAAAATGTATACAGATCTATGAAGATAAACATAGATCTTCTAACATAAATACATATCTTGATATGTTAGACATGGATCTTTCAAGATGTGCATAAATATTTTGAAGATAAGTATGAATCTTCCAGGATATATACAAATATTGGGGAGATAAGTACATATCCATGTTATTTAAGATAACTACAAATCATATGGGATAAAGATAAATCTAGGTGGTTATTAGATCTCTAGAGATGACTACAAATCATAACATCTAGATTAGTTTGCTGCCTATAAATAGAGGTTAAAATCCAACTCAAAAGGTACACAATCACAATTACTTTTCTCCTCTAAAAATCTGTCTAAAGCTCTCTGTGACTTAAGATTAGTTTGCTGCCTATAAATAGAGGTTAAAATCCAACTCAAAAGGTACACAATCACAATTAGTTTGCTCCTCTAAAAACCTGTCTAAAGCTCTCTCTGACTTAAGCATCACAGTGTCTTTGCAGGTACCCCTCAATTTTCAACAACAATTTCTAGAGAAATAGGGCAACGGCGGAGATTTCATCATCTTATACACATCTCGAAGAGTGTTGGGATAATTAATTTTTCACCAACAGCTTAGACAAAGTGATTGTAAGAAATACGGAACAAAGGAAATACCTGGTAAAGAAAAGACCCTTCTTGTGGAGGGGGAATCCAGAAATAGGCGAGGGAATCCTCCTGTTTGTTATATCTCTGAATTTTTTGATTCCAACTTCTCTGCATAACTCTGCATCGGCAATAATTATCAACGGCTGCCTACCCATATGGGACCTGTTTTCCATTTCGATACACGGGACTGCTGGTTACAAAAATCATGAAAAAATTATTATGAGGAAGCCAAATTCACGAAATAACAAATATATTGCGGGTTACCTAAAAATTGGACCATATTGTTTGGCAAGGACAGTGAAGACATCAGGACCACATTTGGAGAGTAAATGAAGGTGCCCAAGTAGTGGAATTGTTGGAGGACCAGGTACATGTCTTACTTCCCAATAAAGTACATGTCTTACTTCCCAATAAGGTAAAGAAAATTGATGGCATGACGGGCGTATTTGTTAAGTGGAGACACATATCTATAAGCCCTTGCAGTGTATACTTTGATGAAGCCATTGAAGAACCAAAAGAGAGTGATAAGATAAGAGTTTAGTGCGATAGAGAGGTTTGAGAGAGTGAAGCATTTATGGAAACAAAGAAGGTAAGGGAAGCAGACAAGGGTAGTGTCACCGGGTCTCATATTTGATGGACATAATTAATGATTTAAACTAAGGAAAGTCTTTTTATGAGTGTGATTTCCATGATTTGTTGTCTTCCATTTCCATGATTCCCACTACTCTTTTACAATATGTAATGCGAAGAGAAAAATGTGGACATTTTCTGGCCAAGTGAAGTGCAGAAAAAGAAAATTTTAAGGATATTGGTCTATTGAAACTTTATTTGTTGCGACAACTGTTGAAGTTTGTGGAGCATGACGTACCTGGGAACTGTTTGAAAATGTTTGAAGATTAGTCGGATTTCTCCAAATTCAGATCGTAAGAGTAAAGCGTGTTTAAGGTGCAAGAATAAAAGAGTGTATGTGATGTGTAAGAGAAGTGTAATCTTTTAAAGCTCAAACTAGTCACGTTGTAAAAGGAGAAAAATAGGTTCAATTTTCTTTGCATGGTTTAGCAACTGATTCAATATACTGAGCCACTTCTGGTGGGAACACTCCACACTTAATGGCATGTCTTGGACGACAGAATGTATACGCTGCAAGAGATATGGTTTGGTACCGAGCAAAAAAGCAAAAGAGATATAGTTTGGTTACTGAATAATTACTTCCTTAATGAAGTAATTTGGTACGCTTAATGATCATAACACCAACATTTGTTTGTGTTAAATTTTATTAAGATTAGGTAATTAGGTTCGCTGATTCGGCATTCGTCAATATCCAATAGATGAAGTTAGGCTACAATGAAGAAGGGCCAAATACTCAAAAGGCTAGCTACAGCCACGTCCGGCTATAAATACCTTACAGCACCATCAGTGTATAATTGCGACATATTTAGCACATTATGGCTTCTAAACCAGGCATCCTCACTGAATGGCCATGGACTCCTCTTGGAAGGTTTAAGGTATGTTCATTTATAATATAATAATTTTGCTAATTTTGTATAGATCATGGATAAACCAGCAAACGAATTTGCACATATACGCAAGTAAGCTGATAATGTTCAATTGTATTCTGTCATGTAGTACATAGTGTTGGCTCCATGGGTGTTGGATAGCATATCTCCATTGTTTTTCTCGGGGAAAAACAGCAGCAAATGGGACTTGAGTTACTTCCTCATCCTTCCTTTGTGTTTGTGGAGAATGATTCACAACCAGATTTGGATAAGCTTTTCTCGTTTCAAAACAGGCAAATCCAAGAACAGGATAGTCGACAATCCCATCGAATTCGAACAAGTTGACAGAGAAAGCAAATGGTAAGCATATATGAATACACGCGTTGCTGCTACGTGCTGACTCGCGAATTAGTATCTAATCAACTTTTATCATGTATGAATTACAGGGATGATCACATCATACTGAGTGGCATTCTGTTATATTTGGTACATAGTTCCATACCGGGTGCTTCACAACTTCCCATCTGGAGAACTGAAGGTATCGTCATGACCGCTCTACTTCATGGCGGTCCAGTAGAGTTCCTTTACTATTGGTTTCATAGAGCTTTGCACCACCATTTCCTCTACTCTCGCTATCATTCCCACCACCATTCCTCAATTGTCAGTGAACCAAGTACTTGTAAGTAATCAGTAATATCAATCTTTAATTACTCCATCCGGTTTTGGAAAAGAGTTATTATCATTTTTTTCTTCATTTTAGCGTAAAAATGGCAAAATTGGAGAAGTGGTAGTAAATCTTTTCCAGAAACGGACGTAGTACTGTATATAATTATATTGGTTGATACTAAAACTATTGGCATGTTGCCCCAATACGAGCTTTTGCAGCTTGGACACATCCGTTTTGGGAGTGGATCGGGTATTACCTGCTTTTTGCAATACCAGTTCTAAGTATGATTTTCACCGGCACTGCATCGATAGCAGCTTTTGGTGGTTATTTCACCTACATAGATTTCATGAACAACATGGGTCACTGCAACTTCGAGTTTATCCCGACTATCGTCTTCACCACTTTTCCACTCCTCAAGTACATCTTCTACACTCCGACGTAAGTACCGTATATATTAAACTGCATGGCTATACTAGTAATTGCGTATGTTAATCCTCCTTTGCATATATATGACGTGATTACGCAACACTAAACTGCAGATACCATGCACTTCATCACACCCAGTTTCGAAAAAATTATTCTCTATTTGTGCCAGCGTACGACTACATATACGATACCATAGACACATCAACTGACCTCGTTTATGAAACCTCACTCAAAAGGACGGAAGAGTCACCGGATGTTGTGCATCTAACTCATCCAACTACACCGGATTCAATCTACCATCTACGTCTAGGATTTGCCTCTCTAGCATCAGAACCTGCTTATCATAACAGTACTACTACCAACACTACTGTTGGTACTAAAAAATGGTACGGTGTCATCAAGGGATTTCTTTGGCCATTGACATTCTTGTGGAACGTACAGTTTCAATCGATGTTTGGTTACACTTTTGTACTTGAGAGAAACATATTTGATGACAATGTAACTAAAAAGGTACTCAAAATGCAAACATGGGCACTACCAAGATATGCTTATCATGTAAGTTTCGGTTTGATTAATACTTTGTTACCATTAATTCAGAGAAATATTTTAATTAATTGCATTTTCCTTTGTTGTAGTACAAAAAGGCGAGGCTAAGAGGAGGAATAAATCGGTTGATTGAGGAAGCAATACTTGACGCTGATAAGGCTGGTGTTAAGGTCTTAAGCCTAGGGCTCTTGAACCAGGCAAGAAAATTTTGAATAATGGTCTCCTTCAAATTTGTAACAAAATTTGAGATTTATTGGCTTATTTGCATGCTGCATGCAGGGAGAAGAACTGAATGAGAATGGTAAAATTTATATACAGAGGCATCCAAATTTGAAGATTAGAATTGTTGACGGGAGTAGGTTAGCTACTGCTCTCGTGCTTAATACCATCAACAATATCCCAGCTGCTGTGTATTGTAAAGCAAAAGATAATAAGACAGATCAAAGGTTGATGCAGCAGTCCTTAACTATGATGATAAGGGGAAAACTAACAAAGGTGGCTTGTTGTATTGCCCTGGCTTTATGCCAAAGAGGATTTCAAGTGGTGGTCGCCCAACAAAGTTCTAGTATTGAATTCGAGAATTTAAGATCAAAGTTATTCGGCTCACTGGCATCATCAGATGCATTAAACGGCGTAAATAATGGCAACAACGATAATATTCATCACAATTTGATACCCTCGGAAAATTATAACAGTGCTCATTGCAGTCGTATCCAGGTGCATTAAAGAACATTACATAATTGCATATATTAATTGGTCATATCGAACATTCTAAACTAGTGATTTCAATACATTTGTCGATCGTATTATTTTGTAGGTGTGGTTGGTGGACGACGAGTTTAGCGAGGAGGATCATATCAATGCACCAAAAGGAACAATCTTCATTCCGTACTCACAATTTCCTCCATGGTCCAATTTTAAGCAGACGTTGACCAATGAAGATGCTTCAAATACTTTCCGCAAGGATTGCATTTACCATAGTACACCGGCCATGTTGATCCCTCCATCTATTCAGAACGTACACTCTTGCGAGGTAATTAATTATCTAAGGAAAGCAGGTTTTCACGTGCATACTAGTACTCAGCCAATACGAACTCATTCTTTGATTTGTAACAGAACTGGTTGCCAAGAAGAGTAATGAGCGCATGGAGAGTTGCAGGAGTATTGCATGCACTGGAGAATTGGGGAGATCATGAATGTGGGAAGTGGTTGAAGGACTATGAGAATGTCGACGTGATTGACAAAGTGTGGTCTGCTAGTTTACGCCATGGTTTCCGCCCTTATTATCTTCACACTCCCTCCCGTAAACAGTACCCGCACTGACGCTTAACAATCATAGGAGGGTGGTATTAATATTATAATATATGTTTGCTAATTCCTATCTACAGTTTGCACCTAATTATCAAGTGCACGAAGTTTACCATTGTATGCGTTACTAAATAAAATTTAAGGATATGGTCCTTACAATCGTAGAACTTCTACCATGATGAAGTATATTGAGCTATCAGATATGGATTTTATGGGAAGAGGCAAATCCATAGAATTCATCTCTAAATAAACTAGCTTTTTGTTGGGACCTTAGTCCCACATTAGTAAATGGGGCTTAATTGGGTAGTTTATAAGTTAATGGGATTCCTCATCTAGTCAACCGGTTTTCGCGTTGAGTTTTACCCATGGGCTTATGACGAGTTTAGGGTCGGTACCCTAATATTTTGTATCAGAGCCAACCACCACGACTCATGCCCGCTCCACAGAAGGGGCGTCCTATAGGGGCACTTATGTATGAGCGTAGTTGTCACCAGCATTGAATACTAGTAGGAGAGTGGAGCTACCATAAGAGAAAGGGCTACCGTCCGGCCGGTATCGATAGAGTGGGTCAAGCAAATTTAATTGGGTAGTGGAGACCTTAGTCCCACATTGATAGATGGGGCTTAATTGGGTAATTTATAAGTTAATGAGATCTCTCATTTAGTCAACCGGTTTTCGAGTTGAGTTCTAACCATGGACTTATGATGAGTTTACAGGGGGTTAGTCAATTGAGATTTTTAGAGATATCGAGAGAATTTTTTTGTAAGAGATTTGGAGAGACTCTCTATAAGTCTATTGATTTTGGGTGACTCTCTCAGTGATTTTTAGGAAATCTCAGTGAGTCATTGGGACAAATATATAGGAATTTTATCTTACATATACTTCAAATTAGAAGAAAAAATAATTCAAAAATCATTGTATAAAACTAATGTATAATAAATAATTCATAAATTTATTTATTAATATAAAAAAATGGAAGAATATAATCAATGAAAAATTGTAAATTTAGAAATCATGACTAATTTGTCAACCGAAAATTAAACCAAATTGGACATGAACATTATAATGCATGAGTTGAGATTTCGCATAATATGGAGTTTTTGGAAAATAATAGTTTTTTTTTTATATGCATGAAATTCATTATAGCTTATTTTTTTTTATTTTTTTTTGAATATCCTAAAGTCTCTACAAATATCATCTATTTTGGAGAGACTTTGTTTAAGCTTTTTATAGTATATTTTCACTTAAAAGTCTCCAAAAGTCTCCAATAACCTTAAATTATTGATTTGGAAATCCAAATCCAATAACAGAGAATTCTAGTGACTTTCAAAAAGTCACTATCCAATAACATAGAATTCTAAAGACTTTCAGAAAGTCACTATCCAATAACAGAAACTCTCATAGATTTACAAAGACTCCCTATCGACTAACAAGAGATTTGGAATGTCTCCGGAATTCCCTATAAATCTCAATTGACTAACCCCCTGTTAGGGTCGGTACCCCACTACAAGAAACTTAATATATTGCAGCACCCTATAGTTGTGGCATAAACCCATATTAGTATCGCGATAACCTATGTAGCAAGAAGTCCTTTTTGCAGCATCAATTTTATTGCTGTAGCAAGAAATTATACTTTTTTGCCACACTATTTTTATATTGTTGTCACAGTTATGTGGCAAAAGTTTCATTTTGCAGCACTAAATTATATCTTTTAGTTGCAGCTGAAAAGTACTGTGACTAGAAATTTGCTTTTGCAACACCTATATTAAAGATGTGGCAATATATGGTGTAGCAATAGCTATATTTTCTTGTAGTGCCCTAACACTTTTTTTTTTCTTATAAAAACTCAAAAAAGCTAAAATCACAATTAAGCTAAAATTTTGAATCATGTGGGAAATTTTAGGCAATGAGGCGGATTTTTGACCACATTACAAATATTGGGATATGAGGCCGACTTTAGGCTAGGGGAAAAACATTCTGAGATGTGGTGTAGATTTAGGCCAGTGCAGTCTGCAAACTTTTGGTGAACAAGCAAATTTTAAGCTAAACAAAATTGGGCCACTAAATATGTTATACGCCCATGGAAGATTTCATTCAATAGTGACAAATTTTGAATCATGTGGCAACTTGGTTGAGGTATTGAATATAGACTTTAGATTACGAGTTTACGACACATATTTTCCAACAAGAGATAATTTTTGAGACAATGGCTCATCATCAGTCTTAGAAGAAAGGGAGTTACTATTAAGTTTAGAATTTGCAAGAATATTTATCCCGAAAACCCACCTTAGAGCATCTCCGATAGAGGTTGAATTTTTATTTTGTTAGTTTTTAGTGACATATAGAATTTTAGATCCCCCGTTCGGCATAAATCCATCTCCAATAATAAGGTCCTACAAATTATGAGGGACCAATTACTAAATATGAAGGTTCAAGAAAGTGTTATCTACACCTCCTGCTCCACGTTATATTTTTCACTATTTTTTCAAAAAAAATCTCTACCGTTAGAAATTGTTTTTTAGATATGAAGTCATATATTTACTATAATATGTGTAGACCCCACAAATTAGAAGGACTAAATAAAAAAGCCACATAAGTTTTTTTGCACCTTTTTGTGAAGATGCTCTTATGATCTCCAGGAGAAACCGTTGCTCTTTTGATGTGTGGCAAAATTAACCAAGCCATCGATGGTTCTGTCTAGGGGTGAACACTTTACCCGTAATCCGTGGACTTAACCGGGACCAATCATATTTTTACGGATGGATGCTCGGACCGTTTGCTAATGGGTTGGACGCGGATGAGATTTTTGAAATCCAACGGATTATGGATTGGGCCTGGATGTAATCTTGAAAATCCGTTGGACATCCATATCCGTTAGATTAAGAACATTTCTAGAAAATATATAGATAGTTTTGAAATTTTTAAGGTGTTTACTTGGAGTGTTGTCCATGCCACTTCTTTATATACATATGTAAAATGTGTAGGTTCTATAAGAAGTCATTCATATTAGTTTTACTTTTTCATTATAAATTTTAAGTAACACAAATCCATTGGATTATCCGCACCCAATCCGCTCATCCATTGGATGCCAATCCGTTGGATGTTGGATTGGATGTGGATGCCAAATTTAAAATCCGTAGTGAACTGAATTGGATGCGGATGAGGTAAAAACCGGTCCATACCGGCCCATACTCACCCCTAGGTCTGTCTCACTCCTGGTCGGCCACGACAAACAAATTCTGTCAGTGCCATGTGATTGCTCTAAGAAAACAGATGGGCTATAAGATTTCCATATTCGCTGGACTTTTCAAAGGCTTGATGAGGTAAGCTGTTTTGGTCAGTGATCTCGACTTAATGAGTTTTTATATCTAATTTAAGTAATGAAATAATGCATCTTTCAAGCGAATCTCGCAATATTTATTAGGCCAGCATGTGGTATCTTAAGACTTAAGAGCCTCATTAAAACATAAAAATGTCCTTTGGGTCTCAATAATGCGTATAAGAATGAGATATACAAATGAAATGATGGATACCTTTAGGGGTGAACTTCATCGTCTTGGTTGATTTCTTGGCAAAATAACAATGGAAGATGTTAAGCTGCATTCAATTGCGATTAGCGTTTTCGGTAGTAGAGTGATATGGGCTTTGAAATTGAAAGGAATAGATTATGAGTATATAGAGGAGGATCTTCAAAATAAGAGTGAAAATCTCCTAAAGTACAATCCAGTTTACAGGAAGGTACCAGTTCTTGTTCATGGTGGAAAAGCAATTTCAGAATCAATGATAATCGTTGAATATATCGAAGAGACATGGTCAGACAAGTACCCGTTACTTCCCAAGGATCCTTATGAGAGATCGGTAGCCCGGTTTTGGGCCAAGTTCGCCAGTGACATGGTAAGCTTGTTTTATATGCACACAACAAGGCTTAATTTGCGATTCTGCTATACCCATTTATTTGTTTGTTCTTCTAAGGGGCTGTTTGGTAACCATTAATTTAAATTTTTCAAATTTTTGTATTGCATCATACGCGCAGGACCCTGTTTTTACAAGGTATTTTTGCACACGCGGGGAAGTGCAAGACCAGGCAATGAAAGAAATCCTGGGAATGCTAAGAAGTGTAGAAGAACATGGTCTTGGGGATGGAAGGAAATTCTTTGGTGGGGAAATTCTAGGATTTGCAGATATTGCCTTTGGACGCTTGGTTCTTATGATCAATGGCATGAGAGACATTCCAGGATTAACAAACCCTCTTGAGGTAGAGAATTTCCCTCGGCTGGAATCATGGATCCAAAGGTTTAACGAAGTTCCGGTAATCAAAGAAAACCAACCAAAATATGATGAGTGGTTGGCCTATGCCAAACGCAAGTTGCAGAATCTTTTTCCTTTGCCCGCTGCTTGATGTTTGTACGCATTATTTAATTAATCGAAACATGCTTCATTTTATCTCGTGGTGATAATTTTTGGGTTTTATCTTCACACCAAGAGACCGTAACCAGACTGCAGATAAGTTGCAAAAGATCAAATCATCTCTTCATCAGAGTTGGAGTTTAACCATGCCAAATTTTCTTTCTGCAATTTTAGAAAAGCTAAATTATAGGTCTATTGCTTCGTCAAATTCAGTTTTAGAAAATTCTATTTTTTCCGAGGAAGAGTACATGTGGGCAGATTGCAACATTAGGGCGTCAACCGCCTTGATGGGGACAATATCCAATACTTAATTTTTCCTTTTCCTGGGTCAGTTTGTTGATTCCGGTGTTCTGTTTTTTTTCCCAGTATATAACCAATTTACAAAAGAAACAGAAAAAAAACATGCTTCATTTTCTTGTAAGGAGGTCAGCTGGTCATCCCCGTTTCCCGAAGTTTCATGCGTTCCAGGAGGTCCCAGGTTCAAGTCCCCAATGGCGTAGTATTGCAGGAATTAACATGGAAGGTAGTGTTAGTTTTCCCCCCTTGTGACACAATCTCGCCCCCCCTCCCGCTTCGGCTCCCTTTGGCAGGGTTATCCATGAGGCTCGCTGGTAGGCTAGCACAACAACCTGTTCAATTAATGTAGTAGTATGTCGTTGGAGCCTAACTTGTTAGGCTTCCAACTAGTTTCATGTAATAATATTAAATAATAAAAATAATTTTCTTGTAATAAGCAAATTAGATTCTTTGGTTGTAATAGAATTTTCTTCAAAAGAAAAATAAAAAATGACATATATGGTTTGGTGCGCAACGCCGGCTAATTATATCCCCATCCAATGTGGCTGGCTATGAGGTAGCTCACTGGTTGGCTTGTTTTACCCTCCGACACTTAAGTTCAAGGGTGCTTTCTTCATTAAATTAAATCTCATTCCATTCCAATTTTTTCATTCATCCGAATGAGAAAGAATCAAAAATTATTTTTCTTTTAAAAAACAATTTCAACCAGATATCATTTGAACGAAGTTAGTTCCTTTTAATATATACATGCTTCAAAAAAAAAAATCTGAACCAAGTTTATAAATTTTTATTAAATTAAGCATAACAGTAACACAGCAAACAAGCCGATACACATGATAATTAAATCCTTGAATTGGTAATAGAATTACTGCAATATTCACTAGGATTATAAATGATCGACCACCAAGGAACACATCACACTAATCCAAACACAGTGCACCAAATACGAACCAGTAGGTATTTTTCCATCATTTATGAATGGTTTTTAGTTTGAAAAGTATGATTTTTTTCTTCACATATTTTTCTTCATGGAGGCAAAATACAATTGTAGGTGGTTCAGTTTATTTTTTTTGAAGGAAAAGTACAATCTACAACTTTTTTTTTAGGTGGTTCAAGTTTGATTTCTTCATTCTATTAAGGACACATGGAAAAATTGAGTTAAATTAAACTCACAATTTTCAGAGCAGATTTTGAACCACAAGCCACAAGGGAAATTTTAAGCGTGGGAAATATTACCATTACTCCCTTTTGTGTTTTTCCTCTGTGTTTTGGAAAACAGATGCCGCCACTTATCCAATTTGGCATATTTTTAAGCTAAAATGAAAAAGTGATAACATTTCTTTTCCATAAACGGAGGAAGTAACAAATTTTAGGCCATGAAGAAAATTTTGAGTCCGTGGTGAATCTATGGGACTATAAGCACATTTCGAGTTGTGATGGAGATTTAGGCCAATGCAGGTTTTGGGTGAAGAAACAAATTCCTAGCAAAAAAAATTGGTCAGAGTGCACATTTTGGGAGCTCTTAGCAGAATATAAATCACAATGTAAGATTTGAGACCATAATAATGGAGATTTTTAATCACAGTGATAACTTTTAAATCATGTGGTAATTTTTAGGGTAAAGTTGTAGGCTGTAGAGTGTAGATCATTAAGACATCTATTGGATTAAGAAATAGAGTTTTAGTCAAGAGATTTTTTTTTTGCAATGTTCTGAAAATCAGCCCGGACATCAACCCGGTAAAACTAGTGGGTCAAGGGTCACTGGTTCAACCAGTGGTTCACTGGGTCACTTATATACTCCCTCAGTCTCAAATTAGATGAGCTAGTTGTAGTTTGCACAATTTTTAAGGCAAAGAGGAAAGAAGAGTATGTTTAAGTATTTTTTACAATTATACCCTTATGGATAAGAACTAGAAAAATTTAGAAATGATTTTATCTCTTAAACTATACCACGGTTTTTCGTAAACTTTATACCGTTGGAAAGCATTTTAAAACACCTACTTAACGAGTACAAACATGACTATCAGATTATACATAGTGGGAATGTTATTTATGCCCCTACTATCCATGGGTCACACACAAACACCCTTATGAGTCTTTATAAATACCCTTGATGGCAGAAGTGAAATTATGAATAGAAAAATAATTAACATAATTCCATTTTTAACCTTCCCACCTTATACTTCAACTTCTTCTTCATTATTCACGAGCATAAAAAATCAGTTTCATTTTTCACGTCTGGGAAAAACAAGCCTCCGTCGCCACCACAACCAACGCCACCAACACCACCATCATCTCCATCGCCGTCAACGCCACCAACACCACCATTATTATCGAGAGAGATCGATCGGAATTTTGAAAGGGGATCGAGAAAAAATTAAGTGAGTAGATCTGAATCTGAGTAAATTTGAATCTGATGATGTTGTTGACTGAATCGAGATTAAATGGAAGATGTTTTTGTTGATATTAGGGTTTGAGTTGATGTTGCAGTCGGAAGGGAGATGGAACTGAAGAAATCAGAGGAGATGAAGGTGCTTCCATCAATTTGCAGTAATGAAGGAGAAGATCGATAAAGTTGCTGTTAATGATTAGAAGAAGGGGTTTATGAAGAATCAGTAGATGGAGATTTCGATTTTAGGTAATTTTTTAATTCGATGATTTGCGTGTTTGAACCATTGAAACTTAATTTCAGGTAGTTTTCGATTTGAAAATTTCTAGTCGAGATTTAGATTTCGTGTTGATTTTGATTTGAAGATTCAGATTCAATCACGAGATTTAGATTTCGTGTTGATTTTGGTTGATTTATTTATTCTTCCTCTACTGATTTCAAACCAGATTCAACTAAGGAGAAATGAAGTTACATCTGCAACTAAGGAGAAATGAAGAAAGAATGGATGCTGTGTTGGATCGATAATGGTTATGAGCTACTGAATTCAATGAGATACATGTATGCAAGGAAATGATATTGCAGGTGAAATGAAAAGATGCAGTTTGTGTGTGGCGCTGCAGTCGTCTTGAAGCTGAAATGAAGTAGATGAATGCTAGGCAAATGAAATGGGACATGTTGGTTTGATGCTGAGAGGTTGAAGCTATTGGTAGATGCATGGATGTTCATAAGAGATGTTGTTAATCGAAGTGAATGGATTGTGGTTGTTTTTTTTCTTTTTGCTTGTGTGCGTGCAACTTGGTATATGTCTGTTGGTGTTGTTGGAATTGGTGGTTAGCTTATTGACTGATCAAAATTGTTCCATCGGGAAAGTAAAGTAATTGCAACCATGGACAACCTCATCAAAGTTTCTTTCCAACTTTGGAAACAAGTTGACCAAGTTGCTTCCTTTTTTTGAAGACAACTTGACCAAGTTGCTTTCACTTTTATAGGAAACTTGAGCTAGTTAATTCCATATTGGAGGCAACTTGAGTTAGTTGGTTATGCTCAAGGGAATGCAGCTGTGTTCAAGTGCAGCTCAGTTAGGTTGTCGTCTTGTTTGTAATTGCAATTGCAGGTGTTGTGTGTTTGTGCAGAGATGTTGCAGTCAATAAAGAAGCTGAGACGGTGCATCTGGTAAGGTTCAGAACAAGAAAGGAGGATAATTCTGATGTGTTAGAGTTGAGATTATTGAAGGTGCAGCTGTAAATGAGCAGATGGGTTCAGTTGAAGAGAATGGTTCTTTATGAGGAGTTTGTATTTGTGTTTCAATTTGTTGCTAGATGGAGATGAAATGAAATGCAACGACAATGGCTCGAGGCAACCTTGTTGCAGCTGTTACAGTGATGCTTTTAATGGGTGTGCAGGGTTATCTTGCGGTACAGATTTGAGAGAATAGAATGTGGAAGTGAAGTGTTGTGATGAAAGTGAGTGGTTGTTGCTGAAATTGATGTTGCGATTGAAGTCGCTTTTATCGCAAATGAGTTGGCTAAATTTAAGGTATACTCTCTCTTGATGCCATTATCGATTCAGTAAATTTAATTTGCTTGAATAGTGTGATATTGAACTGTAGAAACATCGAAATTAGCTCCATTTTGATGGTGTGATATTCAACTTGACCAAGTTGCTTCTAAAATTTGGAGACAACTTGTGCTAGTTGCTTCCAACTTTGAAGACAACTTGACCAAGTTGCTTCTAATATTTGAAGGCAACTTGAGCTAGTTGATTCCAGATTGGAGGCAACTTGAGCTAGTTGATTCCATTCCGGAGGCAACTTGGTTATGTTTTTGGGTCCATTCATTCATCTGAAATTATCTTAGAGTAGTTGTGATGAATTTGTGGTGCAATGGTAACACATGGTTGTGTTGAGTTGCTGACGATGGTTGTGCTGCTGGTGCTCATGCTTTAAAGTCAAAAGAGTAGATGAATGCTTAGGAAGTTGAGAAGGAACTCAATATGAATCCAGGTATTGAAGTTGTTACTGGTTGTGTGTTGTTGATGATGTTTGAGTAGGGCCATGGAAGTGACTGCAGTTATTGGCTCATGTTGCAAGTGTGCATAAACGGTTGTGGTCATGAAGCTGTTACAGGTAGAGTTGCAGTAGCAGAGATGGATGGTGTGGTGTTGTATGGTGGTTTTTTGAATTTTTGGTTGAACACTGATGGTGTGGCGAACCTGTGGTGCAATGGTAGCACAACTGACTATATGTCAGAAGATGTGTGTTCGATTCACATTAGGTTCACTTATTTGTGTATAATTTTTATGTTTTTTGGAGTCAACTTGTGCAAGTTGCCTCCATATATTGAGACAACTTAGGCTAGTTGCCTCTTATATGGACACAACTTCAACAAGTTGATTCCACATGGTGGTGGTGGTTGGCGGCAGCGATGGTGGTTGACGGCGGTGATGGTTGGCGGCGGCGGCGATGGTGGTTGACGGCGGTGATGGTTGGCGGTGGTGGTGGTGGTTGGTGGTGGTAGTCGGCGGTGGTGGTCGTCGGTGCTTGTGGTCGGCGATGGTGATCATCGGTGGTGGTGGTCGTAAGTGGTGGTGGTCGTTGGTGGTGGTTGTTAGTGGTGGGTGGTGGTGGTGGGAGGAGGTGAACAGTGGTGGTGGTTGGTGGTGGAAAATGGTGTGGGCATTAGAGATATTTTTATTTATTTTTACATTTTTTTCGAATAGTAGTGGTGGTGGTTTTGTATATTCACTATATAAAATAGGGTATTTTAGTAATGTATTATGCTTAGGGGTATTTGTAAAGTTCATAAGGGTATTTTTGCAAGGGGTATCATATTAGGGGTATATAGATAATTTTCCCTTATACATATTTTTTAAAGTAACAATAATCAATTAAAAGGGTAGTTTTAGAAATATCCCTTTGATTAGGAAGATAGATCATCTATTATGGGACAAAATTCAAAACCAACTAACGCATCTAATTTGGGACCGAGGGAGTATAAAGAAGCTAGTGGTTAAATAAATTACGTGTGAACAAAAACTGTATTGAGAATCTATTTTGTTTTACGAGGTTAAAATCGTAAAAAACTTCCAAAAAGATAAGATTTGCAATTGCTTTTTAAAAAAATCAGAAACTCACACAATTGCTAAGGAGAGACAGAATTAGCAGGGGTACCGTTTCCAGGATCAGATATAACTATTTTGTTTCATATAAAAACGGTACCCCTGCTAATTCCAGTCCCCTTTAGCAATCATGAAAACTCTCTGCATCTCTTTTCATTAGAGCAAATGCAGTGGTCCGACCATAAACCAAAGACCAAAGAACAAATTTTTTTGAAAATTTGGGTTTAGTCTGTGTTACAACGCAGTGGGGGAGACCAAAATTTGGTCAGGCGTAAGAGGAAGTTACGCCTGAATGGGGCGTAGAGCAATGTTACGCCCCATTGTCATCAGGCGTAGCTTTGTGGTTACGCCTATATTTTTTATTTTATTTTTTAATGGGGCGTAACTTTGAGTTACGCCCCATTCAGGCGCAACCTTATGTTGCGCCCCATTTTTTATTATTATTATTTTTTGGGTCAGGCGGAGTTTGAGGTTACGCCTGTTCGGGCGTAGGCGTAAATTACGCCCGACTAAAGACCAAATTTACTCTGGTTTTTAGTTTTGGTATAGTCTCTGGTCTTTACTCCACCCCCGTAGCGCCTGGTTTTTGGACCAAATTTTTAGTTTTGGTCCATGACTGTGGTTGCTCTTAGATCACAGATCTACTTACTTTTTGTTTTTGTCTCTATCTTTAAAAGCAACCAGTAGAAGGCACATGCCTGCACGTGTTATTACAGTATTTATGCACTTTCGAGATATCAAATTAGATGTTCCAGAAGTGAAAGCAGTTGTGTAAGCATTTAAATAAAAAAATTAGAAAATGTTGCACATATAAACTTCACAGCAAGACAACATTTCTGTGTGCTCCCATTCCCACCACATGTGCACAGGAAATCAGATACAAAGAAAAAAAAAAGAAAAAAAAAACAAACTACACTCTTTTGGTACTGCTATTACCATCAAAAGAAATCCAAAGAAAAATCAAACTTACATGATGAACACAATTTATACTTCCTGTTAACAGAAGGAACCTGCAGTACATCACAAAAGTCAACTGCTTCAAAGATTTCCCATGAAATTGCAGTTCCGTATCACCGTATGGCTTGGCTGATGGACTTCCGGATACTGCACATCCGTTGCATCTGTGTGCAACTTCCGCAGTATACAGGGGGTGTTTCCAGTTGAATATGCTTCTACCTGGTCTTCTGCAAGTAGGTGTAGCAATATAGTCAAAAACCAATAATGACCTCTTTGGAGACTGCAGAAAGTTTGGATATAAGGTTAGGGACTGCCAAGTTTTTGAATTCTCTATACATGTTAAAGCCGCTATCCTTGGGAGTCTTATTTTAGTAAAATTGCTATTAATTGTCAAATCTCAGTTAGTCATAGCCAAGCTTGGCCCTCTAATGGAATACATTGTAGTACTTGTACGCACTAATGAATCAAAACTATCATTATATATAGTACTTGCCACTATAATGAAAAGGCAAAAAAATATCTGATAGTTGGATGCTTCCTAGAAATGGATTCTAGACTGCAATTTCCTCCAAAATGATACCCAAAACGTAGAACCTGCATAAGTAGAATGAATCGTACATTCAACTGTATGCGAATTCAAAATGTCAATTTAAATGCCCGGTTGTTTTCATTGTCGCCCACCAATTAGCTGGTTTCGGAGTTGAGGAACATTCGTCATAATCATTTATTGGTCCAACAAATTGAGCAATTAATGGGGAGAAAATATATGAGCATGAATTTGTAATTCCAAAACAACAACACTACCCAAATACGGAAGTGAATGCACACATGATATATCAAAATAAAATAAAACTACAACGATAGAAAGTAGGCAATGTATCGAAATTCAAAATGTCTGAAACTCTATGTTAGACCCACTATTTCCAGCCCTATACATCTGCATTCACTACACATGCACTAAAAGTGAAATTAATACCTCCTTGTAAATCCTTGATACTCAACAAACAATCAAATTCAATAGCTACAACCATATGCAAAATCAATTCCTATAATTACCTGAGACATGCAATACATTGTGCCCATCCAGCTGCAACTCTGATCAAAGAAGCTTCATTTGGAAGAGGAAATGCTGCTGGAATTTCCTAAAATGATACTCTCAAGGGTAACCAAAATCAAGTAAAGAAAGAGCTCCAAATTTGAACATCATAATGAGCATTTGAATAGACAGTAGTAGTCCATTAATTACCCCATGTTATCCATAAGAGACGCATCTCTGTCCCATATCATCAGTTGAACCCCATGTAATCAGCTTCCCAAACTCTAACCACAACACAAAAATATGGACACAAAAATGAATGAATCCCCACATTTGAAGAGTCAAATTCACAAAGAAATGGTCCAGAATCACAGAGAGTACCAGAAATGGCAATGGAAAAACATGGGTATAGAAGCTGAAAGTTGCATTAGATACCCTAAATGTCGTATGTGATGGATTTTCTGCTTGGCATTTCCGCAAATAGTAAGTAGAGCTCTATTTAAAATTAAAACTGTGAAAGTGAAATCGAAATTGGGAAAACAAAAACATAAAATAAAGAAACATATATATCTGCAGTATATGTTCATAAATCCTGTAAAGATTAGTTAGTTCTTTCTCACATGAATACATAGTTATGAAAAACCCACAAAAATACTGGTCCAATGGAGCTAAAAAATCTAGGTAGAACCATAGAAGTAGAAAGAGTATGGAAATGAGTCTGAAAGATAAAGGGGAGGTATTGAGATGAGAAATTAGTTGTGCTTTTTCAAATTTGAATTTTGAATTTAAATGTTTCTACTTTCTAGCAAGTTCCCCACCGTCCCTGATGGTCATTCAGGTTGCCACTCGTAAGTGGGATGCTAGTCGGGCCTGACAACGCACACCGTTGGCCAGTTTCCAACGTGTGGGGATGGTCAGTCCCATTGTGTACCCACCTTCCCAGACGGTCTTCCGGATATCCACTCGTAAGTGGGGTAACACTTAGGGTAATCATTAACATAAAATAAAGAAACATATATATCTGCAGTATATGTTCATAAATCCTGTAAAGATTAGTTAGTTCTTTCTCACATGAATACATAGTTATGAAAAACCCACAAAAATACTGGTCCAAAACTCACTCGAAGTCTTCCGGATATCCACTCGTAAGTGGGGTAACACTTAGGGCAGGAAAACTCACAGCACATGAACAAGCTCAACTCGATTCGCAAAAGTAACCGGCATTGTAGTTACAAACTCTTTCCGCGTAAAAGTTGGCCTACTCTCCAACTTTATTTCCCTTTGAAGGAAAAATACTCGTTTGACGAGTCCACTCCGCACACTCCCTAGTCTAAGAGAAGTCCAGCGTTTCTAGAATGGTCTAAGAGAAGGCCGCCGTTTTTATCTTGTGGTTCTGCGAATTTGAAAAATTTATCCTCAATTTATTTTTACTGCTTCATTTTATGTATGGATATTTTTGTAAAAAGGCCTTAAAAGAGATCTTTACATTATAATAATATATATAGATAGATAGATAATAATAATAAAATAATAACTAGAAGTCCGCACGTGCATAACGATTGGGTCCATTCTAATATGAAGGCATGTGAATCGGGTCCTTTCTAATTTCTAAACAGAAAATGTTGCCTATAATTATTAATATACCCTCATTTTTATTTATATATCATTTATTGTTTAAGTAAGATATGGGGTTAAAATGGTCATACAAAAATTGCAGCTTCAAAAATACTATACCAAGGAGAGTTTGCTTTATATATATATAAAAGTAGAAGTAGATAGTAAAGATTTTCTTTTCTTTTTGATACAATCACATCTCGATGTATGATTCCCTTGTTTTGATTCATAGGTTTTTTAATCTAACGAAGTTGAACCTTACGTATTAGAATGAGCGTGTTATCTGATGAGTCAACTGTGCTTGCTAGAACCTTTAAAATCCAACTGCAATTCATGTTTGTCTCGTCAAAATTAACAGGGAGTAGTCAAACAAGATTTATATGGACTTTTGAGTGACTCCCAGAGATTCTCTGAAAATGAAGATACTTCTAGTGATTCTCTAAGAGTATTTTAGAGAGTCTTTCTGACTTGTAGAGACAAAAAAAAAGAGATTTGCCGAGTAAAAAAAAAAAAAAGAGATTTGCAAAGAGTCTATGTGATTTGTAGAGACAAAAAATGTATAATATCCCATGGAAATTTTAAAACGTCTATCAATATTTTATTATCCATGTTACAATGTTTATAACAGTACTATGAATACCTAATCAAATATGTGTTAATTGTCAAAATAAATCTCATTGTTGTCATATTCCTTAATTTTCATTCTCTTTGTCCCCCTCGTCCAACATTTTATTTGCTATACTATTTCGCCACATTTTATTTTCTATAGGTTAGCAAATTATAGCAAATTATTTTCTATAATTTGATATTAGCATTAGATGGAACAAAAAATAATCTATGTGCAGTAACTAATCTTGCATATCATAATTAGAATCCCGGATATCAATTATCTCTTTAATCTTTAAAATAAAAAATAAATAAAAAAGATTTACATATATCTCTTCACATCTAACTAGTACAACCGTTGCCACGGTAGGAGGGCCGACCGAAAAAGAATCTGAAGATGGTGTTTGTCTGCGACTACTTTTTCCCCGTTTCAAAAAAAGTGATACTTTTGCTTAGTTTAAGAAAAAGTGATACTTTTGCTCCGTTTCGGGGAAGTGATACTTTCGACTCGTTACAGAAAAAGTGATACTTTCGCTCCGTTTCAAAAAACGGAGCGAAAGTATCACTTTTCCTAAAACGGAGTGAAAGTATCACTTTTCCAAAAACGGAAAATTAGTCGAACCATAAACCAAAATATGGTTGCATGATGTGTTATGCATCCTTTATGGTTGTTTGCATAACGCCTATGCATTCAATTTCGAAAATTGTGCTTAAAGTGAAAATATCACTTTTCTTAAAATGTAGGGAGTACATTTTTTTTGAAGCATGTAGCTTACGTTTTATTATTTGCAACGGAAAATTAGTTGATGTATAAACCAAAATATGGATGCATAATGTGTTATACATCCTTTGTGGTGGTTTGTATAATGGTTATACATTCAATTTTCAAAAAATGTGTCTAAAATAATTAACACCTCCGAATTTTTCGTAAAAATTCTAAATTTGATATTATTGTTTATACTCGTTCCGTAGGTTTTTTTATAAGCTTTCCAACGAGATAAAATTTGTAAAATTCCAAGGCACGGATTTTTAGATATGTTATATTAAAGTTTACATTCCAATTATACCCTTAGAAAAATATGATACACAAGGAACTATAGTAATTGGACTAAAATGAAGAAATAATTTTGTCTAGTGAAAAAGTAACCATGGATACGGAAATTTACAATCTTTTTATCAAATTGAACATTTGTGTTACTCTTCATTTTACAAAAAAGTGGCCATAAAAAGGTCTCCCTCCCTTCGGGCCCTCCGGTTGGTCGACCCAATTACTATCTTCCAAATTATTTGTTGCACGGTGGAATATACGACATTCTCTTGTAGACAGAGGCTCCATTTGGATCCATGATAATTTCTTCATCCATTTGAAATAAAGGAGGATTACCTCTTAAGAGGTTCAATAAGATTCACGACGATAACTAGGTTGGATAATCCGATACAACTAGGTTGGATAAGCATGCAACAGTGACACTTGTTCGTTGGATATCCATGACAAAAAAAAAATACCGATAGTGTCGAATGTAATTCTCCATAATTCGGTTAATAGGGAAGCATTGTTTTCTTGACTCTCATGTTTACCAAGTTTTTTTCAAATTTCCAAGTCTCCCAAAATATCACATCTTGCAGAGAGATTTCAACCATGCCTATTTTCATAGAAAAGTCTCCCCAAATCTCTAAAAACAACAAATCAATGACTTTCAATTCTTATTCGAATAACTGGGGTGTTAAAGTGACTCTTAAAAATTATTTCAAGGGGGTAGTCAACCAAGATTTCTATGGACTTTCATAGATTTTTAATTTGAGTGACTCCCAGAGATTCTCTAAAAATATAGAGATTTCTAGTGATTCTCTAAGAGAATTTAAGAGAGTCTTTGTGACTTGTAGAGACAAAAAATGAGATTTGTAGGGACAAAAAATAAGACTTTTAGAAAGTTTGTGTGATTTGTAGAGACATAATTATATAATATGCCCTGATTAATTTCAAATATTGCCAATTTTTTTATTATTCACGTTACCGTAATAATAAAAGTATCATGACCACCTAATGAAATATGTGTCCATTGTCAAAATAAATCTCATTATTGCCCTCTGCCTAAATTTTCATTCACTTTATTCCACTCGTCCCACATTTTATTTTCTATGCTATTTCACCACTGATTTTCTATACGGAGTTTTCCAGCAACTTAAAATCGGAAAAATAAAATCATAACTTATAAAATATATATTTTAAAATCGATATATATATATATATATATAATAAAGACTCACATAGCCGATTTAAAAAAATATATTATCCAATTTAAAAAATCACTTTATTGCACATTTTGTCTTGATTACTCCATTCCAAGTGGCCCTTAAGTATAAGACTGCAGAAGGAGAGAGAGAAATGGTTCACTCCCAAAACCAAAAAATCTCCAAATTTCCAAGTCTCCCGAAATATCACCTCTTGAGGAGAGATTTCTACCATGCCTATTCTCAAGAAAAAGTCTCTCCAAATCTCTGAAAACAACAAATCAATGACTTTCAATTCTCTTAAGAATAACAAGAGTGTTGGAGCGACTCTTATGAAATCCTAATCCAATAACATGGAGTTTCATAGAATTTAAATGATTTGAAAAAAGTCTCTAACCAATAACAAGAGACATTAAGAGACTCTCCAAAAGTCTACATGGACTAACAGTAGATTTCCGAAATCTTCAGAAGTCATTCAAAAACTCATTGACGAACCCCCTGTTAATCCAATAACATAGAGTTTTAGAGAATATAAATAACTTAAAAAAAGTCTCTAATGAATAACAAGAGACATTGGGAGGCTCTCTAAAATTCCTTATGGACTAACAGTAGATTTGGGAACTCCCCAGAAGTCCTCTGAAATCTCGTTTGACTACCCCTGTAAGTTCGAATTCAAACGTGGATATGATAATACATGCTTATTATTCAGGTACTGGTAATTGTTATGATTGAAGAAGACAAAGGAGATTAAGTAGGCATCAACTTTGTTTTAAAAATCTTCGAATAAGGATACCCATTTCACAATGATTCTCAAATATCATATTAACTAAACACCATGATTCTCATGCTTTCGTTTGAGATCGGAAGGAACCTTTTATTTTACTGGTTTTCATTTTAGATGATGCTGGGTCAGACCAGTTCGACCGTGCTGGCTTGTATGGGTTACTGGTCGGATCGGCCGGGTCAACTGGTTAGTGTTAAATCAGACCGAAAAAGTGACTGGATCGTCGGTTTACCGGGCTGACCAGCCGGTCCGGTTTTCAAAACACTGATTTTTTGAGAGACCGGCCACTCATCATATATCTTGGCAGACGAGGATTCAAGGCTATATTTGTTGCGAAATTTCTGAGTCAGGCACGGAGCTATGTATTATCTAAGGGGGACAGCAGTCCCCCTAGAATTTCCTAATTGCATAATTAGGCTTTGATAATTATCATTTTAGGCTTGAAAACTTTAAGTATTTATAGATTTTTACCCCATATTTTTGTATATTACATAAAGAGCCTTGAATTTTTTACTATACACTTTAAAAACTACTGATATTAGGTACTTATCGTACAAAACTTGGCTTAAATATCAAAATTACGTAGGAAAGAAGTGAAAAATATCAAAATATTAAATTCAACCATAAATCTAAACATCTAACAACTTATTGGATATTTTGGTGACATCATTTGAAGGAAAATACCAAGGCCTAAAAAAAATTTGCGGCCTTCGGCCGCCTACTTTTACGGCAAAAGTACTATACCTATATATATTTGTCCCCCAAAACAAAATTCCTAGCTCCGTCCCTGTTCTGAGTTGACTGTGCGGAATCCCATAATCATACCTGCAATAGCCAACCGTTCTGTTCTATCCAATATAAATACTTTTAAGAAACAAGAGAAGCCCTAAGAAAATTTGGTGTTTTATTTATCATTGTCCAAGGAAATATGTAAATTTGGGTTTTTGACTAATTCCCTTTGATCTCTGATCGTACGAATGTGGGAATACATATAGGAAAGAAAATATAAGAAGTAGCCGCACTTGGTAGTATTCTTAGGTTTTGGGTGAATAGATTTATTAGAAGAGATCTATTAAGAAGAGATCGGTGGTGGTAAGTGTCAAATTGATTGATTTTTCTCAATCATGGTTTAGTCAATTACAATTTAATTAAGTTGATTCTCTTGTTTTGTTTTAGGGACTCGGTGAAAGCAATTCTTCCTAAGAGGAGGAAATTTGACTCCGGCATTGTTGAGGCAAGTTTGCTTTTGTTTCTTGTTAGGGCAGACATGAGAGTTAAATTGGGTAGTCTTGATTATTTGAATTTAAAGAGTATAGTACGGATATCTATATAGGGTCAGGTGCTAAACAGTTTTGTTGTCTTGTGAATATATATAAATCTCGTAAATTTTTCATGACCGACTATCGATATCTCGTCCTTTTAATGTATTGTCTATATCGATCTGCCAAATCTTACTAAGTTAGCTAATTCCCTCTCAGGATGCTGTTTTGTTGTTGAATTCATTGCACGTTGATTTATGAATGAGACGTAGGAATTAGTGTGCAACTTAAAATATATATACTTATGCATGATCTGTAGGTATTAGTGTACTACCTAAAATATAAATACATATACATATGCATGTGATGTGATGTGATGTTATGGCCATGATAGGATTGGTGGAATAGTAAAGGGACCAGTTTGTCTTACTCAATCATTTAAGCAGGTTAGTAAAATGAGTAGGCAAGTTTGGATATAGCAAATTACACGTTCTGGTGTTAGCTTAAACTTACTGAACTACTTAGCATGCTATGATTAAATGAAATTATACATCTTATTAAATATGTGGTCGTGGTTAAGGTTTCGTGTGGCGCGGCAGTAATGTCTTGGTTTTGTGTGGAACTTGGAAGTAGTGTCTTGGTTTGAGAACGGCAATGTGGCCTAAGCAGGTAATTAGGGATTTGTTGCATTAAGAAAAGTCAGGAATTATTTTTTTTTTTGACACAAAGAAGGGCAAAATCCAATAAAAGAAACAGAATGCAGTCATGGAGAACATGAAGGCACTGTTTAGGGCAAACAAAGCTGCAGGCTAAAGAACCTGCTAAACAACTGAAGAAGAAAAAACAAGCTTACATGAGGAATGACATGCCAATTCCTAAGAACCATATCCAGAGAGTAGTTCCTAAAAATTCCTTCTTTTGAACTCCAATTGAACATCAAAATCTTAGTATCATCGATCAACCTCTCAATAGAATGATAAACTCCTTGATAGTATCTTCTATTTCTTTCAAGCCAAATAGTCCACCAAATAGCAAACGGAATCAGCTCCCATATTTTCCATTTTTTAGCCCTCTTTTTCCTCTTTTCCCTCCATTCCCAAAGAGTGCTTTTAACACACTCATTAGAAACCCACTGAAGATTGTAACCATCCAAGAAGAACTGCCAAATTTTCCTCGTAGTATCACAGTGCAAGAAGATATGGTCATTTGATTCCGCCGCCTTCTTACAAAGCAAACAACCATTCACACTGATTGTATTCCTTAGCTTATCTATAGTTGGAGCTGCCTTGTAACAAAGAGACCAAATGAAGAATGAAACTTTCATCGGAATCTTGTTATTCCAAACAATCTTGTAAGGAAATGGATCCCCCTGAGAATTATCTATAGTGGAGTAGCAGGCTGAGACAGTAAACGCATCCCCATTATCTTGTAAGGAAAAGTCAGGAATTTGCTAGACCTGATCAATTTAATTCGAATTCTAAATGGTATATGAGGTAACATGTCATTTAAGTTACTTGGTCTGAAAACGGGCAGCTGGATTCGATGATTAAATGATTGAAACATTTAGTTAAGTTTCAATGAGGTACGTCCTGTTACACCGTTTCTAGAGCGTTTGTCGTTGAAATGGACGGTTTGAGTTCGTCTCTTGGTTATTGGTGTATGAGATCGGTTCCAGTATATCATCTCTGGTGTATATAGAAATGTTGAATTTGTTTATGTTCACATAAAATGGTGAGGTTAGATTTACTAGATGGAAACTAATATGGTCGACAATTAGATTGAGCGCATTCACTAAATTGCAGCAAAGGTAAGATGGATTGGAGGCTAAACGTATCTTTCTTGAAACTGATCCCTAAAAAGGAAGACTCGGTTACTGTCAAGGACTTTAGGCCTTTGAGCTTAATAAGCAGCTTCTTTAAGATTGTTTATAAGGTTCTGGCAGAAAGAATGAAGGTGGTCATGTCGGGCTTAATATCTTGTTCGCAGGGGGCTTTTATAAAGCATAGACAGATTCTCGATGGCATCTTGATTGCAAATGAGTTAATTGACAGCAGACTGAGGCAAAAAAACCCGGGAATCATGTGCAAGATTGATATGCAAAAAGCATTCGATAATGTGAGTTGGCCTGCGCTTTTCACTATTCTGGCAAAGAACGGGTTTGGTTCAAAATGGATTCAGTGGATTAGATGGTGTGTGACTGATGCGCAATTCTCAATTCTAGTCAATGGGGAAGCGACAAGTCTCATTAAACCTTCTAAAGGCATTCGTCAGGGGATCCATTATCTCCCTTTCTCTTTCTTATGGTGGTAGAAGTTTTGTCTTTACTCATCAACAACGTACAAGAGCAAGGTAAAATTGGAGGTTTCCATGTTAAGGACGGAGGTACAAAGGTGTCGCACTTGAAATTTGCGGAGACACGCTAATATTTTTAGATGCTTCAAATTTGGAGGTTAGAAGACTTCTCGTTATCTTGCTTGTTTTTGAAATCTTAACAGGATTACGCCTTAACCTGGAGAAAAGCACGATGATAAGTATTGGAGCGGATAATTTGGTGCATGGATTGGCGATGGAATTGGGATGCAGAGTCGAGATTCTTCCTGTTACTTATTTGGGCATGCCCATTGGATCGAAAAGAATGAGTGAGTTGATTTTGGAGGTAATTATCAAAAGAATGCAAAAAAAAACTGGCACCGTGGAAGAAACGCTATTTGAACAAGGCAGGTAGAGTGGTCCTAATTAGAAGTGCCCTCGAAAGTCTGAGTGTCTACTTCATGTCTTTACATCACATTCCGGCATCAGTGGAGAAGCATTTGAATACAATAATGAGAAGATTCTTATGGGAGGAAGATGAAACAACGAAGAAGATGAGCTGGGTTTCGTTTAAAAGGGTTTGCAAACCAAAAAGAAAAGGAGGGTTAGGCATTCGAAACTTGAGACTGGTGAACAAATCATTGTTGGCAAAATGGCATTTAAGGTATTGCAAGGAAAAAACAGCTCTTTGGAGACGGATTATGTGCGAAAAGACGCAAGCTCAGGAGAACGACTTACTTCCGCTTCAAGTTGGGGACCCGATGGGTCGGAGTATGTGGCTCGGAATTTTAAGAGAAAACTCAATCTTTGCAGAAGTGTCACGGGTGCAAGTAAGGAATGGGGCGACGATTAGATTCTGTAAAGACGGCTGGTGTGCTAAGGTTTCTTTCAAGGACAAGTATCCTAGGTTATATAAAATTAGCACTCAAAAAATGGCTTCAGTAGCGACAATTTTTGAACCAAGATGGAACTTTCAATTTACCAGACGTTTAGATCCGGCGGAAAGCATCGATTTGCTGGAAATAAAACATGATATGAGGATGATTAACCTGACGCAAGGGGAGATGGACACTTTGGAAGGCGACGTGACAGCAAGACAAATCTACAAACAACTCTCGGAGAAGGATGCGGATTGGGAAGGTCATCGGCTAATAACAAACAGATTTGTGCCGCCTAAAGTTAACTTCCTATTTTGGGCTGCCCTGCAAGACTCAATTCCAACAAGGTATATGTTACAACACAGGGGAGTAGCAATACAATCCAATTTATGTTTATTCTGCAATACGGCGGTTGAGACGGTGGATCATCTCTTCATCCATTGCGGGGTGATCAATCAGTTGTGGGAGTATTTCTTAGCGGCTGTGAAGGTTCAATGGGTTATGCACCTTAACTTTATGACGTGTATTCGGAGCTGGAGAATGGAAAGAACGACGGCAAGAGTGAAGATGGTGTGGCAACTTATCCCATTCGCTTTATGCTGGGAGGTTTGGAACGAGCGAAACAGGAGGGTACATGGAGGAAGGGCAAAGACAATGTATGAGTTGGGAATCGCCATTAAACAATGTATTCTACTGTGGAGCTCTTCCACAGAAACATTCAAGGACTGCACGACGAATCAGGTCGTAACAAATTGGGAGAATATTATGAGTATGTAGAAAATTAGCCTTTGGAATTTTAGTTGGTTCTTTTTCAGTAATTGTAAATACTAGGTAAATACCCTTTTCTCTTTAATATATCATTCCTTTCTCAAAAAAAAAAATTTTTTGGTGCCAATTAATTGTGATAATTTAACTTAAATGTTGGGTTTGTTATAGCCGGAGATTAAGTAAACTTGCTTGGAGTTTAACTCCGGTTGATTATATTTTTCAGGTGTTGTTAAGGATCGTGAAGGAGTTTGATTGATTCCAGTATCGGTGGATATTAAGAAGATATCTAACCCATGGTGGAGATCTACACTTCTTCTTTTATTTATTTTTAGTTTTTTCCGTTATTTAGCTGTGGATACTTTTTTTTTTGGTAGACTTCATTACTATTTTCTTTGTTAGTTCGATGTTATTTATGGATGGATTATTGTTGAGGTCAAGAACACCATAATTACTCGGCATCGTTATTTTTGTTAAGAAATAAAATTCCCTTCTGCATATTCAATTGTAATGGAACTGTGTTCCTAGTTTTCTGTGGGTTATGTACCCCTTTGCAGGAAATTGACAATGTACTTTCTATTTAATCATCGGCCAGGGTTATATGGAAAGTAGGTTTGTTACAATACCCAACGGTGAGAATCTAAGGAGTCAAGAACTGCCATCTATACCATGCTTTCATGTGAGATTAAACCGGTTATCCAAAACGGTTCACGGGATCCCTGACGTGATTTTCTTTGATGGCTAGGTACGACAGATGCTAGCAGCTGGGGTAATAGAATCTGAGTTGTTTGAGTATCAATCAAAACTGATCAACACATGCCAGTGATACCCACACCATACAGTCTCCATCTCAAATATTCCAAGTTCTGTTTTTGGATAAGAAAATAATAAACATAAAATAAAAAGATTTTTGTTAAAGGGAGAGCAAAATGTGATCTGAGAAGAGCAAAAATCGTGGTCGACTCATTCACTAGGAGCAACTCGATATATTTTTCTGACTCGGACTAAAATAACCTTACTCACCCCATGTTTTCCCGCACACGTTCAAAATAATTAATTATCATCTTCTTTTCGGTCCGGGAAAAAAAAAAAAAAAAACTTAAGAACCCAAGAAAACTTACCTTGCTGCAGAACAAGAGAGAAGAATCAAAACTCATGATATTTCTCTTCTGCTTATAATAACAACTATAAAGATATTAGTCTCACAATCAGTCAATTTTCGGTTTCAAATCGATAGATTGAAACTGGATCTTCAAAGAAACTATCCTTGATGGTTGTCTTCTTTCCTAAGAGCAACAAATTTGTGCTGGTATGTAATGTCGGGAACAGTACCATTTCCCGTTTTTAGGGAAAACGTGAAATGTAATAATACACAAACAGAAAGATATATATTTGATAATTAGGATGCTTGCCTTCTTCTCATCACAACAGACCAAGCTTAATCACTGGGCGTAAATGATTCCTTCTTTTTATTAATTGACTGATTTGAAAGGGTTTCATCAATTTTGATTTTTCAGTTTAATTTTTTCTTTTCGATTATCCTTCTTCTGTTTTATTGTTTTGAAGTATTCTTTACATGTAATTAAAGTAAACCAAATTAACAATTCCACCTGCCTTGTCTATTTGATTCTCCAAAAATTCATTTTTTTCTGTCTGGGTTCACAAGTATGGAAAACAAATTGTGAGTGTGTGCGAGGAGTACATGTGGTACATAAGGGTACTTTAGTCTGAGTCAGAAAAATATATTGAGTTAGCCCTAGTTAACGAGTCGGCAATGATTTTTGCGCTCCTCAGATCATATTTTGCTCTCCCTTTAACAAAAATCAATAAAAATTCGATAAGAACGTGAATCATTTTCTATTTGTTCTCGGTAGACAAGCCGGCAATTTCTTTTTTATATGCAAAAATCGATTAAACTAAGATTACACAACCAATCCTATTTGTGCTGATGGTCATAGTTCCCATACGAAGCCGGCCATCTATGCGTTGAAGAAACTGCAAAAGTCCAAAACCCTCTTAATAAGCATCTAAGGCTCTCCGGATAAAGAATCAAATATTGTCCAAAAAGCGACAAACATAGTTTCAAGTTTTATCCTATTGGACTACTCCGGGTTTGAATGGGTTGTTATAAACAAAAATCCCGTTTTCTCCTTCAACATTCAGTTTTGAAGTTCAAAACCAACTAGACTTGTGCCCGTGCTACGCACCTGGATTTCTTTTAAACCATATTTTTTATTTGAAGAGCGCGGAGCTTCGCCCCGCCCCGTGGCGATGCGTTTGTGACTTGAAGTGTGCAGGGTTTTGCCCACGCGACGATTTTTAATTAGGTATGTGCACTTCGTCCCATCTCGTAGCGACGTTTTTGATTTGGTATTTGATGGGGAAACGGATTCTTATACAATTGTGTTAAACTTGGTACACTAATTTGGGGTAAATACTAATTTGTGAAGACGTAATCATATATAAATTAGCTATCACTTAATTTACTGATCAAAAGATACATTCATTAATCAAATCACTTAATTGAGGGCGCTCATGGTACATAGCCCTATCATTCATTTTTCATAAGCTGGATCTTTAAGAATTTGAAGATATCTATAATAGTATGATGCGGATGGCTTTCTTTAGCTTAATATAAGCCGGTCCATATGTGCTATGAGGGATTTTTTAACGGTGTAGTTCGTGGAAGCTCTATTATAGTACTTTATATAAAATGGCATGTTGTATGAATGCGTACAGTTCCAGTTCCTGCTAATAAATAGCTAAGAACCTTAATTTATTGCGAAGACGTAGGGGATAATAATCTCATTAACTATTTCTATAGGTATATTTCTACAAAAAAGAAAGAAAAAGAAAAAAAAAAGGAAAAAAAAAAAAGGAAAACCCGACTTAATTCGGAAACCGTTTGAAATTGAAATTAATTATATTAAAATTCTGACAAAAGTTTTATTCACCTACTTTTTTTTATTGACGGTGTTACTGATGGACAGTTAAATACTTAATGTAAACTAAGTGTAACCCAATTTTTAATATTCCGACCAATAAAGTTACGCCAAGTGTCCTCACCATATCGACTACATTAGAAAAAGCTTATTTTGGCTAATAAGAAGCGAGGGTTTCATCACCGTTCAACGTGAGAGCTTATTTTGTCAAGGTCTTTAAGGGAGAAGATTAGATTGAAGCAAGATCCTAGTTTCCAATTATATCTTTTGTATGCACACAAATATGATCATTAGTTGGACGATTCAGAATCTATGATGTACGGACACATCTATTTTGGTGTTGTGTCCAAGCGAGATCCTAGTTTCCAAGCCTATTTTTTTGCCTACCCTAAAAATGTTTTGCCTCCCATAGTAGATTTTTTGGTTCCGCCACTGTGTGCGATCAGTTGTGTTCTTTCCTGCACTCCATTAAGCCTTTTTGATCCACGAACGACTAACTAAGAATGAAACACACCGTCCAAATTGCCATACTGAAAATACTACTTCTACTATTTAATTCCAATTCCTACTAAAATAATCGATACAAACCATGGGATTCTCTGTTGTCACAAATATGAATCATAGAATGGACCATAATTTTTGTTTTCTTTATATTTTCCGTTTGATGCATGAAAATCAAAGTAACATTTTTCCTGAAACGGAGGGAGTATGATGCATATCAAAGTTAGAGATCCGGGATTCAAAAGTCAACACCATTTGTTATATATATACCATCTTCCCCATTGTCTTTCTCCATCTTTGTCAAATATTTTCTGACCATCTCTCTCTTCCTTCAAAAATCCCATGGCTTCATCAGTTTATAATACCTTATTACAAGTGGTTCTAGACATGAGTATACTCTTATTTAAGTTAGGGAAAATGGGGAATATGCCCCAAAATCGACTGTCATCTTGGGGATATGCCCCAGGATTCCAATTTTTGGGAATATGCCCCAAAGTAACGGTTTCCGTCAAGGAACCGTTAAATAGACTATTTATCGTAAATGTGTATGAACTTTCTCTCTAAGTGTTTCGAGATTTTTTCGTCTGAATATGTTCGCGAACCTTGTAAAGGTGTTAATATATCGAAAATCTACCTTTTAATTCGCATATGTGATCCCAAGTGTGTGCGAATCTTGACTACTTAACGGTTTTGGATGGAATTTTGGACGGCTGGGGCATATTCCCAAAAAATGGAATCCTGGGGCATATCCCCAAGATGACAGTCGATTTTGGGGCATATCCCCAATATTCCCTTTAAGTTACCCTTGACGCAAATTTTCTTCACCTTGATTCCTTTGGTGGTGTGGGCTCTGTTGATGTACTTATATGCACCTTATTGGTGAGTTGGAAAGGTGCCTGGTCCTCCAACAATTCCACTCGTTGGGCACCTTCATTTACTTATGAAGCATGGTCCTCAAGTTTTCTCTCTTCTTGCCAAGATATACGGCCTTGTTTATAGGTAAGACACTTCAACAGTGCGATTTCTTTCATACTTTCCAATCAATTTTTTCTTCCTTAAATATGTGACCTGATCTAGAATGCGAACGCCAAAGATCATTTGACCCCAAATGAATCTCAGATACACTTACGTGGACACAGTGAGCTCTTGATAATTCTTTGTAATTATTAGGAGAATAAATCTTTCTAAAGTTAGGTATTTGATATCTATGTAAACTTCTTGAAAGTCAAGGCAATTCCGACTAGTTTGTAACCTATATAAATAGTTTGAGTTTAATGAGAAAGGAGATACGATCCTATTGAGAAATCAACATGGCCTCAGAGCCTGGTTTCAACCTAAATTTTTAAGCTTCTTTTCAGCCGAAAAAAAAAACAAAAAAAAAACTTAAAACAGAAACCCTAAAATTAGTTTTTTGAGCGATGGGACAAGATGATGAAGAAAGATCCAATTTATCACTTAGGATCAAGTGATGGTCCAGGTATTATTATTACCCCGATCATATTGAAGGGAACTAACTATGATGAATGGGCTAGAACCATTGGAAGATCTTTGAAAGCAAAACGTAAGTTTGGCTTTGTTGATGGAACAGTGAAGAAACCTACTGGAGATGCTGATGAGGTGGAGGAATGGAGTGCTGTACATTCTATGATTGTTTCATGGATTACTAATACCTTAGATTCTTCTATCAGATCAACACTGGGAGATTATGATGATGCGAGTACACTCTGGACGCACTTGAAGAATGGATTTTGTGTTGTTAGTGGAACCAGAACTTTCCAACTCAAATCTTCTCTAAGCGAGTGCAAGCAAGGAAAATTTGAACCTGTAGCTGTGTACTTTGGAAGGCTTAATAAAATATGGGATGATGATCACATATATGAAGACACCAAGATGTCGTTGTGGTCTGTGTACTTGTGATATTGCAACACAAGTCACTACTATAAGAGAAGAAGATTATCTTCATTATTTTTTAATTGGTTTAGACAATATGTATGGGTCGCTTCGTGAACAATTATTGGCAAGAGATCCATTGCCAATGATTGATGCTGCATACCAAGCTGTAGTGAATGATGAGCGCTTGCGAATAGGAGAGGTATCACTGTCTAAAGAAGCACAAGATAATGTGATGGCTTTTAAGGTTCAACCTTTCCATAAAGGAAATACTAGCAATTTTGTTACTAGCTTAAAGGTTTGTAACCAATGTCAGCAAGCTGGACATACAGAAGATGGATGTTTTGAATTAACTAGATACCCTTACTGGTGGGGAGATAGACCACGCGGTGGGTTTGTTTCTGATAGAGGATCTGGTAGAGGTAACAGAGGTGGTGGTAGAAATAATCCTTGTCGTGGTGGTTTTTCATATGGAAGATGTGGAAGAGGTAACAACACCTATCCCGTTCGTGCCAATAACTTGAGTATGACGGCTAGTCAACAGTCGAATACTAGTGCAGGACCTACAGATGGAGCAGGATTAGTTGTAGTGACATCAACTCAACTTCAACAAGTACTTCAATTTTTGAATTCAAACAACTCAAAAATGCAATTACAAGGTAAGAAGAATCGTAACTCCTGGATTGTGGATATAGGAGCAACAAATCATGTCACATGTAATTTAGATGACATGATAGGAGTGCAGAAAATTAAAAATTGTTCAGTTGGTCTACCAGATGGAAAGACAGCAAATTCTGATAAGATTGGAACTATTATTCTTCCGGGTGGTTTAAGGCTTGATAATGTCCTTTACATGCCTCAGTTAAATTGTAACTTGATCTCATTCACTCAGATGATAGATGAGTCTATTTGTGTTGTGCAGTTTACTAACAAATTATGTGTTATACAAGACCAGTGGACGAGGAAGGTGATTGGAGTGGGTGAGAGACAAGATGGACTATATTTCTTCTGTGGAGTTCCTCCAGTTAAATTGTTAGCAGTTGATAGGGATTCATACGAGCTGTGGCATCAACGAATGGGACATCCTTCAGAGAAAGTGCTGCAGAAAATACCAGTTGTGAGTGGCTCTTTTAGGAACAACAATAAGTCTTGTGATATTTGTCCACGAGCAAAACATCGTAGGAGTAGTTTTCCTTTAAGTCAGAATAAATCTACAAGTTTATTTGAATTGGTTCATTTGGATTTATGGGGGCCTTACAAGACACCTTCGTCTTGCGGAGCTCACTACTTCTTGACAATAATAGATGATTTTTCAAGAGGTGTTTGGATTTATTTGTTGAAAAATAAAACAGAAGTTGAATCAATGTTTCTGAACTTTATTTCTCTTATTAAACGTCAATTTGACAAAGAAATCAAATGTGTTAGAAGTGATAATGGAACAGAGTTTAATTCTTTGCGTGAGTACTTTAAGTCTAATGGTATAATATTTGAGACATCTTGTGTTGGTACACCTCAACAGAATGGAAGAGTTGAGAGAAAACATCAACATATTATGAATGTGGCGAGAGCATTAAGATTTCAAGCTAACTTGCCAATAAAATTTTGGGGAGAAAGTGCGTTAACTGCAGCGTACTTGATTAATAGAACACCGACACCTTTACTTGGGAATAAAACACCATATGAGATTATGTTTGGAAAATTTCCTCCATATGATCAGTTGCGTGTATTTGGATGCTTGTGTTATGTGCATAATCAAAATAGCAAAGGTGACAAATTTGCTAGTAGGGGAAGAAGATGTGTGTTTCTTGGGTATCCCTTTGGTAAAAAGGCTTGGCAAGTATATGATTTGGATACACACCAATTATTAGTGTCTAGAGATGTGGATTTTTATGAACTGCAGTTTCCATATGTTGAGATACAAGATGAAAAACTTCCCAATAATGCAACAATAAGTAATGAAGCATGTTGGAGTGATGATAAGGATGTGGAGGAGTTACCATTACCTAGAAGTGTAACTGAATCTCCAGAAAGTGGTGAAGATATACATGATAGCTCTTCCAAACCAATAGAAAGAGTAGAGGAAAATAGAAACGAACAGATAGAGGAGAAAGAACAAGAAATTATATCAGATTCTGGTGGTGAACGTGAATGTTGTACACCAGCAGAGATAGTGGTAGATAACCATATCAATGAGATGGGTAAGGGACAGCGTAAGAATATTCCTTCGACAAGACTCAGAGGTTTTGTGACACATACAGTTCGAGAAAATAGTCCATTATCTCCTCCGTCTGCACAATCATCTACCTCAGGTACACCTTATCCTTTAACATATTATGTTAGTTTTGATCGTTTTTCCGATGTGCATAGAAAATATCTTGCAGCAATTAATGCAGCAAACGAACCAAGAAGCTTTAAAGAAGCTATGAAACACCCAGGTTGGCGAAAAGCTATGGATAGACAAATCCGAGCCTTGGAAGAACATGGAACATGGGAACTGGTGGAGTTACCACCTGGAAAGAAAGCATTAGGAAGTAAATGGACCTATATAGAAAAGAGAGATGAAAATGGAAATCTAGTATGTTTGAAAGCAATGTTGGTGATCTTTGGAAATCATCAAGTTGAAGGTTTAGACTACAATGAGACGTTTGCTCCTGTGGCAAAGATGACGACAGTTCGAACTTTTCTATCAGTTGCAGCTTTTAAGAACTGGAAGTGCATCAAATGGATGTACATAATACATTTCTTCATGGTGATTTGGAAGAAGAAGTGTACATGAAGATACCTCCGGGGTTTGCTAAGGAAAATCCTAATATGGTCCGTCGAATGAAGAAATCGTTATATGGATTGAAGCAGGCACCTCGATGTTGGTTTGCGAAGTTATCAACGGCCTTGAAGAAATATGGTTTTAAACAATCATATTCAGATTACTCTCTTTTTACTATGACGAAGGGCAAGATGCAGCTTAATGTCTTAGTGTATGTTGATGATCTGATTGTGGCAGGCAATGATCTTGTTGAACTTCATAATTTCAAAACTTACATGGGACAATGTAGATGAAAGATTTGGGAAAGTTGAAATATTTCCTAGGATTGGAGGTGGCTCGTAGTAAACAAGGTTTCTACATATGCCAGAGAAAATATGCATTGGACATTATCATGGAGACAGGATTATTGGGAGCAAAACCTGCAGAATTTCCAATTAAACCAAATCATCATCTAGCTTTAGAAAAAGGAAACTTCCTAGATAATGTGGAGAAATATAGAAGATTCGTGGGTTGTTTGATATACTTGGAAGTGACGAGACCAGATCTTGCATATTCTGTGCATATATTATCTCAATTTATGCAACAACCCAGAGTAGAACATTGGGGAGCAGCATTGCGTGTAGTTAGGTATTTGAAGAAAAATCCTGGCCAGGGTATACTTTTACGTTCTGATAGTGCTCTTAATTTGAAAGGATGGTGTGATTCATATTGGGCAAGTTGTCCATTAACAAGGCGTTCATTAACTGGTTGGTTTGTTCTTCTTGGTTTCTCACATGTATCTTGGAAAACTAAAAAGCAGCATACAATCTCTCGTTCATCTGCAGAAGCAGAATATAGATCGATGGTAGCTGTGACATGTGAGTTAAAATGGTTAAAACAATTACTTGGTGATTTGGGGGTTCATCATACTCAAGGAATGAATCTATACTATGATAGTCAGTCAGCATTATACATTGCGCAGAATCCAGTGCTTCACGAAAGAACAAAACATATTGAAGTGGATTGTCATCTTGTCAAAGATGCAATAACATGAAAGATCATATCACCGTCATACACTCCCACAACGGTGCAATTAGAAGATATTTTCACAAAGGCTTTGGGAAAAGCTCAGTTTAACTCCCTCTTGTCCAAGATGGGCATTCTTGATCTACATGCTCCATCTTGAGGGAGGTATTAGGAGAATATATCTTTCTAAAGTTAGGTATTTGATATCTATGTAAACTTCTTGAGAGTCAAGGAAATGCTGACTAGTTTGTAACCTATATAAATAGTTTGAGTTTAATGAGAAAGGAGATACGATCCTATTGAGAAATCAACAGGAATGCATTGTGATTTGTGAGAATGGAAAAACAGGTTTCACATGGGCAGGGAACCCCTGATAATTATAGGAGACCCAGAATTATGTAGAGAAGTTGGCATAAAGAAATTTAAGGATATACATGATCGAAGCATTCCTTCTCCCATAGCTGGGAACATGATCCATCAAAAGGGTCTTTTCTTTACAAGGTATTAAGTTCTTTCTTCTTTAAGATTATAATTGTTTTTTCAACAACTTTAGACCTACCATGTGAACTCCCATGGTGACGGGGATAGATATCTGTCACTTGGCTGTGAAAATTGGGGCACAAACTCACAGTGACACACAATTTTCACAGCTAATTTAAAGTCAGGCCACCAAAAGTTCTTGATGGAATTTTCAATTTTTGTTAGTATGAACTTAGAATTTAAAACCATCACCACTCCACATTAGAGTGTATTGCTCATTAGAATATATTCTATGCAGTTTGCATTTCTATCATCTTTGTAAACTTTCTCGCACTGATTTTTGATTCCTTTTAAGTTAGACCAACAAGTTTATTGTAGTCACAGTGTACGACTGATGATGGTTCTAACAATGTTGCAGTGGTACCCGATGGACAACAATGAGAAACACCATGGTATCCATGTATCAACCTTCCCATATCACGAGTCATTTACCCATGATGCAGTCTGTTGTTGAGTCTGTCGATCAACATCTTCCTACTTCGCAAGACGAAGACATTATGTTTTCTCACCCCGCTCTTAAATTAGCAACAGATATTACTGGTCTGGCCGCATTTGGTGTTGATTTTGGTCTCTCAAAAGCATCCTCACTAGATGATTCTACCATTCAGAATGACCAAATCAATGACATTGTAGTCACAGATTTCATCAAGCAACATATGTATTGCACTACTCAACTTCAGATGGATTTATCCGGTTCACTCTCGGTCATACTTGGAATACTATGTCCCATACTGCAACACCCATTTAGACGAATTTGGGAAAGAATTCCAGGTACAATAGATTGGAGAACAAAGCTTGCTTAGAGGAATTTGTTAAGTCAGCTAGAACAAATAGTTGAGAAAAGAGCAAACAAAAAAAACCGAGGATCAAAAGATTTATTATCGCTCGTGTTAAATGCGAGAGAATCAGATGATATGAGGTTGAAAAAAGTTTTTACTTCCGATTATGTAAGTGCACTTGCCTACGAACAATTACTTGCAGGTTTGACAACAACAGCTTTCACATTGTCAGCGGTACTTTACCTCGTGGCTGACCATCCTGAAGTGGAAAAGAAGTTGATCGAAGAAATTGATAGCTTTGGTGGACATAGTTTGATACCTACAGCTGATGATCTTCACCATAGATTTCCGTATCTCGATCAAGTACTTGTCTGACTACTTTTTATCTACTTGCAGTTTCTTATTTTGTTGAAAGATTGAGTTCTCTCACAATTTTGTGCGTGCATAGCCATGTTTGTGGAATAACATAGCTTTGTAATGTACAGGTGATAAAGGAATCATTGAGGTCAGGGCCGTCTTTGACATAGGACCTAAGGGTCGACCGCCCTAGGCCCCAAAATCAGAGGGGCCCAAAAATGTTCGTTCACTGCCTATACATATATTTTGCGGCTTTGCGCTTACATGAAAAGAGACAACGTTGATGGATAGATAGGTGATCCTTTGATCGATGTCATTCATGTGTCCATAATCATATCGTCTGTAAGTGACCATTAGTTAGACATAGCTATATCCTTATCTTATAGCTCACCTGCACATATCACGAAGTAATAATCGTGACTGGAAGAACAGAGGAATGCAGCTCGTCTATCTTAGGGCACAAACTTGAGGTTTATTTGTTCTTTTAAATACAATTGTATCCTCTTTTGTTAACAATATACGGGAAACAAGAAAGAAAAACTAACAAAGAATCCTTGATTAGAATTATAAATGATCACTTTAACTGAATTTATTTGTTTGATATTTTTTTGTTTTGAAATATGGTGTTGGAATTGTGTCATTTGAAGTATATCAGTTGTACGCTAGCACCAAAAATATTTTCCAAGTTGAAGCTGTCGAAATCATATCCGAGATCAACTATGTCATATGAAAAGATAAATAGGTTAGATCAACTACTATGCCATGTGAAAGGAAAAATAGGTTAGCTATCGTTCGTAGCTATTGGGCATGAATTTTCGGATGATATTGATTTTTCAAGATAACAGTGATTTTGCAACTAGAACCGAGAAGAAAATCTTTATAGGATGATATTTTTTTCTTTGCGGTATTGTCCGTACTTCATAGGTGTTTTAAATTTCTCAGACAAATACCTTTTCCCCTTGAATTTAAGTTATTTTTGGACCCTTATTAGACTTTTACATACACGCATAAATGGATTGTGCGATTAGTTTTCATTTATCATTTATGTTTTACCCCGTGTATATAACAAAAAGGCCCTTTTTTTGAATGTTCGCCCCGAGCCTCTAAATTGTTAGAGACGGCCCTGATTGAGGTGATAAAGTAGAGATAGGAGGCTATGTCCTTCCAAAGGTAATATATATCTATCTACTTAGACTTTATTGTGATTAAAAATATCTGCATATTGTGCTCGCTTTGGTAACGGCAGGGTACATGGATTTGGTTGTCACCTGAGATCCTAGCGAAAGACCCTAAGAATTTTCCAGAACCAGCCAAGTTCCGTCCGGAGAGATTTGATCCGAACTGCGAGGAAGAGAGACAAAGACATCCATACGGTTTGATCCCGTTTGGACTTGGACCGCGACAATGCATTGGAATGAAATTTTCCATGCAAGAGATGAAGCTCACGTTAATTCATCTCTATCAAAGATACTTATTTCAACATTCTCCAAACATGGAGAGACCTCTCGCTCTCGAGTATGGAATCATTCTCAACTTCAAGTATGGCGTCAAGTTGAGAGTCATTAAAAGAGAAACCTAGCTTGAAAATAATAAATGGCACCATAATGTACATAAATCGTACAGTAATCCTTCAAAGGTAAGAAGTATATACGTTACAGTAACAAACTAAGAAATCAAGCAACTGCGTGGATATGACTCTTATAGTTGGCCAGTGGTCGTCATTTTTCCCAGTTCCAGTTGTTGCTCCTTAATATTTTTCCTTTTCATGCATGGATGTTATATGTTGTCCCCAGGGGTGAAAGTAGATGCTAAGTTGTCTTGATAAATCTGTAAGGAAACGCGGGTTTCCTAGTTTAGGTCAAAAAAGACGGCTAAATTCTAGGAGGTTCCGGAAAGGCTCCGTTAGGGAAACATAGCTAGTTAGGATAACTTCCATATATAAGATGGGTTTCCTTGGGAACCAAGTTTGTGACTCCTATATAAGGAGGTCTAGGCAAAGTGTTTTAGTCATGGAATCCTCAATGTAAATCTCGTAGAGATGTGAGGGATTCATCCCACCTATTGAGGTGGTTATGTTAGAGACCTAATGGTGGAAGGCGTACACCATTAAGGTGCTTATGGGATACTTATCGATGTTGGAAGATATGTCGTTATGGAGTATTCATATGGAGATGTTGGTAAAATATCTTGTTGAGGAGAAGATCATCTTGGCGGTGCTGGATTAGATTATTGGTGTTGAGATAAAGGCGTCCATGGGAATCTATATTAGGGTGTGCAAAGAAGATCATCTTGTTGTGGTAGATAATATGGTAAACGTTATCTCGTATGGGTGAAGACACTACTTTGGATCTTATTGGATGCTTGTGAGAGTTCTTGTGTTCGGTCACGTTGTGGTGAGTCGATGAATTGATTTAGTCAATCAGTTGTGTAATTCTCAGTGGTAATTCTATAATGAATAAAGAGGTCATAGCCGTTTGGTGGATGTAGACAATATTACATACATTGTGTATATTGTTGAACCACGTGAAATCCGTGAGTACTTTACTTCTTGTTTCTTTGTTTATGGCTTGCATCTATGTGGTTATTTTCCCCTTCTTCTTATCCTAGATCGTAGTGAGGTTCATAGAGCAATCCAAGAGATCAAGTGTTTCTCGTTAGCTATTTTTTTTTCCGCAGTATTAGCATGTAGATGGCTCTGAACCCCAATAATTGGTATCAGAGCTTTAGGTTAGATACCAATTTCCCCAACAATTGGTATCAGAGCCCTAGGTTGGATAAAAGATTTGAAGAGAGAAGTTTTGGGTTTTCCAGTGGTAGAAAATTTTCAAGACAAAGGATTTGGTTTCATTAAGTATGTGAGGATTTGATGTTACAGCTTTCGAAGGCGCAGAGTTTGATGTTATCAAGTATGTGTAGGATTTGATTTCATCGGTTTTGGGAACAAAGCAAAGTAAAGTGTACTTCTGAAGGAATGGGATTATATCAGGTGATCTTCATTCGATGTGGGTTATCGATGTTGGAAGATATGTCGTTATGGAGTATTCATATGAAGATGTTGGTAAAATATCTTGTTGAGGAGAAGATCATCTTGGTGGTGCTGTATTAGATTATTGGTGTTGATCTAAAGACGTCCATGGTAATCTATATCAGGGTGTGCAGAGAAGATCATCTTGTTGTGGTAGATAATATGGTGAACGTTATCTCGTATGGGTGAAGACACTACTTTGGATATTATAGGATGCTTGTGAGAGTTCTGAAGGAATGAGATTATATCAGGTGATCTTCATTCGATGTGGTCAAGATGTATGGTCTTGATGTTTGTGGTGCTCTAAAATTGGAGATTTGACTTTGATACTTATTGGAGAGTAAACCCTATGCATGACTTCAAGTAAATTTATTTATTCTTTATACTTCCTACCATATTCTTGTGAACTGTTTGAAAGACCCACGTCGATTGGTTTTCAATTAATCGGTGTTTCCTTGGCAAGACACAAGAAGGAAAGAATATTGTAGTTGGGATACAAATATTGGTTTGTATGTTGGTGGAAATGAAGATGTAATATTCGCATGTCAAAATATCATTATTGTTCCAAACCAAGGGAAACAATAATTTAGTTATATCAATCGTCATCAGTTGGATCATGTTGCTGAGATTCTTGAACCTGAAGTTTAAGAATGTGAATATGAATTCATACTCGTTCTTCCTTAGTTGATTTTTACAATAAGGATTTGGGAAATCTCGTAGTAGGTTTCGTTTTGGAAGTATTAACCATTGGCCAGGATTTGATACGTTCCAGAAGTGAAGAGTTTTATTTTCAATCTTAGTATTTGAAGCACGTGGCTACAAATAGTTGCAAGACATTGACTGTTGGATGAGACGTGATATTGGTTTTGGTGGAGTTATGAATTCTTATTATTTTATAATAAGCAATTTGTTTTTCGACACAGTTTATAGGGTTTGTTTGTCTGTGTTTAATATGGCATTGTGTCGGGTAGAACAATATTTTCCGGAGTTTCTCTCGTACTTTTTGATGGTGGTTTTTTAAACAAAGGGTAAAATTGCAAAACCCCAAATAACCTAATATCACTGGTGACACATTTATTAGAACATTTAATGCATGTAGTCAGTAATTAATAGGGGGTATTTTTTCAAATTAGGGTTACAACAAACAAAACCCTAATTCCCCTCCGTGCCAATGGCAAACCCTGCCAGCCACACCTAGCCCAAGCTAGCCGCGTCATGCCGAACGCACTCTGCCTTGTCCCTAGCTATGCTAGTCACACCAAACGCGCCAAAGCATGCCAACCATGTTAGCCGCACCTCCGTGCCAATGGCAAATCATGCCAGCCACACCTAGCCTAAGCTAGTCGCACCTCTGTTCCAATGGAAAATCATGCCAGCCACACCAAACGCGCCAAAGCATGCCAACCATGTTAGCCGCACCTCCGTGCCAATGAAAAATCATGCCAGCCACACCTAGCCTAAGCTAGTCGCACCTCTGTGCCAATGGAAAATCATGCCAGCCACGCCAAACGCGCCAAAGCATGCCAACCATGTTAGCCGCACCTCCGTGCCAATGGAAAATCATGCCAGCCACACCTAGCCTAAGATAGTCGCACCTCTGTGCCAATGGAAAATCATGCCAGCCACACCAAACGCGCCAAAGCCTGCCAACCATGCTAGACGCACCACCGTGCCAATGGCAAATCATGCCAGCCATACCTAGCGCAAGCTAGCCGCGCCATGCCGAACGCACTCTGCCTTGGCCCTAGCTATGCTGGTCACTCCAAACGCGCCAAAGCTTGCCAACCATGCTAGCCGCACCTCTGTGCCAATGGAAAATCATGTCAGCCGCACCTATCTCAAGCTAGTCGCGCCATGCCAAACACACTCTGCCTTGGCCCTAGCTAGGCTGGTCACGCCGCGCCATGCAAAACACACTCTGCCTTGGACCTAGCTACGTTGGTCACGCAACGCCAAGCCAAACACCCTTACCTTGGCCCTAGACACGCCATGCCAAAGTAGTGCCCGCACCTAGGATTGCAAACCATGCAACCTAGGCCTAATGGCCAAGCATGCCATTGGCACATGCCAACATGCATCTCTGGTAGCTTTTCTTGCCAAGTCGTGGCCCTAATGGCCAAGCATGCCACTGGGACATGCCAACACGCAACACTGATAGCTTTTCTTTCCAAGCCGTGGCCCTAATGGCCAAGCATGACATTGACACATGCCAACACGCATCGCTGGTAGATTTTCTTACCAGGTCGTGGACCTAATGGCCAAGCATACCATTGGCACATGCCAACACGCTTGCTGGTAGCTTTCTTACCAAGTCGTGGTCCTAATGGACACGCATGCCGTTGGCACATGCCAAACACGCACGTTGGTAACTCAACTTGCAAGCCGTGCAACCTAGGCCAACTTGGACGTAAGCGCCATTGGCACATGCACAAACCCACGATGGTAGCCTAACTAGCAAACCGTGCAACCTACCGCCAAGGCATTCCACACATGTCATTGGCACATGCCACACACGCCACTAGCATATCTGGCACTTCCACTTGCACTCAACATATAACCTACCACCAAGTCATTCCACAGATGCCATTGGCATATGCCACACACGCCACTAGCAGCTCTGGGACTGCCACCTGCGCTAGAGGTGCAACCCGCAACAAAGGCATTCCGCACATGCCACACGCGCCCATAGCAGCGCCACTTGCACTCAAGGTGAAACCAACACTCGAGACATCAACACAAATTGGGGGATGCTTTCCAGGGTCTTGGTTTGGCGATCACAACTTGCAGAGTACACTACGCTCACATTAAGAAAGCGTGAATAGGAATAAAGCGGTCAAATAAATGAGGAAATAATGGTGAAAACGTTTTCACCCACTAACACCTTGCGGTTACCACCTCCTCCCATTATTTCACCCTTTACTCTCTTCCTTCATGAGGCCAGGGTACGTTTCAATCTCGACTTGTATAAATAGGTCTTACCTATTTCCACTAGACAACAAGTCTCGGTCGGGAAAAAAATACCACACTCTCAAAAAATGCAACTTTGCAAGCTCTCCAAAAATCTTTCATCTCTTGCAAGCTTCCTAATCTTTCACTTTCTGATACAGGTCGAGACACTACTCTCCCAAAATTATTCTGGTCTCAACACCTTTCTTTGCTTCCCTCCCCAAATCAAGCCTTATCCTCCACTTTGTGACCGAAGCAAGTCTGGAACGGCCATTTCTTGGTTTAGGCCGGACTTGTACAGATTGATCTCTCGAATCTATAAAGTGCTCACGTGCAGCACATTTTTTTAGGGTTTAAACCAGTTTCTCACTCACCTACCGAATTTACCAAAATTAGCGGAAACGATTTTTACCCATAAACAATTGGCGACCACAACGGGAGGATTGGTCTATCGGTTACAATACCAACTCCGACTCCTGATTTCGTTTCCCGCACGTCAAATCCCAATATGGTGGAACTCAGGTCCGGAGCGGCTTCCGAGAATACCAGCACATAACACACCCATGATGTTAGCGTCTCTCCCAATAACGTTGTTGCATCACTTGCTGATTACAGTAATATCGAATGCACTCCCTCAAGCATAAATCACCAGGCCAGAGCCGCTTCCTCCTCTAATGTATATGCAAAACACTCTAATCACGGAAACAAAAATATCTCTTCGGGTGTCACGCCACCAGTCACCAGGGCCAGAGCCGCCGCTACGGTCCCTAATGCTTCGTATAGCATGGCGCCTCCGACCACAACTAAGTTTCCAACTACCCCACCGACGGGACGAGAGACCGGATGGACTAGAAGAAGTCGTCCTTATGTCACCATCGCTGATTTGGTGGAACGACAGGAGATGCTCGCCAGAGCCCAGAAAGATATGGTTTCAACGCAGAACGAGGTACTCGTCTTTCTCAAAACCCTGACAGAGCGACTACCATGTGTTCACGTTCTCCAGAGACACTTAGGAACGTATCCAACAACCCCGATGCCAGCACCTCGGCGGAGCACGCCTCCACGGATGAGGAAACTCACGTTGGAAAGAAATCACCCGCCCAACTTCGTCACGCGAGAAGATCTGGAACAACTTCTCCGCAACTGAATCAAGAATGATGAATTGGACGTACATCATCACCAACCCCCTTACCCATCCGAAATGCAGAGAATCCCTCTCCCAAGGGGGTACTCTTCTCCTCAATTTACCTTGTACGATGGTACCGGGAATGCACATGAGCATGTCTCCCGTTTCCTGGAATCCCTAGGTGAACATGAATATAATCACGTTCTTCATTTAAGGGAATTCTCAAAATCACTTATTGGAAGGGCGTATACATGGTACAACAGCATCAACCGAACAACATTCCCAACTGGAGTAGCATGGTCACTGCGTTTTACAAGAAATACTTCTTCGTGTCTGAGCAAGTTACTTTCTCAGACTTAAGAAGAATGTACCAGTGGGATAACGAACATCCGAATGATTTCGTCAAAAGGTTCAGGGTTCAAGCACTCGATTGTCACGACCCAAACGTGACCAAGCAACAACTGGTGAACGCATGCATCAATGGTATGGTTCCTATTTACCGCGCCCTGCTAGAAAACTTGTGCTTCCAAACGTTCTTCGAACTCCATGAAGCCGCCAGATGATATGCAACAACAGCACCAGCATTACTGGAAAGAGCTAGGCCAACTCGAACCGAAGACACGCGTGAAACTCGCGGGATTAGACGCCTCATTAGCAAGAAATTTAATGCCGGCTCATCCTCCGTGAACATAGTAAACGAAAGGGGAAAAAGGAAAGCCCCAAATATGATCCACCGGCCAAAATGTGAAGCGCCGGCGCTACGGGAACCCGCGCCACGAAAGACCATCACTAAAACCCCCATGCAGCATCATGAGACCGAAAGAAATACCCTTGATTTCCCGTTTCCCATCGAGGAGGTGATTGACCTCCTAGAATCCTGGTTCAAGATGACGTTATCATACTGCCACCTCCCAGACGTCCACCAACTGAGGCTGAGATGACGAACCCCAAGTACCGCCACTACCACAAGTTCATTCACCACCCGACCATTGATTGCAACAGACTAAAGCATATTTTCAAAGAAAGTATAGAAGCGGGAGGACTCCAACCAGGAGACGAAAGAGTGCATCGGGACCCACTCCCAATAAGAAACTGCGGGTCCTATGGGGACTCAGTGCACAAGACTGTACAATCCATGATGCAACATGTATGAAAAATTCTATATCTTTCCAAGGTGCAGTGCCAAGATATTTTCACATCTCTCAATCTTGTTGTATCCGGAAAATGAATTTTTCTCTCTTCGGAAACCACGTCAGGGGACCAAGCTTTCCAAATAGGCGGAACCAAAAAAGGAGAACTGGGGACTGCTGACCACGTCCCGTTTAAGAGGTAACGAATTTGAAGACACGCTCATTGACACGGCCTCTAACCACAACATCATTACTTTCAAGACACTAAAGGCAGCAGGATTTACAAAACAAGACGCTACCTATTCCCCGTCCGTGATTAAGAACTTGGGAGGAGAAACTTTGAACGCGCATGGATACATCAACCTAGAGATCAAGATGGGAGACGCTATAACGCATAGAAAATTCCACATTGTCAAAGAAATAGATCATGACATGATATTGGGACGCTTGTGGGTGCTCGACAACAAATCGAAATTGGATGTACACCCTCTTCCGACGTCCATGCCCGAAGGAATTCCCAAAAAATCATCCCACTGGTTATCGCATCAACGAGATATTGAAGGAACCCAGACATCCGGAGAGGACCCGTTAGCGCTATCTCATGGTTTTAAAATTAAAGTAAGTCTGACAGGGAAACCTTTTCTGCAACCAGTGTTTCCTTCCCCCATTCCGTCATGCGGACTCGGCGCGATTACCGGCACCAACGCTGTCAAGAAATGTGAATGGGGAGCCGGACCATTTGAACATTTTGCAAGAAGCTTGGATACTTCTATTGAAACCAACGAAGCCAAGACTCAAACGGTTGCACGACGTTTAAACCCGTTTTCAATCGGAGATGTAGCTATTAAGGAAAGCTCGTTTCAAGTTGGGAGGATGATAGTAAAAATGGCTATTCAAACTGATTCGCCTGGTGAAAGATAAGACGAGCTGTATCTAGTTACCGATACCCTTTTGGGAGGATATTGCAAGCTCATCAATGAAGACACATCTGAAGGTGTGATAATTCACTCGCGATGGCTCAAGGTCTCCAATCCCTAAAACGATGTACCTCCCACTCACTACACCCTTTAGTATTTCCTTTAACAATTCCTCTTAGTAGTTGTACTCCCCCAAGATGAATACACCATTTGTAATTTTTTTCCTGGGATCCCCTTTTCCGTCAAAAAAAAAAATGCATAAATACATCTCTTTCCAAGCAAATTCTCAAGATATTAGAGAAATACATCAGATAAACCCAGAAAAACCATTGCGGAGCCATCATACCACAACGTATTTCAAAAAATATATATGAAGCAAAATGTCGACTGATGAAGAAGAAGGTAAAGATGAGTTTGCGAAAATAAAAAAAAAGAGAGCATCAGGGGAAATAAAGAAGCTAATAGAAATAACAAAAGGGAAGAACTATCCCTCGAAGGATAGAGCACAAGTCCCCTCGGGTAAGACTATCTTCAAGCACTTCCCCCATCAATCCCTCGGGCAACAAAGGTTCCATTCAACGGTGTTAGCAGTAGCAACCACAGCGGCAACAATGTCCTCCCCGACGACCGGTCCAGCATACACCACTATGACCCCTCCGGTATCACCGATAACACCTTTGGCATCAAATTCAAAGGGAATTTCGTTTCCGTCATATGATCCTTCGAAGGTTTTCTCAGTGATACTTCAGAGAAAGTTTTTTGATTCATCTGTATCAGAGTGAAGAATCATGGCGCTCTCCTCCAAGACCCCCACACGTTCGCTATTCCGTCGCTTCAACCTAGAAACAGTCCGACCTGCCCCTTACCCGGATCGAGGAAAGGCTTTGCCACAATGAAACCTCTCAATATGCCAAGACTCTTCCTCGTTCTATCGCCCCTCCTCCATGCTCACTGAACCCAAGAAAGTCCGAACATGCACCTGTTCTTCATAGGAATAGATGGAAGGGAGGTCATTAATGATTTCACTAGCTTCATGGAACAGAGATTCAATCCCAACCAATGCCTCCATTTCTATGGATGCTGCGAAATTGGAGAAAGGTTTTGTTGGTACATCTTTGGTAGGCCCTCACGAGACTCAAGCTGCGTCCACTAGGGACCTAGGGGTTTAAAGGCTTAGATGATACTGGCCTAAATAGAGACCGGCAGTGGTATAGTTAGGTTTCTAGATTTGTTTCACTTGAGGACATGCCAAATATTGCATATTCATACACCTTTTCATTTGGGCATTCTTACCATCTTCAAGAATAAATATTTGTATTAATTAATTTTTTGTGTTTAAGTACTAAATAAAGCTTGGAAGAATTGAAGACAAGAGAAGAAAGTTGTAAAGTTTACAAATTCATGGGATTAAACAACCCATGATCCAAAACCCAGAACCCAAATCCATTCCACCTCACCCCATTGGATTCTTTCAAAACATCCCTCCCCATTATATTCCATTTATCAAGATAAGAAGATTTCACTAGCTTCATGGAACAGAGATTCAATCCCAACCAATGCCTCCTCAAGATAAGAAGATCGATCTCCCCCAAGTCTGAAGTCCTTCTCCGAAGAGTTAAAGGTGCGGCCATCTCTGGAGGGTCCCGTCATACACTGCAAAAGATGGGAAGAATGATCAAGTTCCATCATAACTACACACATATAAAAGAGGATAACATGAACAGAGAAGAAGAAGAAGAAAACATACCGTTATGATCTTCTTAGCCCGAGTAACCCTAGTCGGGGTGCTTTTTGCAAGAGTCAGACCCCGCGCCGTCACTTGGAGAATTTGGTTGTTTAGAGGATGATTCGTCTCTAGGCAAAGAAAGAAACTCAACAAGAAGAACCTTTTCTTAAACAAGGGAGGCGGTACAATTACGTTGGGTATGAATATGGAACCTTAAAAAGGAAAGGAAGCAATGAGGGACATAACGCTTCCAGATTTTGGCATGGATGATGCCCTGATTGAAGCCGCGCGTGAAGGAAGGAAAAATAAGAAAACTTTGCTATATGTAGAAACACCTACTCCCTCCTTGTTTACACCGGTCTCATCAAGATCGCGCCAGTCTCTCCAATCTCCCAAGCCACACCGGTCCCACCAATTGCGCCAAACTTCCCAACGACCGCCGAATTCACGCCAGCTAGCATGCTCAGCTTCCCCACCTTGCGTCGGTCCCGCCATCTAGCATGCTCAGCTTCCCCACCTTGCACTGGTCCTGCCATCTAGCACCTTAGTTTCCCAACTCGCGTCAACTTCTCAACGCCGCCCAGCTTCTTGTCTCTCAATAACGTTGACTTCCCAATTGTGCCAGCCTCCTGATTTGTGCAAAACAGCCAGAGGAAAGGATTCCAAATCCTATTTATATAAAAAAAAAGTCAGACAAGCCTCCTCAATTCTCTTTACGATTTTCTGTTGATAGTTTGTCACCATCTTATGCTTACCTCGCAACAAAGCTCTTGTTCCGAGCTAAGCGGGGGAGTTAATGTTGATGGTGGTTTTTTAAACAAAGGGTAAAATTGTAAAACCCCAAATAACCTAATGTCACCGGTGACATATTTATTAGAACATTTAATGCATGTAGTCGGTAATTAATATGGGGTATTTTTTTCAAATTAGGGTTACAATGAACAAAACCCTAATTCCCCTCCGTGCCAATGGCAAACCATGCCAGCCACACCTAGCCCAATCTAGCCGCGCCATTCCGAATGCACTCTGCCTTGTCCCTAGCTATGCTAGTCACACCAAACGCGCCAAAGCATGCCAACCATGTTAGCTGCACCTCTGTGCCAATGGAAAATCATGCCATCCACACATAGCCTAAGCTAGTCGCACCTCTGTGCCAATGGAAAATCATGCCATCCACACCAAATGCGCCAAAGCATGCCAACCATGTTAGCCGCACCTCCGTGCCAATGGCAAATCATGCCATCCACACGTAGCCTAAGATATTCGCACCTCTGTGCCAATGGAAAATCATGCCAACCACACCAAACGCGCCAAAGCATGCCAACCATGTTAGCCGCACCTCCGTGCCAATGGAAAATCATGCCATCCACACCTAGCCTAAGCTAGTCGCACCTCTTTGCCAATGGAAAATCATGCCAGCCACACAAAACGTGTCAAAGTATGCCAACCATGCTAGCCGCACCACAGTACCAATGGAAAATCATGCCATCCACACCTAGCCCAAGCTGGCCGCGCCATGCCGAACGCACTATGCCTTGGCCCTAGCTATGCTAGTTACACCAAACGCGCCAAAGCATGCCAACCATGCTAGCTGCACCTCCGTGCCAATGGAAAATCATGCCATCCACACCTAGCTCAAGCTAGTCGCGTCATGCCAAACACACTCTGCATTGGCCCTAGCTACGCTGGTCACGTCGCGCCATGCCAAACACACTCTGCCTTGGCCCTATCTACGCTGGTCACTCCATGCCAAGCCAAACACCCTTACCTTGGCCCTAGCCACGCCATTCCAAAGTAGCGCCCGCACCTAGGCTTGCAAACCATGCAACCTAGGCCTAATGGCCAACCATGCCATTGGAACATGCCAACATGCATCGCTGGTAGCTTTTCTTGCCAAGTCGTGGCCCTAATGGCCAAGCATGCCATTGGCACATGCCAACACGCATCGCTGAAAGCTTTTCTTTCCAAGACGTGTCCCTAATGGCCAAGCATGCCATTGGCACATGCCAACACGCATCGCTGGTAGATTTTCTTACCAGGCCGTGGCCCTAATGGCCGAGCATACCATTGGAAAATGCCAGTACGCTCTCTGGTAGATTTCTTACCAAGCCGTGGTCCTAATGGCCATGCATTCCATTGGAACATGCCAAACACGCACACTAGTACCCCAACTTGTAAGCCGTGCAACCTAGGCCAACTTGGTTGTACGCGCCATTGGCACATGCCAAAACCCACGCTGGTAGCCTAACTTGCAAACCGTGCAACCTACCGCCAAGGTATTCCATACATGCCACACACGCCACACACGCCACTAGCAGCTCTGGCACTGACACTTTTACTCAACATACAACCTACTACCAAGGAATTCCACAGATGCCATTGGCACATGCCACTAGCAGCTCTGGCACTGCCACTTGCGCTCGAGGTGCAACCCGCAACAAAGGAACTCCGCACATGCCACTCGAGCCCCTAGCAGCGCCACTTGCACTCAAGGTGCAACCAACACTTGAGACATCAACACAAACTGGGTTTGGTGGTCACAGCTTGCAGCATACACTACGCTCATATTAAGAAAGCGTGAATAGAAATAAAGCGGTCAAATAAATGAGGAAATAATGGTGAAAACATTTTCACCCATAAACACCTTGCGGTTACCACCTCCTCCCATTATTTCACCCTTTATTGTCTTCTTTCATGAGGCCAGGGTACGTTTCAATCTCGACTTGTATAAATAGGTCTTACCTATTTCCACCAGACAACAAGTCTCGTTCAGGAGAAAAATACAACACTTTCAGAAAAGGAAACTTTGCAAGCTCTCCAAAAAGCTTTCATCTTTTGAAAGCTTCCTAAGATTTCACTTTCTAATACAAGTCAAGACACTACTCTCCCGGAATTATTCTGGTCTCAACACCTTTCTTTGCTTCCCTCCCCAAATCAACCCTTCTCTTCTACTTTGTGACCGAAGCAAGTCTGGAACGGCCATTTCTTGGTTTAGGCCGGACTTGTACAGATTGATCTCTCGAATCTATAAAGTTCTCATGTGAAACACATTTATTTAGGGTTTAAACTAGTTTCTCACTCACCTACCGAATTTACCAAAATCAGCGGAAACGATTTTTACCAATAAACAATATTGTTTCCGTTGGAGAAGCAATTTAGTTTGTGATCTTTTTGATTCATGCCGATGACGTTCAGTCGAAGATTTATTTTTGGTTGTACATCATTTGAAGTCGATCAGATCTAGTTGAAGTGCAAGACCGTTTGAAGAAACAAGTTGGTCTACTTTTGTTGCGAATACGTTCCTATTTTGGTAAATACCCATTATGAGGAATTAAAAAGGTATCGCTTGAACACTTAAAGAGTTTTTTAAGAATAAATATATACAATACTACAAAATATATGTGGTAGTATGGCTATGGAGGCTTGCGCATACTATTTAGGAGAAAACACGGTGCATGAATTTGAGTAGGGCTACAACTTCGACGTGTTTTTCCGTCAACCTTTATTATCCATTGGCTATTTGATTTCCTGATGATCGGCATGATACTTTTTGTTGGAGAGAGCTACATTATAGCAATGGTAATATTTGGAGGCTTACTCGTCTGCTACAGTTATTGAAATTGAGTTCAATAGTGACAGATCCTGTAGAGATGAAGGTAAAGATTTCTTTTGAGAAATTTGGTTCAGCAACGATATAGTTTCTGTCAAGTTATTTTCTCTACATAGCATGAGAAGATAAACATAACAACGTCTTGAATTGCTTGAAGCTTGAGGAAGTTTCCAAAGGTTTCAGATTATGGCTGGGTGTAATTGGGTCTTTGTTTGAAGGAAGAATTATCATATTTCGCAACGTTGGTGTACGTTTGGAGCAAGATTAGGAAAGGGATATGAACAAGAGAGAATGTGTGACATTATGTAGTGTTACAAGGGTAACAGTGAATTCTTCAACAATGATCACAGTTCTATCCGAGTCCGATTGTGTTGTGGTTTGATTGTTATGAAGTCGAAACTACATGATTGCTTAAGAAATTGATAAAAGACTATCTTGACAATTATGCATGTAAAAGGAACATTGTTGTCAAAGCCCGTTGAGGTTGCTGAAGTGGCGTAGTAAAAAGACTGGTGTGTCAGTTGTTGAAGTCTTTGTGAAGCTGGACACGTGTTTGGTATGCATGCAATGGTTGAAGATATGATGAACTTTTTTAAAGGAGTAAAACTCAATTGGGGATATATGGTCGTAGAATCATGATCCAATCAGAGATAGGCTTGTAATAAAGAAAGATTCATAGATATGAGCTCGAGATTGGCACGCAAGGGCAGTGATCAATAGGTTGGTTATATTTGGTGCTCAGTTAGAGTCATGCTCACTATGCTTTGGTACTTACAATATGGTTAGTTTCTTGGAAGCTAACATGGAGGTTGGTTTATTAGAAACTAACACAAGGTATCTCGTTAACTCGCTTTCGTGGACATGCTCGTGGAAAGGAGCAAGTGTGTGATTAGTTGTTTGAAGAAGGAATTAACTAGGATGGATTTTAGAAACTAAGATGAAGACTATGGTTTTCTAAGGTAATGCTTATGCAGACGAATGGAGGGTACTGTGGTAGTTTCATTTTCTTATCAAATAGTTATGGATGTCAACCCTAACGGATATGGGCGCAACTTAGAGTTAGGAGCTTAGAAAAGCAGAATATTAACTCAGGTGGAGCAAGGAAGGCCAAGGCTGAACTTTTTTTCGTAGTATGAAACAAGTTTGAAGGTGGCAAAGGAGCAAAGGCGCATAATTATTGTAACTAAGTTCGATTGGTAGCATATGGACAATGATCGTGTATGATCTGATTGAGTTGGCATGCAATACACCTATAATCATTCCAATAAATGTGGAGTTTGAACATAAAGGAGTAAGGTGTATTTTCTCAAGATGTTGCATAACGGATGATCATATGATGTTGATTTGTTGAGATGGTCAGTTTTTCACCGTTGTGGAGATTTGTACAATCACCAGTAGGTTGGCTTGTTAAGTCTGAGTTGGTGATGTTCAAGTTTGGTTTGCTCTCTTCTGGTGGAGGTTCTACAGAAAAAAATTTGTGAACTACATTTTCGGTTTGATTCCTATTGAGGATATGTAGGCAACCAGTGATGGTGCAATCGATGTTCAGAAGATGGAGGGATAATAATTGATCGTCTCTTGCATGAATGCATGATCCAAGGTGGAGAATTGTAGGGAAACGCGGGTTTCCTAGTTTAGGTCAAAGAAGACGGCCAAATTCTATGAGGTTCCGGAAAGGCTCCGTTAGGAAAACATAGTTAGGTTAGGACAACTTCCATATATAAGATGGGTTTCCTAATTGACCATGGTTTCCTTGGGAACCAAGTTTGTGACTCAGATATAAGGAGGTCTTGGGTAAGTGTTTTAGTCATGGAATCCTCAATCAAAATCTCGTAGAGATGTGAGGGATTCATCCCACCTATTGAGTTGGTTATGTTAGAGACCTATTGGTGGAAGGAGTACACCATTAAGGTGCTTATGGGATACTTATTGATGTTGGAAGATATATCGTTATGGAGTATTCATATGGAGATGTTGGTAAAATATCTTGTTGAGGAGAAGATCATCTTGGTGGTGCTGGATTAGATTATTGGTGTTGAGCTAAAGGCGTCCATGGTAATCTATATCAGGGTGTGCAGAGAAGATCATCTTGTTGTGGTAGATAATATGGTAAACGTTATCTCGTATGGGTGAAGACACTACTTTGGATCTTATTGGATGCTTGTGAGAGTTCTTGTGTTCGGTCACATTGTGGTGAGTCGATGGATTGATTTAGTCAATTAGTTGTGTAATTCTCAGTGGTAATTCTATAATGAATAAAGAGGTCATAGCCGTTTGGTGGATGTAGACAACATTACATACATTGTGTATATTGTTGAACCACGTTAAATCCGTGAGTACTTTACTTCTTGTTTATTTTTTTATGTCTTGCATCTATGTGGTTATTTTCCCCTTCTTCTTATCCTAGATCGTAGTGAGGTTCATAGAGCAATCCAAGAGATCAAGCGTTTCTTGTTAGCTATTTTTGTTTCCGCAGTATTAGCATGTAGATGGCTCTGAACCCCAACAATTGGTATCAGAGCTTTAGGTTAGATACCAATTGCCCCAACAATTGGTATCAGAGCCCTAGGTTGGATAAAAGATTTGAAGAGAGAAGTTTTGGGTTTTCCAGTGGTAGAAAATTTTCAAGACAAAGGATTTGGTTTCATTAAGTATGTGAGGATTTGATGTTACAACTTTCGAAGGCGCAGAGTTTGATGTTATCAAGTATGTGTAGGATTTGATTTCATCGGTTTTGGGAACAAAGCAAAGTAAAGTGTGCTTCTGAAGGAATGAGATTATATCAGGTGATCTTCATTCGATGTGGGTTATCGATGTTGGAAAATATGTCGTTATGGAGTATTCATATGGAGATGTTGGTAAAATATCTTGTTGAGGAGAAGATCATCTTGGTGGTGCTGGATTATATTATTGGTGTTGATCTAAAGACGTCCATGGTAATCTATATCAAGGTGTGCAGAGAAGATCATCTTGTTGTGGTAGATAATATGGTGAACGTTATCTCGTATGGGTGAAGACACTACTTTGGATCTTATAGGATGCTTGTGAGAGTTCTTGTGTTCGGTCACGTTGTGGTGAGTCGATGGATTGATTTATTCAATCAGTTGTGTAATTCTCAGTGGTAATTCTATTATGAATAAATAGGTCGTAGCCGTTTGGTGGATGTAGACAATATTACATACATTGTGTATATTTTTGAACCACGTTAAATCGGAGAGTACTTTACTTCTTGTTTCTTTGTTTATGGCTTGCATCTATGTGGTTCTTTTTCCCTTTTTCTTATCCTAGATCGTAGTGAGGTTCATGGAGCAATCCAAGAGATCAAGTGTTTCTTGTTAGCTATTTTGTTTCCGTAGTATTAGCATCTAGATGGATCTGAACCCCAACAAAATCATGGTTATCGACGTTCGAGCATTGCATTAGGTTTTCCTGAACATAATACTTTACTAAAGTACTGTTGAAGCTAAATGTCCTCTTTAATTTCTATGTATTCTTCTATTATGGGTGTATACTTTGGTTTGCCATATTCAGTAAAAAGTAAAAATGTCGCACAATTATATATAGTCTCTCCATTGGGATGGTTGTTAGTAGGTCTACTCTATTTGACTGATTTTTTTTCATCCTTTTCCAATCACTATTATTTGATCATGGTGGATTCGAAACACCATCAAAGTTATCATCCTTGAGCTAAAAGAATAGAGTATGTAATGATTAACTTTCCGTTAGAATACTATTTTCTTACTACGGGGTAGTCTAATCACTTATCACCAGGTTGGAGGCAGTTGTGGTGGAAGTACCCTGGAGACATGGCAGACTCGAGTTTTTACCATACCCGCTTCGCATTTAGTGGGGTGAGCTTGACCGTGAACGAACATAATCTACTGAATCGTCACCACTTACGTCTGCTCTTTGCAAAAAAGTCATAGAAACAGAAAGCGTTACGCTTTCATAACTTTCAGTCTCATAATATATCCTCTGTTTTAGTATTATCCGATTAAAATTATGCCAGTCTAAGAGAAAATAGTGAATTTGACCGACTTTGTAGCGTATTTTCCATGTCATTGTCCCAGCCCCAGAGCTGGAAATATTTAATTTGGTCATCAATTGCATTTTCGCAACATCAAAAGTTTAACCTATATAAATAATGGCATTAAGCAACATAATTTTTATATTTAACTCAGACATTTCAATCTATACCAAACATCAAAGAAACGAAGCCATGGCTGCTAAGTTTAGTACTGAAACTACCTCATTCTTCCTAGTTCTGTGCTTAACTGTTTTTACTTCGTCATGTTTTGCTGATCCCGACGAGCTACAAGACTTTTGTGTTGCTGATTTGAACGCCACAACTATTCTGAATGGATTCCCTTGCAAGCCAGTATCTGAAGTTACATCAAGTGATTTCTTCTATAGTGGCTTGATGAATGAAGCCAGCACAAACAATCCCTTGGGGCTTGGAGTGAAAGTAGGCGATGTTAACAACTTCCCCGGGTTAAACACACTTGGACTTTCGGTAAACCGAGCCGACTTCGCACTTGGTGGAATTATTCCATTGCACACACACCCTCGAGCAAGTGAATCTATTTTTGTCATAAAAGGGCAAGTCCTTGTCGGGTTCGTAAGTACTACTAATGTTTTGTACTCGAAGGTACTGAAAGTTGGAGAGTTGGCTATTATTCCTAAAGGACTAGTGCACTTTTCAAAGAACGTTGGATCGGGGAAGGCTACCGTGTTAGCTATTTTTAATAGTCAACTGCCGGGAACTGCAATACTTGGTAATACCATCTTTGGTTCTAACCCAGCAATTCCTAATGATCTTTTGGCTAAGAACTTCCAAGTTGATGAAAAAGTCATTGCCACTATAAAGTCTAAATTTGGTAACTAAACAAAATACCAAAATGTGGTTCTATCATATGTAATTGTAAACAGTATTTGTATCCGATTGTTTGTAATAAGGGGGTCATTGTCCCATTGTTCCTGTATTTATGAACTAAATTTCCTGATTTGGGTTTCTTAAGTCTTGCGATTTGTAGGAGTCATGCGCCGAGTTTTTCATTTATACCTGGTAGAATCTGAAATTTGGGGTCACTTTCCCCAAACGATAATCAAATTATAGTTATACATTGGGTGTTAAGTCTAAAATTATGAATCACCACCATCTCGTAGGTGACCTGGGCTCATTAGTCGTGCAAGGGGAGAGCCTAAATGATAAAATGCCCAAGTCGCGTAACTGTTTTTTATTTTGATTTTTTCTGCCGTTTGCCTCGCGTAGCGCCTAATACAACATAGGTAGCTATTCTCATTCGGATATACGGCTTGGACACCCACCCGCAAGAAAACTGATGGGCTGATTTGGACCTGTGGATCCGATTACAAATGCTTGCCTCTAGATAAAAACCTTAGTGAGGCATACCTAATGGTGCCAAAACAGTATCACTAGGTAAAAAAGCCCATTACCCGTTATCTACTCATTTTTTATAATGACATAACTACCTTACATGATTAATATTAATGATTAATTAGGAATGTTAAAGATAGATTAAAATTAAATTATTAGTGGTAAATTAGCGGAGAAATTAGATTTATGTGAGAGAGTTGGGATTTTTTTAGAGGAAAAAGAAGAAGCGAAAAAAATAATTGGGTTTTGAGATTTAAGTGATTAGAAGTGACCAAAATGTGTGATTCAATCAGATTCACAGGTATACTTGTAGATGATGTTTGGTCTCCATTTTTTAGGTTGAATTCTGAAAAAACTTGATTTTTTACAAACTTTTTCAGATGTTCAGTGTTGGGTTCGGCTATAGAATTATAGCCGAATCTTGTTGGGAAGAACCGTTCGAAAGATATTTCTAAGGGCGAACCTAAGTGTATAAAAAATATTTGATGTTTAGCATATTCGAACTGCAATCAATATTGCCCGAACTTGAACTTCCTAGTTTGGTGTTTTGTAAGAAGAGTCATGTTCGGCTTACTATGATACAACCGAACCTGGTAGTGTAAAAACAAAAGTTAAAGGTTCGTCTATACAACTGCATTTCCAATTTTTGCCGAACCTTGCCTTGGTGGATCGTTTTTATAGGTTCGTCTAGTAATCTAACTTTTCGAACTAGCCGAACATGCATTTTATCCGAAATGAACAAGGTTCGACTGAATATCACATAACCAGCTGAACCTAAAGGTTTTCTTTAGTATAAACTGGTTTGGCTGAAAATGTGATATTTCAATATCAGTCGAACTGTTCTTCTTAAAAAATAAAAAAACGAAGAACACAGATATGAGTTCCAATGTGCGGATCTGGAGCTAAATATCTTATGCAACTCTTCATACGATTCATTTATACTTGTGGTTTTAATCAATGATCAAAGATTTATGAATCAATAATTAATCGCCGAAGAAAAATCAATTCAAAACGTTTTAATAATAATTAAATTAGGTTAGGAATGAAAATGATTTTGGATTTTGATTAGTTTAGGTTTATGTTTTAAATTTAAGTGAAGGGTATTTACGTAATATAAATAATTAAGGGTAACTTAGGAATCTTCCTACTGCTAGGACACTCCTTATAAACCCATCCTAGAAAGGAAAATGATTTTGTATGCCTCAAAATATTTGAGTATGCCTTAGTTAAAACAAGTTTATCTAGATAGGCTAATGAGTTCAACCATGGAGTTTTTCCCTTCGATTTACTGATGGGCCTAGCGGATTATTTTTTGCGCGATGGTTTGATATTTTACAAAACGATTTTTTGGGGAACATGGTTTTTTTGGGCGACCATGGTTCTATTTTTAGTAAGACATTTAGAAGTAAAGTGAAGCCACCACTTATCCGAAATATTTATGTTAATTCCAAAATTACCATTCCTAATTAAGTTTGTGTAATGATTAGTTAGTGTAATTAGTGATTAGTGTAAGATTAAGTCAATATTATTTTTCTTAAAATTAAGTGATTGAGAGGGAAGAAGAAGGAAAATATACGAGTTGGAAAAACTCTATTTTTTTTTTTTTGATCTAAACCTTCAAACCACCCAAGCATACTTCAAATTTAGTTTTTTGTTGATTGAATTGGACAGAATTTTCTGAACATTAGAAATTTTATAGCTTGATTTGGGCTAAGTCAAACAAGTTCGGCTACAAGATCTGAAAAACAGGTATCCGATTTTTTTTGCTAATGTAGTTCGGCTAATGTTCACGAAAGTGCAGGTAGCCGAACTTAGTTTTACGGAAGTTTTTTGCTTTCAGATAAAAGTTCGGTTAGGATAACACTTTTGCGATGTAGCCAAACTAAATATATAGGGAATTCAGTTAGGAGAAAAAAAAATGTGACATAACCGAACTCAATATATAGGACTCGAGAGACAAGTTCGGTTAAGAAATTAAAAGTTTGGTTAGGAAATTAAAAAATTGCGACGTACCCGAACTCAATATATAGGATTTTAGAGAAGGTTCGGTTAGCAATTTTATTTTATTTTGCGAATTAGCTGAACTCAGCATTTGTTGTTCTCATACAAATGTTCGGTTAAAGGAATTTTTTTTCCAATTAACCTAACCAACCGAACACAACATCTTTGTTTTCAGAGAGGAGTTCGGTTAGAAATAATTTCTTTGTGAACCAACCGCACTCAGAGTTAGGTTACGAAAAAATAAATTCTTGATAACCGAAGTGTTCTTCGTGTGTTTGGTTTCAGAATGTTCGGTTAGCAAACTAGGTTTTTTTTAAACTATTTCTAACCGAACATGTAACTGTAACTTCCATTTAAACCATATTTTGATGATTTCTATTCAATTTTTTAATTTTCTACTCAATTTTTTCAATCGAAAATGAATTAAAAGTGATGGCTTTTTTAGTCGAACGAAGAACGTCAAGGAAAGAGAGAAGAACAAGAAAATAATTATTTTTTTTCAAAAATAAATATTTTTGGTGCCCATTCCATCTATGATTTTGATTTTGGTTAATGATTCATTTAGACTAGATAGTAATCCGTGCTCTGCACCGGATAAATTTTTTATTTTGTTTGATTATGAATTTTTAATGTGTTGCCTTTGTGACACATTAGCAGCCGCCTATATTTTCTTTTTCGGTGCCCACCAAGTAATTATCAGGACGAATGCTTGGAATAATGTTTGATTTCCATTTCCATAGCAATGTTTATTTAAAATTGTAAAACCCATGCTTCAGAAAGGAAAATAAATATTAAAATTGTTGAAAAATACTGTCAGTACACAATGTCAACCGTAGCAGATTCAGAAACGAAAGTGAGATGTACCATCTTGGTGCTGCTTTGATTCCCAATCATCTTAATACCGCCTAACAAACACGATGAAGACATAAAGACTTGAATTAATTTAACAACATAAAAACTTTGGCGCAGTTAGAATGTGATCATGGTGAGCCTCTGTCTTTGAGCAATGTTTGTGTTGTCCGGTTTTGTCAACAATGCTGCACAAACAACGTATTTAAGGGAAGTGGGTCACATCCGCTTGTTTGCACTGAAGTTAACGAAAATGCTATATACCGTGTAGAAATAGCATTGGAGAAGAGATATAAGTAGTACTATAAAACAAATAACATTGGCCTATAATAGTAGAAGAGATATAATAAGTAGTACTTACAAAAACATGTATGTTCAGTAAACTTGATATTGACCTTTAAAATTTTATCAGAAACAGGGGGATCGATGTCACTTGTTTCCTTCACCCTCTCCACTTCTTCAAATCTATTCTCTTTGTTACTGCACCACCAGTTTCAAGTAGCTCCACAGACACTACCTTTCCCAAGTGATCCTAATAATGCCAGCCATCCACTAAAGCAATTTTTAGCAAAAATGATAACGGGATTTGGACCTTGGTCTAATATGTACATATCTTATTAAGCATATGTCCTGGTCCAATAGCGTTAAGAGACCCTTTTTGTCGAGTTTTTACAGAGGCATGCACTGTTTTGCATTATCAGTTGTAAGTTTAATAGCTGGATTACGAAAGCATTGATGTACAGAAGTACCTGCGTATGGTCTGTAAGGCACTGTGATCAAACTTCTGTGAAAGCTCATAGGTGTTCATACTTATTTGCAGTTGTGTGCAAAAATTGCGCAGGTGTTTATACTTACTACTAATTGCATGCGATCAAACTTCCACCAAATTTTAAGTCCAATGGCTAACCAAAGCTCAGGTGTTCATACTTTTGTGGAAGCACATGGCAGAGTTTGAGCATGAGAAAAAACATGCTCATAGTCCTGTTCTGTATCAAAACAGAAAAACAAAAATATATAACTTGACTAATGGGTAGAAATTATCACCTTGATAACCCAAGTAGCCCTTTATTTAACCATGTTCCTTCCTGGGAAAATTGATGATTTTGCTCCTTTGATTGTTACTTACAGGGAGTCTGGTAGATCAGTACATATACTCCATATATAGTTCACATGCATGTATTCCATAGTCCACACATGGTTCAATCTTAAGCCATATTCGATTAAGCCGTAACTCAAAAATAGTCATTCAACTGCTTTCATTAGTCACCATACCAAGAAGTCATCATAGGAGAAGTTACTAAACTATCTCAATGCAACAACATACAAATTTATCAGTCATTCCCATCTTACGAATAGCAGCAAATCACTTGTTTTGCAAAACAAATACATACCATTGCATAAAAAACAACATGGTCCGTGATGTAATCCCTTACCCAGTTATAGAATGCATGTGCTAACTGATCTTCAGAATTTGATTTATCCCCAGTATGCTGTGGAGTCTTGTGTAAATGCATCCAAATTATGTGGTTTGGGTCTGTACTCCTCCTCATCTGTACACCCGTAAAAATTCAAAACAAACAGAAAAGAAAAAACAACAACATCAATCAGTAGTAAATATTCAGAGCTAGAAAGAGAAATTAAGTCACATACATACTTCAATAGTACTACATTTGGTTATATTAGGATGATTAAGTGGGGATGCACAACTTTATACTAACAGTTTAAACAATTAAAACACAAAACAACAATGAATTTATTAAACTCATATCCATTAAGTCATTTCAGTAAACAACTAAAATCCAATATCCAAAACAACAATGAAAAAAAATGTAAGAAAGTAATACTGAAATTGCAACCATGTCATGAGCCAATTCCTTGTCGATATACTCAAAGATGTCTTTCCCAATTTGTGTTTATCAAATGCCTGTTCAAACCAAATCAAAGTCACCAAAAAGAAATATAAGCTCAAATTGAATAAAGATTGATGTTAATAAAAATTTGAAGAACCTACCTTTGTTGGATCACGTAAGGGTGTCATTTTCTTGTGTTGGAACCTTTTTTGCTGGATCTAATATCATCGATCGATATCATACCTATTGCCATCGTAAAAAAAAAAAGACAGAGAAGAAAGTGAGGTAAAGGAGTGTTGTGATTCATTAAACAACTTGTTGTTACCTTCTTTTCAAACTGAAAGATCTTGAATTATAAGTGAAGGATGCATTGCCAATGTTGGCAATTTTAAGAGCATTACCATTACCAACATGTACCGTCTCAGTACCATTGTATTCATGAGGAATAGTCAGATTGTGCATATCTGCCGTGAGATGATGAGTGGCACCAGTGTTTGTCACCCATTGATTTGCACCATTTCCGTCAGGTAAAGCTATGTATGCAGCTGGTGGACGTTGGTTATTATTGGTTGGTTTCTCATAACGGAACCAACACCTGTCACCTTGATGACCCTTCTTTTTGCAAATCTGACACTTTTCAACAAACTGATTGCTCCCCTGTGGTTGTGGATTTCGACGATAGGGTTGATTGTTGTTGTGCTGATAGGATCCTCTCTGCTGATTAGTGAACCGCCGTGGATCTGGCTTGCTGGATGAAGCAGAGTTCGTGACAGCTACATTAGCAATAGGTGTCTGCAACAATAATAGTTGTGATTCCAGCCGCATATCAAAGGTCTGCAAATGAGAATAAAACGTCTCTAGTTCCATCCCCTCCATGGTACTTAAAGAAGTTACTATTGGATCGTAACTTTGGTTTAGCCCATTGCTAATCGCCTGCTTCTTTTCATCAGCAGAGACTGTACATCCTGATTCAGCTAATTGATGAAACAAACTTTTAGCATCATTCAAATATGCTTTCAAGGATTTGTTACCTTTGGACATGTTGTGAAGCTGCTTTTTGAGGCTCATCTGATGAGCAAAAGTCTTCGGTGCATACTCCGCTTCTAGTTTATCCCAGATCTCCTTCGCAGTATCAAGTCGAGCCACATTGCACAACACTTCAGGAGTTAAGGTGGAGTTCAACCAACCAACAATAAGAGAGTCATGTGCTTCATAAGAGACAAAATCTGGATTAATTGCCTCACTGTTTGGAAGATTTCTGGCTGGTTTTTGTTTGGTGCCATCAACAAAACCAGTAAGATCATACCCTTTTAAGATGGGTTTAAATTGTGCTTTCCACAGTAAATGATTGGTTTCAGTATGCTTCAAGGTAACCAGATGATGAATCTGTACCTGACGAAGAGTATTGGTTGCATCTCCCATTGTTAGGGTTTTTTTTTTTTGTGTTTTTGTTTTGGTTTTGGGTTTATTATGCGGAATATGGCTTGGATCAAGGATGATACCAAGTTAGAAAAGAAGTTTGGGGTGAATGCTTCCACACAGAATGCTGTGGAGTAGAGATATTATTTATACTAGAGACAGATACATCTTAGGGTTGTTACAAAGTTTTGCTAATTCAAAGATAACAGAACACTGAAGAATAGTATTTCCCTTCACACTCGGTCTTCTAGCATTATACTCGGTTAGTCATATGACTTAGTTGATAGTCCAGCTGACGCTAGTGCGAGTCCTTTGCTGATGACTTAACACATTAAACAACTTGTTGTTACCTTCTTTTCTGGTTTCTCTATGGAGTGTGGATCTCTCGGTATCTTATTTTGGTTGTGGTGATGTGGTCTTATTGGTGAAGAAGAAGTGGGAAGTTATTTACTTAACGAACCTGAATGTAGAAAGTGGGGCAGTTGTTCACCGGATACTCTGTAAGTTACGGGGTGTAAATAATCAGTGTAAATAGTGTGTCAACACCCGAAAATTGATAGTTGGTGTGGGGCCACAATCAATGGGAGAGCTTTATTTTCTAATATTCAAACCATAATTGTACATGTCAGCTTTTGGTGGGTTAGAATGAAGGAGAAATCGTTATTTAGTTTCAATTATCATCTTGTTTGATTACATATATATATATATATTATATGATTAGATTTATATAGTTATTAGGTTAGATTTAATTTAAATTAGAGTAAAGGGTAATGTGTATTTTTCTAACTTTATGACACCCCTTATAAATATAGGGAAGTTGACATAATAAAATCATGGTCCCAAAAAAAAAACCATGGTTCCAAAAAAGTCGTTCATTTTATAAGTGACTAGAACTTCACACATGCCGTAACGACACGGCGTCCATAGTAAGTAAAAAAAATTATGTCAATTTAAACCCTTGTCATTGTTTTGTTGGCTCTATATAAAGTGACAATTTTTTCCCATGTTTTTTACTTGTTATGTTTTTTTTTCCAGAGAATTGCTAGATTGACCGAAATATTTGGCTCGAAAAAATCATTGGGTGAAACATGTAGTGGGATCAACTGAAAACCTTTACTATCCTTATCATCTCTAGGTTTTTCTCGGGTTATTTTTCGGAAAGAATAATTATGGTCAGCCTGTTCCATTGTTTCTTTTGTGTTAATAACCATCTTATTTTCAAATAAAAAAAATCACCCACAACTTAATGTTACATGTGTCCTAACGACATAGACCTACACATTGAGCACATGCACTACCATCACCAGAACCACCCATCACCACTACCTTTTTCACCACCAATATTATCGTAACGGGCTCCATGCACTACCACTCATAAAGACCACCCAATCATTTGTAATGATTATTAATAAATTTATTATTTATTTAATGAAAATATATTATTAAGACATTTATAATGAGAGATTAGTAAAATATTTACTATTCGAAGTTAATGATACAATAATGATGTAAACAACCACAGCCATTGATTTATCTTTTTCCTAAATAAATCTCAGCCGCTCTTTATCTTTACTAACTTGTCACAAATGTAAAATTTAGATTAATACATTAAAAAAATAATTTTACAGTTTTTTTTGGTATGGTAATTTTTTCAATTATAACGGCTATTTATCTTGGTTTGGTTTTTTAACTTTCATAATGAGCTTTGTTACTTTATAGTCCTCAATTGTTCATTTTCTTTCATGTCCCGACCCGACAAAAATCTGGCCTAATATTTATTATAAATTTAAAAAAATAAAAATAAAACAAATTTAAAAACTAATATCAAATAAAAAAAATAAACCAATGGTAATTATGCAATTTATCTACTTTAGGACACCTTTCTCATCCCACTACCACTACTTCTGCCACCACCACCACCATTAACGTCATCACTATACCATTCTCTCCAACACCCACCACCATTATCCCCACCGTTGATCCACCACCTCCTCATACCCCCACAACCACCATTAATGTCAATTGATTTAATATAAAATAAGTTTATTATGCATTGTATTAATGAAATATATTTATTTGATTAGTTAAAAATAATTATTATGAAATATCAATGAAACATTTTTTATTGAAAGTTAAGTAAACTAATCATTTTTCGGCCTTAGATTTAGATTTCCCAAGAATGAATTCATAGCGTCAAGGTTAGGTATCTGACATTCAGATCTTGGTTTATTTATAGTCCTCAACCGTTTATCGTTTTTCCTGTCCCGACCCGATAAAAATCTGACCTATAATATATATTTTAATTTTGAAATATTAAATAAAAATTAATTTAAAAGATATTATTGTTTCAAATAAAAAAATAAACCAACGGTAACTAATTAATTTATCTACGTACACCTTTCTCATCCCACTACCAATACTTCTTCCACCACCACCACCATTAACGTCATCACTCCATCATTCTCACCAACATCCACCGCTGATCCACCACCCCCGCCCACATTCACCACCACCATTAGTACCAACTGATTCAGTATAGAATAAATTTATTATGTATTATATTAATGAAACTGTATTTATTTGATTAATTAAAAAAACATTTATTATGAAATATTAATAGAACATTTATTATTAAAAGTTAATTAAACTGATCATCTTATTGCCGTAGATTTAGCTTTCCCAAGAATGAATCATGACCGCTCTTTAACTTGCCTAAGTTGTCCAAACTATGCTTTATAAGGGAGACAAATTACAAACTACAAGTTCAACTACAAAGGCATATCAAAACACCAAATATTGCCTGCCAATTTGATAGTCTTCAAGTTATAGATATGGAAATTATTGTCGGAATATATATATACACAAGTATTTGAAGAAAAAGAGAATATACACAAGTTCTAGATAAAGTGAAAGAAAATATGACACAAAATCAATAAAATATAGCATCCCAAGTGTTAAGAACTATAATTGAAAATTTTAGATGAACTCTTCTGCCCGCAGCCTCTGCCCAAGCCAAGATTGAGCTTCTCACTTCCATTCCCATGTCAGCTTCAGTCTTGAAAGTATGATTTGGATCAAACGTACGTTTATTCCTCTCCAACCAAATTATATAAACCACAACAGCTGGAATTAGACTTCATATAAAGTTACCAGAATCTGAAAAGGACTTGTGATGCCAACTATGTGCAAATATCTGCATACTACCAGGTACCACCCAAGACTAGCGATAACTAGGAAGAACCAAAGACCAAATTTTATGTGCCATTTTGCAGTGCAGGAAAATATGATCATGTGATTCTGTGTCATCTCCACAGAGTACACAAGAATTATAGATGTCAAGACACCATATTCAGCAAGTTATCGATTGTATTTAGTTTCTCATGAATAAGACACCAGACCATAAAATTTATCTTAGGAGGGATGGACTTATTCCAGACAAAAGAATGAGGGATGTCATCAATACAAAAATCTTCTACCAACTTAGCGTACATAGATTTGACGCTGAAAATTCCAGAACCATTTAGAGCCCAACGTCTAATGTCTGAGAGACTATCCAACATCGTTGGATTGCTGCCAGTTCTGAGTAAAAATTGAGCAAAAACATTTTCTTCAAGACTGGAGAGATGCCTTTCGAAGTTAAAGAGCCAATTTTCATCTGATGAGATCATATCTGCAAGTTTTGTATTCTTATTTTGAGATAAATTGTGAAGCAAAGGAAAATCTAAGGCAAGAGCAGTGTTACCATTCCAGATATCATCCCAGAAATAAATATTCCTTCTTGAGTGAATGATCAACGTTGAGTTTTGAGAAACCAAGTGAGCAGTCTCTGTGATAGTCTTCCAGCATAAAACACCCTGTGAAGATTTAACCAGTTCCGGAACCCAAAAGAAAAGTTATCACCATGTTTATCAACAATAATTATGTACCATAACCTATTCTTCTCTTGACCAAACCGCCAACATCATTTTGCTAGCATAAACTGGTTCATGAACTTTAAGTTACATACACCCAGACCACCCCTTTCTTTGTCAGCACACACTATACCCCAATTTATAAGATGAGAGACCTTTGAACCAGCTCCATTTTCCCAAAGAAAATTTATCATCTTCTTCTCCAAAATTTTGATCATTGAATCAAGAACTTTAAAAACAGATAAATAGTAAATAGGAAGTGAACTATACATTTAAGAAAAACAAGTTTACCTCCCTTAGAGAGAGATATTTGTCTCCACAATGACAATCTTTCCTCAAATTTCTCAATAATAGGGTCCCAAATGTGCTTAGAGTTTGGCTTAGTACCAAGTGGCATGCCAAGGTACATGAAATAAAGGTTGTCAGTAGCATAACCAAACTCAGCAACCCAAACAGATAACTCTGGCACCTCACAAATGGCTATTAATCTTGTTTTAGAAGTATTAACCTTAAGACCACCAATATACTCAAAGCACTTGAGAGCTAAAAATAAGTTGAGTGATTCCTCTTTACTATGATCAATAAAGAAAATAGTGTCATCGGCATAATGTAGGTGATTGACTATAAGGCTAGAAGGAGTTACATAAAAACCACTTAAAATATTAAGTTGAGATGCTCTATCCATGTATCTTGAGAAACTTTCCATAGCTATGTTAAACAAAAGAGGAGAAACTGGATAACCTTGTCTAACACCCCTTGAACTTGAGAAGAAACCAAAAGATGAGCCATTGATTAAAACTGAAAAGGTTGAGGTAGAGTAACAGAACCTTAGACATTTGCATAACTTACTGCCAAAACCCATTTGGTGCATCATAAACTCTAAATACTTCCAGTTAATCCTGTCAAAAGCCTTTTCCAGGTCTATCTTGCAAATGATGCAAGCTTTACCTGATCTAAGTCTTGAGTCCACCAGTTCATTAGCAATCAAAGTGCCATCTATAATTTTCCTACCTTCAATGTAGTAGTCACATTGCACCGGGGATATCATCTTATCCATTACCAGCTTGATTCTTGTAGCTAGCACTTTTGCAATGATTTTGTAAACACTTGTTAAAAGACATATAGGCCTACAATATTTAATTGTCTCAACATAATCCTTTTTGGGCACCAAAGTGATGAAGGTTGAATTGTTTTTGTTGTAGATTTGACCTGTAGAATAGAACTCATGAACAATATTCATAATATCAATTTCAATAAAGCTCCGACATATTACTAAAAAATATAATTGGGAAGCCATCTGGACCAGGTGCTTTATCACTGCCAAGATCCTTAATAGCATTAATAACTTCTTCCTCAGAGAAAATTTCTTCTAAAATTTCACACTCTTGAGTTTTTATCTTATCAAAGATAATATCTTCAAGTTCAGGTCTTCTTACCTCTTCTCCAGTAAATAAAGTTTTGTACTAGTCCACAATATGATCTTGAAGAACGGTTTTTCCATCAATCAACTCACCATTTATGTATAATTGCTTGATTCTATTGTGCCTTCTTCTTGCTGAAGCTTTACTCATGAAAAAAGAAGTATTTTTATCACCTTCTTGCAGCCATTGTTTTTTTGACTTGATCTTCCAAGAAACTTCCTCCATAGAATAGTACTAGGTGTACCTAAAAAATCAAAAGAAAGGCACCAATTCTAGTAATTGTAAGAAACCATTCTCCAAGAACCACATAACTTCAAACCTAAAAGGACTAGGGCCCCAACTAGGATCAGAGATGTCTAAAAGGATAGGAATGTGGTCTGATGTTGGTCTAGCTTTGGAAAGTTGGGTTATAAAAGGATAATGAGTTTCAAAAGAGGGAGAGATAAGGAATCTGTCAAGTTTGTACATCACAGGATTTGACTGTCCATTGGACCAATTATACCTTGCACCTTTTAGAGGAAGATCAATGAGTTCATGTTGCTCAATGAAATTGTTGAACTGAGTCATACTCCTTGTAATTCTAGAACAATTCTTGTTTTCATCATATTTTTTAATTGTGTTGAAGTCACCCCCAATGCACCAAGGGAGATTCCAAAGTATGCAAGCATTATCTAGCTGCCAGAATATATCAATTGTAGGATCAGAATATCGCAAGAAGGACACATTTACGATGTTTGATCAACAACACATTGCTAACGTCGTAGGTTGATTTAAATAATGACATAATAGGTGACGATGTCAGAAACATGAGAAAAATGTGATGACACTGCGATATTTAGAGTATTTGCGAAGATTAACAATAGAACTCTTGCGAGGATATCGCAAGTCGGATCCGAAATTAAAGGACAGATTAGCTGTTATCCACTATGTAATTCCCTATATAAAGAGTTGAACAGGCGTTAGGAAGAGAAAGGTCTTTTCGAGTGTTGAGCAAGTCATTAGGAGAGAGAAAGTCCAGAGAGGTTGTTAATTCCCTAGCTTTATTTCCTTTTTATCTTGTAAATTTTTTGAGATTAATCAATAAAAATTATGATTGTAGATTTAAAAAATGATTTGATTGTATGAATTCTTATGAGGGGTGTAGTGTGGGATTTCTTGCTACAACATATTGGCGCTAGAAATAGGGATTCCTTGTTTTTAGTATGAAGATTAGTATTGTGATTTGAAAGAATTTGGAGTAGTTGGTGAAAAGTTTCATATAATTTTCAATAATTCATTGAGATTGAAGAGATGGCTAGAAAAAGAAATGCTTCAAGACAACCAACAACTATTTGAAGGAGTAAGAGACTTGCTGGAGAAATAAGGAATGAAGTTGGGGAATCTTCAAGAATGAACGCAAGAAACAATGGAGAAAATCAAGTTTAACAGCCAATTCAACGTACGCCAACACAAATTAGAATTATAGATTATGATAGAGTGAGTGTACACACATGGCAGTCATATTCAGCAGATGAAGTGGAGGAAGAACGACAATTAAGAAACGATAGACGAGTATAGGATGATCAAGAAGCAGCTGGAGGTATAATTCATGGAAATGAAGAGATTGAATAATTTGAGGCATTGATACAAAGAATACTCGAAGAAAGGAGAATAGAAGCAGAAGAACGTGCTAATTTTACAAGGCAGAATCATGAGTTAAGAATGGAAAATATAAGACTACATAATAGAAGGTTAAGAAGCACAACAAGATCAAGTTCAAGATCAATCAGAAGGGAAGAAAGACAAAACTCACCTGTAGAAAATGTTGAGGGAAATATTAGGCAGGAGGTGCAAAATCCAGATGAAGAACGTCGTGAAAATAGAAAAGTGATTGAAGATCAATACATTCCACATGGATAAATTTCTAAAAACAGGCAGCGTCAAGAACAAAATAAACAAGATGGTGAAGAAAATCAAGAGGAAGGAAGGGGAATATTATACGGGAGAGAAAATCGCAGAAATCAGAAAGTAATTGAAGAAGCAATCGAGAGACATTATGCTGAACAAGCACGTTTAGCTTGCGAGAGAGAAAGATTGAGAGCAGAAATGGAGGAAAGAGAGCTCCAAGAAGCAATACGTCAGAACAATTATGACAATCGAGAAAGAATATGCAAACAAAATCGCAATAATGGTAATATCAATGAAGAATATATGATAGAATACAAAGGAGAATCAAAAGACAACAAAGATAATTGATGAGGAATGAAGAGAATTGCAGGGGAGAAAATGAAAGGCATAATCATGTGCGAATTCAAGAAGGAGATGAAGGAGGAAATCGCAGAAGGAGACAAGATGAAGATGATGAAAAAACACAAAATCTCGCAAGACAAGACATGCATGCATGCAGAAGGAGAGAAGCAGAACTTAAAAGACCAATGTACCAAAATCCATGTGTAAATGAGCAAATCTTAAGAGAATTGGCAGAGATGAGAGGAATGCTAAATAACAGAAGAGAAGGAGGCAAAAGGAAATTAGATGAGGCCATTGAAGAAGATGCGAAAACTCCATTCACACAAGAAGTACAATAAGGAGGAATACCCCCAAAGCGCAATCTTCCAGCATTAACTAGCATTTTTGACGGAACGACATGTGCAATTCAACACATCAAGGCGTATGTAAGGTGTATGCTACAGTGGGAAAATCATGATGTTGTATTTTGCAAGAATTTCACATCTAGTTTGACAGGGGAGGCGTTGAAATGGTTCAAGGGTTTGCCCAATAACACGATAACATCTTTTAACCACTTGCAAACTACGTTCTTAGGAGCATATATAAGTAACAACTCTTCACGACCAGGGATTGAAGATGTATTCGGATTAAATCAAAGAATTGGAGAAATTCTTAAGCATCTAACCATAAGGTGGAAGAAAATGTGCAACGAGATGGCTGGTCGTGTGGATAAGAGATATCTCATTTTATCATTCATCAACGCAATGTTCGCAACCAATCTGTTGTACATTCAAATTTTTAGAATCAAGAATACAATAACAATGACTGAATTACGGGAGCTGCAGGAGGAGTATATTTCCCTTGAAGAAAAATAGAATGAAATGGAATCATATCCCGTTGCGGATACAAGCTGAGCAGCAGCAAATGCGAGTTTGCTACCAAAGTTGATAAACGCAGTGGCGAGCACTTCGCTGGTCCAACAAGAAAAGAGTATAGAGAATAATCAGTAGAAAATAGTATCTATGGGAAGTCGAGACCAAAAAGAATTTGAGAAAGAAAGAAACTTATATATCCGAGGTGGAAACAACAAAATACAAAGACTTGATCATCCGTAAGAAAATTATGGAGGACAAAGACAAAATTATCATAGAGGATCAGGAAGTCAAAAAATGATATGGGATGAGATCAAGATGCCGCCTTTGAATACTAGTGTGGAGAAATTTGGGAAGCAATAATTTTAATGGAGTACATACAAGCACCATGGAACATGGGAAAAGAGCCGCTTCCAAATTACAGAAGTTAAGAATATTGCTCTTATCATCACTTTAATGAACATTCCACAAATGACTGCAAAAACATAAAGAGAATCATTCTCAGAATGATAGACCATGGAAAGCTAAATCATTTTCTAATAGGGCACCCTCAATCTCAACTCTTACCACCACCGCCAGAAATTCGCAGGGTAAATGTAACAAAAGGAGGAGAAACATTTGTCATAGAAGTTGGAGCGAAGGTGAAGAATCTGTTTTGTAATTCTATTGTACATTCGTACAAAACAATTAAAGACTTTCATGACAATGTTCTAAGCAGAGTTTTTGCAAGAGATGTTGATGAAAGAGAGAAAATGAACATTGCAAAAATCTCGCCACTAAAAGAATGGCAAAAGCAGACTATCTATTTCATCGTAGAAGAAGTTCCCGTAGGAGGAGAAACATATGACAACCCATTAGTGGTAAGATTAGAGATAAACCAAAAACCAAAATAAGATGGGGATGAGGATGATGATGAGGATGAAACTGAAGATTCATGGGCGATCAATAGAATTTTAATTAACACCGGGAGTTCTGTGGATATCCTATTTTATCATGCTTATAAGACTATGGGAGGCAGAGATGAGGATCTAGTACCTTCCACCTATAAAATATATGGTTTTAATGGTACTGCCAATAAGCCTAAAGGGGAAATCACTATGTGAATTCCATTAAAGGGGATATCTTCTAAGATCCTATTTTGTGTAGTTGATGTAGAATCGCCTTAGAACGCCTTAATTGGCCGACCTTGGATACATAGGATTCTAGGTGTAGCATCAACTTTCCACCAATGCATCAAATTTCCTCATCCCAGTGGCATTGGAATCATAAAGGGAGATTGGAATGAAGGAAAGAAGTGCTATTAAATCGATGTAGAATCCTGCGAAGAAGAAGAATTGGAAGTATAACATCAAACAAAAACAAAGAAGTGAGAGATTAATGGTTGATGCAATAACAAGCAGCGAAAATGTCGCAGAAGGAATGACTGTAGCGAAAAGCAACAAAAGAACAGAGGCAGAAAATATTAAAGGTAAAAAAATTAAATTGTGAAATGAAAGAAATATTGAGAAAAGAAAAAGAGATGTATGATTGATTTGTTGCGAAAATTTCAAAAACATATTTTACTTAATGATAAAAATGAGATTGAGAAATTACAACAGAGATGAAATGCAAAAGAATAATCCTTAGAATGGGACGAACCTTTATGACGTACACCTTAGTTTAGGAATAAAATTTCGCAAGAGGCAAATGTAAGACCTAAAGTGCATCATAAAAGGGGGTATTTGTTGCATGACTTAGGGATAAGGTTACACCGCTCCTGGAACCTGAGTCATGGAGATTTGGGGTTAATGAAAGCCCATCCAGGAGAGGTACCTTGGATTTTCAACCTAGACTTATGATTTAGGTTGGACGACTGAGGGTCTCTTCTAAGGGGTGCAAAATATGACCAAGGCGCCGAGGTACACGGTTGAGCCAAGAGTGCCTGGGCATATGAAACTACCCCGACCATTCTTGGAAAGTCTTGTCTATGATTCACTCGGCCCGAAGAAAACCCCACTTAGGGTGCAGTCTCATAACCATAATCCATATATGCAAACGGGATAAGAGGCTGCGAAAACAACTGGTTGTTGTTAAGACTGTATGGGAGGAGCTAGTCTTGTATGGAATAAGTATGTCTCCTTGAAAGGGAAACCAGGGGGAAGATAAGGGCGGCACCCTCCATTAGGGAGCTGATAAGTGTCTTAAGACGCAAATGTCATGAGGCTATATTTTCGCAAGTATATTTAGACTTGTCATATTTGTGCAAAATTCCTGAAGAGGCAATAATACAAAGGAGAAGATAAGACGAGATCAATGGGTCATTGCATGCAAGTGTAAAGACGTCATGTGATTTCGTCGCAAGACGGCAATGTCACGGGGCTTTAATTTCGCAAGAAAATTTAGGCCTGTCATATTGTCGCAGCAAAAATACAAAAGAAAAAAAAGTTAAGGCAAGATCAATGGGTTTCTACATGAAAATGTAGAGACGTCCTGCGATTTTGTCGTAATGAAAAAAGATGGCAAAATAAGACCTTTACTTAGGAAGGAAAAATAAGACCACATCAGAATAGAAGAAAAAGAATGTAATCTTACAATTTATGATTTCGATATTATGCAGAGATAATTGCGATTTTATCGCAAATTATTTTACTAAACAAAGATAGCTTGCTCAATCATTTATCTGAATACAAATAACAGAGGCAAGTATGGGAATGCATAGAATGAGTTAAATGTTATTTGTCTCCACATGATAGATTTACGCATAAGGTAAAAAATTAATTGTATTTTGGTCAATCATATTGCAAGAGAGAAATTTTTATTCTAACACATGCAGGATGAAACAAAAAAATAGAACTTATATTGAAGATTGGAGAAATTCGTAGTGATAGAGTACAAGAATAGAAGATCAAAGAACGAATGCACAAGTTTTACAAAAAAAAATCAAACAAGAAAGCAAAATCTATTTCTTGCTTGATTATCTTCATTGTCTCCATCAGATTCTTCATTAGAGCTTTTTACCTTATCTTCATCAGATTTTTCCTCTCCATCTTCTTCAGATTCTTCTTCATCAGCTTCACTATCAGAGATGACCAAATTATGAACATTTTCTGTAAATTTGTCTAAGAGACAAGGATATTTGGAGTGGGGCATCTTGTTGTCATCACAGATCTCCTTGATGGTGTCATTGCGTCATTCCCAAAATTTGGAATAGTGATCTTCATTTGAGTCTTCAATCTTGAACATTTCTCATTGAGAGAAGATAAATCTTTTGCGAGCTTCGCTTTCTCATTCTCAAGCTCATCAATTCTCTTGCGATATCTTTCTTCAGATTCTGCAAACATATAACAATAAATTAATAACCTGATAGTGGTTTATGAAAAGCAAACAACTAGATAAGGAGGAACAATTAACAACCTTCTCTATTAGAGATCATATCTTTGATCAAGGATGTTTGCTCATCTTGAAGACTAACATTTACACCTAAGCTATTTCTAGCATTATCTAGAACTTTCGCAGCCCAAGAAAATTCATCATCATCATTTATGAGAATGCGTGAGCGAGTTTGATTCTCTCTTTCACAGAGGATAACATTTATATGTTTGAGATCATTTCTTTTAATTTGGACCTCAAGAAGAGTTTCTTGGAATTTCGCTAACGTTTGAGCACCTTGGAGAGAAATACGATCTTTTTCATCTATGAGGTCACTATTCTTGGTTCTTGAACTATTGATTTCTTCTTTTGAATTATGAAAGAAACGTTTAAACTTATTAGCCATAGTCAAGACGGATATATAGTCAACTTCTAAGAAGCGAAGTTTGGATATGAGTTCATTTTTTGGAAGAGATTCAATCTTGTTATTTTAAAAGTTATTTAGAGAAGTATTTAAGTGTTTAAGACGAGTATCATCATCCATAAGATTTGGAAATGTATGAAGAAGAATAGCCTCATCAGAAAGACCATAAACGTTTGCGAAATGGTGAACCATATAAGAAAGGGTAATGAGAAAATGAAATGAATAAAAAGAAGAAAAAGTTATATACCATATAGTTGCTTATTGGCATCTTGAAGACCAGATATTTTATTCTTCTGGACAACAATCTCAGATTCCAGCTGGTTATTTTTTTCGCGAAGATTAGGAGCCTCAGATTCCAATTGGTTGTTCTTCTCGCGAAGACCAGCAGTTTCAACCTCCAATTTCTCATTCTTCTTGAGAAGTTCAATATATTTATTTTCAAAGGACGCGCACCTTTTTTCCAAATCTGCGGTAACAGCATAAGAAGCTTTCCCATCCTGCGAAATAATGCAGTGAATTTTCAGAATAAATTAAGAATTCAAGACAAAAATGAAAAGAAGAAAAGTATAAGTATGAAAATTTACCAAACTATTGAGTGAATGTAAGAAACTTGGAGATATAGATCCTGAAACTCCGCGAAGAGATTCATTATTCTCTAAGAGGGGGGCATCACATATAGCAGCTATGGACTTGCAAGCATTGGTAAGAGGAGTATCACTAATTCCTTTCATAGTATCAGAAAATATACTGGAAAATTGGGCCATAGAAGACTCAGGTTGAGAATCTTCCTTCGCAGAATAAACATCATCATCATCATCATCGTTATGATCACTAGAACTTTCGCTAAATTGGACTTTTCGTTTCTTTGAAGGAGGGGCAGAGGATTTATCTTTGCGAGAAATACTCTTGCCTTTATCCCTAGTCTTCGCAACTTTGATAGGTTCTTCCCACTTAGTGATAACCTTTATACACATATAAAGATAAGAAATAGAGGCAATAATATATTGTAAAGAATCATAAAAGAATATTTCTTACTTCATCTGTGATTGATTGAAGATCAGATAAAGTACTGACTTTCCCAGTCTTGTTATAGCTTGCTTTCAATCTTTTAATCTGATAATTTCGCATGTGAAAACATTGGAGTGGTCAGCAAAATTATATATAAGAGTGAAAAGAATAACAACTCAAGCAAAGTGTGGAAATATACCTCTGCTTCCCTCTCAGGCCATTTAAATACCCATGGTTGATATGCTGCGAGATTCACAAGTAAAACATGAGAGCCGAAGATGTACGAACCCTCTAAGATTAGGGGAAAGATACACCATTTATCAACGTTAGAATAACGCGGGGTTGAATTGTTGCCAGGATGCCAATCAATGTCTTGCATAAGTATCTTATCATTGTCAACATCATCCTTCTTCCTCAAACGAATGCCCCAACAAGTGTTATATATTTTCATGGGAATTATCTCATAATTCGCAAAGAAGGTTTCTACGGTATACTTCGAAGGAATAATCGCAACATCAACAAACTTAGGATTTTTAACTTTTGAGGGGTAAAGAGATCCTTTACCAGCACCACGATTCGCAAACTCAAGCATTAACCGAATGAAATCTCCACTCAATTGATATACTTCTCACGAGAACTTCGCATGAGAAAGTATTTCATAGAATAAGGGAAGATCAGGATCATAAAGGGGAATAGGAAGACCATCGAGTAGTTGACCTAGCGAGATTATGATCTTTCCATGATTGCAAGGATGATCAGAGAATAACCTGGCAGAAAGATTAGATTTAGGGTTTTGACCAGGAGTGGAGATAAAGTAAAACCCTTGGTTAGAAATTCCTTTCGAATTTCTTCAAGAGCAACTTCATTCTTATGACCAGGTGGAGGCATTTTTAGTATGGGAATGAAGAAGAAAGTAAAAATTGAAAGAAGAAGAATCAAGAAAAATTACAGTAGCAGGAGCGGAAGTTACGGAAGAACAATGAAGCGAAGTTGCAGAGAAAGTAAAAAGAAGAGAAGAGAGGAATAAGAAAAATATATAGAGAGAGTAGAAATTCTTGAGAAGAGAAGTGCATTTAATGCGAGGAGTGGACATGAGCGGTTAAAAAGAAGCATTTGAAAATAACTTGTCAAGAGATGAATAGAAGAGAGGATACATGTAATAAAGTTTGCGCAAAGTATGGAATCGTGTCAGTACAAAAGAATATGAAAAGATGAACAGTTGGGGGCATATTGAAGAACGGTTTCTCATGACATTCTCCCCTTCGCAGAGAAGACATGAGAAGAGACAAAATGTAGGATCAAAATATCGCAAGAAGGACACATTTGCGAAGTTTTATCAACAACACATTGCGAGCGTCGCAGGTTGATTTGAAGAATGACGTAACAGGTTACGATGGCAGAAACATGAGAAAAGTGTGATGACACTGCGATATTTAGAGTATTTAAGAAGATTAACAATAGAACTCTTGCGAGGATATCGCAAGTCAGATCCGAAATTAAAGGACAGATTAACTGTCATCCACTATGTAATTCCCTATATAAAGAGTTGAACATGCGTAAGGAAGAGAGAGATCTTTTCGAGTGTTGAGCAAGTCATTAGGTGATAGACAGTCCAGAGCGGTTGTTAATTCATTAGCTTTATTTCCTTTCTATCTTGTAAAATTTGTGAGATTAATCAATAAAAATTGTTATTGTAGATTTAAAAAATGATTTAATTGTATGAATTCTTGTGAGGGGTGTAGTGTGAGATTTCCTGTTACTATATCAATGGTGTTTGTAGTTCATGTTTTTTTTTATCTTGGGTGTTGTTGAGGTGAAACTGGTGATTATTCCAGATGTTGTGGTTAAATTGGAGCAGGTGCTTGGGAAAATCGCGATTATTCATCCAAATATGGCAGCGGTTTAAGCGGATTATTAGAGTTTGGTTGCTGGTGCAACATGCATTTTAGGAATAGTCATTTTTCTGCTTTGGGTTTTCAGCCGTAGGGTTTTCCATTAACTCTACTGGTCTTCCTCTGGTGTTGGTCACTGTGTGCCTTCAGGGAGGCAACCGCATTACTAGGTAGGAGTCTGCAGTTTTGGTGGAAGTACCTTGGAGACATGAGCAGACTCGAGTTTGCACCGTACTCTAAATTTATAGTCGTTATTAAAAGTTTGGAACAATCAAGCCCGGTGTTTTTGTTTCAAAGAACGTGCCCTAGCACAGCTGGTCATCCCCATTCCCCAAAGTTTCATGCGTTCCAGGAGGTCCCAGGTTCAAGTCCCGAGTGGCGTAATATTGCAGGAATGAACATGGAAGGTAGTGTTAGTTTGCCCCCCTTGTGACACAATCTCAGCCCCCCCATCCGCTTCGGCTTCCTTGGCTAGGTTACCCATGAGGCTCGTTGGTAGGTTAACACAGCAACCTATTCAATTAATGTAGTAGTTTGTTGTTGGAGCTTAGCTTGTTAGGCTTCCAACTAGTTAATGTAATACTCTTTAGCCAATAATAATAATTTTGAATTTTTTTTTTTTTTTTTTTTTGTAAAATCACATTTCAATGCATTGAAACCAAAATGATGATTACAAGACTATCAAAACCACCAAAATACAAGATATTCAGAACCCAAATACAAATGATGACATCAATTGCAAGTACATCACGAAGAGAAAGAGCCATGAACCGCAAATACATCCAATTTTTGTAGATGTAGTAGTGATGAATGATGGTGTGAACCGGAAACAACTCCGGCCATTTAAAATCAATATCTTCTTCAATAAGAGATGCTCTAAACAAAATGGAGTATTTTGCCCAAAATCTTGTAGATCCAAACGTATCCGGGTGCCCTAAATCCCTTTTGTTGAAGATGAATCCAAAGCGACGCCGAGCAGAATCGTTGAGGTTCTTGATGAATCGAGAATAGCAAGCCAAGAAACACCATGGAGATTTGAAAGAATCACTATTAAAGCGAAGAGAAAATCGCCCAAACGACGAAGAAAAGATCGCCCAAACAGCGAAGAAATGTGTCCATAGACACCGAAAACAACAAAAATAAAAAATAAAAACACAAATTAAATTAAATTATTTTTATTCATGAAAAACTAAAAATCCTTGCTCAGATCTAGTCTTGCTCAGATCTAGCCCAAAAGGACTAGATGTGAACAAGAAAAAGAAAGAAGTTCTAGAGTTTTTTTTTTTTTTTTCTTTTAGGAGAACCGAGAGAGGAAAGAAGTTCTAGAATTTCTTTTAGCAAGAAATTTAGTTATCAAAATAATTCTGACTTTTCGAATGAAGTTAAAAAGTCACGTACGTAGTATCCCAAATAATGAAGAAGCTGGTTTCCACATTTTCATGCGGATACTAATTCCATAAGTTGAAGATAAAAATCCTTAAGTTGAAGATAAAAATTGATGTGTAACCAAGAGAAACTATATGTCATATAAGATAAGATTTGCATAGAGAGGAAAACTCAAGCTTGAGATAATGAATCTGGCAAAGATCATGAAAAGTCAAACTACTCTTACTTTTCATTCTCACACCCTCAATCCAAATTACAAAACACATGTATATTTGACTTTCACGATATTCATAATTCGTTTCCTTGTTAGGTGAATCTATGTATCGACTATTCCAGCAAAGAATTCTAATCTTAACTCGTAAGTATTGCTTGAAAAAAAGTATTGCTTGAAAATGACCAACTCAAGTATTCGACCGATGGCTATGTACTGTAATGGTAAAATCATTGGTTGACATATACTGATGATTTGCGTTCGTCACTTGTCAGTACCAAAATATCGATAAACAGAAGAAAATAAAATTCACACAATATTTGTTGTTTTAGTTAGTTATAGCTGGCGCATGGCTTCATACCTGCCTCTAATTGTGTGCGTGATGTACAATGAATTATTCAAACTAGATTCAGCTAGATCATTCACAAAATCACGTGGATAGGTACATATTAACTAGTCATCCATTGGACCTAGTTCATAGTTACCGGATGCCCTTGTATAGTAGTTGTATATATGAAGAATGAAGATGTTGGTTGTGAGGTTAAAATCTCTCTGAATATGGTCTTGTTTTGGGATAACCCATGCATTATGACACGAGTTATCCACTCAATCTCTTGGTTTTCGATTGAAAAATGTGGGTTTTGCGTATGGGCTCGGCTCTTCTATGATACTCATAAGGCGCAAAAGGAAAAAAAGCGCTTGTCATACCTGTTCGTTCCTTTTTGTCGATTGTTGTTAGCTAAATTTTGGGTTTGCATTGACAATTTGTACTCATAGTTCTGGGTTTTATTTGATCATGTTTGTTAGATTTGCAGCCATGCATGAATATGAACATACCTACTTCTACCTACACCATTTGCGTATGTCTTTTCATGGAAAAAAAAATCAATCCACGTCACTTTCAGCCTTCAATTATTTCCTCTGATTTCCTGTTATACGATTGAAGTGATGGCAGTCTAGAAAAGAATAGTCATCATTTTGACTTAAGTAGGTTTAGTGTAATTTCTATGTCATTGCTCCACCCAGAGCTGGAGCTTAATTTGGTTATTGTCAAATGCATTTTTGCTACATGTTTTGAAAAGTAAAAGGTTAACCTATATAAATAGTGGCATAAGCAACATAAGTTTTTATTATAAACTCAACAGCATTTCGATCTAGCATACACCAAATCTCAAAGAAAGATGGCCATGGCTACTGCTAAGTTCAGTATTAAAACTACATCATCATTCTTCCTAGTTCTGTGTTTCACTGTGTTTCCTTTGCCATGCTTTGCTGATCCCGACGCACTACAAGACATTTGTGTCGCTGATTTGAACTCCACAGTTATTGTGAATGGATTCCCTTGCAAGCCGGTGTCTGAAGTTACCGCTAATGATTTCTATTATAGTGGCTTGATGAATGAAGCGAGCACAGACAATCGCTTTGGGTTTGGAGTGAGATCGGGTGATGTTAAGAACTTCCCTGGGATAAACACCCTTGGTCTTATGATAAGCCGAGTCGACCTCGCACCTGGTGGAATTATTCCAATTCACACACACCCTCGAGCAACTGAAGCTAATTATGTCATAAAAGGAGAAGTCTATTTCGGGTTCATAAGTACTTCTAATGTTTTGTACTCAAAGGTTTTGAAAGCTGGAGAGACGTCTATTATTCCCAAAGGTCTTGTGCACTTTGTACAGAACGTTGGACGGAAGAAGGCTGTCGTGCTAGCTATTTTCAATAGTCAGCTTCCTGGAACAGCATTCCTTCCTAATAACCTCTTTGGTTCAGACCCAGCACTTCCTAATGATCTTTTGGCTAAGAACTTCCAAGCTGACGAGAAGGTCATTGCTAGTATAAAGTCTAAGTTCGGTAACTAAACAAACTAGCTAAATGCATGTGGTTCCTCCTTATGTACACAATATTTGTATACGGTTCTAAATAAGGGACTCATCGTCCCCATGCTTTGTGCATGAACTAAATTTATTAATAAATTTAATGTTATGTATTTTCTTTATCACTCATCCGATAATCACTTAATTTTTATTATTTGTTGCAACATTAGAACATTAGAATACATCTAAGTTGAAAGAGGACAAGCAATAGTGGCAACATGATACCTGATAGTAACAGGGAATGCCTCACAAATATTCACCTGTGTCAAGGTTTTAAACAATTGGAGGAAGTGGGCTTTCACTAATTAAGTTGTCCGATCTATCGGGGAATATAGGCGTACCAACTAATGAAGTTTGATAGTGCAACATCTCAGTTGACGTTCCCACGAAAACGATTCTTCAATTCTACAGATTACATGCCCAAAAGAATTTTAACCACTTCGACGGAGGATTGATCGATGCCTTCCACGTCCCGTTCTATGATCAACTTCCGAGCCTTCATAACCTACTTTCTTTGTAGCCGAGAATGTAATACCTTATCCAAGTTCAGGATTATTTATTTTTAGTGTTTGCCCATAAGGGTAACTTTGAAATATTACGATACAGTGGTATTTTTACAATTTGACTATTTTCATCAAATTCTTAGTATCTCTTGAGAATATGTATGTAACGCGCGCGTTATAACACCAGAGGTGTCCTTGTCCATCTAAATTAGACCCAACAAAACAAAACCAACACATTTACCCCATTTTACCTGAACTGACTAAATCACCCTTCCCTCTATTTTCATGCCCCATCTGTTTTCTTCCCTATTCGAGTAACCGACATTTCTTTTCACTCAGAAACTATCAAAAACTTCCCTCTCTCTTCCCTTAGAAACCAGATCTGAAACCATTTTTGATTCCTTCGTCTTCTAGCTCCACAAAACAGTTCATCAAACTCATACCAAAGAAATATAACCTTCCTCGAAAGAAAATTAGGTTTAATTTTCATCTTATTTTGACCTAGTTTAATGTTCTTAAGAAATTAGGCGAAGAAGAAAATGGCGAAGAAGCAAGAGAAAAAGAACGATGAAAAGAGGAAACCTATTAGGAAAGTGGTTGTAAAAAGATCTCCGAAAGGTAAATCATGACCAATTTTTGGTTATTTAGTGGTTTCGCCTAATTTATTGTTCTTCAGATGTTCTTTACTGATTTCATTTTGAAGTTGTTTCACCTAATTCGAGATTATGAATCTTAGGTTCATAAGCTGATTTCAATCTTAGGTTTCTGTACTTTCATAATAGATTTTTTCCATCATCTTAGGTTTCGTTTGCTGATGTTGTTTACTGATTTCATCTGATGATTTCAAATATGGTTTCCATCATCTTCATCAACATATGGTTTTATAATCTTTTGCTGGTTTGGTGCTACTGGTATTGCATATGAAGGCATGGATACAGAATATAATCTGCTTTTTTTGTTGAAACCATTTTTGGTATCACCATTCTCCAATTGTTAAATTGGTTCCACTATAACTGATAATGTTTGCTAAGGTATATTCTGGTCTTTCTGATGAAACGTTTTTTGGTTTCATCACTTTTGGTTCCACCAGAATTGTATTTGGTGATGTTTGTTGTATTCTGAAATGATCAAGAGTTTGTTTCATGTAAATATATTAGGTTACACATTTTGTACTTTGGTTCCAACCATAACCATATGTTTGTTTTATGTATTCTTCACATAACTTGGGTGTGTTCATTACTTTTTTTTTCTCTGTTTAGCGTGTTTATTTATATTTTTTCCGATGAAACCAAATCTGGTTGCATCATTTTCATTTATTGATGATGAAACCAGATTTTAGTCTGCCAAAGTTGTTTTGTACTTCTTGATTAATGTTGTACTTCTTGTTTTCACTTACAGGTAAAAAAAGAGAAACATAGTCGTACAGATGCTCATTGCATCATTTATGGAAACTAGCAGTTGAACTAAAGGCATTATCAAAGAACAAAGAACATCATTTGTTAGCTCTTAAATTATGTCCATCCTGGCCTTTCTTTGAGACATTCTATGATGTAATGGAAGTAGAAGAGCTCGTCAAAAAGACAAAAGAAATAATGATGGTTTTACAGTCACTTGAACGCTGAGAAGATGGTAAGCTACTATTGTGTTTCAGATTATCAAGATCGAAGAAAATGACTCTGTGGACAATTCCAGAACATTTGTATGTTATCTTTAGTCTACAGATGATGAAGAGTATAGAAGTAGATGAATAAGTGGGGATAGATGAAGAGATGGAGAAAAAGGTTAACATCTTCGTCGCTCAGTATTTTGATGGAAGTAAGAATACGTTCAAAACCGATATTCACTGTTGCATGATGGAAGCCGCAGCGGATGAAACCAAAGCAGATGAGTTTTTAAATTTGTTTGTTATGCTCCTGTTGGTTTTTTTATTCATCCCCAACAAAGGTGGGCGAAGTCTGGCTGCCAAGTACTTGTACATGGTTTTTGATATGAACAAAGTTTGTTGGCCGGATGTCTTCCATGTCTACCTACTTGAGTCAATAATAGAATCTAATGGTGATGTTGAAAAGGTATCAGGTTGCGTCATTTACCCACTGGTACGTAAGTTAATTTTGTTCTTTTGTTTCATAAGTTCTGTTTTTTTTAAATGTTTCTGATATTGATTCATAATTTGAATCTTTTTTTTTTTTCTCTTTTTTCAGTAGTAGGTGGCGGAGATGACTATGATTGCAAAAATAAAAGATGGGCTCGACAAGTATCCAAGGTTTGCTAGATGGAACCTTATCAATGTCTTCCAATAAATTTTGGACAACTTCGAGGGTCTCATCGACAAGAAAGATCTATACTCTAAGGTAAATATGCAGTAATAATTTTTTTCTCCAACAAGAAATATTTACTTTTTTGATGAAACCTTTTCTGGTTTCATCAAAACCTCTATCTAAAACCAATTTTGGTTTCATCAAAAAATTTATATGAAACTATATCTTCAATTATATGATGGTGCCAGTAACACCACCCATGATTAACCAGAAATGTAACATTATTATTATATGAAGTAAATGCTCTTGTTATGTTCCTTCTTTAGGGTTCTTCTTTCATGATTAACCAATTTTTCTTGTGTACTATAGAAGAATATGTGTTGCCACAAGGGGTCATTCTTGCTCCAATATGATGAACAAGAAAAGAACTTGGTTGAGCGCATAAATGAAGAGGACATTGAATTGCCGGTTGAAGAAAATGTTGCAGATCATACTGCTGAAAATGAAGTGCTTACGCCAGTTAAAGACAATGTTGCAGACCATATTGCTGCAAACAAAGACAACTCTTACGAGGACAAATACAGGTGGACAAGAATGATCATTGAAAACCTTACAATAGCTGGCAACAATGGAATCTCAGAAGAAGATAAAGCAGTATTGGCAAAGTATGACGCTGAGGTTGGGTTTCAACCTTCATTGAAGACTTACTCTAGAAGGAAGCGTAAGAGAGGTCAAGTAGACTTACTCCACAAAGAAGATTTTCTTTTGGAACCAGAAAAGGTTTCATATGTTGAGGTGATCTGTTAGTTTAGATTTGCATAGAGATGTTACATTTTTATACGAAACCTGGTCATTAAAATTGAAAAACCGATTTGTTCTGCGAATTTTAATTATTGATTATCATTAAATAGAACTTTTACATTTTTATGCCTTGGTTATTTCTTTTTTTATTTTATAAATTTGACATTTTTATTTTACAAACTGGTTCAAAATAATATTTCTTTTTTTATCTTAAAAATTGTATTGCTTGTATGTTAGTATGTGAAATTTTGTATCTTAAACCTTGTATTGCAGGGGGGTGAAAGATGTAGCGGCAGAATGAAATGATGCATATTGCCGGTAAGTAAAGGTTTTAATAGTCATGTCCATAAATGAAATATAAAAAATAGTTTTTTTGAAAGGAAAATGTGAGAGTCCGTTTAATGTGCAAGTTTTGTATTTGTTTTTATCATTAATAGAACTCGAGACAGATTTAATGCATGGAGGAACATAACAAGAGCATTTACTGCATGAAGGAACAGACCAAGAGGATGCAACAAAGAATCAAGAGTGTGAAGATGTTGTTATGGAAGAAGAAAGGCTTCAACCTAGTGAAGAAATGATACAAGGTTATGTAGTTTTTTTGATGGAACCAGAAAAGGTTTCAGTACCTGGAAATGTTGTTGAAGATGTTTTGATGGAACCATAAAGGGTTTAACTGTCTGGAGATGCATAACAAGAAGGAATAAAAGAGTCTGATAAAGAACAAGGACAAGGAGGAGTATAAATAGAGGTTTCAGAGTTAATTCTGAATACTCTCGAGGAAATCAAGGTGGTCGAGCAGGTTGAATTTGAAATGAATAAATCTTCATCATATCAGGAGGTCGAGACTGAACTAGAAGAAGAAGGTGCCCAATTAACTCCGAATACTCTAGAGGAAATCAGGGTGGCCGAGCAGGTCGAATCCTAAGCCAAGAAATTTCTTCATCAAAGCCACAGAAAGAACAAGAAGAGGGTCTGGTGTCGACTCCAAATACTATTGAGGAAATCAGGTTGGCCGAATAGGTCGAATCTGAGGCAAAGAAATTTTCTTTTTTGAAGAAAAATATTGAACAAGAAGACAATGAAACTCAGTTTATATATGATGAGGACAGTGAAGATGCTATTCGAAAAATGGAATCCATTTATGAAAAGCAAGGTTTTTATCAAAGGCAAAGGTGAAAAGTGTATACTACTACTCAAGTGTAAGAATGGTAGAGGATGTAGCTGATATAGAAGACGGTGAACATGGATTCAGTTTAGGACTGACACAGAGTGATAGTGAAAAAGAAGACGGTGAGAAGGGATCTCAAAATATCAGTCCCAAGAAAAAGTTGAGTAATATGATAACAAGACTAAGAGATAACAGAAGAAAAATACAAGAACCTATCAAATATCGGGATTATACAGCTGAGAAAAAGAAAAGAACAAAGACTAAATGCGCACAAAGAAAAAATCAAAAGAGTAAGCAGAAGGGGAAGAATGAGGAGGTGTATGAGGTGAAGGATGTGAAGTTGAAAGTAGTTGAAAACTTGAAAATTATGAAGGTACTCGATCAAAGGCAGAGACCACTTGTGAGAAGGTTTTTCAGAAGCAATAATGAAAGGTAAGTGCTGAAACCAAAAATGGTTTCATAAAAATATGTTTTTTTCATTCTTAGATTCTGCATTCACTAGCTTGAGTTTTACAGCTCCACGGCGTGGGAGAACAAGGAGCACCAACTGATAATATTTGGGAGGATGCTGGATTTGTTGATGAGAAAGGGAGACCTCGCAGGAGACATCATCGAGTTTTACATCTTTAAATTGCAAAAGAACATTCTCAAAGAATAGTTGAAACCAGATGGTAATCCGAAGTACAAGAAAGCTGTGTTTCTAAGGACATTTTCTTATGTAAGTTTTCTCTGCAATTCTCTAGCATAATTGTATTTGACCAAACACCATAATTGTATAAATCCAACTAATGATTGATTTTTATGGAACCAATTTTGGTTTCAATCTTTAGGAAGAAAAAAATCACTTGCATTTTGTTATATAGTTGTTTCAAATTTCAGGAAAAAAAAAAGAACTTGCATGTCTGTCACTCATTAGGAATCTGTTTTCTTGTATTTTTCAGACATGTCACTCACTAGGAATGAGATGTGGTAGTGCAATTAAAGCATTCATCGACAAAATTGACTACAGTGTACAATTTTTATTCGTTCCGTTGATGAAAACAATTGGAGATGGGGTAGACCATTGGACACTGCTAGCTTTTGATATTGAAACCGCAGAATTTTCTCACTATAACTCCTTGGCTTCCACTGAAGAAGAATGCATTAAAAGTGCTGAAAGCATGAGATAGAGAATAATATCAGCATTTGCATAACTCGATGCAAATATCCCCCGTGACGAGCAGACAACTCAGCCCCCACCATAAACTATGCACACGCCTTCATGTTGTCAACAAATAGGGTAATCTAGAACAATCATCACCTATGTTTGGAAGTTCGCTAAAACTATTTATTTATTTATGGCGGTTTTAAATATTAAATATTGAGACAATTTTTAATATTGTTTCAGGAATGATTGTGGTCTTCATGTTTGCTATTACATGAAGAGCCTCTTGAAGGGAAACATGGCGTCTCTTGGAGATGATATTTCAGCAAAGGTGCATGAGATGAGACCAAAATTTGCGTGTAAGATCCTCCTTGATGCATGAAGTTTCATGAGAGCAAAGTTGTGCTACAAGATCCTGGTGGACAAAACACTAAAACAATTTTAAAATGAAGAGATCAAAATTAGTATACTGTCAACTATTTGTGAACTTGAATGCTTATAATAGTTTATAACTTCTTTAAATGGTGTATGAATGGTTTGAATTAGAGTATTGTCAACTACCTGTAAACAATGTTTGTAATGGATTAAATTATGTTTAACCGAAACCATGTTAGTGCAGAATGTTATGTATGTCTGTTTTTTTAATGAAACCAAAAAGGGTTCCAGCATATTTTTGTTACAATATAAGAGAAGAAATGATGAAACCAAAAAGGGTTCCACCATATTGCAGGTGAAACCAAAAGGAAAGGGGTCGTATCACGGCTTGGTTTAACCAAAAAAATTGATATATTTCAAGGCATGGAACATTTTTATATTCCAAGAGAAGTATAATTACATCGAAGTATAAAACTATAACATAAAACACACCAAGGGCAGCTTAGCGATCGACATTCGACACAATGGTAACAAGTCATGGCAATAATTCATAACACAACAAAGTTAAAGGGAAAAATCCAAGCCAATTAAAACATATACTTGGGCAACTCAAACAATGCACATTTTCAAAAAGTAGTGATCTTACCAAAAAAGAGTTCCAACCTGTATTGGTTACAAAATAATAGTAGAAATGATGAAACCAAAAAGGGTTCCAACCTATTGCAGGTGAAACCTTCAAGGAAAACTTAATATAAATGAAACAAAGATAAAAAAACCAGTAGGAAATGAACATGTTTTAACTGTAAAAAAAATATAGACAATAAGATAAATGAGCAATAACAATCAAATACTCAAAATGAATTCTCAAAATATAGACTAGAGCATATTGTAGTCTAAACTAAAACTAATACTCAAAGTTGACGAACTATATTCTAAAATGCTATTTGAATAGAAGAAGTCTGAACTAAAATTAAAAGTAAATCAGTCTCAAAAACACTTCACATCTTCTTCTTAGGGCATGTCCTTCGATTATGAGTACTCAATTCATTGCATCCACCACAAGTTCTCATCTTCTTCTTGGGAATTGAACCTGTATTAGGAATCCTTTTCTTCTTACTTGGGCGACCTTACTGTGGCAAAACTTTAGGTCCATGAACAACAGACTTTGGTGAAATTGTCGAAGGCCTTTCAACTGTGGGAACTGGATGAATAGGTCTTGAATACGACTCTCGGTAGAACTTAGTGGTGAAGTAATTTTTAACATATTCATAAGGATCTTCTCCATTCCCCATTATACTACTAACAACATGGGCGCAAGGAAAGCCATTGATTTTCCAGCGATTGCAAGAGCATGTCTTTTCTTTCAAATCAACCATCTGTGTTAATGAGGCATGAACTTCATACACAAATTCTGACGACTTGGTAACACTGTAATTACGACCATGCATCTTATTATTATAGAGTTCAGTTTCCATTTTTGGACACAAAACTCATCGCCAATCGAACAATGTCATAGATTCTTCAGGACAGGTGCACATCATTTCCATAAGCTTCGGTCTTATTTTATCAACCATGACAGAAATGGGCATATCCCTCTCTTCCTTAACCCAACCGTTCAAAGATTCAGTAACATTTGAGCACAACTCCCCATATCGACAGCCCGGAAAAAAAAAACTAACCCATTGATCAACTGGAGCTCTACTAAGATATTCTTATAGCTTTTGATTTTTAAACAACATCAAGTCATCCCAACTCTCCTTAAAGTCTACATATGTATTCTCATATGCACATTTCTCAAACAACTTCAACACATAATTGTTATATGTCTTCACGGACTTACGACAAGCATGCATTAACATTGTTTGTCATGTGCCAGTAACACCAACCATGATACGCACCAGGAAAAATGACAGGGATTTGGTTGACTAAACCACTACCTCGGTCACTCACAAATGTAAGTTGTCTTTGAGGAGAAACCACTTCGCTGAGCTTCTCCATAAACCATTTCCAATTAGCATCAGTCTCAGATGAAACCACAGCATAAGCTAAAGGATAAATTCCTGCAAAATCAAATGAAACAGGTAAAAATGATAAAACAACATAGCAAAAAAATGATGAAACCAAGCCAACATAAAATAGGTTTCATCAAAAAAATGATGAAAAAAACCAACAGAATTCAGAACATTACCATTATTCCCGTTTAGTGCTGTTGCTGCCATCAGGTGACCGAGATATTTACTCTTCAAATCCACTGATACATGCTCCGAAGGCAATGAACAATCTCACAAACTTTTGAGTGCTGTCAGTTTCCAAAACAACATGAGAACCAGGATTGGTTTCAGACAATTGCTTAGTAAACCAATTCAAGTAAGCAAATGATTTCTCGTCCTCTCCCCATGCCATATTCAATGCATATCTCTTCCCTGCATATGCATAATAACGACTTATTTCAAAGCCATATTCTCTTGTAATTTTTTCCATAATCTCCTTTGTCTTCTTCTTTGGGTTTTGTTTAATCTCATCCTTGATCAAGGAACTTATTAGATTCTTTGATACACATGGTACATTAATAAATCCAGTGCCACAAGTATGCTCATTATTTAACTCCTTGATAATAAAGGGACTTCCTTCGACACTGTCACAAGAAACATCATAGATGTGCCAATCACACTTGTCCTTCTTCTTGTTAGCACAACAAGCAGCAATCCGCAACTTCTCGTTTCTTGTTACCTTATATGCATAGCAGTTCGCAGCATGATATTTCATTAAATCGTGATGCACTTGGTCCACACCTCCTGGAAATACTTGCTCAACACTGTGAAAAAAATCTAGCCAACGAGCGGATTTCAACGGTTCTTTGACTACTTTAGGGTCATCATAATCAGTGACACTGGTAATTAGTGGATGATTAACAGGCACAACTTTTGACCTATGAGATGATGAACTAGAACTGTCACCTCTGTGGCATACTGAACTTGAACTTTCACTTCTATGATGTACATATAAGTCTAGCAAATTATTAAACAGAGAAAACACAGCAGCTTATTGGAGATCATAATCAGACTGAAGAAGCTTTTGCTGCTCACCAAATTTGTGAATGATTTCAAAAGTAAATGGTGATAATTGGAACCAATTTAAACAAATATTATCCTTTAACTCCATAAGAGTTGATCTTAAACCAATACGAAATGATAATGAAGCTTCATTGTGACATACAGCTGCAATGACAGAGTCCATATCTACAAAGGAAAGTATGGAATCAAAAAAGGTTTCACTCAATTTAAACTGAAAACTATATCACAACTTAACAACATAAAAATTCCATTCATACAGATTTCACTATGAACAATAGAAAACAAATACAATCAACAGAAGAAAATCTATTTCAATACGAACAACAAAGTAAAATTGTAACATTATTGTAACTTATATAATGAAATCAACAAATAAATTCAAAACCAATCAAATGAATAAAAATTCCTGGAAATCGAAATCGTGTTCCTCATGAATATGATCCAACTACTCCAACGGAAGATTACAGACTCAAGATGACAATTGGAAGGATTAGATTGTTACTTTTCTTCTTTTCTTCGAAGAAGATGAGAACCGAAAACCAAAATAATTCAATTTCTTCAACAATATAAATCAATCTTCAGATTCGAAGGATTGAAATCTTCATATTTTTTTCTGATGAATACGATCTCTTCTCTAATTCAACTAAATTGAAACAAAACCTAGATCAAAAAGTTAGTTTCTGAGATTTAGATAAAAAAATCGAACCGGAGAAAAAGATAAGAATAAAGATCTCCTTTCGATTTTTGTTTATCTCAACATAAGAAATCGAACCCTAAAATCTAAAGAGACGAAGATTCTGCTAGAGAAGATCTCGAATCCTCTCCTCCCATCTCCCTGAAATTTTATTTTTGAGTTTCCGCCAAAGATTTCTATTTTGAAGAAAACGTATATATGGTTAAGGGTAAGATTGGAATTCTAATATCTGTTAAAAACTAAATTTAACTAATTTAAATTCAAATGGAGTTTTTGTTCCATTTTTATTGGATATGGATTTGATTTGTCACAAATAATATGATTGGTGTTTTAGTAACTCTAAGAGTATCACCTTAGTTTTTTAGATCCTAATATGTATGTATTATTCCTTCATTTTTTTTGTTTTTTTTATAATTAATGGATTAGATTGGTTTCGAATCTTTTGACAAGATATAATTAGTGGACAAAGTTTGACATTTACTACTTTCTTATTGGTTGTTAGATTTGAATTTATTTAAAGTTGAAAGTTAACGGTATATAATTAAAGTTTGAAACCATCACAACAACAAGCTATAAGTGGTGGATAATCGCAATAAATAAATCTGAAAACTGCGTAACCATTTTCTTGAACCCAAATTTTTTTATCAAGAAGATGGTTACTGTAGGAGTTGAATATCGCACACAAAGATAAGAATGCGATGTGGAGATAATCTTATGTGCGCGGCGATCATCGCACATAGAAAACTCAAGATGACGGATTGAATGATCTCAGCAAAGTCATGGGTAAAGTGTGATGTTCTATGTGGAGTATAATATGTGCGATAATGAGTGAATGTACATGAGAGAATGTAACGCACAGTGATTCTGAAAATAGTGGATCTCTTAGCTGACATCCACTATGAGGAATCCTATATAAAGGAGAGAATTCATCACATGTAGAGGGATCTTTCAGTGAGTGCTAGACAAGGAACTAGGAGAGAGAAAAGTTATTTTGGAAAAAAAGTAAAGCATTGTAAACACTTTGTAACTGTATAATCTTGATATTCAATAAAGAAAGTTTTATCATGATCACTTGATCTGATTTAGATATATTGGGATGTGGTTGTAGGATTTCCTGCAACTACATTTTTGGCGCTAGAATACAGCTTTTGGATGATAAATCCTAGTAGTCTTTCATAGAATCTTGGAGAAGTTGAGATCTGGAAATCAGGGAGATGGTACGGAAGAGCAATAAAGAATCTATGGAACAAACAAGAATAATAACAATACAGGGAGGAGGTATAAGAATATAATGTAATTCTATAACTAAAGAATCAATTTCTGATGCATAATTTCAAGAAGGAATAAAAGGCAGAATACACAAGCGAAATCTTGAGGGAAAAAAGATGGAAATGGTAATAAAAGAGTCACCATTAAAAGAATGGAAAAGGTGAAGATTACGTTTACAACAGATGAAATTCCGGAGCAAAATTTAAATCGAACAGATCCGTTGGTAATCACAGTCACAGATGCGCGAGAAGAAAGTAATGTCATGAAGAATAAATCAGAAATATGGGTAGTTGATAGAACGTTAATAGATACAGGAAATGGAGTTGATGTATTATTTTATCGCACATTCAAAATGATGGGATACGAAAATGCAGAGATGACGAGATCAACTTAGACTATACATGGACTCAATAAAGCGGTAACACATCCAAAAGGAGAAATTGTTGTGCGAATATTGTTAGGAGAAAAAGAGACGAAATTAACATTGTGTGTAGTTGATATTGAATATACATATAACATGTTATTGGAAAGATTGTGGATACATGCGATAAAAGTTGTAGCATCAACATTACATCAATGCACCAGATATCCGATTCCAAGTGGAATAGGTGAAATTAAAGGAGATATACAGGGTGCGAAATTTTGTAATCAAATAGATATACAAAATTATGAATTCAAAGCACAGAAGAGAAAGGATCGCTGGAGAAAAACTAAAGAACTAAAAAAGGAGGAAGAATTCTAGATATACATGGTCAGAGAAAAAGAGGGAAAAGGGATACCAAGTGAAGCATTAGCGAAGGAAGGTGAACATATCAAGGAAACTAAAGATCCAAAAACAATGAAAGAACCGAAAGAAAATTTCAACGCCATAGAACCAACAAAAGAAATAAATATAGGATCAGAGGAAGAACCAAAATATTAGAAATATGAACCAAAATGGATAAAGAAGAGGAAGAAAAAACAGTGAATATCTTGCGAGAATATATAAATATCTTCGCATGGAATATGGAAGAAATGCCACGAATAGATCCATCAGTCGCATGTCACAAATTAGACATTAAAAAGAATGTTAAACCGTCTAAGAAAAGAATAAGGAAGATTGCTACTGATTATCATCCTCAAATAGAAGCGGAGTTGCAAAAGATGTTAGATGATGGAATCATAAGGGAAGCAAAATACCCATAATGGATAGGAAATATGGTGGTAGTAGCGAAAAAGAACAAAGGGATCAGAATTTGCATAGATTTTACTGAATTAAATAAAGCGTGTCTGATGGACAGTTTTCCTCTACCAGACATCCCTCAAATGGTAGAATCAGCATCGAGTAATGATAGAATCTCAACATTGGATGGATATAAAGGTTACAATAAAATTCCTTTGGCAGAAGAACATCAAGAGCATACTTCTTTTTTCGGACCAAGAGGTTTATACTGTTATATGAAAATGCCATTTGGATTGAAGAATGCGGGTACGACATATCAAAGAATGGTGGAGAAAGTATTCGAAAAATGGATACATAAAACATTAGAATTCTATGTGGATGATATGCTGATCAAGAGTAATGAAGCAAAGGACCATGTTGATGATTTTCGCGAAATCTTTGAACAGATGCGAAATTTCAATATCAAAGTAAACCCAAAAAAATGTGTTTTCGGTGTATCATCAGGGAAATTCTTGGGTTACATAGTGTCAAAGAAGGGAATAGAAGTTGATCCAGAAAAAGTACAAGCAATTAGAGATATGCCGCCCCCTGCGACAGTGAAAGATGTCCAAAAACTAAATGGATTGATAGCTTCATTAGGAGGATTCATCTCGAGATCTTCGGATAAGTGTAAACACTTTTTCAATGTATTATAAAAATGGACCAAGTATGAATGGACGGAAGAATGCGATAAAGCATTGCAGAACATAAAGAATTATTGGTGAATTTATATATTATGAAAAAGGAAAAGTCAAGAGAGGAATTACTACTCTATTTAGCATCAACATCGCACACATTAAGTGCAGTACTACTACGTTCATATGTAGGGATAGAAAAACCAATATATTATATAAGTAAAACATATAATTCTGCAGAGAAAAATTATTCAAAAATTGAAAAGCTGATTCTCGCACTAGTATATGCATCATTCAAGCTTCGCACTTACTTTTAAACTCACAATATTAAAGTGTTAACGAGAGTACCGATTGAACCAGCCATGAAAAATTCGAAGAGGTCGGGAAGAGTTGAAAGGTAGAACACGCAATTGGGAAATTATGAGATTGGTTATGAAATTTTATTATCACCAAAATCACAAGTTATCGCAGAATTTCTCGCAGAGTTTCCGTTGGAAGAAGATGAATATGTGGCAGAAATGATGGATGTGGATGAAAAACTCGGGAATCTTAAGGATTTATTAACTGATTGGAATCCAAATACATGGGAGATATTAGGCGATGGATCATCCAATGGACAAGGGAATGGGATTTGTATTGTATTCATTTCACCTAAAGGAGCGAGAATGGATTATTCCTTCAGATTGGATTTCACATCCACAAATAATGAAACTCAGTATGAAGCATTTGTGCATGCACTAAGATTAGAAATTGAAATGAAGATAGAAGATGCGAGAATTACTAGTGATTCACAGTTGGTGATATGCCAAATTGAAGGAGCATATAGTACAAATGAACCATCTTTGCAAAAATACATAAAATTAGTCTTGGATTTAGCGGTGCGAATCCCAAGACTACGTTGGAAACATATCGTTAGAAAATAACCCAGTTGCAAGAGACATAAAAATACAAACACTCTTTTTACCATCTATAGAGAAAGGAGAAGAAACACAAACAGATGTAATGACAATAAAAGATATGGAAAAAGAAGACGAAAACGAAGATAAAGATTGGAGAACTGAGATACATTTATATCTAGAGAAGGGAGAAGTACCAAACAAAATATTGGAGGAACACAAGTTAAAGAGTCATGCGGCAAAATATGAATTAAGAGATAGTATTCTTTATAGAAGATCGTTTCTTAGACAATCGCTCAGATGTCTTACGCGAAAGGAAGGAATATAAATCTTGAAGGCATTACACTATGGAGATGCGGGAAATCATAGTGGAGGACGATCACTCACGTACAGAACAAGGATATAAGGCTATTATTAGACATACATGCATGAAGATGCAAAACAGGTCTCAAGAAGATGTGAGGAATGTCAATGTCACGGAAAGAAGATACATGCACCCGGAGCGATGCTAAATACATCAACAAATGTGTGGCCCTTTGGAAAATGGGGAATCGATATTGTTGGACCATTTATACCTAGAACAGGACAGAAGAGGTACTTAATTGTCGCAACAGATTATTTCACCAAGTGGGCAGAAGTTAAAGAGGTTCAACACATTTGTGATAAGGACATCTTCACATTCATTGTTGAGAATATTATATGCAGATTCAATATCCCTGCACAACTCGTATTTGATAATGGAAAACAGTTTGAGGGTGAGAATATTGAAATGTTGCTTAATGCATTTAAAATTCAAAGCGGAAAATCAACTCCTTTATATCCACAGAGCAATGGAAAAGTAGAAGCAACAAATAAAACCATCGCATACAACTTGGAAAAGAAATTAGAAGGACATAACAAGGGTTGGTGCGAACAAGTGCACAACATAGTATGGGCTTATACAACAACAAGGAGAGAAGCGACAAGAATGTCACCATTTTGTTTGAAATATGGAGTAGAAGCAGTGTTACCAGCAGAAGTTATCATTCCAACAACAAAGAAAGAAGCTTGGGAAAAGAATCTAAGTGAAGATCTGATTCTAACAAAATTAGATGATCTAGAAGAAGAAAGAGAGGTCGCTTTGCATCATATGAAAAATTATCAAAAAAGACTAGCCTGAAAATATAACAAACATGTTAAGATAAGAGAGTTTCAACCATGTGAGTTACTGCGGCGAGAAATCCCAATTTATCAGAAAGGAGGAGATGGAAATATGGAAAATAAGTGGGACGGACCCTATGTGATAAAAAGGATAGTTGGAAATGGAGGTTATGAATTAATGGATCCAGAAGGAAAGAATATAGGTCAAAAATTAGATCGTCCTTGGAATAAATAGTATTTGAAGAAATATTATCCATAGGACTTTGCAAAGTGCATCGCACAAGTTAACACATGTGTAGAATGAAGTAATACATCTGTGACCAAAGATATAATATTTGATTCAATAAATAAGTTCGAAATTTCGCTCATACATAAGAATTTTTTTACATTATAATAAGACATAAATAAAATTCAATAGAAATGATATTTATCATCAGATTGGCTAGGAATCTGAAGGTGGCATGCAACCTAGTTCGCATACATGCAAGAGGAAAAAAAGTAAGACCAATCGCACGTCATAGTCAGAGAAACCTAGAAGGCATGACTCAAGGGAAGGCAACACCGACCCTAGAACTTGAGTTTTAGAGATTTGAGGTGAGAATAAACGAAAATTCCCATCTGGGAGAGGTACCTTAAATTTTCAGTCTGAGATATTAATCTTAGATTGAGAGACTAAGGTGATAAGGTCTCTCCTAAGGAGTGAAGAAACTCGATCAGGGCGCCGAGGTACACGGTTGAGGTGTATGGAGCGTACCTTGCCACTTTTGACAAGTCCTGACTATGTTGCACTCGGTCCGAAGATACCTTAGGGTGCGATCTCGCATACATAAACCATATCAGTAATGGAATGTGAGATTGCGAAGTCAACTGGTTGTTGAAATTCCGGATGGGAAGAGCTATAATATTAACCCGATAGAGGTAAGCTTCCTTGAAGGGGAAACCAGGGGGGAGATAAGGATGACACCCTCCTTTAGGGAGCTGAATTGTGTCAAAAGACGTAAATGTCATGAGAAGTTTTACTCATGGGAGTATTAAGACTTATCATATTTATGCGAAAAAAAAAACCTGAAGAGGAAATAATACAAGAAAATGATAACATGAGATCAATGGGTCAATACATTACGGTGTAAAGACCGCCTGCGATCTCATCGCACATAAATAAGGAAAGGTAAGACCTTTACATAGGAAGGAAAAATAAGACCTCATGAGAAATATATATATAAACTAACTGTTGTTTTGCAGGAAATTTATAGTTCATTAGATCACACACATGTTATACAAGAGAAATATAATAAGAGGCAAGTATGGGAATTGAAACAATAATAGATTATCTTTCTCGTGAATAACAAGCTTAAAATATATCAAGACAAGAAGGGAAATTTAAACAGAGAAAATTAAACACGATCAGTAGTTACATCTTGTTCAACCAAAGACTTCTAAGCATCAGTATTGGGTTCAAGATTTTCAACTTCAACATTAGTTTCACCATTGGGTTTATCCTTCTCAAGAAGATTCTCTTCATCCTCTTGATCCTTCTCATCATCACTCACAAACTCATAGTCACTATCTGGTTCAGGATATTCTTCATCTTCTCTTGCAGGAAGAGAGTTGCTAAGTAGAATTCCGTTAACAACAGACTGAGTATTAGCATGAGCCTTGAGAATAGCTCCTCTTTCAAGGTTTCTTGCATTGATCTCCAAAAAAAATTGTTGATATGCGAGTCTTATTCGTGCTCTATCTCGGGAGGCACAAAGAGAAATCTCAAGTTTCGCATGAGATATTTCAAAGTTCATCCGGTCCTTGCGAACCTTAGCTAAATCAAATTTTAACTGAGTTATGGTGGATTGATGCGATTTTTCAGACTCTATAGAGAATAATATATTATCATAAGATTGAAGGTAAAGGTAACAATAGCAATGATAAAAAAAATGATAAAAAAATAATGAGTTAGTCAACTCTAGCTGACTACCTTTGTAAAATTTAGAAAGAAGAAGGGTGTTATTCTTCATACTTTTCATAGCCTTATCAAAATCATCACCAAGTGAACCACTTATATGAGATCGAATCTTCTTTTCATCAACATAGAGAGATTTATTCTTTTTCTTAAGGGTATCATGGGAGTGCTTTAGTTGATTGTATTGTTCTTGGAGTTGATTCTTCTTCATAGTCAGGTTTATTTTACCTTGAATGATTTTTTCATTCTGGGCCTTTAATTACTTAAGCGATGTCTCATGCTTAACTTTAAGAGAATGAAGATCTCACTCTTGATCTTCGTTTATTTTCTGGAGAACTGAATATTGGTGCGAAAACATCGCTTCTTTTCTTAAGAAAGAATGCTTCTACTTAGTAAGGGTATGATTTTCTTCTGACAAGGTTTCGTGTATTATCTCAGCATTATAAGATAACTTAGAAAAATGAGATATTTGATTATTTAATACTTCAATTTCTTGTTCAAGAAGATTATTTTCATGGATTAGATTATTAATCTGATCAAGTGAGTATGAATGTTGGAGGTTTAGTTGATCTAATTGATTATGAAACTTCTTGTTATCCGCTTGGGTGTCCTCAACAAGATATTGAAAAGCATATCTCTCCATAACTCGCTTCTGATTTATATCTTAATAAACGCATATAGAAATTTAAAGGAATGTGGGTAAGCGAAGAAATATATCATGTTATACATTAAACTTAAAAAAAAAAAGGTACCTCTAAGTTCTTTGTTTCGAGTGCGAAGATTTTCAGCATCAAGATTTGCAATTTGAAGTTACCCTCTCAGCTTTTGGACCTCTTGAAGTTCTCGTTTTAATCTATTGACTTCCTTCTCTAAAGAAGCATTTGGTTGCAAAAGTTCCAATTACGAGCAGCTAGATTCAAAACGATTTTCGGCAAGACTCATTCTACGATGAGAATCCTAAAGAAGAAAGAAGATAAGGATGAGTGATTAAGATACTAAAGTTGAGTGAAAATATGAGGAAATGTACTTACCAAGACATCTAGAGCATTATGGAAACTTGGATCAATCTGAGAATGGATCTCATCTCTTGTAGCTTTGTTAGGAGGAAATTCGCACAGAAGTTTACTCAAAGCAGAGCAGATACGAAGTTTGCAAGGATCACTGGTTGAAGATTGCACAGAATTGATGATGTCAGACAGAGTTTGAGAAGAAAACATCACACTATCCAAAGATTATTTCCTAAGAGAAAAGGAATTTTACAAAAGAGAACAAGATGAAGAAGAAGGAATGGATATAAAAGTAGAATGAATGGTGAGGTCCGTAGGGACAGGTGCATCAACAGAATGTGGTTGGGAATCGATATTAGTGAAAGAAGTAGAAGTTGGATTTGCATCCAATAAATTCGCAGAGGCAACAGTAGGAAGATCCTTCATCCCTAGATTAACAATGGTTTCGTTTTCATTAGGAAAAATTTCTTCAAGAGTAACAAAGGCATTCGCATCAGAAGTTTGCATAGGAGATGTAGAGGTATGAGTGTCAAAGGTTTGAAATGTTGCTAAAGGGATGAAGTCTGCGACATCAAAATCAAGAATATAAAGATTTGACTGGATTACTGTAGGCTTGCGAACCTTCCTAGCTTTTGGTTTTTTACCACCACTCATCTCGCAATCGGAATCCTGCGAAGACAAAGTAGATAAGAAATAGAGGCAACAATATTGTTTAGTAAAAATTAAATATTTCTTACTTCTTTGTCATGCGAAGTCTTCCTCTTATGAGATTATTTATTTGCATCGTCTGAAGAAGAGTTAGGGTTATGAACAATTATTCTGAGGGCACTTATAGAAAGGTTTTTCCAGCAACAGTATGGGAATTAGGTTAAATTAAAAAGATAACGATTATAATCGAGAGTCATGATTATCAGAAGAATAAAAAGATAAATCCAGATAGAAGAAAACAAACTTTGCGTTTTTATCCATGGCAGCAGTCGAAGTAGAAGAGCAGCAGTAGGAATAAAACAAACAGCAGAAAAAGTTAGAGAAATTACAGAGCAAGAAGAGAAATTACAGTGAAGAATAAAAGAAAAGAAAAGATTGTCCTTCCAAAAGCTATATATAGATAGAAGAGACGACAGGTTATAAGCAGTTTTGAGCAGGTAAGAATTGACACGTGAATAGATGAACTTGAATTTCGGAAAATTGTCGGAAAAATAGAATATGAAAAGATATACACGTGCGATATTAAGAAATAGTGGTTTCTCATATCGCTCACTCTATAGAATAAGCGAAATGAGAAGAGGCAAAATGTAGGAGTTGAATATCGCACACAAAGATAAGAATGCGAAGTGGAGATAATCTTATGTGCGCGACGACCATCGCACATAACAAACTCAAGATGACGGATTGAATGGTCTTAGCAAAGTCATGGGTAAAGTGTGATGTTCTATGCGAAGTATAATATGTGCGAGAATGAGTGAATGTACATGAGCGAATGTAACGCACAGTGATTCCGAAAATAATGGATCTCTTAGCCGACATCCACTATGAGGAATCCTATATAAAGGAGACAAGTCATCACATGTAGAGGGATCTTTCAATGAGTGCTAGACAAGGAACTAGGAGAGAGAAAAGTTATTTTGGAAAGCAAGTAAATCATTGTAAACACTTTGTAACAGTATAATCTTGATATTCAATAAAGAAAGTTTTATCATGATCACTTGATCTGATTTAGATATATTGGGATGTGGTTATAGGATTTCCTGCAACTACATTTACAAAGACCAACACATTCATAAGAGTTATCAGTTGTTTAAAATATTCAAACGGATTTGGATGTTCCTTTTTATTACAGTTCCAAAGAGCTATAATCTGCGACCAAGACAATAGGTGGTATGTAGTTATCAGTTATCACCCTGCAAAAAAAAAAAAAAAACATGTACAACTCCACTTTGTTCGAATGTCAGGGATATTTGTGTATTAGTCCATGAAGGTAATTCTTAATTTTTCGTTAGAAGGGTATTTCGTCATTCGACTATTTTTTCGAAGGGCTAAATATCATTTCAAAATTTTGTCTACACTCTTCACTCTTGGTATATCTTCAGATTTTTTTTTTATTTGTTTTTGGATAAAAATAGGCATTGACTAATTTTGATAAAATATAATTAGTTGACAAAGTTCGACACTTAGCACGTTGTTATTGGTTGCTAGGATTTGAATGTTTGGCAAACAAATTTTGAGCTACATAAATAATGCCTTGCCGAAATTTTCCTTACGACTGAATCGTCATTTTCTCACAACTTACGTCTTCTCATTGAAAATACACTAAAAACTCAATCAAATGGATATCTCCATGGTTTTACTGATTAAAATTATGATAGTCTCGCAAAATATAGTCAGTTTGACTGAGTTTTCAGTGTACTTTCCGCGTCATTTTCGAATACATCCTTCTGCTTAGAAAAAGGTTAACCTATACAGTATATAAATAACGGGATAAGCAATATAATTTTCATAGCAAAATCCAAACATTTCAATCTAGGAATCCCTGCTAAGATACACAATCACAAAGAAAGAGACACATGGCTGCTAAGTCTATCTTTAAAACTAGCTAGATTATCATTCTTCCTAGTTCTGTGTTTAACCTTGTTTACGTTGTCATGCTTTGCTGATCCTGACGAGCTACAATACTTTTGTGTTGCTGACTTAAACGCCACCAAAATTACGATGAACGGATTCCCATGCAAGCCGCTGTCTCAAGTTACAAATGATGATTTCTTCTATAGTGGCTTGGTGAATGAAGCAAACACAGACAATCCCTTTGGGGTTGGAATTGTTGGAAAAATATTGATAATATTCGTATTCAACTGAGAAAAAATACTTAGCTTGCATTGTTGTGTGATTGTTGTTCCGGGAGATACACTGATAATTGTATCAAGAACTTAGTTGAGGCACTATGAGATACGCTGACCTAAAGGTAATATTGCCTGCTACTCCTCTGAGATGCTATAGCAATTGTCAAGTCACCTCCAGGATACAACCACTGTTAGTACTCCTCTATGTAGCATACAAAGAGAGCACTCTAAGAACTTGGCAGCAGAGATGAAAAACAGAAAACACCAAATCGAAATTACAATTTGTTTCAGAATAATTTATAAAGTATTTTATGTTTCTGTAAACTAAGAAGTAGTAGAAAAAAATGTTCTAAGTGAGAAGAACATAACGTTTTCAGTGTATTAATAGAAACTTAAATAAAAACTTAGTTTTTTCTAAAACCAGAAGAGAATAAGAAGAAGGAGAACTAATGTTCTGAGGTGTGTTTTCAAATTAAGTTTTCATCTCGTATTTATAGGTGAAAAATCAATTCGAACGTTAGAGAGAATCCAATGCGCGACAGGATGATCGTGAATCACGCGAGACAGAAAGATGTTTATTCCCGACAGAAAAAATTCTCGAAAGCTACAAAAGTTAAGTAAAAGCATTCATTAAAAAAACAGTTCAAACGTTTTTGTCGGGCATTCAAAATTTTCGAGATTCTTCACGAGGAGAATACAATGTGCACAGGTGTCGACAAAGTTGTGTCTACACGTGTGAGGCGTAAGATTCTTCACGAGGTAAGCATGCGGGAGAAACGTAAAAATATAGGGTTGCCCTCGCCCTCGCCCGACCGGACGGACGGCGTGCGTGCTTCTGTGCAAAGCACTGCGCATACGGGAAAGGCAACATTGCCATAGTCTAGGGATTTCCCCATACAAAAAGGTCTAAAGACCCAAAGGGCCATGCCCTTAAGGCAAAACCCATGGTATTTAAGTCTAAAACTCTAAGGGTTTTAGTCTATGTGGGACTAATGTTTTATGCATTCAAATGAAAAAAAATCTAAGGAGCAATAGGTCTTGGGATCAAAACATGGTCCATGCATTTTTGATTTTAATAAAACATCTGTTTTTTCCAACAAGAATAAGACCAGGTGATGTTACCAGCTTCCCTGCGTTAAACATCCTTGAACTTACGATAGACATATTAGACCTCGCACATGGTGGAAGTGTTCCAGTTCACACACACCCACGAGGAAGTGAAGCTAATCTTACATCTTAAAGTCCTTGACAAATAAAGCTCTCACATTAAGCGGTGATGAAACCCTCGTTTCATATTGGTCTAGAAAGGCCTTTTCTAATGAAGAAGCTATGGCGAGGACACTTGGCATAACTCTATTGGTTGTAATAATTAAAATTTGGTTACAATTGGGATACATAAAATACTTAACTGTCCGTTAGTAACAGTGTTAAAAAAAGGTAGGTAGACAATACTTATATTAAAATTTACACTTGAATTATTTAGTTACACCATGTTTACACCTATACTTAATTGTACCTTAGTATGAGTGGACAAAACTCACATCCAAACCGTTAAATAAATTTAAAAATAAAATGAAATGAAACTCTTAAAACGGGAAAACGCTTAAAAAGGAATTCATATTGAAAAATCGTGCCATACCTAAAAACGTGGATTCCTAACTTCAACCAATTCCTAAACCGCGTGACTCTACGTGCTAACATCTCCGATTGGAAACTTGGAAAATCAAAACTAACTCAACACTAAAATAAAGCGAGTAATTCCAACACGGGATAAAAATGAGATGGGGAAGTCAACTTTGTAACTCAACATATGTGATTATGCCTTAAGATCTTATTGATGATTTAGAACATCGATATTGGTAACTTTAGATCTTATAGATTATTTGTGAATTACATGTAGCATGTTTTCTTTGAGACATGAATATACTCTATTTGCGACTGTCGGAAGATGCATAATAGGTTGCTTTACATAGGGTACCGGATTGACGGTCACTTTGTTTGCTCTATGATAATTACCAAGTGCGTACCGAATCCCCCTCACGGTCAAGGTATTGGATGCTGTGACGTATCAAAATTTAGATCTTTCTGTGACGAAATTTTACCAAGTGCGTATCGAAATTTTAGATCTTTCTGTGACGTTGTTAATCTCCATTCTTTTTATTTAATCATCAATCCATATTATCATCCGCATATATTGTTCCTTCAGACCCTGTAAAACAACTAAGTTAGTGGACCTTTTTAGGTTCATGTGCTTTATAGGAGCCCAAGGAGGCTTTGTATGTAACTTTATGGTGTTGGAAAGATATTGGATGCTGAGGAAGCCTACCAAACGGAGCATCATGCCAATGAAAGACAACCTGAAAACCTAGGCCTACCGATACTGGGTAAACCAACAGAATCAATTGGGAAAGATAGGTAGGAATGCAAACTCTGTGCTAAAGCCCAATTATGAACCTTAAAAATGCCTGCAATATACCCGCATACCACGCAAGGTAATCATACCCAACGACATTTAAAGACCGGATATGGAGAAGAGATGATCATTTCGGCGACTACACATAGACACACTATTAGGCTATATTTCAAGATCTCAGCTCCACGGGGAAGCTCCCACGTTGAACAGTGAGAAATCCTTTCTTCCTATTGGATGAAATAAAACTTATGTGATTGTTGTGAAACGAGAGTTTCGGTGGACACTTGGTTACTTGGTAATATATGATTGGATATAAAGATTACAAACTCCAATTTCAATTCGGAAGTCGACTGCCTACCATTTTACGATTCCTCTTCCCAAATTAAAACACTGAAAAGAAAAAACCAAAAAAGAACAAAAAATGGCAACAAATATTTCACGCATATATTCTGCAAAATACAAAGGAAAAAAAAATCCACACATATCTCATATATTTTCTCCACCTATTTAATGTATTCGCTCTGCCAAGCCAAATAAAAAATACATTGCTACGGGGCGGGCGAAGCTCCGCGCCCACCAAGTCATCGACACGGGTTGGGGTGAAGCCCCGTACACACCAATTTAAAAGAAAAAAGATGCCCGATGCGTAGCACGGGAACGAATCTAGTTTAGTCATAAAAGGGAAAGTCCTTTTTGGGTTAATAACTACTAACAATGTTTTGTACTCAAAGGTTCTCAATGCTGGAGATATGTCTATTATTCCTAAAGGACTTGTGCACTTTGTGAAGAATGTTGGACCGGAAAAGGCTATCGTGGTAGCTGTTTTTAATAGTCAATCGCCTGGAGCTTCAGTAATTCCTTTCAACCTCTTTGGTTCAAAACCATCAATTCCGAATGATATTTTGGCTAAGAACTTCCTAGTTGATGAGAACGTCATCGCCAACATAAATTCTAAGTTTGGGAACTAAACAAAATAACTAATTGTGATTCTTCCTTATGTATATTGTATTTGTATCCGATTGTTTGTAATACGGGACTCATCGTCCCCTTGCTTCATGCATTATGTAAATATCATAAATACACTACGGGAAAAATATACTTTCACAACCCCCCACAGGTGTTATAGTAGACTTACGACGACTCTATTATATGGGTTATGGAAGGGGTAGGGTGTGTGTGTGTGTGTGTGCGGGGGAGAGAGGGAGGGGGGGCGGGGGGAGAGAGGGAGGGGGGGCGGGGGTGGAAGGCCCGATTTACTACGACTTCGACCTAAGAGTCGTGAACCCAGTTGTGGTTCAGGATTGGCCAACCCCGTGATTCAGTTGTGATTCTCTTTCGATTTTACTTTGTAAGCCTAATACAACATCGATTACAGTTGTGAATCCTACTTTCACTATGCCTACATAAATTGTAGGACACCCTTCCACAACAACCACTATATATCGTAAAAAAAATTATCACAACCCCTAAGTCAGGTTGTCAAAGACTAACATAATTTTCTAGAGTTTCTTTCACAACTGATATTTATATTGTTATACATTCTTTTACAATATTTGGTAAGTGTAGTAACAGTCTGTAACACAATTTTTTGAATGGTGTGAATAGTTATATTACTACTCTTGTTAAAATGGTTGAAATTTTTAATACAACCTTTGATATATGTAGTGAAATCCCATAACACAACCTCCATGGATGGTGTGAGTATTACTATTACTACTGTTGTTTGAGTGGTTGAAAAAATTTACACAATCCTTTATTTATATTGTTATACTTTCTTTCACAACCTTAGACTAGTGTAATCATAATCTCTAATATAACAAAGGGTTTCAGTAGATGAACGTGGACCCATAACCTTAGTTTGTAGTGTGCGTAAAACTTTTTTGAAAAAAAAAAATCACAGTTGAAATCGCTTTGCCGAAAGTAATTCACATTCATATTCATAAACCTGCTGCCAGTGTAACACATTTAATTACAGGCATTCAAGTTCACATGCTAGTGTTAACACACATCCAAAAAATGACAGTGATAAAGATAATTTTTGCCAAAAGTTAAAGTTTCCTGAACACACTCCAAAAAGATTATGAAGATTAGAAGAACACCCTATGAGAACATAATTCGATCCTTGGGCCATGAGATAATACTTCCGACAGCATTACCAACAAACTTGAACTCTGATGTCATCTTGTAGACATGGGCATCCTCCACAAGAAAAGTGATCACACACACACAGTGTAGGATCCGAAACCAATAGGCATCCCATGTACCTCCTGCAGAGGATCCGTTTCACTAATTTTAGCATCATCCACCACCTCGCCATCCTTGTACCAACTTAGTAACCTGCAAGGTGTAAATTTTTCTGGCACTAGCACCTCATTTGATCTGCTGACAGGACTGGTAGTGGGAGTATTCGAGGCTATTCCATTAGCGAGAGCAGATCTGGTAGCGCTAGCGTGCAGGTTTTTTCTTGCCACTGGACTGTCCCTGTGAGAGTTAACTTCATGGCAGGCACATTTCAAGCTCTTTTCCTATAGAAAAAAAAAATTGACAGTATTAGGGGCCCAATCATTTTTGAATTCATCAACTATAACAATATAACCAAAAACTAAACCATTCAAAAAATAAATTCTCACCTCTAACATCACCAGACGATCATTCATTGCTCCATAGGTTTCTTGACACTCTTTAATGATCAACTTATAGTGGTTTATGGATGCAATCTTTTTACGTGTCACTCCAAACCCCATGCCTTTAAGTCTTACCCCTTTATCTTCACCAAGAGCCTTTGTAAGAACATCTTCTGTCACGGACGATCCACCATCGGAAACATGATGTGCTTTAGCTTCTTCAATTTTTTTCTGTAAAAGTGTCAAAAATATAAGATATTTTTGCATTATTGAAGCATACAAAAATTCAAAAAAATAAGAAGAGAATATTTCTCACAAAAGCCTCTAGAACACAAGGATTTGGGTCCCGTCCTTCATGTTGTTTGTGACCCTCTTTCCATAAATCAGCTCTATCAATCTCTTCAGTTGTGTTCAAAACTTTTTACTGCAAAGAAAATGTGAATCCCAGTTGAGTAAACTGTAGTCTTAATTAGTATAATCGAGGTTTAGCGTAATAGTAATTTCATACATGGGAAATGAAGGAATAACATATATACGGGTTGCAAAGCATACAAATACAGGTTAAAAATAATAAACATACCATCTGCTCCTCCAATCGGGCATAACCTTGTCTACTAATCGTGTGAGGGGTGTTGTGCTTCGCACGAATTTATTGCATTTTGATTCTTTTCACCTGGAAAGGGAAATAGAGCAGTCAATAGACACATTTCACATTTTCAAGCTTCAACTATAGTCATTCATTACATTAGAAATACTTACTCTGAATTCATCCAAGTCTATATGTTTCACAAACGTTTCCCACTCATTCACAGACATGCTCGTGGGCATTAGCTTTGAAAGCCTTTTCTCTCTTTCTTCCCCTTGTAGCTGATCCAAAGCCTCAAGTACCAAACCTGCTTTCCTAGATCGATCTTCTTTGAGATATGCTCCTATTTTGGAAAAATAGTAGTCTTGGAAGTGTTCAGACACAATGAACCGTTGCTGCAAATAAAAGTAAAATCATTTTAATTAGAATCTGCTGCGATTTAAAGAATTATATATCGACCAATGAAAATAGTTGAAAAGTTAAAAATAATTTTAATTACCTCGACTATCTTCCATATGTTGACCTTGGCCTGATGAGGAACAACTCTCCAATCCTTGAATGTTAAGGGAATGTTTCACCGAACTAATACCCCTAGACAACTGGTCAGCTGCACAGAAGGATCACCAATCGGTTGTTCTTTAGAGTTGAAGGGAACTTTTGCTTTCGGATCTTTGTTACCTAACTTCATTGCATGCATCTGTGCTGGTCCACGTGGAACAAACTTTCTTTTCTTCGTTGGTTCCACAACCTCGGCTTCTTCACCTTCCGTCTTATCATCAGTACCATCCTCAAAATCATCACCATTATATTTTTCTCCATCAGAATCAACATCAGGCTCTTTCTCTTGCACGTATTTGTTGTGTTGTAAAGTTTCATTATATTATTGCTCTTCAAAAATATGAAAAAGTGTCATTTGGATTGACGAGTTGAATATTTGGACATGGTCCAGTGCTTATATCCAATTTTCTCCTTACTATCTTCCCTCCCACTTCAAAATTTGCAGTACCTTGTTTTGACTTTGTAGGTGTCAGCACCTTCTTCCTCTTAGAATCTAGTACCTTCCATGGTGAAGTACTATTTTGTTGATATGATGGAGGAGTTTTGGTAGTATTGTGAGGATTGGTTGGTTCAGTGGACTCTTTGGACTTTGGTGATGATCCCCTCTGAGAAGTATTTGTATCAGTTGGTTCCGAAAACTCTTTCAACCTTGGTGATGATCGCCTCTGAGAATAATTTGTATCTATTGGAGATGTAGGAACTATTTTTGTACGGACTTTGCATTTCTTAGTGATCGTCGAGGTGGAGATGCAACATCCGGTTGGGACTGTTGACTCTTCAGTTTTTTCTTCATCTGAAATAACCATAAGTTAATTAGTTAAGATGAGAAGGTAAAGAAATATATTCTCTTAATATAATGAAATTGAGATGAAAAGATTTTACCTTGATCGGAAACTGCTTGACATTATTCATTACTGTTGAATTAGTCTGCAACATTAAATACAAAAGCTTAGTATATATTGACGACTTAAAGGGGGAATAATTTACATGAATAAGAGAAACTGAATCATAATCCAAGTCTTTTTACCTTATTTTTTCCCATTTTTGTACGCTTTGTTTTCATCAATGAGCTACAAAAACAGAATTCAAAAATGAAATTAGTATAACATTATCAATATACAAAAGCATTATTGGATACCAATTTGGAAGGATTTCTAAATGAGCTAGTTCACTCTCTATCATATCGGTAAGTCGATCGCTTAAGAAGTAATTGTCTCGCCCATATGATAGAGAGAACACTAGCTATCATCATTCCTTAACACAAATTGAAAACAAGCATGTATATCAGGCATAAATAAAGCCACCTGTATATAACCACCAAGCAAACTGACACCTGCTGGTTGGAATACGGGACCCTGCACATTCTCAGTTGAGAATGAACCAGGAGTTCTGTATGCCAAGCAGCAGGTCTAACAAATTCTCTGAAATCCCTTTCAAAACCCTAACCGCAATTTCTTCTTCCTCTCTGTACCGCAGCAAACCCATTCAATCTCAGTTCCTAATCCATGGTTGTAACTCTGAATTACCGCTTCAATCATCAGCAGAAAACCTCAAAACCATAACCGCAATTTCTTCTTGTCGACACTGTGCCAAAATCCATGGATTAGGAACTGAGATTGAATCCTGGTTCGACCTGTCGACAAGCAGAAAGGGAAAGCACAGGTCGAACCATAGAGATTTGGAGAGTGTAGAAGTTGATTCTAAATCCTGATTCAAAGAGTAACCAAAAGGGGTTTGATTTTGTCGATACGACGATATGATTTTCAAGTGACTGAAATAATAAAAGATGCAAATAACAAGATATGTAAACAATGAGAATATGGATACTAGGGTATTCAAATCCACCAATAACCTATGATATGCATTCAACTTGTAATATTATTCTTGTCCTTATAGTAGATTCAAGTCTACCTTATAACTAAGGTGTTTCTCCAATGGATAATTTAATCACAACTAAAGTATTTCTCCAAAGAATTAATTGTCTTATTAAAGCACAAATAATCTAAGGATCAATATTTGGTTAAGCATGAGTTGTAGCATAATCAACATGGAGATATTCTAACTACAATGGATACATGGCATACATTGTGAGAGCAAGATGTTGACAAACTTGGATTAAATTATACTTTAAACAATTCTAAACTTTCAAGAACAAGATATGAATACATACCAATGAGTTATGGCTTCATTAAAACCCTAGCAAATGAACTAGAACATGAAGAACATTATAACAAAACTGAAATTTAAGAAACTAACATGAACAAGCTATTCTTGGATGATTTTTCAACACAACAACCCTCTCTATTTATACACAAAATTCCCTCAAGCACTTGGATCCGAATTTTGGCACTCATCCACTCAACAAAACATGTTTTCTTAATTGATGGAATATATTTGGTTGTGGGAAACAAATTGGGAGTGATTGAGTGAGAGAATGGGGGTGAGGTGGATGTTTTGGAAAGAATCCAATGGGGGTGAGGTGGATGTTTTGGAAAGAATCCAATGGGGGTGAGGTGGATGTTTTGGAAAGAATCCAATGGGGGTGAGGTGGAAATGGATTTGGGTCTTGGGTTTTGGATCATGGGTTTTGGATCATGGGTTGTTTAATCCCATGAACTTGTAAACAGGTTACCACTGATGCGCGAGCGGGTTACAACGCTTCCAACTTTCTTCTCTTTTGTCTTCTCAATTCTTCCAAGCTTTATTTAGTACTTAAAAACACAAAATTAATTAATACAAATATTTATTCTTGAAAATGGTAAAAATGCAGAATTTGGGATAATATATGACTTTGAAGCGCGAAAGATGAGTTAAGTGCCAATGAAAAGGTGTATAAATATGCAATATTTGGCACTCATCAAATACCCCCAAACTTGAATTTTACTTGTCCTCAAGTGAAACAGAAATCCAGAAATCCTAACTATACCACTGTCGCTGGTCTCTCGAATGCATTTAGAGTATGCACTAAGCCTTTAAACCCCTATGTGTCCCTAGTGGACGAGTTGTAGTCTCGTGAGGGCCTACCAAAGATGTACCCACAAAACCTTCTCCAATTTCAGAGCATCATAGAAATGTCTTCGTCTTCGGTCTTCAACTGTAGATGATGAACTTCGGAATTTCGTAGAACCTTGACAATTTTTTTTTTTTTTTTTAGATCCGCTACACAGCTGATCATAATTTGTTTTTGTTTTTTTAGAGACCCGCTACACAGCTGGTCATAGTAAACACACTACAAAAGACCCGCTCCACAGCTGGTCATAAAAGATAACAACAAAAGACTCAAAAAAAAATATGCAAAAGACTACAAAGGATCCTACAAAAGACCCGCTCCACAGCTGGTCATAAAAAAATAACAACAAAAGACTCAAAAATTGCAAAAGACTACAAAGGATCCTACAAAAGACCCGCTACACAGCTGGTCATAAAAAAATACAAAAGACTACAAAGGATCCTACAAAAGACCCGCTCCACAGCTGGTCATCAGAAATTTTTTGATTTTTGATTTTTTTTTTTAATAAAAGACTAATTTGATTTTTTTAATAAAAGACTAAAAACTCTATATGCAAAACACACCCCCAAACCTAAATCTAACATTGTCCTCAATGTTTCAAAAGATGATAAGAACACATATCCAGAGAACAAGGTAGAGAAGATTTAAAGGAAAGAGATTACCCGATGCAGAAAGGGTGGTGCTAACCATAATTGAATGAATGCTTTGAGAGCAAACAATATGAGCGCAAGACAAAAAGTTTGGTTAGCACACATATATATGAAGAAGATTCAAAATTAATTACTGGATTATATACAATAAAAATTCACCATACACCAACAATCTAAAAAGTTGAGGATCAACCCAAAAGACGGAGTGTGAAAACAACAACAGCCTTACACAATTATAACACAACAATGCAAGTAAGACTGCAAGTGTGAAAACATTACCCCCAAACCTGAACTTGTTAATAGATGTGTTTTTGAGCACAAAATCTAACAATTTCAGGGGTTCATCATGCACAAGATCTAGTTCAAAGTGGATTTTGTTAGGGATGGGCAGAAAAACATGAGGGTATTCCAGATATGACTTCTCAATAACAGGATATTTAGTGGACAAAAAGTACAAAAGAATTTGAGATGCATATAACTCTAACCCTAGGTTTGGAATTGTCAACAACATTGATTCAGCACACTTAAAAGGAACAATTTTTAGGTCCAGTGCAAGACCATCAGTTGGTGACTTAAGCAGGAGAGTAGGTACGTCTAAGTTGCTCATATGGATGAGATCAAGAGTACCCTTATCATTAGTTACATTTACATCTCCTAAGTCATCTACAAGTGTGACAGTATGCTCACATTCATAGAACAATTCATCAAGACCTAGTTCATAATCATCATCATCCAAAGTTTTATTCTCATGCATATACAAATCCAAAGAGACATCACAATGTTGTGACCTAGGTAGAGAATCATACACGTCAATTATATTTTGATGCATAAGATCATTAGTGTCGACAGGAGATTCAAAATTACCTATGTCAGACACAAGTACAACATCATGCTCATGCTCATAAAACAAATCAATAAGCCCCAGTTCACAATCATCCCCTAGAACTTCAGTTTCATGCATAGGAATATCACAAGAAACTTCACATTGTGACTTAGGAAGAGAATCGGACACATTAAAGTTATTTCCATGCATAGTTTCATTGGTGTCTACAGAAGATTCAACATTTTCTAAGTCACAAACAAGTTGTGTATCATGCTCTCTTTCACAGGATAACGCACAGTGCTCAAGATTAGTAACCACATCACATGTATATGGAACATTAGAAGAAACATCATTCATTAAGGTCGAGGCAGAGAAGCCTAATGTCTCTGAACCCAAAGGTTCGACAATATTTTCAGTAAAAACATGTTCTTCTAACATAACATCATCATCATCATCATCAGAGTAGTATGCATACTCATCCCTATTAAAAACTTTGTTTTCAGTCAACTCATTCTTTTCTAGGTGAGGCTCATATTCAATATTAGTTACATGAGTAGGACTTGACATACAATTCTCGACATTTAATTCAGTAGGGATAACAAACATCTCATCATGAACTTCTTTCCTCTCCTCATTTAGTGCATCAAGGATTTGACTCATTTTGAGTTCTAAACTCGCAAACCTTTGGTCAGTTAACTTTTGATATTGCACAAGGTTTTGATCAAATTCTAAAATTTCATTATGTTGTTCAATGAAAGGAGAGTCATCAATAGTAGGTATCTCATTTTCATATGAATATTCAGTACATGGTGATGCATGAGATTCACTATTGAAGGAAAATTCATGGATGTTGCTATATGGATGATCATGCAATGCTTGCAATTCAGATCTAGCATTATTTTGTTCCATCAATTTGAGATTTTCCATCACAGATTGCATATAAGGGCTCAGGGGAGTATAGAATTGCTCCGCATCCCCTGGATGTGAGTGATACATATGTGGATAACAACTAGGGTCTATATATTGTGTCTCGGGACCTTGAAAAGGTCCATAATTTTCCCTAAAGTTATTAATACCATGATCTATGGGGTTCTCAAAATATGAAGCATGCACATGTGCAAGGTGTCCATTGTGTCTGTATTCATTCCTAGTTGAAGACTAAAATCCTGACATGATCTCTAACTAGCACTAGGCTTGTTGCAGAGATTGGGAGGTACAGAGACCATTTTTTTTTTTAATAATAAAATTAATGGAGAAAATAAAAATAAAAAAATAGAATACCACAAACAAGGAAGGGAAGTTCTATTCAATCACAAACAAGGCTGACTCCACCACAGTAAACCTAATGATTTCTAGCAAACAAAAAGCATGATGGCTCCACTTAGATTGTTTTCTAGACCAGCTTCTATTCCTTCGAAATTGAATTCGTTACAATCTGAGCAAACTCCTCTGGAATCAATCCGAGTTTAAGTAAATTGAACAGAGGCGAGGGAAGCTGCTGGAGCTTTGATACCCAAGGCCTCACCGCATTCTAAGGCTAGCATCACGCATTCAATTTTCAGAAACTATCATGAACTTTGAAGTATGCTTAAAGAGTAACCAATATTTTCCGAATGACTGTCCTACTAAGCTCGTTACCTTATAGGTCTTGTTCTACTTCAAATTTTAAAGCTTAGGTTCGCGTATGTATCGTTTTCCTAAGGCGGGCAAGAAGAGAACGGTGATGAAATCCGAATCCCTTATCTTGTATGGCCAGTCCTTGCCCTTTACTAGGAAATTAAAACAGCCGTATTCAAATCCTCAACATATATGCAACCGAAGGAATACAAGAACTCGCTTCTTGGGGGATTCACGAGTGTTTCGGCAAGCTTACCTCCCGTTCCAGACGGGGGATGAACCGTTGTTGTCGACTCGGTCCACGACTCCTATGTCATGAACGAACCCGAGGGGCCGAGGTGATATTGTAATCACCCTCCTTCTCTGCAAACAGTTTGATATTTAATACTACCCTTCCGTAGGGTTTAACAATAAAAATAGAATGTCCAAGTCCAAAGTCCAAAATAAAGTGCAAAAGAAAAAGAAAATTACAAGAGTAAAGGAATCCTAATACAAACTAAAAATAAATAAAATAAACTCTCTTTTTTTTATTTTTTTTTTTTATTAAAATAAAAACTTCTTCCGCTTTCTTTCGCTTCCTTTCCTTCGCCTTTACAACAGCTACTCAGGCACCTATTGAGCTCAAAAGAGGTAGTTAGGGTATCGAAGTTTTAAAGCAAAAGCAAAAAAAAATCAAAAAAAAAAAAAAAGTGTAAAATTGACTGTGAATAGTTGCGATGCTACAAAGAATAAAGAACAGATGAACTATCGTTACTAAAGAATGATTACGATGAAGAACACGAAGAACAGACGCTTTAATTGTCGTTCTGAAGAACACGAAGAACGACACAGAGAATAACTGTCGTTGTTTAACAAATGACACAGTGAATAACTGTTGTTGAAGTGCGAAGATTTTATGCGACTGTTCAGGCTTTTTTTTTTTTTTTGGTGTTCGAATACGCTACGAAGCTTGTGACTTTTGTACAGCGTTTATCTACAAGTAAAATACACTATATGTTCCTGGAGACAATTGATGAACAAAGTGATGAGGAGACGAAACTTGAACTACACTTCTACCAAATCCCGCAACGGCGCCAAAAACTTGGTAGGCTTAGAAAGATACCTACTTCTATGTATAAACCGCAAGTGCACAAAGTGTCGACAAGCAACACGGGGGCAAGCACTAATGGTCGAACCACGAGAGATTTGGAGAGTGTAGAAGTTGATTCTAAATCCTGATTCAAAGAGTAACCAAAAGGGGTTTGATTTTGTCGATACGACGATATGATTTTCAAGTGACTGAAATAATAAAAGATGCAAATAACAAGATATGTAAACAATGAGAATATGGATACTAGGGTATTCAAATCCACCAATAACCTATGATATGCATTCAACTTGTAATATTATTCTTGTCCTTATAGTAGATTCAAGTCTACCTTATAACTAAGGTGTTTCTCCAATGGATAATTTAATCACAACTAAAGTATTTCTCCAAAGAATTAATTGTCTTATTAAAGCACAAATAATCTAAGGATCAATATTTGGTTAAGCATGAGTTGTAGCATAATCAACATGGAGATATTCTAACTACAATGGATACATGGCATACATTGTGAGAGCAAGATGTTGACAAACTTGGATTAAATTATACTTTAAACAATTCTAAACTTTCAAGAACAAGATATGAATACATACCAATGAGTTATGGCTTCATTAAAACCCTAGCAAATGAACTAGAACATGAAGAACATTATAACAAAACTGAAATTTAAGAAACTAACATGAACAAGCTATTCTTGGATGGTTTTTCAACACAACAACCCTCTCTATTTATACACAAAATTCCCTCAAGCACTTGGATCCGAATTTTGGCACTCATCCACTCAACAAAACATGTTTTCTTAATTGATGGAATATATTTGGTTGTGGGAAACAAATTGGGAGTGATTGAGTGAGAGAATGGGGGTGAGGTGGATGTTTTGGAAAGAATCCAATGGGGGTGAGGTGGATGTTTTGGAAAGAATCCAATGGGGGTGAGGTGGAAATGGATTTGGGTCTTGGGTTTTGGATCATGGGTTTTGGATCATGGGTTGTTTAATCCCATGAACTTGTAAACAAAGTTACCACCGATCTTGCGAGCGGTTGCAACGCTTCCAACTTTCTTCTCTTTTGTCTTCTCAATTCTTCCAAGCTTTATTTAGTACTTAAAAACACAAAATTAATTAATACAAATATTTATTCTTGAAAATGGTAAAAATGCAGAATTTGGGATAATATATGACTTTGAAGCGCGAAAGATGAGTTAAGTGCCAATGAAAAGGTGTATGAATATGCAATATTTGGCACTCATCAGGAAGCGTTGGGGATTGCTGCTAGATACATGGATGGTGTTTTCTCAACAGTGAGCTAAGGTTTAATGGAATGGCTTGAATTTCTGGAAAATACATGAAGGTCTGCAAGCTGTATGAAGGCAGAGGAGGTGCTGCATTGAGTGATGTTGCAATGGGTTTTCTGCGAGATGGATGTTACAATGGCTTATGGTGTGATGCTTATCGCTGCTTGATTCTGGTGATCGAATGGGTCGTTGGAACTAATGCTTGAGAAGATGTAGGTGGTGTTGATAATGACTGGAATTGAATAAGGAGTACATGGAGGTTTGCAAGCTAGATGGGCTGAGTACAAGACGAAGTAATTATTAAAGCTGCTACAACTGATGGCAGATGCTTGAGTGGAGTGCTGATTTAATTATGAGCAGTCTTGCTGTTGCAACTGGTGCTGGTAATGACACAAGGTTTCAAAGCATTGCAGGTGAAGTATTAGTTGATTGCTATTAATAATAGCAGACTAAAGCTGCAGTTGAGAGCATAGAATGGTCTGGTGGTACAGGCGAGATTGCAGCGGAAATTGTATGGAAGAACTGATGTTGTTGAGATATTGCAAGTGGATATGGTATTGGTGATTTCTGCCAAGGGGGGCTGTAATGATGCGGGTGGAAGACTGAAATGATGGTTTGAGGTGTTTTTGCTTTGATTCTGGTGGTGAGTGCAGCCAAGAAAGCGCCAGGGATTGAAAGAATAGATCTATGCCTAGGAATTATGCAAGGAAGTGAAGAAGAGATCGGCCTGAATTTGGCCTGGAAACGACCAAAAAGAGATGAAACTATGCTGAAGTTTTGGGCTGATGAGTCAACTCAGTGACTCGCTAACCTGACTCGGTGAATCAACCGAGTAAAACCCTGAGTAAGACAGCTGACTCTCTCCTCCTTTGACCCAGATGACTAACGAAGACCGTTGACTTTGACGGTCAGTGACAGAATATTCCATCGACGGAGAAGCATCTCAGTTAGCCGGCGGTGAATTTTTATTGCCGGATTCAGGTCAACTTCCGGCGATATCCCCAGTTTTCCGGCGAGCGCTTTTGGGACAGAATTCCTACATGGGTTTCTCTCACTTGTGGGCCGGGTGGATTTCCATCTAATAGACTTTGAAGACTAGACCTAATTTTGGAACAAGAAGAGCTATAAAAGAGTAGACTTTTCTAAAAACCTAATCTCCATTATCTCACCTACTACTTTTGTTTCTAGGGTTTACAACATGATAGGGTTTCTCTTTCTTCTTGTTATGAACTCCATTAACATGAGTACCTAGTTTTTATTATTGGTTATGGAATAGTTGGATTTCACAAAGCATGATTCTTTGATATGATAAATTAGTTTTGTCTCCATATTATCGATTATGATTCACTATTTATATTGTGACATGATTTGAATGCTTGTTTAATCGAGTCATGAATCGGTTGAGTTTGTTTTCATCTCTATTGCTAGATTAGGGTTTGTTATACGTAAAAGTGATAGATTCCTGATTACAAGTAGCATAAATATGATTATAGTTTGTAGTGATATATTCTTATGATCATATGTGAATCGTAACCTTTGTTAAATTGAATTAGTGCGCTTTCCACGTTCGATTGCTTTGATTGGCCTGATTTCATAGAACTTAATGCATATAGGGAATTAAACTTGATTAGTTCTTTTACACGTTAGGTTGTTCTCTTAGATATAACTCATACTCGCATCTTTTAATGTGTTTGTTGATGACAAAAGGAGATTAGCGGGATATTCTTGCGATCAAGGTATCCTAGGGCTTTTGATAAAAGTTCAGATTAAACATCAATTCTACTTATTGTTTTGAAAGCATGTTTGTGAATGAAGATGAATCCTTAACCAATATCTCTTCTATTTGATTTGTTTGCTTATTTCTTTCTTTGCATTTATTTTACTTTTACTTTATAAAAATCATATAATCCTCCGTGTTACTTATAGGAAACCGAAAGAATATTGACTACCTAGTCCTCTTTGTGGGATCGATCCTTTCTTTCCCTTGCTATATTTATATTTTGAGTAGTAAGAAAGTGTAATTTATTTTTGATGCATACGACAGCGATCAATCATCAACAATTGCATTTTATAAAAAAAAAATTCAGTAAAATTAAAATGAACCGTTTAACAAATCAAAACAAATCAGATTACTAGAACAAACATCATCAACAATTGCATTTACTAAAAAAAAAAAGTAGAAGGAAAAAACCGTAAAATCAAAATCAGTAAAATTAAAAAGTACCCTTTAAAAAATCAAAACCAAATCAAATAACCCTATAAAAAATCAAAACCAAATCAAAATTCTTAGAACAAACATCATCAACAATTGCATGTTATTGAAAATAAATAAAAAAAAAAAAAAACCTAAACTGCACTCTCAGTAAAATTGCATGTTAACAAACCAAACCCTAGAACAAGAATCTAAACTCAACCAAAGCAAATAAGAGAACGGAGGGTTTGAGAGTTTATTATTTACCAATCTATTGAGGATTGAAGATAGACTAAGTTTTCCGATAAGGGTTTGCAGATAAAAAAAATGATTTTAGGTGTTCTGTGGATAGTTGGATTTTCTAATTTGGGTTGGAGATAAGAGGATTTGAGTTAGATGAAAAATATGATTTTTTGATTAGGTTTAGGGTTTGAGTGAGTTAAAAAAAATTGCATAGGGTTTTTCTTTTTCTTAGAGAGAAATGAGAGTTGAATGGAAATGAAGAAGGAGAAGTAACCGAGGGAGACTTTGTGTGGTCTTTGATTTTTTTTCTTTTTTTCTTGATTTTTCCGAAAATTGGAGAGGTGACACGTTGATGTGTCTAGAAGGATGGGGAAATTTTTGGGCATGATGTTTAGGGGGGATCGATGTTGGAAGGAAATTCCTCAATCTGCATGATAGGGATTACAACCGTTAGATTAGTTTTTATGCAATCTAATTGGTTAAACGAATAGGTTACAGATTGAACAATGTTTGTTTTTGTCAAAGCCAAACAAGGAATTGTGACTGTTAGATTGATCCTTGTTTTTTTTGTTGCCTAATTCTAGATCATCGGATTAAAAACAAACCCTAAATTCGTCAACTTCGAGAATGAATGTGACTCCGAGATCGAAACCTGGACGGGTTCGGACAACTATAAGTCGAAAACTTTGTCAGAACGACGATTCCGACCATCTGAAGGCAAGATTTCATACTAGAAAGCTTAAACAAACCCTAATTCCGTCAACTTCGAGAATGAAAGTGGCCCCGAGATCGAAACCTGGATGGGTTAGGACTACTATAAGTCGAAAACTTTGTCAGGACAACGATTCTGACCATATGAAGTCAAGATTCCATACCACAAAGCTTAAACAAACCCTAATTTCGTCAACTTCGAGAATGAAAGTGACCCCGAGATCGAAACCAGGACGGGGTCGGACTAGTATAAGTGGAAAACTTTGTCAGGACGATGATTCTGACCATTTGAATGCAAGATTCCATACCAAGATTCCATACCAGAAAGCTTAAAAAAACCCTAATTCCGTCAACTTCGAGAATGAAAGTGACCCCGAGATCGAAACCTGGACGGTTTAAGACTACTATAAGTCTAAAACTTTCGCAGGACGACGATTCCGACCATCTGAAGGCAAGATTTCATACCCGAAAGTTTAAACAAACCCTAATTCCGTCAACTTCGAGAATGAATTAAAGTGACCCCGAGATCGAGACCTGGACGGGTTCGGACTACTATAAGTCGAAAACTTTGTTAGGACGATGATTCCGACCATATGAAGGCAAGATTCCATACCAGAAAGCTTAAACAAAACCTAATTCCGTAAACTTCGAGAATGAAAGCGACCCCGAGATCGAAACCTGAACGATTTCGGACTACTATAAGTCGAAAACTTTGTCAGGGATGCAAGATTCCATACCCGAAAGTTTAAACAAACCCTAATTCCGTCAACTTCGAGAATGAAAGTGACCACGAGATCGAAACCTGGACGGGTTCGGACTACTATAAGTCTAAAAATTTGTCAGGACGACGATTCCGACCATCTAAAGGCAACATTCCATACCAGAAAGCTTAAACAAACCCTAATTCTATCAACTTCGAGAATGAAAGTGACCCCGAGATCGAAACTTGGACGGGTTCGGACTACTATAAGTCAAAAAATTTGTCAGGACGACGATTCCGACCATCTGAATGCAATATTCCACCGGGAGTGAAAAAATTTAGAAAAAATTTAGCAGAAGTTTAAAAGCTCTACGACGAACATTTTGAATAGTTGTGAAAGATGTTGAAAAGAATATGTCATCACAACCATCCATTTCAATCTCTGACCGTCCATTTTTTTCTTTCTTTCTTTACTATCCTTAGCCATTTTCATCCATTTCTTTGTTTCTTCCGTAGCACCACCACCTCCTCCATCCCTTCTTCCTCAAAACCGCAACATCAACAGCTCACCATCATCAGAACCAACATCAACAACAACTCACCATCAACAACATCTCACCATCATCATAACCACTACCACCAACAGATTACAATCACTCAAAACACTTTTAATAGATCGAGGTAGTTGTACAAATTTATTCAACAACAGATCGAGTTGAAGACTTACAAGCATCAACAGATGGAGGTAGAATAAGACTTACACAGGTTGGTAACTCGGGTTTCTCGATCTGTTTACGATTTTAATTTAATTTAATTTTTTTTTTTATTCTCGATTTGTAACATGATTTTTTTTTTCAATCATTGGATGAATGGGTGTAGTTAAATCATTGGGTTTAATTCAGTAAAACCGTTGCATTTAATTTTAATTAGGGTTTTTTGAATTCATTAAATTTAGGTAGTAGTTGCGCATTCAATTTTAATTAGGGTTTTTTGAATTCATTAAATTCAGGTAGCAATTTCATTTAATTCAAATGATTGAAATCTGATTTTTTTTGGCAGGATTTGCTTCAATTTGGTCTTCAAATCAGTTTAGGATTTCAAGAGAACTTATTATCACTGAAGAGAAACAAAGCTTAATTTGAAAGAATATATAGTTCAAATGTATTCCTTTTGGAGCTCTTTATTTAATGTGTGTGTGTAATTATACTTAATGCTAATTAAAGTAGTCAAATGTGGAAGGATTGCAAGTCCTCGTAGCTTAGGCATATTATTTGAAGTGAATCAGTCATGGGTGGAGGTGTGAAAGACTCTCCAAGTAGCAGTAGTAGCTGCAACAACAGCAGCAGTAACATGATAATGAAAAAATCCTATTTGAGTGTGCTATATGTGAACAAGGCAACCATGAGACAAAAGTGTGTCCTTGGCTCCATTCTAGGTGCAATCATGTTCCTTGTAATGGTGTGAGAGCATTTATACGATCCACAACAAGTGAAACCTATGGAAAATTGTTCTTCAAGTGCACCATACCAACCTGCACCTACTTTGAATGTTTTCATGATGCTTCTGACCCTTTCAAAGCCAAGTTGTTGTTGTTACCATCAAAGAAAAGATGTAATGCTTGCGGAGAAGATGACCACCCTTATAAAAATTGTCCACTGCACAATCAGTTGTGCTTCTCTTCAGCCTGCAATTACAAACTCACCCTAAAAATATGCAACAATCAACACAATAATCATATAGCTTACCTTGTATGTGAACAATGTGGAGATTTTACATGGACTTCAGATGATATCTTCATTTATGCTAAAGAGAAAGTTAGAGTTTCCACAAGGCAATTGGATGATCTAGTTACAAATCTAGGGAAAAGTCTTCATATGTAATTAAATTTCATTTTATGTGTAAGACATGATTTAAAAGAAATCAAAAGTACTTCATTACTGAAAAGTGTTCGGTCATATATAATATTAGAATTTTGTGTTTGTGAACCATTATATCAAATTCTTGAAAACTAGCATGTCAAAATATTAGAATTCTAACTCTTTTTTTTTTCTGTTGCGCGCATATTCAAGTTTCATTTTAACATATATTGATTGAATTCGTTCTAAATGATGAATAAAGATTTACATTGGTTTGCTAGATTGTTTACGATATTACCGTGTTGTGATTTTATCTATCTATCTTTTATGTAGGGGTGGTCTTCCATATTAGGATGCATTGAAGAATTTCATAGAGACTGTTTGTCAGAAACTTGGAAATCCTTCTAAGTTTGGTTGTCCTTGCGTTGATTGTAAGAATCTTGCTTTGCCGCTTCCTCCGAAAGAAGTGCATCTTCACTTGCTGAAGCGAGGTATGGATCCTACATACACTGAGTGGGTTTTTCACAGGGAGGCGGCTATCATGTCTAATGATGATGATGTTCACCAAGATGGAGCGACATATGGTTCAGAACAGTTCTCCGGTGAGGGTAATGTTGAAGGTGATGTACATCAAGATCCAGGCCATGAAATCAGGCAGGACGAGGGGTTGGAGAACCAGGTGGATGAGGCTGATGCCCCTTTATACCCAACAAAAAAAAAACTGTAAAACTTTTATGAATCATAGATTCATATATAGTTATAAAAAATGTGTTTTGATTTTATCTCCACCTTGGGTATATATGTCCATACTTTATTGGAGAAGTTTTTTTTTAAATATTCATAAGAATATATGTTATTTATTTTTTACTATTAATAAATCGATTAGGATTTGATTGATTCGATAAAATATGATTAGTTGACGAAGTTTGGCACTTACCACCTTATTATTGGTTGCTAGAATTTGAATTTAATTAAATTAAGTTTGAACATTAGCCTAATGAAGTTGGAACTGTATAAACAAAAACAATGGCATAACCTTGACCGAAAAATGTTTGACCGATATAAAATAATGGCATAACCTTCTACTAATTTAATCAAAGGTTGTTGAACCATATAAATAATGCCTTATCGGAATTTTCCTCCAGACCGAATCCTCAGTTCGCCAAAACTTACGTTTTCTCAATCAAATGTAATATTTCCTCGGTTTTACTGTTATATTTCCGATTAAAATTATGGTGCTCTGCCAGAATATAGTCAGTTTGACAGGGTTTCCAATGTATTTTCCGTGTCATTGCATTTGGTAATCAATTGCATTTTCGCAAACAACATTTTTAATTAGAAGAGAGAAATTTATTAAGTTTGCAAGCAACATCGATCTTTTGCTTAGTGAAGGGTCAACCAAAACAGTATAAATAATGACATAAGACACATAATATTCATAGCAAACTCAAAACATTTCGATCTAGTTAAACCGGTTAATTAATACCCCAAATCTCGAAGAAAAAAAACCATGGCTACTAAGTTCAGTATTAAAACTACATCATCATTCTTCCTAGTTCTGTGTTTAACCGTGTTTACTTTGTCATGCTTTGCTGATCCCGACGAGCTACAAGACTTTTGTGTCGCTGACTTGAACTCCAGCACCATTGTCATGAATGGTTTCCCTTGCAAACCGATGTCCCAAGTTACAACAGAGGATTTCTTCTATAGTGGCTTGGTGAACGAAGCGAGCACAGCGAATCCCTTCGGGCTTGGAGTGAGTCCAGGTGATGTTACCAGCTTTCCTGGGTTAAACACCCTTGGAATTTCGATAAACATACTCGACCTGGCACCTGGAGGAATTGTTCCAATCCACACACACCCTCGAGCAACTGAAGATAATTTAGTCATAAAGGGGAAAGTTTTTTTTGGGTTTTTAAATACTAATAACGTTTTGCACTCAAAGGTTTTAAAAGCAGGAGAATTGTCTATTATTCCTGAAGGACTAGTGCACTTTGTACATAACGTTGGAACGAAGAAGGATGTGGTGGTAGCTATGTTCAATAGTCAATCGCCTGGAGCTGCAGGATTTTCTTTTAACCTCTTTGGTTCAACACCAGCAATTCCTAATGATCTTTTGGCTAAGAACTTCTTAGTCGATGATAAAGTCATCGCCAACATAAAGTATAAGTTTGGTAACTAGACAAATTAGCTTAATGTGGCTGTCTATTATGTAAACAGTATGTGAACCCTATTCTATGCATTTACTAAATATCCTACATAAAAATAAATAAAATATTATGTAATTTTTATATATCAACTCTTCTTCTTTTTCCGATGGAAAATATATTATATTAAGAAAAGGTTGGACAAGCCAACATAAAAAGATTACTGGAAAAAATCCGGACAACATGAATCTACCAAAAGAAATTAATACAGACATTAGACATACACCAATTGAACATACACTGCAGGGCTAAACCAACAACCTCACCGCACTACATAGCAAGCTATGTACTGAACAGAGTGTTGGAATCTTGCAACAATTAACAACATGTTAGATGTATCAAAATAATATGTAAAGAACCGAATCGAAATAACTCTACCAAAACAACTTGACGTGGGTAGAATCACAGGTTCAACAAGTTATCCTTAACACATTAGTTCGCGGGTATACTCGACGTGAGTAATGCTAAACCCCTCACAGCGAAGATGTGTCCAGGATAAGACTGCCCGATATAACTTGAGTTAGCACAACGCAAGTTACTCACTCATGAAATTAGCAATAGGGATTGGAAGTAAACACGCCGTGAAAACAAAGAAAGAAGTTGATAAAAAGAATTGCTTCTGATATCTTTTGAAAACAGATTTTCGAGTTATATTCATAGGAGAAGATACTTGCGAATCAAGTTATGATAGGCTTTCGGGGTTGCCTATATGTAATAATCTCAATCGCACGGTGTCTAACTAGTAGACAGAGGCAAGTACGGGTCGAACCCATAGGGAGCGGTGGAAATACTCTAATCAATATTCCTAATCGAATAACCAGAAATATTATTTTTTGATTTTTGTAAAAGAATAAAAACGAAGAAAATAAACTAAACTAATAAAATAAATTCAATGAAAAACTCAGTAACCAGGGTTTATAGTATCCACCACAACTTCAATCAATTACTGAAATGAAACATAATCCATGAATTATTTATTGTCCATTCTATTGACATCACCAATTATATGTATTAGAGTCGCAAATATCACTGGGACGCCCTAAGCATGGCACATCAAAAGACTAAACTCAAGCATATACCATCAAATTGCATTAGCGAGAAAGTTATACGAAACTAAATTTAGGTTCACAAATAATTCTTGGCTATTCTAAACATATCTCATCATTGGATTTAACCTAATGTGGAATATCAAAAACGTAGACAAATATATTTGCAATCCTATAATTAAGTTAAGCACAAAGGTGTTGTATTGTACAGAACCAGTGAAGCAACAACTAATTTCATCATTGAATCAAAATATAAAATCATGGAATTAATTTATTCAAATCATAATAGTCTTTTGCTAAATATTATCCAATTTAAAACAGCCTAATACTCCAAGTGGTTTCAACATAAACCCTAGTTATAAATATAACAATACATCGAAATGGATTTCTCAAAACCCATAAAAATAAATTATAAGAAAAGAGAAAATCAAAGCTGTAGAAAATCTGATATCAAAGACTTAATGAACAAAAACGTAACTCAAAAAACTTCTCTGAATTTATGTAATTAATCTCATGGCTTAACAGCCTATTTATAGTTTAACAAACTTGACTCTCAAGAAAAGACACTCTTTCCTAATAAAACTCTTAACTCTAATAAAGAAAACTCTAGAAACTGAAAACTTCTAACTATAGCAAACTCTTAATACTAGAGCAACGTGTTTCTCAAGTTATCTCCAGTTTCCAAACTCAGTTACGTTCACAATAACGCGTGACAACTCTTATTAGTTTCTTCCATAAACGACATCAACTTCCACTAGTTGCTTACACTCAGATAGCAACAACTCCTCCTAGTTGCTTCCAATATATCATATCAACTTCTACAAGTTGCTTTCATTCATCAACATCAACTTCTACTAGTTTCTTATATAAACTATATCTTTGTTTAATCTTCAACATCCTCCCTTAAACCAAGATATTTTTTGCTGATCATTCCAAGTTTTCCACGCAAGTAGATTAAAGTATTATACTTCAAAGACTTGGTGAAGATATCAGCCACTTGATTCTTACTTTCACAAAATTCCACAGCAATCTCCTTATTGGTGACAAGCTCTCTAATGTAATGATATTTGATATCAATGTGTTTACTTCTTCCATGAAACACAGGGTTATTTGTTAACGAGATTGAAGACTTATTATCACATATTATTGTTGTAGGTGTAATATGCTCATTGAAAAGAAACTTCAGCATCATCCTTAGCCATACAGCTTGTGTAGCACAATTTCCAGCAGCTATGTATTATGCCTCTGTTGTAGACAAGGAAACAACTTGTTATTTCTTTGATGACCAAGAAAAGAATCCAGATCCTAAATGGAATGCATAACCTGATGTATTCTTTCTTTCTTCCGTGTCTCCATACCAATCACTATCTGTATAACCAACTAACTTAGGATCTTCTGAAACTGTGTAAATAATTCCCAAACTAATTGTTCCTTTGACATACTTCAAAATCATTTTTGCAGCTTGTAAATGTGACTGTATTACTAACTCCATAAACCTACCGACTAAACCAACAACATACATGATGTATGGTCTTGTAGCAGTTAAGTATTTTAGACATCCAACAAGACTCTTAAAATCTGTTGAGTTCATCATTTGTCAGTTTTAACTTGTCTTCTGTTGGTGTCAAAATTGGATTGCAGTTATCCATCTTGAAATGCTTAAGTATGCCATCTGCATATCTCTGCTGATTAATAAAGATACCTCTTTCTGTTTGTTGTACTTGAATGCCAAGAAAATATGACATTAATCCAAGATCTGTCATCTCAAATTCTTTCACCATATCCTCCCTGAAATCCTTTATCATCTCTGAGTTATTGCCAGTAAAAATAAGATCATCCATACATAAACAAGCTATAATATGATTTCCAAGTAAATTAGCTTTCAAATACAGTGTATGCTCTTGTGGACATCTTGTAAAACATTTCTCAATGAAGTATGAATCTATTCTTGTACACCAAGCACGTGGTTCTTATTTTAAACCATACAAAGCTTTGTTTTGCTTGTACACTTGATTCTCCTCCCTCTCCATAATATAACCTACTGGTTGCTCAACATATACTTCGTCCTCTAGTACACCATTCAAAAATTCACTTTTCACATCCATCTGAAAAATCTTCTAATGCTTCTGAGAAGCTATAGTAATGATCATCCGAACTGTATCAAGTCTTGCAACTGGTGCCAAGACTTTAAAATAATCTATTCTTTGTTTTTGTTTATATCCTTTAGCAACTAGTCTTTCTTGCAATTTATCAACTTCACCATCTGATTTGTACTTTATCTTGTAAACCCATTTGACTCCTATTGCTTTCTTTCCTTCTGAAAGTTCTGTAAGCTCCCATGTATTGTTCTTTTCTATTGAGTTTATCTCAGCTTTCATTGCTTGTACCCATCCATTATCTTTAGAAGCTTCTTCATAAACAACAAGATCACTATCTCCATATAAAGCAAAATTAATCTCTTCTTCATCAGTATCATCATCTCTTGTTATCACATAATATTTCATTCTTGATGGTATGAAATATTTTCTTCTTGGCCTTGCAGTCTTTTGTTGTGGTATCACATCAGTTCTTACTTCTTCTATTATTGCTTCTTCAGTTCTTCTTTCTTCTTGTTGTTCAGTAACTCCATCTTGAGTATTTATTTGTTCTTCAAATGCTATTGGAACTGTCTTAAGAGTTTTATTTGTTGAGTTGGTAATATCCAAATTCCACTGAGAATATACATCAAAGATAACATCTCTGCTTATTACTATTTTACCTGTTACAAGATTGAAAAGTTTATATCCTTTAGTTACTGAACTGTAACCAACAAGAATATACTTTTCACTCTTATCATATAGCTTCTTCCTAAGTTCTTTAGGTATATGTGCATAAGCAATGCACCCAAAAACTCTCAGATGTCTTACACTTGGTCTTGCACCTCTCCAAGCTTCTTCTGGTGTTTTATTATTCAAACTATTTGTTGGACATCTATTAAGTAAATATACTGCTTTATCAACTGCATAACTCCAGAAATTCTTTAGCAAATCTTTTGTTCCTCTTATAGTTCTTGATCTCCATTATTGTTTTATTCTTTCTTTCTGCAACACCATTATGTTGACGTGTATATCTAGCTGTCAACTGATGTAGAATGCCATGTTCTTCTATAAAACTATCAACAACTGTATATTTTGTACCTCTATCAGTTCTTAGTATCTTGATATTCTTTCCAATCTGCTTCTCAGCATATGCTTTGAAGCTTCTAAAAGCATAAAAAGCATCACTTTTCTTTCTAAGTAGATACACCCAAGATTTTCTACTAAAATCATCAATGAAATTTATGAAATAGTTATTACCTCCATGTGATGTAACTTCAATAGGACCACACAGATCACTGTGTACAATATCCAACTGTTGTTCTGCTCTTCTAGATTTGTTCATTGGGAATGAATCTATGTGTTGCTTTCCAAAAAATAATTCTCACACCTTGATTCTGGAAGCTCTATAACAGGTAGACCTGAAACCATCTCCTTCTTAGATAAAGCTTGTAGACTGTTGAAGTTTACATGACCCATTCTCTTATGCCACAACCAACTCTGGTTGCTTTCATGAGTACTATAACATCTTGCGCTTTGATATTGAATATTCAGAGGAAACAATCTGTTCTTAGTCATCTGTACTCTTACAATAAGTCTTCTATATCTATCTCTTATTAAACATACTCCATTGAATATGTTCATAGAATAACCTCTCTCTAATATCTGTCACATGCTCAACAAATTCTGATGCAGACCTCGCACATAATATACATCCATGATGTATGTTTTTGACCCATTTTTAAGAACTATTCCAATTCTTCCTTTTCCCATAACTGGAATGGTAATTATTATCAAACTTAACAGTTGATCTTATAGATTCATCAAGATTATCAAACAATTATTTTCTCCCACACATGTGATTACTGCATCCTGTATCTAAAAACCACTTCTGATGTTGTTGTTCTTCAGCTGTGTGACAAGCTAACAACATATTCTCAGTTTGCACTTAATCTTCTTCTTCTTTTCCTTCTTATTCTGTTATATTTTCCTTGAAGTTTGATTTATAATTATTAGGAATTATCTTTCTGGGTTTTGTACATGCAGTAGCAAAGTGTCCAAAAATCCCACAATTATAACACTGCACCTTTGATATATCTACTGGTTTTCTTCCTTGATAGTTTCCATTATTAGGTCTTCCTACATTATTGTTTCTTCCTTGATGACCTCCATTGTTAGGTCTTCCTACAGAACTTGAGTTTCCTTGCTTGTTATTCCATGTGACTTGACTTTGTAGTGCATCTTCTACTGTGTTTTGCAGCAGCTGTTTTTTCACATAATCTCTGCTCATAAGCCTGTAATGAACCTAATAACTCATTGAGAGTCATAGTTGCAGCAGTATTACACTCTTCAATAGCAATTACTTATGCTTCAAACTTCTCTGGTAAACTTCTTAAAATCTTTTCAACAACTGTTGAATCTTCGACAGTATCACCATTAGCCTTCATCTCATTGACAAGATTCAATGTCTTTGAGAAAAATTCTGATATTGTTTTAGTGGCTTCCATCTGTAATAACTCATACTTTATTTTCAAGGTTTGTAATCTAACCTTCCTTACTTTGTCAGAACCTGTATAATATCTAACCAAACCATCTCATGCTGCTTTATCTTGTTTAATATAAATAACTTTGTCCATGAGTGATTCATGAACAACTTGATGAATAATATAGGTTGCTTTCGAATTATTCTTCCTGTTTGCTGTTAAAGTTGTTTGTTGTTCTGCTTTTAAAGAAGCTCCTTCTGCCGGTTCAACAAAACCATCTCTCACAATCTCTCATACCTCTTGGTATATGAAAATATTCTCCATATGTAATCTCCAATGTTTGAAATTATTTCCTTCAAACACTGGCACCTTGAGTGAACTTAAACTCGTCATCTTCTTTAACTTAACTTCTCATACCCACAACCCTAGAATCTGATACCAGATGTAGAAAATCTGATATCAAAGACTTAATGAACAAAAACGTAACTCAAAACACTTATCAGAATTGATGTAATTAATCTCATGGCTTAATAGCCTATTTATAGTTTAACAAACTTGACTCTCAAGCAAAGACACTCTTTCCTAATAAAACTCAAACTCTAATAAAGAAAACTCTAGAAACTGGAAACTTCTAAGTATAGCAAACTCTTAATACTAGAGCAACTTGTTTCTCAAGTTATCTCCAGTTTCTAAACTCAGTTACGTTCAAAATAACGCGTGACAACTCTTACTATTTTGTTCCATAAACGGCATCAACTTCCACTAGTTGCTTCCACTCAGACAGCAGCAACTCCTCCTAGTTGCTTCCAATATATCACATAAACTTCTCCAAGTTGCTTCCATTTATCAACATCAACTTCTACTAGTTTCTTCCATAAACTATATCTTGGTTTAATCTTCAACAAAACCGCTATCACCGTTGTCTTCTCAACTCAGGTCGCAGTTCGTAATCATCAGTTATTTTCCAGCATAGACTCAAACCTAGATCCAACTTTCATTCACGACTTCATCTCACGATCTCTCAACAACCATCAGAAATTCTCATATTCCATTCACCTCTATAGAGCATTAGCTTGAAGTCTCCATATCCACTGCCAACTGATTTCTGTCATGACAATACTTCACTTATAATCAATCTCAGGCGATGTGAGAGCCCTATTGATATGTTTCCATTGACGTCTTTAATTCAAATACATCACTGTCTTTCATACCTTTCAGTCTTGAACTCCACCAAGTCCTTATGATTCGAACCACAACAAAATATGTAACCTTGTGAACTTATGAAATGACCAAAACCTTGTCTCTCTGCTTAACAAAGAAATGAGACTCTGAACTTATTCAAACATGTGGCAGTGGAGTGAGCCACGTGCCACCATCTTTTGGACCAGTCACCTCCTGATTCAACAAACACATTTCTTTTTGTTCGTGAGATTGTTTAGTGGGTACGACAAATACAAACGAATTACAGGACAACCCATAAGTTGAGATCAGTCTCCTTTGGAGCCATGAACTGCAACATTGGTGTTTTGAGTCGCACGCACCATATAAATATTTATTTAGCCGTTTATCTTCCGGGTGATCCTATTCACTCGTACTTTCTACAAAAGCACTAAAATAATATTATTAGCCAAAATATCGAGTCCTAGGTAATATAAATATGGGTATAAAATGTCGCACTTACGTGCTTATCAAGTTAGTTTTTGTTTTCTTGAAAAATAATTAAAATCGGAAAAGGAATTCTCCCATAAATAAAACACTTTAGAGAAAATAATTTACGAAATTGTTTCCTAAAGAAAAAATCGCAAAAATAAAATCTATTAAACATGGGACTTGGTGTATGGTATACGCGCATATTCATGGGTCGAAACATGTATTTTTATTCCCACCCGTTCCACCCTTGTTTTACAATACATCCATAGGAATTTGGGTATATAGTGGAGCTCCTTCTCTAGTATACCAAATGTGGGACTAACAAGATTCATTCACTCAAATAAAATGAGTGAGTATCCATAGAACCCTTAGGTCCTAAAATCAAACCACACAAAGACCAATTTTTTTTTATTAAAACTCATTTTTCTCCAAAAATCCCCCTCATGAATGAAATCTCGAATAAAAAATCAGAATAAGGAAAATACCATTTAGGCAAAGGTGTCCATGAGGTTTTGAACCCTTGATTAGTTCGAAGTTACCGGAACTACTTGCTAGACAGTGAAAGTTGTCTTGCATTGATAGCGTTTGGTACAATTCACGACAACCACCACGCATGATATCTTCCTGGTGTTGCTAAGTTCGTGCCGTTTTGTCCAATTTGGCCCTGAACATATACTGTTTCTCAGAATGCTCTAGAGAATCGGCTCAATTCTCATTGTAAGCGGCCCCACTTTTTCATTCAGATAGGTGAATTCCATCAAGAGTGTTTACTTCTACACCCTACTTCATTCTTAAATTGAAACTATGGAACTCATTAAGACTTATTTAAAAGTCATCCTCCACATGCAGTCACACTATCACATCAACACCATAGGGAAGGGACAGATAATGAAATTCTCCGATAGTGTTTACCTTTACCCACCACAAATTAGTTATCTCATTCGAAACCTTGGTCTTGGGATCTCCAGTCAGCAAGGTTGAGTATCCTTCATGGAAAGTTTAATTATTGATCCTAAGCCCCATCCCCCTCGATGCTTCACTAACTATCTACTTGGACAAACCTTTCGTCAAAGGGTCCGCGAAATAATGCCTGTTGAGATTGGTATTTTCAAATAATCATGTCTTCTACGCATATGTATAGACTTTCTATTATAAACGCTACTCTTCGCTCTACTTATTGCTGATTTGTTGTCACAATGTATAGATATATATGGAACAAGTCTATGCCAGAGATGGATATCTTCTAAAAAGTTTTTTAGCCACTCGGCCTCCTCTTCTGCTTTATTTAATGCAATAAACTCAGACTCCATAGTGGAACGAGCTATAAATGTCTGTTTGGAACTCTTCCAAGATACAGACGCACCTGCTAAAGTGAATACATATCCGCACATAGACTTAGACTCCTCTGAGTCTGCTATCTAGATTACATCGCAAAATCCCTCATGGACGTCCGGATAACCTTCGTAATTCAAACAAAAGGTAATTGTTTACTTCAAGTACTTTAGCACTCTAATAAGTGCATCCCAATGTATCTTCCCTGGATTACAAGTATACCTGCTTAACCTACTCACAACATAAACAATGTCTAGTCTCGTACAATTCATCAAATACATCAGACTTCCTATGACCCTCGAGTATTCAAGTTGGTTAACTCCTACACCCTTATTCCTCATGAGATGACAAGAAGAATCATACAAAGTACAAACAGGTTTACAGTCAAACTGATTATATTTTTTAAGTATGGATTCAACATAATGAGACTGACTCATACTATAGCCATTAGAAGTTTTTCTAATCTTCATCCCTAATATGACATTATCGGGGCCTAAGTCTTTCATGTCAAAGTTCTCATTCAATAATTTCTTAGTGGAATGAATAACATCCATGTTTGTACCTAGTATAAGCATATCATCAACATACAAGCATACAATCACACATGCATCCTTGACAAGTTTAATATAAACACGCTTATCAAATTCATTAATTCTAAAATCACATGATCAAATTTCTCATGCCACTGTTTTGGTGCTTGTTTCAACCCATACAATAACCAGTTTACAAACTTTCTTTTCACAACCTTTAACTACAAAGCCATCGGCTAAAGAAGAAAAAGAGATAAGTAATTTTCTCAAGTTGTTTTCTTTTTGAATCACCTAATCTGAAATTAAGAGGTTTTAATGGTTAGGTATGAAAAGGTAAAAAAGCGGGGTAAATGAAATTCTAACAACCTCACCCAATATTTCGATTAGTAATCTGTATGGACTAACTCTAATATACTTTTAAGAGAATCAACTAGACAGTCAGACTCAATCTTAATAAAAAAGTATATCAAGGAGTTAATATCTCTATCTCTCGATTGGATCTATACTCAAGCAAATGGAAATATGCGAGTCTTTATCAAATACAAGAGATATAAACTTGGATGGTACCAAAGACCAATATCCAAGGATCAATCAATTTCCAATCAACAACCAAAGGTTGGATTTCACAATTGATCGATACAACGCACAACCTATGATATTTCAATTATATAACAAAATATAATGCGGAATAGAAATAACACAGACACCAGAAATCAACAACCAAAGGTTGGATTTCACAATTGATCGATACAACGCACAACCTGTGATATTTCAATTATTTAACAAAATATAATTGTTAATTTGTTAACGAGGAAACCGCAAATACAGAAAAACCCGGGGACCTAGTCCGGATTGAACACCACACTGTATTAAGCCGCTACAGACACTAGCCTACTACAAACTAACTTCGATGTGGACTATAGTTGAACCCTAATATGGTAGCGGTTTAAGTGGATTATTAGAATTTGGGTGTTGGTGCAGCATGCATTTTAGGAATAGTCCTTTTTCTGCTTTGGGTTTTCAGCTGTAGGGTTTTCCATTAACTCGACTGGTCTTTCCTGTGGTGTTGGTCACTGTGTGCCTTCAGGGAGGCAACCGCATCACTAGGTTGGAGTCCGCAGTTTTGGTGGAAGTACCTTGGAGACATGAGCAGACTCGGGTTTGCACCGTACTCTAAATTTATAGCCGTTATTAAAAGTTTGGAACAATCAAACCCGGTGTTTTGTTTCAAACAAGATCATTTTGAAATTTAGTTATCAAAATAATTCTGACTTTTCGAATGAAGTTAAAAAGTCACGTACGTAGTATCCCAAATAATGAAGAATGCTGGTTTCCACATTTTCATGCGGATACTAATTCCATAAGTTAAGATAAAAATCCTTAAGTTGAAGATAAAAATTGATGTCTAACCAAGCGAAACTATATGTCATATAAGATAAGATTTGCATAGAGAGGAAAACTCAAGCTTGAGATAATGAATCTGGCAACGATTAATAGATCATGAAAAGTCAAACTACTCTTACTTTTCATTCTCACTACACCCTCAATCCAAATTACAAAACACATGTATATTTGACTTTCACGATATTCATATTTCGTTTCCTCGTTAGGTGAATGTATGTATTGACTATTCCAGCAAAGAATTCTAATCTTAACTCGGAAGTATTGCTTGAAAATGACCAACTCAAGTATTCGACCGATGGCTATGTACTGTAATGGTAAAATCATTGGTTGACATATACTGATGATTTGCGTTCGTCACTTGTCAGTACCAAAATATCGATAAACAGAAGAAAATAAAATTCACACAATATTTGTTGTTTTAGTTAGTTATAGCTGGCGCATGGCTTCATACCTGCCTCTAATTGTGTGCGTGATGTACAATGAATTATTCAAACTAGATTCAGCTAGATCATTAAAAAAATTACGTGGATAGGTACATATTAACTAGTCATCCATTGGACCTAGTTCATAGTTACCGGATGCACTTGTATAGTAGTTTATATATGAAGTGTGAACACAATAACGGACATCACCGCGTTCACAAACAATGTGCGCGGATTAAATAACATTGAGCTAAGCGAACCGCACATTAGATGGGTAATATGAATTGCGTGAATCATAGACTCCGAGACTTAAGACTCTTCCTTGTCTCATCACACGTATTCCTTGATGTAGAGCTACACAATAGAATAAAGAGTGAACATATTACAACAGATGAGAACATTGAGCATATATAAGTGCTGATTGTGAGTGGATAATCATAATGGCTGAATGTAAATGAGACGATTAATTACATGGTTCAGCCCTAAGGCCTACATCCACAGATTGAGTGTTTCCTTATGTATAAAATGTGTTACAAGAATAGCCGAATGACTTTGAGATCTAAACAGGTCTGCGTAACAGATGGGGGCATAACTTACTCTCCATATTTCTCTCTTCTATCTCCTCTTAGTGTTGGATTCTCCGTCCCCTCTCTCATGGAGGGAGGGGAGTATTTATAGAGGTTCCCCATGGGGTCCATTCTAAGGCCCGTTGGAACCTTATCTTCTCGTGTTTTGTGCCGACTACACAGATATCCTTGTGTTCTATGGTTTCTCTGCGTAGTCTTCTCGACCGTGCAAGGTAGTCCGCGGTCCCCCCACATACTGGTTGACGCGTGTATTGCTCAGAGGCAATAAATGCAGGTGGTTGGGATATTTGTGCTTGCCAGACAGCTGCTCTCTGCCCCTGTCTTGTCTTCGTCAGATAGAGCATCCCTAACCGTAGATCTTGGATCTTGTTAGGGATGGGGTAAAGTAATGCTCGGGTTGTCTTTCGGTACTCCGCAGGGTCACAATACTCCCGTGCTCCCGATCCTTGTTCGTTGGATATGATGGGCTTCTGGGTTGTCCGCTCGTGGCTCTTCTAGCGCCTATCCTCCACGTGTGGCTCTGTTGACACGTGGTGGAAGATGAAATATGTGCATACATGAAGAATGAAGATGTTGGTCGTGAGGTTAAAATCTCTCTGAATATGGTCTTGTTTTGGGATAACCCATGCATTATGATTATGACATGAGTTATCCACTCAATCTCTTGTTTTTCGATTGAAAAATATGGGTTTTGCGTATGGGCTGGGCTCTTCCAAGATACTCATAAGGCGCAAGAGGAAGAAAAAAAACCTTGTCGTGCCTGCTCGTTCCTTTTTGTCGATTGTTGTTAGCTAAATTTTGAGTTTGCATTGACAATTTGTACTCGTAGTTATCATGTTGTTAGATTTGCAGCCATGCATGAATATGAACATACCTACTGCTACCTACTCCATTCGCGTATGTCTTTTCATGGCAAAAAATTCAATCCACGTCACTTTCAGCCTTCAATTATTTCCTCTGATTTCCTGATATAGGATTGAAGTCATCGGAACTGATAGACTCACCGCGGACTGGTCCCGCGGTGTGTCCCGCAAGAACAAACAAGGGCATAACCCTAATAGCTCGGTGGTTTTGTAGGGGCGGTTTTGTGTGGGTCACACCTCCTCTCCTCTCACACTCTCACTCAGGGATAGCCTGCGGGATACTAATCATTTCCGTTGAAATTATGGCAGTCTAGAAAAGAATAGTCATCATTTTGACTTTTAGTGTAATTTCTATGTCATTGCCCCACCCAGAGCTGGAGCTTAATTTGGTTATTGTCAATTGCATTTTCGCTACATGTTTCGAAAAGTAAAAGGTTAACCTGTATAAATAGTGGCATAAGCAACACAATTTTTATAGCAAACTCAACAGCATTTCGATCTAGCATACACCAAATCTCAAAGAAACAAAGCCATGGCTACTGCTAAGTTCAGTATTAAAACTACATCATCATTCTTCCTAGTTCTGTGTTTAACTGTGCTTTCTTTGTCATGCTTTGCTGATCCCGACGCGCTACAAGACTTTTGTGTTGCTGACTTGAACTCCACAGTTATCGTGAATGGGTTCCCTTGCAAGCCGGTGTCTGAAGTTACCTCTAATGATTTCTACTATAGTGGCTTGATGAATGAAGCGAGCACAGACAATCGCTTTGGGTTTGGAGTGAGATCGGGTGATGTTAACAACTTCCCCGGGATAAACACCCTTGGTCTTATTATAAGCCGAGTCGACCTCGCACCTGGTGGAATTATTCCGATTCACACACATCCTCTAGCAACTGAAGCTAATTATGTCATAAAAGGAGAAGTCTATTTCGGGTTCATAAGTACTTCTAATGTTTTGTACTCAAAGGTTTTGAAAGCTGGAGAGACGTCTATTATTCCCAAAGGTCTTGTGCACTTTGTACAGAACGTTGGACGGAAGAAGGCTGTCGTGCTAGCTATTTTCAATAGTCAGCTTCCTGGAACGGCATTCCTTCCTAATAACCTCTTTGGTTCAGACCCAGCACTTCCTAATGATCTTTTGGCTAAGAACTTCCAAGCTGACGAGAAGGTCATTGCTAGTATAAAGTCTAAGTTCGGTAACTAAAAAAACTAGCTAAAAGCATGCGGTTCTTCCTTATGTAAACAATATTTGTATACGGTTCTAAATAAGGGACTCGTCGTCCCCATGCTTGTGCATGAAGTCATGAACTAAATTTATTAATAAATATAATAAGATGTTATGTATTTTCTTCATCACTCATCCGATAATCACTTAATTTTTATTATTTGTTGCAACATTAGAACACAAGTCCTTTCCAGCCCGGGCAAGTGTCATAAAGCTGCTTTTCGTTTTTGGGTTATAAGAAAGGCATCCATCTATATACAAAGTGTAAGATGCGGTGAATTGTGAAGCAAGTCGTTACGCAACTTCTTTAGGGATTTGCTAAATTATACTCCATGAAAATGTTAGTATGATCATTGTTAATTTTAGTGGAAAGTATCTTACCCACCACTTAAACTTGACGACCACCATGAGTCCAAATATCCAATCATAGTGTAGCATCAGTTCATCATTACAGAAACCAATAATCTCGTGTGTTCTTCCAAAATACACATAGTAATCGAGTTGTAACTACAGAAAATCCATAGTTACACCCACTTACTAATTTGAATGACACAAAGTAAATATCACACCACGAAGTGAAATCGGAGCTTTGAATTTATTATAAGTTAAGTAATGGTAAGATACAAACTAGTCAAGAACACTCACAAGGACCTTAAATTCTCTCTCTTAACAATCACTCTTACACCTTACCAAATGTTCCAACCTCCCTTACAATGGACCAAGTCCTCTATTTATAGCCAAAAATACATAATGGGTTACAGCTCATTTTACTTCGGTGGGAATCACGCAAATCACATGATTCTGCTTTTTACTTCGCCAGAGCCATTTTCAATAAAGTTTTTCCTTCATTTTCTCCTTAAAAATCGGTCATTGTCAGGGACAGTTGTCCTATTTCTTGCGTAACAATCCACTCTTCGGATCTTTTACTTCGTTAATTTCATCTTTTCTTGCGTAATAATCCATACTTCGTTAATTGTTACTTCGCAGATCTAAAATTTGTTAAGGTAAATCTGACATTGGATTTGACTCTTCACTGACACTTCCCTGGAAATTGGTGAATAATATATTTTTCAAAGATTCACTTCGTTGTTTCGTTCATTCTTATTCGGATACGTGGCGAGTAGGTTTTCTGCTCCTACATTTTTCCTTTTATCCTTCCATTCGCTGGATCAAGAATGGATAGAGAAGTCCGCATTAAATTCGTAACCGCCACGTACCCGGTTTTTCCGCCGCCTTGTCTCCCACGTTTCTCCCTAACCGGCAATAGTCGGTCCTTCTTCCCGTATAACCGTTTCTCCCAGTCATGCCTTGGTCCACTATAAATAGCTCGCCTTGTATTCTATTTTTTTACTTTTACTCTCTTCTAAACTTCGTCTTCTTCCTCTCCGGTGGTATCAATTTCCAGGAAATTTCCCTTCGTCTTCTTTTGTTCCTGATTATCCCTTCTCCCGTTAGCTCTTCAAAACAATGGCTCCTAAGAAATTTCCCCCTCCTACTACTTCCAAAACCCTAGAAGATTTTCAAGCAGATTTCATAAAGAATGGTTTAACCTTGACTCCGGCGGTGGATTCCGCCGTCTCTCATCCGGTCGTAGCCACAAAGTTCATGGAGTTGAACTACCGGTGGATTCAGGCTGAAACATGGACTCCTACTAGAATGATTACTACACTGGGTCAGTTTCGTGCCAGGTTAGTTTTCCCTTTGTATGATTCTGATAACCCTCTGTTCTACGAGATTTTGGTTAGAATTGGCAGGGGCGTCTATCAATGGAGCGGGAATTCAATCCGTATTGCAAACGAGTTTGTAATACGCTCCAGAGGTGGTAAGTCTCAGATTCCGCTGGCTGCGAAGGACTTTGACTCATCAGACTACAATCTTGATTCTTTCTCGGAGAATTATACCGACCGAACCCAATCTGTAGGAAATAACAGGAATGGGGTATTTCCCTGATCCGAAAGGCCATGAAGGATCCATCCAAAGTCCTTCTTCTTGATGTTGATCCAATCAGCACTTCGACGGATGCTCCGAAGGGCCCTTCACTTCTTCTGACTAACGATGAAGATTGGATGATGTTTCCAGTGATTGTTGAAGGCCCTCTAGTCTGGGGTTTTGACAAGAATGGGAAGGCTCGAATTGGTCCCCTCTCCAAGCATATTCATCTCGCTTCTTTTGAGCCTGGACGACTTCGTTGGAAAGAAATGCCCAACGAGGTAGATTCGTTGACCCTTCGTTTTATCCATCTCTATGTTTAGTTCTTTAAATTTTCTCATTTTACTGCAGTATGCTTTTCCACCTCCTGGATTGATCAAGGATCGATCAGCTAAGAAGTCATCTACTTGATCTCCTATTTGTGATCAGGTATTTTTCTTTATCTCGCTTCAGTCATGTTCATCTTCTGCATTTTAAAACTTCAGCGGATGGTTACCACATTTCGTAGGAGGATGACTTCGTGGAGCCTCAAGCCATTGTTCCTCCACCAACTTTTAAAAAGTGTGGTCGTCAAGGGAGTTCTTCTTCTAGTGCCAAGGTATCTCGCTATTCCTTATACTTCGCGTTTATATATATCGCCTTCGCGCTTACATGCCTATTTATGTTGACTTAATATTTTTTAGGATGTTTTGCCTCAATCTCTTCCTGCCAATGACCCTCATAAGCGACGTAGGTGTCTGGAAATAGATGCCTTAACTCGCGTCCATTCTTCCAAGAAGCATTCCGAATCATCTGCTCCACCTCCACCTAAAGGTAAACCTGCCAAGGTTCCGGAGAAAGCCATTCCTTCCCAGGTTCTATCGCCTTCTATGCGAACTCATGTCATTACTGTGGGTGATACTTCAGTAAAGTCATCTATCAGCCCTGCTGGCGGGTTTCAAGGGAAAGAGAGAAAAGTCTTCGAAGTGGAGGATCCAGCTTATGCTCCCGATATGAATTTTCTGAGGAATGCTCTTCTTCTGACTCGGGACGTCCCCTCTATCAGATCTGCTGTCACAGAATCTTTGATCTCTTTTAGTTCTGATATTTTTGTTGCTGAGGATCAGCCTTTTATTTTGAACGCTTCACTGAATCTTTCCACCAATCATCATGCTTCCATTATGGCTTTGGTAAGTATTATCGAACTTGACTTCGTTATTTATCCATGTTCTTTTCTAACTTATTCAACCTCGCAGGAATTAAATAGCCATATGGCTCAACTCGTTGAGACTAGAGTTTCCCGTGAGAATTTGGAGAAGTCCAAAGCTCGGATTCAGGAGATCAAGAATGATCTTGCTGATGAAAGGGATCGCTCAGCGAAGAAGGATCAAAGGATTTCAGAGCTCAGCAGTAAGTTCAGTCCCCTCTCTATCTTTCGTTTTGTTTTGGTATTGTTTTTACTATTCTTTTATTTTCTTCAAGCTCGTTCCGCGAAGTGTTACTTGGATTATCTCGAGGCCCGGGCATCTGTCGAATATTTTCAAGCTGAACAAGCGAATCTGCATCTCAGATTAACTGTTATTTGACCGAGAATAAAATTTTGAGTGAAAAATTGACAATGTCATACTCTCCGTCCAAGCGTCTGGATAATGAATCTGCCAGTAACGAGGAGTTGAATTCTCATCTTCACGAGTAGAATGAAAGTTTAAGGGTTGAGTTATAGAGAGTTAATAATCATCTTACAACTTAGCGGAATCTCCACTCCTCGTCCATAACCCTCAATAAACGGTTAGAGAAAGATAGAGAAAGGATAATTAAGAGGAAAGACAGGTCTGAAGCCGATTTGCGTGAGCTTAGGAATGATATTCATGACCTAGATGCAGAGAACAAGAAACTGAAGATTGAGAACAGGACTTTGAAAGATGATAACACTAGGTTAAATAGTGAGATAACTTCTATGTTATCTCGCCTAGAGAGGTTTCAAGGCAAGAAAACAGCTCATGTTTCCCCTGTGAAGAAGAAGATCGTTGTTCCTTCGAGGGGTGGTAAACTTGTTATAAGGTCTCCTGGCGATGATAATCCCGTGTTAAATCCTGGTGAATATGTGGATAAATCGTCTCTTGAACTCCACAGCTTCCTTGAATCATAAATATCAAGACTCGACCACTTAAATCTAGATATTCATAAAACTTTAAGTTCTATTATCTCGAATAGAGAAGGTAGTTCTAGGAGTTATTGTTATACTTCGTATCTCGCTATGTTAGTTTTATTTCTTACTTCGCTATCATTTTTGCATAATCTGAGGAGAGTTGGAAGAATCAAGTCCTGCACTTATCTCATCAAATGGATGATCTTGCTAAGGATGTGTCCAATCTGAAAGAAAGTCTTGCGTTTCTGAACGAAGATTGCGATAAGATGGAAAAATACGCCAAGAAGGTTGCGAAATTAACTCGCAAGAATGCCCAGGAGGAGAAGGTGAAATTCCTCATCGAGTTTTGCAATTCTCATTTCCTTGCCTTTCCTCCCATGGATCTCGAAATATTCTCCGATGATGAACCTCCTACTGAAGTCGATGATGAGGATGAAGAAACAGAGACTGGTGAGGATGTTGAAGATCCTAAGAACGAAGTTCCTCAAGGCACGGGGGGTAATAGTGGAGCTGGCGCTGGTGGTGCTGATGCTGAAATTCAAGGATCTGGAGGTGGTTCTGCTAAGGAGGAGGAAGGAAAGCCATGATCTTTTATTTTGATGATTGTTCAAACTTTCACTTCTTAATTTTTTTAACATTATATCTAGGCGCTCCCAAGCTTGGGGGGAATGACATTATCTCGTTCTTATTTTTTTACTTAACTCTTCGCTTGCCTCAATATATTTGCTTTTGTTTCTTTTTCTCTTTTGGCTCAACTCGTTCATTTATCTGCACTAAATATGGTTAACATATCTACTTCGCATGTCCATCAGTAGCTTGTTTTCCTTTAATTCGCAGAATTTGCAACTTCGTAAAACAGTAAGATGTTCAAATAGGTGTTTCAATTTATATAGAGCAATTATGATTTGGTGTGTTTGTTTCCCACAAGTATATACTTGCGAAGAAAATAATCAAAGAATAATAAATTAGAAGAAGTATATACTTTCCTATTATTCTTTGGATATTTTCGAAGTATTTCCGAGTTTACGATATAAGTTGCCACTTATTATTTGTCCAAAGTAATAGATGCGAGATAAATGAGCAAAAGAATAATAATTTTTAAAAAGTATATACTTTCCTCTTATTCTTTTGGGGATTTATGTTGCATACCTTCTGTTATTGTCCTTTGTATTTTTGTTCTTCTTGCCTTATTTTTTGTTTGTGCCTCAGACTCTTCTTTGCGCTCCTTTTCGTTCTTACTTCACCTTCAATTGTACCTCGCTGCCTTCTTAGGGCTTGTTCCAGCATTGATAGCATTCTCATTGTAATATAATTAGGTTAATATAGATATTTTGTTATGCAATACTTTGATTGCAAGTTTTTCGCACATGGTGAAGATTTTTTGAATCTCTATGACTCTTTATCATTACTTCTTGTAATGCCATGAGAAGGTTTTAGCGAACCTCGCTCTATTATCTGTTTGACTCTTGTCTTCTTTATGTTTTATTTAATACTCCGGGGTATTATTTTTCCTCCTAGTTAAGGTCTTATTTTTCCCCACCCCGTTGATCAGGGTTTTGCGACGAAGTCTCAGGCGCTCTTTACTCTTGTGAAGTAAAGATCCATCAACCTCGCCTTAACTCGTTCATTATGTATTTCATGAAACAATATCACAGGCCTATCTATTCCCATGAAAACCATACCCGTAACATTGCCGTATTTTTTGGTCACTCAGCTCCCTAAAGGAGGGTGTCGTCCCTTCCCCCTGAGTACCCCCTTGATTTCGGGCTTAGGTATCAGTTATTTCGTGACTTCCTAACCTTCTCCGATATGGCTCTTGGTTACGAAGTCACACCCTAGTTGAGGTGGTTTTTGGACCGAGTGGAAGAATCACGCCATGCCATCTTCTTTCTCCACTGGCTCATTCTTACACCCCTTACCGAGTGGTTACCCAATTGGGGCCCTCGACGGATGGGTCTTATTCTTGCCCCTATTTGATGTTACTGAGATTGTCTCTGACGTGCGTTAGGTCTTACTTTTTCCTCTTGCACTTTTTGCGAACTAGGTTGCACGCCACGAGGTCTCAGCCTCCCTAAGTATAGGTTTTATAATATCCCTGGAGATTTTCCTTTTTCATGTTATTTTATTTTATTTTATTTTGTGGGTCTTATGCAACCCCCTAATGAGGTCTTAGTTGCCTGCTTTGAGGTCTTATTTCGCCCGAAGTATTTTTTTTTTTCTTTTCAACCAAATTTTCATTTGATGTTCTATTTCGCTCTGCTCTTGCTTCATGTTTTGCTCGATAAATATTTCATTTCATTTCTTTGCTGAGTTACAAACTTGCTTGTTCATTTTGTATTACATATCTTTGCGAGTACATATGATGGCTAAGGATAGTACTTCTTTATGTAGACCGGATTCCAAGGATGGACATCCTGCGACCTTGTCTTTCTATCTCGCCGTATATGATATTTCCTTCATCATCTGTTTCTTTGCCATGACAGTCAGCGAGTTCATAGGATCCATTCCCTACCACTCTTTTTACGATGAATGGCCCTTCCCAAGTAGGTTTTAGCTTTCCTCCGGGTCCTTTCTGATATGGCAGTATTTCCCGCAAGACTAACTCCCTCGGAACAAAGCTCCTTTCTTTCACTTTTTTATTATATTCCCGAGACATACTTCGGTGATAGTTCGTCATATGTTGTAGTGCAGTTTCCCTATTTTCTTCCAAATCATCCAACTTCGCCATAATCATGTCCGAGTTCAGACCTTTCTTCCATGCCTCCTGCTTAGTTGTGGGAATCATTATCTCGGTGGGTAAGATTGCTTCTACTCCATATGTCAAGCAAAAGGGGGACATTCATGTTGCCTCTCGCCTCGTAGTTCTGTATGACCATAGTACTTTTGGGACTTCTTCACACCAGTCATGTAGGTGTCCTTCCAATTTCTTTTTCAGAGTTGATGCTATTGTTTTGTTGGTCGCCTCCGCTTGTCCGTTATTCTGCGGGTATAACGGAGTTTACTTTCCAAACTGTATCTTGAATGTGTTGAACAACATGCTCACATTCTCACCTTCAAATTGCTTCCCATTATCAGAAACGATCTGTAGCGGGATCCCAAATCTGCAAATTATGTTCTCAAGAATGAAGTCATATAAATCATCATCTTGCGTATTCTTCAATGGTTTTGCCTCAACCCACTTCGTGAAATAATCAGTTGCCACTATCAAGTACTTTCGCTGCTGACTTCCAATGACAAATGGTCCCATGATATCTACTCCCCACATGGAAAATGGCCACACACTCAATATCGAGTTCAAGATCGTTGCAGGTGCATGTATGCGCTTTCCAAATCTCTGGCACACTTCACACCTCATCGAGATGTTTTTTGCATCTTTATGCATGTGTGGACAAAAATAACCTTGCGCCTTGGTTTTGTGAGACAAAGATCTCGTGCCGCTGTGGTTTCCGGCATCACCGTAATGGAAAACCTTCATGATCTGTATTCCTTCTTCTTGTGATAAGCACCGCAGCAACGGGCCTAGAAATGACCTTCTATATAAAGTTCCTTCTCGTTGTTCATAATTTGTGGATTTCTCCTTGATTTTATGCGCCTCGAATCTGTCACGAGGTAAATCCCCTTTCGCTAGATATTTGTAAATTGGAACTCGCCAGTCATCTTCACTTAATTCAATAGTTACGACCTCGTTTACGATCACGAAGACTTCTTCACCTTCCAACTCGTTCGTTACTGATGGCTGCATTAATCTTTCAATTCGGATGTACTTCTCTGAAGGGTCTTCAATCATTGATGCTATGAAAGCCAGGGCGTCAGCATGTTTGTATTATCTCTGCTCACCTGCCTCCAGATTATGTTTGGTATTTTCTTTGAATATTCTTTTACGAGTTGTAAATATCGGTTTATCACAATATTATTTGCCTGGTATCTGCCTTCTATTTGTCTGACCTCCAGATGCGAGTCACTGGTTATTCCTATTTTTTCTAACTTCATCTCGATAGCTAACCTTAGCGCTTGTATGATTGCCTCGTATTTTGTTTCATTGTTAGTTGCTTTATACTCTAATCGGAAGAAGAACACTGTTCTCGCTCCTGTTGGCGAAGTAAAAACGATTCCCATTCCTCCTCCTGCACTGTTGGAGGATCCATCCACAAATATCTCCCACCTCCTCGGATGATTTTCTTTTAGTAAGTCCATGGGATCTGGGCGATCTTCATCGATGTCTAGCATTTCCTCCACTCCTTCATCTTCTCCTATGGAAAACTCGGCCAGGAATTCTGCAAATATGTGTGACTTCGTAGAAGTCTGGACTTCCAGCATGTTCGTTTCAAGTTTTTCAAACCTTAAGAATTGGATTCCAAGAAATGGATTCCTTGGTAAAAGAAAATCCGTTTGGTTGGGATAATTGGATTCCCTTGTAATCCAAATCTATTAAAGTGCTTAAATATCCTTGAAAATTTTAATACACAACTAAAATTCAAAAATTCAAAACAAATTTAAACCATGGAATCATGGATGACTATTATTCTTCCACAATGTTACTGGCAACCAACTTATATTACTTAAATATCCTTAAAAATTCTAATACAAAACTAAAATTCAAATTCAAAAATTTAAAATTTTCAAAACAGCCATGGATGATTAATGTTCCTCCACAATGTTACTGGCAACCAACTTGTGTATGAAGCACCTTTTTCACTACTCTACTTGAGTATTCTATTCTTCACATAGTGAGACCTCTTCCCTTCTTCCATCCCAAAAAACATTTTGGTCTTCGTAGCTGAATGAAGTATAATTGAAGCAACATCTATCACATCATCATCAGCAAGACCATCAATCTTCTGCAGCTCCTCAAACAACTTCTTGTTGGTGTCTGATTCTTGCGCCAATGTACTACGAATCGATTCAAAATGTGAAAGAGTTCCTAATACAAACTTGCTGAAAGAATTAGCCATCAAATTAAGACCATTCGAATCACCACTTGATTCAGCAGATCCAACATCCAAAGAAGATGATCTAACCCTTTTCCTCCTCCTACCTTTATCATTACCATTATTGGCTTCGTCCACTGATCCAGACTGGTTACTTTGTTCTTGTTCAGTTTCATGTTCCGTTTGTTTCTCCCTTTCTTGTTCATCTTTTGTATCGATCTCTTCTAACTCTTCAACTAAAGACGCGGCTCCTTTACTATTTGCTCTATCTTCAGCAAATATTTCAACCAATGCGTCTAAATGCGGAAAAACTCTCCCATACACTCCCTTTATACTTGGATGAGACTGCAAAATCCACAAACAACAAAATTTCAGTCCAGAAAACAAGAACAACGAACTAGAACTTTCACAAATTTCAGTCCAAAAAAACAAAAGTGTAAGCTCCAGGCATTCCTGTAACACCTTCTCTGTTCATTTTCTTTTACAATTCTATGACATCAGACCCCTACTACTTGTATGACCTGATACTGATACCAAACATGACCTGATTCTGATACCAAACCAAGGATAAAACAATAGGATTAAGAGAACAAACTAAGTAAACAGAAAGGATATACTAAAGCATGGAAAATTCCAACATATATTCAATAATGGTTAGAAATTACCTTGGCCCATATATCAAATTACTTTTTCTCACACACAAGCTTATTGTTGACATAATCCCATTCAAAACCACTGCCAGCATTTAGCATTTCATTGATTGCCATTGAATTCCTTTTTAAAGTCTTAATTCTCGAATCAATGTTGGTAGTACTTAACCCGGAATTGGGTAGTTTCTCAGCTAATTTCTGTTCAATCACTTTCAAATAGCCGGATTTGAATCCTGTATCACTTCTCCACTTTCCATCAAGCACAAGTTCCGTCAAAACATCAACCAATATATCATCTTCAGCTTGTACCTAATTTCGATGAGGTGCCATTACTTTCCTGTTGACAACCAAGTTCCGTCAAGATAATTTCATTAGTAGTAACATCAAGTAGAACAAGGAATAGTAGAAAACTAATTACATGTTATTAACTGCTATTAACACACATTTATACCTGTTGATGACAAGAATTGTCAACTACTACAGACTTCTGTCTAGGTACAGTAATTCCAGAAAACCATAAAGGCAGAAAACTGCATTTCATTTCCATAAGCAACCACGTGTAGTTTCATTTCCATATGTCAATAACTACAACTACACTTTTTTCTATGCTTGAAGTTTCACACTAAACATGCGCAGTTTCTAGAATTCGTGGTCCTTCACCGCAACTAAATCTCATTACTCAATCAAGCAGTCAACAAGAATAGTAGAAAACAAATTAACTGTTAGAAACTGACATGTCGTTGCTACATACAAACCCACAAAGATATTAAGATAGAGACAAAAATCAACCATTTGCAAAAATAAATATGAAATAATCCATCCCCCTTACAGAGTTCACATTCGAATTCAGATGACAAAATTATACCATTAATAAACCTTGTTCTTGTAACAGTGCAGTACAAATGAAAGTGATAAAAAAATGTAAACTAATATAGGACAATGATGAAATCATTTTAACTAACTATGCGCCTACGTCTACGTGCAGTCCATCTTTCCCACATTTGATCAGCTAACTCCTTTATCTGAACATCCCAATAATTCGAGGAATCAACATATTCAATCATTCAACTTTCTTGAGGAGAAACCAAATTAATTGGTCCATCTTCAGGTAAAAATTCATCCATAGGCATTTCTCTCCTAATAAGGTTATGTATCAAACAACAAGCCATGATAAAACGGCAATGTATGTTCACAGGATACCATGAGGGACCCCTAAGTATTTCCCATCTCATTTTCAACAATCCAAAAACTCTTTCAATCACATTCCTAGCCCTACAATGTTTCATATTGAATAATTCTTCAGCTGTCCTGGGTTCTAGACGATCTCGCCCCCATTCCTTCAAATGATAACGTTGACCTCTAAACGGAGCAAGAAATCCCCCACTATTAGGATAACCGGCATCGACAAGGTAATAGTAACCTAAACAAGTAAGCATGTAAAAAACCATCATTATCTTAACAAAGAATACGATAAACACTCACTAATCCACAGATTCAAGTCATAATACCCTAACAAACTTACCATGTGGAACTTTTAAGCCATTTTTTTTGTAAATGGCTTCCCTAAGAACATGAGAATCGGCAGCTCATCCTTCCCAGCCAGGATATACATATATAACCTCCAAGTCTTGAGAACATACACCTAAGACATTGGTAGAAATTGCACTTTTCCTTGTACGATACCTAGGCTTGTCTGCTGTAGCAACGTGGACACTAATATGTGTTCCATCTAATGCCCCTAGGCAGTTCTAAAGGTAAACAAGGTGGTGTTAATAGTTCATTATAGATGCATAAAACCAAGTGTTAATATTCATGACAGATAAGGTAAACAAGGTTTTAATAGTTTATTACAGATAAGCTCATACCTTAAAGAAGTTCCATCTCTGGTCAACAGAACTTGTGGCTACTGCTACCAGTTCTTTTAACAACTCTCCTTGAAGCCTAATAACTCCTTTCAACACCGTGCTCACATGTCTACTAATCGTATCTCCTGATCGCTTGAACTGAAAACCTACAACTCTATTCTTATGGTGATGCGCAATTACATATAAAAATATCGCTACCATTTCTTCAACATCACAGTTGCTATTATTTTCTAATCCGCTAACGGTACGCAGCTTATGATAAAGAATTCTAAAAGTGCGTCTATCAAGACGAAGTTGGGATTTACATTTTGTGTCACTTTTGTATACCAAATCTTCCATCACCCACAATCGTACCATTGTTAATTCAAAACGGTCATTGGCTCTCAACACACAGCTTTGATGACGCAGGACATATGAATAAAAGTAAATGTAAAATAAAGTTACTGCATCAAACGTTGTTCGGATATTGTCGGTCATCATTTCAAGTTTTCTTTTCTTTGTCAAGACTAGAGGAGCCATACTAGAATCGGGTCTGAATTTGAAAAGCATAAGAACAGAATGGTCAAGCATACATGACTAAACAATAGAAAAATTAAAGGCAAGCGCCGAAGGGGTAATGCTAGTTATTTGAATATAGAGACACAGATAGGCAACAAGTAAAATCTCAAGATTTTTTCAGGACAAAACAAGCATAATCTAAGTTATAAGTGATAATGGATTGTAAAATCATTCTCATTCAAGTAGCGCAGCACTGTCCTCAATGACAAAATAATTTGATAGTTTGAAGCAAAATAGTCTAAAGCAAATATTATGAGAAAACTTTAAGCTAGAACCACGCAATGAGAGGAAAATGTGCAAAAACAAACCTCTAATTAGTCTCTGTGTAAGCTACAGCCAACTGCGAAATGAACCACCACGAAAGGTACAGTTTCTTCCTCCTCAACACCTGATCAAAACTAAAACAATGAAAGTCGAGTGCATGAGTATACCAAAGTGGATGGTAAGTGGAGAAGATGACAACCCAATATACTGCTGGGTCCAGTTCATGGAGTAAAAGAATCAACCAATCTTAAAATTCACTCAAACAAAAAACTACTTTATATACAATTAGACTACCCAAACAGTCAAAACTAGCATTCTGAAAATTAGTTTTCCAAAATTGAATTTCACTACAGATGACTATTCATGTAAAATTCAAAACTGGCTATAGAAACTGACATGAGAATGAAACAAAACCCAGCTGAATTCCTACAGTTTATGCTAATTCAACTGAGAAAATGTAAGAAACAAATAAGTCGTTAAAGCTACAGAATACAGAAGAGGAACAATTTCAGCATACCCTAATTCAAAAATTGTTAAACAAAAATGCAATTAAAATTTAAAAGGATTACTTCATCATAGTACATAACCAGATCAAGAATAAAAGCACATGCATGCATATTTGATTAAAAGGAGAAGCAAAGAAATGTGAGGAATTACTTTGAGCCCTAAATCCCCAAATCCTATTACTGCAATTGTTCCCTCGAAATCACTGTGATGATTTCCCGTCGAAGAAGAAGAAAAAGAATGATCAATTAACAGTTTTCAATTGTTAATCTTGGTCGATCTCCATGACTCTAGGTTTTCATTTTTTTATGTCGTTCTCTCCGTCTCTCGATCTAAAAATGAAGAAAATCTGAGAATTTAGATTTTAGTTTTGTTTGGAGGCTAAATTGGTCATTTTAGTTACTCCGTGTTTTTTTTACTCCAGAATCGGATTCTATTCCCTCGGTGTGCCGATGCAATGGAAAAAGAGGATTTGGGGGGAATTGGATTCCCTTGGAATCCAATTCTCTGAATATTTTGACTGTTCGGTTGGGGGAATTTCGCTCGTTCCCTCGTAATCCGATTCTTAGGAATCCAATAACCCGAACCGAACACGATGTTCGTATTTTAGTCCGAATTGGTCAATTCGGGTATTCCATCTTTCAACTCACCCAACTCTCCTCGTGTTCTTCAGGGTCGACTATATTGGGATCCTAGTTAGAACCTTAATCTTGAGAGTCTGGAAATAAGTTCTTAATTTTTCTGACGAGTATACCAATGCTAGTATCAATTTTTCAATCTTTGGATAATTTTTCTCCGCTGCATTGAGAGTCTTACTGACATAAAAGATTGTCTTTTCAACACCTTTATCCGTCCGAAGTAGTACTGAACTTATTGCATTTGGTGTAGTAGCGAGGAAGATCAACAATTCTTTGTCCGGTTCGGTTTTCTAGAGGATTGACAAGTTGATGAGGTGCTCTTTTATATTTCGCAATGCTCGTTCACACTCCTGTATCCATGCAAACCTGGCTCCCTTCTTCAATGTATCAAAGAAAGGCTTGCATTTTTCTGAAGATCTGGAGATAAATCTTCCCAACGCTGCTAACTGTCCATTTAACTTTTGTACGTCTTTAACTATTGTCGGTGATGGCATGTCCAGTATAGCTTGAACCTTGGTTGGATCTACTTCGATCCCCTTTTCGGATACGATGTGTCCCGAGAACTTCGCTGATTCTATATATACACTTCGCATGATTTATTTTCATCTTGTATGCTCTCATTTGTTCGAAAATTTGTTTCAGATCTTCAACATGATCTCCTGACTCCTTAGTTTTCCCCAACATATCGTCGACGTATACTTCTAACTTGGTGTGGACCCATTTGGTAAATATCTTTTCAACCATCCGTTGGTATATCGCCTAATACGGGAGTATCGTAGGCAGTAATGTGCAGTTTTGGCACTGCACGGTTGAGCCAATGCTATGGCTAGGAAGTATCTAGAAGATACTAGACGTTAGTCGGCTAGTTGCTTGAACAACAAGACTTGTGGTTTCCTTACTTAGATTAGGATTTCCTAGTTTAATGAGTTTTTGAACTCATAGTTTTATTCTTGGACGGCAGGTCTTCATCCTTATAAAAATGGGAGGCTTGTAGGCTAGAAGCTAGAGAAGGGATCTCTGAGAGAAGAACCATATTTAGGTTTGTAAAGGAGTTGTATTTTATTCTCAGTTTATCAATAGAAGAAGAACTTATCAACGTAACGTTTGTAATCTTTTATTTGATCTGTTTTAGCGCCTTTCTCTTCAACTTCTCAACATACACAGTACTGACTCTAGGTACCACTGATCGTTCTGTATCAAGTGGTATCAGACCCACGTTCTGACTCCTAGGGTTAGTAGTGGTGCATGGTCTCTACACGAAGACAATACGCACGATCAGGAGAAGCAATTGTCGTATTGCTAGACACAAGGAAACCTAGAGGGAGTACCAAGGTTAAGATGGGAAGCGAAGAGAAGAAAGGATCAGAGCTAACAAACGAAGAGAAAATAGCAAGGCTCGAGTTACAAATTCAAAACTTGACAAACACTCTTACTGAATTCATGAAAACAAGTGCATGCAAACAAGGGGAGAAGAATACAGAGGATGATAAGAAGGACGATTCAACTGAAGAAGACGATGAAAAAGAGGAAGAGATGAACAAAAATCCATATGGAGGTTTGAAGGTTGAATTTAAGCTGGAAATATCCGACTACGATAGAACCATGGAGGAAGAGAAACTTGATGGATGGTTAGATAAGTTGTAAACCTATATCACGGTAAACCATCTCAAAGAGTCCCAAAAAGTTTGTTTTTCCAGTTTGAAATTATCTAACCATGCTTCGATATGGTGGAAGGCGCACAAGAAAAGACATGATGCAGAGACCATGACATGGTCAGAGTTTAAGAGTCTCATAAAGAAACAATTCTACCAGGTGGGATATTTGGATGACAGGTGGTTTAAATGGAAGCATCTCCGGCAGAAGTATCAGCAAAGTGTCCAAGACTATACCACAGAATTCTACAACCAAGCTTTAACACTGGATGTGGATATCTCTAGTGAGGAGACGTTTCGAAAATATAATGGGGGACTTGTTGATTATATACGAAGAGAGATAAAGCTATTCTGTGTACAAGATCTATAAGAGGCCATCACCAAAGTTGTGGCCATAGGACAGAAGACAAGAGTTGCAGGGTCCGACAACAAAAGATCAGCTGCAAAAGGAGAAGACGGAATACAAAGAAAAGGAGAGATAAGTAAAAAAAAGTCTCAGATGAATGAACGAGCAGAAAGGGTTTGTGAACATTGCAAAGAGAAAGGGCATGTGAAGGATACTTACTGGATATTAAATCCACACCTTAAACCAAGAAAGTTACGGGATTTTGAAAACCAATGAAATACCCAGAAGAACACCTTGATGACAGAAGCTGGTGAAGCATAAATAATTTTGGAAATAGATCAACCCGATCCAAAACTAGTGTTGATGACAAGAATGCAAGACTTTGAGCAAGACCTATGTGAGGAATTATTCCATGTCAAGATTCAGGTTAAGCAAAGTATCGTCGAAGCTATCATTGATTCAGGAAGTCAAAAAAAATTGATCTCAGAGAAGTTGGTGGAACAGATGGGATTAACAAAAACTTTCCACCCAAAGCCCTATCCATTAGGATGGATACAAAAGGATACCGAGTTACAGGTAACTAAGCAGTGTCGTTTTAAATTTGCCATCACTGAGAAATTTATCGATGAAGTTTTCTGTGATGTCGTACCATTAGATGTAGCTCGGGTTATTTTTGGCAACCAATACTTATGGGAACGAGATGTTGTTTTCCATCACAGGGAGCGAGTTTATTTGTTCAAGAAAGATGGAAAAGAATTCAGAATTCTATCTAGTAAAAAGCATTTGCCTATGAAACTAGTTACAACAAATCAAGTCAAAAGAATGATCAATACTAGTGGAATATTCAATTTGATGTTGATCAGGCCTGTTGTTTCGGATGATAAAAAGGTAACATTGCATACAATGTTAACTCCCAGCCAAGAGAATGAATTAAATTTGTTACAAAAGAAGTTCATGGATTTATTTCAAGAGGAAGTTACAGTACCACCTAAAAGAAATGTAGAGCATGAAATTTCATTAGTTGGAGATGCCTCTCTACCAAACTTAGGCTTGTACATGACTTCAATAGTTGAATCGGAAGAGATCAAGAGATAGATTCAAGAATTGCTTGAGCAAAGAGTAATCGTACCCAGCTGTTCTCCCTGTGGCTCTCCAGTTTTGTTGGTGCCGAAGAAAGATGGGGGATGGAGAATGTGCGTAGATTATCGTGCATTAAATAAGATTACCGTGAAAAACCGATATCCATTACCAAGGATTGAAGACCTCCTAGATCAATTAGGAGGGGCATTATACTTCACCAAACTTGATTTAAAATCTGGTTATTATCAGGTACGGATCAAAGAAGAAGATACGTGGAAAACTGTATTCAAAACACGGCAAGGTTTATTTGAATGGATCGTCATGACATTTGGATTATGCAATGCCCTTGCTACGTTTATGCAGCTTATGAATGAGGTATTACGAGCTTTTATTGATGATTTTGTCATAGTATATCTAGACGACATATTAATATTCAGCAAAACATGGGAGGAACATGTTATGCATGTTTCCAAGGTTCTAACTGTGTTAAGAGAAAATTCCTTGACACTAAATAAGAAGAAATGTGAATTTGCTAAGCAAGAATTGGTTTTTCTTGGTTTTGTGATTGGGAGAGGAGAAATTAAAGTCGATCCAGGGAAGGTCGTTGTTATTACTGCATGGCCAGCTACTACCAACATCACTGAAGTTCGAAGTTTTCTTGGAGCTTGTCAATATCTCAGAAAATTCATACGACACTTTTCTCAGATAGCAGCTCCTTTGCATAGCTTAACTAAGCTCAATACGGTGTTCAAATGGGAGCTTATACATGAAGCCACTTTTCAGTTGTTAAAGAAGAAGATATCGGAAGCACCAGTCTTAGCATTACCGGATCTACAAAAACCTTTTGAGGTAGAAATTGATGCTTCAAACTATGCCTTAGGGGTTGTATTACTACAGAATGGGAAACCAATGGCTTATCATTCTGAGATGTTCAATAGTGTCGTACAAAATTATCCTACATATGATAAAGAATTATATGCCATGCATCAAGCCATGAAGCACTGGAGACCTTATATACTCGTAAAACAAGTGGTTGTGCACACTGATCATAAGCCTCTACAATACATGCAAACTCAAACTAAGTTGCAGCAGGCTCGACATATGAAATGGGCCTCTTATTTGGGGTAGTTTGGTATTTGTTTCAAGTATAAAACCGGAGTAACCAATAAGTTGGCAGATATGCTGTCAAGGCCACCTCCTAATATGGCTTTATTAGTAGCATTGCAGACTCATCCATTAATTCCAAGTGATTATGTCCACGGATATCAACGGGATGAAGATTTCAGGGAAGCGTATCAGAAGCTGAGTCAAGGAAATTCCAGTGAGTTTCGTTTAGTGGATGGTTTGATGTACAAGGGTACGGCTTTGTGTATACCCCGAGGAAAAGATAGGATACATTGGTGTAGGATAAGAATATTGTCACAACAATATTCCTGAGAAATAAACAACTGTTCTGCGATATATCGATAATAAACGAATTACTCTGCGACACATCAGTAATATTCTGCGACACATCTAAAGATGACTTAAACAATGACGTAATGACAGAAACACGAAGAAAGTGTGACATGTTTGCGATATATCAATAAAACCTGCGAAAGATAAAGGCGGTGCCATCTGCGATTTACCGCAAGAACTCAGATCCTAAATTGAAGGGAATCTTAACTGTAAATGAGCTGTCATGAGATGTAATCCACTATGTAAATACCTATATAAAGAAGATGAGTAGTTCCAGAGAAGAGGATGAAATTTTGAGTGTTAGGAAAGTTTTTAGGAGAGAGAAAATCTTTGTTAAGTGTTTTGTGTTCTTGATTTCTGTAATTCCAAAAGATCATATTAATGAAAAAGTGTTCTTAATCTTCAAATTATGTCATAAATATTGATAGATTCTTGAATAGGGTGTAGTGTGGGAATTCCTGCAACTACATTTTGGCACCCAGAAACAGGGAGAATCAATCTTGAGAAATTTCAAATTGCAGTTTGAAGATTTGAAGAAATTATTAGGATTGAAGAGAAATGGTTAGAAGGAGGAGAAATACATCGGAACCACCAACAACGGTGAGAAGAAGTAAAAGAATTGCAGGGGAAGGAACAGGTGAATTGGAAGGATCTTTAAGGAACAGATCAGGAAGAAGTAGAATGAGAAATGGAGCAGAAAATTCAATCCAACCACCAAATCAAAAAATACGAGCACAAGATAGAAATATGGATCATGATAGAGTAAGTGTGCATACGTGGAGGTCGGATTCGATAGAAGAGGCAGAAAGTCAAGAAGAGGAAAGAAATCAAGAAATGGAGGGAGGATTAATTCATGAAGGATGTGAAATGGAAGATGATTTGAGACAAAGGATACATGAAGAAAGAATATTAGAGGCAGAAGAACGTGCTAATCTTATAAGGAAAAATCATGAATTAAGAATGGAAAATTTGAGGTTACAAAACAGAAGATCAAGAAGCAGCATGAGATCAAATTCAAGATCATATAGAGAAGAAGCAAGGCAAAATCTTCCTATACAAAATATTGAGGAAAATTTGATAAATGATCGTTATGCTCCACGCGATGAAACTTTATACATTAGACATAATCAGATAGAAGGAGAAAATCAAGAAGAGAGAAGGAGAATGTTACGTGATGAAGAGATTCGAAGAAATCGCAGGATTATCGAATATGATATTGAGAGACATTATATTGAGAAAGTACGTTTAGCAAGAGAAAGAGAGAGATTGCGAGCAGAAGTAGAAGAGCAAGAAATTCAAGCAGCAATAAGCGTCAGAATAATCATGAAAATCGAGAAAGACGACGTGCGCAAAATCGTAATAATGATAATCTCAATGAGGAATATGAGAGAATTCGCAGAGACATAGAAAGGCAACGAAGAGAAACAAGTAAAGGGATGAGGAAATTCATGGAGAAGAGAATGAAAGACAAATTAACTTGCAAGAAGAAGAAAGTCGCAGAAGAAGGCAAAACCAAGATGTTGAGGAAGAAGCGAGAAATATCGCAAGACAAGAAAGGCATGAACGCAGAGACGAAGAGAAGATGCGTTGAAAAGACCAATTGAGCAAAATTATGATAGGAATGAACAAATCTTGCGAGAATTGGCAGAAATGAGAGGAATGATAAATAACAGAAGAGAAGGAGGAAGAAGACAACTTGATGAGGCAATCGAAGAGGCTGCAAAAACTCCATTTACTCAAGAGGTACAATTAGGAGGGATACCTCCAAAATGTAATTTACCGGTGTTGACCAGTATATTTGATGGAACTACGTGTGATGTCCAACATATCAAAGCTTATATTCGATGTATGCTACAATGGGAGAACCATGATGTAGTTTTGTGCAAATATTTTGCGTCAAGTTTAACTGGCGAAGCATTGAAGTGGTTCGAAAGTCTTCCCAAGAATACAATAACTTCATTTATGCACTTGCAAACCACTTTCTTAGGAGCCTACATCAGCAATAATTCTGCGCGACCTGGAATTGAAGATGTGTTTGGATTAAAACAGAGAGTTGGTGAGAGTTTGAAGCATTTAACCATAAGGTGGAGGACAATGTGTAGTGAAATGGCAGGAAGAGTAGATGAAAGATATCTCATTTTGTCCTTCATAAATGCTATGTTTGCGACAAATCTATTATACATCCAGGTCTTCAGAGTCAAAAACACAATCACTATGACAGAGTTGCGAGAATTGCAAGAGGAATATATTGCTTTAGAGGAAAAACAAAATGAAATGGAATCTTGTCCAACTCTTGTAGGCACAAGTTTAGCCGCAGCAAATGGAAGTTTGTTACCAAGGATGAATAATACAGTAGCAAGTACTTCCCAAAATCCGCGAGAGAAAATGGAGACTGATAATCAACTTAAGATAGTAGCAATGGGGAGTAGAGATCAAGAGGAATTAGAAAAAGAGAGAAATTTTTATAATCGCAATAACAATAATAAGGTCCCACGGTTTGATCAACCGCAGGAAACTTATGGTGGACAGAGGCATAATTATTCAAGAGAGCAAAGAGGTCAGAGGAATATGTGGGAAGATATCAAATTGCCGCCTTTAAATACTGGTATAGATAAGATTTGGGAATCGATTATTTTAATGGAGAACATACCCTCACCCTGGAACATGGGGAAGGAACCACATCCCAACAATCAAAATCAAGAATTTTGTCCTTATCATCATTTTCATGGTCATTCTGTGAATAATTGTAGGAATGTGAAAAGAATCATTTTGCGAATGATCGAACAAGGAAAATTAAATCATTTTTTAGCAAGATATTTACAATCGCAGCAATTGCCGCAAGCACCAGAAATTCGCAGAGTTAATGTTGCGAAAGAAGCAAAAACATTTGTCATTGAAGTAGGAGCTACAGCAAAAAATCTATTTTGCAATTCAATTGTACATTCACAAAAAACGATAGAGGATTTCCATGATAATGTGCTAAGCATAGTATTTGCAAGGGATATAGAGGGAAGAGAGGTGGTGAATATTGCGAAGATTTCTCCGTTAGAAGAATGGCAGAAACAAGTTATCTCTTTTACTGCAGAAGAGATACCAGAGCCTGGGAAGATGCATGACAATCCATTGGTGGTGAAATTAGAGATAAATCCAAAATATAGAGGATAAGAATATGATGATGATGATGCAGCAGGTGATTTCTGGGAAATAGATAAAGTTCTAATTGACACTGGTAGCTCGGTGGACATTTTGTTTTATCATACTTATCGCACAATGGGTGGAAGATATGATGAGATAATCCCTTCAACTTACAAGATCTATGGTTTTAATGGCACCGCAAACAAGCCAAAAGGAGAAATTACTATGGAAATTCCATTGAACAAGATATCTTCAAAAATCAAGTTTTGTGTAGTGGATATAGAATCTCCTTACAATGCCTTAATTGGAAGGCCATGGCTCCATGGGATCTTGGGCATAGCATCAACATATCATCAATGCATAAAATTTCCACATCCTCATGGTATTGGGATAATTAAAGGTGATTGGTTTGAAGTAAAAAAGTGTTATGAAGTTGACATTAATACTTGCGAAGAAAGGAATGCTTCCGAAATCGTAATTGGAAACATAATGTAGAAGCAAAATCAGAGAGCTGAGAAATTGATGGTGGACAATATAGAATTGCGGGGAAAGGGTATACTTCAAGAATAGTTTGTCTCAAAACATTCAATGGCGATTAATCATACAAAAATGGGGAAAAGTTGAAATATTCATTTTTCGCAGGAGCACAAAAAGATGAAGTTGCGAATAATCATTCGTCACAGAAGAAAAGAAGTACAGCAATATCATTTTGCGAACAATTAAAAAACAAGATGATTTCGAATATTAAAAGAAAAATTCTGCTCAAAAATGAGAAATTTTTCTATTAAAAAGAAAGAGATGGTGATTTCTAATCATATAAGAATTTTTAATGCTAATGCATAAGACGGGCGCAAATCGCCTAAAAACATATAAGAACGGGATGAACTTTTATGGCGTACACCTTAGTTCGCGGATTCTATTCCGTAAGAGGCAATGTCCTTAAAGTGCGTCATAAGGGGGGTATCTTCTTTACATTCAATTATCATAAGAAAGGGACGAACTTTTATGGCGTACACCTTAGTTCGCGGATTCTATTCTGTAAGAGGAAATGTCCTTAAAGTGCGTCATAAGGGGGGTATCTCTTTTCATGGCTATGGGAAAGGCTATACCGCTGCTGGAACCTAGTCATGGAGATTGGGATTATAGAAAATCCATCCAGGAGAGATAACTTGGATTCCCAAATATATAAGGTTATACCCTGGTTGGGCGCCCGAGAGTTTCTCCTAAGGAATGCAACGTATGATAAAGGAGCCGAGGTACACGGTTGAGCTGTGGGTGCCCGGGATGGATGAACCTACCTTGGCCATCCATGGAAAGTCTTGGCTTACGATGTGTTCGGCCCGAAGAAAACCCCACTTAGGGTGCAGTCTTGTAACTATAAGCCATATAAGGCATAAAGGACAAGGTTGCGAAAACAACTGGTTGTTGGCAGAACCGGATGGGAAAGTGCTAGTCTTGTATGGCCGATGTATAATCCTTGAAGGGGCAACCGGGGGGGAGATATAATGGCGATACCCTCCATTAGGGAGCTGTGTATCAAAAAAGACGGCAATGTCATGGGACTTTATATTCGCAAGAATGTTTAGGCCCGTCATATTGTCGCGTGACAGAGACAGCAATGTCATGGGACTTTATATTCGCAAGAATATTTAGGCCCGTCATATTGCCGCATGACTGGCAAAAAAGCCTAAAGAGAAATGTTAAGATGAGGTCAATGGGTTTTTTGCGATAAGATCAAAAGATGAGATAAATGAAATCAATAATAAGAGGATATAAATGCTTAAAGACGACAATGTCATAAATCTTAAAAATCAAAGAGAGAATTAATCTCTCACAAGATGGCTTAGATTTATCATATTGTCGCAGAAAATAAAATAATGATAAGGCAAGATCAATGGATTATTACATATAAGGTAAGAATATCCTGGGATCTTGTCGCATAAAGGTGGCATAATAAGACCTTTAACTAGGAAGGCGAAATAAGACCACAAGAAAAGATATGTCTGTGAAACATATAATAAATTGTTCGCAGAAATATTTGCGATAATTCATTTATCATATTGCAGATTAATAACAAGAGGCAAGTATGGGAACGATGTATAAGAATGATAAATATTTTTATTCATCATTATATGATAAATTCATATAAGTAACGGATGGATAGAAGCAAAAATGGAATTTATATATATTGAAGAACATCAGGAGTTACAAGTATCTTGTGGAAAGGATGATACAATTTTCCAAAGATAATTATCGCAAGAAAGGAAGAGAAAAATACAGACGAAGATCAAAAAGAAGAAGAAAAATTATTGAGATTTATCTTCACCATTATCTTCATCTTTGTCTTCATTATCTTCATCATCAGTTTCTTCGTCATCTTCGCTTTCATTCTCATCTATATCAGCCTCACTGTCAGAAATAACTGGTACTTCAGATATGGCTGGGATATTTTCCAAGAGGCATGGATATAGGCTAAGAGAGAGGTTATTATCATTGCAGACTTTCTCAATAGCGTTATTGCGAACAATGAGAAGATTACTACGCAAATTGGAGTTAGATATTTTTATCTTCTTTCGCAGTCTAGTGATCTTATCATTGCGGGAAGCAAGATTATTCGCAAGACCACTTTTTTCTTCTTCAAGTTCTGCGATCCTTCTAGCATGTTTTTCTTCAGATTCTGCGATAACACAATAACAAGTTAGAAATTTATCAAGAATTTACAAAAAATATAAAGATGTTAGAGGAGCAATAAATAACCTTCTCTTTCATGAATCATTTCTTGTACCAAGGTTGCCTGTTCGGTGTGAAGACTGACCGCTATTGATAAGTTTTTGTTAGCATTATCGAGAATTATCGCATCCCATGCGAATTCATCATCATTTTGAATGAGAAGATGGGAACGGGTCTGTTTTTCTCTTTTAAGAAGTTCAATATTTTCATCCTTAAGTCTATCTCTCTCAAGTTCAGTGTCAATAAGGGCATTGCGGAACTTTGATAGAGCTTCAGCGCCTTGAAGAGTAATGCGTTCTTTCTCCTTCTCAAGTTCCTTCTTTTGGGATTTCAAGGTTTTGATTATTTTTCCAAATTCATCTCTACAAGTCTTAAAACTATTGGATATACTCAAAGTAGATCTATAATCCATTCTTATAAGGGAAATGTGAAATCTAAGTTCATCCATAGATAGAGCATTAATTTTTTCATCGGAATAATTATTTAAAGCGTCATTAAGACGCTGAAGAAGAATGGATTCATCTATTGGTTCATCAAAAGAATTAAGAATAAGAGCTTCATCAGTAAGGTTATAGGTATCTGCAAAATGGTTGTTTAAATAAGCTAAAATAACAAGAAAGAAGAAAGTAAAAATAAAATAAAATAAATCATACCAATAATTTGTTTGCAGAACTTCTCCTTGTCAGCTAGTTTTTGTTGAAGAACTTCAACATCTACTTCAAGCGACTTATTCTTGTTAAGGAGCTCAGTATTCCCAGATACTTCCAATTGTTTACATTTTTCGCGAAGAATGGATATTTCATCTTCGTATTGCTTATTCTTTTCGCGAAGTTTCGCAGACTCAGATTGTGAATCAGTAAGCCTTCTTTGTGATAATGATAATCTATTTTCTAATTTCGAAGCAACGGAAAAAGAAGCTTTAGCAGTCTGTGGAAGATAAGAGAAAATAAGTAAGGGTAAAAAGAAGATCTTCGAAATTCATGACAAGTGTAAAGGGGCATACCAATGAAGCTAGTGCATGAAGAAAATCTGGATTGATAAATCTCGAGACTCCTTTAAGATCTTTATTATTGGTTAAGATGGAAGCATCGCAGATTTTTGAGAGATAATTGCAAGCGTGAGCAATATCGTCATCACCAATACCTTGCATGGGATTTCTAAAGATATTTGACAATTGATCCATAGGAGTCTCGGGTTTAGAAAGACCCATCGCAGATCTAACTCTTGCGGAGGAAAAACGTAATGAAGAGGTGCCCATGGTAGCATCATTATTAATTCTTCCGCTCTCTTCAACCTCATTATCTTTTTCAGCGACAGAAGAAATGTCTTTAAGTGGTTGAGTTTTTCTTCTCTTTTTTGGAGGACTCTCAGCAGTTTGATTCTCATTGCGATGAGGAGAAGTGCCAGAACTCTCATTTGGAGTTATTACTTTTTTGCCTTTATCCTTGGCTTCAACTACTGCGACAAATGGTATTTCCTAGAAAACAACCACACATGAAGATAAGAAACAGGGGCAACAATATATTGTTAAAAGTTATAAGAGAATGTTTCTTACTTCATTTGTGAAGGTTTTCAAAATTTTCAGGAGATTGGGATTCCCGAGATCGATGTAGCTAGCCTTCATTTTTCCAATCTGATAACAAATAATTCAATAACTAGTAAGAATAGTATATTTATCTGAATTTGCGAATAATGATTAACTTCGCGAGATATACCTCAGAATTCTTTTCAGGCCAATTAAAAATCCAAGGGCGATAAGCCGCAAGATATGCAGGATTCGCAGGGAGGTTAAGAGTACCATAAATATATGGACCTTCAAGGAGGAGAGGAAATCTACACCATTTATCATCCTTAGAGAAGCGTGGAAGATTGTTTTTTGTGGAATGATAGTCTATGTCTTGCATAAGAATTTTATCCTTCGCAACCTTTTTATCCTTATTCAAACGAATAGCCCAACACGTGCTTTCTTTCTTCATAGTAATCACTTGATAATTCGCAAAGAAGTTCTCCACGGTATATTTCGCTGGAATAATTGGGATTTTTTCATAATCAGGATGTTTCGCATCATCAGGATAAAGGTATCCTTTACCAGCTCCATGGGAAGCATATTCAAGAATGAGGCGAATACAATCTCCACTTAGTTGGCAAATTGCTCGTGAAAGTTTAGCATGAGAAATAATCTCATAAAAAAGAGGGAGATCTGGGTCATAAAGAGGAATAGGAAGGCCAGCTTCTAATTGACCTAGCGAAACAAGGATTTTTCTCATTAGAAGAAGGAAATCTTGAAACAAGATCAATGGAGAGATCAGAGTCTGAAGATTGATCAGGGATCTCAGAAAGTGTGAAACCTAAGGATTGAAGCTTCTGCTGGTGTTTTTTCAAAGTGGATTGACCTAATTTTTTTGGAGGAGCCATTTCTTCATATGGGAACGATGATTAAAACAAAGAAGAGAAAAGAAGAAAAACTGAAAGAATAATTGAGATCTGGAATTTGCGGAAGGAGACGATGAATAGTGAAGTTGCAGAGAAGAAAAGCGAAAGTAAAAAGAAGAAGAGGGATTAACAAAGATGATATTTATAAGAGAAGAAAATTATCGAGAATATCAATGTGCATTCAATGAAGAAAGGACATGAATGGTCAGAACTCAACGGTTGGAAGAATACGTGTCAAGGGATAAATGGAGGAAAAAAATGTGTAGAATATTTAGCGATGGATATAGAGACGTTTCAGAATAAAGGAAATATGAAAATACAAGATGTATTAATATTCTTGAAAAACATGAGTTGCGGCAAATCAAGAAATTTAAATTCTCATGATCTTTATCTTCTTCGCAGAAAAGATATGAGAAGAGGCAAGATGTAGGATCAGAATATTGTCACAACAATATTCCTGAGAAATAAACGACTGTTACGACGATATATCGATAATAAACGAATTACTCTGCGACACATCAGTAATATTCTGCGACATATCTAAAGATGACTTAAACAATGACGTAATGACAGAAACACGAAGAAAGTGTGACATGTTTGCGATATATCAATAAAACCTGCGAAAGATAAAGGCGGTGCCAGCTGCGATTTACCGCAAGAACTCAGATCCGAAATTGAAGGGAATCTTAACTGTAAATGAGCTGTCATGAGCTGTAATCCACTATGTAAATACCTATATAAAGAAGATGAGTAGTTCCAGAGAAGAGGATGAATTTTTGAGTGTTAGGAAAGTTTTTAGGAGAGAGAAAATCTTTGTTAAGTGTTTTGTGTTCTTGATTTCTGTAATTCCAAAAGATCATATTAATGAAAAAGTGTTCTTAATCTTCAAATTATGTCATAAATATTGATAGATTTGGTGGACATTTTGGTGGAGAGAAGACGTTGTTAAACTTGAAACGATATATGTATTGGCCAAAAATGCATTTGGATGTTTCTAAGTATATCCGAGGATGTATTCTATGCAACACTTCAAAACCTGCCAATAGGAAGAGGGGATTATATCTGCCACTACCGGTTCCTACGCGACATTGGGAGAGTATTTATATGGATTTCTTAGGAGGGTTACCAATGACCAAAATAGGGTATGATTATATTTTTGTTATTGTTGATAGGTTCAGCAAGATGATCAACTTGGTTCCTTGTAAGAAGACAGTCATAGGAGAAGGAGCAGCTAAGCTTTTCTTCCATCATGTTTGGAAGCACTTTGGATTACCCACTTCTATAATATCTGACAGAGATAGTCGGTTCTTGGGTCAATTCTGGACTAATCTATGGGATCTAATGGACACACGGCTTAAGCATAACACTGCTTTTCATCCTCAAACTGACGTACAAACTGAGGTAGTAAATCGAACTCTGGTTCATTTGTTGCGAGGGTATCACTCCAAACATCCCAATACTTGGGATGAAAGCTTGCCGTATATTCAGTTTTCTTTTAATAGAGATTTTCATGGCTCTACGCTGAAATCCCCATTTGAAGTTTGTTTAGGTTATCTACCTCATAGTCCTTTTGATATGGGATTCTCTACTTCACAAGAACTAGCAACAATAAAGGAGAAAGATAAACGAGCTCAACAGTTTATTGAAAAGATAAACAAAATACACACTTTGGTAGAAGCACAGCTGCAGAAGTCTCAAGCTAAATATAAAGATAAACACGATAAGCATCGTGTTCCTTGTAACTTTTCTACGGGAGATCTGGTTTGGTTACGTATAGGGAAGGAACGACTTAAAGGTGAAGGGAAGAAGCTGAAACCCATACGATATGGGCCTTTCAAGATTTTGAAGAAATTTGGGGATAATGCTTTTCAACTAGATTTACCACCCTACATGCAGATGTATTCTGTTATTAATGCAGAATACTTGAAACTCTTTGAACCCCAACTTATTAATGAAGACGAAGAAGACCAGGAGTTGAAGTTGCCATCAGTTGATGAGTTATGGGTAGATCGAGAAGAAATTCTTAAGCAAGATTGCATCGTCGAGACAAAAGTAACACATACTAGGAAGGGTAATCGTGTTATGTATCGTATAGGGTGCAAAGGATAGGTTTCCAGTAAATCTAAATGGTTCAGTAAGGAACTAGGGGAAACTGCATTTCCTCATCTTCATTTTACGGCTTACACGGGTGTTCCAGCTTCCTAAAATGGGGAGCCATGATACGGGAGTATCGTAGGCAGTAATGTGCAGTTTTGGCACTGCACGGTTGAGCCAATGCTATGACTAGGAAGTATCTAGAAGATACTATACGTTGGTAGGCTAGTTGCTTGAACAACAAGACTTGTGGTTTCCTTACTTAGATTAGGATTTCCTAGTTTAATGAGTTTTTGAACTCATAGTTTTATTCTTGGACGGCAGGTCTTCATCCTTATAAAAAGGGGAGGCTTGTAGGCTATAAGGTAGAGAAGGGATCTCTGAGAGAAGAACGATATTTAGGTTTGTAAAGGAGTTATATTTCATTCTCAGTTTATTAATAGAAGAAGAACTTATCAACGTAACGTTTGTAATCTTTTATTTGATCTGTTTTAGCGTCTTTCTCTTCAACTTCTCAACATATACAGTACTGACTCTAGGTACCACTGATCATTCTGTATCATCTCCCCTGCATTCTTCAAGCCAAAGGGCATTCTCGTATAATAGTACAATCCCCTTGGGGCGAAGAAAGCTGTATACTCCTGATCTTCTTCAGCGAGTGGTATTTGATTGTATCCACAATAGCCATCAATCAGTGTTAATCGTTTTTACCTTGAAGCTGACTCTACCATCTGAGGTATGTTGGGTAATGGGAAACTGTCTTTGGGTGAGACAATGTTCAAATCACTGAAGTCTATACATATCCTTATCCCTTTGGTCTTCTTTGGTACTATTACCATATTTGCAATCCAGGTTGGATACTTCGCAGGTATTATTATTCCCGAGTCCATCATCTTCATCAGTTCTTGCTCTATTTGCTCGTGGAAAGCAGTGGCTATCTTTCGAATCCGTTGCCTTATCAGCTTGATTGTTGGGTTTAGTCTAATCGGTGGCATGAAACTTGCGGATCTAATCCCGACATCTCGTTTATATTCCACGAAAAAATATCAAGATAATCTCTCAATAGTGCAATAAACCTTTCTTCCTCGTCTGCTTCCATTGTCGTCCCAATATTTACCAATTTTGCTTCTTCATCATTACCTAAATTTATTTCCTTTGTGGGTTCTACCAATTTTGCTTATTCATCATTACCTAAATTTATTTCCTTTGTGGGTTCTACTGCAGCGAAGTTCATTACTGCACTAGTGGAAAAGAGGCCATCTGAGACATAATCAAACGACACAAAACAAATATCGGGATGCAAAAAACTGAAACAATGCGTAAAACACGTCGTTGACTAAAGTCAAGTCGTCGTTGTGATAAGACTTTGGTTGACTTATACAACGACATTTGAATAGTATAGTTTCTGTGGTCCCACAGAAAAATCCCACGAATACCTATCTATATGCACTAAAGCAGGGAGAGAGAAATATCTCACTTTTTTCGTTTTCTCTTCTCTCTCTTCCGCCGCTCTCTTTTACTCTGCAGTTTCTTTCTGAAAGGAAAAAAAAATCTACTTCTCTTCTCCTCTTTCCCTGCATCTTCATCTCTCTAATGAATTTACTAAAGGTTATGCACTCTAACCTTAATTTTTTGTTCGACTCTAACAATTATAGCAGAAAGCATAATTTCTCTGTAAAATTAAACAACCCCAGCCTTTCTTTTCGTTGCTGATATTTAAGGGTTTTGGTGTTTGCGGGTTTTATTGGTGATTAAAGGTGTTTCTTACCCTGATAAGAACCGATTCTTTTTAGATCCAGGGTTTTAATGATTTTGCAAGAGTTTTTCATATACTCTGATTTCTTATAGGGTTTCATTTGTAAGTAATTTTCCAATGATTTTTCATTTTCAGATCAGCTGGATGTTTTACTAATAGGGGGAGAAGAACAAGAAGAAGTTGGTTTCAATTTTAGTGGTGATAAAGAATACTCAACCATGGGTGAACAGGTGTTGCATCTGCCAGATCTCGCAATCTTCATCTATCTCATTTCGTTTTGATTTTGATTAGCTTTCTAAAATCTGATATATTTGATTTTGATGTTAGACTCAAAGTGTTTATTTTCTGTTTTAGTTTTGGAGATCCTCTTTATTGACTGTTGATTTTAATTGGGTTTGTATTCTTTGATTTGAACACACAAAAAAGGGATTATCTGAAACAATTTAAGGTTTCCCAATGGTGAGAAGAACAAAATCTTGCATTTGACTGATTTTTCATTTATGATATGTTTATTTGTGTTCTTATCGATTTAGTGATTTTTTTTATGTAGCTTGAAATTATCTGAAAAGGGAAAGCCTCCTGGAGAGGGAGTAAATTGAATTGCAATGGAGTTGGTTTGAGATTCAATACTCCTAAATAAGCTATTGAAGGTCTGTGTTAACTCTTGAATGTCACTTTATTTTCATCGTAAGGTAGTTAATTAGACTTTCGAAACAACATTTGTGCTTTCTTCGGTTCGTAGATGTGGTAGATCCACTGCTTAATAGTCCAATAACAGCAATTATTTTATCTAAGTCTGATGTCTGTCAAATCAAAGGAAAATCTGATTTGTTGCTAGGTAATTTATGTACTACTCATAAAAAAATGTACTTCGTTTAAAGATTTCAGTACCTAAGTTATAACTTTGTCATGCCCTGTAGACTATTTAACTCTTAATATCCAATCTATGTCAATACTTTTCAAATCTGAACTTTCTTTTACTATTTGATTTTCAGTTTTTGAGATTTGAAGATGAAAATCATGAAGATAGCTGCACCAAATTCAGGAATAGAGAAAAAAATCATGTAGGTCTAGAGAAAGATTATTACTTGACAATAACGTATTCTGTTTTTCTTCTTCAACAGAGGCCATCAATAGTTAACTGGGTAATCAATGTAAGTCTTGTTTGTAACTAGTAGTTAATCTTAGTCTTATCAATCTCTAATCTCTTCAGTTCAGTATATTAATGAATAAATCAAATTGTGTAGGAATCAATTGTGATGGATCTCAAGTTAGAGACAATGTTCTTTTGTGTAAGCCGCGTGGAAAGATCTCTAAGCCAAGGCTTCTTTGAAAACTAAAGGAAGCTTCATTTGCTTAGAAGAAAATCATATGTATAACTGGTAACTATTATTTACCTGGATTACTCGGTCATACATTTTATGCAGTTGATATGATTTTATCTAGAAAAATACGTGAAGTATAAGGAGAAAATACATTCCATATTGGAGTGATGTGTATAACAGGTGTGAAGTTGTTATAATGAAATGGTTAGTTCAAGAGATCCCAACTTCCAGTGTTTTATGCCCACCACTTGAAACTTTTAATGGTATTGTTTCTTTCCCATCATGTCGCTAGATTATATTTTTCAATTTTACCAGTAAGATGAACTACACCAATCTATGCCCAGCCTGTCCTATCCCTGAACATTTTTTTTTAGTCCCTGATTCTATAAGGATTTTTATTTCTCATTGTTAGTTATGAGAATGTTAAGGCCAAATTTTTCTAGGTTCTATCGTTACTGGCCATCAATGTTTGCTTCCTTTGGTCATTCTTTCAGCCTTGGCATCCAATCATAATTTCTCCTGCCAATTCATCATGGATGTATGGTTATATATCTCCTACTTAAAACTCCTAACAGAACCATTATACCTACATGTGGGTTATCCCCCTTGAATCCTTTTGATAGTATTTCTTCTTGTTGTTGATTGTAACCTTTGTTTCTTAGTAATGATAGGCAAAGACTTCAACTAGATCTTGTATTATAGGTTCAAAAAGCTAGTGGTTGTTGGTCACATTGGTTTGATAATTAAATTTCTGAAGATATCTCGAGGGGTTTAGATAAGTTTTAAGTCGATAGTATCATTTTTGCGGAGGATTAGAATGTTTAATTCAGTAGATTCATTTCATCTTTATATAATATACAAGTATGTTTAGAATCCCTAACTCATGACCAACAAATGGTTCTATGGAAAGTTGATACGTGAAAGTTTATTTCATATATATCTTTTGTTTTTGCTGGTATTACATCCGAAGGTCTTTTAACTGACATATGTTGATTTATTTTTGTAGTTTAGGAGTGAAACTGTTGGATGGGCATGTCTTGGAGAGATCCAGTGAACTCGAGTTCTTTGGACATTTGCATTTCCAAGTACCTATGCTAAGGTGATTGACATTGTTTGTCATTTTTATAAAGTCAGTTGCATCATAGAATGTAAACATTCCCATTTTTGTGTCTAAATAGCTGGCAACTATAAATGCAGGGTGGTAGCAGATCTTCTGGTAGGGAAACCATATATGGCAAGAGATGCAGCTAGATCTCTTTCCAAGAAAATATTAAAGTTGTACTGCGGAACTAAGGTGAGTCTATCATATATTTAGATTGTTGAGCTTAGTGTTTTGGCATGATCTTATATAAACTGATTTATTTGTGGTACACGCTTTCTGTACAAGGAAACAGACTCATCGGGAAAGCTCCATTTGCTGTGAGAAACTAGATGAATGTGGATTGTAGATATTCAATCACAATGTTCTGTAGAGGTATTTTCTTCGCATAATCATCAATTCATCATGCTTATGGTTTTTCACTGCCTATGGTTTATTTGTTCGTATCCATGTTGATGTAAGCAATGGAATCACTATGGAAATAATGTTGTTATTGTTGTCTTGACGATGGATCTATTATACCACCTCTGTGTATTATGTTCGACTAGTCATGTAACCTAGCATATAAGTTCTGACATTTTACTCGTATTCTGAATGTAGTTCGATACCTTTATGGATCTTGTATCTCTTTTCCATATGGTCTCATAGGGTCACTAATGTCATGGTTGATGGTAAGATAGTTGTTGTTGATGGATAAGCTGATGTTGGAAAGGGTTGTGCTTCTGCAGTTCTGTTCTCAAGCAAGAAGGTGCCAAGGTCGTGACTGAAATTGTTTAAATTTTTAGGAGTTGTATCATTTCTCTTTAAGGAACCTTGAACTTGCTAATTAACAACTGAATCCTTTTTTCTTTTTGTGAGTTTGGACTAAATTTATGAGTAATTCAATGTAATAGAGTTGTCATTTTGTATTAGATGGATATGGATTTGTATGGAATTTGAATTTTAGTATTTTAATTAGTTTGAATTTAAATTTAATTTGAGTTTCAATTTACTGTAGTTTGAATTTGAATTTGAATTGTTTCAGCCAAGTCAGAATGACAGCAGTCAGCTAGATCTGACATATTTTTAATATAAAATAAATCAAATCTACGACGTCATACAGATGTCGTGCATAGCGGCACTCTGAAAGCATCGTAATTTATGGGCACCTTGAAAGTGCCGTTTCAGAAAAAGACACTGAATCTACGGCACTTTCAGCGACATTCTGGTAGTGTCTTTTTACCATCTGAAACGACACTATCGGACTATCTTCAAACGGCTATTTTCCACTAGTGTTGGTTCCCCAAGTGGAGATGGTTCCTTCAATTGTAGTAAAGGTTTATCTTTATCTTCTGGGATCTCACTTGGTATAGCCCATCCTTCTTTTGCTTTGACCATGTATATCATCAGTTCTTCCTTCTTATTTGCCTCTAACACATTTTTTCTCTGCTCCTTATTTCTCTTCAGCCTTCCTTCATAGTTATGGACATCTTTCTCGTTGCAATCCTTTGGGTGTTTCTGATCTCCTTTTATTTCTCCAATTCCACTTGGCATAGGGAATCAAATGTCTTGGTGATAGGTTGACGCTACTCCCTTTATCCCATGTATCCATGGTCGGCCAATCATAGCATTATAGGGAGATTCTACATCCACCACGCATACCGTTACCTCGGTTTCCAATTCTCATGCGAAGATCTTCACAACCAACTATGCCCTGGGATTTGATGCAACCCCATTGAACCCGTAGATATTGTATGTTGACGGAACCAGATCCGAGTCTCTATAGCCCATGGTTTTGAATGCATGATAGAATAGGATGTCCACTGAACTTCCCGTGTCCACCAAGATTCTGTCTATCGCCCATATTTTCTTCTTCCTTGTTGAGTCATTTTCCTACTTCGTAAATTCTCTGAAGTTTAGAGTTATTACCAATGGATCCGTGTGCGAAGCACCTCCGTCCAGTGCGTCCGCTGATGATAAAGTAATTGCTCTTTTCTGTCACTCTTCCAATGGCTCCTTCTTCGCAATGCTAAATATTTCATTTCCCTCGAAATCTCTCTTGTGGACCCTTTTCAATGCATTATCATGAAAATCTTGGATGTTCTTTGCATAATGAATTATGGAATTACAATTCAGTCTTTGAACTCCCCTGTCAATTTCAATTCTGTATACATGTGCTTGATTCTGATCATTCTTACGGGTTAGTGGTGGTGGTGGTAACAGTCCGTTATTGGCCAAAAAATGTTTGAGCTTCCCATTTTCGATCAGGCGAAGTATCATTTGTCGGATATTCCTGCAGTCATTCGTGCAATAACCGTGAAAACGGTGATATTTGCAAAAGTCACCGCTTCTTGCGCTTGGTAATGGTTCTATCCCGAAGTTAGGCGGTGGAGGGATCTCTTCAGTTAAAACAATGGATTCCCATATCTTTTCTACCGAGGTATTGAGCTCTGGTAGTGCCGCATCTTCAAAAGGTGGCCTATTTTCCCCATATCTCAGGCTTGGATTGTATCTTCGCTGATTCCGCGAGTTATCTCCCCGCGAATCAGATTTCCTTTGCCTCGAATCAATATATCTTGGATGTTGATCAATCCATTCTTGATATCCACTATACACTGCTACTAACTTTGCTGGGATTGTGGTTAAGGGTTCGGCTTCTACGTACGGAATGCTATCATTCACTGCATTTTCTACCCTTGGTAAAAGTCGCGATCTCCCCTCCTTGGGATGGATTGGCACTATCTCGATGTCCTCCCTTTGTTTTTATTCTAGCGCTACGTACTTCTCCTGATACTCCCTGAGCTCATTCATTGTTATTGCATTTCGGATTATAAATATTTGATTGTGCAAGAGATCTTTCGGGATCAATGCATTCACCAATGCTAGGATGAAATTCCTCTCATCTACTCTTCCTGCAAGTTCGCTGCATATCGTCCTCCATCTCGTTATCAAATCCCGCAAACTTTCCCCTGGCTTCCTCCTCAGATTAAATAGAGTCTCTATTCCTGTCCTTAGTGTGTTATTGCTTATGTAAGCCGTTAAGAATATCCTTTGTAGGTCCTTGAATGACGAAATCGACCCTTCAGCTAGCCCGTCAAACCACTTCGAAGCTTCTCCGGTTAAACTTTCTGGGAAATACTTACATAATACAGCTTCGTATTTCACCTAGGGGTGCCAACAGGTCCCATCGGGTCCAGGTAGTGTGCTACCCGGAACCGGAACCGGTAATTTTAATCGGTTCCGGATCCTAACAGTTCCGGGTCCGGTTCCTAAATTGATGGACCCGGAACCGGACCCGATAAAAACACTAATTACCCGTCGGGTCCGGGTATTTATCGGGTCCTTAAAAATAAACTAATTTTTTTGATATTTTACTTTTATATTTGCTATATTAGCTTGAATCTAATAATTTTACATATAAAATTATTATTATATCTATGTAATTTTTTTTAATTAGGATTAAACATAAGAATATGAAGGATAAATGAAAAAAATTTGAACGAAATTATACTAAATCTTTCTATTTTATGTAAAATTAACAAGTAAAACATAGATATTCAGGTACCCGATACCCGACGGGTACCCGTCGGGTCCTACCCGTTAGGACCCGAAATTTATCGGTTACTAACGGGTCCTACCCGTCGGGTAGTGATTTAGCTAACGGTTCTAATCTTGGGACCCGGAACAGGACCCGACACACCCAAGTCCGGGTCGGTTCCGGGTAATCGGGTACCCATTGGCATCCCTAATTTCGCCCATTGCATCAAGGATAAAGTATACTGCTTCAAATGTTGTACTGCGCTGCCCGTTCCATTGAATACACTCCCGAAGGTTGGTAACGAGCATTTTCCTGGAATTTTTTCCTCCAGTAGTTCGTGTGAAAATGGGGATTTTCCTTCCTCGATTATCGCCTCCTCCAGCTGTACTCGTTCTCCTCTCCTCGAGTTGGTAAGTAATGACCTCATATCCTGTAATTATTTTATCACCGCTTGATTGATCTCATCCTTTCTGTCATCTCACCTATTCCTCCTCCTCCTTCTTTCTCGTCTATCATCTTCTTCCCTCCTCTCTTCTTCTAGTCTCCTCCTTCCTTCTTCGCGTTTCCTTTCTTCCTCTTCTTTATGTCTTAGCCATTCTTCCTCTCGGTGTCTCTGTTCCTCACGTAATCTTTCTTCTTCCTGTATTCTTTCCTCTTCTCGAAGTCTTTGTTCTTCACGAAGTCTTTCCTCCTAGCGTATTCTTTCTTCTTCGAAACGCCGCCTTTGATCTTCCCATCTAGTGTCTTCGAGTGCTCTCCTTAGTCTCCTTTCTTCGCTACATTCTCTTCTATGTCTCCTTATTCGTTCTCTTATGTCATCTCTTTGTTCCTCCTCCGGTATTCCATCCATTTGGTATACATTTCCGCCTGCACCTGCTTTACCTCGCTGGTCATGTACAGTTCTTTCTTCGTTAAGTTGATGATTTTGCTGCATCAGTATTTCATTCTGCCTCATAAGTATGGTTCTTTGCTCCGTCAAAGCTCTCTCTCTTTCTCTCTCTTGATGCAAAACCTCCCTGATATGTTCTAACGTCAGGTTTTCCTCATTAATGTTCTCTTCTCCATTTCCTTGTATAGGCTCTTCTTCCACCTCCGTTTCGGTGTTAGCGGTATGGATCTATCCTTCTCGATAACGATCTTCATCTCCTCGTTGAGGTGCACCTTATCTTTCTCCTCTGTTCGACGTCTCACCTCTCTCCATTCTTCCCCCTCTTCTCTCCGCAAAGCGTAAACTCCTCCTTGATGCAATGATACGATGTGCTCGTTCCGGTACTCTTGCCATAAACAACCTCCGATATTAGTTTCTATTCTCCGATTCTACGACACCCTTTTCTTTTTGTTAAATTATTTTTGTCCAGATCTGACTTGTTTACTTCTAAAATGATCAGATCTAACATGTTTCACCCTCAGGACAACAGATCTAAGATCTGTTCTTTTCCCTCAATACCACTACAATTTTTAAGTTTCCAACTTCTAACTTTATGGAAGAATAACTCACCAAATGGTTTTTAATGTGTAACTTAGAAGATGATTACAACTTTCTCAATCTATCCCAAGTGAGAGTAAACTCTCACCATGAGATCCCTGTTTCTGGGCGCCAAAATGTAACTACATAAAATCCATAGTTACACCCACTTACTAATTTGAATGACACAAAGTAAATATCACACCACGAAGTGAAATCGGAGCTTTGAATTTATTATAAGTTAAGTAATGGTAAGATACAAACTACTCAAGAACACTCACAAGGACCTTAAATTCTCTCTCTTAACAATCACTCTTACACCTTACCAAATGTTCCAACCTCCCTTACAATGGACCAAGTCCTCTATTTATAGTCAAAAATACATAATGGGTTACAGCTCATTTTACTTCCCTGGGAATCACGCAATTCACATGATTCTGCTTTTTTACTTCGCCAGAGCCATTTTCAATAAAGTTTTTCCTTCCTTTTCGCCTTAAAAATCGGTCATTGTCGGGGACAACTGTCCTATTTCTTGCGTAACAATCAACACTTCGGATCTTTTACTTCGTTAATTTCATCTTTTCTTGCGTAACAATCCATACTTCGTTAACTTTATCACTTCGTTAATTTTTACTTCGTAGATCTAAAATTTGTTAAGGTAAATCTGACATTGGATTTGACTCTTCACTGACACTTCCCTGGAAATTGGTGAATAATATCTTTTTCGAAGATTCACTTCGTTGTCTCGTTCATTCTTATTTGGACACGTGGTGAGTAGGTTTTCTACACCTACACAAGTAGTGTTTCTTTTCTCGATACTACGTCCGCACCACCATCACATTTATGATATGATATGATATTCATCACTTTTATGAATTGAAATAGCAGGTGTGCTTTCAAAGTTCAAACATACCCCAATCGACAATCATTCACTAAGATTAATATGTTTCGTACTCTATATGATAGGTTACCATCATGGCAAGCAATCGCTTTGAATACGTCTCTGCACATTTTTAAATTAGTATTGAAACAACAGAAAAGAAAGGCAATCTAACATCATTGATTTCGATTATGGGAATCATCATACCTTATTCCATCTGTTGCCAATGTCCACCGACTACCTCTATGTGTAACTTACGAAGAGACTGTTTGGGAGAGTTCTGATACTGTAACTATCTTTCGGCTGCTTTGTGCTATTATTTAGTTTTTTCTCAAACTCCCTCGTATTAGCATGACTTTTGTTATTGAAGCAATTCCCCATTGTATCTTAATTTAAATGTATGATTGTTGGCCAATCAATTTGTAATGGCGAAGAAGATTTGTTTTTATCTGCCACAAAACACACGTAACACACTCTTCAGTTGCCTTCATCTCTTTCAAAACCAATATTTCATCTTACGCAACCTCCGGCCACTATTTCTACATTTTGGTCAGACGACAAAGTCCGGTAAACAACTGAAAGTGTGTCCTGCTCCTTTGCTGTTTTAATGCAAAGTTTTGACATCTTCAATCATCGGCCTTTCATTTTCAATTTTCTTCTTCTCATATTTTGTCTTCAAACAACTGAAATAATGGGATATTGTATTGCAAGCTTATAAGACCGACCCAATTGGCTGAAGCAGGAGAACTACATACACAAATTCAGATACTCTCACTGGGATGGGAAAACTTTATATTTCATATGCATTTCAAGCCCAAGATTAGGGTACATACAGTAGTTCTCAAAGTGTTTTAAATTACCTTCAACGTGTTTCATCCTCCATTAGTGTGCTTGTCCTATGGCCGTCGTTTCTTCCTTCATTCACGATGATCCTTCCCAGCGTTTGAAGCAAAACTAAGAGAAATACGGCTTCTCGCGATGTGTCTATTCATAAAAAGATTCCAAGCGATGATTCCTTTCCAGTTGTTTCCAACTTTGCTCAAATCTTGTAACCTAATTGCTAGAGGATTATTCTTTGCTTTTTGATTTCTTTAAAAGGAAATTGCAATTGAATCCTACGTTGATGTAGTACAATTTGTAGGTTATTCATTTGGATGTTGCGAATGAAGTTTAGACCTGATGGCAAAACAAATTGCATTACCTTCTTCCCCAACAAAAATTTCAGGAATGAACTACTTTCTATCTTCGCCTAAACTGATCTCATATTTCTCTTTTCCTTATGTTTTTCCAGTAATAGAGATCAATACTTATACTTTATAAGGTTCATTACCCTACTTTGAACTAAGTTGTGCGGAGATGCTCTTCTGTAATGTACTATCTCCATTTTCGGTGATCTTGCTCGATTCTCCATCTGCGTGACACAAATATATATCAACACTGTTATAGTAGTTTAATTTTGTAAATTCAATTTTACCTGTTGTATTGTATGGAGATTATATTTCAAGCCTTTTAATTGAATTCGGATACATTGAACTCAAAATTGGCGTCCTAGTGTTCTGAACCGACGCATTAGCATGTACACAATTGAACGTCAATGATTGCCTGAAATTGTTTTTCTACGTAGGTTAATAAGAAAATTTCTTCTGCCTCTGGCTTCAAACGCAGATGGATGGTTCTACATTTTAAACACAACGGCCAACAGTAGTGTCTTTTCGTCATTATCACAAACGCAACCATTCATGTCGTTTCATGAAAGACATCAGAAATCGTATCTTTCCAGCAAATCAACTACTCTTTTCGTAAAGCAACTAATCTACTCTATCTGCCAGTTGGCTTACTTTTATTGGACAAAATATCATGGTTGTTGTGGTTCCACCACATCAGAAAAATTAGTGGATTGTGCCATTATTAGAAACAATCACAACAACAAAAGATAAGTGGTGGATAGAGTTGTAAAACGTGCCGGCCCAGCACATCACAGTCCACGAAATTACGTGTTTAGCGTGTTATGTGTTGTGCCGGAGATTATAACATGCCTTGCTAGAATGTGTGTTGGGATGGGTTGTGCCAGAAAAATAAACGTGTTGTATCGTGTTGTGCCGGGCATATTTATTTTATATTTTCCAATATAAATATTTTCCAAATATTTATGTATTATTATGAAAATAATTCAACAAAACGATGATAAAATGTCAATAATTTGCTAGAATAAAGATTTTTTTATTGAAATATACACAAAATGTGATGTATTGTGCCATGTTTTGTAGTATTTTATACATATTATGACGTGCTTTCTTAACTTGCTGTGCTGTGCCGTGCCATGTGCTAATCCGTGCCACATGCTCTGCTGGGCTACTGTGCCAATTAGTCAAACCCAGCACGTCCCATTTAACTAACATGTTGTGCCGTGCTTGGCTAAGTTACGTACTGGGCTAAGCTGTGCTCAAATTTTAGCTTGCTATGCAGGGCTATGCTCGTGCTGGCACAACCCAATTTACACCTCCAGTGGTGGATAATCGCAATAAATAAATCTGAAAACCGCGTAACCATTTTCTTGAACCCAATTTTATTTTTTTATCAAGAAGATGGTTACAGAGACCAACACATTCATAAGAGTTTTCAGTTGTTTAAAATTTCTAACAAATTTGGATGTTCCTTTTTATCACAGTTCCAAAGAGCTATAATCTGCTACCAAGACAATAGGTGGTATGTAGTTATCAGTTATCACCCTGCAAAATAAAAAACATGTACAACTCCACTTTGTTCGAATGTCAAGGATATTTGTGTATTTGTCCATGAAGATAATTCTTAATTTTTCGTTAGAAGGGTGTTTCGTCATTTGATTATTTTTTCTTGAACACCAAAAGGGCAAGATATCATTTCACAATTTTGTCTAAACTCTTCACTCTTGGTATATCTTCAGATTTTTTTTATTTGTTTTTAGCTTAAAATAGGATTGAATAATTTTAATAAAAATATAATTAGTTGACAAAGTTTGACACTTAGCACGTTGTTATTGGTTGCTAGGATTTGGATGTTTGGCAAAAGAATTTTGAGCTACTAAATAATGCCTTACTATAGTGGAGTCCATCTGTGTGCACCGTTACTAACGAGGGGTGCACATTCCTCCCCTTCGTCTTAGCTAATTTCTATCACAGGTTATTTGTTGTATTTATTGTTTTGAATATTATAATTTATTGTCTTGAATATATCAAACATCTAAATACATTGGAAATTTGGTAATAATAATAATATGGGGAATTTTTTCTCTAGCCCATTTCTCTTCTTTTTTATATATGGAACCCAACATTAAAATTCGATATATAGAGAACCCATTTTTATTTATAAGTAGGAGTTGATTACATAAATAACATTCTACCAAAGAAATTAATTTGGTTATGTCTTAATTGGAAAAAGATAACACGTATATAACAAATTAATCCCTAAAAAAATTCCATAATTAATTATTTTGACTTCCAAGCATGATGACGTTTGGTAACAAATAAATCCCTTAAAAACATCCCTAATTAATTCTTTTGACTTCCCATCATGATTCACTCCTAAAATATCCCCTAGCTAGATGACGTTTGGTTGTTTCTCTCCCGGAAAATTCAAGTTTTCGCAAGGCGTTGTTTGGTAAAAATGACAACCGAATACACAAACCCAATTATCACCGATGAAGCTTTAGGAAAATTCTAGTTTTCACAAGGCCAGTGACGGAGGCGGGGGTGGCTTACCTGGGCTGCAGCCCCCCCCCCCCCAAAAAAAAAAAAAATCTGTAATAGCTCATTTTCACCTTGGTAATTGCTCGGGAAAAGAGGAAAAGCACAGGTCTAAATTTGGATAGCCCATACGAAAGAAAATCAAATTTGACGTATCTTGAAGAAGATCTTACGATCGGGAATATATGTAGTTGTATAAGATCTAATGATACATTATATAGTAGTTTATAATATTAAATGATATGCAATGAGGGTGAGGACACGTTTATATGCTTTCATCCAAAGAATTAAATTTCTTGCTTGTATATTATATATAATTCAAAATATTAAAATGTTGTGCATCTTTATGGGGACAATCATGATAAATTATAAATATAAAATGTTATATAGTTACGGGTAGAGGTGTAAAACGTGCCGGCCCGGCACAGCCCGGCACACGAAGTCGCGTGCTTCACGTGCCATGTGTCGTGCCGTGCTGTGCCGTACTGTGCTTTACTAGTCAAAAGCTAGGCACAACACAGCCCATGGGCACAACACACGAATAAACGTGCCGTGCTATGCCGTGCTGCCACACGTGCTATAAACAATTTGAAATCACTTAATGTATACATTAAGTGGGACATTATCACAAGAATTTAATTAGACAACATATTATTTGAAATTATTTCAATTAAAACTAACAAGTTTATTCAATAAAAAGAAATAGCCCATCAAATATAAAATTGGATTATTGTCATGTAAATTAATGTTCTAGTTAAATATAGGCGACGACATTATAACAACGATATTGAAATATATTTTCCAAATATTAAGGTATTATATGTGTTCTTATAAATAAGCCAGCATAAAATGTTAAAAACTAGCTAGAATAGTGACTCTTTTGTGAAATATACAAAAAATGTGATGTATTATGCTTTATTATATGGTGCATTTGTACATGTTATGTCGTTCTTTCTTAACGTGATGTGCTGTGCTGGGCCACGTGCTTATCCGTGGCACGTGTTGTGCTACTGTGCCAATTAGTAAAACCTAGCACGTCCCATTTAACTAACGTGTTGTCGTCTTCAAGCTAAGTCACGTCTTTGAAATTTAAGCTCAATTTTGCTCAAATTTTAGCGTCTTGTCTTTGAAAGGTCGTGCTCGTCTTTGGCACATCCCAATTTACACCTCTAGTTACGGGGATAAACAGAAAAATGCCATATCTTATCATGCTTATATACACAAATTTAAAATATTTTTTGATTTAGTAATTATTTTGCACAAACCAAAAGAGAATATTGAAGCACCATAAATTTAAACACATTAATAAGTAATATTTTTGGAAACCAAAAAATAATTTACAGAACCTAAAAAAATTAGCGGCCTACGACCGCATTATCAAATCAAAATAATGACTTTCGATATGCTAATTTATAGTTCTGTTTGCATATCCCATACATAGCATAACGCAATTGTAGATATACTTTGTGGTGAAAAAATCTGATTCAAAGGTTTTTGCTCCAAAGGAAAGACGCGCAACTTATTTACTTTAGATATTTATTTTTATCACAGTTGAGATGAATGAAAAATAGCCCACCCAAACATAATTTCCTGGTTCCGTCGCTGCACAAGGCATTATTTGGTGAAACTTCCCATTTTCACACTAATTATATTTGGTGAAAATTTTAGTTTTCAGTGAAAACTTCAGTTTTTATTCCTAATAATACGGTGTGGTCGGTAAAAATTACAATTTTTAATAAAACTCTAGATTTTACCTATTGATAATCGCAATTATCCTTATCCTTCACCGGTAATTAATATCTGAGGGAGATCGTTGAAAACATAGTTTTCCTACTCTTTTGGACGGCTTAGTTTCTCCATTGGATAATTTTGAATCTTACATTTCAGATGACTCATCGTAAAATGGGGATTCCGTCCCACTCTCGTCAACATCGTCAAGAAAGGAACTTTTTTGGCGTGATGATCACAATGAATTAGCATCTGCTTTATTTTTGTACTTATGTCGTCCATTAGATTTTGAGTTTCGAGAGTTCTCTGATTAGTTTGGCAAGATGTCGTGGTGGTTTAAGATAATCTAGCCCTTTTGAATAGCAAAACCTATCCTATTAAAAATAAAATCTCGTGAGCCATGGGTCATTACATTGTTGCGCATGACTTTCGACCCTCTTGAGTAGTCCAACTGCTTACCGGAGCCAAATAGCCAAAAGTATCAAAAGCAAGGGGACGAAAGCATGCCCATTGTCCTTTTATGCTTTCTCATGCTTGATATCTTACCTGGAGGCGGCCTTTAGCTTGCCGCTCAATCCATTGTAAAGGTGCCATGTCCAATTCCTACCAAAGGAGATACCTAGGTGAGGTCAACACATGTGTGTTTCCCATTAGCCCATCCAAAAATAAGAACATCCGCTGGTCTTAGTGTCGATCTCCCCTTCAAGTGGGTCTGGGGAAATGCACGGTGCTTCTTTCTTTGCTTAGAAATGCAGGACCTCCACAGTACATCATACAAAATATCCCTCACATGATCATGTCTATATTTATAACCGGGGTCTACTTTACAATGAACTGCATGTTCACCATATGAATCAAGCAACTTTGTGATGCAAGCGCGGGAAGCGAGAGTCGAGGGATAAAGCGGGATCATTAACTTTTGTATTTGAGGATAGACCGGTACTCCAAAGGAGACATCTTCTGCCCTAGCCCTCAATCGGAATAGCCAGAAGAAAATCTTGGGCATGTCTTTGCTTGCAAACAACCAAAAACCGCTTTTGTCTCTCCGTTAGCATGTAAACTCTATCAATGTCCTTAACCACTTTACCAAAAAGAACACTCGCCAGGATGCTTTGTGCTTTAGGGGGGGCGTTGTCTTTATTGGTGAAGTTGTTAAGATCAAAATCAGGAAGAGTCACTTGTAACGTTTCCAAAGCTTTATTAAAATTATCATCCATACCGTCCACACCACTACTCCTCAATATGTGATCCTGTAATCCCAAGATTGCGCACGTGAAGCCACAAAAACATACTCAGATGCCTCCCTAGCAAGATAAAGTCCAAGACCTCCATATCTGATAGGTAGAGTAGATAGTCTCCACTTGGAAGCTCTCCAAAGAACGGTCCCCGCACACCACGATGCCTTCCACCACTTCTCGCAAGCCTCTATCAAATATATCTACCGCCTCCATAATATAGTCCGGGTGACAAATACGAAGGCCAAAAAAGAAGCTTGGAGATACCCATACACGTTAGTAAAAGCGCAATTCACTTTGAGGATCATGGAGCTTGGATAAAATCTGCATCAAATCCTTTGCTTTTTCAGCCCTCTTAATGGCAAGGCCCTTCACAAAACCATCGTTTCGAGGCTAAGCGCACCACCTAATAGTTTGACTCCTTATCTGGTCTTGAGATTTCGGCCAGGAAACATCCCATCACTTATCCTTCGTCCATCACAAGAGGGCCAAAATATTTCAGTTTTCTTAATATTCAAGTATAAGCCCAGCGCAGGCCCTTCTGCTTTTGATAATAGTGAGTGCTTTTGCCACTTCTTGGTGTCTCCAATAATGCAAGTGCCATCATCAAGATACCAGGAATGTAGGGATAATATGCAGTGCTCATTTATCTTAGCTATAAGCTGATGAAGTACCAGAGCAAATAACAAAGGCCCTAAAGGGTCACCTTGTTGTACTCCTATGGATAAGTAGATAAAGGAGTCCCCCACATAGAGCCGTGCAGGTTGACCATACAAGTATTCTACCCAAGGCGATATAGATGGACAAAGCTTACGTACCTCAGAAAGCATAGCCGTTCGGTCAACTAGGTTAAAAGCATTGGTAAAGTCAACCATTAGCATAGAGAGGCTAGCGTCTACATGATGTTCTTGACAAACCTATTCACAGGATGTAGGATTGCCTCAGCACCACCGAAACACCTACACCAAACTGGAAATCCTGTAGAGACGCCTGCCATGTCCTTACCAACCCCTTTCATCGCCGCTTTGGACACCAGTCGACGCCAAATTGTCCCAACAACAATGGGACGAATGCTCTTATCCGGTTTAAGGAGGGTGTTAGGGGAGCCGATGCAATGAACTCCGCTAGGTTAAGAGGGCATCTCCGATGAGATTTTATCCTCGTGAGAGAAGAGGGACTAAGATTTTCAATGAGAGAAAATGTGGAATGTAGATATGTATAGTTATTGACCTGCCTAGCTAAAATATTGGGAACAAATTCGTTAACAAATTAATTGACCCGCCGGAAATATTGGTAATTAAGTTAACAAATTAATGGACTGAATTTTGGTGAATATCTTTTTCCGAATTTGTTACTAAAAATAAGTGGTTAAAGGTGTTTTAGTCATGACAAACATTTGAGATTATAAAGTCAATCAAAAACCATTATTTTTAACACTAGATCATACATTTTGGGCTACAGATATATATCATCTTAATGATGGGTTTATGAAGAGAGACATCAAACTTGGGTTCCTCAGAAATTTCCGTATAATAATATCGATTTTTCTTTGCTTTTCTTTGCTTTTTGCTAATATTAATGACTTTTCTTTCAAGTATCCGCAAAAAGATGATACACTTTGACATTGTTCACAATCAACTTGACCGCCGAGGCAGTTGTAACTACAGCAACTAAAGAAAACACAACAATGTTTGCCCAATGCCACGCCTTGTGTCCTATTCCAACTTTCTTTCCTTTAATCTGCGCGCAAAACCAACTACTGTATTAGCTGAGTTTTAACTGTAATCAGTATATTAATACTACAATGAATTTACCTTGAGGAAAAGCATGCTTGGAAACACCAAAGTAAGAGGAAATAGTGTGAAAGAACCAAATAAATTTACGAAATCTCCCATGAATGGAAATGCCGCAGTTATGAAAGTGTTTGCTCCAAAGATAGCAGCGCGAAGGATAAGTCTACGCTTGACGTTACTCATGGAGTTCATTCTTTCATCCAGTTTCATGTACTTTGTATCTAGAGCTTCATGTACCGGCGCGATGAACATCTGCATAAAGAATTGTAGTTAATAAATTTGCTGGCAGAAAGCCACACATTGTGCTAATATTAATCTACGCATGACTGACTGTGTTAGCTTAATACATGTTGAGAGATGATGTTCTGGAGAAATTGTAAAGCGTTGATGACGATTTTCGCCCATTTAGGTCCGCTAAGCTCTCTTGGAAGGTACTCAGAAACCGTAGAACCATAAGCCCAATATCCGAGAATGCTCACCCCATAATAAAATGCTAGCCCTATTGTGAAGTGTAGGGATAAGGCTTTCCTCATGTTCTTTACTGCTGGCTTACGCAAAGTTGACTGTGTGGATAATGAAATTACGTGGGTACTGAAATGATTGCTAATACGATTGACAAAACAAGATATAAAAATCAACAGAGTCGGCACGCAAGTCAAGTATTCAAACAGTATGGATATACATTAACCAGGTTTTGTATCCCCTAATTTCCTTTGAAAGCATTCACGGATACCTGTATCTCTGGGAGCAAGGTTGGCGCACTGCAAACAAGGATGGCAGCTATCGCACCAAAGGCATTAAATACCTTATCAACTTGGTTTCCCTTGATCTTGTAGTTTCTGTTATTCCTGAAATCATTTGCCTTCCCTTTTTTTGATGTAAAATGTATGTTAATTCGATACATGCATGTATTTAGAATTAAGAAGGTATATAGGAAAAGTTAAGGTTTGCATAGAGTCATGCGTACCATCTTTTACCAGGATGACTAAGAGGATGCCTATGTAAGTGAAAGTGAAGATAAATGAGATTCCCAGCCATCTTCTCATTGCTGATAATGTTGGTACCATAAATGCGAATACAAAGTATACTGCTCCTGTTATTATTATGAAATACTGAAGTCTTAAGGGTGATGTTGATGTGATCCCTCCATGGTCATTGATGAACTCTGAATTGATTTCCTGTTTATGTATTGTCAACACAATACCATGGCATTGAAAAATCATTAAGACTCTCGTGGTTATGTTTTTCATATATTTAGATTAATTATTTGTATCAATCATGCAGTCTAATTTTAATAATATCTTTTATGCGACTCGATGATCGGAAGGCCAAAACCTAGCTAATTTGTCCTGAATCGGATTTGAGGGACACTTGTACATGTGTAGCTGATCCATACGACCATATTTTATATGCTGAGATGATCAGAAACCCACCTTCAGTGCTCTTCCTCCAAGAAGGATGAAACCCATGTTTCCCATGACAAGGGTAAAGAACTGAAGGATCCATGTCGCATAATACATTTTCCTACCTACAAGAAAAACAAAAACCAAAAGAATCGATCACATATTAGAGAAAATTATTCAAACCCTATGGATCTAAGTAAGACTAATACTATACTACAATAGCTAACTTTGAAAAGCAAAACACTACTCTATTTGTCTATGAAAAAAATTGTTAGAATCTAAATAGAAAACTTTCTTGAACAATAGAAAAATCTAGTTTCTTGTGTAACTTAGGTTTTGACAAAAAGATAATAACATAATACATGATGATGATTTGTGTATCTCACCAAAGACAAACCCCATCAAGTCTCTGTATCTAATGAATCTTTGACCATCAATGAAATGAAAACCTGCTAATAACCAGCTTGAATAGAAAGTGAAAAGAGCAATCACTATCAAGCATGTAATCCCCCATGTCCAACCTAATGGAACCAACATCAAGTTTGAAAAACTCAATATGTATCCACAGTTGAAGCTTGTCACCATTAGCAAACCCACTTGTTTCCATGAATCTACACCGCCACCAACCATTAACACACAACACCAAATATATCAGCGTATTCATCAAATGGAGAGAGATAGATAGAAATAGAGAGATTCACCATGGTCTATGGTATGAGCAGAGGTTGGAGTAATTTGCTGATCAGCTTTGACTAGACTTGGTTCAACACCAAAAACTTGAGCAGCAGAATTAGTGTTATTGTTGCTGGTCTTCTGATCATAATCTTCATATAGTGATGGTTTAGCATCTATCCCCATTTCCTTCCCTTCAATAGGAAGGATGGATAGATGACGAAAATTTTGCTGGTTCGCAGGCCTTAAATCTCTTTTTTTATGCAGATATTTGATGTTGTATTTGATTGGGTGTACTTATATACCAAATGAAAGAAGAGATGTGTATATATAGATAAAATAGTGTGAATGAATCTTTTAGAGAATCCAAATATGCGAAATAGCACGAGGTTAATAGTATCAGGACAAAAAACTTAGTTGGCGATGCATATTGTATTTGTCAAAGTGACCGGGTATCTAACTCAAAATCAATTAGTCATGAGTGGAGTGGTAGTTGATCATATTGTTAGATTTGCAGCCATGCATGAATATGAACATACCTACTTCTACCTGGAACGGCATTCCTTCCTAATAACCTCTTTGGTTCAGACCCAGCACTTCCTAATGATCTTTCGGCTAAGAACTTCAAAACTGACGAGAAGGTCATTGCTAGTATAAAGTCTAAGTTCGGTAACTAAACAAACTAGCTAAATGCATGTGGTTCCTCCTGTAGTGTATGTGTGTCTTGAAAAGGCATCATGATAATGCTTCAAGGAATGATGTCTCATCATTATGTCGGCCATCTCATAGTCCTATCTCCATTATGTTAATGCTCCATCATTCTGCTAACCACCTTCGAAGTCATAATGAGTCATAATGCTTGGTGTAATAATGATTAATCATTATGTCGACTGGCTACTGTACAAAAGGAATTGCCTATTTATTTGTACGAGAGTTAGAGAGAAAGATACAGAAGAAAAATCAGAGAGAGTCGAGGGAAACTCATGTATGGTAATAGAGAGAGTGAGAGGCAGAGAGTCTTATTCTTGAGAGGAGTTTATACTCTTATAATCTTGTTTAAATCATAGTGAAACCGTTATCGTCGTCTTCCAAAGTGGATGTAGATCATCTTGATCGAACCACTATAAATCCTTGTGTTGTGTGTGTGCCTGTTTTACTTTTGTTTTCATTTCAATTTCAATTCTTGATTGATTGTGCTTTGAAGAGCCATTGGTCATAAAAAATTGGTATCAGAGCTCCGGGTAAAATCGATCTACGATGGCGGCAAAGTATGAGATTGAGAAATTTGATGGAAGGAATGATTTCAATTTATGGAGGCTAAAGATGAGGGCTGTTTTGGTGCAACAAGGTTTGGTGAAAACTTTGAAGGGGAAAACAGCTCTAGCAACAACATTGAAGGATGAAGAAAAGGATGATCTCTTGGAGAAAGCACATGGATTAATTTTATTGTGTTTGAGCAACGAGGTCTTGAGAGAAGTGGCGGCGGAAACGACACCGGACGGGCTATGGAACAAGTTGGAGAAGAGGTATATGACTAAATCCGTAACTAATCGTTTATATCTTAAGAAGAAATTACATACTCTTAGAATGCATGAAGAAATGTCTATTATAGATCATATTGATGATTATAATAAAATTCTCTTGGATTTGGCAAGTATTGAGGTCAAAATTGAAGATGAAGACCAAGCTTTGGGTTTGCTTTGTTCCTTACCACCATCTTATGAAAATTTTGTTGATACCGTAATGTATGGAAAAACTACAATTTCCATGGAAGATGTTAAAGCGGCTCTGAACTCTAAGGAGTTAAAGAAGACGGGTATCGATGGTAAAGATAATTCGAGAGATGGGTTGTTTGTTAGAGGAAGAGGAAACCAAAAGGGCGGATTTGATAGGAGTAGATCAAAGTCAAGGTCTAAATCAAAATCCGGTAAATTCTATTGCTTTCATTGTAAGGAAAAGGGGCATTTCAAGAAGGATTGTCCAAAATTGAAGAATGTCTAGAAGAATACTAACCAAGGCACCGCAGCAAATGTTGAAGCAGAAAGTGATGATGGAACTGTTCTCACGGTTCATACCGAAAGCTCAGAGAATGGGTGGATTCTTGATTCGGGGTGTACTTTTCACATGTGTCCTCATAAAGAGTGGTTTACTACTTATCAAGCTAGAGAATGTGGTAAAGTTCTTATGGGAAACAATGTCACTTGTAAAGTGGTGGGTGTAGGTACAATTCAAATTAAGATGTATGACGGTATGGTGAGGACTTTAACTAAGGTTAGGCATGTTCCGGACCTGAGAAGAAATCTTATTTCCTTGGGTACGCTTGATTCAAATGGCTGCAAGTATCAAGGTGAAGGTGGAGTTATTCGTGTCTCAAGAGGAAGTCTTACAATTATGAAGGGCGAGAGAATTAATGGTCTTTATATGCTGCAAGGTACTACTGTGACAGGTGATGCAGTTGTATGTTCTTCAAGTTCTGATGATGATACTACCAAGTTGTGTCATATGCGGCTAGGGCATATGAGCGAGAGGGGATTGGCTGTTTTGAGCAAGCAGGGATTGCTTTGTGGTCATAAAACATGCAAGCTTGATTTCTGTGAACATTGTGTCTTTGGAAAGCAGTGTAGAGTCAAGTTTAGTACATCTATTCATAACACCAAAGATATTCTGGATTATATTCATTCTGATCTTTGGGGTCCTTCTCGGGTTGATTCACATAGTGGTGGTAGATATATGTTGACGTTCATTGATGATTTCTCAAGGAAAGTATGGTATTCATACTTAAACACAAAGATGAAACTTTTTTCAAGTTCAAGCAATGGAAGACTATGGTTGAGAAGCAAACCGGAAGACAAATCAAGTGCTTGAGGATAGATAATGGTTTGGAATTTTGTGGGGGTGAGTTCAATGAGTTCTGCAAGGAGCAAGGGATTGTGAGACACCGCACAGACATAAAAACACCAAAGCAAAATGGAGTTGCAGAAAGGATGAACAGAACCATAATGGAGAAGCCACAGTGCATGCTCTCCAATGTCGGGTTACCAAAGAAATTTTGGGCAGAAGCGGCAAACACATCAGCTTATTTAGTGAACAGATCTCCATCGACTGCCATTGGGTGCAAGACTCCAAATGAAGTTTGGACAGGTTCGCATGCTAACTATGAAGACTTGAAGATATTCGGATTTCCAGCCTATGCTCATGTGAATGAGGGGAAGCTAGAGCCTAGAGCAAAGAAGTGTATATTTCTTGGGTATGCAAAGGGCGTGAAAGGCTACAGGTTATGGTGTCCTGCAGAAAGATCGAACAAGTTTCTTATCAGCAGAGATGTGAAATTTGATGAGAAATCGATGTTGAAGCCAAAGAATGAAGAACTAGATGGAAGATATGAAGAGGGTGTTAGTGATAAGTTGGAGCTTGGTGACAAGGTGGAACTTGAAGTGCAAGTTCAAGGAAGCAATGAGACTGTTATTTCTGATGATGATGATGATGATCAATATATTGTGCAAGAACCTGCCCAGGAAGAAGAAGCACAAGGTCATCGGTACAATCTTGTAAGAGACAGAGATAGGAGGCAAGTTAGACCACCTCAGAGATACGGCCATGCTAATTTGGTTGCATATGCATTTGCAGTAGGTGAGAGCATAGATAGGGATGATCCAACAACCTATGAAGAAGCAATCAGTGGTGAAGAATCAGCAGAATGGGGAGCATCTGCAATTGAAGAAATTGAGTCTCTTGACAAGAATGGCACTTGGGAGATAATGGGTCTTCAAGAAGAAACAAGGTACTTCAGATGGTGAAGGAACAAGGTACAAGGCAAGGCTTGTGGCAAAGGGGTTTACGCAAAGATAAGGCATTGACTACAATGAGGTATTCTCTCATGTTGTTAAACATAGTTCTATTAGAACATTGCTTGCTATAGTTGCTTTGAAAGATCTAGAATTGGAACAACTAGATGTTAAGACGGCTTTCCTTCATGGTGATTTGGAAGAGTGTATTTATATGCAACAACCAAAAGGGTTTGAAGTTCCTGGCAAAGAAGACCATGTATGTTTGTTGAAGAAATATTTGTATGGTTTGAAGCAATCTCCAAGGAAGTGGTATAAACGTTTTGATATATACAACAACATACACCGTTTTACGGTTCTTTTGTATCATTTCCTAATGGAGTGCCGTGAATTGTTCTATCAGCACCTACAACCGCTACTTTTCCATCTGCAACAATCTCTCCTTGCCAATTAATCAGCCATAGGTTGATCCTCCACCAGGCTTGTAGACACAAATGCACTGTGGGCATGGCTATCATATTTTAATTAAACATAGTTCAACATAATAAACAAACTTAGTACATGGAAGCTTTAAGACAAAACATATGAACATATTGACTTTCAAAACATACTTGAGCCTACTTTTGGCGGATAATTACATGGGCAACAATCATTTCCCCAATTTTAACCTTCTGAGAATCTAAGTTAACAACGAGATGTGGCAAACAACCAACTTTCCTAAAATCAGTTAATGCATATATACATGTTTTTACCAATTTTAAGGAAACACTGAGATGGCTTGTGCTATATCTTGTAAGTAATTCAAATATATTGTGGTTCGCAAAGTACTCGCATTGGATGTGGCCAAAAAGACAAACCAACATGCATGATCAAGCTTTGGAAACATCACAATTGATTACAAATATCGGCCAATTTTTATGACTATGACACAAGGACTTTCTCCCCAAAATTTTGTTTAATTGCATACATAAACTCGTGTAGAAGGTCAACATATTCCTATAACTAGAAAGATCGGGCCATCATTCAATATTACAAAAATTGGTAAATATTATGAATAAAAGATTCAGCAACTCAAGTTACGAAACAAACTCCAGGCAAAGAAAATTATCGAACCTGGCAAGTTGCCCTGTTTTGCTTGAGCCCACCGTAGAACTCGTTTTCCAGCAACTTCTATTTGGTTGTGTCTACATCAATAGTTATAGCCACACACTGGAAAGAAATAACACAAAATTGAAAATTCTTAATGAGCAATAAGAAATAAAAACAAGTTCTATGAGATTCCCATAACCGAAGTTCATCTTATTGATTCCAGTTGTTGTATTGATCGATAGTACACAAAGAGGCAGATATTCAGTTTGATTAAGAAATACTTACTGCAGAAGAATGAAGACCTCAAGTGCAGTGTACAAGGCAAGTTTACCAACGTGGAAATTCCCATTCCACAGTAAGAATATTAAACATTTGATTGAACCGAGTCAAAATTGAGGATAATGAACACAATGTTAATCTCGCAAAAAGACAATGACCAGAATAATTAACTACATGTATTACAACAACCCTTTTCTCACTTTCCTATCCAATAGTCACTGGCACATCAATCCATTCAAAAACCACTCAACTAGACCATATACTAGAAATAATTGGTTACACTTTGGATACAAGTAACTTGGTAAGCTAGTATGGAAGGCCTTCTTGTGGTGCCTAAAAGGGATGCCGTCAGTCACAAAATACTGTCCCAATCTACAAGTAACTACATTTTTTTCCAATTCACAACATTGTGGATTGGAATTAAGTCAAACAAATCCGCAACCACCATTGCAGTGCCCAAAATTCGAGGGATTAAAGCAGGTTGTAGTATGTAGTTCATGGTGAAGAAGATAAATTGTTTGTTGCATACACAAGAATATAATAATGTGGCATTGTCAATAGAATTAATTAAACTATTCAGCACTAAACAATAGCACCAACACACATTGGAAAATGATATAAGACAAAGTCACCACCTGTGTTTAACTTGTTCGGGTGCACAAATGTTTTAAGTGAGAAACACTCAAGGAAGAGACCTCGTTCTGCAACAAATATTTTAGTGCATCTCCTTCATATGCATCATCTAAGTTAATTACTAAATTTTAATCACATATTCATCTAGCATTTGGCAAACAAATAAAAGTGATAACTTTACACAACATTTGAGTTTGTAGGGCAAGTAAAGCTTCTATTTATTTCAGTAACTAGGGAGCGATTTGATACAAAACAAAACAAAAAGTAAAGCAAGTATGGCTATAATAACGAAAGGTTAAAATCTTTCAGCCATATCTCTTCCGAATTACTATGAGTAAAAGGGGATACCCTTTCTACTGCTCTTAATCACAACTTGACTTAGGGGAAGTAAGCACATGCATTCACAAGGCTAAAATTATATAAGCAAGCTCAATTGATGTCAACAAAGAAGTGCAACGATAGCATTACCTAATTTTATTTTTTCTTCTGATTTAGCAAAGAACTCCAACCATTCTTCAGTCATAACATACATCATTTCTTCCTCATCTTCTTGCTCTTCTTTTAGCTAAAAAATTTGATTATCCCTCCACAGTGTAATGGATTGGATTTACTTCAAAAAATTGGTCTCAAATTAGCTAGCCTGATTCTTCTTCAGTTTCGCTTGTTGCTTTCTGAGTAACAAAAGAAAATTCATTAGATACATACTCATTTGAAATGAAATTATAACCAAAGTAGGTGCAAGGATCTAAGGATGATACCTAAATTTCTATTTGCTTCTAATTTAGCAAAGTCCTCCAGCCATTAGTCAGTCGTAACATACATTAGGGCTTCCTCTCTTATTGCGGCTTAAATTCCTCTTGCATAGACTTCACCACAAAAGAAAAATTAATGACCAAAACCATAGGCAGACACGGGATCTAAATAAGTTTAGATAACCCAGGAAAAAAATGCCAATTGAATGTCGAAACAAATAATGAATGCTCCAAATCATAATTTAATCCAATTTAACTAATAATCATTCAAAACACATCATCTCACAAAACCCATTATAATGAATTTCATTTACCGATAAATCCTAAAAACAGTCAATACCTTTTCATACCTAACCATTAAAACCTCTTAATTCCAGTTAGGTGATTCAAAAAAGGTTGGGGTCTTAGAAAATAAATTTGAACTTAGATTTGATGTTTTAAATTTAGAGAAGGTAAAAAAAAAAAAAACAGAGCTAAAAAATTAGGGATCGAGAAAATTAAAGAGGAAGACAATCTTGAGAAAATTACTTATCTCTTTTTCTTCTTTAGCTGATAAGTTAGGGTTCACCCTTTATGTTTATGGTGGCAAATGGCTATGACAGGAGTAAGTATGATAGTTGTGTATATCACAGGAAACTCCAAGATGGTTCATTTGTGTATTTACTCTTGTATGTTGATGATATGTTGATTGCTTGCAAAGACATGTCAGAGATACAGAAGTTGAAGGAGCAGTTGAGTAGTGAGTTTGATATGAAGGATTTGGGAGCAACAAAGAAGATATTGGGCATGGAGATTCATAAAAACCGATCTGAAGGCAAGTTGCATTTGTCCCAGAAGGCTTACATCGAGAAGGTGTTGGAGCGGTTTGGTACGAAAGATGCAAAACCAGTAAGTACTCCTTTGGCAGCTCATTTTAAACTTTCTAGAAAGAAATCACCTCAAACTGCAGATAAGGCAGAGTATATGTCTCGAGTTCCATACGCAAGCGCAGTTGGTAGCATCATGTATGCTATGGTTTGTACAAGGTCGGATATCGCACAAGCTGTGAGTGTGGTAAGTAGATACATGGGAAGTCCCGGGAAGGATCATTGGCAAGCTGTAAAGTGGATTTTGAAGTATCTAAGGGGAAGTACATATGTTGGTTTAGTGTTTGATAAACACTATGGTGATTCGACGAATGTTGTGGGTTATGTTGATTTTGATTATGCAGGTGATCTTGATAGAAGAAGGTCATTGACAGGTTATACTTTTACATTGTGTGGTAGTACTATCAGTTGGAGGTCGGTTTTGCAAAGCACAGTTGCACTGTCTACAACTGAGGCAGAGTACATGGCAGCCACGGAAGCAGTGAAGGAAGGTATATGGTTGATGGGATTGGTTGGTGATTTGGGTTTCAATCAAGAGAATGCAACTTTGTTCTGTGACAGTCAAAGTTCCATTCACTTGACCAAGAACCAGATGTATCATGAGACAACGAAGCACATCGATGTCAGGTATCATTTTATCAAGGATGCAGTTGAGGAAGGTAGGATATCGATGCTAAAGGTTCCTACAACGGATAACCCTGCAGACATGTTGACGAAGCCAGTTCCAAGTATCAAGTTCAAGCACTGCTTGGACTTGGTTGGTGTCAACAGGTGTTGAGAGCCCCTGAGGGGCTGAGCGAAGACGATGATGATAAGTGGTGATGGTATTCAAGTCAAGGTGGAGATTTGTAGTGTATGTGTGTCTTGAAAAGGCATCAGGATAATGCTTCAAGGAATGATGTCTCATCATTATGTCGGCCATCTCATAGTGCTATCTCCATTATGTTAATGCTCCATCATTCTCCTAACCACCTTCGAAGTCATAATGAGTCATAATGCTTGGTGTAATAATGATTAATCATTATGTCGACTGGCTACTGTACAAAAGGAATTGCCTATTTATTTGTACGAGAGTTAGAGAGAAAGATACAGAAGAAAAATCAGAGAGAGTCGAGAGAAACTCATGTATGGTAATAGAGAGAGTGAGAGGCAGAGAGTCTTATTCTTGAGAGGAGTTTATACTCTTGTAATCTTGTTTAAATCATAGTGAAACCGTTATCGTCGTCTTCTAAAGTGGATGTAGATCATCTTGATCGAACCACTATAAATCTTTGTGTTGTGTGTGTGCCTGTTTTACTTTTGTTTTCATTTCTATTTCAATTCTTGATTGATTGTGCTTTGAAGAGCCATTGGTCATAACATCTCCTTATGTAAACAATATTTGTATACGGTTCTAAATAAGGGACTCATCGTCCCCATGCTTTGTGCATGAACTAAATTTATTAATAAATTTAATGTTTTGTATTTTCTTTATCACTCATCCGATAATCACTTAATTTTTATTATAAAAAAAAAAAAAGCACAATCCAACTACTAATCAAAAGGGAAGAAAACGAAAACGGATTACTGCTTCATTCTTCTCCGCCTCCCGACAACTACATCTTCTACTCTATCTACATGATACACCGCCACCTTCAATCACTTTTTTTTTATTGTCTTTCTTAGTTGCTTTGGATTTTGGTCATCTTGCTTTCCATCGATTTTTTCTATTTTGAACAACCATTATAAATTTGGTCATCTTGCTTTCCATCGATTTTTTTTCTATTTTGAACAACCATTCTAAATTTTATTAAATTATTTTCTAGAGGACTAGTCGTTTATCGAGACCGCTAACATTTGTAATCGTTCATCAACTGTATATATTCCCTCCGTCCTACTATTAAGTTACTTAGTTTAAGTTTGCACAATTTTTAAGGCAATCAAAGAAAATAATACTTTTAAGTATTTTTTACAATTATATCCTTATGGATAATAACTAGTGAAATTTAGAAATGATTCATCTCTCAAACTACTCCATGGATGTTCGCAAACTTCATACTATTTAAAAGCATTTTAAAACACTTACGTAACGAATATAAACTTGCCTATCAAATTATGCATTTTTCTTATATTTTTTATAATTAACTAAAAGGAAAATTTTAGAAATATCTCATTGTTTAGTAATATAGATCACTTATTAGTGGGACAAAATCTAAAATCAAATAAGTCACTTAATAATGGGACGGAAGGAGTATTTGTTAGGTACATTTAGAGTCCAGTTTTGGCCGACTCATGGTAGTTGTTGTCGTCTTAAACTGGACTAGTGGTGGTAGTTATAATGGTCTAAAATTCAATAATTAATGTCGCACCGAATACCTTTTGACGATTGTAATGCATGATAAAGTTCATGACCAATGTCCATTAAAATACATGGGAAGTATCAATGGACTTGAGTTAAACTCGTCCTACTCATTCCTGATGCAAGCTCACATTGGATGGTGCTGTGCAGTATATTTTATGGCCACTAATAATAAAGTTAAAACCTTGTACCTGGTAGTTGTGGAAAGTTTGAAATAGAGAGGGTATGCATATCAAAATTAGGGAGAGCTTGGAAGTGCGGTGGAGGCAAGATATTAAGCTCGTTCAGGATTGTTTGACAGCTAATCAATTGCCGATCAATTTTTATATTGTTTATGCTTTGATTGTTTTTTAGTGGTTTTGTTTAAGGAGAGATTAGGGAAGGTTTGATGGAAAAGAAGATGTGAGGTTAATGAGATAAATAAAAAATGTTAGTAGTCATAGTATTTTGACTTTTTTAGGAGGTAATTAGGAAAAATCAGAAATAGAAAATACATAGACTTTAGAAATTGTGAAGGGGATAGAAAATAGGAAAAGTGGGAATATGAAATATGGAAAACCTTAAACAATTGGAGGAAGTGGGCTTTCACTAATTAAGTTGTCCGATCTATCGGGGAATATAGGCGTACCAACTAATGAAGTTGATAGAGCAACATCTCAGTTGACGTTCCCACGAAAACGATTCTTCAATTCTCAGTTTACGTTCCCATGAAGTGGGCTTTAATTCATTTTTCTCATCACTTGGACAATTTCTCTCTCATCGTTTTAGGATGATTTTCTCTCGTCACTTGGACGATTCATACCAACGCCATTAATCTTTTCGTTCCATTAATAATTTTATCTTTCTACTTTTTTTCTTTGTGTTTTTGCAGGTTAATTAGTTCTCTCGCGATCCCATTTTCGAAATCTCTCGGTTCATCCTCAATATTTTTTCAAAACCCTATCCATGGCATCTTCCTCGGAAACCACCGTCAACCAAGATTGCGAAGAACTTACATCACAAATGGCATCACGGATAAGAGCGGAGGAAGACCAGATCTATGAAATACCAGATGACCTTGCGGAACAAACCACTACACACAAATACTCCCTGGTCATCACAACTATCACAAGACGTGAATATGGAATAAATATCATCTACAACATGCTGCAAAGATCTTGGAGACCTTCAGGAAATATGGAAATCTCAAGCTTTGGCAAAGCCATCTATTTGGTTCACTTTGAGTTAGGCTGTGATTACAATGCAGTTCTTACCCGGACCCCATGGGCACTTAATGAAGATCTGCTGCTCTTAGAGATTTGTGATCCAGACAAGTTACCAAGCGATTATGAGTTCAGATATGAGGATTTTACAGTACAGGTCTATGGCCTCCCTATGAGTTCGCAAAACATAAAAATGGTGGAGTTCGTAGCGTCAAAACTTGGGACCCCTTACCCTATCCAAGATGCAGAACAATCAAAATGGGGAAATTTTGCCAGAGTAAGAGTGAAGGTTGATGTTACCAGGCCACTGAAACAGGAAATGAATTTTCTCCTCCCATCAAAGAAGAAATGTAAAGTCAACTTCAGGTTTGAACGATTGCCAAGAGTATGTTTTTTCTGTGGAAAGTTCGGGCACATAATGAAGCAATGTCCTAAGTTATCAAAGGAATGTGAAAAGCTAGGTTTCTTCTCTCCAGAAATTTTCATGGAGAAAATGCAAGACAAGTCTTTTGCTCGACTTACTGAAGAGATCAATGCCAACTACAAGCCAAAGCTATCATCAAATATCCCAATCACCAGAAATCACCTTATCATCCCAGAACCCAACAATGGCGTAAACCCTAATCCTCCACATGCAAGTCAAACCATGGTCAGCAGTAAACCCAATATTTCCTTAACCAAACCCTCTCCACAGCTGGAAGATCTCAATCCCAACCAACAGTCAGCAACAAAATCTACAAAAAACCAGGAAACTTTCCCTCAAAAATCCAATCCTTATTCATTAGGCAATATCTTGTTGACACAGTCCGTAACGGTACATGCATTTAATTCTAGCAATATTGGAGGGAATAATTCCAAATCTCTGTCCACCTCAACATCACCCAACCCGAAAACAAACCATCAACCGATCACCCAACCCACCCCCAAATCCACCCACCTACCCACCACCCATAAATCCATACCAAACAAACAACCCAATGTTCTCAGTTCAAATACACATACACAACCCTTGGCAGATACCCCCATACCAAATCCCACCAACCACCCAACCACCGATACCATCATCCCACCTGTAAATATAATTCTACCTCCATCCCATCCTGCCCATACCTCTGCAGTGAACTCTGAACACGAAACACCTTCAAAACCAGACTCAAAATTCATTCATGCTGAGAACGACTCATCAAAAAAGACAAAACAATGGAAGAGAAAAGCCAGAACTCAACAGCACCAGGAACCAAAACCGGCACTACCACAGATAGGCAATAAAAGACACCCAGAACCAATGGACTGTGATTCCCCCCTGAAGCAGCACTGTAACATCCCAGAAAAGGCTGTGGCGACTTGCCTAGAAAAGTCGCAAGGGAAATGTTAGTACAATCATGGAACTGTCATGGATTAGGGAATGAGACGACAGTTCTGGCCTTAAACTCATTCCTGAGGAGCTGTAAACCTTCTATCTTATTTCTCTCTGAGACCCGTTTGAATGAAAACAATAGTAGAAGAGTCTGCAGTTCACTTAACTTCCGTCACTTTGATTTTGTTGCTGCAAATGGTAGAAGCAGTGGTTTAGCAATTCTATGGCAAGACAATGTCGCACTCACAGTAATCTCAAAGAACCAGAATCTCATTCACTGCAACATTGGTGCCAAGCTTTTCAATCCTAAATGGACCCTAATGTGTGTGTACGGTCCACCTGCACACCCCCATAAAGATGTTTTTTGGAGAAGTATGAGCAACACGATAGCTTCAGTCAATGATCCATGGTGCATGTTAGGAGACCTAAACGTTCTTATGAACCATTATGAAAAACACGGTGGTAGTCCAAATACGGACATCAGTTGTGCTGAGTTTCGAAATATGCTTAGAGACAGAGACGTTATTGATCTGGGATACGCAGGCCCAGCCTTTACCTGGTCAAATAACGCGGTGCAATCGCAACCCATTTTCGAAAGGCTGGACAGGGCTATATGTAGCACCAATTGGAGGTTGTTATTCTCAGATGCGGCAGTACTTAATTTACCAAGAATTGAGAGTGATCACTCTCCAATACTTCTAAATACCATGAGGAAACCTCCAAAGAGAATCCCTAACTACAAATTTGAGTTCTACTGGACTGACCACCCTCAGTTTAGTGACATCATCTAATCTAACTGGGAAAACTCGGCAGGGAATACTTTTGAAAGATTGAAAGTACTGGGTAAAGAACTACAGAAATGGAGCAGAAAATCTTTTGGGGATAATAAGAGAGAAATTGAAAATGAGAAGCAGAAGCTGGTTGACCTGCAGGCCATGGCTCACCTGAAGGACATTAGAGAGGAGGAGAAAGAAATCTGTCAGAACATCATCACCTTGGAGAAAAGAGACAGAATGTTTTGGCAGCAACGAAATAAATCTAAATGGGTTCCCTCTACTGACAAAAACACCCAGGTATTTCACGTCTCTGTAGTCCATAGAAGAAGTAGAAATAAGATTTTTGCTCTAAAAAATAATAATGGTGATTGGATTTCTGATCATGATAAAATAAAAGAGAACCTTATCTCTCACTTTCAATGTATGTTCACAAAAGATCCTGATGTAAATCCTAATAGTTTCACTCTTGAAAACTCTAATATGATCAACCAAGAAGAATGCAGGTCCATTAGTGCTATCCCTAGTGCTGATGAAATCTTTAGTGTTGTCAAAAAGATGGGATCTTTAAAATCGCCTGGCCCATATGGATACCCTGCCCTCTTCTACAAGAAATGCTGGAATGTTGTTGGTCAAGAAGTGGTCCAATTGATTCAAGATTGCTTCAGATATTCAACCATACCCCAAGGTTTGAATCACACATATTTGGCACTAATACCAAAGAAAAAGATTGCGGAAACAGCAGCAGATTACAGGCCCATAGTGCTATGCAATGTACTCTACAAGATTGTCACTAAAATCATCACCAACAGGCTAAGTCCTTTCCTTAATGGCCTTATTGAAGAAAACCAATCTTCCTTTGTTCCAGGTAGACAAATTATTGATAATATTGTAGTGGCTAAAGAACTGTTTCATTCTATGCACACGTCCAAGACTTCGCAAGGGTCTTTTGCCTTAAAATTGGATATGAGCAAAGCATATGATAGGATTGATTGGGCTTTCCTGAAGCATGCACTGTCAAGTGTAGGAGTAACTGACGATGCCCAAAAACTCATAATGAGCTGCGTCCAAACTGCTTCCTTTGCAATTCTGCTCAACGGCCAACCATAAGGTTTTTTTATGGGAGAACGAGGGATCATACAAGGTTGCCCGTTATCCCCATATCTATTTATTATATGCTCACACTACCTTTCAAGCATAATCCAAAAGATGGAGGAAACAGGGCGATATAGTGGATACCAAATTAACAGATGGGCACCAAGCATCTCTCATATCATGTTCGCAGACGACGTAATGTTATTTGCCAACACCAACACCAATACCATCAACTCGATATCCTCAATTCTTCAACAATACTACACTGCTTCTGTCCAGCTAGTGAACTACTCAAAGTCCTCCATACACTTCAGCAAGAGCGTGCCAGATTCTTATGCGGAAGAGATTATACAATTGCTGGGAGTTACAAGGATGCAGCAAGAAGAGAAATATCTAGGAATAAGAATTCTTCAACAAGGGAACCGATTATCCTACTTCAATTATTTGATAGAGAAGTTTGAGGAGAAACTCTCAGGATGGAAAAGAAATAATCTCTTCCATGCAGGCAGAACAACACTAATTCAGTCTGTCCTAGCTCTGATCCCTGTATACTACATGGCTACCCAAACAATCCCTAAGGCAATTCTCAACAATCTCAGCAAGATCATCAGGAATTTTTGGTGGGGTCATAATAAGGATACAAGGAAGATGCATTTCCTTAAATGGGAATGGTTTAATTTGCCAAAAGAAAAAGGGGGAATGGGCATTCGATCTCTTTCGGACCTTAATCATGCTTTAACAGCAAAATTGGCATGGAGGTTTTTACAGGACAATGATTCTATTTGGGCGAAGCTTTTAAGAGCTAAATATATGAGGAATATATCTTTCTGGGATGTCAAGAAGCAACGACAATGTTCTACAACTTGGTTGGCCATGCTCGATAGTAGAACTGATCTTAAAAATGGCTGTTTATGGTTGGTTGGAAATGGACAAAACATTCATATTTTCTCGGACCCATGGATACTGTCTCTCAATGGAGCCACACCAACAAGAACCGAAGCAGAAAGCACTCCAATTACCAAAGTCAATCAACTCATGAGTGAAGTGCCAGGACAATGGAACATGGAAATTATTCTGCAACAAATGGATGAGTTCACTGCTAATCACATTAGCAAAACTCCAATTAACTCAACAAACGAGGATAAACTTATATGGAAGCTAACTGAACATGGGGAGTTTACTGCACAATCTTTCCAGAAATTGTTACTACAGCAGCATGGAGAATCTTCTAACCAGGGATAAAGCTCCTTCCCTTGGAAAACATTCTGGGCAATAACAAAGGTGGCTCCAAAAATCAAAACGTTCATTTGGAGGGCTATGCATAATGGTTTGGCCGTAGCTGAACGTATTGGAAGCCATGTAACAGGAGTTCCAACAGAGTGTGCCATTTTCAACTCTCACACGGAAACAGTTCATCACCTTCTTTTCCAATGCCCCTTCGCTCAGGCGGTATGGTTTGCTTCACCAATGGGGTTAAGACTACATGATAATCCTCATACTGACCTCTCTTCTCTGGTAAGAATTTGGGTCACAACTGATGATAATGAGTACTCCTCTTCCCTAGGAATGGCTATTTGCTGGGCTCTCTGGAAAGTGAGAAACCTCAAAGTGTTTGAGAAAACATCACCAAATGTGCAAGGTACTCTCAAGTTAGCTCTCCACTGGTTTAATCTTTACTTTAACTCCCCCATGAATAGTGAAGAATCGGAATCACTGAGAATCCATCCTGCTTCGGATTTACTGGCAACTTGGTCTCCTCCTCAAACTCCATATATCAAGATAAACGTCGACGCAGCCTGGAAGAATGGGTTATATGCTAGTGCTGCAGTTGCCAGGGATAGTCATGGTCACATTTTAGGGGCTAGAACAAGGCTAGGAAGCTCTGACATGGTGAGCTACGCTGAAGCAGACGTTTTCCTCCTCGCAACAGAACTTGCAGTCAGCTTTCATTTCAACCAAATTATCATTGAAGGTGATAACCAAGTGGTGGTGAATAGTCTGAATGGCACGACAAGAACTTCACCATGGAGACTATGGAAGATAAGGGATGACACGAAAAGATTAGCCAGCCAGTTTTACAGTTGCAGTTTCAAATACACCCCCAAGTTAGCAAACACTGCAGCCCATGCTTTAGCAGGATATGCTTTCCTTCACAAAGTCCAAAATGAGTGGACGACTGTTAATCTCCCTACCAGCATTGTTTCTCTCTGGAATGAAACAGCTGGTTAGTTTGTTTTCTTTCCTTTTGCTTACCAAAAAAAAAAAAAAAAAAAATTCTACAGATTACATGCCCAAAAGAATTTTAACCACTTCGACACGTCCCGTTCTATGATCAACTTCCCAGCCTTCATAACCTACTTTCTTTGTAGCCGAGAATGTAATACCTTATCCGAGTTCAGGATTTATTTATTTTTTTAGTGTTTGCCCATAAGGGTAACTTTGAAATATTATGGTATTTTTACAATTCGACTATTTTCATTAAATTCTTAGTATCTCTTGAGAATTAGTATTAGTCCTTGATTTTTTATTATTATTAATGGATTAGATTGGTTTCGAATCTTTTGACAAGATATAATTAGTGGAGAAAGTTTGACATTTACTACTTTCTTATTGGTTGTTAGATTTGAATTTAATTAAAGTTGAAAGTTAGCGGTATATAATTAAAGTTATAATAGGAAGTTTGAACTACATAAATAATGCGCAATGACCATTCGAAAGTGGATTGTGCCATTGTTAGAAACCATCACAACAACAAGAGATAAGTGGTGGATAATCGCAATAAATAAATCTGAAAACCACGTAACCATTTTCTTGAACCCGTTTTTTTTTATCAGGAAGATGGTTACAAAGACCAACACATTCATAAGGGTTTTCAATTGTTTAAAATATTCTAACAGATTTGGATGTTCCTTTTTATCACAGTTCCAAAGAGCTATAATCTGCGACCAAGACAATAAGTGGTATGTAGTTATCAGTTATCACCCAGCAAATAAAAACAGGTACAACTCCACTTTGTTCGAATATCAGGGATATTTGTGTATTTGTCCAAGGTAATTCTTAATTTTTCGTTAGAAGGGTATTTCGTCATTCGACTTTTTTTCTTGAACACCAAAAGGGCAAGATATCATTTCACAATTTTGTCTACACTCTTCTCTTGGTATATCTTCAGATTTATTTTTTATTTATTTTTAGCTAAAAATAGGATTGACTAATTTTGATAAAATATAATTGATCCGAATCACGCTTCTTCTTCGGGATTCATAGATGGAACAAAGGAAATGTATGCTTTAACTCCATCCATCTTTGTCTTTCGGAGAAGATCTGTGATGTACTTGCTTTAATATATTTGTTTATGATTTGTTTCTGTATGCTTTAATGTGACAAGATGATGTATTTGGATATTTGGAAGATTGTTGGTTGTTGTCATTGTTTTTGTTGATAGGGTTTTTTTTTTTTTGAAGAGGAAGAAGCGTGATTTGGATCGATTAGGCTGATACCACGTTAAATATAATTAGTTGACAGAGTTCGACACTCAGCACGTTGTTATTGGTTGCTAGGATTTGAATGTTTGGCAAACGAATTTTTTGCTACATAAATAATGCCTCACCGGAATTTGCCTTACGACTGAATCGTCAGTTTGTCACAACTTATGTCTTCTCGTTGAAAATACACTAAAAACTCAATCAAATGGATATCTCCTCGCTTTTACTGATTAAAATTATGATAGTCTGGCAAAATATAGTCAGTTTGACAGAGTTTCAGTGTATTTTCCATGTCATTGCATTTGGTAATCAATTGAATTTTCAAATATATCTTTTGCTTAGTAAAGGGTTAATCTGTACAGTATAAATAACGGGATAAACAACATAATTTTCATAGCAAACTCAAAACACTTCGATCTAGCAAACCCTACTAAGACACCAAATCTCAAAGAAAGAAAGCCATGGCTGCTATGTCTAGTTTCAAAACTAGAGTATCATTCTTCTTAGTTCTGTGTTTAACCGTGATCCTATCTTTTACATTGTCATGCATTGCTGATCCCGACGAGCTACAAGACTTTTGTGTGGCTGACTTGAACGCCACCAAAATTACGATGAACGGGTTCCCTTGCAAGCCGCTGTCTCAAGTTACAAATGATGATTTCTTCTATAGTGGTTTGGTGAATGAAGCAAACACAGACAATCCCTTTGGGGTTGGAATAAGACCAGGTGATGTTACCAGCTTCCCTGCGTTAAACACCCTTGAACTTACGATAGACGTACTAGACCTCGCACCTGGTGGAAGTGTTCCAGTTCACACACACCCACGAGGAAGTGAAGCTAATTTAGTCATAAAAGGGAAAGTGCTTTTTGGGTTCATAACTACTAATAATGTCTTGTACTCAAAGGTTCTGAATGCTGGAGAGCTGTCTATTATTCCTAAAGGACTTGTGCACTTTGTACAGAATGTTGGACCGGAAAAGGCTGTCGTGGTGGCTGTTTTTAATAGTCAATCGCCTGGAGCTTCAGTAATTCCTTTCAACCTCTTTGGTTCAAAACCATCAATTCCGAATGATCTTTTGGCTAAGAACTTCCTAGTTGATGAGAACGTCATCGCCAACATAAAGTCTAAGTTTGGGAACTAAACAAAATAACTAATTGTGATTCTTCCTTATGTATATTGTATTTGTATGCGATTGTTTGTAATACGGGACTCATCGCCCCCTTGCTTCATGCATTAAGTAAATCTCCTAAATATAATTGAAAAAATTGTTTTGTAATTCGTATATCCAACTCGTGAAACATATATTCCTTGGCTTTGCATTTGCTAATGAGCCTCGTGGACTATTTTCTGCATGATGGATAGTTGCATAATTTTTATTCGAAACACCAAATGCTGCCAATTTGATAGTCTTCAAGTTCTACATTGAAATTGCTTCCGGAATCAATCAATGTCAGTGGGTATAGTGGTGGTTCTTTCATTTATGAACATCTCTTTTTATTAATCGTTTGGGTTTTGTAATGTGCAGACATTTGAGAGCTAAGCATCAATGGGGTTATGACATAATGTGTGATTGTTGGAAATCATCACAACAGAAATTGAGATCCACTAAGAAATTGAATCGGCCGCAATAAACAAAAGGGGAAACTTATATCTAGCCCATTTTACATTTTTTATATATCCAAAACCCAACAATAAGATTTGATATATGAAGAACCCATAACTAGTTATATTATGAATTGATTACAAAAATAACCTTTGACTATTAAATAATATTTTTTATTTTTTATTTTGGAATTAAATATAAACCTAAAAAATCTCCACTAAAACAGCTCCCTAAAACGGCTCCTAAAAATTAATTCATAAAACAACTTCTCCTAAAATAACTCTTGTTAAAATCCCTCTAAAATTAGTTCCTATAAAAAAAATCAATTATCACAAAAAAAAAATTGTGAAAAATTAAATTTTCACAATTGGTTAAAATTCTAGTTGTCAAAAATATGTGTGGAAAATTCCGTTTATCAATAAAAATAAGATGTTGAAAATTCATATTTTCACCCGTAAGAATCGTGATCATCAAAATTTTCACGGTTTTCTTAAATAAACTGGAATTATCACATGTAAATATACTCGTGAAAGTCTCAATTATCACTAGTTCATATTTAGTTGAAAACCTAAGAAACCCCAAAAATTTAAAAATCTTGCGGAAGAAATCATAAAGATCAAAGAGTAAACATAGTCACCAAAAAATAGCTAAATCAATCACCTAAAAACAACTTTGAAGCCGCCATGTATCGAAGAAAAAGTAAAAAAGTCAATTGCTAATGTTCCTAACTACTTACCTTGTTAAAGAAAATTGAGCACAGTTGATTTCACCATCAACCAAACCATTAAGACTTCACGAAGAATTTCTTAATAAGAAAGCAAATTTGGTGGTGCATGATTGACCGAGATTCCAGAAGAAATTTGAAAGAGAGCTGGATCTTCCCTCACGTGCAAATAATTTTACAATTAAATGACCTGATAAGAGTAAATGCCGCCCATATGTAACGTAAAAAAACGTTTTTTCATTTCTAATAAATTAGATATAAGGTCCCCTAATAACGCCAACAAATACGCCAAAATTATTTGACTTTTAAATTAACGAATTTGTTTTACATTTTTTTGTTAATAGTATGTAATGGATAAAGGTTAATTTAGTCCTACAAAAAATTTGAAAATTTAAATTCATTCTAAAACTATTAATCTTAACCGTTCATCTTATATTTTGGGATAGACATATATATATCATCTTAATGATGGGTTTGTGGAAGAGAGAGGGTTCAGATTTGGGTCCACTACACCAAATCCAGGATTCTGTCACAGGGCATATCTGTTACTAAAAAAATTTGTAACAGATATAGGCCGTTAGAGAAACGCTGTGATATTAATTGTTATTGTTTTTGTAACAGTTTTCAGTGTGACAAAATTTGGTTACAATCACATTTATAAACTGTGACATTATTTAATAGTAACAGTTATCTTAATTTTATTAAAGCGACACATGGCTTATTTGTCACGGTAATTATAACAGAATTAATTGTGATTCTAACTTTGCAAAAATTCGGTGATGCCACGTGTCCTACACCGCCACGTAGGCATCCATTTAGTTTTGCCACGTGTCGCTTTTTCTAACGATTAGAATAACACATATAACTGTTGCATATTTTTTGCCACAATTTCCCAATGGACACCTGTCATATTTGTCACAATTCTTTGTAATGTTTAAACTGTTACTCTCATTTGTCACAAAGATTGAGAAGATGACACGTGTTTTTATCTCCACAGTTTTGGTCACGAGTTTTAAGCGTGACAATTCTTTCAATTACAATTAAAAAAAATGGATAGTCCAGGTCATTCTCATGGACATGGCCTTCCAGTTTACAGGCCTGCAACACAATTTATCCTGATACCCAGGCCTGCAATACAATGAAACCTGAAATACAATACAATGAAACCTGAAATACAATACAATGAAACCTGAAATACAGGCTTGAAACCTGTTCTTCAAATGTCTTTACATTCCTAAAGAAAGAAATACAATTCCATACACTCTTTCTAAACTAGCTAGAGAGTACACCACTTCAGTTGCCTGGTCTAACTTTTCTCCTGTGGAAATTAGAACTCAGCTGTTAGAGGACATGTCCAATGATATAAGTTACTGCTAAAAGTGGTGGAATATCGTGATATATACGCGAACTATTAAATAACAAGGACATAATAAAGAAGAAACAAAAAGCCTAAATAATCTCAGAAATACCTAGTGAAGTGGTTGTTTTTGGGCGCTACGAACCAATTCCATCTACACAACAATAAGAAAAAAAAATCCCTAACATAAGAAGTACAACTTGTCTATTTATTATGAAGGCATCGAACATACTTCACCATACAATCCCTAACCTCACCATAACTTCAAAAGATGGATAAAGTTCTCTAATCTCTTCATACCTATTCCACACATACTTCATACTGCAACTGCTCCAAAGACCACCCTTTGCCATGTGAAGTATCAAGCCAACACTCACTAGCTGCAACCATACAGAAACAAACCCAACTTTAATAAAGACAACTGCAGATAACAATGTGACAACAAGTTACAAGAGAACAACAATATACAAATGAATGATATGATTTTTTTCACTTCATACCATGTAACGAGCTTTAGAAAAATCTATCAATTCACGTAATTCTAGACCATTAATCAAAAGTAAGACATTCCCAGGAAAGAGTATGAAAGGAAACAAGCATAGCGACGCTACTTATGTGAATACATAGTTATACATGAATGGTATGCTTAATAAGAAGTCAACATTATTGATACTTTTTATAAGTAATCAAACAAACATCTTTAAGTCGCATACAAAAACTGAGAGACATTTACCTGACAATGTATGGTTATGGCAGAAAAAGTGCAAAGCAAATACCATATAAGCAATTTGAACTTGTCATCCTATCAGCAGACTTATTCCAGTTTGAACCTCTCTTCACATCCAGGAATCTTCACAAGAAAATAATTAAAAGAATCAACAAAACTTGCAACAATGAATAGCAAAAGGCACATAAAACCTAAGGTGTCGTAGCTAGACATACCCAAATAATATAAAAGGACTATAATTGTAAGAAGTTAACAATTGAAGAAATAAAAAGTGAAGGAGAATTTGCATATCCGCATCACAGTCTGACCACAAACCATCAACACAAGTCGCCATTGTAATATACATCTATTCGACAGAGAATGGCTCAAGGAATCATCTCTCCCTGGTATGTGCACTAATTCCCCTCTATGCGAAATCAAAACGTATGCAAATTATTCATTTTGTTCCAACAGTGCTACCCAGAAAGATAATCCTAACTACCCCGTACAAGGTATCCCCATCTGAGGATCATTATCAAAAGTGACAACAAAATCAGCTGCATTTTTAGCGCAACATAGAAAACTATCCGAAGTGAGCAAGTATACCTTGACACAAGCTCAACAAGATTACAAGATCCATACTCCTGAGATTTCATTCTTCTCTTCCTGATTCCTACAATAAACGGTCCGAGAGATTAGTTCACAAACCAATATTAACTACACAAGATATACATGAAAATAAAAGTAAAAAAGAAAAACAAACCGTACTTCTTAGATCTTCCAGTAGTCTCCAGATTAACCATCTCTTTGTCGCAAAGACACTTTATTTGAGTTGCCACTTGGCCTCATAGAATATGGCGCAATTTTATGACAAAAAGCAACTTGAACCTGTGATGTTGCAAACCAAAATCAAAGATTCGCAAAGCTATACTGATTGCATACAACTCTTTCCATGGAATAAATAAAAGAACTAAGTTTAAAAATTAATATAAGCCTACAAGAGACTACCAGTTCAAAGGCTAACTCCATGGCAGCAAATATTTTCTCACTTCCCTCTCCACAAGAGTCATTGACATCCCAACCTACTCAACAACACAACATACAGTTAGATCATTAAAAATGCTAACATTATACAAACAAGCTCTGTAAAAACTGTACCTTTACAGCTACATCTAGGTACCAGTAGCTTCAAGTTTCAAGTACGTCCCTCAAAATCACAAAACCCGACACTATTAGGCTTCCATCTCCATCATAACAGTACTCAATCCAAGTGAGTAGTCTCTTATGCCTCCTCTTCCAACCCAAGATGCTTCTTTCCTGAAAAACACACAACCAAATCAACTTCCATCACATAACAACGACATTAGGAATTGAATTCCTTACAGAACTATCACACAAAAAGAAACTAGACGAGAACATGGACCATAAACAGAATGTGAACCCTTGACCTCCACCATGCTGAAGTAAATTTCATCTTTCGATAGCAAAACATGTGCTGAGTATCTTTACAGAGGCTCCTCACTACCATAAATAATCTGTGATCTGAGTGTAAATTCACCAAAGGTGCACCAAGACGATCTCACAATCTTAAGTAGATTTTTACATCTGTCATTTCTTCAGCTGTGACATACTTTGGCTTCTCAAGAAGCTCCATCCAAGCATACTCAAGCAATGTCGGATCCTACTTCATACAAAAAATGTAAGAATTCAATCAACAATCTGCTATGTTACATCTAAATTTCATTAATTGCATAGGCGACCTACCAAGTTATTCTCAACTTTTTGAATGAATCTTGATATATCCTCGTAGTTGAAATTTTCAACCCCAGGGATGATATATGTAACTTTTTACGACTTAATAGAAGACGTGACGCCATTCTATTCACGGAATTCCAAACAAAACACACAATCAAAAAAATGTAAAAGAAAAGAAACCAAACAGATAGAATTAAACGCATAACAACCTATTCAGAAAGCCATCCTTAGTTAATTCAACACGAACCTGATCTACAATTCTTCTTTCCATCTGGTTTCTGAGCAACTGCTAGTAATAACCTGTATGAATCTTTCTGAAACTCCAGCAATAACCCTTTCTGCAATACCCGCTGCTTTCCAATCTTATCTACTAGCTCCACAAGGTGAGGCCGACTGTAATTCAAGTAATGTGAATTCTAAGCAAACAAAAAACTATAACTACACAATAGAAATGACTCAATTGAACCAATCTAAACATGAAAGAATACACACTCATAAATAGCAAATTCATAAACACTCGTTCTTGAAATCTACCAAACACACATAAAAACCAAAGCTTTGGAGTTTATGGGAATCATGATTAAACAATCAGAAATGACAACTGAGATATAAAAATTGAATCTTTTTTATAAAATGAAATGAAAACACACATAGTATTTATTGATCTTATTCTTCTCGTCATCTTTTCAGCTAGTAATTTCAACAAACAACTGAAACTAAAATCAAAATAAACATCAAATTGAATTCAGAAAAAAATACCCGAAACTCCAGCAACTAAAAAAAAAATCTACACAACGTATCAGAACCCCAAATCTTCTAATCAGAGGTCAAGGCTCGCTTCAAATTGATTAAGAAAACGCTTTACAAAGAAAAAAAATAAACTGAAAAAGATGGTTTCCATACATGTGGATTTGATAAAGAATCAAATCGATAGAAATTCAATCCAATTTGAAACCCAACATACAAAACCCCGCAACATGATGAAATACAACCAACAAAAAGGTAGATGTCTGTGAAGACCAATTCTCATGGTTACCTGACTTGAGAAGAGCTGAAGCGAGACAACATCAACAGATCAGAGGTTTGAGAGGATTAATCGATGAGAATAACCATAATAGAATTATATTTTCGCACAACCACACCGCAGCAGGAATTAGGGATGACAAATCCATCAATGAAGAGATAGTATAATACATAGATCTAGGAACTAATTAGTTAATCTAGCAGCATCAGGACGGCAAACTGCCGGATTAGCTAAATATTGGTGAAAAAATCATGGAGATGAGGCGCGGCTAGGGTTTGCGCTCAAGAGCAGAGCGTTTTTTTTCTTCTTTTTCTTTTTAGATAAGAGATGAGAGAAAGATTAAAGAGAGATGAGCGAAAAGAAAAGTGAAAAGTGAGAGAGAGAAAAATTCTGAGTTTTATCTAAAATAAATTGGACGTTGATAAGAGATGTCTAAGGATTCTTGAAATATTTAGACGGTGGAGATTTAGCTTGGGAATGTCATACGGATCCTAAAAGTGTGCTTCTCTTTGTTCTTTTTTTTGTGTTTTCTCAGTGATAGAGCCGAGTCTTTGTGTTTCTTTTTCGATTTTCGATTAGTAAGAGGTCATGATAGAGCCGAGTCTCTCACTCAGATGACTTTAAGATGGATTATATCTGATCTTATCATCTCAGGCTCAGACTTTACTAGAGTTAGACCTGAATCTCTCATTCAGATGAACTGACGACGAAATATATCAGAATTGAAGATCACAAGTTCTAATATTAGTATTAGAATTAGACCTGAGTTTCCCGTTCGGATGGACTGGATATGAAATATATCAAAATTGAACATCACAGGTTCAAAGATTACCAAATTTAGACTTGCGTTTCTCGTTTTCGGATGAACTAAGGATGAAAAATATCAGAATTGAACATCACATGTTCAAATATTACCAGATTTAGACCTGAGTTTATCTTTCAGATGAACTGAAGACGAAATATATTATAATTGAACATCACAGGTTCAAAGATTACCAGAGTTGGACCTGATTTTCCCATTCGGGTAAACTGAAGATGAAATTTATCAGATTTGAACATCCCAAGTTCAAAGATTACCAGAGTTGGACCTGAGTTTCCTATTCGGATGAACTGGAGACGAAATATATCAGAATTGAACATCACAGGTTCAAAGATTACTAGAGTTAGACCCGAGTTTCTCTTTCGGATGAACCGGAGACGAAATATATCATAATTGAACATCACAGGTTCAAAGATTACCAGAGTTAGACCTGATTTTATCTTTCGGATGAACTGAAGACGAAATATATCTGAATTGAACATCACAGGTTCAAAGATTACCAAAGTTAGACATGAGTTTCTCTTTCAGATGAACTGAGGATGAAATATATCAGAATTGGACATCACAGGTTCAAAGATTACTAGAGTTAGACCCGAATCTCTCATTCAGATGAACTGAAGATGAAATATATCAGAATTGAAGATCACAAGTTCAAATATTACCAGAGTTAGACCTCAGTTTCTCGTTCGGGTGATCTGAAGACGAAAAATATCAGAATTGAACATCACAGGTTCAAAGATTACCAGAGTTAGACCTGAGTTTCTCTTTCGGATGAACTGAAGACGAAATATATTTGAATTGAACATCACAGATTCAAAGATTAACAAAGTTAGACCTGAGTTTCTCTTTCAGATGAACTGGGGATGAAACATATCAGAATTGGACATCACAGGTTCAAAGATTACTAGATTTAGATTTGAGTTTCTCTTTCGGATGAACTGAAGACGAAATATATCATAATTGAACATCAAAGGTTCAAAGATTACCAAAGTTAGACCTGAGTTTCTCTTTTGGATGAACTGAGCACGAAATATATCATAATTGAACATCACCGATCCAAAGATTACTAGACTTAGACCTGATTTTCTCTTTCAGGTGAACTAAGGACGAAATATATATGAATTGAACATCACAAGTTCAAAGATTACCAAAGTTAGACTTGAGTTTCTCTTTCAGATGAACTAAGGATGAAATATATCAGAATTGGACATCACAGGTTCAAAGATTACTACAGTTAGATTTGAGTTTCTCTTTCGGATGAACTGAAGACGAAATATATCAGAATTGAACATCACGGGTTCAAAGATTACCAAAGTTAGACTTGAGTTTCTCTTTTGGATGAACTGAGCACGAAATATATCATAATTGAACATCACCGATCCAAAGATTACTAGACTTAGACCTGAGTTTCTCATTCAGATGAACTAAGGACGAAATATATATGAATTGAACATCACATGTTCAAAGATTACCAAAGTTAGACCTGAGTTTCTCTTTCAAATGAACTGAGGATGAAATATATCAGAATTGGACATCACAGGTTCAAAGATTACTAGAGTTAGATTTGAGTTTCTCTTTCGGATGAACTGAAGACGAAATATATCAGAATTGAACATCACAAGTTCAAAGATTACTAGAGTTAGACATGAGTTTCTATTTCGGATGAACTGGAGACGAAATATATCATAATTGAACATCACCGATGCAAAAATTACTAGAGTTAGACCTGAGTTTCTCTTTTAGATGAACTAAAGACGAAATATATCTGAATTGAACATCACAGGTTCAAATATTACCAGAGTTAGACCTAAGTTTCTCGTTCGGGTGATCTGAAGACGAAATATATCAGAATTGAACATCACAGGTTCAAAGATTACTAGAGTTCGACCTGAGTTTGTCATTCGGGTAAACTGGAGATGAAATTTATCAGATTTGAACATCCCAAGTTCAAAGATTACCAGAGTTGGACCTGAGTTTGCCATTCCGATGAACTGGAGACGAAATATATCAGATTTGAACATCACAAGTTCAAAGATTACCAGAGTTAGACCTGAGTTTCTCGTTCGGGTGATTTAAAGACGAAATATATCAGAATTGAACATCACATGTTCAAAGATTACTAGAGTTAGACATGAGTTTCTCTTTCGGATGAACTGCAGACGAAATATATCAGAACTGAACAACAAGTAAAGTAAAAAGGTAAAGTAATTTTTACAGAATATAAAAATGACCATATTACCCTTATTGGAAAAAAGTGCAATAAAAATTATGGAGATTGAGAAAATGACCATACTACCCTTATCGGAAATAAGTAAAGTAATTCTTACAAACTGTGAAAATGACCATATTACCCTTATTGGAAAAAAGGGGAATAAACATTATGGAGACAACGAAAATGACCATACTACCCTTATAGGAAATAAGTAAAGTAAGTGTTACAGACTGTGAAAATGACCATATTACCCTTATTGGAAAAAAGTGCAATAAATAATATGGCGACTGTGAAAATGACCATACTACCCTTATCGGAAATAAGTATAGTAATTCTTACAGACTGTGAAAATGACCATATTACCCTTATTGAAAAAATTGGAATAAATATTATAGAGACAGTGAAAATGACCATACTACCCTTATCGGAAAAAAGTAAATGAAATGTTACAAACAGTGAAAATGACCATATTACCCTTATTGGAAAAAAGTGCAATAAAAATTATGGAGACTGTGAAAATGACCATACTACCCTTATCGGAAATAACTAAAGTAATTCTTACAAACTGTGAAAATGACCATATTACCCTTATTGGAAAAAAGTGGAATAAATTTTATGGAGACAACGAAAATGACCATACTACCCTTATAGGAAATAAGTAAAGTAAATGTTACAGACTGTGAAAATGACCATATTACCCTTATTGGAAAAAGTGCAACAAATATCATTTAAACTGCGAAATGACCATACTACCCTTATCGGACATAAGTAAAAAAACATTACAGATCGTGAAAATGACCATATTACCCTTATTAGTAAAAAGTGGAATAAATATTATGGAGACAGTGAAAATGACCATATTACCCTTACAGAAACAAGTAAAGCAAATGTTACAGACTGTGAAAATGACCATATTACCCTTATTGGAAACAGTGCAATAAATATTGTGGAGACTGTGAAAATGACCATACTACCCTTATCGGAAATAAGTTAAGTAAATGTTACAGACTGTGAAAATGACCATACTTCCCCTATTGGAAAAAGTGCAACAAATACTATGGAAACTGCGAAATGACCATACTACCCTTATCGGACATAAGTAAAAAAACATTACAGAATGTGAAAATGACCATATTACCCTTATTAGAAAAAAGTGGAATAAATATTATGGAGACAATGAAAATGACCATACTACCCTTACAGAGACAAGTAAAGTAAATATTACAGACTGTGAAAATGACCATATTACCCTTATTGGAAAAAAGAGGAATAAATATTATGAAGACTATGAAAATGACCATACTACCCTTATTGGAAATAAGTAAAGTAAATATTACAGACTGTGAAAATGACCATATTACCCTTATTGGAAAAAAGTGCAATAAATATCATGGAGACTGTGAAAATGACCATACTACCCTTATCGGATATAAATGATGTAACTGTTACAAACTGTAAAAATGACCATAATATTTAGTGCACTTATTTCCAAAAGGGTAATATGGTCATTTTCACAGTCTCCATAATATTTATTGCACTTTTTTCCAATAAGGGTAATATGGTCATTTTCACATTCTGTAATATTTACTATATTGATTTTTAATAAGGGTAGTCTGGTCATTTTTACAGTCTCCATAATATTTATTGCACTTATTTCCAACAAGGGTAATATGGTCATTTTCACATTCTGTAATATTTACTTTACTTATTTTCAATAAGGGTTTGGTCATTTCCCAGACTCCATAATATTTATTGCACTTTTTTCCAATAAGGGTAATATGGTCATTTTCACAATCAATAACTTTTACTTTACTTATTTCCGATAAGGGTAATATGATCATTTTTACAGTCTACATAATATTTATTGCACTTTTTTCCAATAAGGGTAATATGGTCATTTTCACAATCTGTAAGAATTACTTTACTTATTTATGATAAGGGTACTATGGTCATTTTCACAATTTCCATAATATTTATTGCACTTTTGTCCAATAAGGGTAATATGGTCATTTTCATATTCTATAATATTTACTATATTGATTCTTAATAAAGGTAGCTTGGTCATTTTCACAGTCTCCATAATATTTATTGCACTTATTTACAATAAGGGTAATATGGTCATTTTCACATTATGTAATATTTACTTTATTTATTTTCAATAAGGGTAGTTTGGTCATTTCCCAGATTTGATAATATTTATTGCACGTATTACCAATAAGGGTAATATGGTCATTTTCCCAGTCTGTAATATTTATTTTACTTATTTTCGATAAGGGTAGTCTGGTCATTTTCATAGTCTCCATAATTTTATTGCACTTTTTTCCAATAAGGGTAATATGGTCATTTTCAATTCTATCGAATTACTTTAGTTATTTTCAATAAGGGTAGTTTGGTCATTTTTACAATCTCCATAATATTTATTCACGCTTTTTATTACCAATAAGGGTAATATGGTCATTTTCACAGTCTGTAATATTTATTTCCAATAAGGGTAGTTTGGTCATTTTCACTGTTTGTACGAATTATTTTACCTATTTTCGATAAGGGTAGTCTGGTCATTTTTACAGTCTCCATAATATTTATAGCATTTATTTCCAATAAGGGAAATATGGTCATTTTCATAGTATGTAATATTTACTTTATTTATTTTCAATAAGGGTAGTTTGGTCATCTTCACAGTCACCTTAATATTTATTCCATTTATTTCCAATAAGGGTAATATGGTCATTTTCACAATCTGTAATATTTACTTTACTTATTTTCGATAAGGGTAGTCTGGTCATTTTCACAGTCTTTATAATATTTATGGCACTTATTTTCCAATAAGGGTAATATGGTCATTTTCACAGTATGTAATATTTACTTTATTTAGTTTTAATAAGGGTAGTTTGGTCATTTTTACAGTCTCCATAATATTTATTCCATTTATTTCCAATAAGGGTAATATGGTCATTTTCACAGTATGTAGTATTTACTTTATTTATTTTCAATAAGGGTAGTTTGGTCATTTTCTCAATATCCATAATATTTATTGCACTTATTTCCAATAAGGGTAATATGGTCATTTTCATAGTGTGTAATATTACTTTACTTATTTTCAATAAGGGCAGTCTGGTCATTTTCATAGTCTCCATAATATTTATTCCACTAAATTCCAACAAGGGTAATATGGTCATTTTCACAGTCTGTAATATTTACTTTACTTATTTTCGATAAGGGTAGTTTGGTCATTTTCACAGTCTCCATAATATATATGGCATTTATTTCCAATAAGGGTAATATGGTCATTTTCACAGTCTGTAATATTTACTTTATTTATTTTCAATAAGGGTAGTTTGGTCATTTTCACAGTCTCCCTAATATTTATGGCATTTATTTCCAATAAGGGTAGTATGGTCATTTTCACTGTTTGTACGAATTACTTTACCTATTTTCGATAAGGGTAGTCTGGTCATTTTCACAGGCTCCATAATATTTATAACATTTATTTCCAATAAGGGTAATATGGTCATTTTCACAGTATGTAATATTTACGTTATTTATTTTCAATAAGGGTAGCTTGATCATTTTCACCGTCTCCCTAATATTTATTCCATTTATTTCCAATAAGGGTAATATGGTCATTTTCACAATCTGTAATATTTACTTTACTTATTTTCGATAAGGGTAGTCTGGTCATTTTCACAGTCTTTATAATATTTATGGCACTTATTTTCCAATAAGGGTAATATGGTCATTTTCACAGTATGTAATATTTAATTTATTTATTTTCAATAAGGGTAGTTTGGTCATTTTCACAGTCTCCCTAATATTTATTCCATTTATTTCCAATAAGGGTAATATGGTCATTTTCACAGTATGTAGTATTTACTTTATTTATTTTCAATAAGGGTAGTTTGGTCATTTTCTCAATATCCATAATATTTATTGCACTTATTTCCAATAAGGGTAATATGGTCATTTTCAAAGTGTGTAATATTACTTTACTTATTTTCAATAAGGGAAGTCTGGTCATTTTCATAGTCTCCATAATATTTTTTCCACCAAATTTCAACAAGGGTAATATGATCATTTTCACAGTCTGTAATATTTACTTTACTTATTTTCGATGAGGGTAGTTTGGTCATTTTCACAGTCTCTATAATATTTATTGTACTATTTCTAATAAGGGTAATATGGTCATTTTCCCAGTATGTAATATTTATTTTACTTATTACACTTAATTGGGTAGTCTGGTTATTTTCACAGTCTCCATAATATTTATTGCACTTATTTCCGGTAAGGGTAGTATGGTCTTTTTCAAAGTGTGTAATATTTACTTTACTTATTTTCGATAATGGTAGTCTGGGCATTTTCACAGTCTCCATAAAAATTATTGCAGTTATTTTCAATAAGGGTAATATGGTCATTTTCACAATCCGTAATTTTTACTTTATTTTTTTCAATAAGGGTATTCTGGTCATTTTCACAGTCTCTATAATATTTATTGCATTTATTTCCAGTAAGGGTAATATGGTCATTTTCACGTTCTTTTGAATTTTTATTGCACTTATTCCGATAAGGGTAGTATGGTCATTTTCACAGCGTTCGGAAGAAGCATAAATTTTTGTTGTGGTTTTGTCGAGAAAATCGAAAGAAAAGGTTGGTATTTGTCCAAATCAAATGTCATACAAAGTCATGACTTGTTGACTTGGTCTTGAATCTTGATCCATTTTTCTAATATTAAGAAAATTAAAAAGTAAACATAAAATAAATTTTGATATTTAGAAATTAAATAAAATTGTTATTTTGTATAATTGTTGCGAAAATAGTGACAACCAAAATTCTAAGAGTGATTAATCCGGGGTTGTTTTTGATGTGGTGGAATTTTTGGGTGGAAATATCATTTTAGATTATAATTGTTGTTGTTCAAATAATTATCAACAAATATTTGTGTGACTAATAAAAGTCATAATTATTATCACGAATACAAAATTTAATTACAGTTATAACTGTTGCATGACTTATCACAGGTATATCTGTTACTGAAAAATAAACTGTGACAAGTTACACTGTGAGAAAATCCTGGTTTTGGTGTAGTTCCCTCAGAAATTTCCACATAAATAAAATCCACTAAGAAATTGAGTACCCCTTTAAGTTTTTGCATACATACATACAAGAGAATAAATGGTCCATGAATTGTGAACTGTGAAGATTGAGTATGGATATTCGATAAGATAACCATGTTAGTCTAGAGAGTTGTTGGATACGCTCCCGATGCAAAGTAGAGTAGTCCAGAGTTTGATCTCGTAGAAAAAAACAACCAGACGAGGCCTTACACCAAAGATCGTCTTGACTCTTGAGTCAGTGCATGGAATAAAAAAAAAAGGAGATATACTCATAAAAATATACAGAAAATGGGTTATTTATCCAAATATTTTTAAAACACGGTTCAAATGGACAATTAAAAAAATTTATGGGTGAAATGGACAAAAAAAAATAGCTAGGATGAAAATGGGTTATTTATCCAAATATTTTAAAACACGGTTCAAAACTAAAAAAATAGCGAGGATGGACATAAAAAAATAGCTAGGATGAAACTGGATTCATCCTGGCTTAAACTTAAAAAATAGCGAGGATGAAACTGGTTACATCCTGCAGCGACGGAAGCAGGATTGAAAATCTAGGTGGGCTAAATCAAATATATTAGGCTAAAAATTAAATTTTAGGGTGGGATAAAAAAAATCCCCCAAAAATTTTCCTTTGAAAAAATGAAAAATGGGTTGTATTTAGAATTTTGGGGGTGGCTGGAGCACCCCCAAGCCACCCCCCAGTTCCGTCACTGACATCCTTGCTATTTTTATATTTTTGTCCATTTAAACAGTATAAAATCTAGATGTCTTTTTCACCCAAAAATTGTTGATTTTGGTCTTTTTAACCAATTTTGTGAAAAATATATTTTCTTTGTTTGATTACAATTTATAGAGGGAGAATGAAGATAACTATACGATAGGATGATACTTCTAAGGTTTATGCAGTTAGGAATGGAAAAAAATCCATAACTATACGATAGAAAAAAAATAGTGTAGTAATTTGTCAGAATTTCAAAATATTTTTTTATCTGTCGTAAAAATAGTTCTCTAATTTTTAGCTTAAATGTATTTAGGTAATTTGATTATTTTCTTTGAATTCCTCGTAACATCTCCAACGAAGTTTAAAATATCTAAAAATAATAATAATAACACTTAGTGTTATGAGAAAGTGATTCATGTGGGTGGCCCACCATCTCACCGCCTAAGAAGACTCAAGAAAGGTCGAGTTGATTTCCACCTCCTCTTCCCTGGGCAAGATAAGAATTATCTCTAATAAACTTAATCATTAAGGTTTAAATTATTGGAGACACATGTTAGTACACGTATCAATATGACTGCTTTTGGAGAGACTATAAATATCCCATATTAGGTTCAATGTAACTTGTACCGATTAAGAAGAAAGAAGAACACTTGAGAAGAGATGATGCCTTTCATCATTTCTCTTCTTTTTCCTTCTCTTCTTTTTCCTTCTCTTATAACTAGTGTTCTCTGAGTGCATAGTATAAACTAGTTAATTAATTGAGTAGTATTATATTACTACACAAGAAAGTTAGTAAATTAGTTAATTAGTTTTATTATTTTATAAAACGTTATCAGCACGAATTGCTCTGTGGTGATCGGCGTTGGGCTGACGATACGGAAAAAGGATAATTCTCTTCAACTTTTGCATATTTAATTTAACTATTTCTAAGTAGTTTTATACATACAATTTTTATTATGTCTAACTTTGTTTTCCTATTTTGATTAGGAATTGTTAAAGAGAAAGTTAGACATATTACCGTGTTTTGTATGTGCTATTTGGAGCACAGAAAATTATACGGTATACGAAGAGATATCCAAAGGAGAGTTTTATTATTTTCCTCCTTAGCCAACCAACAGAAGGTTTTTCCACGTCCTCTTGGACATCGTAGAAAATAAAATTTTCCTTTGTTGGTACACCAATAATTTTTGGTGTTAATGGTTTTAATACCGACAAAGCAAGGAATTATTGCATCCTTGGGGAAAGCAAAAAATTTAATATTCCTTTGCTATAGTAATCTCCAGAATTTTAAAGTCGTTCCGCTTGAAGTCGGAATGTGATGAAAATGAACACCGGGTTAACACGGTTAGACAAATTCTTTTAAGAAATAAAGAATATGTTCATATTTCAACTTTGATAAATTAATATTTCGTCGAGCCAAATGGACGAAATTGGAGATTTATCGGTATTATATTAGAACCGTTTCACCATTGATATTTGTGGAAAATAGTTCGGCTTGATTTTAGAGAAGATATATGCACCATATATAATATAGTGGTGAGCAATAAGGAGAGCTGCATATTTTGCGCCCTTATGTGTTCCTGCTAGTTTTACGGCGTGTATTATATGCGCATATTATATGCGCATATTATATGCGCATATTATATGCATCGGCGAGCTTTAAAGATCTAGTGCTTAATTTGCACTTTGTATATGTTGTATCAACAACACCGAGTGCTGCAAATGTTAATTGCGCCTCGTAGATATACAAACGTCGAGTAATAATGAGTGTTGCATTTTATTTTTATTTTTTTTATCATGAGAAAGTGATAGATTGGAGAATTATCCTATTATGGATGCAACTACCTCTTTGGTATTTGTCTGGCAGTCTTTTAAGGACTCGACGTGCATCTAAAGAATGTGGTTATTGTGAATCTGTGTGAAAACATGATACAAATAACCGTAGAAAAATTCCTGAAGGTTTTCACCTATCAGTAGAATTACCATGTCACATGCATTTGCCATATAAAGACGAACATAATCAATCGTCTAAGTGAATGCTTATTATCCAGGGATATGAGAACCATCTTATGTGCTCATAAACCATATTATCCAGGGATATGGAACTTCTGAAAAATTCTCCAAAGCACAAAAATGCTTAAAGCAGGAGTTCGAGATGTACTCTCGGTAAAACAAGGTCTCAATATGTTGTTTGAGCATTGTAAATGGAAGTCCATTAATTTCTTCAACCTTAAGGGTTTAGACATGTTTAAATGGATAAGCTGACATGGTTTCAGTTCTTCGATCTCTTACAAGATTGATCGATTTGCATCTCAACAATAGAGATGTATCACTCGTGGTTAAGTATTACACAAATATGTGTAAATGGTATATTAGCTGAAATATGCTATAGATACCGATATTTGGTTTGTAGTAAACATGTAAGTCTGGCTCTACCCAGCATGTAAGTCTGGCTCTTCCCATCACCAATATCGAGACATTGTTCTGAAGAAACTCTCTCCTCATCTTCGTGGTTTGTTAAAGCATCTAAAATATTTTCCTAGCTGAAGTCTAGTTGTAGAGGATACTTGTTTATCCTCCAATCGATTATGATTGTTCAGACAAAGTTAGTGGAGAATATATAAAAGCTGGCACAACCAAATGATCATTAAGAAATTACACAAAGGAAAATCAGACTGGTTTTCTCAACTAAAGGAAGCTAGAGTTGCTGAAGACTTTAAAGGGTGGTTCAGAACTCTAAGCAGTACTACCGGGCATAATCATCAACCGAGAAGACTTCTTATGAGGGGGAGTAAAGCCATGGAAGACTATGGATATGAGCATATTGGACATTACTTCGTGTACTCTTTTCCTTAGTCAAGGTTTTGTCCCACTGGGTTTTCCTAGTCAAGGTTTTTAATGAGGCATGCGAGTCCAATGATATCTGCAGTTCGACACGTTGTACTCTTTTTCCTTCGTCTTGGTTTTTATCCCTCTGGATTTTTTCCGGGCAAGGTTTTAACGAGGCAACATCTTCGGATTTATCATGGTTCTGAGAACTCATGTTTTCCTACGTTCAGGTTTTGTCCCTCTGGATTTTCCTGACGAGGTTTTTGATGAGATAACAATCTTAGAACGGTGATCACCATCTAACGAGATGTATATCCATATAGGTACTTGATAAGCGATATCAAATAATCGCATTTATATTCTGGTTCAGGCACTCAGGTTTTGTCCTAAAATGGTTTTCCTGATGCGAATTTTGACGGAAGTCATGGAAATGACCAATCTCACTCCAAGTTCAGGTTTTCCCTAAATGGTTTTCCTGACACAGTTTCGTCGACGGGAGAAAATTCATGACGCCCATCATTAGTTTAAAGCTACCGATGGTGTACTCTTTTTTTTTTCTTCGACCAATTTTTGTCCTAGTTGGATTTTTCTGGCAAAGTTTTAGCGAGGCAACGACCTTAGAATGGTGGTCCAAGGGGGAGTGTTATGAGAAAGTGATTCATGTGGGTGGCCCATCATCTCACCGCCTAAGAAGACTCAAGAAAGGTCGAGTTGATTTCCACCTCCTCTTCCCTGGGCAAGATAAGAATTATCTCTAATAAACTTAATCATTAAGGTTTAAATTATTGGAGACACATGTTAGTACACGTATCAATATGACTGCTTTTGGAGAGACTATAAATATCCCATATTTGGTTCAATGTAATTTGCACTGATTAAGAAGAAAGAAGAACACTTGAGAATAGATGATGCCTTTCATCATTTCTCTTCTTTTTCCTTCTCTTATAACTAGTGTTCTCTGAGTGCATAGTATAAACTAGTTAATTAATTGAGTAGTATTATATTACTACACAAGAAAGTTAGTAAATTAGTTAATTAGTTTTATTATTTTATAAATGATGAAAGGCATCATCTCTTCTCAAGTGTTCTTCTTTCTTCTTAATCAGTACAAGTTACATTGAACCAAATATGGGATATTTATAGTCTCTCCAAAAGTAGTCATATTGATACGTGTACTAACATGTGTCTCCAATAATTTAAACCTTAATGATTAAGTTTATTAGAGATAATTCTTATCTTGCCCAGGGAAGAGGAGGTGGAAATCAACTCGACATTTCTTGAGTCTTCTTAGGCGGTGAGATGGTGGGCCACCCACATGAATCATTTTCTCATAACACTCCCCCTTGGACCACCATTCTAAGGTCGTTGCCTCGCTAAAACTTTGCCAGAAAAATCCAACTGAGACAAAAATTGGTCGAAGAAAAAAAAAAGTACACCATCGGTAGCTTTAAACTAATGATGGGCGTCATGAATTTTCTCCCGTCGACGAAACCGTGTCAGGAAAACCATTTAATGAAAACCTGAACTTGGAGTGAGATTGGTCATTGCCATGACTTCCGTCAAAATTCGCATCAGGAAAACCATTTTAGGACAAAACCTGAGTGCCTGAACCAGAATATAAATGCGATTATTTGATATCGCTTATCAAGAACCTCTATGGATATACATCTCGTTAGATGGTGATCACCGTTCTAAGATTGTTATCTCATCAAAAACCTCGCCAGGAAAATCCAGAGGGACAAAACCTGAACGTAGGAAAACATGAGTTCTCAGAACCATGATAAATCCGCAGATGTTGCCTCGTTAAAACCTTGCCCGGAAAAAATCCAGAGGGATAAAAACCTAGACGAAGGAAAAAGAGTACAACATGTCGAACTGCAGAGATCATTGGACTCGCATGCCTCATTAAAAACCTTGACTAGGAAAACCCAGTGGGACAAAACCTTGACTAAGGAAAAGAGTACACAATGTAATGTCCAATATGCTCATATCCATAGTCTTCCATGGCTTTACTCCCCCTCATAAGAAGTCTTCTCGGTTGATGATTATGCCCGGTAGTACTGCTTAGAGTTCTGAACCACCCTTTAAAGTCTTCAGCAACTCTAGCTTCCTTTAGTTGAGAAAACCATCGATTTTCCTTTGTGTAATTTCTTAATGATCATTTGGTTGTGCCAGCTTTTATATATTCTCCACTAACTTTGTCTGAACAATCATAATCGATTGGAGGATAAACAAGTATCCTCTACAACTAGACTTCAGCTAGGAAAATATTTTAGCTTCTTTAACAAACCACGAAGATGAGGAGAGAGTTTCTTCAGAACAATGTCTCGATATTGGTGCTGGGAAGAGCCAGACTTACATGCTGGGCAGATCCAGACTTACATGTTTACTACAAACCCAATATCAGGTATCTGTAGCATATTTCAGCTAATATACCATTTACACATATTTGTGTAATACGAACCACAGAGTGATACATCTCTATTGTTGAGATGCAAATCGATCAATCTTGTAAGAGATCGAAGAACTGAAACCATGTCAGCTTATCCATTTAAACATGTCTAAACCCTTAAGGTTGACGAAATTAATGGACTTCCATTTACAATGCTCAAACAACAGATTGAGACCTTGTTTTACCGAGAGTACATCTCAAACTCCTGCTTTAAGCATTTTTGTGCTTTGGAGAATTTTTCAGAAGTTCCATATCCCTGGATAATATGGTTTATGAGCACATAAGATGGTTCTCATATCCCTGGATAATAAGAATTCACTTATACGATTGATTATGTTCGTCTTTATATGGCAAATGCATGTGACATGGTAATTCTACTGATAGGTAAAAACCTTCAGGAATTTGTCTACGGTTATTTGTATCATGTTTTCACACAGATTCACAATAACCACATTCTTTATATGCACGTCGAGTCCTTAAAAGACTGCCAGACAAATACCAAAGAGGTAGTTGCATCCATAATAGGGAATATGTTACAGAGAAATCCATTTCAGGTTCCTGTAAAAGACTTTGTGCCATTAGATGACTTTATTTTTCCCACTATGCACATACACCCACCTGTAGCCACTAGGGGTTACATTATCGGGTGTTGGAACTGTAAACACATGTTTGTGGCCAAGAGTAGCTCAAGTTATCGAGTGTTCTTGTTGCAGTACCAAAACCATGCATTTTTATGAGAAATTATTATTCTGCATGAATCTCTCCTTTCAAGTTTAACCTATCATTCCTTTGATGACATTCCTATAGAGAGTGGTTCAATACCAACATCATCTATCGCAGTATCAGTGGATACTTTGACTATGTTATCAACAATCATTGGATTACGATCACAAATTTCTCTATTTCATGCATGCCTTAAGGAAATCCTCTCATTTTGAGGTTCCACGGCCTTTGTAGAGACATTCTATTATTAAGAGAACTATAGGTAGAGAAATTAGATCTTCCACTAATAGTCTCTTTGAGAGCACTATATTTCAATGATTGTGAATGTCTCTTCCTTTCAGGAGGTGCAAAATATTTTAAATCAACTAGTTATCCATGCTCAAGGTGTGTTTTAAATGACACACTTACTACTACATACACAGCTTCTCATGAAGCAACTTGATTTGCAATTCCTGAAGATATCAAATATTTTGCATGTCTTTCATTGCTGAAAACATTCAGATGAGATGCGTCCTGGTTTATCTTTGTACAAACCAGGATACTTCACGCCGTTTTTCAGGCGACAGCCTTTCCTCCCCCAAACGGTGGGAAGACTTTCTCATCAAATTTGCAAATCTTGTAGTAGAATAGTAACAGCAGTGGAATATAACATGTCTCAAACAGAAAACATGACAATGGTTTCATGAGTAATAAGTTCAAAATGCACAAGAACATCAAACCATCAATGCCCAAAGACATCACTAGGATGATACAACATCAATGATTGGCAAACAAGAGTTTCTTTTAAAATCAATACGAGTATAGATACACGGTTACCATCCAGGTGATATGTTGAGTCATTTATGACTACCATACCATACTCCCATGAACCTGGTTAGTGTCCGTGGAAACTCGTTGTCAAGGTTATCGTTATATAACAAGCGACTTTAATTCTCTCATTACACTTTCTTATAAGCATCAAATTTCGAACTAAAGTTCGTGGATGCTAGGACTGGGGTCCCAAAAAACAAATACAAGTGAGAGAACAACTCAATATGGAATGAGATCCATATCTTCCAATTATATGAACTTTGTCGATAATTCCTTTGCAAAGGGGATATCTATCCACAATGATTTCAGTATCTACTCTGAACATTATCGACAACCAAGTTATTAATCAGTAAATAAACGATCTTACATCATTCTCCAGAGTATGAGGATATCATAATCCATTGGTACCAAATTTCAATATGCGGATATTCCTCGCCATGAGATATCAACGCACCTTTTATGGATGTGCTCCTCGTCAGGAGAGATATCAACTCATCACTCAAAGAAAATATGGATGTTATCTGATTAGATTGGCATACCTCGTACAAGAGGTTTTTCGTCTATGCTTCCAAGCATATTTCCAGACGAAATAATCGCTGCGATTACATGGCATGCCTTGCAAGGATTTTAATATATGCCGAATCAAACAAGCGTACTCTTGCTAAATCTAGCAACAGAGTAATATCCAACACCTTAGGCATTTCTCGGTGTGATAATTTAGATGAGACACAATTGGAATTAACCAATATCGTCGACGATTCTCCCCCTGATCCTTACGAGGGAATGTCTCATCAACATAACATCTAGTTCCGCATTACTCTACCTATGAAGGGAGAAACTGGGTGCATAAAGTAATAATAACACGCATCCCAGGAGAGGTAACTGATCAGGTTTCCTCTCTCGTTTACTGTCCAGCTGGAATAATTTTAAAGAATTTACATTTCCATGTAAAATCAACAGTAAACTGTAAAGGAATTATGTTACCATAGACACTATCTCAATATTAGTTCTAGTCCTGCCAAGACGACCGATAGAGATTTAAAAAAATGAACATCACTCCAGGTGCATGTACTGTGTCTTTTATGTCAAAACGATAGCAGAGCTTTTCCAGGCTCAAAGACGGCTTATTCAAACCAATTAATTATGCTACCGTCCCGTATTTCTTCACTTCTCATCAGGTTCTTAAACCCGAGAACTATTGTGGTTCCCATATTAAAAAAAATATGCCTACCACAATTGTATTTTCCTTCTTTGCCAAATATAAACTTATTTGCATGGGTACTGTTGCAAATTCAATTCACCAAATTCAAGATTTTAGGTAATAGCTCAGGCGATGAGAAGACATGATATTAACTCTAAATATCATTTACAAAAATGCAACACTCATTATTACTCGACGTTTGTATATCTACGAGGCGCATTTAACATTTGCAGCACTCGGTGTTGTTGATACAACATATACAAAGTGCAAATTAAGCACTAGTTCTTTAGAGCTCATCGATGCATATAATAGGTGCATATAATGCACGCCGTAAAACTAGCAGGAACACATAAGGGAGCAAAATATGCAGCTCTCCTTATTGCTCACCACTATATTATATACGGTGCATATATCTTCTCTAAAATCAAGCCGAACTATTTTCAACAAATATCAATGGTGAAACGGTTCTAATATAATACCGATAAATCTCCAATATCGTCTATTAGACTCGACGAAATATTAATTTATCAAAGTTTAAATATGAACACATTCTTTATTTCTTAAAAGAAATTGCCTCAATATCAATTGCAGCTCATTTCAAAGACCGCTGATAGAGACTGGCTAACCGTGTTAACCCGGTGTTCATTTTCATCGCATTCCGACTTCAAGCGGAACGACTTTAAAATTCTGGAGATTACTATAGCAAAGGAATATTAAATTTTGCTTTCCCCAAGGATGCAATAATTCCTTGCTCTGTCGGTATTAAAACCGTTAACACCAAAAATTATTGGTGTACCAACAATGGAAAATTTTATTTTCTACGATGTCCAAGAGGACGCGGAAAAACCTTCTATTGGTTGGCTAAGGAGGAATAATATAAAACTCTCCTTTGGATATCTCTTCGTATACCGTATAATTTTCTGTGCTCCAAATAGCACATACAAAACACGGTAATATGTCTAACTTTCTCTTTAACAATTCCTAATCAAAATAGGAAAACAAAGTTAGACATAATAAAAATTGTATGTATAAATCTACTTAGAAATAATTAAATTAAATATGCAAAAGTTGAAGAGAATCATCCTTTTTCCGTATCGTCATCCCAACGCCGATCACCACAGAGCAATTCGTGCTGATAACGTTTTATAAAATAATAAAACTAATTAACTAATTTACTAACTTTCTTGTGTAGTAATATAATACTATTCAATTAATTAACTAGTTTATACTATGCACTCAGAGAACACTAGTTATAAGAGAAGGAAAAAGAATAGAAATGATGAAAGGCATCATCTCTTCTCAAGTGTTCTTCTTTCTTCTTAATCAGTACAAGTTACATTGAACCAAATATGGGATATTTATAGTCTCTCCAAAAGAAGTCATATTGATACGTGTACTAACATGTGTCTCCAATAATTTAAACCTTAATGATTAAGTTTATTAGAGATAATTCTTATCTTGCCCAGGGAAGAGGAGGTGGAAATCAACTCGACCTTTCTTGAGTCTTCTTAGGCGGTGAGATGGTGGGCCACCCACATGAATCACTTTCTCATAACACCCCCCCTTGGACCACCATTCTAAGGTCGTTGCCTCGCTAAAACTTTGCCAGAAAAATCCAACTGGGACAAAAATTGGTCGAAAAAAAAAAAGTACACCATCGGTAGCTTTAAACTAATGATGGGCGTCATGATAAGAATTATTTATCATGACCCACATGAATTTTTGTAAATGATATTTAGAGTTAATATCATGTCTTCTCATCGCCTGAGCTATTACCTAAAATCTTGAATTTGGTGAATTGAATTTGCAACCGTACCCATGCAAATAAGTTTATATTTGGCAAAGAAGGAAAATACAATTGTGGTAGGCATATTTTTGAATATTGGAACCACAAAAGTTGTCGGGTTTAAGAACCTGATGAGAAGTGGAGAAATACGGGATGGTAACATAATTAATTGGTTTGAATAAGCCGTCTTTGAGCTAGGAAAAGCTATGATATCGTTGTGACATAAAAGACACAATACGTGCACCTGGAGTGCTGTTCATTGTTTTAAATCTCTATTGGTCGTCTTGGCAGGACTGGAACTAATATTGAAATAGTGTCTATGGTCACATAATTCCTTTACAGTTTACGGTTGATTTTACATGGAAATGTAAATTCTTTAAAATTATTCATTTGGACAAGATAAACGAGAGAGGAAACCTGATCAGTTACCTCTCCTGGGATGCGTGTTATTATTACTTTATGCACCCAGTTTCTCCCTTAATAGGTAGAGTAATGCGGAACTGGATGTTCTGTTGATGAGACATTCCCTCCTAAGGATCAGGGGGAGAATCGTCGACGATATTGGTTAATTCCAATTGTGTCTCATCTAAATTATCACACCGAGAAATGCCTAAGGTGTTGGAGATTACTCTGTGGCTAGATTTAGCAAGAGTACGCTTGTTTGATTCGGCATATATTAAAATCCTTGCAAGGAATGCCATGTAATCGCAGCGATTATTTCGTCTGGAAATATGCTTGGAAGCATAGACGAAAAACCTCTTGTACGAGGTATGCCAATCTAATCAGATAACATCCATATTTTCTTTGAGTGATGAGTTGATATCTCTCCTGACGAGGAGCACATCCATAAAAGGTGCGTTGATATCTCATGGCGAGGAATATCCGCATATTGAAATTTGGTACCAATGGATTATGATATCCTCATACTCTGGAGAATGATGTAAGATCGTTTATTTACTGATTAATAACTTGGTTGTCGATAATGTTCAGAGTAGCTACTGAAATCATTGTGGATAGATATCCCCTTTGCAAAGAAATTATCGACAAAGTTCATATGATTGGAAAATATGGATCTTGGACCATATTGAGTTGTTCTATCACTTGTGTTTGCTTTCAGGATCTCAGTCCTAGCATCCACGAATTTTAGTTCGAAATTTGATGCTTATAAGAAAGTGTAATGAGAGAATTAAAGTCACTTGTTATATAGCGATAACCTTGACAACGAGTTTCCACGGACACTAACCAGGTTCATGGGAGTATGGTATGGTAGTCATAAATGACTCAACATATCACCTGGATGGTAACAGTGTATCTATACTCGTATAGATTTTAAAAGAAACTCTTGTTTGACAATCATTGATGTTGTATCATCCTAGTTATGTCTTTGGGCATTGATGGTTTGATGTTCTTGTGCATTTTGAACTTATTACTCATGAAACCATTGTCATGTTTTCTGTTTGAGACATGCTATATTCCACTGCTGTTACTATTCTACTACAAGATTTGCAAATTTGATGAGAAAGTCTTCCCACCGTTTGGGGGAGGAAAGGCTGTCGCCTGAAAAACAGCGTGAAGTATCCTGGTTTGTACAAAGATAAACCAGGACGCATCTCATCTGAATGTTTTCAGCAATGAAAGACATGCAAAAGATTTGATATCTTCAGGAATTGCAAATCAAGTTGCTTCATGAGAAGCTATGTATGTAGTAGTAAGTGTGTCATTTAAAACACACCTTGAGCATGGATAACTAGTTGATTTAAAATATTTTGCACCTCCTGAAAGGAAGAGCCATTCACAATCATTGAAATATAGTGCTCTCAAAGAGACTATTAGTGGAAGATCTAATTTCTCTACCTATAGTTCTCTTAATAAGAGAATGTCTCTACAAAGGCCGTGGAACCTCAAAATGAGAGGATTTCCTTAAGGCATGCATTAAATAGAGAAATTTGTGATCGTAATCCAATGATTGTTGATGACATAGTCAAAGTATCCACTGATACTGCGATAGATGATGTTGGTATTGAACCACTCTCTATAGGAATGTCATCAAAGGAATGATAGGTTAAACTTGAAAGGAGAGATTCAGGCAGAATAATAATTTCTCATAAAAATGCATGGTTTTGGTACTGCAACAAGAACACTCGATAACGTGAGCTACTCTTGGCCACAAACATGTGTTTGCAGTTCCAACACCCGATAATGTAACCCCTAGTGGCTACAGGTGGGTGTATGTGCATAGTGGGAAAAATAAAGTCAGCTAATGGCACAAATTCTTTTACAGGAACCTGAAATGGATTTCTCTGTAACATATTCCCTATTATGGATGCAACTACCTCTTTGGTATTTGTCTGGCAGTCTTTTAAGGACTCGACGTGCATCTAAAGAATGTGGTTATTGTGAATCTGTGTGAAAACATGATACAAATAACCGTAGACAAGTTCCTGAAGGTTTTCACCTATTAGTAGAATTACCATGTCACATGCATTTGCCATATAAAGACGAACATAATCAATCGTCTAAGTGAATTCTTATTATCCAGGGATATGAGAACCATCTTATGTGCTCATAAACCATATTATCCAGGGATATGGAACTTCTGAAAAATTCTCCAAAGCACAAAAATGCTTAAAGAAGGAGTTCGAGATGTACTCTCGGTAAAACAAGGTCTCAATCTGTTGTTTGAGCATTGTAAATGGAAGTCCATTAATTTCGTCAACCTTAAGGGTTTAGACATGTTTAAATGGATAAGCTGACATGGTTTCAGTTCTTCGATCTCTTACAAGATTGATCGATTTGCATCTCAACAATAGAGATGCATCACTCTGTGGTTCGTATTACACAAATATGTGTAAATGGTATATTAGCTGAAATATGCTATAGATACCTGATATTGGGTTTGTAGTAAACATGTAAGTCTGGCTCTTCCCAGCACCAATATCGAGACATTATTCTGAAGAAACTCTCTCCTCATCTTCGTGGTTTGTTAAAGCAGCTAAAATATTTTCCTAGCTGAAGTCTAGTTGTAGAGGATACTTGTTTATCCTCCAATCGATTATGATTGTTCAGACAAAGTTAGTGGAGAATATATAAAAGCTGGCACAACCAAATGATCATTAAGAAATTACACAAAGGAAAATCAGACTGGTTTTCTCAACTAAAGGAAGCTGGAGTTGCTGAAGACTTTAAAGGGTGGTTCAGAACTCTAAGCAGTACTACCGGGCATAATCATCAACCGAGAAAACTTCTTATGAGGGGGAGTAAATCCATGGAAGACTATGGATATGAGCATATTGGACATTACGTCGTGTACTCTTTTCCTTAGTCAAGGTTTTGTCCCACTGGGTTTTCCTAGTCAAGGTTTTTAATGAGGCATGCGAGTCCAATGATATCTGCAGTTCGACATGTTGCACTCTTTTTCTTTCGTCTTGGTTTTTATCCCTCTGGATTTTTTCCGGGCAAGGTTTTAACAAGGCAACATCTGCGGATTTATCATGGTTCTGAGAACTCATGTTTTCCTACATTAAGGTTTTGTCCCTCTGGATTTTCCTGACGAGGTTTTTGATGAGATAACAATCTTAGAACGGTGATCACCATCTAACGAGATGTATATCCATAGAGGTTCTTGATAAGCGATATCAAATAATCGCATTTATATTCTGGTTCAGGCACTCAGGTTTTGTCCTAAAATGGTTTTTCTGATGCGAATTTTGACGGAAGTCATGGCAATGACCAATCTCACTCCAAGTTCAGGTTTTCCCTAAATGGTTTTCCTGACACGGTTTCTTCGACTGGAGAAAATTCATGACGCCCATCATTAGTTTAAAGCTACCGATGGTGTACTCTTTTTTTTTTCTTCGACCAATTTTTGTCCCAGTTGGATTTTTCTGGCAAAGTTTTAGCGAGGCAACGACCTTAGAATGGTGGTCCAAGGGGGAGTGTTATGAGAAAGTGATTCATGTGGGTGGCCCACCATCTCACCGCCTAAGAAGACTCAAGAAAGGTCGAGTTGATTTCCACCTCCTCTTCCCTGGGCAAGATAAGAATTATCTCTAATAAACTTAATCATTAAGGTTTAAATTATTGGAGACACATGTTAGTACACGTATCAATATGACTGCTTTTGGAGAGACTATAAATATCCCATATTTGGTTCAATGTAACTTGCACTGATTAAGAAGAAAGAAGAACACTTGAGAAGAGATAATGCCTTTCATCATTTCTCTTCTTTTTCCTTCTCTTATAACTAGTGTTCTCTGAGTGCATAGTATAAACTAGTTAATTAATTGAGTAGTATTATATTACTACACAAGAAAGTTAGTAAATTAGTAGTTTTATTATTTTATAAAACTTAGGACTATAGAGATTTTGAAAGAAAAAGAAATCTCTACTGTAATAGTTGTATATACTTGCATGAATGGAATTTAATCTGATTTTATAAATTGAGTTGGATGAGAGTACTACCTTTATTTATTTCTTTTCGCTTTTCGAACTCTTTTTCACGTATTGTTCTAGCAAAAAAGCCAACATGATATATATTCAATTTTTATTTAGATATGCGCAAGTGCTAGACTTGCTGCGTGTTTCTCCACAGTTTATCCCAAGTACAAATCCAATGGTTTTATCGACATTTCCCAATATTGGGATAGGGGCCTTTTAAAATGGGTCCACCTTTTCTTCTTTTTGCGGGATTTTCTACAGAAGAATATGCCGGTCAAGCTATCATTTTTCTTTGGAGATGTTTTTGAAATAAAAAAAACCGTAAAACTTTTATGAATCATAGACTCATAGTTATAAAAAAAAAAAATTTGATTTTATCACCACCTTGGATATATATGTCCATACGCTATTGGAGAAGTTTCTTTTAAAATATTCATAAGAATATATGTTATTTCTTTTTTACTATTACTAAATCGAGTAGGATTTGATTGATTCGATAAAATATGATTAGTTGACGAAGTTTGGCACTTACCACCTTATTATTGGTTGTTAGAATTTGAATTTAATTAAATTAAGTTTGAACATTGGCCTTAATGATAGGGAAGGAAGTTTGAAGTTGGAACTGTATAAAAAATGGCATAACCTTGACTGAAAAATGTTTGACCGATATAAAATAATGGCATAACCTTCTACTAATTTTAATCAAAGGTTGAACTTGAACCATATAAATAATGCCTTATCGGAATTTTCCTCCTGACCGAATCCTCAGTTTGTCACAACTTACGTTTTCTTAATCAAATGGAATATTTCCTCGGTTTTACTGTTATATTTCCGATTAAAATTATGGTGGTCTGCCAGAATATAGTCAGTTTGACAGAGTTTCCAATGTATTTTCCGTGTCTTTGCATTTGGTAGTCAATTGCATTTTCGCAAGCAACATTTTTAATTAGAAGAGAGAAATTAATTAAGTTTGCAAGCAACATCGATCATTTGCTTAGTGAAGGGTTAACCAAAACAGTATAAATAATGGCATGAGCCACATAATATTCATAGCTAACACAAAACATTTCGATCTAGTTAAACCTGCTAATTAATACCCCAAATCTCGAAGAAAAAAAAACCATGGCTACTAAGTTCAGTATTAAAACTACATCATCATTCTTCCTAGTTCTGTGTTTAACCGTGTTTACTTTGTCATGCTTTGCTAATCCCGACGAGCTACAAGACTTTTGTGTTGCTGACTTGAACTCCAGTACCATTGTTATGAATGGGTTCCCTTGCAAACCGATGTCCCAAGTTACAACAGAGGATTTCTTCTATAGTGGCTTGGTGAATGAAGCGAGCACAGCGAATCCCTTCGGGCTTGGAGTGAGGCCAGGTGATGTTACCAGCTTTCCCGGGTTAAACACCCTTGGACTTTCGATAAACATACTCGACCTGGCACCTGGAGGAATTGTTCCAATCCACACACACCCTCGAGCAACTGAAGCTAATTTAGTCATAAAAGGGAAAGTTTTTTTTTTGGGTTTTTAACTACTAATAACGTTTTTCACTCAAAGGTTTTAAAAGCAGGAGAGGTGTCTATTATTCCTGAAGGACTTGTGCACTTTGTACAGAACGTTGGAACGAAGAAGGCTGTGGTGGTAGCTATGTTCAATAGTCAATCGCCTGGAACTGCAGGACTTCCTTTTAACCTCTTTGGTTCAACACCAGCAATTCCTAATAATCTTTTGGCTAAGAACTTCTTAGTCGATGAGAAATTCATGGCCAACATAATGTCTAAGTTTGGTAACTAAGCAAAATAACTTGATGTGGTTGTTCATTATGTGCACAGTATTTGTATCTGATTGTTCATCGTTGACCTTTATTTTATGCACTTGCTAAATTTCCTAAATAATAATAAATAAAATGTTGTTTAATTTTTATATCAACTCTCCAAACATACTCTCTCTTTGTATAAGGAAATGAGATATTTTAGTTTTAAATTTTTGTTGTTAGAAAATAGGTACTTTTCTCTTTTATATGATATACTTCCAAAACGATTTTATGTAATGTTGTATTTTATTTTTTTTGAAATAGAAAGGTTATATTAAAAGAACAATAGTATGTCTAATAAGCAAACATAAGTGCAGAACTGTATCCCACATAAACAAAACATCAGAAATCGTAAATTCGTTAAAAACCTTCCTATCCGACAGCCAAAAAACAATAGTCTGTCTAATAAGCAAACATACTTCCTCAATTTTTCTCTTCCTCCAAAATCTCCACTACTCTTTCTTTTCCACGGGTGCCACAAAACTGCATAAATCACTTTCCATCAAACTTCTTTACATCTTCCACTCAAGATATTAAAACTCCACATCTCAAACAGATGCTTCACATAGGAAGGAAAAATCCGAGAAATTTTGAATGACTTAATGAAATAAGACCATACCGCAAAAGCATAATGACAATGGAGAAACATATGATCAGCAGTCTTTCCATGCTCCTTGTAAAACAAGCAAAACTCATTCTCTACTTCAACTCCTCTATGATTTAACACACACATTGAAGTTAGCCCACAATATAAAACTAACCTTTGAAGGAATGATCTTCTTCTACAAAAATTTATGAAAATCACAGTCTTCTTCCACATCTTGCACTTGTGCCTCATAGCATTTCTTCACCGAAATCCCCCCACCCCACCCCACACACACAATATCACCTCATCCTCCTCTTCGTTTAGAGCATCTCCAATGGATTGTGGTGTGCTTCCTACGTGGTTGGAGTAGGAAGACATCCTTGGAACCTCTTTTTCCTGCATTTTAGGAGGTTTTAGCAAGTAAAGAAAAATCTTCTCCAACATGTATATTTGATGATCATATTGTTATCCAGTTGTATCTATATTGGTTAGCCTAAAACTAAATATTTTCGTGAACTAAAGATATATATATATATCAAAATCCAAGCATTTCAAATTTCTTAAACTCCGTTGATTTCATATGAAAATAATAGCACATCATTCTTAAACTCTGTTGATTAGGGACAAATTAATTTTTCTTATCATGGCTGGTATATACGATATCTTACTTTTGATTCATTATTATAACTTGGTAGATTAATGAGATCAAGTCCATTGAAAAACTTAAATAAGATCGCAGAAATCTCAAAGATTTTTATAATTCCAAACTTCCGAATAGTCCAGGTGTTCTAATTATGATCATCTTTTTTTGAATCAAAATCCCTCAGTCAAGTTGGTGTTCGTAGTTTAAGAAATCAATATTTGTCTCAAAAAAAATCCATTTTGGGGTGGCTAACAGTAAAAAGAGGTATACACGTCTTTAGTATGTGAAACTTTTTTTCTTCTTGTTTTGAAGTAATTACAAGAATAAGTATGAGTACAAATGAATCTTCGTTGTTCGTATCAAAATAAAAACTTGCACAAAACCTTTGTTTGCCATGGAGAAAGAATAAAAAACAGGGAAGAAGAGTAGAAGACGATGACGAGATGTGTCTTTCTTTCGATAATTTTTCATTTTCAACTAAAATAGGCTGACTAGGATTTCTCATATCCTCGAGGAGAACCTCTGGGAAAAAAAAAAAAACTTGCCACCTAATCTTCACAATGAAGATCATATCTTCGTTGGAGAATGTTTTTTGAAAAAAGTTGGGCAAATCTGATGTGGCCTTAAATATAGGAAGTTGTTATAGTCTCTTTGGAGATGCTCTTAGGCTATGAACTGGACCAATGCATTACACAACTCCTCTTCATTTAAACTATATGTAATTAATGATGTATTTTAACTATTAATTTTGTATAATTTGGTAGTTATGTTATATTTGTTCTGTAGATTTTTAAAAAAGTACTCTATCAATATATGATTTTTTTCTTCTATTTAAGCATGAATAGTAAACTAGCTCAATTTAATTACAAACACCGTGTGGTACTTAATATATTTTAAACTAATGAAACCATTTAATGAGCAATTCTTTTTTGGTGAACCGTGATTTTGGACTACTTTAAAACAACCTTGTATCCACCCTGTAAATGTAATTAGCCCCCTACTAGCTTTTGGGGTGGTTTTAAAACCATGGTTCACCGAAAATCACTCCATAATGAGATGGTTTCAGAAGCAAACGATCGAAATTGATGTTTTTTATTAAAATCTACACACATTGTTTGTACCTTTTAAGCATTTCAATACATTACGTGGACGACCTATACGGTAAAAATGTTTCTAATATATACTTTTCGTTCCTTTTTAATAGGCTGGTTTCTATAAATAAATGTTTCAAAAAAATATGCTGGTTTCCTAATTGGGAAAGTCAAATGTTACTTTAATTTTATAGGATCACTTTTTTATTAACTTCTTTTGATGACAAGTGTCATATGGACCATTTCACTTTACTTCTTTTGCTGACAAGTGTCATTGATACCATTTCACTTAACTTCTTTTATTAACAAGTGTTATGAGGACTACTTTTTATGATTAATTCTCTTCATTTTCTTAAATTTCTTTAAAAACAAAACCAGTCTATTAAAAAGAAACAGAGAGAGTATATGGTAAGACACATATTGGCTCGTATGGCGCGGATTGTGTTTGGATTTTGTATTGGTTTCTATAATGACCGATCATCTTTATTCTAGTGGATGGGGTTTGAAAAACTTCTTTTACAACATCTCTAGACCCAACTTTAGGATATGATTCTCCAGCAGATCGCCTTGTTTATTTTGTTTAATTAGAAATTTATTAACTTGGTTTGGATGTTTTTCGAAGCAACAATTAAACGAATAGCTTAGAGTAAAATGAAGAAGAGTTTAATTATTTATTTGGTTTTGATTTTTTCCTGGTTCGAGTGAATATAAAAATTATTTTTCAAAAAAATATATATATTATTTTAATACAAAAAGGGCATAAATGTAAATTTAAAAGATGGTGTAAAACAATCATGCTAAGTGTCACATCTGCAAATGCACCTTGCAATTTTTCTACGCAACTGTGACCCGGCAGCACGATGGTTCAATGATATCAAATCACTCACTAGTGCTTCTGCCTTACAAGTTTGCACTTATGCAAACAACAACACTCCACAACGGAAGACTTATTTAGATTTTCTTTTTACCTTCGAATGTAGTCGATACCACAAATAAGGGTTGTGTCCATGATTATGCTTCACGGAAATTTGGAAGTATTTTCGAATCAACAGAACAACAGACAATTCTAAAGCCAACAAATTCCTTTTCATTAGCTTAGGGGAAGATTCCACAAAATCTTGTCCAACCAATGGACTTACAAGTTTATTCTGTAACTAAGCTTAAAACTCATGCTCTACTACAATTTGGTCCCTTTTTTTCTATTACTTAACGAGGGAGGATCAATGTACAACCTTATATGGATGCTATCCATACAAGATTGAATAAATTTTTCTTTAAAGTCTAATTGACAATAAATTTGGACCCAATATTTTAATAATATGTTCTTCTTGTTAAACTCTAAATTTATAAAAAATGAGCACAATCCAAGACGTATAACATCACTATCTATGACTTTGAAAATCAATCGTTGAAAATTAACGGTCGAAATTAAAATCGATAGACGGTGAAGTTCGGTATATCAAATTGTGTTCATTTTATTTCTTTTGGTAGGAATCTAAAATTTAATAAGAGGAACATATCATCAAAATATTAGTTTTAAATTTATTTTTATTTGGACTCTAAAAAAAAATTGGCTCCACCTTATATGATAGTGTTCATATAAGATTGTCTAAGAATCCTCCCTCCTACTTAATGACTAGGATTTGATTAATTTGATATGATTAAATATAACTAGTTGACGAAGTTTAGCACTTTCGATCACCAAAAATGAAAAAAAAAAAAAAAGTTTAGCACTTACCGGTTACCACCATATCGTTGGTTGTTAGAATTCGAATTTAATTAAGATAGAACATTTTCCATAATGATAGGGTAGGAAGTTTGAAGTTGGAACTGTATAAACATTGGCATAACTTTTGACTGAGAAATGTTTGACCGATATAAATAATGGCATAACCCTCTACTAATTTAAACTCAGCAATTTAAATAATGCCTTATTATTGGAATTTTCCTCCAGACCGAATCCTCAGTTCGTCGCAACTTACATTTTCTCATGGAAAATCACTGAAAACTAAATCAAATGGAATACTTCCTCGATTTTACTGTTATATTTTCGATTAACATTATCGTGGTCTGGCAAAATATGGTCAGTTTGACAGAGTTTTCGGTGTATCTTCCGTGTCATTGCATTTTTGCAAGCAACATTTTTAATTAGAAGAGAGAAATTTATTAAGTTTGCAAGCAACATCGATCTTTTGCTTATTGAAGGGTTAACCTAAACAGTATAAATAATGGCATAAGCAACATAATTTTCATAACAAACTCAAAACATTTCGATCTAGCAAAACATGATAATCAATACACCAAATCTCAAAGAGAAAAAGCCATGGCTGCTGCTAAGTTTAGTAATAAAACTACATCATCATTCTTCCTAGTTATGTGTTTAACTGTTTTTACTTTGTCATGCTTCGCTGATCCCGACGAGCTACAATACTTTTGTGTTGCTGACTTGAACTCCACCACCATTGTTATGAATGGGCTCCCTTGCAAACCGATGTCCCAAGTTACAACAGAGGATTTCTTCTATAGTGGCTTGGTGAACGAAGCGAGCACAGCGAATCTCTTCGGGCTTGGAGTGAGGCCAGGTGATGTTACCAGCTTTCCTGCGTTAAACACCCTTGGACCTTTGATAAACATACTCGACCTGGCACCTGGAGGAATTGTTCCAATCCACACACACCCTCGAGCAACTGAAGCTAATTTAGTCATAAAAGGGAAAGTTTTTTTTTTTTTTTTTTTTTTTACTAATAACGTTTTGCACTCAGGATGAAAACAGTAAACATGAAAGAGAAACACTCGAACAACAGCAAAAACTCGAACTCGGAAGAACAACAAACAGCATCAAATCACCATGAAAACAACCCCAAATACGTACATAGCAACACAAAACATCAGGAGAAATCTCTCACACACACTCAACAATTCATCTCACCAAATCACCTCAACAAATCATCTCAACGAATCATCTCAACAAACAACAAACATAGAAAGTTATTACACCACCCTCACAACACAACATCTGCAGTAAGTTACCATAAAAGCAAAAGAAAAGTAAAGGAAAATCTTCTTCAAAAACCGGAGAGAGCACAAACTCTTCGTCTCCAATGGAAGTTGATAGAAGTACCTCCACTATCACGGTGTCACTTCCAACTAGTATACAATCAACGACTTAAGGATCCCGGATACGGCTCATCTATAAAATATCTGACTACTATGATCAACTTACCAAGATTGGCCAGGGGAAGACCTCTACAACGGGGAGTCCGGGCATTTCGACATGCTTTGCTACAACTAAATTCGTACACACCGCTGCTGGGAAAAATGATCCCAACTATCTCCTCACCCTCAACGGGCAACCCTTACTGTTAACTCTCAGCTTCATTGATAACAGCCCTGCTCGCCATGAAGCTTCTTTGATAACAGCTTCCCTGATAACATTTACCTTTAACAATAAGCTTTTAAGATGTAAACTCACTACTCCCACTTGTTCTTCAATTTGATTTCAGGCAAAGACCCGTCCAGCACCAATCATCTCCGGGGTGTTCAATCGCAGTTTAGCAGTGGTCAGGCCAGCTACTCAGGGGACAGTAAAAATCATGGCAACCAGGGCCTCACATGCGTTTCGTACATGGCTATTGAGTGCTTCTTCTCAAAAGCTCCAACCTATCATAGTCATAAACATCTTTGTCCGGCTTTAACCCTCATCATCAGTAACCGAGCAACAAATCTTCCTAGCCAAACCCATGCAGATGCATTTATTATCATATACAAATCAACAACCTATGTGACTAAGTCAAAAAAACATAACCGTTAAATCATGCTCAAAACAATAACCATCGTGGGACGCAACCCAAACATAAAAACATTACCGTTTACAAGAATATTATAATATATTTGGGAAAAGAATGCTACACGCCTGGTTACAATGACCAAATGTACAGAGGCCAAGAAAAAGGAAGAAGCTACTCAAACGTCTTGTCTGGTGGGGAGCTGTACATCAATATCCTCAGATACTCCCCAAATATTACTCAAACATATTCCAATAACCATAATTCCAATAAACATCATTCTAGAGCATCTCCCGCTCCTCCAAAACATTATACCCGTCACTTAAACTATCTCAACTTCAATACCAAAAACCTCATGGCAGCGTCTACAAACAAGAACCCATAGAAGAACTATCGGACGCGATGGCCAACAATCTCCACATCCCAGACCCTTTACATCCCATAGTCTTCCTAAACAAAGACCACTTAAAACCACAACCCATTCAAGATATCAAGATGAGTGTTATTAGCAAACTCCAAAGCAATAAGAATGTGTTGATCTCAGAGGCGTACAACTATGTCCGAAAGTACTGGAACTTGAAGAAAGATGTGGAAATATCACCATTCCAAAAAAGAAAAAACTTCTTCCATTTTAAATTCAACCATGATGCAGATCTCCTATCCATTAACTACCCAAAGCCATGGATACTAAATAATTCTTTGTTAGCAATAATCCAAATTCCGGTTAAAGGCGTCGACAAAATCCTATAAGAGAAATATAACAAAATAAGGATGAGTATATTGCCTTGTGCTTTTGAAACCCATCTTCATTATATTTTGTCTTATACCAATTATTTCTTTGTCCATTGGCTGATTTACAAGCTCCCATGTCTTATTTTTCTCGACTCGCATCATGGCATGTCTCCATTTTTCTTTTGCCGCTTCCTCATATTTTTGAGGTTCTAGTGCTATAAACACAATTAGATGTATTATAAATAAAAACCTTTCTAGTGTGGGACTTGTTTCGATGAACTTGGAGGTGTGGCACTTGCTTTTGATGAACTTGGACTTGTTGTGTTGGACTTGAGAACAAGACGTGGCTGACGGCTCATCTTCAATGAGTAGTGGCAACCGTGGTTGTCTTTTTCATCATTCCAATCCCATGATTTGAATTCATCAAAGATAACATCTCTTGAAATTACCGGCTCCTTTGTATCTGGATTGAGAAGTCTATATGCTTTAGATTCTTCGCTCGTATCCGATGAATATTAGCTTTTCTCCTTTTCATCGAACTTTTCTCTATGTTGGGATGGAATATGTGAGTATGCTACGCAACCAAAAATTTCGAAAGAAGTTACCTCGGTTTTTTTCTTATGCCAAGCCTCATATGGAGTTTTTTGAGAATCCTTTTGTTGGCGAATGATTAAGGATAGTCTTCCTAAGCTTCCTTTCTTTTTAGCATACTTCGAGCCATTTCTACGATCGTACGATTTTTCCTTCCGCGAAAATCCAAGTAAAGCTCCTTCTTAATTCCATTTTCTTTGCGATAGTTAATAAATTTATTTGAAGTAAATTCTTCAAGAAAACCTTTATGATGACCACCATGAAAAGAGTAGAAGACTCCAGCTAAGACTCGCCACTAACAAAATCCTATTTCTTTACATGATTTGAACTTATCTAGTCTAACAAAATAATGTCTATTTAGACTAATCTAGATAATTCTAGTTTTAACATCACAAATTACTAATTTTTTATTATTATTATTATTTTTATTTTATTTTTAACAAAATTCAACCATGATGCAGATCTCCTATCCATTAACTACCCAAAGCCATGGATACTAAATAATTCTTTGTTAGCAATAATCCAAATTCCGGTTAAAGGCGTCGACAAAATCCTATAAGAGAAATATAACAAAATAAGGATGAGTATAACCATGAAAAGAGTACCAACAGACTACATCACATTCAAAGCTCTGGAAGGAATAGCAGAACCGTCCGGAAAACTAATTCTTTTCAAAGATCCTTACAGAAGAGACTTTTACGAAAAAAATGTGGAGGTGATGGTGGAAGTTAAGGTCACAACCCAACTAACTTACGGCACAGAATGTATGATAGAAGGTGTTAAAACGTGGATAGAATTCTCATATGCTCTTTTTCCATTCAAACTTTTCCAGTCATGCCGCACTATAGACCACTCTAGAGACAACTTCAGCCAAAAAAAAAGGGATACTATCGCTGAGAGAGCTGTTCCAAGTATCGTCAACAACATGGAAATACCGATCAAAGTAACAACCATGGATTCAAAATCCCAGACAATACCCACTCCAAAACCTATATCCCAATCACCATTAATTATCCACATCAATAAAAACCCTTTTGCTCTCCTAGACGTCAACGAGCTACATCTGTACGAAAGTGCAAGCATAAACAATCCTATAGACAAGAAACAAAGCCATCACAAGGAAATAGTCGTCACCTCTACCAACAGGAAAGATATAACAAGCCAACCTAAAGACTTAGAGAAACAAATATCAGTGAACCAAAACCAGAAATTAGCCTTCATATCACACTCAATCGATAATTATAACTATAACCCTTTTCAACAGAGAAAACTTCTTTTTACCCTACCATCGGAACCAACCTACCCACCAGGTTTCGACCCCATCCCCAGACATCATCCCATACCAACTTCGAATCCTATCACCAACCATGCTAACGTCTATGGAAGAAAATGGATAAAACAAACAACCAAACACTCAATGGAAACCTCCAACTACACCCAATATCCTATAACGACTCCAGGCGGTAAGAGGAAAGAAATCAAAACGACGCAGAACGGGAACAAAACAAGTAAAGATGGCCCAACCTTTGACGTAAGCCTAAATCTAAACATTTCGGATTTCAGCACAGGTGTGGTTGACCTACCTAATACCAACAAAAACAATCACAAATCGGCAAGAAAACATATGTCAGTTGATGGTAGGAAAGTGCTGATATTGAACATGATCAAAGGCCCCAAGATTGGCTTTGCGGTAGGGACTTTGCCCAACAAAAAGTTAGCCTTCCAAATCACCTTTGGTATATTAATGAATTTCCCAAAATTATCACGCTAGTTTATCTTCATATGCAGATGTTAGGAATTAAAAATAAATGTAGAACATAATCAAATTCTCATGCGAGTCTAAACCTCTCATAACGTTCTCCTACCCATTGATTTCCTATTTTGGGCAATTTATTAAAATTATATCCTGGAATTGTCAGGGTTTAGGTCCTTCAGGAACTAGGGAAAACCTAAGTGCTATTGTTAAAACCGAAATTCCTAATATCATATTTCTTTCGGAAACTAAAAATCCTTCCGAATTTGTGGAAAATGTGTTCCACAAATCGTCCTTCTATAACCACTCCTTCTCCCCTCCTATTGGGGCGGCAGGGGGTCTAGCCATCTGTTGGGACAATTCGGTCAAACTTGAAGTCATGCATAAGGATAGCAACCAGATTGATTGCCTTATTTGGTCGGAGAAATTTAAATCTGAATGGCTCATAACCTTTATGTATGGTTCACCCAAACCTGAGTTAAAGGAAGAATCCTGGTCTCTAGTGCAGAAAATGTCGGAGATAGTCGACATTCCTTGGCTTCTCATAGGGGATCTAAACGTCATCCTCAACGATACCGAGAAAAGAGGAGGGAGGACTCCTAATAGGACAGCCATTAGGAAATGGAACGATATGTTCAACCATATGGGTCTTATTGACATAGGATATTCTGGTTTCCCCTTTACATTGTCCAACCACCAGGCTGGGAACTACCTGATAGAGGAAAGGTTAGATAGAGGTCTGTTGGAGATAGAGGAAAGGTTAGATAGCCATCTGTTGGGACAATTCGGTCAAACTTGAAGTCATGCATAAGGATAGCAACCAGATTGATTTCCTTATTTGGTCGGAGAAATTTAAATCTGAATGGCTCATAACCTTTATGTATGGTTCACCCAAACCTGAGTTAAAGGAAGAATCCTGGTCTCTAGTGCAGAAAATGTCGGAAATAGTCGACATTCCTTGGCTTCTCATAGGGGATCTAAACGTCATCCTCAACGATACCGAGAAAAGAGGAGGGAGGACTCCTAATAGGACATCCATTAGGAAATGGAACGATATGTTCAACCATATGGGTCTTATTGACATAGGATATTCTGGTTTCCCTTTTACCTGGTCCAACCACCAGGCTGGGAACTACCTGATAGAGGAAAGGTTAGATAGAGGTCTGGCCAATGCTTCTTGGTCAACCCAATTCCCTAATGCCATAATAAACCATTTTCCTCCTATTGGGTCGGATCACTCTCATATTCTTCTAAATACGGACGTGCCTACTCAATCAGGGTTTAAACCTTTCAAATTCTTTGGGATCTATCTAAAAGAGCAAAGTTGTAAGAAAATAATAATTGATGCTTGGAAAACGGAAAGTAGAGGTTCGCATGATTTCCAACTAGTGCATAAACTCTACAACGTCAGAAAAAACGTGAGTCGGTGGAACAAAACTAGTTTTGGTCATATTCAGACTAACATAAAAAAACTTAAACAATACGCTAAATCTTATCCTCTCTGATAGTTCCAATAAGCTCAACAATCTTCTTCTCCTCCAAACCAAATCTGAACTTCTAAAATGCTACAACTATGAGGAGGAAATGCTAAAGATCAAAGGTAAGGAGAAATTCATTGCCCTAGGGGACAAGAATACTAGCTTCTTCCACCTAAATGCTACTATTAGATATAGGAGGAACAATATATCTGGTCTCTACAACAACAACCACGAGTGGATAGAAGGCAGACAAAACATCAGTAACTGCCTTACTTCCCATTTTCAACTTCTTCTATCCACTTCCAACCCCATCATCAATATTGATATTGTTGATGAGATCCCTAGAATCTTAACTGATGCGGATAATTCCACTCTCATGGACCCCCCTAAAGAGGTTGAAATCAAGAACGCCCTCTTCGGAATGCCCCCCAATGCGAGTCCGAGTCCTGATGGATTCCCAACGTGTTTTTTCCAACAAAACTGGGACCTGGTGGGACCAGACATTTGTAAAACCGTAAAAGTTTTTTTTTGACAGTGGTCATATGCTAAAACAGCTTAATAGAACATACATCACTCTTATCCCTAAAGTTCAGCACCTGGCTTCCTCCAATGACTATCGTCCTATTAGCCTGTGCAATATAGTCTAAAAAGTCATCTCTAAGGTCCTGACCAACAGAATCAAACCCCTCCTATCTAAGATCATCTCTCCCTGCCAATCAGCGTTTGTGAGCCAACGCCAAATATTTGACAATATCCTAGTGGCCCACGAAATTATTCACTCTATGAGAAGAAAGACTAGTGTAAAAGGAAACATGGGGCTCAAAATAGATATGGCAAAGTCCTTTAATAGAGTAGAGTGGAATTTCCTTATGGCGGTGCTTGAAAAGATGGGGTTCTGCAAAGAGTGGTGCAACCTCAATTTCCAATGCATCAGCACTACCTCCTCGGCTATAATGCTGAATGGAAGACCTTGTGAATTCTTCAAACCTACTAGAGGCATAAGACAAGGAGATCCCCTCTCTTCTTACCTCTTCATCCTTTGTATGGAATCGTTCTCTAGGTGCCTAGCATCTGCTGAAACTAAGAGTCAAATTTCTGGTTTTAAAATTTCTAAGAAAAGCCCTCCCATAACGCACCTTCTTTTCGCCGACGACTGTCTGATCTTCTGTAAGGCTAGCATCCAACAAACCAAGAACCTCATGCAAATCCTTAATAGTTATGGGGATAGTTCAGGGCAGATGATAAACTTACAAAAATCCGGCATTTTCTTCACCCCGAAAACCTCGGGCACCATCAAAAAAGATATCATCAACATCCTCAAGGTCAAACAAATATCTATTCATGACAAATATCTAGGAACACCGCTATTTACCAATAGGTCCAAGATCATCTGCTTCGAATCAATCCTAAACATCATGGGAAATAGACTGAAAAGCTGGAAAAACCTATCCCCTGCGGGAAGGAACACCATGGTGAAAACCGTGCTTGAAACCATCCCTGTCTACTATATGTCTTCCTTTATCCTTCCTGCTGACATAACAAAAAGAGCCAATAACATCATGAGAGACTACTGGTCGGGCAAGAAGGAAGATAAAAAAGGTTTCTATATAAAAGCTTGGGTGGGCCTGTGTAAGGACAAAGAGAATGGTGGAAATGGCCTAAAGCAAATGGATAAATGGAACCTGCCTCTCATCACCAAAAACGCTTGGAAACTTTTCAAACAGCCTAACTCCCTTTACGCTAAGTCGATGAAAACTATATACTATCCCACCTCCAACCCGTTCCATTTTGCTTGCTCTGCTTCCGCTTCTTGGGCTTGGAAAGGGGTCCACAAAGGAATAAAACTCCTTCAAAAAAATTGCATTTGGGAAGTGGGGGACGGAACAGATATTAATATCTGGAAATATATCTGGCTCCCAGGCCAATCTACCCCCATTGATCCCTATAGACCTAACAATCTCAACCAACCAACGTTAGTCAGTCACTTGATAAAAAAACAATGCTTGGAACCATAACACTCTAAGAGACACTTTATCCAACCAAAACTTCATCCTAGCCTGTAAAATCAGGCCAAAAACCAACTGCAAGGATAACCTTATATGGAGACATAATCCTCAAGGCAATTTCACAGTCAAAGAGCTATACAACATCCTAGTCAGGAAAAAGAGTCAACCTATTGATAAGATAGCTAAGAAAATATGGAAAATGGACACCACCCCTAGCGTCCGGATCTTCACATGGAAAATGAAATCCAATATGCTTCCCCTTATTGCTCATCTTGATAAATTCATGCATCACATAGATCCGGTCTGCAGTTTATGTAAAAAATACCCAGAAACTAATGAGCATCTCTTCATGAAATGCGATTTCACCAAGCACGTCTGGTCTAAGTGTAACATTAACCTGAAGAGAGTCACCAGCCAGGAGAATAACGTCACGGATTGGTGTGATAATTGGTTTAGAACGAATTACTCCCCTAACCGCTGGGGTTCCTGGGATGTTGTTTGTGCGACCATTTTCTAGTTCGTGTGGAAAGCTCGGTGTGACGATGCTTTCCAATAAAAGAATACAGACCCAAAAACGGTAGGAATTCAAATAGTTAATCACCTGGAAACTGTCATGAATCAGAAACAAGTTATGGAAGAAAAAAAACAAATTAAAAACATCACAACAAATGCGGAGGGGCTGATGACCTTCAGCTATATAACGGTCATTGATCCGATCTCGGAAATAACAGGAATCAGGATCTGCATCACCACACCAATAGGAGAAACAATTGGCAGGAAATGCTTCCCCAGCAGAACGCATTCAAAAGACGAAAGGGACGGTCAAGCATCCCTAGAAACGCTGGAGTGGGCGTATAGCCTGAAGTGCGGGAAATTTCAGATCGCAGGGACAAACAAACATCTAAACAAAGCTATAAGGGGCGACACCAGAAACACGGCATGGCAAGCAGACGGCACTGTGGATAAAATCATAGAGTCTAAAAAGAAATTCCATTTCATTTATTGTAAGGAGTTAAATCCTAAATGTTCTACAGACTTGATTAACCTAGCTAAACAAGGATACTATGCGACCACTACTAGGTCTTGGTTAGACCTTGCTCAGCTAGAAAAATTTATGTAACCTTTTTCTGTTTATTACTATCAAAAAAAAAAAAAAAAAGTTTTGCACTCAAAGGTTATAAAAGCAGGAGAGGTGTCTATTATTCCTAAAGGACTTGTGCACTTTGTACATAACTTCGGAAAAAAGAAGGCTGTCGTGGTAGCTATGTTCAATAGTCAATCGCCCGGAGCTGCAGGACTTCCTTTTAACCTCTTTGGTTCAACACCATCAATTCCTAATGATCTTTTGGCTAAGAATTTCTTAGTTGATGAGAAAGTCATCGCCAACATAAAGTCTAAGTTTGGTAACTAAACAAAATAGCTAAATGTGGTTGTCATTATGACACTATCTGTATCTAATTTTTTGTAATAAGGGACTCATAGTTTCCCTTTGTTTTATGCATTTACTAAATTCTCTAAATAACAATAAATAAAATGATATGTAATTCTTATATCAATTCTTGAAACATACTCTCTCGGATTTAAGAAAAGAGATATCTAAGCTTTAAACTTTTTTCCTAGAAAAAGATATATTTCAACGACAAAAATATTTACAAATTTTATGTATAATTTGGTCGAAAATGGGTCATTTGACCATAGGCCTCTAAAGGTTGGTAGCATTGGACTGCTAAGCTTTGTGTCTGGGTGAAAAAGACACAAAAAAATTTAGTCTTTTATACCTTTACTTTTTTTGGTTAATTAGCCCTTGAATTTGAATATTTGTGTCTAAAAGACAAGCAAAATATGCCAATCTTTCAAATAGCCAAGAATTCAATTTTATGGTTCTTATATCCTGGATGGGTTGTTCGCCCAAATATGTTTACATTAGTTTACTAATTCACCCTCCCCTCTTCCTCGCTATCTATTTTTTCCAAAACTCGTTATGTTCTTCGTCCTCTCCGGTTAAAACAGTTGAAGCACTAAAGGTGTTGCCATGGATTCAATAATCCGTGGAGTATGATGAATTCTGTTTGGAAAGGAACAACAACTCCGCTTCTTCCATATTCACATGTGTCTTTCGCTTCCTAAGCCAAATCCACCAACAAAAATAAATTAGACTCAATCACAGAATCACTAGATTGAATCTCTGAGAATACGGAAGTTTGGGTCACGATTCTTGGAGTCTTGAAAAGTTTATATGATGTAAACACAGTAAAGAAGAGTGAATTGTTGCAGATGGTTTAGGTGTTGAATGGTGGATACATTGGGGTGATTTCAATCTTGGGAAGGAATTAGATTAGAGATATTATTGTGAAATGGTTGAAATCGAAATTGCAGGTGGACAAGCTACCAAAGGAGCTCAAACCTACCTGACAAAGGGATCTATCGACTTCAATATAAAACAGCACATCAAGTGTTTGGGTAAAAGTCTCATAGAACACTAAAGGAATTTGTAATAACCAAGTTATTAGTTTAATGTTAGTGGAAAGAAATTGAGACAAAAAGATTAGAATGAAACAGACGGGAGAAGACTAGTGCAATTGGTATTGTTTTTTCTTCCAACGGAATATCTTGATGATGTTGGCATTTTCCATCTCGTGAATCTAACTTGTAAGCTTTTCTTGAATTCCATGAATTTGTTTCTTGTATTAATTGATGCAATTGAAGTTATTCCTTTGTAATATTATTAATCATACTCTTTTAAGTGAAATTTTGCCATTAATTTGTTGATTTTTGCCCAATTCAAGTACCGGTAATTCAGTTGATTAGGGGTTGAGCAATTGTGTTTGATTAGGGGTTCGAGCGTGATTTTTAAACCTAGGTTTGGCCCACAAAATACATAAGATGCACCTTAGTACATAATGTACTTTCTGATAGAAATATAGGTTTTGGCCTAGATGCACCTAAGTGAAAAATGTATATTTTTATGAATTTTTTGTTGTCCTTTTATTTTTCCTCTTTGAGTATTATTTTTGGTTGATGTTTTAATATTGAATGCGATGATAATGATATTGGACTTATTGCTCAAGATCATTAGATACCGATTTTGGTCGTGTATAATATATTGCAAGTGACTTTTAGGATAAACCTATATTTATCCACGAAATACACAAGATGCAAATGGGTGCATAATGCATATCCATAGAAGAAACATGTTTTAGACCAGGTTGCACCCGGGTGCATCATGCATATTTTTTTTGTATTTTTTGTTATTCTTCTTATTTTTCTTCATTAATGCTTGTTTTGGGTTGATGTTTTGGTAGTTAATCTGACGGTAATGGTGGTGGATTTATTGCTCGAGATCATTAACTAGTGATTTTGGTTGTGTATAATATATTAGAGGTGATTAGTATGATAAACCTAGATTTATCCCTGAAATACACAAGATGCACCTAAGTGCATGATGCATATTCTTTATAGTAAATAGGTTTTTCCCAGGTGCACCCGAGTGTATAATGTACATTTTTTTGATTCTTATAGGGAAAATATTTTGGCCAGGTTGCACCTGGGTGCATAATGCATATTTTTATGGGAAATAAATTTTGGCCAAGTTACACCAGGCTGCATAATGTATACTCGGCCTGGGTTAAAATGATTTTTTTTTTTCGAAATTCATATCAACAATGGATCTTGTTTTGAAGAGATTTTCGAGCCCTTTCCGAAAATATAAATTTTGTTGAAATCCGACCTATATTTCGGAAGTTAAGAGCTTTCTCGCAATTACTCTTTAAATTAGAGTGGGAAAATAAATAGGAGAGAGAAAGGATATGATAAAGAATAAAGTTTAAAGTTAAGGATATGAAATTCGAAAAAAATAAAATAATTTATTTTAAGCCACGCCGAGGATACATTATGCACCCAGGTGCAACTTGACCAAAATTTATTTTATATAAAAATATGCATTATTTACCCAAGTGCAACTTGGCCAAAATTTATATCATATAAAAATATGTATTATGCATCCAGGTGCAAGCTGTGCAAAATATTTTTGCTATTAGAACCAAGAAAGTATACATTATGCATTCGGGTGCAACCAGCCAAAACCTATTTCCCGTAAGAATTATACATTATGCACTCAGGTGCGTCTTATGTACTTGGCTGATAAATCTAGGTTTATCCTAGTAATTCTTGCAATATATTGTACACTACCAAAATTATTATTTCATGATCTCGAACAATAAATTCAACACCATTACTATCATATTCACCATCAAAGCATCAACCAAAAACAAGTATTAAAGAAGAAAAATAAGAAGAACAACACAAATTTCAAATATATATATATATATATATATATATATTATGCACTCGGGTGCATCTAGGCCGAAACCTGTTTTTTGTCAGATTATACATTATGCACTCGGGTGCATCTTGTGTTGAAACAAAGAATACTTTACCAACTATTGGGTGTTTGTTCATTTATATATTGACATTTCTAAGCAAATTCCCCAAACCTTAACAAAAACAGAATATCCAAAACCTAATTAAAAAAAACTCAGTCAATTTAACAATATTAGAAGGCAAATCTTCTCATAACTCGAATTAAACTAAAATCCAATCTTACTCATTCTTTTTTAGATCGTTATCATCACCAGATTCATTAATTTATTCATCAACAACCCTAACTTCCATTTATGATCATGAAACTCCACCAAATTGCGACGAATTCGAGACTTATCATTCTTTGTGTTGCTGAAATCTTTGTTCATCAATCAACAGATATGTGCTCCTTGCCTATGCTAACTCATCCTTACCGAACTGAAGAAGAAGAGGAGGTTGTTTCAATCAAAAGAAGAAAATAAAAAGGAAGAAGATGAAGAGGTCGTCTTCGTAGGGTGATTAAAGAGGATAAGGGTATCTTAGTAAGTGGATATAAAAAATAATTATAAATTTTGGGTGAAATAACCACGATGGATATTAAAACCATGGATTTTGAATCCTTGGTTATATGAAAGGTTGTCAAACTTTGCTTGTCTTTTAGACCTAGAAATTCAAGTTTAAGGGCTTTTTACCAAAAAACTGTAATTTGGTTGCTATATTTTTTCCAAATTGGAGTCCCAATATTTATGAATATTTTTATTGATGAAATAATTTTTATTGAATGTATTACGGAATCTTCTTCATTCTTAAAAAATTCGAGTGAATTGCTTACCTCTTGCGTATCATGGTCCTCTATCAAACTTTGTAACCATTCTTCATCATTTTCTACCTTAACTAAAGTCTCGGTATCATCATAATCATTAGCAAGTTCAATTGGGTATTCCACAAATTCAATCAATTTGGTTTCTTTATCGAGCATCATCTCCTCAACATCTTCATCATCGGAATTGGGCCATTCACTAAAGTGATTTTCGTCGGTAAAAATTGTAAGATCTTCTTGTGAGGGTGTTACACTGTTTACAACAATAGGCAAGTCACACCCAATCTCCTCATTTTGAATAGGTGAAGGATCCTTATTATGATCCGAAGTTGGAATAACTTCCTCATTGTTGCAACGCTCATACACTTCTGCGGACTCATAATTTTCCCTAAGGAATATTTTCCAAGCACTAAATGCATCTTCCTCAAGATCTACCTTTTGAATAGGTGATTGATCATTATTAAGATCAAGGCTCGAGTAATCTACACTAGCGTCATCAAAAGTTTCCAAAGGTTGGTCCTTTTCAACACAATCATCTTCATTATCGGAATCACCATAATAAGAATCTTCATCGGTTTCATAGCCTTTATACCGACGTCGTTTAAGTTCCATATGAATGGTCCAACTAATTTATGCGACAAGCTCTTCCGAATCTCCATCATCTTCCAATTTGTATAACTTTTATGCAAGTTTACGGACATAAACACGCTTACCACCGTGTATAGAGTTTTTAGATTGTATATCCTCAAAAAGTGAAGGAAAAACACGATGAAGAGGAGTATATTCCCAATTCTCTGTTTGCACATTATTAGAAAACAATGTATTAGAAGCATAATTATACGTCCATCCTTGTGATTGTCTACTTACGTACCCGTCATAAGGTTGTTGATATGTATGAGAATATCCATAAGGCTCCGAAGGATATTGATCATAGCCAAAAGATTGGTTTTTATTGTATCCTAAGGATGGTTGGAAGTTGCCATGATGTTGAGGTTGAAAACCGTATTGATTGTTGTAATATGCTTGCTCTTGTCCACCATACATGGAAAACCGGTACCTGAAAAACAATTTTCAAAAACTAAGTTATATACGATAAAGAATCCAACAAAGCAAGAATAAAGCAAAAAGTAAAAATAAAACAACTAAAATCATCCGATGCTCCCCGGCAACGGCGCCAAAATTTGTATGCGTGTCGTAACCACAACAAATTAATTAATACTTTACTACCTAATTAATAAGTAATATAGTGTAGTCAAGATCGATCCCATGAGGAGCACGAGATTCTAGTTGTAAAATTGTCACACAAAAGGGGGGTTGAATTATCACAAAAAGTAAATTAAGCAATTAAAAATATAAAGGAAATCAATAAGAGAGATTAGATCAAGGAATCCTTCTTCGCTGCAAAACAATGATTAAAGTTATGTTCTTTTCCACTTTTTATTAGTCACAAATTATCACCAACCGTAGGTATAACAGCTAGATCAGTGCTAACCCCAAAATCCCTTTTATCACTGGATATGGAAGTTCTCGACTACCGGATTCTATTCACCAAACCACCTAGTAGTAGATCACTCAAGATGTAATTTAGTTAAACGCATTAAGATTTATGAATTTATTAGGTTGATTTTAGTAGTTAGACTCTTATATCAAGGTCCACTTGCTAACATTTTTTTCACACACAATTGCTCCACGGAATCCCTCCGCAAGGTCTCGTGTTTTCTACTTGTGTAAAGAGTCAAGAAACGATTACTTATCCCCTAACTTTCACTATATTTAGATTGAATTAACAAATCAATTTAGCGTGCACTCTAAACAACCTATCAATCAATCATAAACATTAATATTAGTAAAAACAAACGATAATCATGTGAAAAACTTCAAAGTTAAATTGAAACAAAAACTCAAACCATATGTGAAGAACTAGGAATTCATCCTCAATCAATAAAATTAGCTACTCATGCTAAGGAGTTCACACAAAGATTAAAGAAAAGAAAAGTGTTGTGTGTGTAAAGAGGTGTGCAAAAGATGTGTAAAATATGTGCGTATCTAAGTGCATCTAAGTGTATGGAAGTGTCTATAGAAAAGTAGAGAAGTTCTCTATTTATAGGCTTCAATATTCTCCATATCTTCCAAGGAATAGAATCCCTTTCCTTTAGCACTTCAATTTCCAAATACAAGCCTTTCTCAAATCTTCCATCTTCTCATTCCATATTCAACCAAGTTCTTCATCCAATTTCAAGTTCAATTCTTCACATCCCATGAGGGAATTCCACACAAAATTCTGCAACTTTGCTCGCCGAAAAACTGGGTTTTTGGCCGGAAATAGGTCGGAATCCATCGATGCCGGCCACCTGAAAATTCCCTCTGGTTGACGGAATATTCAGTCAGGACTAACGGTCACAAGTCAAACTTAACGGTCAAAGGTCGAGTCGGTCAACTGGGTCAAACACCGAGTCTAACTGGTCCAAGCTGAGTTGAATCGGTCCAAGCTGTTGCAATCATTGCACAGCCATGATGGCCCTGCCGCACCATCATTGTGCTTCATAGCCAAGATGGCTGTGCTATGTTTGCAACAGCTGCAATTTCTCTGCAGTTATTCATCTCAAATTGCAGTTGTCTAGCACCATCTTTCAGTAACTCAGCCAAGCATCAACTGTTCCCAACTAACATTCAAACACACCCTGCAACAAGCCTAAAACAAAGCATTTTCATTCCTTGTTATTGTATAGAACAACAGCTTCTCCACTTCCTCATGTCACACAGCAATCATTTTCCCATTCACACAACACAGCTCCAAAACCATATCACCATCTTGACCTAGCCACAAATGCATTATCTCCACCTATAATTTCATCCACTCTGCTCCACTTGAAATTTGGCACAACCTAACTGCATCACAGCTACACCTCAACTGCAATCAACTATCTCAGGCTCCTTCTCCTCCATGACCACAGCAAACCCAATCTTCCATTCTTCACCAGAAAATCACTAAACCACAGACCTATAAGGGCAAACACAGCAGTGCTAAACCGCCTCCATGAGTTCAATTTTTCTTCTTCTACGAACCCATCTTGCTGACAACTCTCAACTCAGCTCAGAAACCCTTAACCATTACCAGCTTCTGTTAACCAACAAGCCCTAATTACTTTATTGCATCTGATTCTTAATTCTCGTACTCATTCACCATTGTCAGCTGCTCACAATTTCGAGCACCAACAGACCCATGTCTGAGTTCTCATCTAGACTTTGTTTATCTATCCACTCAATAGAAACCATCCCGTCCTTCACATCGGCAAAAGCAACAAAAGCACCATTGTTCTTCAATCGAACCAACAATATCCTGTGATTTACTGATTTCGAACTCAATCAACAGATCCTAGCAAATCTCGCCACTGAACTTCGATACAACCTCATACCCATTCCACCAGAACTTCAAACAGCAGCATCACATTTCTTCTTAAGATCGACAGCAACATCTACTCTAATCTTTGTTCTTTCCATCATCTGTGTCTGCTGTTGAACAAAAATAAACCACACCCATCTTCGATTTATCATATTCTCGATCTGACCCTTCTCTGATTTAATCAATCGATCTCAATTTCACGATTTTCTCTTCACCCTGCTGTTTTAGCAGCCGCAATTTCTCGTTTTCAGTCGGGAGCTAATAATGGAAGAAGAAACAATGATTGAGAAATAATCTCAATTTAGGGTTATAATGTGTAGGGGTGGATATAGTCAATGTCAAGCACTTTGATAAGGGATACCCAGCTAGCTGCCCCTAACCTTTGGTGGATGTCTTTTAATACTTCTTCAAAAGGGAGTTGCCCCTTAACCTTTATTCGGCTCCGGATAGTGTTCGCTCTATGAAATGACAATTCTGCCCTTTGTTGCTCAAATTTGGGTAATTCCTTCTTCTTTTCCTCCGTGCGACTCCAGAGTACCTAATAAATCAAAAACACACGTAAAATACATAATTTACTAGAAAAAATAGCAAAGAAAGCATAAACTACTAGATAGTAAATACGGTGTATTCTACACCTATCAAATTCCCCCACACTTAGACTTTGCTAGTCCTCGAGCAAATCAAACAAAAAAAAATTAAAAAAAATACATACAACTCCGTGACGTCGAGAAAACGGTTAATTTTAGCATAAATAACAAGCCTTTAAACCCCTAGGTGTCCCTAGTGGACGAGTTTTAGTCTCGTGAAGGTTTACAAGAGGTCTACCTACAAAACCTTTCTACTCCAAATTCCAGCTACCTGCGAAAAGTCTATGAATGAATCCAAAGTGATTACAGGAGGATGAGGTACCTTGTGCAAATTCAGTCCATATTCAAATTAATAAGTTTATCTTAGAAAGTCGAACAAACCACAATACTCGGAATCTGACTAACCACAATCACAATGAAAAGATTAAGAAGATGGAAATAGAGGTAGATGTGGCGAATGTTTACAAGTGATCGATGTTTCCCATATCTGTCTGAAGGTCACTGCTAAGATGAACCTAAGCATCCTATTGGATTGAGCTGTTGGTGCTGAATGCTACATCAAATCAATTGGCATATACAAGGGAACCAAGAGTGACTTTATTCAACACAATAATAATTTCTTCTTTTTTTTTTTTATATGATTGGATCAAACTGGATCCAATTTCTTTATTTTTTATTTTTTAGACAACATGATTGGATCAAACTGGATCCAAGCGCATGCTTCCTTGTCAACAAGTATATGATAGTTGCCTTGGATCCTGTATTCCATGCTTGTTTAGGCGACGGAGACAGGGAAAACGTTTCACACATACTGTTATTCCCAAGTGTCATTTATTCCGTTTGGTCAAATTGGTCGGCCTATTTTTTTTTTTTTTTTTTTTTTAACAACTCAATCACTCTATTTCATCCTAGCAACAATAACAAGTCGATGTTTAGTGACCCACCAAAACACTTAGAAAATAATAGATAAATATGGAAAAATAAAAATAGAATGTGATATGGTGATATTCCGAGATATGGTAACAACTATCATATAATTTGTAATTTAAGTGCGTCCCTTTAGTTAATTGGTTCCTCAAATCCTGTAATCAAAATGATTCCATCTACTTACTTAAATTGGTAGTGTCATCCTAAAGGCACAAGTTTCTAGATTTCAGAGTTGATAAAGCATTTTTTTTTTTTGTAGTTTTCTATTTTTCTGATTTTTTTTTTTCATATGCAAAAATATATGCTTAGCCACTCCCCCACACTTAAACCTTACATTATCCTCAATGTAATTGAATCGTCCAAGTAAAGTCAAGGTGGGAAATCCTAATATGATATGGAACAAGAAAAATAAATAACAAAATAAAAAGAAAAAGGTTAAGAAATACAAAACCGATGGGTTGCCTCCCACGAAGCGCTTGTTTTAAAGTCGACGACCCGACATGGCTCTTGTAAGATTCATTCCCCATATACTAACAATCGGAAAATTTGTGGATCCTCCCATAGTACCTGTTTTGCACACAATAGATTCATACAAATATTAGCACAAGAAAAGAATAATAAAGTTATAGCTCGATAGAAGTTTCCCCCACACTTATTCTTGTCCACACTCGGAAGTGTATAAAGAACATATAATTTGGGAGCTTCCATGTATTCCTCTTGGCAAACCTGCATAGTGTTAGCATCAAGTGTTTCCAATGGTGGATACCTAGAAACAAAGTCATTCAAAAATACTTTCGAAGCACATACATTCAAACCAATAAGAGGTAAAGGAGAAGAATCAATATGCAAAGGATTAGACAAACCTTGCACAATTTCTTGTATTACGGAATCTTCTTCATTCTTAAAAAATTCGAGTGAATTGCTTACCTCTTGCGTATCATGGTCCTCTATCAAACTTTGCAACCATTCTTCATCATTTTCTACCTTAACTAAAGTCTCGGTATCATCATAATCATTAGCAAGTTCAATTGGGTCTTCCACAAATTCAATCAATTCGGTTTCTTTATCGAGCATCATCTCCTCAACATCTTCATCATCGGAATCGGGCCATTCACTAAAGTGATTTTCGTCGGTAAAAATTGTAAGATCTTCTTGTGAGGGTGTTACACTGTTTACAACAATAGGCAAGTCACACCCAATCTCCTCCTTTTGAATAGGTGAAGGATCCTTATTATGATCCGGAGTTGGAATAACTTCCTCATTATTGCAACGCTCATACACTTCCGCGGACTCAAAATTTTCCCTAAGGAATATTTTCCAAGCACTAAATGCATCTTCCTCAAGCTCTACCTTTTGAATAGGTGATTGATCATTATTAAGATCAAGGCTCGAGTAATCTACACTAGCGTCATCAAAAGTTTCCAAAGGTTGGCCCTTTTCAACACAATCATCTTCATTATCGGAATCACCAAAATAAGAATCTTCATCGGTTTCATAGCCTTTATCCCGACGTCGTTTAAGTTCCATATGAATGGTCCTACTAATCTATGCGACAAGCTCTTCCGAATCTCCATCATCTTCCAATTTGTATAACTTTTATGCAAGTTTACGGACATAAACACGCTTACCAGCATGTAGAGAGTTTCTAGATTGTATATCCTCAAAAAGTGAAGGAAAAACACGATGAAGAGGAGTATATTCCCAATTCTCTGTTTGCAAATTATTAGAAAACAATGTATTAGAAGCATAATTATACGTCCATCCTTGTGATTGTCTACTTACGTACCCGTCATAAGGTTGTTGATATGTATGATAATATCCATAAGGCTCCGAAGGATATTGATCATAGCCAAAAGATTGGTTTTGATTGTATCCTAAGGATGGTTGGAAGTTGCCATGATGTTGAGGTTGAAAACCGTATTGATTGTTGTAATATTGTTTCTCTTGTCCACCATACATGGAAAACCGGTACCTGAAAAAAAATATTCAAAAACTAAGTTAGATACGATAAAGAATCCAACCAAGCAGGAATAAAGCAAAAAGTAAAAGGAAAACAACTAAAATCATCCGATACTCCGCGGCAACGGCGCCAAAATTTGTATGCGTGTCGTAACCACAACAAATTAATTAATACTTTACTACCTAATTAACAAGTAATATAGGGTATTAAAGATCCATCCCACGAGGAGCACGAGATTCTAGTTGTAAAATTGTCACACAAAAGGGGGGTTGAATTGTCACAAAAAGTAAATAAAGCTATTAAAAATATAAAGGAAATCAATAAGAGAGATTAGATCAAGGAATCCTTCTTCGCTGCAAAACAATGATTAAAGTTATGTTCTTTTCCACTTTTTATTAGTCACAAATTATCACCAACCGTAGGTATAGCAGCTAGATCAGTGCTAACCCCAAAATCCCTTATATTCACCAAACCACCTATTAGTAGATCACTCAAGATGTAATTTAGTTAAATGTATTAAGATTTATGAATTAATTAGGTTGATATTAGTAGTTAGACTCTTAGATCAAGGTCCACTTTCTAACGTTGTTTTCACACACAATTGCTCCACGGAATCCCTCCGCAAGGTCTCGTTTTTTCTACTTGTGTAAAGAGTCAAGAAACGATTACTTATCCCCTAACTTTCACTAGCTCTAGATTGAATTAACAAATCAATTTAGCGTGCACTCTAAACAACCTATCAATCAATCATAAACATTAATATTAGTAAAAACAAACGATAATCATGTGAAAAACTTCAAATTAAAATTAAAAAAAAAACTCAAACCATATGTTAAGAACTAGGAATTCATCCTCAATCAATAAAATTAGCTACTCATGCTAAGGAGTTCACACAAAGAATAAAGAAAAGAAAAGTGTTGTGTGTGTAAAGAGGTATGCAAAAGATGTGTGTATCTAAGTGCATCTAAGTGTAAGGAAGTGTCTATAGAAAAGTAGAGAACTTCTCTATTTATAGGCTTCAATGTTCTCCATATCTTCCAAGGAATAGAATCCCTTTCCTTTAGCACTTCAATTTCCAAATCCAAGCCTTTCTCAAATCTTCCATCTTCTCATTCCATATTCAACCAAGTTCTTCATCCAATTCCAAGTTCAATTCTTCACATCCCATGAGAGAAATCCACACAAAATTCTGCAACGTTGCTCGCCGGAAAACTGGGTTTTTGGCCGGAAATAGGCCGGAATCCATCATCGTCGGCCACCTGAAAATTCCCTCCGGTCGACGGAATATTCCGTCAGGACTAACGGTCAAAAGTCAAACTTAACGGTCAAAGGTCGAGTCGGTCAACTGGGTCAAACACCGAGTATAACTGGTCCAAGCTGATTTGAATCGGTCCAAGATGTTGCAAATATTGCACAGCCATGATGGCCCTGCTGCACTATTATTGTGCTTCACAGCCAAGATGGTTGTGCTATGTTTGCAACAGCTGCAATTTCTCTACAGTTATTCATCTCATCTGCAGTTGTCTAGCACCATCTTTAAGTAACTCAGCCAAGCATCAACTGTTCCCAACTAACATTCAAACACACCCTGCAACAAGCCTAAAACAAAGCATTTTCATTCCTTGTTCTTGTACAGAACAACAGCTTCTCCACTGCCTCATGTCACACACCAATTATTTTCCCATTCACACAGCACAGCTCCAAAACCATATCACCATCTTGACCTAGCCACAAATGCATTAGCTCCACCTGCAATTTCATCCACTCTGCTCCACTTGCAATTTGGAAAAACCCAACTGCATCACAGCTACACCTCAACTGCAATCAACTATCTCAGGCTCCTTCTCCTCCATGACCACAGCAAACCCAACCTTCCATTCATCACCAGAAAATCACTAAACCACAGACCTATAAGGGCAAACACGGCAGTGCTCAACCTCCTCCCTGAGTTCAATTTTTCTTCTTCTACGAACCCATCTTGATGACAACTCTCAACTCAGCTCAGAAACCCTTAACCATTACCAGCATCTGTTAACCAACAAGCCCTAATTACTTCATTTCATCTGATTCTTAATTCTCGTACTCATTCACTATTGTCAGCTGCTCACAATTTCGAGCACCAGCAGACCCATGTCTGAGTTCTCATCTTGACTTCGTTCATCTCTCCACTCAATGGCAACCATCCCGTCCTTCACATCGGCAAAAGCAACAACAGCACCATTGTTCTTCAATCGAACCAACAATATCCTGTGATTTACTGATTTCGAACTCAATCAACAGATTCCATCCAATCTTGCCACTGAACTTCGATACAACCTCATACCCATTCCACCAGAACTTCAAACAGCAGCATCACATTTGTTCTTAAGATCGACAGCAACGGAAACTCTAATCTTTGTTTTTTCCATCATCTGCGTCTGCTGTTGTACAAAAATAAACCACACCCATCTTCGATTTATCATATTCTCGATCTGACCCTTCTCTGATTTAATCAATCGATCTCAATTTCATGATTTTCCTTCACCTTGCTGTTTTAGCAGTCGCAATTTCTCGTTTTCAGTCGGGAACTAATAATGGAAGAAGAAACAATGATTGAGAAATAATCTCAATTTAGGGTTATAATGTATAGGGGTGGATATAGTCAATGTCAAGCACTTTGATAATGGCTACCCAGCTAGCTGCCCCCTAACCTTTGGTGGATGTCTCTTAATACTTCTTCAAAAGGGAGTTGCCCCTTAACCTATATTCGGCTCCGGATAGTGTTCGCCCTATGAAATGACAATTCTGCCCTTTGTTGCTCAAATTTGGGTAATTCCTTCTTCTTTTCCTCCGTGCGGCTCCAGAGTACCTAATAAATCAAAAACACGCGTGAAATACAAAATTTACTAGAAAAAATAGCAAAGAAAGCATAAACTACTAGATAGTAAATACGGTGTATTATACACCTATCACTAAGATGAAAAAATTGTATTGGTTAATAAACTGTTGGAAACCTAAGGCGATGGATTCTATAAGCGTGAGTAAACTTGATCGGGACGTGAACATGTCACTGTCCTTGAGAATATATTTCGCCCCTCTCAAGGTGCAAATGGTATAACGGCGTCTATTCTCCGGGATTCAATGATCTCAATCCGGTAATAAGAGTGCACACTCTTATACTGGATTCTTGTGAACAATAAGATATCATTTTACTGTAAACATAATGCTTATGCACTGTAAGCATAGACACAAGACAATATAGTATTACTTGAACAAAGATTAAGGGAGAATGAGATTGACAAAAATATTTGATATTGTCTGACAAGTTAGAAACCTCTATGTATTTATGGAGTTTGAATAGATGACCTACCATATCCGTAACGAAATTGAAAATGCGCATATTAACTAAACTCCACCAATAATTCCTACAAGTACACCCATAATTATTTGACGGTAAATTAATGATTTTTTTAGTAATTGTTTTTTTATATGGATAAAGGTTAATTTAGTCACACTGAAATGTTGAAAATATAAATTCAATTTAAAACAAATAACCTTAACTGCACATCTTACATTTTGGGCTATACATATATGTCATTTTATTGGAGGGCTTATAAAATAGAGAGGATCCATATTTGGGTTCCTCAGAAATTTACACTATTTGAAACTGTTTTGAAATGAATTATTGAACAATCAAATAAACGATTCGGTCAAGATATAAACCCGAACAATTCCGAACAAACCAGTAACTGGCAGCATAAAATATTAAATACTTGCAGATTCGTTTTTGTTCTACACATAATGAACCGCACCAACGAAAAAAATATACTTTACCGCCGTGAACAAAAATGGTGAAATTTCTTAAAAGTGAAAACCATTTTTTGAAGTTGATTATCTTCCTCTTAAAGGCCTTGACAAAATAATATATCACGTTGAATGGTGATGGAACACTCACTTCCTATTGGTCGAAATAGCCCTTTTCTAATGCAGAATCTATGATGAGGACACTTGGCATAAGTCTATTGGTTAGGTGAAGATGGGGCAAAACGAGTTTCTAGTTTTTACGGAATTGAGGAGACGACCATGCGGAGGAAACTCCTTGAACTGAGAGAACTGTCAAACCTCACACAAATACACTGTAAGAAGGGAGTGCTTTGAATTTGAGAGATCAATCTGTAGTACTCCGGCCTGAACCAAGACAATGGTCGTTCCAGAGTAAATTCGGTCACAAGAGAGGATGGGTCGATCTATTGGAGGGAAGCTGAGGAATGAGTGAGATCAGTGGTGATCGAAGATTGAAAGTGTGTTATGTATTCTGAAATAAGATAAGTTCTGAATGATTTAATTTTGCTCTGTTGAGAGTAATTGGTCAGATGTTTTGTTGTTAATCTCTTGTTGTCTTTGACGTGAGATTGTCCTTGCTTTCAATCATGATTCAGAAACTTATTTATATTGTTAGAATTGTAAACACCATGATCCCATGAAGTGTGACAGTTGATGGAATCAAAGAGTGGAGAGCTAGAAATCGTGTTAAAACCAGTTGCTCAACGTGCGGAGACTTGGTCGAGTTTCCATCCACTACTTTTTTAACTCCTCCAACTGATTGCACGACTTGCTCACATTATCATCGTATGTCTTGAACACACGTGCCGTAGACCTCCAGACCAAAACCCTAGTTAATATCCCCCCATGTAACACGATTGATGTCTCGTTTGATTGTGGAGTCTGTAAGGCAGACGTGTATTTAGTTAGCCAGTTGTTGACTTCATGACTTCATGGGACGATGACCCCTTGCATTATTGAGTCGAACGTGATTTGAAGATATTCTGAGACCCACGAATTGAACATGTCTGTTGAGAAAATATAAATGTTGATAGCTAAAGTGAAAAAATATCGTTTATCTGGGCGAATGTTGCTCATTTGATGAATTTTTGAATATTGATAATTGAACCAATATTCCTTGGTTTGAGAAAATATTGCTCATCTGATAAAATGTTGCTCGTTTGATGAAAAATTGGTATCATGGCCAAATAAAGTATTAAATCAGAATACTGGCAACTGAACCGAGTATAATTAATAAAATGTTGGTCATGAGATCAGTGTAAAATTATTAGCATTTGAATCTGGAATTATGAACCTTGGACTCAAAACCCTAATTCGATCAATTGATTGTTTATTGAAAATAAACCACAAAGTGAAAGATAGACCGGCTACATGGGATTATGGGTTGACCATGTAGCGCCCAGATGCTCACGTGAGAAAATACCAAGGTCTCTTGAAGACTTGTTTATTTGTTGATGAATGGACGATTAAATGCTAGTTTAATCATTATAATAATGCTCGTATGAGCCTTAGGTGATAAAACCTAATTAATTATGAAGAGATGAGGGACCGACCAAGGGGTCATGAAACCGTCCCTGGGTGGTCACAGGATCAAACAATTATCGTTCCATGAAACTCTTAATTATTTGGAATAGTTTTGAACCTAATTCGTGCAATTGCGCAAATTATGTCAAATTCTGAAAATACGTGGGACCGGCTCCTTGCAATCCAAAGAGCCAACCTTGGTCGGTCAAGGTAACATGCTCACGTCACTAAAGTGTTAGTGTCTCAGTCCTGGGAATTTTAATATTTTCTGATATGCGTTTGAGAAATCATTTGGGAAAATATGAAGAAATCAAGGATTTTAGCCGAAACCGTGAAAACTTCATGAGATAAAAGAAGATAATAATAATTAATGAAGGAATCATGAAGTATGGGACCGTCTATGGCCAAGTCATGGCCGTACGGCCAAAGATCCCGGTCCCACGGCATTTTTCCTAATTTTATAATATTTTTCATGATTTTAGGAAAATATCATAAAACCAAGGAGTTTTGTTGAAATCAAGGAGTTTCCATGAGATGAGGAAAACATAAATAATAATAATAAAAATAAGGGGTGTTTGGGACCGGCTTGGGCATGGTCGGCCGGCTAGGGCCCAGTCCCTTGAGTTTTCCCTAATTTTATGTATTGTTTCATGATTTGAAGGAATTTTCATAATTTGAAGGAAATATCATGAAATCAAGGAATTTCATGGGATCAAGGAATCATTAAAAAAAATAAAATAAAAATAAGGGGCATGTGGTATGGGCTAGGGCATGACCGACTGGCTAGGGCCCGGTCCCACGAGTTTCCCTATTTTTAATTAATTTTCATGATTTGAAGGATATATCATGAGATTAAAGAGTTTTAATGAGATTAGAGAAATAATAATAAAATATTAAGGAATCATGAGGTGTGGGACCGTCCATGACTAGGGCACATCCGGCCGGCTAATAGACACTGTCACATGACACCTTTTCCAATTTTATATTATTTCCTTGATGCGAATGAAACACCATGAAACAGAAGAGTTTCCTTAAAACGAATGATATTTGTTCAAATGAAAGGATTTTCATAAGATCAAGGAAAATATTAAAATATAGAATTGGGCGTGGGACTAGTCACGGCACGACTGTCCGGCCAGTGGGCCCCGTCCATCATCGCCTTGGTTAATATTTTATTATTTATTATTTTCTTTCCTATTTTGCATAGGTTCATCGTCTCGTCGTATTTTGAAATACTCATTCATGCATTCAGGTGCTTGTTAATGCATTATTGTAGAGTACATCTACACCATTTTGGTCGGGGCTTACTCGAAAGTTCCTCAGATGCCCGTGTGTTGAATATTTATTACTAACCCATGGTATTCTACTGGGAAGAACCATAAATTGAAGTAGCAAAATATTATGAAAAACATTGAATATTTTTCAAGGATTCAGTTAATGAATCTAATGATTTTAAGAATAATTAATTGATGGCTCTATACTAGTACGATCGTCTAGGAGCATTAATTATTCAGGAATTGAGCGATATGAGCTTGTTGAAGCGTCATGTTTCTTTTATATAGTCAGGGAAAACATTGTTACATCCCGAAGACGTTATTTCTATATACTAGCAGGCAAGCTATCTAGTATCCGTCCAATCTTTCGATTTTATATAAAAGTAATTACTGAAATTGCTCAGTATTCATGAGATATGTCGTTGCCTCAGTTGAGAGACTACACATCTACATATACTCTAAGAGACAGTATTCTCAGTCAGATATTCTCGTGGAATGAGCTTTCACGCTTTCGATAAGATACATGAGTCTCAATACTCGTCTGACTGCTGGATTAGGAGCATATACAATTATGGGTTTACGATTTTAGCCTTTGTCTAAAATACACCATATACATTAAGTCCCCTGCTTAGTGAGGGACAGTCATGTTCCTCAGTCAGCACTGAATGGTGATTTTCCGGTTACAAACAATATAAGCAATTGAACTTAGCCATAAGATAAGACATTACCGGATTTTTGATAGTACGAGCAAACCACGACTTGAATGAAGATCTCAGTGGCATGATAGAGCATCGTCTAATGAGAATAAATTGGTGTTGAACCGTGATGACGGGACCTTGGTCGTTTTAGGATTCGCAGGCCGGGCCCAATAAGGAAATCCATGTAGAACTAGTTTTGGAAATAAAATATTATATAAAAGGGATTAATCCTTCTTTTTATTTTTTTCACCTACATACGACCACCACCTTCAACTCTTCATCATCTTTACGCCATCATGGAGGAGCAAAATTTCTGCCGGAGTTTCCAGCCGGAGCAGCCACCGTCCGACCATATTCCGGCCGGCACCGACATGTACCTGAATATTTTTTTTCAAAAGTTTGCTGAGTTCATGATTTTTTCATGCTTTGATCATGTTTAAATTATATACATGTGCATATATGATTGTGAGTTTTGTTGAAAACTCTTATTTTTTAGAAAACATATGTTCGTTCCATCGTTAGTTTGAGAAACTATTAATAATCCCTGACCTATGAGATATTTTTTTTATGTATATACCTGTGTCCAGTGATAAAATTTTGTTTATGAGATTTCATGAAAACCAAAACTTTATCTTGAAAATATGAGAGCTTTCACAAAACCGAAATAAACCCTCGTTTCAAAGAAAGACGATCGTACGAAGGAAGGAAAAAAGAGTTTATTTTTATATATATATAGGCGTGACCAGTTCAAGAATTATATATTTATTTATTTTGATGATAAAATAGTGGGATACCCACAAATTTTATTTGGTGAACCTTGCTCACGTCAATTTTTATTTACGTGAGTAAGTCATGTTTTTGTTTATATATATATATATATATATATTAAAATCAAAACTTGAATTTTGTGCATTCGTTAGAAATAAACAATTATTTATGATGAAACAATGTTTTAGTCTTCATAATCCCATGGTGAATGTTCACGCAGTAGAGATATTCATAATTTTATGAAAATCTGAATTTTGCCCGTCTTTTGTAGGTTTGAAGAAGCGAGCAAGTTTTGAAGTGTTAACTCTTGCGTTGCAATCACTACTGTTAGTGGAATTGTAAAAAGGTAAGAATTGAGAATTACCATTTTGTGAAATTGATATATGCACATCCATGACTTCGTGTCTCTGGTTTCGGACAATGGTGTCCTCCAGCAGTGATTATTCTTCCAGCTTTTCTGAGGAGGATTCGAGGGTTTCTGAAGCTAAAGCACGCGCCAACATAGATCATACTCTACTGGCAAATAACATGTCTCTTGATAGACTGAAAGCTGCTCGTGATGAGATTTTGAAGAGGAAAGAAAGGGCATAGATACTTGCTAAGTATCGAGAGAAAAGGCGTAGAATTCATCGGAAAACACACGAAGCCGAGGAGAGACTCTGAACCTGTCCTTATGGTGTAGCCTCAGATTCAGACACTGAGGATGAAGAGGAAGAGCTTGTGTGGGATTTTTTAACACTCAAAAGTAAGTCATATCCACCGGACAAGGAGATTGAATGACAGGTTAAGGCTGATCTCCAAGCTGAACGTGATGATGAAGATCTACTGGATGCAATAGATGGTGATGTCAAAGAAGAAGCATTCCCTGATTCCGACAGTGACTCTGAAAAAGAGTCTGAAGAGTATTCTTCAGAGGATGAGAAGGATGATGATTATGATGAAGATGGCGAATCGGATGACTCAAAAAACTAGTCTCACTCATGATCTTATTTAAATATTTGAATTTTTTTTTTCGTAGTAGTTATCTCCTTGATGATCTAAACAGCTTCTCTTTTGAATTAGGATTTTCTTTAGAATGAGAAACCCTTTTATTAATGTTGATTCTTCCTGAATTGAATGAAATGGACCAATGTTGATGCTTCAAAATTCACCATGATCGCTTTCGGCTTGACTTGGTGATTTCCATTTGCAGAAAATACCAAGATATGTTTTGTGGGCTGAGAAAACACGCATCATACACAAATCCGTGTGGTTTTCTGACCGTGTCAAGCTTCTATCCGTCCCCAGTTATTTTTCCTCCACATCTCTAGTATTGACCTTGTTTGAATCTTAGGGTTTCAGTAGAACCGGTAACTGAATTGACTATCCGCCGAAGATAAGTATCCACAGTATCATGTATATATCTCCAAGACTTAGGGTTTAGCATTTACGCAAATATTTCTTCCATCCATGAGTCAGTTTCATCGCGCATAGGAAATTTTGATCATCATACCTTTTCATCGCTATGCCCAGCAGTAGTATTTCTTCTCAAAATGAACCTCAGTCGAAGCATGAAGTAAAGCGTCCGTCTCAGTAAGTTGTGTATTTTTCTTCATCTCCGTCTGATCAGAGTTATTGATCATAAGAAAATGATTTGTTGCAGGATAATCAGAAGAATCCTTCTTCTTCTCATAATTTAAGACCCAAGCGGACTGTTAGAGTCCCCGCCCGGTATAGGTCAACTCATGCTGAAGTCAGCACATTTGTGAGTAATTCTATGATTCTTTGAGTGGAATATCATTCAACAGTTTTATCCAATGTTCATATCAAATTAAAACTTCTTCACTACAGGTTGATGTGCATGTTGTTGTTGATATTAGAAAGATAAGGAATGAGAAGTATGCGACTAATAATGATGACGTCGACAAAAAATCTACCAACTCCGTGGAGACTGGGGTTAAAATTCACTACCCAACAGCTAGACTCCCATTTGAGAGTCCCATTATTAACAATTTTCCTGGAAATGAAATAGTTGGCGGCTTCGTCGTTCCCAAATGCCACGTATCTTTGTATACCAAGATCTGGAGAAGATATGGTCATATTTCCACTACTTAGGTGTGGAGAGACTTATTTCCGACCCTCCTGACTATAGTTTTCAGGGTTTTACCAATCATTGAAGAGATGATGGAGATGAATCTGCGAGATGTTAAGAATCACGATCTGCACAGATGGGATGACATGATATCGAATTTCGAGACCTTGCAGTTCAATGTAAGTTGGCTTCGTCTTCGTCTTGAGATGATCAAAGTTGACAGGGAAGCGGTTTCTACTGAAGTGATTTCCACCACAATTACCTTTTTATAAGAGGAAAAGGCACTTTCCTTGGAGTCAGCGAGAGTTGAGAAAGATGTCTAGGATTTGAAGGTGAAGACCAGTAACTTTCAAAAGAAGCTTGACATGGCTATATATAAAAATTACTATTTTCTGGATGGTTTACTCTGAGTGAGCATTTATGATTGTTATTTTTAAAATAGGTTTAGGCTTTTATTAGGTAGGATAATTGATCATGACATGAGGAAATTTTGTTCATTTATGAAGTTTTTAATGAACAAAGGAGCATTTTGCACGCTCTTTGGAGGAATATAAATTACATTTTGAAAATGCTTGAAATGATGAAATAATGAAATGGTGAAAAGGTAATCGTTTTCTATGGATCATGCGTAATATGCTTTGAGCCATTTACCGTTGATTATATTTCCTTCTACTCCTCCATCAATTTTAAGATTTTGTAATATCCGCTGGATACTTCCTTGATAACTACATATGGTCCTTCCCATTTCGAAGAGAACTTGTGAGAAGACATGTCTTGTTGAATGTTCTTTGCTGTCTTTAATACAAGATCCCCTACTTGAAATGTTCGAGGTCTTACCATTTTTTTGTAGGATCTGGAGATCCTTTGTTTTTAGGCTTCTACATATTTTTCCACCTTAGATCTCCTTGACTAGAGCATGTCCAGTTCAGCGATTCTTGAGTTGGAAACTTCGGCTTCATCCCATTTCACCCCACTGGATATTGCAATCCTTGATGAGGTAATTTTGATTTCTGCTGGCAGTATGGCGTCGGCCCCATAGACGAGAGAATATGGTGAAGTCTCGATCGAGCTCCTTGGCGAGGTTCGATAAGCACATAAAGCCATAGGAAACTGTTCATGCCAGGTTCGAGGATTATCATGAATTGTTCGGCTGAGAATTCAGATCAAAATTTTGTTGGTGCTCTCTGCTTGTCCATTTCCTTGGGGATAATATGGTGTGGAGAAAACTTATTTGATGTCGTATTCCTCGAGAAATTCTGTCACATGCTTGTTGGCAAAAGCAGTTCCATTATCAGTGACAATGTGTTTAGGAACACCAAATCTACATATTATGTATTCTTTGATGAAGGCTGCAATCGTGACTCCAATGTTTCTTCGAATAGGAATATCTTCAACCCATTTGGTAAAACACTCGGTTGTAGTGATGATGTATTCATGATGCTTCGAAGATGCTGGATTTATTTTCCCGAAGATATCCAGTCCCCAGCTATATAAAGGCCATGGAATATTCACGGAATTCAATGGGAGATTAGGAGTGTGAATGAGATTACCATGGGCTTGGCATTGATGACATCTCTGAATGTGCGCAGCTGCATCGTCTTCCATGGTCGGCCAATAATATTTCTCATGAATATGGAGAAATAATTTCCTCTATCCTTGATGTTCTCCATCATGCATCTCTTTCAAAATTGTTGGTATTTCATGCTCAGCTAAGCATCTCAGCAAGTTTCCACCAAAGCTTTTGCGGTATAAGATTCCATCATGAAAGATAAATGTTTTAGCTCTCTGAATGAGTTTGATTGTTTCTTTTTTTTCCAATGGCAACTCATTGTCCCGGAGGTACTTGATGTAGTGCTCCCTCCAGTCCCCAGTGTGATGATATGTCAGAGCTTCTAAGTGATGAGGAGGCATATGAAAATTGGGACATGACTTTTGCAGAATTCTTGATTGAGCCTCCATGGAAGGCCAATAGTATCCCATTCTTTGAAGCTTTATGTAAAGTGTTACCACCAACGTATGTCCACAGGTTTCTTGATGTATGCGCTTGAGTTGTTCGCCCGCTTCATAGTTTCCAAGGCATTGTGATAAGAACGCATCAGAGTTTCGATAGTATAACGCTCTGTGGAACAAGAAATAATTCTTTAATTCCTTGAGACTGACTTTCCCCTCTGAAAGAGAACTGTTCAATTCATGAATAATAGGTGCTCTCCAATCATCTGTTTGAATGTCTTCGACTTGAGCAATCCAGATAGATGACACAACACGCCTCTGTACAATGATTATTTTTTCTGCTTCTTCAAATTGTATCTTAGAAGAAAGAGTTTCCAGGCAGTCAACATGCCTATTGTTAGTTCATACAGTATGGAAAATCGTTGCATCAACGAAGTGAGTTAATAGTCGTTGAGCTTCATTTATGAATGGATCAAGTGTGATTTCTTTGAGAGAGTATGCTCCATTCATTTGATTGACCAGTAGCTTTGAATATCCTCTTATCTCGAGGTGTGTTGTTCCTTCTTGCTTGTCCAAGGAAAACCCTTGTAAGAAGGCTTCATATTCTTCTGAATTGTTGGTGCAGTGAAAATCCAAATTGAATGAATGTGAGAAAACTTCGCTGGATGGAGATACTAGCACTATGTCTTCTCCTACAGTGTTGTTGCTAGGGGTGGAGAAACCGTCGAAGTATAAAAGCCACGTATCTTCTTTGATAACTAAGATATCTGGAAATTCACCAGGTACATCTTCATGTAACATTGTCGCATCTTCTCCTGGAAAAGCAGCGAGCAAGTATGCATCTTCTTGTACTTTGATTGCTTTAGGCAATGTACATGCTATGTCAAATTCTGACATCTGAAGTAGCCATTTTGCTGGTCTTCCTATCAATGCTGGATTTGATAGTAGAAACTTTATAGGGTCAGCTTTGGAAATGGGCACGACTCTGTTGGATAGTAGATAGTGCCTTAATTTTTGAATTGCATGTACTAACGCTAAACATGATCTCTCAGCCTTTGGATATCGTAGTTAAGCGTCTCACATTGTACGACTGAAGTAGTAGATCGGTCGTTCGATGCCTTCGTCGTCTTCTTGAGCAAGGAGTGCTCCGATAGTGACATCACTAGAAGTTGTGTAAAGTATCAATGGTCGTCCTTGCATCGGTGATTTCATGACAGCAGGTAATAATAATATCTATTGTTTTTTCTAGAATGCTTTTTGTTGAACGGTTGTCCATGTAAAACTTGCTCCTTTCTTCAATAAAGGGGTGAATGAATCAATGCGTTGAGCCAATCCAGGAATGAAGCGTCGAATGTAATTTACCTTGACCATAAAACTCAGGAGTTCTTTCACAATGCGTGTAGGAGGCATGGTAGTAATAGCTTTCGGCTTGTATGGATCGACTTTGATTCCTTCTGCTGTGACCAGTAATCCTAGAAACTTTCCGGAGGAAACACAAAAAGCACACTTCAGAGGGTTCATCTTTAATTTTTCTTCTCGATATCTTTCAAAAACTTGTCTTAGAACTTGAAGGTGAGATGCTCGAGTCTTCGACTTTACCTACACATTATCAACATAATCTTCCACTTGTTTGTGCATCATTTCGTGGAATATGGCAGTCATGGCTCGTTTATAAGTAGCACCGGCATTCTTTAATCTGAAGGGCATCACAATGTAGTGGGAGTTCCCAATAGGGGTACGGAATGCGGTCTTGTTGGCTTCATGATCGTACATCTTGATTTGATTGTATCCACTATAACCATCCATGAATGAGAACATACCGTGACCGCTGGTTGCATCAACGAGCATATCGATGTTGGGTAAAGGAAAATCATCTTTCAGACATCATTTGTACAGATTCCTGAAATCAACACAGCATCTGATTTGACCATTTTTATTCCTGACAGGAATAATGTTCGCCATCCATGTTGGGTGTTGAATAGGTTTGATGAACCCTGCTGCTAATAGTTTATGAATCTCGACCTTGTTTTGTTCTTCGACTTCGTGTCTGAACTTCCCAGGTGGTTGTTTGACAGCTTTGGAGCCAGGGGTGATATGCAGATGATGAGTAACCAATTTGTCGTCTAGACCAGGCATTTCTTCGTACGTCTAGGAGAAGACATCTTGATATTCTTTCAGCAGTTTTATCAGTCCCACCCGTTCTTCCGGTGACAGTGTTGAGCTAATTAAAATTGGCCTTGGATCATCTTATATCTCGATGTTGATCGTTTCGAGATCATCAGTAATGGAGTTAGTGTCGTCTTATAATTGTCGTAGAGCATCTTGAACCTCTTCTTCTTTGAGTGATGGTTCACTCTGACATGATTCTTCGGGGCGGGGAGACTCTTCATCGTTCTCCCCTGTTAATTTATAATCTTTGCTTCGGTAAATGATTCTCCCCTCTGTATTATGACTGGTTATGAAATTAGATTCCTGAGTTGAGACCTGATCCTTGTGGTGCTTAATCGGTGTAGCAGATGGCTTAATCGACTTGACGCCTGAGGATGATGGCTTGTCCGCGACCTTTTCGATTGACTTCCATCTTAGGAGTGGAGTACTGTAAATCTTGTTTGGAGGTTCAGGGATGTTCTTTTGAGACTCAAGGAATTCAGCGTTGTAGATCGGGGCGTAAGGAGACGATGAAGCCGTAATACGAACAATTTTATTATTGATTAGATATTTCATGCATTGATGGTATGTTGAAGGAACCACTTTGTTGTCATGGAACCATGGTCTTCCGAGTATCATGTGATAATCAGTCTCTTGTTCGATCTCGTGGAATTTGGCCTTTGATTGAATAGGCCCTACCTTCAAGTCTATGTATGTATATCCATATGTATAGATATGGCTTCCTTCAAAACATGTCATCAAGATGGGATGGCGAACGATCTTACTTTGTGGGAACTTGGATGCCTTGAGAGTCTTCATAGTGACAATATTTGTAGAAGCGCCTGTATCAACGAGAGCTCTCTTGAATTCAGATTCTTTGATAAAACCGGTTACGTATAGGGCTCGGTTATGTCCTTCGTCTGCCATACGGTCATCTTATCCAAATGTGATGTTGTGGATTGAATGCTCGGACATCATGGACATTTCTTCGACTGTTGGAGACAGTGAATCCACTGGCACATCAGATGATAACTAGTTGAGCGCGACAAACGTGTCTGTGCGCTACTTTCTGTAAAACTGTAAGAGTTCACACAAGTTTTCAACTAAATGTTCAATTTCCTGGTCCACCGGCTTCTCATAAGTAGTGAAACTATTATTTTCAGGGTCACCATGTGGCGAGTCAGTCCCCAGTACTGGGACTTCTGAAGCGGAGATTATGCCTAACTCGGATGTCAATTTAATGAGAAAATCGAGTATGTGGTTCATTGTATCTTTTATCAGATCCATGTTCTTGGTGTGGATCTCTAGGACTCGCGCCAAATCAGTTAGAGTCGGGATTTCTCCGCCTTCCGTGCTGTTATATATAGCGTTAGAAGGAGGAATGTTGTCGTTTGAAGGATTCTAGATTGGGTTTGGAGCTGTTGAATTATCCCTATGACCAACCATCTTGTGAAAGTTTAAGGTTGAAACCGAGAGAATGATCTCCCACTGTGGTCGCCAATCTATAGATGGGGAAAAACAAGTTGTTGGTTTTTATGCAATTGAGGAGACGACCGTGCGTAGGAAATTCCTTGAACCGAGCGAACTATCAAACCTCACACAGATGCACTGCAAGAAGGGAGTGATTTGAATTCGAGAGATCAATCTGTAGCACTCCATCCTGAACCAAGACAATGGTCGTTTCAGAGTAAATTCGGTCACAAGAGAGGATAGGTTGATCTATAGGAGGGAATCTGAGGAATGTGTGAGATCATTGGTGATTGAAGATTGTAGGTGTGTTATGTATTCTGAAATAAGATAAGTTGTGAATGATTGAATTTCGCTCTGTTGAGAGTAATTGCTCAGATGTTGTGTTGTTAATATCTTATTGTCTGTTTGACGTAAGATTGTCCTTGTTTTCAATCGTGATTCAAAGACTTATTTATATTTCTAGAATTGTAAACACCATGATCCCATGAAGTGTGACAGTTGATGGAATCAAAGAGTGGAGAGGTAGAAATCGTGTTAAAACCAATTTCTCAACGTGCGGAGACTTGGTCGATTTTCCATCCACTACTTTGTTAACTCCTCCAACTTATTGCACGACTTGCTCACATTCTCATCGTGTGTCTTGGACACACGTGCCGTAGATGATGTGATTTTATGTTTTTGTAGAAAGTGGTAGTAAAGTTGTCGTTCCTCTCAGACTTGTGAAGGATACTTTAGACTTCAATTTAAAAAGATTGATTTCAAGATTATAGAGAAAACTGAGACTATGGATTCCACCATCAACCAATTATCGGTGATTCAGTCAATAATAATAATTATGCAACTCATACATTCAGTTTGATTCTAAAATATTGCCTAGACAAGTAGATTCTCAAAACAATAGCTGTAAATCGAAAGCATGGACCATCAAAAGACTCAATCTAAGCATGACCCATCAATTTAAAACACAACTACTTAGTCAGAATCGTATAACCAATTTCAGTTCAGTGCAAATAATCATAAAAGAATTGCAATAATTAATTTAATAGAATTTACCACATAATAATTGGAAAAACGGCTTCCTCCGTATCCTCAGCAATGGGGTTTATCTCCTTATGTTATTCACGTTCTCAAAGTAGGTGTTCATAGCTCAAAAGGGTAAAAACAAGAGAAAACTACTAAAGCAGCAAGTTTGTAACAGATATAATTGTTATAGAAGTCGCTGTTACAGAGAAACGTTTAATAGAACTGTTGCGAGCTCTATTAATTGTTGGAAAAATTGTTACAAAAGAGATTGAATATGAAAGAATATGTGACGGAAACAACGACCTTCTTCTTCTTCTTCTACTGTTTTCTGGTTCTTCTTTCTCCTCTCATGTGTGTTCTTTGCAACTCGACTGTGTCTCTCTGCAAGCTCCTAAACTCTCCCCAAAAGTGTTACGTGAACCTTCCTTGACTTCCCAGAAGCCTTTTTATACTCAACAGAAACCCTAAAGTTCGATTAAATCTCCTCTTTTCTTCGGCAAAAAGTCCCAGACTTTTCCACTTTCCAAACTCTCCTCTGCCCGTTTCTGAGCCGTACAGGTCATTCCAGTCCCTCTATTAGATTGATATGAATCTCAGGAAGGATTATCTTGCCTCAAATATCCCGTAACTGCCAAATATAATCCCGAGTAACTCTCACTTATCCCGGTCCCCTGTTTCCTTCTTCCGGCTTATCCATCCCAACTCAGTCGATCTAATCAATTGTAACAACCCTGTTATGCTCTAAGAACTCCAACCCAACAAAAATAATCCATTGAATCTCGTCAAAACTCGCCAAGAAATCTAACTCCAATTCTGCTTCGTTGCTGCCATTTTTCCCGCCAAAAAGCTTCATTTGAATTTGTGAAGAAGAAGTGCCCCCTATCCAGAGTAGGGTGCCTTTAGCAGGTGACTGTGGGGTGCCTTGGGGTGGCCCTTATCCAAAACGCGGGTGCCAAAATCAATCCTCCGGATACCTTTAGCGACTTTTCGAGCAAATTTTTCCAAAAATGTTTATTGGCCAAAAATACCTACACACACATAAAACAACGTAATAAGTACAAAAATGAGCACTATCAATATATAGAAGCGAGACAAATTAGACAAAAAAATGTGTCTATCAAATACCCCCCAACTTATTGTTTTCTAGTCCTCGAGCAAAAATAATAAAATAATAAAATCCTAACTCACTGTCGCAGGAATCGTCGATTGCATTTAGCGTATGCAATAAGCCTTTAAACCCCTAGGTGGCCCTAGTGGCCGAGTTATAGTCTCTGGAGGGCTTACCAGAGGTATACCCACAAAACCTTAATCCAGACCCTAGCTATCTACGCAGAACCTTGGAAGGCACTAAAGAATCTCCTTGGTTGGCATACTTATTGACTACAAGAGGAAGTACCCTGATGCAAAATTCCAATTGATGTGCACGAGTTTTCACTCAAGCATACTAAAATTCATATAAAGTGACAGAGCTCTACTCAGATAGTCTCACTATGGACATCAATATAACAGAGTCAAAACTAATCACATGGATAGATCAAGAAGATGGATATTGAGAAAAACATAGATGGTTTTGATGTTTACTAAGTGAACGGTGTTTCCCATATTTGTCTGAATGCCTCCACCAAAATGAAACTATCCTAATGGACTAAGATACTGGTCTGACTAATACAACACACTGGCATATACAAGGGAACCAGTGGTCGATAATCATAATTCTAGACCAACTCGTCTGGCATATACAAGGGAACCAGCGGTTGATTTATTCACTGAACATTAACAATTTTTTTTTTAAACAACATGATTAGATCTTGCAGATCCAAGCGCATGCTTCTTGTCAGCAGATTACATGATAATTCCCGTGGATCCTGCGTTCCACGCTTTTTTAGGCGACGGAGACAGGGAGAACACACACATATTGCTATCCAAGTGTAAATTTTTTACTTATTTTAGAAAATTTATTCCGTTTGGTCTAATTGGTCTGGTCTTTTTTTTTATAGTAACTCAATCACTCTATTTCACCCTAGCATTGGTAACAACTTGAATCGTTAGCCCCACCTAATCACTTAGAGAAACATAGTTTAAAAACAAAATAAAATAAAAACAGAAGTGAAAAGGACTCAACGAGATATGGTGAAACTATCATGTAATTTCTAACACCTGAGCTCTGTGCTTTTATGAATAGACTTTTTAGATGTTTCCATCTAATCGGATTGGTTCCTCAACTCCTACAACCAAAATGCTTCCATCCACTTAGATTGGTTAGTTCCATCCTTAATAAGCATAAATTTCTAGGCTCTGGAGTTTACTAATGCAACTAACAAGTTTCTCCCATACCCCCAAACTTAAATCTAACATTGTCCTCAATGTTCTAAAGATAAAATTAAAAACATGAACAAGGATAAATTGTTACCATTTGATGCAAGAGAGATAAAGAAAGAAATTACCGTGTCGCATGAATATTAGGTTACCTCCCAAGAAGTTCTAAGTTTAAAGTCTTCAGTCGGACGTCATATACCACAAAATGGCTAATTACCTTTCAAATCATATATCAGTAGTCGAAACAACTATGGATCAACAGAACCAAATAAAACTGCCATAATTATGAGACAAATGCACCGGATTAGAAAAATGAACAAACATAGCACAACCTGATCAAAAAATTCTTGCAAGACAACTGGATTTTTCTGCGGTGCCCAATTGGGCTTAATATGAGTGTCTTGATAAACAAAGTCTTCCGAACTATGGGTTTCTAAGTTCTGGATTTTCTCTTGGACAGTATCAGGAGGATCAGGTTATGGAGTCGAAAGAGACTCGAGTAATACCTCAGGTACACTAGGCTCGATTCCCAATTTATGGACTTCAAATAGGGAAAATTGACGGTCACTACCCCCAAACTTAGAATTTTGGGTGTCTTTAGATAGACTAGTCACAATATTCCTAATTTCTAGACCATCATGTTCCTGAAAAAGGTCAATTGCTTTCTCTAAGTTGTAATCAGGTGGTTCATCCTCTAATTGCATTTGAGGTATACAAACTGTAGGATTCATATCCGCTATGGTCCACCCTAAAGTTTCCTTATTGTCTTGAAGCACGATTTCTGGCCTAATGTCCTGAGTCTCAGATGGGCCTAAAAATGCATAATTAATGTCTAACTTAGGAGGCTCTTAAGGCTCTTCTAAATAATGGATTAAGGTAGATCCGAAATCTAGTAATGGTTCGAACCTAGCTTTCCATTTATCATTATCTAACATAGGAATAGAATCCAACAGAGAATTTACTTGTTCAATGTTGCTATCTTTGTCGAAATCCACGCTAAAGTGGGCTAGATAACTCTCTAATGGATCTTCCGATGCGATGTTTGATAATGATTCCTGAATTAAGGTTCCTATCATGTTCACCTCTACAATGCATGTGTCATCTAGCTAAGAATGTAGATTATTGACATTAAAAATATTCAACTCAATAGTTATATTACCAAAAGATAGATTCATAATACCACTTCGATAGTTTATGATTGCATTAGACGTAACTATAAATGGGCGACCTAAAATCACAGGTATCTGGTTCTCTGGGTCGGGGACAGGTTGGGTATCTAAGACCACAAAATCCACAGGGTAAATAAACTTGTCGACCTCAATTAGAACATCCTCTATCACACCACGAGGAATTTTAACATAACTATCAGCTAACTGGAGTGTTATCTTGGTAGGCTTCAATTCTCCAAGTCCTAGTTGTAAGTACACATGGTACGGCAGTAAGTTCACACTAGATCCTAAGTCAAGTAAAGCTTTATCTACCCGATGTTTTCTTATCGTGCAAGCAATGGTAGGGGCACCTGGGTCTTTATACTTAGGAGTCGTGGTGTTCTGAATGATCGAACTTACATGACTAGATAAAAAGGCTTTCTTAGGGACACTAAACTTGTGCTTTCTTGTACACATATCCTTAAGGAATTTGGCATAAGCCGGCAGCTGCCTAATTTATTCTAATAAAGGAAGGTTTATGGTAACTTTCTTAAAAACCTCCATTATGTCATTAAAGTTGGATTCACTCTTTGTTGGTACTAATAGCTGTGGAAATGGGTATCTAGGCACAGAATCAGACCTCTTAGGAATAGAATTGACATCATCGGAAACTTTATCAGCCCCATCAGCTAGTGGTGGTCCTGAGGGGTGAGATCCTGAGGGGTGAACTACATTTTGTCCACTATCGGGCATGGTTACCTGATTGTCTACTACTCTACCACTCCTAAGGTTCTAATAGAATTCAACTGATGTGACGGTTTTGAACCTACTTCATGAACTCCTTTAGGATTTGGATTAGTCTTACTAGGGAACCTTCCGTTATCTCTCTCACTTAAGGTCTTTGCTATTTGGCCGCCTTGAAGTTCTAACTTAGCAAGAGTCTGAACATTAGTTTGAAAATTATGCCTGGTTTCCTGTTGAAAACTAACTTGGATCTTTAATAACATGTCGTGGATGTGTGCTAACATATCCTGGCTCTTTTTTAAAATACTAAGAGATTTCTCTAAGCTAGTCATCCTATTCTATGAAGAGTTCTGAAACTGACCTGAAGAGTTCTTATTTGAACCAAAACCTGGGGGAGCATTAGAATTACTAAATTGAACTTGACTCTGGCCTTTAGACCACAAAAGGTTTGGATGGTTTTTCCAACCAAGATTATAGGTTTCTGAATAGGGGTCAAATTTCTGACGGTTGTCGAATCTAGTGTTACTATAGAGAGAATTGGCTTGCTCTTCATTATCATGGCCTTCCCAAAAAGGCTCCAATCTACCACTAGTGTGACCCACTTCTAAAGCTTCTAACCTTTTTGCTATAGCAGCAATTTTGGCATCTAATTCATAACCTCCTTCTTCCCTATTAACGTTTCCTCTACTAGAAGAATTGTTTTTTGGGGTCCCCTATTATTTTCCCATTGTTGGGTCTTTTCGGAGATTTCACTCAAAAATGTCATCGCCTCATCAACTGTTTGGTTTTCAAACCCACATGTACACATAAATTCTACTGTGGTCATAGTGGAATAATCTAAACCCACATAAAGGATCTGAACCAACCTAACCTTTTATAGACCATGATGAGGACATTAGGCTAATAAATCATTGAACCTTTCCAAATACCTATACAAAGATTCTCCCTCCTGCTGAGAAAATGTACAGATTTGCGTCCTAATAGACGATGTTTTGTGCCTAGGGAAAAACTTGTTCAAAAAGGAAGATATAAGTTCTTCATATGTTTCGATTGACCCGGAAGACAAATTATATATCCACGATTTTGCTTTATCTTTTAGGGAAAAAGGGAATAACCTAAGTTTCAGAGCATCATCATCAAGATCTCTAAATTTTAGGGTACTACAAATTTCTTCAAAATCCCTAACATGAAAATAGGGGTTTTTATTTTCTTTCCCTAAAAAGATTGGGAGCATCTGTAGGGTCCCAGGTTCAATTTCATAAGTTGCTTCCATTTCAGCGAACCTGATACACAAGGGACGACTAGTCCTAGTCGTATTTAACAAAGCTTTTAAAGTTTCCATTTCTGGCTCTATCGAGATTTTTTCCTCAGTATCTATAGGGATTCTCTCCTCAATAAAAGACGGACGTTCAAAACTGGACTTTTCAAAAATCAGACTCTCTAAATTGAGGTAATCGAGACGCTTAGAACTACTAGGTTTTTCTTTAACAAATCTACCTAGGGAATCTCTTTTACGTTCAGGCATGCAAAAGAATAAGGAAGGGGATTCTATGCAATCACAAAACAAGGCTGACTCAAACAAATCAAACCTATTGATTTCTAGCAAACAAAAAGCATGATGGCTCCACTTAGATTGTTTCTAGACCAGCTTCTAATCCTTCGAAAGGGAATTAGTTACAATTTAAGCAAACCCCTCTGGAATCAATCTGAGTCAAAGTAAGTTGAATAGAGGCGAGGGAAGCTTAGTGGAGCTTTGATACCCAAGGCCTCACCGATATTACAAGGCGGCGCAGTCACGCATTCAACTCACAGAAACCATCATGAACTTCGAAGTATGCTTAAAAGAGTAACCAATATTTTTCGAATGACTTTCCTATTAAGCTCGTTACCTTATCGGTCTCTTTCTAGTCAAAATTTTAAGGCTTAGGTACGCGTAGGTTACGTGTTCCTAAGGCGGGAAAGAAGAGAACGGTGATGAAATCTGAACCCTTATCTTGTATGGACATGCCTTGCCCTTTACTAGAAAAATAAATGTCCGTATTCAGTCCTCAACATATATGCATACGAAGGAGTCCAGTAACTCACTGACAGGGGATTCGCGAGTGTTTAGAATCTTACCTCTCGTTCCAGACGGGGGATGAATCGGTTGTAGTCGACTCGGGCCACTGAATCCTATGTCAATGTACGAACCCAAGGTGCAGAGACAATATCGTAATTGTCCTCCTTCTCTACAAACAATTTATATTTAAAGTACCCTTTTGTAGGGTAAAAATAAAAATAATGTCCTAAAGTCCAAAAGTCCAAAGTTTCCAAAAAGAAAAGAAAAAAAATTACAAAATAATAAACCCTAATACAGTTTTCGAAAAACCCTAAAAAAATAAATAAAAATAAAAACAAAAACAAAAATAAAATTCTTTGTCTTTTCCTCATTTCTTTTCGCTTTGTCTTTGACTCCAAGTCTTTAATTAATCACCAAAATCTTTGGCTCAGCTTTCTTTTCGATCCGAGATCCAAAACCTGTAACCAAAAGACAAATACCCAAGAAAAACGTAAAATAGAACAAAAGAATAAAAACCTAAAAAATAAATCTAAAACCCTAAAAACAAGTCCGCGTCGGCAGCGCCAAAAATTGATGTGATTTTATGTTGTTGTAGAAAGTGGTAGTGAAGTTGTCGTTCCTCACAGACTTGTGAAGGATACTTTAGACTTAAATTTAAAAATATTGATTTCAAGATTATAGAGAAAACTGAGACTATGGATTCCACCATCAACCAATTATCAGTGATTCAGTCAATAACAATATAATTATGCAACTCATACACTAAATTTGATTCTAAAATATTTCCTAGACAAGCAGATTCTCAAAAAAATAGCTATAAATCGAAAGCATGGACCATCAAAAGACTCAACCTAAGCATGACCCATCAATTGAAAACACAACTACTTAGTCAGAATCATATAACCGATTTCAGTTCAGTGCAAATAATCATAAAAGAATTGCAATAATTAAGTTAAATAGAATTTACCACACAATAATTGGAAAAACGGCTTCCTCTGTCTCCTTAGAAATGGGGTTTAGATCCTCATGTTATTCACGTGCTCAAAGTAGGTGTTCATAGCTCAAAAGAGTGAAAACAAGAGAAAACTACTAAGCCAGCGAGTTTGTAACAGATATAATTATTACAGAAGTCGATGTTACAGAGAAACGTTTAATAGAACTGTTGCGAACTCTATTAATTGTTGTAAAAATTGTTACAAAAGAGATTGAATATGAAAGAATAGGTGACGGAAACAACGACCTTCTTCTTCTACTGTTTTCTGGTTCTTCTTCTTCCTCTCTTGTGTGTTCTTTCCAACTCGACTGTGTCTCTCTGCAAGCTCCTAAACTCTCCCCAGAAGTGTTACGTGAACCTTCCTTGACTTCCCAGAAGCCTTTTTATACTCAACAGAAACCCTAAAGTTCGATTAAATCTCCTCTTTTCTTCGGCGGAAAGTCCCGGACTTTTCCACTTTCCAAACTCTCCTCTACGCGTTTCTGAGCCGTACAGGTCATTCCAGTCCCTCTATTAGATTGATATGAATCTCATGAAGGATTATCTTGCCTCAAATCTCCCGTAACTGCCAAATATAATCCCGAGTAACTCTCACTTATCCCGGTCCCCTGTTTGCTTCTTCGGGCTTATCCATCCCAACTAAGTCGATCTAATCAATTGCAAAAACCCTGTTATTCTCTAAGAAGTCCATCCTAACGAAAATAATCCATTGAATCTCGTCAAAACTCGCCGAGAAATCTAGCTCCAATTCTGCTTTGCTGCTTCCATTTTTCCCGCCAAAAAGCTTCATTTGAATTTGTGAAGAAAAAGTGCCCCTTATCCAGAGTAGGGGTTCCTTTAGCAGGTTCCTGTGGGGTGCCTTGAGGTGGACCTTATCCAAAATGTGGGTGCCAATATCAATTCCTTCGGATACCTTTAGCGGCTTTTCGAGCAAATTTTTCCAAAAATGTTTATTGGCCAAAAATACCTACACACACATAAAACAACATAATAAGTACAAAAATGAGCACTATCAATATATAGAAGCGAGACAAATTAGACACAAAAATGTGTCTATCAGTAGATTTCCAGACCAAAACCCTAGTTAATATCCCCCCATGTAACACGATTGATGTCTCGTGTGATTGTGGAGTCTGCAAGGAAGACGTGTATTTAGTTAGTCAGTTGCTAACTTCATGACTTCATGGAACGATGGCCCCTTGCATTATTGAGTCGAACGTGATTTGAAGATGTTATGAGACCCACGAATTGAACATGTCTGTTGAGACAATAAATGTTGATAGCTAAAGTGAACAAATATCGTTTATCTGGGTGAATGTTGCTCATTTGATGAATTGTTGAATATTGATAATTGAACCAATATTCCTTGGTTTGAGCAAATATTGCTCATCTGAGAAAATGTTGCTCGTTTGATGAAAATTTGGTAGCATGACCAAATAAAGTATTAAATCAGAATAATGGAAACTGAACCGAGTATAATTAATAAAATGTAGGTCATGAGATCAACGTAAAATTATTAGCGTTTGAATCTGGAATTATGAACCTTGGACTCAAAACCCTAATTCGATCAATTTATGATTTATTGAAAATAAACCACAAAGTGAAATATAGACCGGATATATGGGATTATGGGTTGACCATGTAGTGACCAGATGCTCACGTGAACAAATACCAAGGTCTCTTGAAGACTTGTTGATTTGTTGATGAATGGACGATTAAATGCTGGTTTAATCATTAGAATAATAATGCTCGTCTGAGACTTAGGTGATAAAACCTAATTAATTATGAAGAAATGAAGGACCGACCAAGGGGTCATGAAACCGGCCCTAGGTGGTCACGAAATCAAACAATGATCTTTCCATGAAGCTCCAAATTGTTTGGAAGTGTTTTGAACCTAATACGTGCAATTACGCAAATTAGGTCAAATTGTGAAAATACGTGGGACCGGATCCTTGCAAGACAAATAGCTAACCTTGGTCGGTTAAGGTAACATGCTCACATCACCAAAGTGTTCGTGTCTCAGTCCTGAGAATTTTAATATTTTCTGATGTGCGTTTGAGCAATCATTTGGGAAAATAGGAAGAAATCAGGGATTTTAGCCGAAACCGTGAAAACTTCATGAGATGAAGGAAGATAATAATAAGAAATGAAAGAATCATGAAGTGTGGGACCGGCTATGGCCAAGGCATGGACGTCCGTCCAAATATCCTGGTCCCACGGCATTTTTCCTAATTTTATAATATTTTTCATGATTTTAGGGAAATATCGTAAAACCAAAGAGTTGTTGAAACCAAAGAGTTTTGTTGAAATCAAGGAGTTTCCATGAGATGAAGAAAACATAAATAATAATAATAATAATAATATAAAATAAGGGGTGTGTGGGACAGACTTGGGCATGGTCGGCCGTCTAGGGCCCGGTCCCGTGAGTTTTCCCTAATTTCATGTATTATTTCATGATTTGAAGGAATTTTCATAATCTGAAGGAAACATCATGAAATCGAGGAATTTCATGGGATCAAAGAGTCATTAAAAAATAAAAATAATAAAATAAGGGGTGTGTCAGACCGGCTAGGGCATAACAGATGTAGGAGCGGAATATCACAGCAAATGATAACTTACGAAATTATGGAGAGAAAATACATTTTGCGAGTATAGAATATTTTGCGAAGATAAAGAAATCACGAAGAACGTTTTACGAGTAAAGGAAGTTCGTGAAGTAAATTTGCGAAGGTTCGTATGATGATTCTTTGATCCGAAATTAAGGGAAAGATTAGTTGTTATCCAATGTGTAAAATCATATAAATAGCCATTTAGTCATGAGAGGAAAGGGAGACACATTTTGAGAGAGGGGATGATTTTAGGAGGAGAGAGAAAATTTTAGAGAGGGATTTATTTTCTTTATCATCTTCTTCCCCAAAATTCTAGAGCTCCAAATATTCATTAATGGAGTCTCAATTGTAAAATCATGTAATCACATACAATCACTAGTGAAGCATCGTGGATGTAGATCACATTGATCGAACCACGTAAAAATCTTTGTGTCTCTTTATAATTTTAGTACCTTAATTCTTAGTTTCATATCAAATTAATTAGGTTTAGGAATCATTTTAATGGATTCTTATGAGGGTGTAGTTGTGAGATAATCCGCAACTACATAATTGGCGCTAGAAACAGGGAGATAGTAATGGATTTATCCTTCCTGTAACTTGTTGGTTTAATAAATTTTCATGAAGATTAATTATTGCTCATATTTTTCTAGATCTACAAATTTTAGGTTCAAAAATGGAAGTTTCATGGAAGAAGATACACTTTCAGGGAGTAAACATCATCAACAATTCAAAGATATGAAAAGAATAAGAGAAAAAAAATTAGTTGTTGTGGTGAAATTCAAGGGGAAAATGGAAGTTTAGGTTGAAGATTTACATGTTCAGGAGATGAAGATAAGATGCAGAAATTGTGAATTCTATCACAAACAGGAATTCGTGAAGTTGGTTCAGGAGTTAAAGAATAACAGAGAGGTCGCAGGTTCGAATTTGTCTGCGAGCATCATTTTCTTCTTCTTTTCAGAGAGCAAAGAATTAGTTCGCAATATTACTTCATTATTTCGCAAAAATAAGTTAGCCCAAGTGGTTAGCTACGAAGAAGAGAGGTTTAACATCGCATTTCGAATCTCCCCACACACGAATCATTTTTCGCAGATTTTTGATATACACAGAACGATTAAAAGAGAATAACTTGAATGAATCTCACAACCTCAACGCAAACAGCAGCCAACACAGATGGTCATGAGCAAATCTAGGGAACTCAGCATCGCGTGTTCAAGTCTCTCTACTCGCAACATTTTTAATATTTTTTCACGAATGAAGTACAATTGCTAGAAGAAGATCATAGTAAGTTCGCTGATTGAGGACTTTCTATCACAACTTAACGATAGAACAGATGGTCGTGGGTGTAATCAACAAACGTGAAGACGCGGGTTCAAATCTCACCATTCGCACAAAATTTTTTCCTCGCAAATGTTTACCTTGCAAATGTTCGCAACACCAACACTTCAAAAACATTACATCATAAACGTTTCCTTCGCAAATGTTCATCTTGCGAATATTCGCAACATGAATACTTCGCATATATTTGTTTACTTCGTGAAAATGTTTACTTCGCATGGTCTTTGATAATTTCGCAAGAGTACTTCGCAAGAAAAAATAGGTGATTATTTCGCAGAAACACTTCGCAGAGAGAGGGTTAGAACAGTTGGTATGTCATGAGAAAATCCAAGAAGCAGGTCAAGGGTTCAAGTCTCACTTCTCACACTTGTTTTTGCGACTCACATGAAAGCTAAGTACCTCTTTCCTTAAACATTTTATTTTCTTACGAAAAATAAAATTTTTTTGATTTGATTTACAAAAAGAGATTCAATCACACAATTACAAAGATGATACAATTACAAAGATCTCAAGATTTCACAATTACAAAAGAAACCGAGAAAAACATCTCGCACAAATCAATTTATATATTTCTCTTGAAAAATTTACTTTATTTCCAATGATATGATATTCGACATGGAGAGTAGTAGCTGGAAAACCTTTATGGCGTATACTCGTAAAAGGCAAAGCACCTCAGTGCGTCATATGAGGGGGTACCTATTAGGATCATTTCCATGGAAAAATATTTGTCAAGAGAGATGAAATAGATAATACAAAGGAAATCAAAACAAACAAAAAGATTTTGAAGTAGCATATAAATAAAAAATAAGAAATTTTGATAAAAGAAATGTTGAATACTAATCTAAATTTTTATTTGCATTAAAGCATAGCATGAGGTAAAGAACATGGAGTGAGAGTTCGCATGATGGGTTCGCAATATTTCTTACATTTAGAGGATTAAGTACTTCTTAAGGATACTTCATACTTCTTATATATTTCGAGGATTAAGTACTTCTTATACTTCTTCAAGGATACTTCATACTTCTTATACTTCAATGGTTGATACTTCTTATTTACTTCGCAACATTCCGGGACTTCGCAAAAGAATAGAGGCAAGTATATACTTTTCAAGACTAGTATTCTTTCGCTCGTTCCTTCATCAACAAAGATCAAAGATTACTACAACAACGGATTTTTTCTTAAAGATCGCTCTTCAAGCAATATTCAAAAAAAAAGAGGCAAGATGTAGGAGCGGAATATCTGACAAATGATAACTTACGAAATTATGGAGAGAAAATACATTTTGCGAGTATAGAATATTTTGCGAAGATAAAGAAATCACGAAGAACGTTTTACGAGTAAAGGAAGTTCGTGAAGTAAATTTGCGAAGGTTCGTATGATGATTTTTTGATCCGAAATTAAGGGAAAGATTAGTTGTTATCCAATGTGTAAAATCATATAAATAGCCATTTAGGCATGAGAGGAAAGGGAGAGACACATTTTGAGAGAGGGGATGATTTTAGGAGGAGAGAAAAAAATTTAGAGAGGGATTTATTTTCTTTATCATCTTCTTCCCCAAAATTCTAGAGCTCCAAATATTCATTAATGGAGTCTCAATTGTAAAATCATGTAATCACATACAATCACTAGTGAAGCATCGTGGACGTAGATCACATTGATCGAACCACGTAAAAATCTTTGTGTCTCTTTATAATTTTAGTACCTTAATTCTTAGTTTCATATCAAATTAATTAGGTTTAGGAATCATTTTAATGGATTCTTATAAGGGTGTAGTTGTGAGATAATCCGCAACTGCAACAGTCCTGCTAGGGCCCGGTCCCAAGATTTTCCCTAATTTTTATTAATTTTCATGATTTGAAGGAAATATCATGAGATTAGGGAAATAATAATAAAATATTGAGGAATAATAAGGTGTGGGACCAGACATGACTAGAGAATAGCCGACCGGCTAGTTGACATGGTCCCATGACACCTTTCCTAATTTTATATTATTTCCTTGATGCGAAGGAAACACCATGAAACGGAGGAGTTTCCTTAAAACGAAGGATATTTGTTCAAATGAAAGGATTTTCATAAAATCAAGGAAAATAATAAAATATATTATAAAATATATAATTGGGCGTGGGAATGGTCACAGCGCCACCAACCGGCCGGTGGGCCTAGTCCCTCGTGCATTCATCGTCTAATTTTCGCCTTAGTTAATATTTTATTTTTTTCCTATTTTGCATAGGTTCATCGTCTCGTCGTATTTTGAAATACTCATTCGTGTATTCAGGTGCTTATTAATGCATTATTGTCGAGTACATCTGCACCATTGTGGTCGGGGCTTACTCGAAAGTGCCTCAGATGCCCGTGTGTTGAATATTTATTACTAACCCATGGAATTCTGCTGGGAAGAACCATAAATTGAAGTAGCGAAATATTATGAAAAACATTGAATATTTTTCAGGGATTCAGTTAATGAATCTAATTATTTTAAGAATAATTAATTGATGGTTCTATACTAGTACGATCGTCTAGGAGCATTAATTATTCATGAATTAAGCGATATGAGCTTGTTGAAGTGTCATGTTTCTTTTATATAGTTAGGAAAAACATTGTTACATCCTGAAGATGTTATTGCTCTATACTAGCAGGCAAGCTGTCTAGGAGCCGTCTAATCTTTTGATTCTATATATAAGTAATTACTGAAATTGCTCAGTATTCATGAGATATGCCGTCGCCTCAGCTGAGAGACTACACATCTACATATACTCTGAGAGACAGTATTCTCAATCAAAGATTTTTGTGGCATGAGCTTTCATGCTTTGGATAAGATACATGAGTCTTAATACTCGTCTGACTGCTGGATCCGGAGCATATACAATTATGAGTTTACGATTTTATCCCTTGTCGAAAATCCACCATCTACAGTTAGGATATTAAAAATAGGTTACATTTTGTTTACATCAAAGTATTTAACCGTCCGTTAGTAATGCCGTCAACAAAAAGGAAGGTGGACAACACTTTCATGAGAGTTTTAATCTAATTGATTTTGTTACACCGTGTTTACACCAAATGTTTTAACTGTTCGTTACTAACACCGTCTTATGTGGACAATACTTCCGTCAAACACTGAAAATTTTAGGTAGTCTGACAAACAAAACAACAACAAAATAAATAAAATAATAATAATGAGTTAGGTAAGCTAATACAATTTTGGTTATTCAAAAACACCGATTCCCTTATTAGGAATTCAATACAAATTTAATTGCATGGAAACACTGTTTTCCTTATCAAGGCTTCTCTGAAACCTATTTATAAGGCACATGATTGCACATTTGTGTTGCTATTGAGCCGAGAAACCAGGAAAGAAAGTGAGTTTGCTGCCAGCCATCGATTGTGAATGATTAACAGAGCCAAATGAGCGAGTCTGTGGAAGATCACGAAGGATGGGTTATCCCTGAGTTCGAGTGTGATAGGTTTTTGGTGAACTATTGCAATGAGAATGAACCAAGTTTGCTGGCATCAATGTGGGAATGTTGTTTTTGAGAATTTGTGAATGTTTAGAAATGTGGATTGTGTACGAATTCATCTTTTCAGGTAAGGAAAACAAATAAAGAACAAGAAGAGTACCTACAGTGTCTTCTCAATCAACCTCACGAAATGGAAATAAGGTGTTTGTTTAAATGCCTGAATGACCAGATTAGCAGCAGCTTTTGTTTTTCACTGAACCAAGCTGTTACTGACAGTTAACTAAGGTACGTTGTCTGTTTACCAATAATTAAAAAAGGTTTTTAGGAAATTTGTGTTTGTCTCCAATTTTAATTTTTCAATTGTGTATGTTTGTCATGGTTGCAGGGGTTTACCAATTCTGTCTTAATGTAAACTCACTGGCAACCTGCAATGTGTGAATATGGTGCAGGATACCTGTTTGGTGATTAAGTGTTTTGCTTCCAATAACAGTGGTGATCATTCTCTTCTAGGGTGTATAGGGATATCAACGAGTTCATAACATTACCTTTCTATGTTAATTATGTTTAAATTACAAGCACACATGTGTGGATTTGTCTAGTCAACGTGTATGTTTGTTTTTACAGCATGAGTAGACCAGTGATGGCCGATTTGGAGAGGGATAAAGACCTATTTGAGGTAAAAAGCTTGAAAATTTTAACCTCTGAATTGGTCTTGAGAATTTACATGAGTTGCATACATGGTCAGGTTTGTATTTCAAAACCTATTGTATTCTTTTCTTCCCTTTTCCTTTCAATTTTCATATGTATTTGGGTGTTTCATTATCTGCTTTACTTATTCAGATATTTTTTCTTTAGTTTCAAAAAATGAGGATATTTTTTCATTACTAAGGTTTTACTCTTTCCATTGATGTGATTTGATTCAGATGGACTAATCAAAAATTCCTTTTTTCTCCAGCATCTCAATCTGCCAGAAATTGTAACAGACGACGGACAGTAGAGTTAAGGTTTCGTGGAGTTTCTGATGAGGTATTTCCTAGATTGATTGGGGCCTTGTACCAGGTGATTTTGGTTTCTCGATCATGTAGATCATAAAATATAGTATTAGTAACCTTTTCTTCCTAGATCATGAAAAATACATTTAAGACACGTGCACGTCAAGTTAAAATAAAGAGAATGCCCGGTGCGTAGCACGGTCACTAATCTAGTTGGTTCTTATTAGGCCCGCTTGTGTTCGGATTTTGTACCGTTTTCCCGTAGCTGGCGATCATCTTTATCCTCACGATGGTCAAAAGAACTTTTACACCAGCTATGCCAGCCAACTCCAGGATAAAAAGAACCTATATTAACTTTGTTTAGATGTTCTTAGTTGAAATTATTATTGGACGCAACTAGTCGACGAACAGTTTGGAGTAAGATGAAAAAGAATTTAGAATGATTTTGATTTTGATTTTATTTATTTTTTTATTTTATAAATTTCATTCATGATAAAATAGAGATTACATGGATTCCAAGTACATCAAGATCAAAGATCAAATTACAATTCAAAGGTAGTAACAAAGAGTAATTTGTGAAGAGAAGTAACAAATTACCAACAAGAGTACCAAACAATCCTAAGGTTGAGAGAATGGTTTTGGGATTATAATCCAACCATTTTGAAAGGGTTTTTTCTTCTTGAAAAATAGATCTTCTTATAAAATATGAGAGTAATATGCCCAAAGTCTTGAATCTTGATTTCCACACTTGAACTTCCATCTAAAATCTCCATTGAGATCACAAAGAAACTCCATGAGAGACCATAAAGAATCTCCATAAAGGATAAGACACAAACAAAGATGGCAACACACCCCAAAGATCACCATAAACATCTCCTAAAACCAATGGAGATTGAAACAACAACTTAAATAAATTTATCCTAGACTACTAACTATCTACGAAAACTAGAAAAGGTAAAGAAACTTGCTGAGATCTAGCCCAAAATGAACTAGATCTGAGCAACAAGCTTTAATGGAAGAATTTTTTTTTTTGGTTTTGAGAAGAAACTAGAGAGGAGATTTTTTTCAGTTTGAATGAATATAAAAATTCAGAAAAGAAATAAATTTTATTTTATGTTATAAACATGTAATTATGTTAAGAATATCTAGGGTGAATCTCGTTTATTATTGGGATGCCCTTGTGTCTAGCCCTATAAATAGAGGCTCTAATGTTTGTCTAATATACTAATGAATAGAATTTCTCCCTTCTTCTTCCCCTCTATTTTGTGTCTCTTGTTCTTTGTCTTCTATATTACAACACGTCATCAGCAACGTAGCTCACTAAGCTATAAATAATAATTAATTATTATTATTATTTTGTAGTTTATTATTTTTTAGAACCCTAACTTCATGTATTTTGGGTTTTAATTTTTCACCTTAGCTTATCGATCAGTTGAGCATATATTTTTTACGGTTTATCGGTTGATTTGGCTTGATTTAGTAGTCAAGATCATACGATATATGATCACCCACGTAAAGAAATCTTCCCATTTTCATCTGATAAATTATTGTTATATTCTGTGTGCTCGCAGTATTTTGTTTTTTTTTCTTACACATCCACTAGTTTGGACGTTACCACCACATTAATGATTTCTACGCTAGCCTTTTAGAGTTTATCTCTTATTAGCAGCAGCCTAAGTTGTAGTTTGTCTCTTATCAGCATCAACCTAAGTTGTTTATTATATAATCAATGGTACTGATTTTAACTTCGCTTTTGTAGGCAAAGCACCTCATAGATGAAGTCTGTGATTACATATTTGTTACTGTGTGTTTCAATCTGCGGATGCGTGAACCAAAAGGCACCCATATGGTGGACGTTTTGATGTGGTGGTCGTCCACCGTTCTACAGTAAAATCTTAATTTTGTTGTAATTAATAGTAATAATATATTTTTTTTTTTTTAGGTTTCCAGTCTTTGTACATATTAAGTTGTATTGCATACGGGTAATCAAATTTTAACAATAATTTTGAGTCTCCCCTCTTCTCTTATTCTTTTGTAGAGAAAAAAAAAAGTTCATCGTAAGATGGCTTATAGTTTCTATTCCTATAATGAAACTATAATCACCAAAAATTTGTGTTATCGTCACGTGCATGGTTGAAAAACCTACGGCCAATTAATTTTGGCATCTTTGTCTTTTAGACAAGGATCATGTGATTTACATATGGTTTCTTTGTTTTTATATGAAAGAAACCATGTGTCAACCTCAAAATAGGTTTCCTAAGCGATAGCTAAAATGACAATATTTTTATTTTGTCGATACGAGTTTGATAAATCGTAAAAACCAATTTTGTGAATTTTCTCACTGGTTTCTATAATACAAGATAAAATAGATTGGCATATTTTCTAAAATTTTGCCAATAATGGTTTGATTTTTCCCTATTACGGAAGATTGATCGTTTCAAAAAAAAATTTACGATCAAATATGTATGGTTTTATCTAATAATAAACCATTGGTTTCTATTTTCCTTTACATGAAACCATTCATCAACTAGAAAGAGTGGATTTTATCTCTTCAAAGAAAAATAACGATAATGATTTCTTTATATTATCAAAAAGAAACATATAATTCATCCATACCGATCCCTAAATGATGAAATGTCGTTATTATGGTGTAAGCCAACCGTTAAATACCGATGAACGAGAATTTGCTGCATTCTTTAAATATATTGAGCAATTTTAATTTAATTTAATTCTTTTGTATTTTTTTCGGTAATAATCTCCAAAATTCGGATTTGTTCCACTTATAGTTGGATTACGGTCGGACACTAAAGATCAATGGGTGCCCACCCGGCTTGTTATCCAATATCATTAGTCCTTGTAGTGACTATATTGATCTTGATTTATTTATTTATTTTTGATAAAGAAATTGTCCAATAACTTCAATCTAAACCATTATCTCGTTGGCCCTCGAGGTCACGATATTGGAGATTTTATTTGCATATTTTTCCTGTAACCAATAAATTCCATGGTTGATCTTTTAATTTGTATGAACTACAATTTTTTTTGACATTTTTTTATGACTTTTGAAATCAGTATCTACTATCCAACGTGGTTTTATGAAAATCCATAAATTATTATAAGTATATGTCTCGAATTAATCGGATAATACTTTACGAAACTTGAATATTTCGTATATGAGATGAAAAATATTTTTCGCCATAATCAGGGGGAGACTATACACTATCAGAAGCTTGTGTAATTAACTTACATGTTATATCAATTTCTCTCCCATCACAATCAAATTGATGTAGGCTGTCATTATATGATTGGCGTGAAATTTCTCATTTTTCTTTTATTTAAGTTTTTGCCTCTTAAGAGGAAATCCAATCACATCTAGCAAATAAGTAGTATTCTATAATAGGCTACATGTAGTGCTCCCATTGAGTGTACCGAATTCACATTCTCAATTATAATATCTTCTCACTTGAATATGAGAAGAATATAATCAGGGCCGGTCCTGACATTTTTGTGTCCACAAGCAAAATTAAAAATTGTGGCACTGAATAGAAGCCAAAGTTTTCTATTTCTTTATAGAATGCCTTATCCTACATTACATACTTTTATATTGTTCATTTAGCAAGTTACAATAGTATTGTTGAAAGATCATTCGTAGATTACGCCATTGATCCGGGTAGAAAGCTTCTCAACACGAAATATTTTTTTAACCAATCAAAACAAAAATGATCGAAGAAAAGCCAGAGGCTTTATCATTCCTTATCAGACACAAACTACCTTAGAAAAAAGTATATATAGACCTTACTGTATGCTTATTAGTATACGACGTAAAACAGGTGTCACTTTAAGGTACTTGTTTAACTGTTACACTAATCCTTATCTTTATTAAGTTTTCATTATCAAATACTACCTCCGTTTCAGGAAAAGTGTTATTTTCAGTTTTTCCTTTTAGCCTAAAAATAGGTCAAATTGAAAAAGTGAAAATAACACTTTTCCTGGAATGGAGGGAGTATACTCTAAATAATTATGTCACTAGCCAACCACTGCCTTGATTGGTTGTCACTTGTCAACCACAACTACACTCACAGCAGGGAACAAAACAAAATTTGTGTGGCCTCCTTGTATTTGTGGCCCAAATCAAGGCTTTCCTTGCTTGTATGGCAGGGCCGGCCCTGAATATAATACCCACGGGCGCTGGTACCAGTAATTGGTTGAATTTTTCAATATATGCATACACTTGAGAATTGTGTTGGCTTAAAGTAAGCTAAATTATTGTCGAATATTCATTTATGGTAGCTACTGAAATAATAAAGATGGTAGTTGTTAACCCCTCTGCCGAAAAATATCGACGTATGTGATTGATATGCACAAATTACAAATTATATTTGGATTGAAATCTCTTGAATAACGCAATATTTGGATCCAAAACTTAACACCTTAACCGTGCAAGCATGAATTTTGAAAATTACATGTTGGTGTAGTCTTCATGCGTTATATGAGAAATATGATCGTTGTAAAAACAATTTGAGGGTTTCATCTATTTTTTTTTCTTCAAACCCTAGGATTGATTCAATAAATTTTTGTTCTCCATATATGATGTTTTTGGCGTGGTAGTCCTTGAGGGACTCGTATTGCATTTACACAAGAAATGTGATCGGAGTACATATTCAATTTGTAATCCTTGGAGGATATAAACTATTTATATTCAGACATCCACCTGATTCTATCATATCAGGTTTAACAATCCTTTATGTGTTTTTAGAATTTGGTATAAAACCAAGAATCCGGATTAATTAGTTGATGCTATCAACTATATAAGTCTCTTGAGGAGTCCTTAAAAACACATAAATCCACGCGTTAGCAGCATAAATTCTATTACTTTTTCTTAAATCTTCAGTTGGAATTATGCTAGCTTAAACTCATCTTTAGGATAGACTAGAGTTATTATTTTGATGCTTATTTCTTAAAAAACTAATGTAGTTGAGTTAGCATCGATAAATATGTCAAAAGTTGTACTCTTTTACCTTGGCTTCAGGTTTTGTCCCATGTGGTTTTCCTGACAAGGTTTTAACGAGGCAACATCTCTGACGTTTAATTTTTTTTTTTAATGTTGATATTTGTGCACTTTTTCCTTCGTTCAAATTTTTTCCCATTGGGTTTTATTGGCAAGGTTTTAGTAAGGCAATTTAATTCAACATGATGGTCATCCAAGGGGGAGTTGTATATATTTTGGTTGTTTAGTGGATGCCTACATTTGATTAAACCAAATTAACTTAGTCATCTTCTAAGAATTTGGATTTCCTTCTAACAAATACGATTTTTGTTCACGTATGATAAGGTATTCATATCTTGGCACTTTGTTGAAGAAACCACATCAACTATTTCTACAAATCATCTCCAAAAAATTAGCAATCCAAGAAACAAGTACTTAGTGTACCTGAAAGAAGCATGAAGACTCGAGAACACTACCATTAGAAAACTAACACAAACAAAGACTTCATCAACTGAAAGATTCTCACGAACGCATTACTATATTCAGCATTTAAGAAATTTGTTCACCGAAATTGGGAAGTCTCGTCTCAAAGATTTGCAAGCCAAGAGTTTACTGAAGTACTCATCGGGGGGAGCACCATCGCATAAGGTGCATTCTGTTGGACTTATTGTGTTGTACTATTTTTCCTTCATCAAGGTTTTTCCTACTGGGTTTTCCTTGTCAAGGTTTTAGTGAGGCAACATTTGCGTGTCCAAATCTTTTCTAAGTTTTGTTAATTGTACTCTTTTCCCTTCGATCAGGTTTTGTCCTTTTGGAATTTCCGGACAAGGTTTTAACGAGGCAATTAGCTTAGACACAATGTCATCATGGGGAGTGTTATAAACGTGTAATTATGTTAAGAATATCTAGGGTGAATCTCGTTTATTAAGACGAAATATTATTCCGCATTTCCCCCACGGAATATTTTCCTTCCACCACCAAGAGCATTTTAGGACAAGATTATTCCGCATTTGCATACGCACATGTAATCTGGAAATGGTGCTCGTCCCTTTATCATAGGGACGGGGATTCATCGTTTTCTATATGTTTAAGCTAAATTGAAAATTACGTAGTCCCATGACATCAAATCAAAAATATGGTTAAAAGAAGAAGAAAAAAAAAATGATGGTGGATGATTTTCGAGTCCGTTCGATGAGTAGTACGAACAAAAAATTTAGTATTAAACAACTCACTGTTTCCGTTGTTGGGTCTTAATACCTCAAGGGACATGCACATGAGATTCTTGTATGCACTGTGTATAATGATATATTTATACAAAAATGCTAGATGCACTTCCATAAAGCACCGAGAGATGCACCGGTAGAGACAAAAAAATGGGCCCACTTTTCACTGCTCTAATCCCAATGTTTAGAAGCCGCTGGAGACCGTCGGATTTCTTGAATTGAAAATCACGGTTCTTTATTCGGTGCTTCCAGCACAGCTGATATTTATACACGCATGTCAGGAGTTTGATGACACCATTATGAAAATATATATTATTTTAAGGATAGGAGTAGTATTGGTTTTCCTTAAATGAAGATTGAGAAACGATTTTATTATTAAAGGAAATTTATTGCCAAAATATGGAAGATATTGTCTTGTTAACGCTCCATTATAAGAAGAAGAAGAAAATGTTACTAATTCCTCATCAGAGTCATTGCTCATTCGAGTCATTCACATCTTTTGATGGCTTCGTTTTTAGGTCTACAGATTGTTCACTTTGTAGCATTGTTGGGGAGTTTATTGCTTACCTATCATGTAGCCGTACTAGTGGAAGGAAGGGTGGATATGGCAACTAGGCTAACACAGAAAGAAGAGTTAAACATAGAGAGGCAACTCAGGATTCTAAATAAACCTCCAGCAAAAACAATACATGTATGTATGAGATTTTTTCTTTTAAAAAATATTATCTTTATTTCTGAAAAAATATTATTTTTATTTTTTCAATTTGGCTTATTTTTAGGCTAAAATAAAAAAGTGAAAGTAACAATTATCCAAAAACGGAGGGAGTAACGTTTTTGTTTTGTTTTTTTTTCTTACTTTACTTTGAATTTCAGAGGATTGTCAAATAAAATTGTTTTTTTTTTTTTTTTTGTGCGTGAAGGCTCCATGGGGTGACATTTATGATTGCATTGAGTTCCACAGACAACCTACCTTTGATCATCCATTGCTAAAGCACCATAAGATTAAGGTGATATATACTTTTGTCTCTCATACGCATATATTCTGATGTTTCCACTAACCTCTGATGTTTAATATTAATCATGTTGTTAATTTCTATTTAGATGAATGAAGAGTTAGTTTCCACAAACTCGTTTTGGTCGTCAATGAATCGAGTTGACGGGTGCCTAAACGGGACAGTCCCTATTCGTAGGACAACCAGAGAAGATTTAATCAGAGCCAAGTTATCATCAAATGCCCTGGCTGATCAATATGTATGTAAATAGATTTTAAATATTTATTATTTTGTGTTTTCACAAATTGACACTGAATTTAATTTGGGTATAATTTTAAGAGATCGATGAATCTTGTGTTTCTCAAACTGGTAATTTTCAGAGAGCGGGTGTTTCGTATCAAACAGAACTAGATAAAACGATTTATGGAGCAAGTGGATTGTTAAACGTTTGGAATCCTAGTGTGCACCAGGATCAATTTAGTGCGGCTGAAATCGCCCTTCAATCTGGTTCGTACGAGAAGACCAGCGTCATTAAATATGGATGGAGGGTATGTATTAAATTACAATCCATTTTATACAAATTTGAAATTTATACACCTCGTCTCAATATAATTGAGGGACTTACTTTTTACGTTTTCAGCAAAAAAAAAAAAAAAATGTTTTGGTGTGGTAGTCGTGTACTCGTGTTAAGCATATACAAGTGGGATAACCTTGACCCTAGCTCGGATAATCTTTAAAAAAAAAAGATTTTACCTATTTCCGATCTTCATTTTCCCTAAATTCCATTCAACCTATAAAAACCAGATTTTATAAGACTTGGGTAAACAAAACTCACTATATTATTCCCGAATCACCATCTTAATCAGGTTAGATCGAAATACAAAACTTGATTTAATTTTCCTTGGATAATAGGATAGCCTGATATTGTGGAATCTGTGCACAACTAAAGTATGATAATCCATTATATAAAATTGTCGAATATGGGGATAATGGAAGATAATGAAAACCTAAACCTAATTGAAAAAAGTTGTATGTTTCGTTGGTAATCAGTTTTTACTTTGTTTTAATCGCATCAATAAATAGTACCGTAAAAGTCCGATTAAGAAAGAAAATGTTAAATAGATTACTATTTTTTGGTAAATTAATTAGACTTGAGTCAGGAAGAAGGAAGATGGTCAATAGTAATACACTAGATTTTACATAGATTTCTATTTTTACAGTATTATTTTTATTTTTCTGGTACACTATTTATGAATTAGATTTGGAAAAGATGAAGAAGGAAGATGGTGTTTGGTGAAGATGGTTATCTAGGATGATGAGTTTTGTTTACCCAACCTAGAAATAGTTAAATAAAAGCTAATTTATATGGTTTGGATGGGATTTAGGGGAAATGGGAATGAGAAATAGGTAAAACCTATAAAAAAATGAACGATTTTTCCGGGAACATGATTTTTTGCGGGAACATGAAATTAAAATTTTGGCTAACAAATCTAAAATTCGGCTAGGAATATTTTTTGCGAAATAGCCGAAATATTCTTTATTCCAGCAGGTTCGGCTAGTTCGACAAAGTTTTTCACAAACTTCCTAACCGAACTTTTCTCTGCAACTTCGATTTTTACGATTACTACTCACTCAAGTTATCAATTACAAATGTATAAAAAAGACATGGGTTAGTCGGAAAGTACCTCTAGTATACAAATTTCTAAACTCCAGATTTAAAATGATTATGAGAATGAAAGAGAAAACAAGAGGATTAGAGAAGAGTTTAAAATGAAAGTTGGTTAGTAGAAAAAAATTATATTTGTGTGTTTATGAATTAGAGTTTTATTAAGTTAGCAGTTTTAGGAGAAGGTTATTAGCTTAAGTATAATTTAAAAAAAGCGTAAAGGATAAGTTAGTCATTTCCTAGATTTAGGACCCCATTCTAAGTGTAGGGAAGGTGGCCTAAGTACGTCGTGCCCACCCCCAAGAAAATCATGGTCCCTGAAAAATCATTCTAAAAAAATATCAAAATTCTTCGTCTTGGGTTTGATTATTACCGTTAGTGCAGGTCAAAATAAGATTAAGTTTACGCTTGGATCCATACCTGGTATTAAGTTCCCTTACTTGTACAGAGCATACCAGTGAGAATTGCTTGACCATCCTCTGCCAATGTCAAACTAAATAAAGTTATTGGGTGATAGACCAATGGCCTGAGCTCAAAACCCGTCAATGCAAAGATTTTTATCGATAAAGAAAAAGAAAAGATAGAGAATGTCATGGGCAGCGCTTGATCATTTTAATTTCAAATGAAAGATAAGGTTCACTCATTTGATTCCGTTTACTCTTTTTTGTTGTTCTATTAAAACCAATTTGATTGATTGCCGGTTGCTAAAGGAGGGTATCAGTTTTGCCTGCTAAGGTTAGTACCAATCCCCATAAAACAACACAATCTTAAGCGTTAGATTTCTAGATTGATATCTTCCTTAGCAAAACTGATACCCAATCATGAAACAAAAGAGAGTACAATATGAGAAATCATTACTAATGAGCGAAACATTACAAACTTACAGAAACAAAGCAACTCACTCAAGGAAACTAATGGAACCTATAGTACTGAATGTCCCGACGAGATACTATGCCTAAAATATTAGTATTTGGGTCCGTTCACAAGTACTTAAAGAGTATAGTTAATATATTTATTGTACGTTGACTTGACTGATGGAATATATTTGTACACAAATGTATCAGGTAGATCCACAGTTATACGGTGATAATGTGGTTCGAAGTTTTGCATATTGGACTGTAAGTTTCTAAATCCAATTACTTTTATTTATTTATTGCATCACTAATTATTATGTATCATAATTATCTTTATTATCAAAATTTGGTAATGAACGGAGTTTTTGTATTCTAAATTTGGTCACCTTGGTGGTTTACTACTAGTTCTGTTATTATCATGCATCTTTTTTAAACATGATTTCATTTTTGTAAAGGTTGACGGTGGACAGAATATTGGTTGTTATACTACCCTTTAATACTAGTTCTGTTATTATCATGCATCTTTTTTAAACACAGTTTCATTTTTGTAAAGGTTGATGGTGGACAAAATACTGGTTGTTATAATACCCTTTGTCAAGGTTTTGTTCAAACTCATTCGGTATATACTCCCGATATGCATTTTTCCAAGACATCAGAAATTGGTGGCAGACAAGAAGAATTTGATGCACAGATTAGTCTGGTAAGTAACAAAAAAACTGCTCTTGGTAACCATGTCACAAAATAGTCAAAAGCTTTCCATCAGTAAATAAAATAGTATTCCCCAAGGTATAAAAACAAAAACCTTTAAGTAATGCACAAATGTCCTACTCTACTACAATAGGTACACTGTAAAAAAAAATATATCTACAGTCTACTACAATAAGTATTAAGTTGTATTAAGTTGGAAAAAAAAAGTATTAAGTTGTATAAATTATTAATTGGACAAATGGAAGTGTTTGGCACGGAGAAAAGAAAAAAGAAAAATCGAAGAATGAACGAAGGTGTTTCTGAGAAGCAAAAAAAAAATTCTATTTTTTTTAGAGAAAATAATATTTTGGTCTCTTAAAAATTATTTACCAGATGTATGCATCGTTAGAAAGTTTTGGATCTTAAACTTATAGAAATTTGTAGTTTCTGATTTTGATAAGAATGTGGAAGGATAAAATAGAATATATTGCAAAAAAAAATGACAAGAATGTCTTGTAATGGCACAGGATAAACTAGAAGGGAAATGGTGGTTGATTCTGGGAGGAAATATTCCAATCGGGTATTGGCCGAGTAAATTATTCCCAGCATTTGCACCAGGCGCTACATCTGTTTTTTGGGGTGGTCGTGTGAAATCTGGTCAAGATGGAAATAGCCCACCAATGTGTAGTGGTCGATCAATAAGTGATAATGCTGCTGATGCTGGTTATGTTGATTCTCTTCAGTATATTGACATGGAAGGTAAATTTTTAACACCAGAAAAAACTGAAGATACCGTGGATTGTTCAGAGAATTACGAAGCAAAGTATTATCCAGACCAGAACATTCTTCTCTTTGGAGGAAGTGGTGGCCCAAAATGTAAATGAACTACACCAAATTTTAAGTGATACTCTTGTGGGTCTGATGTGTGATTTGTGTTGGTTCTAGAGTTATTTAGACTCTCGGAGGTCTAATGTCATTTTCTTCTTTTTTTTTTTGTTTTCCTACACTTCAAGCTCAGGTTAATTTTAATTTTAACTTTAGTAGAGGTGTGCACCACTTGTTATCCCGGGGTGTGCGTTCCGGGTGAAGATCCTCTGTGACCAAAATGCTCATGTCCCTCTGTCACCACCAACCACACAGTGACACGTATTAATGTTAAAATTAATTTTAAGTTAAATATATCTAGGATCTTCGTATTCAAAGACTCAGTACCTGAAAAACAAGCAGAAGAAATAATTGTTAATCATTTGTGATGTACTACTTATCATCGGTAGTGGAGAAAACAGATTCCGAAGGAAATCTCCGATATTGACAAAAATGATGATAATTATTATTCCTCCATTAATTGCTGCTGCTGCTGCTGCTGATTTTGATGAAGATGGATAGACCTAATAGTACCAGTTCCAAAATAAGTTTTTTCTTTAATTCCTCTTAGATTTCTAGCTGCTTCATCATAAGCAATTGCTTCTTCTTCTACTGTATCAAAACTATCTAACCATTTCGTATTTTCTACAAATAAGAAAGTGAAATACACACCCAACTCTCTGTTCACTCCCCACCATGATTCCTCTAGCTTCGCTGAATCTCATCAGCAACCTCTATATAATTTTTTTTTTTTTTGTTAAAATCGAACGAAGAAGACGGAGAGTGATATTAACCAGACTCAGATTTGATATACGCGTGGCTAAATTAGATTAAAATTTCCGCGTATTAAAATTTGTTTCATATTATGTAATTACTAAAATTTAATTTTAATTTAATTTTCATATTAATACGTGTCGCTCTGTGGTTGGTGGGTACAGAGGGACAGGAGCATTTCAGTCACAGAGGATCTGCACCCGTGCGTTCCTCCTTTGGTTACCGGTTATTTCTTTAATATCGGATTAGTAATCAATACTTTATAATCTTTATCTTTATTATATATTTAATACCGGATTAATACTCAATAGTTTATAATATTTATCTTTATATATAAATAGGAACCAAAATCGTCATAGCCACAATCATTTTTAATTTTGGAGAAGCCTTCTAAGTAGCATTGAGTTTCCATGTTGTCGTCACCTTATTTCCCCACCTCCCCCCAGTTGACACTGTTCTAGACATAATTCAATATAAAGCTTAAAAGAGTCAATTATAAGAAGATCAAAAGTTAAGAACCACATCCTTTTGGAAGGTTAATGACTGGTTAAACCTTAAGTTATGCATATCTTTGGCCAGATTCCTCAAAAGATGGTGCATTATATATTCCCAACATTTAGGAGAGTATCATGAGAGTATATAATATGTGCTAGCTAAATTACATGTTAAAAGCAACAAAATCGGTCTCTGCTATATTCGATACATCGCAAATGATGACTCCAACAGTCATAACAAAGTTGCAATTTTAAAAGATGCATACCTTCTATTGGAAAACGATTAATAAAAAATAAGTTTTAAAGTTTTAATACAAATTATAATTTATCGTTTTCCTTTGTGAATGAAAAACTTATTAGTCCTACATCGTGGAATTTCCACTTTTTAGTTGTTTTAAGAGACTATACAGTAGAACATCTATATGTACCTAGGAAAAATACATACATACGCATCAGAAACATCATAATGTACTTGTGTAGTATAATTACTAGTTAAATTTTGTTCATTTTTACAAATTGGGATACATGGAGCTTTCTGTATAACACAACCCACACAAAACTCAACCACGATACTTAAAATTTTACTGAGTTGTGCAAATGAAAGCATTAAACCCACTTAGAAGTAAAAAGATATTGCAAAATGGTTACAAGTATTTGTTTATCTTAAACAGTTATGTATGACAAGACTTATATTATTTATATTATAATGTCAATTATTCTTATATGGAGGTAAGTTCCTTATGACGGACCGGAAAAAAATATGACTTATTCCAATATAACTGGCCGAAGTCGGGACCATAAATTTTTATTCTTATATGGAGGTTCTACTGTATAGGCTTTTTAGTCCTACATCGGGGAGTTTCGCTTCTTAAGTTGTATTATTCTATTATATAAACAAATTTCTCTACTTTTGTAAAATTTATGGGAAAGGGGTTACCCTATATTTTAGAGAGACCCCAAAGGGATAATAATTTTATATTGTTTTCTTAAGCGTTCGCGATTTTCCTTAAGGTTTTTTCGGAGTTTCCAAGCTCAAGTTGAGCATCTACTACATATGCTAGTAGTAGGTGTAGTAGGTTGTTTTATCTTGGATATATCCGTCTTGTGAGGGCTATAGCATCACTCTTGAGTGTATCCGGGCACTAATGTCTTAAGGAAATCTTGTTGAACACGTGACTCACTTTGTTTTTCCAAAGTTTTGCTAATTGATGAACTGTTGAGTTCGAATAAGTTTAAATTCTGCTCTGTTGAGAGTGATTGTTCAGATGAGAATTCTTGTGATAATTCCCGTATATCTGTGATTGTACTCAATCATGAATTCAAAGAATTATTTATATTGCAAGAATGTCGACACATTGATCTCCAGTAAGTTTGACGGTTGTTCGGGTGAAATAGTGGGAAAGTGCGAAATCGTGGTTAAACCAGTTTCATGTCGTGCGGAGACTTGGTTGATAGTCCACCCACTACTTTGCTAACTTCCTCAACCCCTTGCACGACTTAATCACATTTCTCATCATGGATGAACACACATTTCGTAGGCCGTCAGACCAAAACCCTAGTAAATATTCCCCCATGTGACATGATTGATGTCTCATGATTGTGGAGTCTACAAGTCAGACGTGTATTTAATTAGTCAGTTGTTGAGAAGCATGATTGACGAATGCTCTAGGATTCATGGATTGGACATGCCTGTTGAGATAGATGCATAGTTCTCGAAACAATATTGATATCAATATGATGAATATTGATAGTCTGAGCAAATATTGCTCATCCGGGAAAACATTGCTCGTTTGATGAGTTACTGAATATTGATAGTTGAATCAATATTTCTAGTCTGAGCAAATATTGCTCGTATGATGAATTATTAAATATTGATAGTTGAATCAATATTTCTAGTCTGATAAAATATTGCTCATTTGATGAATCGGTATTTCTATGAGAAAATATTGCTCGTTTGATGAAGTATTAAATATTGATAGTTGAATCAATATGTAGCGCCCCCTAAGCTAGCAGCTGACTAAACCAAGAATTTAACTAAATAAAGAGGCACTACACTTAAGCATTCAATTAAGAAAAATATACTACAACTTAACCCAAAACTAGCCCCACTATGAAATACATATACAAGAACTACTCTCAAATGATACATATTCAATAGTGAGTTGATTTACAAATAGAATACAACCACATAATAAATTTAGCGGAAGCTAACTAACTAACGTAAATAATTTTTCGAAGCTTTCATCGTTACATGCACATCTTGTTCTGTCTCTGAAACTGAAAGTGGGAATGGGTGAGCACATCATCCATAAAAGGGGTGCCCAGTAGAAATAATAACTAACTTTCAAGTAATCATTAATATGATTTGAAGACAATGCAGGTTTTATCGAAAATTAGTAATACAAGGAAAGACAATAAAACGTAACGTAGAAACTTCTTCAAAGACATTCATAAATAACAATAAACATCCATGTATGAGATGTGTGTTGCCGCACATAAGGGAATAATAATATTGCGGTGGATCGCCCTAGCCATAATAATATTGTGGTGTATCGCCCTAGCCATAGAATACTGAATACATATAAAGGAAGAATAATATTGCGGTGTATCGCCCTAGCCATAGAATACTGATATTGTGTCGGCACACATCTCATACCACACAGAGCACACAAAGATATGCATGAATTTCACAACACAAAGATTGATTTGTAAAACAATAATGAATACAAGAGAGTTCGTTATCGATTCCCACCTCTTTTGATGACAAGCCTCGCCTACCTCGAGATCCATGATCCATTGGGTCATCCTTGAATGATCGTTGTTAATATAGACTCACTGTTAATCACAGAATAACTCTAAGAATCTAGCCAAAATTTCTCACACAAGAATCATACAAATCTATCTAATGGTTCTAAGCCCATTTATGACTCTACACCTTTTCATTTTCTACCTTTAGCACATCTAAGGTTTACTAATTCATTTAGGTTGTTTCTCTAGTCCACTAGTTAAGTCTTATGAATATATACAACTTTGTAGAAGAAGTCAAAGGATAATTCATACCATAAATGGTCCAAAACATCTAGTTAACTAAATAAGTGTTAAGCCCAAGTCCTCTACTCTAGCCCATTAATCTAAGGCCTGGTCCAACAATGTCAACTAACGGTCAGTAAAAGTCAAAGGAGGTCAAATAACGGTAAATGTCTAGTCAAGGTCAAGTCCTGGTCAAATGGTCAATAAGACAAACATGAATCGGTGAGTCAACTCAGTCAACAAAACTGATTCGGGTCAAAATGGTTAACTCAGTCAGATAACTGAGTCAGGAAGGATAAGATCTGAGTCGAAAACTGACTCATCTAACAGAGCCAAACATAGACATAATTTAAGGCATCAAAATAGAAACTAATAATTCAAACAAAATTCTACAATTCAAAATAATTGTAGTTAAGCTTACCTAGATCTGCAGTTGCATGCTTTCACTAAGGCCACTGTTATAACAACATTACGAACAACTTCAGTTCAACCATTCTTAAACAAACTTCAGAATCAGTTACAAATACAATTACAGCTTACCTGCAATTGTAGCTCTAAGCTTCTACAAGAGATTCAACTCCACACATTCACTTAACTCTATTTCCAAAATTTCAGTCACATAGCATCTCATTCAACTTGAATTATTTCATACTACACTAGCACATACAACCCTCACCAGACAACACCATGGCCTTCATCTCTACCTGTAGCCACATAGTTTACCGCCAACTCTATTCACAACACCTGAAATCTCAACACACAAACAACCACCATCTCAAGCCACCAACACAACCAACTGCCACTGCAATACTACACGCACACTTTAACTCATGAACAACAGCCACTAAAACTAAACTACAACCTTGATTCCAGTTCTAGATGCAACTGTATCTCTATTCAACACAACTTAATTACACAGCACCACAACAGTTCATTCTCCAAAATTCACCTTCAAACTCAACAACTGAAACCAAACTATGATTTGTCTCAAATCAGATTAATCCAACACCACCAACTATGCAACATCACCACAACTACCACACCTTTCATTAACATCCAATTCAGTACAGAACTATATCATTAACACTTCTGGAAGCTCATGGTTTACATTCATTAACTCAATTTCACAATCAACATCAACTTCTATACCTCAAACATATCATCCTCGACTATAACTCAATACATAAACCCAACCTACAACATGCAACTTCATTACAGATTATCATAACCAATTCAATCTTAGCTCCATTAACCACATACACCCAATAATAAAAAAAACAATAGCTTTACAAAAACAATTACCTCATAACAGCCTCATCCAAGAAATTGAAATCAGATTCTTCTTACTTCGACTTGAATCAGAAAAACACCTCAAACCCACTATCAATCCATCACTTCAAGTCAACGAACTCTTATCAATCTTTATCCTCTTCAATGATTCTCATAAACCCTAATTCAATTTGGGAAGAAGATGAACCCTAACCCTTCAATTTCTTAAATCATATTCCTAAATTTACACAACAAACTTCTTCATCATGAATTGTTGCTAAAACCCATCCTTAATTTAATCTTAATCATCACCAAATCGAACCCTTAATTCTTCTACGAGGTTGTCCTGAGAAACCCTAAATTTTCAGTTTACATCAAAACCACTTTAGATTATCAATTTAACGAATAACCTTAATTCAATCACTAAACCCATCTCCAGTCACCTCAAATCAAACCTTCATCAACTCACAAAAACCCTAACTCCACTTCTCCCAGATTCATCTGAAAACCCCAAAAATACTAACTCTTCTTATTTTTGAATCACCTCGACAACACCTCCTTCGCCATTAGAATAGTTTCATCAACCAAGAAATCTCAAACGTGCTCTCAAATTCATCACTCGAATTCTACAGAAGGAGAACAAAGAAGAAGCAGAAGAAGAAAGAAAGAAGAATAAGAAAGAAGGAGAAGAAAAGGAATATGAGTTTATCTACTCGATTGGGATAAGACCAACCAGAAATGATAAATACACCCAACAAAATAATATGGGCAGCCAGGTCAATCCAAATTATTAAAAGACTATTCTTCCCTTCATACAAATCTGATGATTACTTCCTCGTCTGGTATCTAATTGACACGTTTGAGTAGACCATTCTGCGTGACTTATCGAGATCTGTTCAACGGTACTAATCTCATATCTAGTTCGTTGTTAGATTAATTACTACTCCCTCTGTCTTTTTTTATCTGTCCTAATTTCTACTTTGGTCTGTCTTTTTTATCTGTCCGTTCTGTTTATAGACATACTTTTCCCTTAAACTATCAAGTATACCCTTTATTTTTTATAATTATAAAATCATTTTTAATATAAATTTAATTCCAATCATAAATATTATCACCATATATAAGGAAAAAATCCATTCAATATTTTTTTTGTATTAATTGTCATTCCTTTTTTAAATGAAAACATTTATGGGTAGTTATAAAATTCCTAATACTTCTATATATTCTTACATTACATTTTCATCTACCTTTGGTAATAACTTAACATTAAATAGGCTAGTCAAGGGTTAGTCATGACTTTTTATAGGATTTCCTTATTATTTTGACAAAGTCAATTAGGACTGTTATTTTGAGACAGAGGGAGTATTAATTAACGTCCGTGTTAAACTAATCGAGTCAATAAAGGCCAAATTGTCACTTGATCATCTCTTGACCGGTCTAATAGCGTTGACGAGCTTGAAGGTCATTACATTCTCCCCACCGTATATCATTTTCGTCCTCGAAAACCAAACCATTCTTCTGGTCTTCAAAAACTCCCCACCTTATAGGATAATCCCATCTCTTGTCTAAACACAAACAGCATAAAACAAACCACAAACCTATATGGCTTTCTACAACTAAAATCTAAAATTTGTAGTTCTAGGTTCCACTACACTGATTTAGATTCTATCAAAAAGAGAAGTCTAAGTTTCTTAAACTAATTTCTATTTTATAAGATATCTGTCCATAGCTTCAAGGAAGAATCCTACGAATTTTTCTAAGTGAACTTACATCTATGGTTTTTTTCTAAATTAATTTACAGCATAAGTCTATGATCGGTCATCTCTGAATGCAGTTTCCTTGTCAAGGCTGGCCAGTCCCAACAATGCCTTCCTACGAACAGAGAAAACACAACCTTCACTATTCTCCAGTGCTAGATTAATCTATCAAGATTAATTAAGTTCTAACTTATTATGACTAATTCATCTATAAATTTAATTGTAACTGATTTAACTTAAAAATTTACTTAATAAATTTTATAACATTTTAAACAATTTAATCATAAAAATTTGTTTTATTTTATTTCTAATTATTGTTATTATTATTATCGTTTATTTATTTTATCAATATAAGTAATTCAAATTCGATTTCATGTCAATTTATAATATTTGATGTTTTAAGTCTAATGTACTATCATATATAAATTTTTACAAATATTATATATCATAAATTTGTTACTATCTTACTCACTCAAATAATATTATTAACTGTGTTATTATCCTCATTATTCATTATTAACTGTGTTATTATCCTCATTATTCTTAAGTTGATAGTCTGGTTGATACAATAAGCTTTTATCTTTTTAAATATAAATTTTACATCCACATAAATATTGATATAATAGTTTTTATTTATTCATACGGAATCAGTATACTATATCTTGTTAAATATTGGTGTTGATAAATTAATATGATAAACATTTGAGTCTAAAAAGAATTACAATATATTCTAGTAGTCTTTAAATTTTGTTATTAAGTTAAAGTATCATATTAATATACGAATATAAAGTTTGCTTTTCAATTTAAATTACATATTTTTTGGTTGGTAACCTAACGACAAGCTGGGCTCCAACACCTTTTTGGATTGCAATACCTATTCTATGAAAAATAAAACTACCAACTCCACTACTAGCATCATTATTAACTAAACAGTTCTTCAGACGCTTGAAAAAACATAAAGTATCATCTCCCAATTCCCCTAAGGTAGAGAAAGCTAGAACACCAAGTCCATACCCAAGTGAAGCACATTTGTCCCAGTACTTAGTGCGTTTCCGTGCGACAGCATTGGAAATAGCTTTGCCAGGAACGAAAGAGCGAATACCATCACCAGTGAATGGAGAAACCACTGTGACATCCATGCACACGTCCTTACCATTTTCCCAGTTAAGAACAAGGATATCTGCAGGCCGTAAATCCTTGTCATCATCCGATTAAATCCCGAGAGAAGCTTCCTTGCGTGCAGGCACACTAGCTTTGTAACAAATGTCAGCAATTATATCACGTACAAAGTCATGTCGAAACTTAATTCCAACATCTTTAGCACAGTGAAGCGCATGGTCTCCGTAAATATCCATACATTTGTTACAACTGGAGCATAAACCATTCTCAACAAACAAAGGGATACCCAAGCGATAACAAAGGACAGCTCTGAACTATCTCGGTCCGACGCATTGATTAAGCCCACTAATAGGTATTGCTAATAAATAATCTTGTGCATGCTTAACTTGGTTACACTGCCACAGAATAGAATCTCTAACAGACATGGTAAATTGGTCTGGGATTTTCTTCTTAATTGCATCAAAATAGGTAACTGCCAGGGAATGCTTGGACAGGGGGGCAGTATCATCGACGCAAAAAGAAGAGGGTAATCCACATACCTGGATGAAGTTCTGAAGAGCAAACTGATAAGCAGAGCCTTTGTTGGTTGAGATTAAGTTACCAAGAATCACCTTCTGCAAAGAAGCCGTCTGACTTTGAGAAGAAAGATAACAGTAAGCACTGGTGTCAGCCATAGTGTAAAATCCAAAACCACCGTCTTTGATGGGTAAGGTAGCTAGTCTCTGCTGTAAAGGGCCAAACCCTGACCCATCACCAGTGATAAGAAGCCTCAGATACTTGAGCAAATTATCATCAAATAAATCAGTAGATTGTTGAAGGGTCGCAGGGTTGGTAGTACGCAGTGCAAAATATAGTCTAGAAACACCGGTGCAGTTGCGAAGTAAGAGCATCTCACTTTGAGGATCCTTGAGTTTTTTTATAGCAGTCATAAGTTGAACAGTCTTGTTCACTCTATACAGCATCATATCACTAATAAATCTCAAATCCAAACTCACCGGACCACCCAAAAGTTTAACGCCCTTAGACGGTCTACCAATATTAGGCGGTAAAACACCATCTTCAATACTTCTGGGGTCAGTAGAAGGCCAGAAAACTTCTGTTTTCTTAATATTAAGATGTAAACCTCTACCAGGCCCTTCATTTTCTATTATACGCAGGGCCTTAGACACCTCAAGTGTATCACCAATGATAGTACCATCGTCAAGGTACCAGGCATGCAAATCAAGTTTGCAATTGGAAGCAATAGTCTTCACTAGAGGGTGAAGGGTCAAAGCAAACAACAAGGGACCGAGAGGGTCACCCTGCTGGACACCAAGAGTGGAAGACAAAATATATTGGTCGTAGTAGAGTTTAGCGGGTCTCAAATAACAAAATTATACCCATCGAGAAATACTAGGGAAATGAAGACGAACCTCTTTGATGAGTTGAGATCTGCTCACCATGTTGAACGCGTTAGAGAAGTCAATGAGCAACATTGACATCTTGTCTGAGTGACCTTTTAGCTCAAGGAGGCTATTTACAGCATGTAAAATACTCTCCCCTCTGGCTGGAACGCCAACCCCAAATTGGTAATCGCCTAAATAAGAAGTCATCTCCTTCCCAACCGAGAAAGCAGCCACCTTAGAGACCAATCTACGCCAAACTATGCCCACTGCAATCGGTCTGAGACCACCCCCAGGCTTAAGTAACGGTGTTAAGGGCGCGCTAGCAATGAACTATCCTAAACCCGCAGGACATTTACCCGCCAACCAAAGATTGACAACGCCTGTAATGGAGACGAGCAAGTCATCTGCAACGGCGGCCGCATCCCCACTCATCGCATCAACTAAATGTTGCGCCCGTAAACCATCCCGTCCACAAGAAGTACCCTTTGGAAAGCTTTTGATCGCTCCCAAAACTGCTCGGAAATCCACAGAAATTTGGTCCACTGTAATATCATCACACAGAACAGCTGGAGGGGGCGCTGCCGGGTGCTTATCTTGCAAGTCCACAAAGGTTTGTTCACTGCATGGAGCAACTCCGCTGGAAGAAAGCACCTTAATCGCTGCAGGGAAATGTCCACAGCCAATTTTCCTACGGCAGGCAACCAAGTCAGCTAGACCTGGCTTTTTATCCTCCTTTTGTTTACGCCCAAAACGTACAGGGAGCTTCATCATTCTGTCAATCAAAACGCAGCAACCATCAGGCTCCTTCCAAGCTGTTAGAGCATGGTTTATAGCTGCGACCTGAAGACGCTTCCGATTGCCAGATTTTGCCTCCGATGAGGTACTTGGTCTGTAGAGAGCTAAGGTACAAATGGGAAAAAATAACAGCTGCAACCAGATGCTCAAATTAGAAGGGTTGGCGATAACTTTGTCGAGACAGAATTTTAAAGTTCTCGAGAAAGATAGCCGGCACTGGTGAGGAATACTCGTGACAGTAGTGAATTGCCATTGTAGAACTGAGTTAAGCAACTCTGTAGAGAGGGAGCAGGCCGACTCTACTGTAGTAACTCCAACACTTAGTTCAGGAGCAACACAAGCCGACAAATGAATGTCCGAACTAACTGTACTAACCTCAGCTGAAAAAACCAGACCGTGAAAAAGAAAATCAGCACCCTCCCCATTCGACGGACCTGCAACAACATCACCATGGACCCTTCCTTCCTTTCCTTTGCACGACATCTTCCATGCATGAAGATGCATACATCTGCAGCAAATCCACATACGTAGGCAATGAAGAATTTGCTCCCAAGCACGTTGAATATGCTGATGTTTGCCAATAAGATCTCTGCAGAATTCCTTGTCAGCTTCAGAAGAGAAGTGCTTGTCGTGTAAATGTCGTATGATGGAACCTTTAGCATACCCTCTACCATTCACCCCGTCCATACAGCTATGGAAACTCTTGAAAGGGCAATGGCAGTTACCATTGACATCTTCAGCAGCCGGGGGAGAAGAAGAGGAAGGTAAAGAAGGCAGGGAAGGTGATGTTATCGAATGGTTGCGTGAAGAAGCCCTGGTCGATCTGGCCATGAAGGTAGCAGATAAACCCTAAAAGAAAAAGGGAAAAACCGAACCCTAAAACAAAAATAAGAAAAAGAAAAACGGCAGTGACGTCTATGAAAAACAAGGAAAGAAAAAGATGAATGTGAAAAACGTGGAAAGGAAATCAAATGGGTTACAAAAACCAAATCAAAACTCGCAGCGATCATGTTGAATCCTTTGAACAAAACCGGTTTTCAGTCGCCGGAAAAGTCGCCGGAGAGGAAAGAGAAACATCGCTCAAAAAAAAAAAAGATTTAGTTGATATACGAATTGATTTTCGTTTAATTATAATATTACAATAAATATCTGAATATTATTCTTACTACTTCATGTATATTTGTTTCATATTAGAGATCCCCTAGATCATTTGTTAGTTTAAAGATAATTTGTGATTACTTTAATTTACCAAACTTAATCGTAGATAAGCGTAAATAATTTTTTTTCCATACATAATTATTATTTCTATCGTTATATATCTTTAGTGATATTTTAGTTAAGTTTAAATTCAATATTATACTAATTAAGAAATGATAACATTACTTATTAAAATTATCACTTTTATTATTATTTATGCTTACTATTATAATATTTTTATTATTAACATTGATGGTTGAACTATCATTCACTGCACTTTCAATTATTATTAAGTTCCAAGAATATTATTAACATTTATATGATTATAAATTGTTGATTTCTGTGTATAAGTCAAGGTATTCAATAAATTTTATGTAACTTTCAAGATTTATCAATTGTGTTAATCTCACTATTTTCCTATTGGATTATTTACTTGTTCATACTTTTTAGATTAATTATTATCAAATCCTAAAGTATTGGTGTACCCTACAATTTTTACTTTAATACATAAACAAACAAATCAATTAAAAAAATATTTTAATTATTGATAACTTTTAGTTATTAAGATTTATCTCTCAAACCCAACCAAGTTCTAACTAATCTAGTTCTCTAACTGGCACTGGCTATTTCTATCTTTTCCCATATAAGATCTACTAGTGAGCTCTGATACCAACTTTGTAGCGCCCCCTAAGCTAGAAGCTGACTAAACCAAGAATTTAACTAAATAAAGAGGCACTACACTTAAGCATTCAATTAAGAAAAATATACTACAACTTAACCCAAAACTAGCCCCACTCTGAAATACATATACAAGAACTACTCTCAAATGATACATATTCAATAGTGAGTTGATTTATAAATGGAATACAACCACATAATAAATATAGCGGAAGCTAACTAACGTAAATAATTCTTCGAAGCTTTCATCGTCACATGAACATATTGATTTGTCTCTGAAACTGAAAGTGGGAACGGGTGAGCACATCATCCCTAAAAGGGGTGCCTAGTGGAAATAATAACTATCTTTCAAGTAATCATTAATATGATTTGAAGACAATGCAGGTTTTATCGAAAATTAGTAATACAAGGAAAGACAATAAAACGTAACGTAAAAAATTCTTCAAAGACATTCATAAATAACAGTAAACATCCATGTATGAGATGTGTGTTGCCGCACATATATAAGGGAAGAATAATATTGCGGTGGATCTCCCTAGCCATAATAATATTGCGGTGTATCGCCCTAGCCATAGAATACTGAATATATATAAAGGAAGAATAATATTGCGGTGTATTGCCCTAGCCGTGTAATATTGCGGTGTATCGCCCTAGCCATAGAATACTGATATTGTGTCGGCACACATCTCATACCACACAGAGAACACTAACATATGCATGAATTTCACAACACAAAGGTTTATGACTCTACACCTTTTCATTTTCTACCTTTACCACATCTAAGGTTTACTAATTCACTTAGGTTGTTTCTCTAGTCCACTAGTTAAGTCTTATGAATATCTACAACTTTGTAAAAGAATTCAAAGGATAATTCAGACCATAAATGGTCCAAAACATCTAGTTAACTAAATAATTCTTAAACCCAAGTCCTCTACTCTAGCCCATTAATCTAAGGCCTGGTCCAACAATGTCAACTAATGGTCAGTAAAAGTCAAAGGAGGTCAAATAACGGTAAATGTCCAGTCAAGGTCAAATGGTCAACAAGACAAACATGAATCGGTGAGTCAACCCAGTCAACAAGACTGATTCTGGTCAAAAGGGTTAACTCATTCAGATAACTGAGTCAGGCAGGATAAGATCTGATTCAAAACAATTGTAGCTAAGCTTACCTAGATCTGCAGTTGCATGCTTTCACTAAGACCACTGCTATAACAATATTACAAACAACTTCAGTTCAACCATTCTTAAACAAACTTCAGAATCAGTTACAAATACAATTACAGCTTACCTGCAATTGTAGCTCTAAGCTTCAACAAGAGATTCAACTCCACACATTCACTTAAATCTATTTCCAAAATTTCAGTCACATAGCATCTCATTCAACTTGAATTATTTCATACTACACTAGAACATACAACCCTCACCAGACAACACCATGGCCTTCATCTCTACCTGTAGCCACACAGTTTATCGCCAACTCTATTCACAACACCTGAAATCTCAACACACAAACAACCACCATCTCAAGCCACCAACACAGCCAACTGCCACTGCAACACTACACACACACTTTAACTCATGAACAACAGCCACTAAAACTAAACTACAACCTTGATTCCAGTTCTATCTGCAACTATATCTCTATTCAACACAACTTAATTACACATCACCACAACCGTTCATTCTCCAAAATTCACCTTCAAACTCAACAACTGAAACCAACCTATGATTTGTCTCAAATCAGATTAATCCAACACCACCAATTATGCAACATCACCACAACTACCACACCTTACATTAACATCCGATTCAGTACATAACTACATCATTAACACTTCTGGCAGCTCATGGTTTACATTCATTAACTCAATTTCACAATCAACATCAACTTCTATACCTCAAACATATTATCCTCGAATATAACTCAATACATAAACCCAACCTACAAATGCAACTCCATTACAGATTCTCATAACCAATTCAATCTTAGCTCCATTAACCACATACACCCAATAATTAAAAAAAAAAAACTTTACAAAAACAATTACCTCATAACAGCCTCGTCCAGGAAATTGAAATCAGATTCTTCTTACTTCGACTTGAATCAGAAAAATACCTCAAACCCACTATCAATCCATCACTTCAACTCAACGAACTCTTATCAATCTTTATCCTCTTCAATGATTCTCAGAAACCCTAATTCAATTTGGGGAAGAAGATGAACCCTAACCCTTCAATTTCTCAAATCATATTCCCAAATTTACACAACAAACTTCTTCTTCATGAATTGTTTCTAAAACCCATCCTTAATTTAATCTTAATCATCACCAAATCGAACCCTTAATTCTTCTACGAGGTTGTCCTGAGAAACCCTAACTTCTCAGTTTACATCAAAACCACTTTAGATTATCAATTTAACGAATAACCTTAATTCAATCACTAAACCCATCTCCAGTCACCTCAAATCAAACCTTCATCAACTCACAAAAAACCTAACTCCACTTCTCCCTGATTCATTTCAAAACCCCAACAATACTAACTCTTCTTCTTTTTGAATCACCTCGACAACACCTCATTCGCCATTAGAATAGTTTCATGAGCCAAGAACTCTCAAATGTGTTCTCAAATTCATCACTCGAATTCTTCATAAGGAGAACAAAGAAGAAGCAGAAGAAGAAAGAAAGAACGAGAAGAAAGAAGAATAAGAAAGAAAGAGAAGAAAAGGAATACGAGTTTATCTACTCGATTGGGATAAGACCAACCAGAAATGATAAAGACACCCAACAAAATAATATGGGCAGCCAGGTCGATCCAAATTATTAAAAGACTATTCTTCCCTTCATAAAAATTTGATGATTACTTCCTCGTCTGGTATCTGATTGACACGTTTGAGTAGACCATTCTGCGTGACTTATCGAGATCTGTTCAACGATACTAATTTCATATCTAGTTCGTTGTTAGATTAATTACTATTAATTAACGCCCGTGTTAAACTAATCGAGTCAATAAAGGCTAAATTGTCACTTGATCATCTCTTGTTGGTTCAATTATTTATTAAAATATTGCTCTTCTGAGCATATGTAATAAAACCTAATTATGGAGAGATGAGAGACCGACCAAGGGGTATGAAACCGGTCCTTGGTGGTCATGGGATCAACTGATGGTCATTCAATCCAATTCCAAGTTGTTTGGAAGGAGTTTGAACCCAATATGAATTATAGGAGATTAATTAAGTCAAAATTATAAAAATGTGTGGGACCGGATCCTTTCAAGCCAAAGGGTCGATCTTGGTTGGTCAAGGTAGCATGCCCATGTCACCATGTTGCTCGTGGCTCAATTATGAGAGTTTTGATATTTTCTGACACGCGTTCGAGCAATATTTTAGATTTTCAGAAGAGTTTGATCTTGACTGAAACTCTTAATTTTCTTGAACGAGTAAGTAGTACTTTGCTCGTGCGATTAATATTTTGAGAATATTAAAATAATGATATTTTAATATTTTCTGTGAGGAGTCCGGACGGTCTTGTAACCAATTGACTCTTTGGAATTTTGGATGTTTGGGCAAAACTGGAGAAATATATAAAAATTAGGTTTTTTTCTCAAACGAAGGAATTTCATGAGATGAGGGAAGAAAGAATAATAAAATAAGGGATTATAAAAGTGTGGGACGGCCACGGCTTGGGCATGTCCAACCGGATAGTAGGCCCATGACACTTTTCCCTATTTTATATAGTATTTTTCATCAGGTGAGGAAATATGGAGAAACCAAGAGTTTTGCTTGAATGAAGAAGTTTTCATGAGATTATGAAAAATAATAAAATAAGATAAAATAAAAGGAAAAGGCATGGGACCGGCCGGAAGGTGGGCCTGGGCCCCTAGGCGCCTCTTTATTATTTTATTATTATAATTATTAATCCCTATTTTGCATAGGTTTCCTCGTTCGTTAATACTTTGAATGCTCATTTGTGCATTTGGGTGATCGTTTGTGCATTATTTTTAAGTACACTCGCACCATTTTCTCTGGGATTACTCAGTGGTGGCTCGGGTGCCCGTACGTTGAATATTTATTACTAAACCATAGAATTCTGTTGGGAAAAGCCATGAATTGAAGTAACGAAATATTATAATGAACGTAGAATATTTTATAGGAATTCAATTCATGAATCTTGCGACTAGAAATAATTAATTGATGGCTCTATAATAGCAGGCAAGATGTCTAAGAGCATTATAATTATTCGAAAACCGAGGTATGAGCTAGTCGAAGCCTCATACTCGCTCTAAATGTTTATTTTGTAAAGACAGGGAACATTGCGACATCCTGAAGACGTTATTGCTCTATACTAGTAGTTAATACATCTAAGAACCGTTTAATCATTTCGATTCTATACATAAGTAATTACTGAAATTACTCAGTATTGATGAAATACACGAAATATCGAAAGTTCAGCTGAGAGACTTTAATAAACGCACATTAAATATATTCTTTGAGAGACAGTATACTCAATCATAGGTTATCGTGGCATAAGCTTTCATGCTCGAATTCTGAAATATAAACTTCGCATACGCGTCTGAAGCTGGTCAAAAATATACAAAGTTATGATTTGACTATTTTAGCCTTCATCAAAAATCCACCATCAACATTAAGTCCCCTGCTTAGTGAGGGACATTCATGCTCCGAAGTAAGCACCGGATGGTGATTTTTCTATTTACACACGAAATAATTAATTGAACTTATCCGTGAGATAAAATGTTACCGGATTTTCGATTTGCTCAAATGATGTCATGTACGAGCAAGATGTTGCTTGAATAATGATTCAAGTAGGATGGTAGAGCATTGTCTGACGATCATAAATTGGTGTGGCACCGCTGTTTTGGGTGGTGGAACGTCCAATCTTGGTCGGCTTAGCATACGGGCTCAGAGAAAGAAAGGAAATCTTTGTTGAGTTAGGTTTTGGAAATAAAATTTGATATAAAAGGGAAGGAACACCTCTTTTTTAATTTATTCTCCCAACACCGACCGGCACCTCCCTCTCCTATCTCTTCCACGTTCAAGCAGCAGGAAGGAAAAAAAAAATCCTTCGGAGCCGACTATTGCTGATCACCGTCCGTGAGTTTTTCCTTGTTTAATATATATATATATATATTTTTGTACTTGAGTTTTCCATTGTTTAAGAAAAATTATATGTATATAAATATATATGTGTGTGAGGTTTCACGATAGATTTTTCTTTAGAAACGAACGTACGTCCTTCCGTTAGTTTAAAAAATGAACAATAATCCCTATCATAAGAGGGATTATTTTTTAAATAGACTTGTGTCTAGTGATAAAATTTTGTTTATTAGCCTTTAGGAAAAACCAAAATTTTATTTTTAATGGGTGAACTTTCACGAAAAATGGAATAAACTCTCGTTTCAAAGACGAATGCTAGTACGAGAGAATTTTTTTTTTTTTTAATGTTTACGTGAGTTGTTCATGTTTGATATTTTAAAAAATAAAATTACCTGAGTAATTCACGTTTTTTTTTTTGTTGAAAATCAAAATATTGATTTTGAATAATCATTAAAAGTAGACAATTATCTATGATGAAATACTGTCTTGGTGTGAGCTTTCAAAATTCAACAGTGGATGTTCAAACATTAAAAGTTAGTGGATGTTCGCACAATGAAAACTATGTTCACGGTTTTATGAAAATTCAAGTTTTGATTTTTTGAATAATGAGGTTTGCTAGTTTTTGAGGGTTTGAAGAACCGAGCAAATTTTTTAAGTATTAACTCTTATATCACAATCACTACTGATAGTAGAATGGTAAACAAGTAAGAGTTAGAAAGTTACCATTTTGTAGACACTGATGTAAGCATCCTTATTATTTTTCCGTGCTTTATTTCCACTGCTTTGATTAAATTTGCCTCTACGAGTGATATACTGAATTTGAAATATTGTATGGATGTCACAACTACTTTGTAAGGATGATTGATTCTCACGATGGCATTTCCAAAGATGATACTTCCAGGTGTTAGAGCATTTCTAGGTCAAACTCGCAAGCGTTGCTCTCTCAAGCTTGTTTGTCAATGTTAGTGATCAAAACTATAAGTCTTGATTTATAGTCTACGTATAGTAATGTATCGGACTAGGATAGATTGTGTAGTTGAACATTATACTTCACAGCTTCATCAATTGAAGACGAATAACTACTAAGGCGATCTTGTGGAACTTCATCAACAAAAGGTATGTGGAGATTGAAAATCATCTATCACTGGGAAAGTCTATTTCTACTCTATCTCCTATATCGAGACAAAAGTCGTATTACTATATAGTTGTCGATTATACACATTTGAGATTTCGAGCTTAACTCGCTTACATATTTCTCAGAATATGTGTTGGTAAGATTTCGCTTCAACGAAGTTCATCTTATATTCTTGACAAAAGTCAAAATATGATCATGTGAAAATATCCGAGTAACATCTTACATGGTTTATGTGATACAATCATTTGATGTAGGCTTAGAATATTTCGTTATGATTATTTCAATATCTTGAAATTTGCTTTGATGCTAATAGTGTGTGAAAACGGCTACTATCATCCTCTAAGAAAGTTTCAATGATTGAAATAGAGTTTAGAATACTTAACCATAATTGGATTATAAACATAGTGTGAATTCTTGCATGTATGTGATCCATGACCGGAACTAAAGTATGCATACCCGTATGCGTACTTGTAGTTGTGAAATTCCATGTGCCAAGTACACATACCAGTACGCATACTTGCGTAAGGTATAGGTCCGGGAATTTCGGCTGGGTTTTGGAAGTGTACTTAGGTAAGCGTACTCGTTCACATACTGGCGAACCCAAACTCAGACCGGCTACTTAAATATGCGTGCCCGTTTGCATACTTGAGTGGTTAAAGTTCTAGAATTGGTTTGTTCATGAACTAATATATTTATATATTAAGGAATTCGTTCTTTGCATACCATGGCTATAATGTTCTTGAATTGATTCGAGTGAATCAAACCAATTTTGCTTCGATTGTGTTCTTTTATACTTCTATGAGAATATAGCAATTGAAAAACTTTTTAACTAGTTTCATTTGAGTCATTTGAACTAGTTATGGTTAAGATGAATAAGGTTGATATGAGAGTGATCATATATCTAACCTCGGTAACTATGGTTGAGCCAACATGGTGTACACGTATAAGTGCGGTTACATAAACCTAAATGAGAGTACATTTCATTTATGTATAACAAGCTAAGTTCTATCTAACGGTTGAAAGATATTATCTCGAATCTAATCAGGTTTTCATCTAAGAGTGAATATTGAATGCTTTGTTACCAAGGTAACTTAGATTGCAAACCCTAATTTGAAAACTATATAAATAAGAACTCTAGCAACTAGGAAACCTAATCCCTAAAACTGTTGTGTGATACTAATTGTTTAAGCTAGAGTCGATTCTCCTTTAACCTTAGGTTTTTCACGAAACTCTGTAGGTTAACGAATTAAAGAATTCAATAGGATTGTGAAGCCAGACCCAACTATTTTCTCTGTAGTTGCGTGTTCTGATCTTGTTGTTTACTATTGTATTGAGTAGAATCTTCTCTAAGATCTTCCTGGGATTTAATATCCGATAGGCAAGATAAAAAGTAGTCACAAACATCTTCGTCTCATCGTTTGTGATTCCACAATATCTTGTTTCGCTGCCATATGATTAAGATTATTGTGGGGTGATTGATAATACTAGGCTGTTCTTCGGGACTATAAGTCCGGTTTATCAATTGGTTCTTGTGCACCTTGATTTATCAAAATACGGAACAAAACTCGTAGGTATTTCTGTGGGAGACATATTTATCTATTACAATAGACTTTTCTGTGTGAGACAAATTTATTTATCAAGTCTTCGACTTTGGGTCGTAGCTACTCTTGGTTGTGGGTGAGATCAGGTAAGGGAATCAAGTGCGTAGTATCTTTATGGGATTAGAGACGTAAGGAGCGCAAATGTACCTTGAATCAGTGTGAGATTGATTAGGGTTCAACTACAGTCCAGTTCGAAGTTCATTAGTAGTAGGATAGTGTTTGTAGCGGCTTAATACAATGTGGTGTTCAAATATGGACTAGGTCCCGGGGTTTTTCTGCATTTACGGTTTTCCTCGTTAACAAAATTCTGGTGTTTGTGTTATTTCTTTTCCGCATTATATTTTGTTATATAAATTAAATATCACAGGTTGTTCATTGAATCGATCCATTGGGAAATCCAACCTTTGGTTGTTGATTGAAATTGATTGATCCTTGAACATTGGTCTTTGGTACCATTCAAGTTATTTCTCTTATATTAAATTGGGCTCACAAATTCTTATTTGTTGATTGCAAATTGAATCGAGATATAGAGATATAAAACTTTTTGATATACTTCTAGATTGAGTCTGACTGTCTAGTTAATTCTCTTGAAAGTATATTGGAGTTTGTCTATTCAGATTGCAAAATAAATTATTGGGTGTGGTTGTTGTACCCCTGCTTTTTCAATTGGTATCATAGCAGGAAAACACATTAAAGACCTCAGAAGTTTGTGTTTGTAGCAATCTGGATATGGACGATAATATCTCTGACAATGCATCACCAGTTCGGAAGCATTCTAACTTGGTCCAGAGCCTTGTTTTCCCTGAGAATTATCTCTCATCTTCTCCATCATCCAAAACTGTGTATAACTGGGAAGCACACCTAGATAAATAGTTGGATGAACTGTCTGATGAAAGTGATTCAGAAGAGGGACAAGATATTGATGAGGAAGTCTCACAGTACATCAAGATTTTTGATCATCTCCTAAAGAAAGAAAAGTCAACATCTTGCTTGGTTGAATTTCTAACTCCACTCTGTCTTGAAAACATGAAGATGAGAGAACTCTTTAAGAGATATGACTGTGGTTATAGTTTACTACAATCTATTCTTAAAGATCGAGAGGAAGATCTGCATTCAAGAAGCAAGGTATAACTCTGCAACAAAGTTGTTTTAATGATAGAGAAAAGGATTTTTCTCACTCGTGAAAAAACAATTGGAGACTGATCTTAGTGCTACTCTTGAGAAGTTTAAATCCTTGGAAGAGAGTTTGAAAAGATTCAATTCAAGGAGCATGTAAAGAACATCGTTTTACACATGGTATGGGCTATAAAGGTATAGACGCTCCAAGTACTACAAAATTATCACTACAAAATTGTCTTCTATGCAAGGAGCATGTAAAGAACACCGTGTTACACATGGTATGGGCTATAAAGGTATAGACGCTCCAAGTACTGGTAAGATCAATTTTGTTCTACCGAAGAATCTTCTTCAAGATGAAAATTTCATTGGCTGTAAAAGTGAAAAATATTCTCTAGTAGCATATGTTTCTAGAAATCAAGAGCCTTTAAGACTTCTCAGTTTAGAACGGTTAAAACATTCATGTCAACTGTTATTATTGCAGAAAGAAAGGTCACATTGAAAGAAGATGTCATCTTCACTTACGGAATGAAAAACTTCATAACATTCTTGTCTGGATGTCTAAAGAAGTAATCAAACCCGCTTCTCAATGTTCAGTTAGAAATTCATCCCTAAGTCAAGAAAAGTGATGTGATGGGCCAATTCCTTATTATGAATATATAACACAACTTCTACTTACAAGTGTAAAAAAAAATGTTATATGGATGACTGATGACTCTGAAAAGCTTGTAAATAGAAAAAGGTCTCGAAGGAAGAAGAAAACTTCAAACTCTTCTCTTTTCTTCAAAGATGATCTTGCTCCTAAAACAAGTGTTCCTGATTATATTCACATCAATAATCGTGTTTCGGAACTCAAGACTCGTATCAACAGTCTCAAGCGCAAGATCAAGAAGGCGAGAAAAATAGTCGATTTAGGTAATTTATGTCCTTCTCTTGTTAATTCTTTTGAAGAATCTCATAAGGATTATGGTTTATTTTAAGGGAGTAAAAAAGAAAATATCAATACCTCTGGTGAGCTTCATGCTCATCATGTTACGACCTGACCATCTTCTTGTATGTGTATCCTCTGTAAGACCGTAAGAAGATGTTTCTTTCTTGACCAATCGTCTGTGTTGTTCTTTTTGTGTTGATGTTGTTTCTTTCTTCTGAACCTTGCTCCGGGCATATGTTATTCTTTGTCCGTCTGATGCTTTAACTAAATCTTTAGATTGTTCTTCCTCAATGACAGTTGATTTTCAATTTTGTGTTGCACTATGCGTAAGCCAAAGGTTCATGTCATGTGTTCAGAATTTGTTTTTCAAAACATGTTTCTAAACGTTTACTCCTCTGGGTTTATGGTTTTTGATTTTTGGGTTATAACCATGAATTTTATGCACTCGACCCGTTTCCAAACGGTCACATGTAACCCTAGGGTTTCCTTGTGAAAATCACTTATATATATATCAAGGGTTTCTTTTGATATGTATACTAGTTCGATAACATCAAGACCTCTCTTGGTGTTTTGTTGTGCACAATGGAGGGATGAAATAAGGAAGACAAGTTTGATGATGCCAAAGTTTTTGAACTTCACGAAGAACCCATCTCCATAGTTTTCTTTCAAGAAATTGATCACGAAAAATATCTTCCAGTTCAAATGTCCCTTCAATTGGTTGGAAATTTTCTTCAAGATTTTGAGGTCGTTTGTGAACAACTTGAAATTGCATCAAAGAACCTTGCATTTCTGAAAAACGAGCTAAATAAAGCATCCGATGAACTCGTCCTTGTACGTTTCTTGGTTACTAATCGTGTCTAAGTTTTTATTTAGTTGTTTTTGTTTGTCTAGTTTTCATCTAGTACACTTCTTATGAAAATTTATTCTTGTGTTTTAAGAAGGATAACTAGGGTTTGGAATAGCCATTATTGTGAGTACACATAGCTATTGCCAACGTTTTTCATCTTGCAATGTTTTTAGATTTATTTGTTTAAATTCTAAAGTTGATTTGGACGATGATTTTTGCAGCATTAATCTTTATGGTTTTATATATTGCAAATTGTTTTGGTATATGTTGTTTACGTCCGTGAACCTTGAATGTCCCATATTTGTTCAAAATCTAACTCTATTATATGTCGGTATGAAAGTATTGATAAAAGATACAATGAACTTTTGACTACAAAAGTTAAGCCTTTTATGTCATTATGCAAATATTGATGGAAGAAAGGATGAATTTTTGTTTACAAAGATTAAGTCTATTATATGTCATTGTGCAAATAGTGATGAAAAATATAATGAATCTTTTATTATTCCGCAGTATTGATCTTTCCCTGATCCACTTCCTTGTATATATATATATATATGTACTGTGTTGCTCCATAAGTTCTCTTATGTTGAGCATGACCAATTGAATTGATCATTTTCCTTGTTGTTAATTCGATTGATATTTTTGGATACAAATTCATGTTTCATGTGAATTGTTAATGTCCGAAGAAATCCTTCTTTTCTTATAAAATTAAGGTCGCTCTTGTTGTTCTTTAGGGAATGACATTTTACGTGGGAGAGTTCTTAATTGAACTTGTGCTTTATTGCCAAATATTTGTGGGGAGTGAGGCTATGGAATATTGTAGGGGTTATCTTGTATCTTTATAAACTCCTTGATGAATGCATTTAGTTTCGGATATTTGATGGTGAAAAGGCGAGGGTACCCCAATTATACCTCAAGCTATAACTTTTCCTTCCTATAAGTCCTTTTCCCGAAAGTGATTGTCTATAGACTGAGTCGAGACAATACAACAAATCGGTTCACACTTTGTGTGATCGTCTATGGATACGAGATCGAGACAATACAACAATAAAGTGTGTTTACTTGATACAAAGGTTCAGACTTAACCAAACTCAATAGGATTCACGTATCAAGTAAATAGGAATTAACGTTTGTGCAGTTTACTTTAATTATAATAAAACAATTATAATGCAGAAATATAAAATAAATGACACAGAAATATAAAGTAAATGACAAATGCAGAAAAACCCCGGGACCTAGTCCAGAATTGAATACTCTCAATATTAAGCCGCTATACAAAATAAGACAACTTCGTATAGTTGAGACCAAGCAACTAAACCTATAGTTCACCTAGTTCCGTCTGTATTCCAACGCCTCCAACCAGTAAACAAGTCACGTACTTGGACCAATTCCTTTGGATCATATTCCAAATAGTAAAGGAACAACAAATATGTTTGGTATCAACTCTCTTCAACCAAGTGATATGAGTTGTGCAAAGGTTCCCTTGTTTATCTTAACATAAACTCCTTTGCCAAGTTCCAAGATCTATCTTACATTTAATTACCAAAAGGTAATCACTAAGATTAAGCCAACAACACTCTTCAATCAAGTGATATGTGTTGATGCCGATCTTCCTCAATTAATCAATCCAGTCTACCAAAAGGATAAACCGATTATTAATTGGATCCTCTTTTTGCCAAACAAGTATTGTGCACACCAAAGATTATAAACACACCGAGTAAGAAATCTTCAATATCTTCTTCGTATTCAAATCGTCTTAGATCATCAATAAACACCTGTACATAATCACTTGAATCTCTTGTGATCAATCACGCACAGAACAGAGTCTGTTAACAATGGATTATCACAAGATCGTCTTTAGATCTAACAACAGTCTAAAGATCCTTGTTGAAACCTTGAACTAGTTTGAGTGAATCTTAGATCAGAAGATAATATTCTCAAGTATAAACAAACTAGGTGCAATCAAAGTTCAACCACCGTTAGTCAATCAAATCAATACGAAAACTAAAGAGAAACCGCAATATCTAGTTTCCTACCAACGGGTCGCTCTAGCGCTTTTCAATCCCAAAGAAGACTTTAAATTGAGCGGCCGTAAGAAATTTTACCTAATTAGATTACTCTCCTCTCCGATAGGCGGCTTCACCAGTAACAAAGACCAAAGAGTAAGTCTAGGTTACGCAGGATTAGTTTGCTAGAAATGCAAACTCAGAGTATTTATAGACAAGGAAGTTTGGACACCAAGGAATTTCCAAAACCGAAAATGTACTCAAGATATTTTTCCATAATTACCCAAATTCATTTTTCATAATTCCTGTGAATGCACTGTCCAAAAATACGATCGAAATCTCCTTGGAAAATTTTTAATTAGCAAATGCACATTACTAATTCTTATTTTCCATATATAATTAAAAATCCTTAATTAAAAATATTCGTAACTTATTTAATTCGATCCTAGGATTTACTTCCTTCTTATCCTTTAAGGAATATCTTTGAAAAAAATAGAATAAGCATTAATGCACCGTGTTCAAAGAGTGACGACATCTTACTCTTGCAAGTCTTTTCCATGCTTGCTCACTTGAAACCGATTTACCACACTTCCAAACAAGTTTAGAATTGGTTCATCTGACTTTCAAGAACTACATGATTGATTAAGTTCAACTCAATCACAACTCATGGGTTTACGGTTTTACCAAAACAAGTTTCGGTTCTACCTCCATATGAGTACTGTGCATAGTTACACTATCTTACCAAAGATACGGATGACTAGGTACTAGGATCGGTTCCCCATGTATATTTGGTATCTAACTTGTATGTACTGCACATGTCTATAGGATCGGTTTCCCCTTCCCAAAAATGTGTTACACATGTTTATAAGATCGGTTCCCCTTTCTTCCATAAAACTTGCTGCACCTCATATAAGGATCGGTTCCCCTTGTTATGCACTGCACCTCTTACTAGGATCGGTTCCCCTCTTCCTAGTAATAAGTTCAGACATACACAACCTGATCATACCCCAGGTGATTACTTAAGATCGGTTTCACTAATAATAGTCATACCAATACATAAGTCGGGCCTCATTTAAATAGTTTTACCAAGAACACAAACAATTCGTGAGCGGTTATACTAATCACACATATTGGTCGTTCATAAGATATGCAATGAAGAACAACCCTAATAACGCCTGGAAATTTCATTTTCGGTTCACAACACATATCATGAACTTACTTCCTTAAAACACATGTAAAAACATTGTTTCCTAGGATGAAATCCTCACCTCATACCCATAAATAATCACAATAGCATTCATACGATTATGTCGATGTCTTATATACAAAGTTTAATGGTTAAGCAAGAAACTTCATATTGTATTCCTTAATACTATGTATATCTAGAGTGTTCATGCTTCGCAGTTTTATGTTTTCAATATGCACGACTTGAAAGATAAGTTAGGGAATGAAACAGTTCAAGTCAAATATCACTAACCTCAAGTGGAAGGATGATGTTGTCGTTGTAGCTCCGCACTTCTTCACATCTTCAAGTCTTCGCAATACTTGTAATGTCTCACCCTAATACTTTCAAGCTAACCTATACGAAGTTGACTTTAGTACAATTAAATCAAGCGACTCTTAAATGAGTTCTGGTTCACTAAAATATGACAACCACACTTGACATACCAACGCTTGGTGGGTTCAACCGAGCAATGCTCTAACAATCTCCCCCTTTGTCAATTTTAGTTACAAAACTCTTACAATCATATGGATAAACAAATTACAAGAATTCATTATACATACGCTTGATTCCCGAATCCACAACACATAACCTGCATTCATTCAATCCTCAAAAATGCAGCAGCTGCACTATAATAACAAAGCTTATACTCCCCCTAAAGGTGAGCTAGGTAGATTTTCAATCCACACATCTTTGTTATCCCATCTATATGATATGTTACTCCCCCTTAGTCTGTGATTTTCCTCATTCGTTTGATAAATATTCAAGCACCATTGTCCTCTTCCCTAGTGACACCAATCAACCATAAATTGATACCAGCATCACTTGTTTACTCCATATATTTCTCCCCCTTTTTGTCACAAAAATGACAAAGAAACGAAAAAATAATGGACAACACGAAAAAGATCTTACAAATCTCAAGAATAGACTTGCAACCTATTGAGTCAAGAACGAGGGTTTTACACACCATTTTTGATAACCAATATCAAAACCGAAACTACAAGTTATTACGTTTTGATATGTTATCATGGAAATAATTACCCGAATCAATTTTCCCAACTAGTCTTGCAAACCAAAAATCAACTAAGCAACTTAGTCCCTTTGCTAAACCGATTGTATAAATACAACCGCTTTATTCGATAAGACCAAAACAAAGATAAACTCTATTTTTCTCATCAGGTTCTAATTATCCATATAACTTAGACCTTTAGATTTCAAACAAGCTAAATACTAGGTTAGTTAACTAGCATTTCCTTGTTTATGCTTTCGGCTAGACTTGAATAACCGAAACCTACACTTTGATAAGTCGAACTAAGATCAGAATTAACTTAGTTTAGCTTATCCGGAATCGAATTGGACTAAACAACTCGTCCCGTCAACACATTCATTCGTTAATCCATAAATAATTCATACAAACCAAAAAATAAACTTGCATAATTATTCACCTCAACCGGATACAATAGAAACAACATATATAAACCAAGGTTTCACTATTGCACCGTAATTTTGTAAGCTTAAACAATTGATACTACACAATAAAGCACAAATAACAATTGTTTTACTTAACTGGAAGCAATTGAATTAACATAGATTTAAAACCACGCAATTGCACCAAATTTCGTAAGCCTAAACTATTTATATCACATAACAAAGTAAGATAATAAAAGTTTTACTTAGCCGGAAACAATTGAATCACACAAACATCCACTCATACGCAATGGAATAAACATATAAATTGTACCAACAATTTCTTTTAAGAAAAATCAATATATACATATATATATATATATATATATATCAAATTAAAATAGGATTTTCTTAAAACAGAAAAACAATTAACTAACAAGATTGTTACCTCAATTTCGCATCCAACTTCTCCAAATATGATTCCATCGCTTTCTTCTTCCGGGAGAATTGATATCGAAACACAATCATGTTGTCATTATCATGCCAAAAACAAAAGAATAAAAACAGCCGACCTTTACCATATAAAGGTTGAAAATCGGTTTTAACAATTGCAAGCAAAAGTTGAAAACCGTCGAAACACATATGCTTTTATGTTAAACCAAAACCGATTCAACATATTTTGACTTTTTCACATATTGATTCTACAGGAACCCCTCATGATCCTTTGATAAAGCCTACCAACATGGGCTAAAACTTAATCCTGCTAAATCAAAAAGTCACCCAAACCATAGGGGTACAACATATTATGAGATCGAATATCTAGGTAATAAAACCGAAATCAAACATCTTATACACATACGTAGAAAATAAGATAAAGCATTAAAGTACCGGATATGTAAATCAAAAACTATTCACAAGAAAAATTATAAATCAAATAATTTTTTTCATAATAGTTTTATTCAATAGACTTATACAATCAATGAAAGCAATCAAAAATTGATGTCTATTTCTCAAATACAACTCAGTCCTTCATATCAATACCACATGAAGGTAGGTTTCTATTATCGTTCTTCATCTTGTGTATTTCTTCAAGTAAGAAACCTTGTTGTTTAACCAGAACCTCTTGTAGATGAGAAATTTTCGTGAAGGACTCTACAAGAGATGTAGTTCTGTCTTTGATTGAACACAAAAGAGTGTCAATGCTTCAATACACTGATCTTTCTTCAGAGTATTCTCTCTTTCCTTCTTGCTAAGATAATCTCCCTTTTTGATTTTGCTCCTAATCTCAAGAGAAGTCCCTGACTTATACTTAGATTGATCATTCTGGTCTGTCATCTTTACATACGAAGATGTCTGATCCAGACTCATGGTTCGGACAAGGAAATATCACAAAACGAAAAGGATCTCTTTATATTTCTCATATTTCCGAAAATATAATATATTTACATATACCAATAAATCAAATATTTTAAATTTCTAGATTATATTTCCATAATCTACACAAAAAGTGCCTTGATTTCTTCTTCCTCACTCGAATTTGGCACACATGGTGAGGAAAGAATTCTAATACCGATCAGGTGGCATTAGTATGAGATTTTCTTTCATTATGGAACTTTGAACAATCTGAGTGTTCTTGATCTAGAATCATACGAGAAATTCTCCTTTTGTTACCTCGAACTAGCGAAGTGTCTTGACATTGGTTGTCAACGCAACTCTTAGCGGTTTTGTTCTTGAGACAGTTTATGCATCTTATCTTATTTTTCCTTTTACCATTAGATGATTTAATAACATTAGAAGACATGTCCATTCTTAAAATGTGTAAATCACTAATGAAGGAGGAAGAAATAAGATTGGAAACTAATGCAAAATTAGTTGTTTCCTCTTCTTCATAATCATATGAATCTGAGGTCTCATCATGAGTTACAGCCAACGCCTTAATTCCAGTGTACTTCTTACGATTGGGAAATTCTTTGGAAATATGACCAAACCCTTTACACTTGAAGCACTGCGGCTGATATTCATCATCTTCTTCATGTTCCTTTTTAACATGAACTCGATCATGTGGTCGAGAAGATTGGTGAGTATCATTTACGAATCTCATATTTCTTGACCTTAAGAGATCACGAAACTGTCTAGTAATCAAAGATAATGATTCTTCGATTTCATCATCAGAGTTTCCTGCAATCTTTTCATCTGAATCATCCAACTATCTATTCCTTTCCATTGGAACTTTAGGATTTTTTTCAACTTTAAAAGCAATTCCTTTGTTTTGAATAGACTGTGATTCATGATCAAAGATATTTAACTTTCTAACGAGTATGCTTCGTGAGAGAGTTGAGAGATTATTTTCCCCTATGATTGCATGCTTCTTAGAATCGTATCTTGGTGGCAACGATCTGAGAATTTTGCACACTATATCCTTTTCAGAAATAGTCTTTTCTAGAGAGAAATATGCATTAATTATCTCAGAGAGTTTAATATGAAACTCTTCAAAAGTGTCATTTCCATCCATTCAAAGGTTTTCCCAATTAGAAGTAATAATTTGAAGTCTATCTTCTTTCTCTGATGGGTTTCCTTCGAAAACGATTTGAAGATTATCCCAAGCTTCTTTCGAAGTCTGACATGTTGATACATGATGTTGTAAATCACAGCTGACAACATGTATTATAGCATTCAAACCATCTTAATTCTGCTTAGGTAGTTCCTTTTCTTCGTTTGAAAAATATACTAGGCGTTTAAGCTCAGTATCCGAATTTTCTATCTTTGGAAAAATATAACCATCGATAACTAATAGCCAAGTATTAAAGTCTCATGATTGAAGAAAAGATCGCATAAAATATTTCCACCATAGATAGTTTGTTCCGTCAAATTTTGGTGGTACGTTAATTGAAGTCGATTCGTGAGAACTCGAGTTCATTCTTATAGGATGTATCACACCAAACATAGATTATTATATATTTTCGTGTTTGCCTGCTCTGATACCAATTCAAAAGGCGAGGGTACCCCAATTATACCTCAAGCTATAACTTTTCCTTCCTATAAGTACTTTCCCCGAAAGTGATTGTCTATAGAATGAGTCGAGATAATACAACAAATCGTTTCACACTTTGTGTGATCGTCTATGGATACGAGATCGAGACAATACAACAACAAAGCGTGTTTACTTGATACAAAGGTTCGGACTTAACCAAACTCAATAGGATTCATGTATCAAGTAAATAGGAATTAATGTTTGTGAAAGTTACTTTAATTATAATAAAACAATTATAATGCGGAAATATAAAGTAAATGACACAGCAAGATTTTGTTAACGAGGAAACTGCAAATGCAGAAAAACCCCGGGACCTAGTCCATAATTGAATACTCTCAGGATTAAGGCGCTATACAAAATAAGACAACTTCGTATAGTTGAGACCAAGCAACTAAACCTATAGTTCACCTAGTTCCGTCTGTATTCCCATGCCTCCAACTTGTAAACAAGTCACGTACTTGGACCAATTCCTTTGGATCGTATTTCAAACACTAAAGGAACAACAAATATGTTTGGTATCAACTCTCTTTAACCATATGAGTTGCGCAAAGGTTCCCTTATTTATCTTAACATAAACTCCTTTGCCAGGTTCCAAGATCTATCTTATGTTTAATTACCAAAAGGTAATCACTAAGATTAAGCCAACGACACTCTTCAATCAAGTGATATGTGTTGATGCCGATCTTCCTCAATTAATCAATCCAATCTACCACAAGGATAAACCGATTATTAATTGGATCCTCTTTTTCCCAAACAAGTATTGTGCACACCAAAGATTATAAAATCACCAAGTAAGAAATCTTCAATATCTTCTTCGTCTTCAAATCTTCTTAGATCTTCAATAAACACCTGCACACAATCACTTGAATATCTTGTGATCAATCACGCACAGAACAGAGTCTGTTCACAATGGATTATCACAAGATCGTCTTTAGATCTAACAACAGTCTAAAGATCCCTGTCGAAACCTTGAACTAGTTTGAGTGAATCTTATATCATAAGAGAAGATTCTCAAGCATAAACAAACTAGGTGCAATCAAAGTTCAACCACCGTTAGTTAATCAAATCAATATGAAAACTAAAGATATACCGCAATATCTATTTTCCCACCAACGGGTCGCGCTAGATCTTTCCAATCCCAAAGAAGACTTTAAATTAAGCGGCCATAAGAGATTTCACCTAATTAGATTACTCTCCTCTCCAATAGGCAGCTTTTCCAGTAACAAAGACAAAAGAGTAAGTCTAGGTTACGTAGGATTAGTTTGCTAGAATTAAAAACTCAAAGTATTTATAGACAAGGAAGTTTGGACACTAAGGAATTTCCAAAACCGAAAATATACTCAAGATATTTTTCCATAATTACCCAAATTCGGTTTTTCATAATTCCTGTAAATGCACTATCCAAAAATACGATTGAAATCTCCTTGGAAAATCTTTAATTAGTGTTTATGGGTAAAAATCGTTTCTGCCGATTTTGGTAAATTCGGTAGGTGAGTGAGAAACTGGTTTAAACCCTAAACAAATGTGCTGCACGTGAGCACTTTCTAGATTCGAGGGATCAATCCGTACAAGTCTGGCCTAAACCAAGAAATGGTCGTTCCAGGCTTGCTTCGATCACAAAGTGGGGGAGAAGGGTTGATTTGGGGAGGATAGCGAAGAAAAGTGATGAGACCAGAGAGTTTTGGTTGGGTAGTGTCTCAACTTTCACTACACCATTTTTTTGAATTCGTAATTGAAATTCGTAACAGCCTACTGGCAGTTACGAATTCGTAACAGGAAAATGTTGTTACAAAAAGGTTGTAACAGACAGAAGTTGTTACAAATCTTGTCAGATTTTGTAACTGTTCGTTAGCTGTTACGAATTCATAACTGGATATGGTCCGAGCGTGCCATTTGTGTGCGTGGGTGGTCACACCTTCATCATTTTTCCACCCAAGCCAGTTTTACCTGAGGATATTTCCTCCCTTGGTCACAGTTGAGGTTAGCCACTATAGTCCCCTTGGTCATGACTCGTTCATTCCAATTTTTCCCTCGACTTCTCCACTTCTTCTTTTTCCTCATCTTTGCAGAAGATGTTCTATGTTAGGGTTTCATTTCGAGGATTTGGATTTGAGAATCAGATTTGAAGCTTCTTATAGAATAAAGTTCATCTGTTAGGTTTTCATCTTGAGGGTTTGGATTTAAAGTTTCGATTTGAAGCTAGATAGTTCATCTGTTAGGGTTTCAGTTTGAGGTTTCGATTTGAAGTTTCTATTTGAAGCAGAAGACGTAAGTAATCTCGATTTGGGTTTCGATGTATTTGTTTAAAGATTTCGATCTGTTTTTTTAGATATTATTTTCAGTTTGGGTTTCGATTTCACCTGTTGATTTTTTTTTTTTTATAGGGTCTCGATTTTTTACTAAGTTTATGAAGTTTGACATGATTTTGATTTCAGTAGGAACAACTTGTGGTGGAGAGATTTTTGGAATAAGAAGCTGATGCTGGGTTTTAATTTCTACTAAATAAAGGTGTGTAATTTTGGAAATAGAATTAACTGCAGGATTTATGCTTGATTATGTGTATGTAATTCGGTAGGTCTAATCGTTTATCATTCTACTGATGTTGTTGCTTAAAATATTATCATGTGGATGTACTATATTTTGTGTGTTTGTTCTCTGTGTACTGAATGGTAAATGATTTCAAGTGTTAAAAAAATGGTTTATGGGGAATAAGAATGATTTGCGGCAATTCAAGTACTAGTTTTCATCTTGAATTAAGTGTTATAGTTTGCTTCTTAAACAAATTTTTTATACAGTGTTAAAATGATTAAATGAGTTTATATTTAAAACTCCTCTGATAGCTAACATCTGAGATCCTTCAAAATCATTTTATATATTTTCTTTGTTTCATTTTTCTAGCTACATTATAAATTAAGTTTCCAACTATAGTTTTCCTTTATCTTGCGACATTAGGTTGGATCTTTTCAAGCCATTTATAAGCAGCTTATCTCAAAATGTGTACAGACTTAAGTGTGAAATCAATTGCTTTAAGCATTTCCTTTTAGGTTTTAACTAATCACTTGCCTATTAACAAATGATCTGCTTTATGTAATCCCTTGTCTACAACCACTAGTTTTGTTCAAGACACCAACTTGATCCTTTGCTGTACCTATTTGCGTGAATTAAGTTTGAACACCTCTTGTCGTTTTACATGGTTTTTTTTTGCTTGCTACTGTGAATCTTAACACAAGCTTTAACAGCAAAAAGGAATGGGTAGATAGTTTAAGATTCCAGTGGTGATACTAATTTTGTTATTTGATTTGGTCATGCCCATTTGAATGTGGTTGAACATCATAGCCAATAACGTATTTGTATTTTTTTATATACTTCTCTGAAAGACTCTCTCGGCAATTAGGATGACAATGCCAGATTTTCCCTTATTGTTTTATCATGTTGAAAAGTCACTAGTTTGCTATTAACATGGTTTTTCGTTGGACAACATTCTCATGGGATGAATTATATATGTTTACAGCTAACTATAAGGCTTACTCTCTTTTTGAATCTGGTACTTTCTGCTATCTTTATGGTTTATCCATTGCATTTTGGATGTTTTTTTTTTACGAATAACTTGATAACAACAAGTAGCATATGGCAACTGTCCGTGGAAACTAAAAGTTTGGCAATTGACCATTAAGACTAGAAAAGAGTTTAGCAACTGGCCATTAAAATTAGAAGAGATCGGCAATTGGCCATATGAATTATTAGTTTGGCAATTGGCCGTTAAGAATGGAAGAGTTTGGCAATTGGCCATATAAACTATTAGTTTGGTAATTGGACGTTTGTCAACTAGCCGTTAATACTAGAAGAGTCTGGCAACTGGCCGTTAACACTGGAAGAGTTTGGCAACTGGCCCCTAAGACTAGAACATTTTGGCAATTGGCCAAAAAATTAGAATAGTTTGGCAACTGGTCATGGAAGAATTTGTAGAGTTACTTCTTTTTGATTTCAACTCTTAATTGTGTTTATCACGTTGATTATGTGAGGCTTACATTTCTCTACAAATGTTCTTGTTACTGCTCTTGTGCATTATTTATGTTTTCCGTAGGCACCATTCTTTCGTCGTTATAACTCCTACTGGGATTTTGCTCACCCCTTTTTCTTGTTTTCCCTCTCGCAGAGTACGAGAGGAACTTGCAGCAGTATGCTGGGCAGAGCATACGGTAGGCCTTGAAAGCACAGAAAGTTAGTATTTTGTTTGTCTAATGTGTATATCACGGGGAAGGTTCTGGGGTAGTTTGACTATCACGGGGAAGGTTCTGGGGTAGTTTTAATATCGGCTTTCGATCCATGTTTTTGTTGTATGTTGGTGTGTACATAAAATGAAAATGCTAGGATTTCATTTTGGTGTATCATAGGTGTTTCCTGAACTTGGGTCTGAACATATATATTTATGTTTGTACGTAAACTTCCACTATATATCCCTATGTGTTTGACTGATGCTTGAGTGGTAGTTCATTTTGAAGCATTATGCTGTGTTGAACTTAGTCTAATTAGTCTTCTTGTTATTCGTTACCCAAGCAAATGCATTTTTCCCACTATACTGGTAGAATTTATTTGTATGTATGTATGTCATTTTCTTTGATATCCACTCACCTAATTTTGATGTGTATACAAGTCTTGTCCTATGTATTTATCACATTATCAAGTGGACATCATATGCCTTTTTGTGAACTGAATGGATTCCTCTAAAATTTCATTTTTGGTGACTAATGCACTTAGGCTCCATGGTGTAAATTTTATGCTTTCCATTTGTACTTTGGGGCTTAGCCCTTTTTTTTTAAGTATGTCGTGAACTATGTGAACTTGGTGCTCAGGGTCCTTAATAACATTTCTGCTTATAAATATAATATTTTCGGTCACTCGTTTGAGGTGGTATGATCTGTTGACTTTCAAAATTATTTATGGGCATAATATTTTTCCATCTGTGTATGTCTGGTATTTTCAAGCCCCCCTTGAACAATATGAAGTTTAATTTGGATTTGACACTTGGCTAAGTCATGAATCGTTATTAAGCCTACAATGTATTTAAGTTTTGAATGCTCCATTTCAAAGTTTAGACTCTGATTTCAAGCTCATAGTACAATGTCGCCTCCTAGTATCATTTGATCTTTTATTGAACCCTTTGCCTAGTTGTCATGATTTTAGACTGAGTGACGTTTCGGGGATTTAGCCTTGCTAATAGGATGAAAATCAACCCATTAGGATGGAAATTTCCCGTCCGTTACAGGATGCCTACGTGTTTTGATTTTCAATTTTGAACTATCAACTCTAGTTTACAAGCCAAAGTTAGAACAAATTCAAGATATAAGGTATGAAGTTTTTTATTTAAGTTAATAGCTAAAAACTAGGATTGATAAGGATGCTTAGAAACATTTTGAGCTAAAGATACCTATGCTGAGCGTACTAAGCTAACGATGAAGTTGTTAATGCTCACTTGGTTCTGACTAGATTTAGCAGTTAGCCACAGAGGTCGATGTAAACATAGGTGTGCACTGCTTCAAAGTTAATAGCAATTTCAAGGTATAAAGATCAGTTTCATTAAGTAGCAATTTCAAGGTATAAACATAGATGTGAACTGCTTCATTTGTAATGTTTTAAAATTTATATATTTACACAGTGACTGACTCATGCTTATAATCATCATAACTTAAATGTAGGTAGCGATAGAGAGATACTTAGATTTATGGGTAAACTGATGGACTGAAACTACTCACAACACACAGCGTTTTCATGATACCTAGTATTATTATAAATGATGAGATATCGTGTTTGACAGAAATATAGCTGATGAGATAATGTGTTGTGGTTCGTGATACCTAGTGTTATTATAAATCGTCGTGCAATATGCTAATACAGCCGATAAGTCCATAAATGACGTTTGAGTTATGAATCTTGAATCTCCCAATTCCCACAAAATTCTGCCCCTGTACAAGAAGTATAGATTGCCCATTAAACTACTCTCTAAGTTTGTTCCAGTAAAGATGCAGTATAACCCTAGAGTATGCCTGTTTGTATTTGCGTTTTTTCATCATTAAGCTTATCTGAACTGCTTTCCAAGTTTATAAGTTTATAATACCAGTTTTAGATTATAGAGTAGTGCCGTGAATTGGTGAACACAATTGTCTTTTTCTTTTTTGGTACCGAAAAATTTCAAGGATTAATGTTCTGGCTTGATAAAACCTTGCCTTATGTTTTGTTTGTTCTCCTTTATGTGAATCATGCATGTTTACTTTCTACCCCCATCTAATGAATTGAAGTTTGTTGAACCCATAATCTGTAGTTCTAAGAGGGATGTTACATATTAGTCTTGAACCCATAATTTGAATAGTCTTGTAATATTTTTTTGCGTAGCTGTTACAAAATGTATTCTTTGTGATAGTTTAATAGTTTTATTTTCAGTTACTGTGATGTTGAATGTCTATTTGATAATGTTTATATGAATTGATTTAATGGTTCTAATGATTTTATTTGCTTCCAGATCAGAGTTGGAATTTGAAGAACTTATAAGAGTTGAGCTTAGGAAGGTACAATAAGTCTGGAAGTCTGAGAAGGTACATTCTTGATTAATTCTCAGTGAGATTATTCTCTTTTCTTGTATGATATATGCTGTATTACATGATAATAGTCCTGGTCAGTGTCTTAGTGTCTACATGAAGATAATAGATGGGTTTAAGCTAAGTTTTTTTAGGAGAAGTTCCATGCCCTCCTTTTAGGAAGGGGTTCTCTTGAACTATTTGATTGATCTACTGTTGGTGCTCTTGTTTATGTATTTATGTATTTTAATTTTGTTTGGTTTTGTAAGGTCATACTTTGTTGCTTCTTAGAATATTAATGGGTGAACTAGTCGATATGTATTAGTACCTAAGAATTAGATGAGCATTTAAAATGAACCATATAGTGGAAGAATTTTGAATCATCTATGCATTGCTAGTCGTTTGAGTTGTATTATTATGTTCTTCCCCTTTTGTTCAAATTTCCATTTTTAATTACGATTTTTACTATAAGCTTTTAGTGTACTTTTCTCATTATCTTTCCTCTGAATGCTAGGTGAACGAACTAAAGGAAAATGAAAGCGAGAACGAACTAAAGGAAAAGGAAGGCGAGTACTACATTTGGCTTGAGTGAGTATCTGCTAGTGGAGAGGTTGGAGTGCCAAAGTTTTGTCCTCATATGTTCATAGTGTATACATCTTTTTGTGGTGTTTTTCACTTCTTTAGTATGTGTATATTACTTTTATATTATGTACAGAATTAGGAAAACCTAAACATAATGATATATAACATATAGAATGATGAATGTATGATGTTTTGGTGTTGTTATTAACATGCTATATAACATGATAATAGTTATGGTGGTCTGTGAACTGAACTTAGGAAGTTTACTAGGTTTCTATATATTGTGAATACTTAAGAAGTTGTGAAAGTCTGGTCCTCGCATGATGATAATAGTCCTAGTGGTGATTTGCGAAATCATTCTCTCTTCTTTGAGAGGATATTTTCTGTCGTTAACTTTCAGGGCTTCGGCAACCCTACCACTAGGACTAAGGGTATTTTTTTAATATTGTAAAGTCTTTATTTTGAAGGTAAAATGTCATCTAATGTCAGTAAGAGTTGGATGAAGTGTTCCCACAAGTCCCAAGATTATATACAAGGTGTGAGGTCATTTATACAGTTTTCCAAAGATAATGGTAGTGGAAGTAGTTTATTTTCATGCCCTTGTCGTCGATGTTTGAATGGTAAAGGGCTACATTCACTGAGTTGGATTTCACTACATTTGCTCAAACATGGTGTTTGTTCGTCGTATACAACATGGCGCTATCATGGGGAAGGATCGGTACAAGGAGATCATTTGGTTAGTCCTGCAACTGAAGATGTGGAAGGAGATATTATAGCAGGGATAGATGAGAGTGTTATAGTAGGGATGGATGAGAGTTTTACAGTAGGGATGGATGAGAATATTGGAACCAGCAGTTGTTGTAAGAAAAACAAATCAGCAGCTGAGCGCGCCAAAGAACTGTTGTATCCTTCATGTCCTAAAGGAAAGTCAGCGTTGTATGCAGCGATAATGGTGAACAACATAAAGACTCAGTATGGAATTTCAGATAACTATGTGACTACAATGTTGGAATTGATGAAAGATTTGCTTCCTGAAGGAAATACCCTGCCATGTAAGTTTCCAAATATCAAAAAGATGATTCAAGATACGGGGATGGATTATATAACGTATGATGCATGTGTAAATGACTGTATACTGTACTGGAAGGATAAGAGTTCATTGATGAAGTATCATATATGTCAAGAACCTCGGTACGTAAGAGTTTTTAATGATGAGAGAAAGCTTACTCAAGTTGCGCAGAAGACGTTACGGCATTTTCCAGTAATTGCAAGACTGAAAAGACTGTATAGCATACCATGGATAGCATAGGCAATGCTTTGGAATTCTAGAGCAGAGAAAGATATCAACCTAATGCGTCATCCCGTCGATTCTTCAGCATGGCGTTGTGCGGATAATTTTTGTTTGGAGTTTGCTAAGGAAGCAAGAAATGTTACTCTTGGGATAGCAACTAATGGCTTCAACCCAAATGGATGTTTTGGTCTTAATTACAGTTGTTGTCCGGTGATTCTATGTCCGTACAACCTTCCTCCTTCGATGTGTATGAAGCGTGAGTTCTCCATGTTATGTTTGTTGATATCAGGACCGAGAGCACATGGTAAAGATATTGATGTCTACTTGCAACCATTGATAGAGGAATTGAAAGAGTTGGGGAATGACGGTGTTATGACATTAGACAGCTTCACTAATTCTGAATTTCTGATGAAATCAAGATTGATGTGGTCTATTCATGATTTTCCAGCATTGGGGACTCTATCTGGATGTGTAACACATGGGTATTATGCTTTTCCTACTTGTGGTGAAGAAACAATTTATGAATGGCTGCCGTATAGTAAGAAGATTTGTTATATGGGACATAGGAGATGGTTACCATCCAAACACAAGTATAGAGATGATAAAACAAACTTCTGCGGAGGGGTAGAGCACGGTAAAGATCAATGTCCGTTGACAGGGTTGCAAGTTCAAGAGATTGTAACTAACTTGAAAAGAAAACAGAGCAAGGGTAAGCTACCAGCAAAGAAACGTAAAAAGGGAGCTGAAGGGAATGTTGATGAAGAATTTTTAGAGCATGAACTATTTTCTCGAAGGTCGATTCTTTATGATTTGCGTATTGGGGATCGAACGTTGTCCGACATTGTACAGATGTTATGCATACCGAGAAGAATATAACTGAGCACATTGTTAACACCGTAATGAGAAATAGTAAGTCAAAATATGGTCATAATGCACGTAAGGATATACAAGCTATGGGGATTAAGAAGCGGTTATGGTTGAAAAAGGATGACAAGACTGGTAAAACAACAATGGAAGACGGGTCATTTGCCTTGTCAAAATCTGAAAAAGTTGCTTTTTGTACAGTATTGAAGAACTTAAGGGTGCCTTCTAATTTATGTTCTAATCTTCGCAACAGAGTGAGCATTAGTCCACCAGAGCTGAAGAATTTCAAGTCTCATGACTACCATGTCATGATGCAATCTCTATTTCCATTGCTGGTTCATATTGCGACTTCATTACCTAAAGATCTGCGAGTTGCTCTTATGCGGATTAGTTTATTTTTCAGCATATTATGCGCGAATGTTATAAACAGAGACCATCTTCTATAAGCGAAAGATAGTCTGGTGGAAGCAGTATGTGTTTTAGAGAAATACTTTCCTCCATCATTCTTCGTGATAAGTATTCATCTGATGATCCATCTGGCGGATGAAGCGTTAATCTGTGGTCGGGTCAGATTTAGGTGGATGTACCCCTTTGAGAGGTAAATTCCCTACTTGACTTTGTTGTTTAAATTCATTGTACTTTGGTATCTATTTAAAATCATTGGCAGATGGCAGCAAAGATACTTGTTATACATCTAAATAATATGTTGTTCCCTGATAGATATCATACAAGGGGAAACCTATTTGGTTTGGCAACTAGACATCCATTTTTTAGTTTCCTGATGCCATGAGATTCAAGACCTTGTGATATAATATTTGCACTCTTCGTTTATCTTGATTTAAGAATTGATTAAAACTTAAATGCGCCTTGCCTTCAATGAATGTCAAATAATATCTTTTAACTTATCTGTGAAGAATGACACTTTGTGGTGGATTAAAATTCACGCGCCCCTTTTTCTTCAGAATATCAGTGTATACCAATGTCAATTTATCTTTCAAAATTTCCATGCATCAACACTGGTACTCTTGTCAGATATGCGTGGGCACATCTTAACATCCATGTACACTCCTTATATAATGTTACATGTCGAATAACTCATTGTGTTGTAATACACCTACACTTGTACCCTGGTGTCATGTGATTGTTACATAGATACTTTTACTCTGTGGTGAGATGGCATATGTAAGTATCTATTTTGCAGCATTGAAATTCCTACTTCAAGCTTAAAGTATCTACTTTTTTGTGTAGGTTAATGAAAGGTTTTAAAGGGTTGGTGCGCAATATAAGGTACATAGAGGGGTATATTGCAAGAGGGTATTCATTGCGAGAAGCTAGCTTATACCTTATGGAAGGTATTTCAGATGATGGTGATGGTACTCATAAACATACTCGATAAGCTTTTTTGGATGATGACACTGACTTTGCCGATGAGATGCCTCTAACTAAAGCAAGGGGTATCACTTTAAGTCGAGAACAATATGAACAAGCTCGCAGCTGGATCCTATCTAAGTATGTCGGAATAGAGGACTGGCAAAGGTAAATTTATTATGTTTAAATTATTATTATATCTTCTGTCCTGATGAATTCTTACTTCTTCAAATTGGATTTGAAAACATCGGGTATTCAGTTCCATCAACCTTGGGGTTTACGTCGATCTGATAGTATTCGCTTTGGTATTTGGTTGTAGGAAGTATGACTCTTATGTACAGAGTAATCTTTTGATCCAACAGACCTCAAAGAATTTCCATATTAATCTTTTGATCCAACATACCTCAAAGAATTTCCATATATCGTTGCACGACGAGGTAACATGTTTCTGTGAAGATTTATATAATTGTTTCTGATAAAATTATTATGGTTTTGGTTATGCAACTAACTATGGCATTCTCTTTTAATTACAACTGTTAAAAGCCTATGATACTAACTCAACACTTTGGAGACTTATGCAAGGACCTCTTTTCAAGGCACAATCGTATAGGAAATACCTAGTCAATGGCTTTACTTTTAGCACAGTAGATTGTGAGGAAAAGTATGCATCACAAAACAGTGGTGTGTCAATGAAAGCTGTTATACGACTGCAAGCGAGGTCGACCGAGGAAGAAAAAATAACATATTACAGAGTCATTAAATATATTATCAACTTGGATTACATTGAATTTGAAGAAACTGTTTTCTATTGTGATTGGGTTAGGGTTGCTGATAAAAATGCGTGCAAAGTTGATACAATTTCAAAGGTTATAAAGGTCAACTTGTCGAAGATGAAAAGTAGAAGTAGTGTTGTAGATGAGCCATTTATCCTTGCATCTGAAGCAACTCAAGTTTTCTACTCGAAGGATATATATGAGGAGGGATGGTAGGTGGTGTTGCATGGACATCATGGATTAATATCCTCAGTATATAAATTTGAAGTTCCTACGACTTATCAGTCAATTCTTACTGACAATGAGAATTTTCAAAAGCTTATGTGTATTGATTCTGTAGTTTGAACTGAAAGGGTGTGATGTGTTATGTTTGTTATCCATCAATGAAATGTTTTACCTTCAAATTGTTTATTTTTGAGGTGTTAGGTAATTATGTTCTATTTTCTCTTGTGCAACATTTCTTAATCTGATGTTTGGTATTTTACAGGTCATGGAAGAACCAGTTGAGGTCAATGAGTATGGACAACCAATTTCCAAGAACTGCACACAACTTGGTCACCGGAGGGGCACCTTGGTTCGGACACATGTTCCTATTTCATACGAAAGCTGGGACATTGTGCCTCCAAAGTATAAGGATGATGTATGGAATACCCTCAAGGTACAAAACTCTTGTCCCTCCTTAGTTACTTCTTTTAGATGTGTTCTGAAATTAGTAAGTCATTAATTAGTTGTGGCTTTCCAGGAAGAATATAATCTACCTGAGACATCCAAGGACACTATTATGAATTTAGGTTCTGGTCCGTGGAGGAGATTCAAGACTGAGTTACGTAAAGAGTATTATGATAAGCGTACTACTCTGGAAGATAGGATTGAAAATCTGCCACCAACTATAAAGTTAGAGGACTGGAAGGTATTTTGTAGAAGGGAAATTGAGGCGAAGGCAGAGAAAATTAGAATTGACAACAAGAGGAAAAGAGAGAACTACGACTACGTTCACTGTTCTGGTCGCAAGCCTCATTGTTTTGTGAAAGCTGAACTGGTAAGTATAATTTCAACAATGAAGCTTACTTCAATACTTTTATATATACACAATGACTGATCCCCTTTGTATTTGTAAATTTAGGAGTCCACGAATCCTGGTGCAGAGATCACTACTGAGGATGTGTGGCTTAAAGCTCATACACAAGGGGGTGAGGCTATTTTACCTAGCGCCAAGCCATACGCTGTGAGTCATACAATCTTGTTAGATAATATATTTGTAATTTACTGAAATGTTATGCTCAACACTATAGGATCGGCTTAAAAAGACCCAAGAAGAAATCAAGGAAAAATAGGTCGCGGGTCTTCCAGTTGAAGATCCATGTGCAATGTCTGCAGCTTTTGGGAAAGATTCTAGAGGAAGGGTTCGTTCTGTTGGTCATATATCTCGCACGCAAATCATGCTTTATCCTCCTGCACGTGCCAAGGTATATAAACTGAAAGCGAAGGAGGGTGGTGTTCATCAGATGGTGGAAAACTTAGGCTACAAGGTGGGGGTTCTTATCACATGCCTTGCATCATTGTGCAACATAGTGAAGGATATGCAATCTTCAACGCCATCATCAGTTGCCTCAAACATCGCCAACACATCAAGAGACTTGGCCGTGAACTGTCATCAAGGGCAAAATAGTTCAGCTCAATCAGGTTCACATGATGTAACAAGTTCACCTATTGGAAATATGGTATCACCAGCTTCATCAGCAATTCGTGAAATGCCACAATGTTCATTTTTGAACATAGAGGATGAATTAGTTGCAGTTGGTAAGATTTGTACTGGTGCTTCAGGATGTATATTTCACGGAGAAGTCGTACCTGAAAATCATGTCAAGGTGTGTCTCGATAATATTCTCATGCCAGATGAAGTAACTGTGAAGGCCAACAAGTATGCGTGTACCTTTAGAAAAGTTGGAATTGGAGGAGTCGTGCTTTATCCAAAGAGGTCCATAAGATCTAGCGATGGATCATCTCTGGCTTAAAGTTTATGGATATCTCAGCCATCTTGATTCGCATAACAACTGTCCTAACTTAATTATATGGTATTTTTTGTTCTTTTTGTGCAGTTAACACACTTTTGTGCAGTTGTGCATTACGCAAATCAACCTTTTTTGGTTTAATTTGGCTTTTTTTTTGTGTAATGTAAACAAGAAGCGACTTTTGAATAGATTTTCATTTTCAGTTCAGTTTGTGTATATATATATTGGTGTTTTTTGTTATGTTATTTGTGAATGCAGGTGACTTCACAAAAAGCCAGTTGAAGAAGTAGTAGCCATCCGGGGAAATGTCAATCCCTGGTAAGCAATTCACTTGGTTATACTTTTATTGTTATTAAGTTTAAGTTATGGATTTTGACCTTGAGTTTGTACTTGCGAGGTATAATGCTAGAGGGAACTGCAGTGTAATTGGAGAGGTGGAAGGTGTAACTAATTAAGGTACTTTATTGACATTCTTGTGTGATATCATTTGTATTGTGCCATTTCCCTGTTGAGTGCAGTCTTATACATTCTCAATATAATCTCTATTGATTGTTTTGAAGTTCATTTTATATTTTGTTTTCACTAACACAACCATTGTTTTATTTTTTGCAGGCAAGTATGGAGATACTCTAGTAGGTTACACAGTCATTTTTGTTTGTAAATACCTCTCATTTTCTTTTTCATTTTTGTTTGTAAATATCGATCTTAACGTGGAAAAATGAAGAGAATAGAAGTACATACAAACATTACATTATATGTTTTTAAGCTTCTAATGTGGTCACATGCATCTGAATGTGCTGCGTATTATTTATCTTTTGGTTTGTCTTTGCAGTCATTACTAAAGTTGCATTTTCAGTTAGGTACACAGTAGCCAGTTGCTATTGAATGTTATGCAGAACTCTTATATAAGTTCTTATTTGTTGGTTTCAGGATGGTCTTACACCTACATATGTTTTTGCCTATGAGTGGATACAAACTGGTGTTATTCACTTTGGAATGACAGTGCCATACTTCGGTTTTGTTAGTGATGGTAAGTTTTTATTAAGGAGAACACCCCAAGTAGACACGCCTTTTTTAAGGATATTGTTAGTTAATTTACTGAAGTCATGAGGCCCATGATATACAAGCTTGCCTTTTGGTATGCATCGTAGGGTTTAAAGTACTTGATTTAAAATCTGCTAGTTTTTACTTACTTGTAGAGATTGATAGAATTTAAAGTATCAAATTTGATATAGAAAGATGGCATTTACTCGAAATATTTGCTTACTCACAAGAACCTCCAGTGGAACTCTTGAATACCTAGTCATTTCTTCCTTGTAAATCTTTTGCTTGACTCTTTTGCCATGCCTAGGAAACTTGTATTACCATTGGCACTCACTCGTGGATGGAGCTGGGTTTTAATATACGCAGTGACTCTTGTGAAATTTCTTTAAATGACGAGTATTTATATTTTCCATACATCCTTTTCAGTATTGGAACTTTCAAAGAAGTAAGCGAAGCGTTTTGGACCGCTTCATTATTTTGTTGCTGGTGTTTTGAAGTTCTTATGATTGCCAAAGTACAGCCTTGAAGTGGAGTACCTACCCGGTAGTTGTGAATGTATTAATAGGTAAAAACTCTTACTACCTTTTGTTATGTCCTTTTTTTGTTTATAAGTGGAAATTCAATTATTGGTTTATGACGTTTCTTAGATGTGCATATGCAGGGGAAACCCCATGGATTGAAGTGGACAGTAGAGTGACTTCTAAAAATGCTTAACAAGGTGAAATTATGAAACTATGATGGATTTATTTAGTTATTAGATAGTATTGGGTCAGCACTGAATACATATTTATTTCAGACATGCTCGATGTACAAATTAATAGCTCATCCTTATTTATAAGTCTTTTTAATTAGAAATGTTTGAAACTCCTGTGGTTATGCGCATACAATCAACTCATGTTATCGATGTGCTATCCTTAGAAAACTAATGTCATATTGTATGACCGTGGACAAGAGAACATTAGTTACATTTTTTTTTTAGGTAATCAATATATTTTATTGTATGGCGTATTCAATATACGTTTCCTGCAAATTTGAACTTTAAAATTTCATGATACTAAAAATCAGGGAACAACAGTTGGACTCTGGTCTTAGGATTAATCAACTTTTTGACATGACATGCTGTTTCTGAACATGTTTCATTGATTATTTGTACTTCTCGTCGTGACTTGAATGTTTGATGAAGGATCTGTGGGATGGATGGAATGTGATGATGGTTTCATAATGCTTCGTTCTTGGAAGAGATGTCTCGTGCAAGAGCAATGTGCATTGAAGTTACCACATAGCTTCCGCGGCATTGGATTCCATCAGCTTCACCAATTCTACTTCAAATGTGAAGGAAAATACTGATTATGTAAGTCTTGTTTCCGTTGGTTGATTCTTATCTCAAATACCCTTGGAATAAAACCTAGGAATTATGCAATACAATGAAACTTACAGATTGTCTTTTAAGTTCCGAACCAATTCGAATGTAGAAAGAACAAAAGTTATTGTTAATAAAGGAAGTTATTATCCCATCTATGGGATGGATGTAATGAAAGATTTGCAGGTTATTTTGAATTCTGGCATATCTCCGGCAAAATGTGTACTGACCATGGTCAATATTGACCAGGTCAAAGAGGGAGTATTTGACCGACGGTAATTTTTTTGATGTTACTAAAAAAATCGTAACCGCTCAAAGCTGTTTCAACCTATCCCATAGTAACAGCTATAAGCTGTTTCAAAATGACACATAGTAACAACTAAGGTCTGTTACAAATACCATGTTACAAAATATTCGTAACAGCTGCAACCTGTTTCAAAATAACACGTAGTAACAGCTGAGGTCTGTTACAACGCCTGTTACAACTCAAAATTCGTAAAAGCTACACCGTCGTTACAAATATTTGTCACGCCACCTTTTGAAACAGAACCTGCCTGTTACAACCCTCTTTTGTAACATGTAGGATCTATTTCTAATCGGCCAAAATGGTGTAGTGTTGTATCAGAAAAGTAGAAGCTTAGGAAGCTTGCAAGAGATGGAAGCCTTTTTGGTGAGCTTGCAAAAGTTGCTTTCTGATAGTGTTGTATTTTATCTCCTGACCAAGACTTGTTGTCTGGTAGAAATAGGTGAGACCTATTTATACAAGTTGAGATTGAAACATACCCTGCCTCATTACGGAAGGAAATAAAAGGTAGTTAAATGGGAGGAGGTGGTAACCGTCGTGTTTAAGAGTGAAAACGTTTTCACTTTTATTTCCCCATTTAATTGACCGCTTTTATTCCTTTTCATGCTTTCTTAATACGAGCATAGTGTACACTGCATGCTGTGACCGCCAAACCAAAACCCTGAGAAAGCATCCCCCAGTTTGTGTTGATGTCTCGAGAGTTGGTTGCACTTTGGGGTCAAGTGGCAATGCCAAGCTGCTAGGGGAGCGTGTGGCTTGTGCCAATGGCATGTATGGAATGCCTTGACCGCAAGTTAAACTTTGAGTGTAAGTGGAGATGCCAAAGCTGCTAGGGGAGTGTGTGGCATGTGCGGAATGCCTTGGTCGCGGGCTGGACTTTGAGTGCAAGTGGCAATTCCAAAGCTGCTAGGGGAGCGTGTGGCATGTTCCAATGGCATGTGCGGAATGCCTTGACCGCAAGTTACACTTTAAGTGTAAGTGGCAATGCCAAAGCTGCGAGGGGAGCGTGTGGCATGTGCGTAATGCCTTGGTCGCGGGTTGCACTTTGAGTGCAAGTGGCAATGCCAAATCTTCTATGGGAGCATGTGGCATGTGCGGAATTCCTTGACCGCAAGTTACACTTTGAGTGTAAGGGGAAATGTCAAAGCTGCTAGGGGAGCGTGTAGCATGTGCCAATGGAATGTGAGGCTTGGTAAGGAAAGATTCTAGTGGTGAGTGTTAGCATGTGACAATGGCACGCACGGCCACTTGGGCCTAGGTTGCGGGGTTTGCAAGGATAGGGCGCGGGCGCTATTTTGGTATGCGCTAATGGCATAACGGCTTGGAAAGTGGCTAGTGGTGCATGTTGGCATGTGCCAATGGCACACACGGCCATATTGGCCTAGGTTGCACGGTTTGCAAGCCTAGGGCGCGGGCGCTACTTTGGCATGTGCCAATGGCATAGCGTCTTGGAAAGTGGCTAGAAATGCGTGTTGGCATGTGCCAATGGCACGCATGGACATATTAGCCTAGTTTGCACGGTTTGCAAGCCTAGGGCGTGGGCGCTACTTTGGCATGTGCCAATGGCATAGCGGCTTGGTAAGGAAAGTGGCTAGCATAGTTAGCGCCATGGCAAAGTGTGTTTGGCATGGCGTGGCTAGCTTGGGCTAGGTGTGGCTGACATGATTTTCCATTGGCACAGGGGTGCGGCTAGCATGGTTGGCATGCTTTGGCGTGTTTGGTGTGGCTGGCATGATTTGTCGTTGGCACAGGGATGCGGATTGCATGGTTGGAATTCTTTGGCGCGGTTGGTGTGACTAGTATAGCTAGGGCCAAGGCAGAGTGCGTTTGGCATGACGCAGCTAGCTTGGGCTAGGTGTGGCTGGCATGATTTTCCATTGGCACGGAGGTGCGGCTAGCATGGTTGGCATGCTTTGGCGCGTTTGGTGTGGCTGGAATGATTTTCCGATGGCACAGGGATGCGGCTAGCATGGTTGGAATGCTTTGGCGCGGTTGATGTGACTACCATAGCTAGGTCTAAGGCAGAGTGCGTTTGGCATGGCGCAACTAGCTTGGGATAGGCATGGCTGGCATGATTTTCCATTGGCACGGAGGTGCGGCTAGCATGGTTGGCATGCTTTGGCGCGTTTGGTGTGGCTGACATGATTTGCCGTTGGCACAGGGATGCGTCTAGCATGGTTGTCATGATTTGGAGCAGTTAGGGTGACTAGCATAGCTAGGGCCAAGGCATAGTGTGTTTGGAATGGCGCGGCTAGCTTGGGCTAGGTGTGGCTGGCATGATTTTCCATTGGCACAGAGGGGAATTAGGGTTTTGCTCGTGGTAACCCTAATTTAAAAAAAATACCCCCTATTAATTACTGACTACAAGCATTAAATGTTCTAATAAATGTGTCACCAATGACATTAGGTTATTCGGGGTTTTACGATTTTACCATGTGTCTAAAAACCACCATCAACAATTAGCAAATGCACATTACTAATTCTTATTTTCCATATATAATTAAAAATCCTTAATTAAAAAGTTTATTAACTTATTTAATTCGATCCTAGGATTTACTTCCTTCTTAGCCTTTAAGGAATATATTTGAAAAAATAGAATAAGCATTAATGCATCGTGTTCAAAGAGTGATGACATCTTACTCTTGGAAGTCTTTTCCATGCTTGCTCACTTGAAACCGATTTACCACACTTCCAAACAAGTTTAGAATTGGTTCATCTGACTTTCAAGAACTATGTGATTAATCAAGTACTACTCAATCACAACTCATGGGTTTACGGTTCTACCAAAACAAGTTTCGGTTCTACCTCCATGTGAGTACTGTGCATAGTTACACTAGCTTACCAAAGATACGGCTGACTAGGTACTAGGATCGGTTCCCCCACATATATTTGGTATATAACTTGTATGCATTGCACATGTCCATAGGATCGGTTCCCCCTTCCCAAAAACGTGTTGCACATGTTCATATGATTGGTTCCCTTTTCTTCCATAAACCTTGTTGCACCTCATACAAGGATCGGTTCCCCTTGTGATGCACTGCACCTCTTACTAGGATCGGTTCCCCTCTTCCTAGTAATAAGTTCATACATACACAACCCAATCATACCCCAGGTGATTACTTAAGATCGTTTTCACTAATAAAAGTCATACCAATACATAAGTCAGGCCTCATGTAAATAGTTTTACCAAGAACACAAACAAGTCGTGAGCGGTTATACTAATCACACACATTAGTCGTTCATAAGATATGCAATGAAGAACAGCCCTAATAATGCCTGGTGATTTCCTTTTTGGTTCACAACACATATCATGAACTTACTTCCTTAAAACACATGTAAAAAAATTGTTTCCTAGGATGAATCCTCACCTCATACCCATACATAATTACAATAGCATTCATACGATTATGTCGATGTCTTATATACAAAGTATAATGGTAAAGCAAGAAACTTCATATTGTATTCCTTAATGCTATGTCTATCTAGAGTGTTCATGCTTCGCAGTTTTATGTTTTCAATATGCACGACTTGAAAGATACGTTAAGGAATGAAACAGTTCAAGTCAAATATCACTAACCTCAAGTGGAAGGATGATGTTGTCGTTGTAGCTTCGCACTTCTTCACATCTTCAAGTCTTCGCAATACTTGTAATGTCTCACCCTAATACTTTCAACCTAACCTATACGAAGTTAACTCTAGGAAAATTAAATCAAGCGACTCTTAAATGAGTTTTGGTTCACTAAAATATGACAACCAAACTTGACATACCAACGCTTGGTGGGTTCAACCGAGCAATGCTCTAACAGATGGCATCTAAACAAGTTGATATGTTGTTCTCTTTTGGTCATGAAGTATCTCTATGGAAATTTCATGAGGATCCCACTAGTTTTCGTACCTTTGCCTCACAAAAAGGGGGAGAATTAATGTGTAGTTCACATTAAAAATATATATGGTTTACAGATCATTATGTAAGGGGGAGTGGTTTTCATTGTGAGACGAAGTATTGACTAACGAGGAGTAATACATATCACCATATTACTGTTGTAAAAGTTGTGATACAATTGGATTTTGATGATGTATAATGATACAATGACATTGTATAACAATGATTGAGAGCAACTGTTTTCCCATTGCTATTGCTAGGGATCTTCAACCAAAATGATGCGGAATTGAACATATGTGGAATCATTGGAATACTTGGAAGTGACGAAGATTTAGAGTAGCGTTGAAGAACCAAGGCGATCAAGCATTTATATGAGAAGCTACAAAGTTTATTTATTTTGTAATCCATATGTATTGATAGTTTTGTCACTACAATTGACAAAAGGGGAGATTGTTTGAGCATTGCTCGGTCAAACTCGCAAGCGTTGCTATCTCAAGCTTCTTTGTCAATGTTAGTGATCAAAACTATTAGTCTTGATTTCTAGTCTACTTATAGTAATGTCTCGGACTAGGATAGATTGTGTAGTTGAGCATTAGACTTCACGACGTTCATCAATTGAAGACGGAGAACTACTAAGGCGATCTTGTGGAACTTCATCAACAAAAGGTATGTGGAGACTGAAACTCATCTATCACTTGGAAAGTCTATTTCTACTCTATCTCCTATATTGAGACAAAATTCGTATTACTATATAGTTGTCGATTATACATATTTGAGATTTCGATCTGAGATTAACTCGCTTACATATTTCTCGGAATATGTGTTGGTAAGATTTTGCTTCAACCAAGTTCATCTTATATTCTTGACGAAAGTCAAAAGATGATCATGTGAAAATCGCCGAGTAACATCTTACATGGTTTGTGTGATACAATCATTTGATGTTGGCTTAGAATGTTTCGTTATGAATATTGTTTCAATATCTTGAAAATTGCTTTAATGTTAATAGTGTGTGAAAACGGCTATTGTCATCCTCTAAGAAAATTTCAATGATTGATTTTTTTTTTAGAATACTTAACCATAATTGGATTATAAACATAGTGTGCATTCTTGTATGTATCTGATCCATGACCGGAACTAAAGTATGCATACATGTATGCGTACTTGTAGATGTGAAATTCCGTGTACCAAGTACACATACCGGTATGCATACTTGTGTATGGTATAGGTCCGGGAATCTCTGCTGGGTTTTGGAAGTGTACTTAGGTATGCGTACCCATTCAAATACTGACGAACCCAAACTCAGACCGGGTACTTAATTATGCGTACCCGTTTGCATACTTGAGTGGTTAAAGTTCTAGAATTGGTTTGTTCATGAACTAATACATTTATATATTAAGGAATGCATTATTTGCAAACCGTAGCTATAATGTTCATGAATTGATTCGAGTGAATCAAACATATTTTGCTTCGATTGTGTTCTTATATACTTCTATGAGAATATAACAATTGAACAACTCTTTAACAAGTTTCATTTGAGTCATTTGAACTAGTTATGGTTAAGATGAATAAGGTTGATATGAGAGTGTCCATATAGATAACCTTGGTTAACTAAAGTTGAGCCAACATGGTGTACACATTTAGGTACGGTTATATAAACCTAAATGAGGGTACATTTCATTTGTGTATAACAAGCTAAGTTCAATCTAACGGTTGAAAGATATTAGCTTGAATCTAATCAGATTTTTATCTAACGGTGAATATTGAATGCTTTGTTACCAAGGTAACTTAGATTGCAAACCCTGATTTGAAAACTATATAAAAGAGAACTCGAGCAACTGGAAAACGTAATCCCGTACACCTCTTGTACGATACTAGTTGTATAAGCTAGAGTCGATTCTCCTTTAACCTTAGGTTTTTCATGAAACCCAATAGGTTAACGACTTAAAGACTTCATTGGGATTGTGAAGCCAGACCCAGCTATTTTCTCTGTAGTTGCGTGTTCTAATCTTGTTGTTTCTATCGTATTGAGTACTATCTTCTCTAAGATTTGCTGGAGATTTAATATCCGATAGGCAAGATAAAAAGTAGTCACAAACATCTTCATATCATCGTTTGTGATCCCACAATATCTTGTTTCGCTACCATACGATTAAGATTATTGTGAGGTGATTGATTATACTAGGTTGTTCTTCGGGAATATAAGTCTGGTTTATCAATTGGTTCCTATGCACCTTGATTTATCAAAAGACGGAACAAAACGCATAGGTATTTCTATAGGAGAAAAATTTATTTATTCTAATAGACTTTTCTGTGTGAGACAGATTTGTTTATCAAGTCTTCGACTTTGGGTCGTATCAACTCTTGGTTTTGGGTGAGATCAGCTAAGGGAATCAAGTGCGTAGTATCCTTTTGGGATTAAAGACGTAAGTAGCACAACTGTACCTTGAATCAGTGTGTGATTGATTAGGGTTCAACTACAGTCCAGTCCGAAGTTCATTGGTAGTAGGCTAGTGCCTGTAGCGGCTTAATACAGTGTGATGTTCAAATCTGGACTAGGTCCCGGGGTTTTTAATTATGCATTTGTGGTTTTCCTCATTAACAAAATTATGGTGTCTGTGTTATTTATTTCTGCATTATATTTTGTTACTAGCCCTTAACCCGTGCCGTAACGGCACGCGCCATGATGTTGGTTCATTTTTAATATATCGTATAATTTGTTTCCCGAATACTTATCAACTCCTTATGATTTAATATGTGTTTGTCATAAAAATAGTTGGGATTTTCCTCTCTTTTTTTCTTTGTTTTTTCCTTTAATATTTTACCGCCGGAGATTTGCTCAAACGAAAGAAATATAATCTTAATGAGATAATGCTCTACATGAACATGGAAGTTTAAATATTTTTTGGAAATATGTCGCCAGCAGCGCTCATCTCAGTGAAATCAACTAATCAATATCATCCATAAAAGTCTCCACATGCTCCTATTTCGCTCCAGGTGACTCATCTATCATGGTCATGTTTCTGATCCTCCAAATAGGCAGAGAATAGTATTATTATTTTTGCATTGAAAGAATGATACAAACTATCAAATATGACATGATTTTCCTGTAATTTTTCAACACCCATTATTTGACAATCTTTAAAATGTGTACCCATTACGTTTTCGAAGGGATTGTATATATGCGAACCTCTGCCATTAAATCTTCAACAAATTATTATACTCATCAATTCGTCTTAATGAAGGCTTTGGTAACTTCAAAAGTCTTGGACATTTTGTCACTTTCTTATGTTCCTACCTTCACTTGGAATACAATCTGGCGACACATTACCTCATAAAGAACCTTGAACACATATTGTACTCCCTGATCCTATTTCAAATTAATAGGCTATCAATAGATCCTTTACCAAAAGTTAACATATTCTACGTTGAATATGTATTAAAAAAATTTTACGGTATTGTGGATCGTTGCTTTCTAAGATTGTAGTTTTCAAAATTGGTCTCTTCAAGTCCCACGGCTTTCTAAGTTTATATATCTTGTTTTCTTTTAACATTTTAGTTAGCTATATTATGTTTGTTACTAACTTTAAACTTTATGTTATCTTCTACTGTGAACTTTATGTGATTTCAGAATCCAAATAGTTATACCTCTTTCATTCGTATCAAGTAATCCGTTGTATATCCCAACAATTCTTCTACTGTGAACTTTATGAGACTTATGGTGGTCAAATACCTCCGAATTTTTCGTAAAAACTCTAAATTTGATATTGTTGTTTGTGCTCGTTGGATAGGTTTTTTTATTAGCTTTCCAACGAGATAAAATTGGTAAAATTCCAAGGCACGGATTTTTAGATATGTTATTTTAAAGTTTGGTTGTCAATTATACCCCTAAAGAAATAGGATATATAAGGAATTTTAATAAAATTTTGCTCTTATATCTAGTTGCCCTCCTACTTTGATTTATTTACTAAAATGTCTAATACCTTACTGCCCTTCCTCTTTGATTTATTTACAAAAATTTCTAATACTTTATTGCCCTTCCTCTTGGGTTTATTTATGAAAATATCTAAAGGAAAAAAAGATTTTTTTTTATTTAGAGGGGCAGTGAGTCTTTTCATCGTTTAACCAAATTCAATCTTTTTTGTAAAATTGGAAAAAATTGTCACCCTTCACATTGACATTAAGTCACCATATATAGAGTCCTCCATCGCTTCGCTCGGTTGGCCTAATAACGTTACACATTTTGTGGCGTTACGAAATTAACATAATATGTTTTTTTTTTCACCAATACCCGCCACCACCATAAAACCATATGAATCCACTTTTTTTATCCACCACCACCTAGTGGCGGAGCCAAGGGTTGGTTGACTAACCTGGCTCTAACCCCTTAAATTTTTAATAACTACATAATTTTTTTAGTTTATTTTATAAATAGTACTTTGTCCATATATATTTATGGCTTAGTCCACCAAAGTTTACATATTTCTTTTTTTTTCAAAAATAGGCCTCCTCAATGTCAATTTTTGACTCCACCACTGGCACCATCACTGCCGCCCATCCCATGTAGGTTGTTGGACACAATTCTAATTTTCAATCACAAATGCCATGTATGAGGTTTAGATTGAACAAAATTTCGTCAATTGATTAGTTTCATATTTTTTTTCCCGTGTATATATTCTTTTTTGTATTTCAATCAATTTTATTTTAACATTAAAAAATCATGACTTATATGATATAGTACCAAAGATAACATGGTCACCATTTGGGTGATCCAACTACGATCATGAAAATATTGTCTTGTATGATATCATCCCTGAAATAAGTGTTAAAAACAACCAACCACATCTTCCACACTACGATGTTATCGATGTGGTAACGAAAACATAAAATTAATATTGTCTATCACTACTCACTAGCATTCACCGTCACTACTTCTTCCACCACAAACCAGGGGTGGAGCCAGGATTTTGAGAGAGGGAGAATTTTTTTTTGGCAAGTTGTATACATGTGAAAAATGGACTTTGTATCCAATTTTACGATAAAAGAACAAAAATAAATATAATTGTGCTTGGCTCCGCCCTTAACCACCATTAATATTTCGTCCTCCATCTCTTATACTACTCATTGTCGCAGAAAATTTCTATTATATTAATGGGGATAACTTACCCCAGGATAGTTAAGCTGTAGTTTTTTGTTTTTGTTTTTTTCTGCTTTGTTATATCAAAAGATATTATTTATCAAAATTACTTATTAATAGAAATAAATATTATAATTAATTAAGAAAACATTTATAATTAAAAAATGATTAGTCATTTATTATGAGCAATTAGTGAAACACTAATTAATGAAACACTTTATAATGAATACATTATTTATTATGTGCAATTAGTGAAACACTAATTAATAAAGAAATTATGGTATTTGAGTTGAACAAACCACCATAGTTGATTTATATTTTCTATCAATTCCAACCAAGGTGGAACACTGGTTAGAGGCCACTCTTATGACACGGTAGGTCATGAATTCGAACCTCCCCATTATAATTTTGAATTTCCATATCCTGACTTGAGTATTCAATTTTCATTCAGAATATTGGAATTAACGCCACACGTGCGAGATGTAGGGGGTGGTCAGGAGAACCACAGCCCTTGATTTATCTTTGTCCACACAAATCCAAACCACCACTAACAAAGGCTAACTTGTCCAAACCCTGTTTTATACTAATAATATAACTAGAAATAACCCATGCCGTAACGGCACAACATAAGTCAGAATAATTTTTGGTCATAATAATTTAGATATATAAATGCTACAAACTATGATAAGATTTATTTTTACTCATGTCTATGAAAATCAAAGATATTTATCATCCAAATAATTATGAATTCGGTATACTTGTAATTGATTAAAATAATAATTTCTGATAAAATGTTAGGTAAATTATTTTATTTTGTCCTAAAATAATAATTTTTTTAGTTGATCCCCAAAGATTGGTGGTCTTTGATACTGTTTTGTGTTGTATTCGTACCATTATGTTGAATCTTCATCGACATTTGCAACCATTTCTGGTTGAAAATATAACATCATTATACACTTTTTCCATATTCGTTATTTGCAACACGAAATCAGGATTTGAGAAGATGAAGGTGAATCATGATAATATATAAGAGTTTGGTGATACTAATGGGTCGGTAATATGGAAGGTTTAGATGAAGATGCTCAATCGTGTTGTTGTGGAGGAAAAGACATTCAGGATCAAGAATATAAACAAATAAATTTAAAAGATGCAGAGGAAAAAGGAAACCACCCATAAAGTCATGAAGGTTTATGAAAAGATTGGGTTTTCAGTGTCAGTGTATATAACTTTGAAGGGAGTGCGATTCCAAGTTAGATTGTTGTCCCATTTGCAAGGCTACAAGGAATGCAAACTTTCGAGTGTACATGACTACATGTCATAGCTAGGTCAATTATAAGTTTTAAATAACATTTCTTTTTTCAATAAAATTAATTAAAATTAGGCCTATGATCGAAGTAAAAAGTTTTGGTGATTCATTATTTGGATAGATCTCAATTATGTGTATCTATTTTTATTTTTCGATTACCCAAAAAAAATTGAGTTAAATGAAAATGAATTTTAATATTTTTAACATAATTTTGTTTTTTGTTTGCAAGTTGATTAAGGACAATTAGTTTATTTCAAGGCAGAAATAAGAGTTTTACATGTTGTAGCCGCAAATGTTTAAATGTTATTATTTTTTTTGTAGTTTGATGAAGGTGCAAATTCGATTTTAAAATGATATGAGTTTAATTTATTTTTTTATATAAAATATGAGTTATACATAGTTGTAGCATTTAATTGGTAAGGATATTTTTGTTGGCACGTTAATTTTTTTTAATCAGTAAGCAACTAATTATGAGGGTTATCAATGAATATATTAATAATTGAAGGAAGTTACAAATATTACATCTGACGGATGTCTTTGTCTAGGATAAGACGGAGATGGTCGGGTGCAACGTTTGTTTCTCAAAATGTTATCTGACCCTGCCGTAACGGCACTACCTTAATCTGACTGATGTACTTTTTTCTTCCAACATTTTAATTGTTCATTTTCCGAGAGTTTATATCTTCCTTTAATCTAAAATAATATTCAAAATATGACAACCAAATTACTTAAGTAATATATAGTCTACATATTTATATCAGTTTCCATCAAATTTACCTTGCAACCCCTAAATCTAGTTAATTTTTTCTTGAAGCAATAAATCTAGTTAATGCATAGTTTTCACTGAATATCTTACAAAAAATGAGTAAATGTACGGTTAGGTATCCTAATCGCCAGTTTACTTTTAATCTGGTCCAAAATTATCTTATTATCATGTTTGTAACCGTAATATATATGGCATTAACATTTTTTGTTTGCTTCTATATTTAATATTTTAATTAATATCTTGAGTTATGTTATCCATTAATTAATATCTTGAGTTATGTGATCCATTAATTAAAGATTAATAAATTAAGGTTCATAATGAAAGAGATTACAAACACCATGATCGTCGGATGTCTATTGCTAGGATGAGATTGGGATGGTCAGATCACCCTTTGTCTTTAAAAATGTTATCTGGCCGTCGGTGCTCAAAAACCTATGTTGTTTTGTATTATAGATTGAAATATCACAGGTTGTGCGTTGAATCGATCTATTGGGAAATCCAACCTTTGGTTGTTGATTGAAATTGATTGATCCTTGAACACTGCTCTTTGGTACCGTTCAAGTTATTTATCTTATATTCAATCATGCTCGCAAATTCCTATTTGTTGATTGCAGATTGAATCGAGAGATAGAGATATAAAACTCTTTGATTTACTTTTCTCTAGATTGAGTCTGAATGTCTAATTGATTCTCTTGATAGTATATTGGAGTTTGTCTATTCAGACTTCCAAACGAATTATTAGGTGTGGTTATTGTACCCCCGCTTTTTCACCAAGGATGATACCTCCGGAGATGATACTTCAAGAGCTGATACTGTTAGAGAATTGCTCGGTCGAACTCGCATGCGTTTCTATCTCAAGCATGTTTGTCAATATTAGTGATCAAAACTATATGTTTTGATTTCTAGTTTACTTATGAGTAAGTCTCAGTCTAGGATAGTTAAGTATAGTTGAGCTCCAGACTCCATGGAGATTATCTTAAGAAGACGAAGAACTACTCAAGGAACCAGTGGAACTTCATCCGACCAAAAGGTATGTGGAGACTTTAACTCATCTATCACTTAAAAGTCTACTCTATCTCCTAATCTTGTGACAAAAGTCGTATAAGTATGATAGTTTTCATACATACACATTTGATATTTCGAGCCGAGTTTACTCGCCTATATTTTTCTCGAAATATGTGTTGGTAAGCTTTCTCTTTAACCACTTTTCATATTTACCCGTGACGAAAGTCATGATGATGTTCCAATCTTGAAAATAGTTTTGATGACGATAGTTCTGAATAACGACTGTTATAACATTATAGAAGAGTGTTTCGATGATTGAAATATAGAGTTGAGATTACGTAACCATCCATGGATATAAGCATATATAGTTTGTTCACACATTAGTGTATAAATCCATGTATCGGAAACCAAGTGCGTGCATATGTGTGCATGCGGTATTGGTGAATGAGACAGGCTGGGTACGCGTACTGGCGGAAGTTTTAGAACCAAAAATTTGTGCTGAGTTTGTAAGGTTGCAAACAGTTAAACCAGTCACCTTAGGTATGCTTACCCATACTTGTACCCACGGAAGTTTTTGAACCGAAAAGTTCTGATGAGTTTGGAAATCAAAACCAACTCAAATCTGGTAGCTAAGGTGCGCATACCCGTACGCATACCCAAGCTGGTTATTTCTCAAATCGGTAGTTCATGAATTCAAAACAATAAATTATAAGGAATGAAATCTTTGCAAACCGCGACTATATTGTTCAAGATTTGATTCAAGTGAATCAAACCGATTTTGTTTCAATTGTGTCTATGTATAAAGACCTAAGCAATTCAAAAACTCTTCAACTAGTTCTTTTGAGTCATTTGAACTAGTTGTGAAGAAGATGAATATGGTTGATATGAAAGTGCTCATATGGCTAACTATTGGTTAACTATTTGTGAACCAACTAAGTGTACACGTTTAGGTACGGTTACTCAAACCTAAATGAAATATATTTCATTTGTGTGTGACAAGCTAAGTTTCGATCTAATGGTTGAAAGATATTATCTTGTATCTAATCAGGTTTTTCATCTAATGGTGAATATTGAATGCTTTGTTACCAAGGTAACTTAGATTGCAAACCCTAATTTGAAAACTATATAAAGGAGACGTCTAGCAACTGGAAAAACTAATCCTCACACCTCCTGTGTGATACTAGTTGGTTTTTCTAGAGTAGATTCTCCTTTAACCTTAGGTTTATTCTCGAGACCTTGTATATTAACGACTTAAATACTTCATTGGGATTGTGAAGACAGACGAAACTACTTCTCTTGTAGTTGAGAAATATGATCTTGCCATTTTCTATCATACGAGTTCAATTGAAAAATTGGCTTGAGATTATATCTCCGATAGGGCGAGATAAAAATAAATCACAAACATCTTCGTCTCACCCTTTGTGATTCCGTAATATTTAGTTTCACTACCATACGATTTAGATTATTGTGAGGTGATCAATAATTCTAGGATGTTCTTCAGGAATATAAGTCCGGGTTATTGATTAGTTCTTGTTCATCTTGATTTTATCAAAATACGGAACAAAAAATCGTAGGTTCATCTGTGGGAGACAAATTTATCTATTACCGTAGACTTTTCTGGGTGATACAAATTTGTTTATTAAAGTCTTAGACTTTGGGTCATAGCAACTCTTGGTTGTCGGTGATATCACCTAAGGGAATAAAAAGAGTAGTATCCTGCTAGGATCAGAGACGTAAGGAGCACAACTGTACCTTGAATTAGTGTGATATTGATTAGGGTTCAAATACAGTCCAGACTGAAGTTAGTTTGTAGTAGGCCAGTGTCTGTAGCGGTTTAATACAGTCTCGTATTCAATATGGACTAGGTCCCAGGGTTTTCTGCATTTGCGGTTTCCTTGTTAACAAAATTTCTGGTGTCTGTGTTATTTCTATTCCGCAATATATTTTGTTATATAATTAAAATATCACAGGTTGTGCGTTGTATCGATCAATTGTGAAACCCAACCTTTGGTTGTTGATTGGAAATTGATTGATCCTTGGATATTGGTCTTTGGTACCATCCAAGTCTATATATCTCTTGTATTTGATAAAGACTCACAGATTTGTATTTGCTTGAGTATAGATCAAATCGAGAGACAGAGATATTAACTCCTTAATATACTTTTTATTGAGATTGAGTCTGACTGTCTAGTTGATTCTCTTAAAGGTATATTCGAGTTAGTCCATATAGATTTCTAATAAAAATATTGGGTGAGGTTGTTAGACTCCCTCTTTTTCAGATACCTCTGTAGATGAATCTTCCATTTATGAAGAAGAACAAGCACCTGTAATAAATAATATTCAGAACACTAGTGATGACTTCTTTATAGTTCAGTATAGACTTGAAAAACATCTCCCTGGTTCTTCGTTTCGCCTTCTTGTAAATCCCTGGGATATTACTCAAAAAATATTGGTGCCTCCTCAAGCAATAGTTCGATTCTCTATTCAAGGAGGACATTATTATACTTCGCATATAAAATTCAAGCTTTCTAGAAAACCTTTAACAGACTTTTCCGGATGGGCGAGACATATGTTGGGTTACGATCGTGTGCGAGCAATCCTGGATCATGCACAAGTGACGCGGGTTATCCAAGTAGCTGTAGAATTGTTTATTTACCACGATGTACTAGGTATGGTAGATAATTTTCTCGCTCACTAGTGTATTCCTACTCATGCTTTCGTATGAAGATGGAGAGAATTTACCATCACTTTGGAGGACGTAGTTACTTTATTGCATCTTCTAGTTACGGTAATTTTCCTGAAGGACTTTCATCAGAGGAAACTGCAATGTATGACGTCTTGACAACTACAATGCATGACTTTAATATATTATCCAGCAAATTTTGTTATGCTCAATGGTTAAAGCACTAGAGGCCGAGAGATAGGGTTCCTGAAAGGCCTGTCTATGGTACATAACCGTTGCTGATTTCTTGTGTTTGTGGATGTCCAAAGATGTAATTAAGATAGTGGACACCTATTGAAGCCATTTGTGATTTCTTTTGCCATTAAGATGGCTCAAGGTGAGAAACTTCCCATCGGTAGCCTTTTCACTATTCTCCAATTTATACTTCTTAGTCATAGATTCCAGCGTTTCTAATGGCTTTATGAAAATTCAAAAGGTATGCTAATACAATGTTTCTCCAAGCCTTATTGTGGGATCTCTTCAAGAATTATGCACCGATCCCCCATAACATATTTCAATGACTAAATGTTGATACTCGTCATGCTTTCTCCGAGAAAGATAATGCCAGGATTATTTGTTGGTCCACAAAGTAGCCTCGACTCAAGACATTCCTCACCGATGTATTAGAAAATGAGTTTGAGTTTAATTTTCATCCATGGGTGTCGGTTCCTTCTTTCGTCTCACAATTGATCACTTTTAATGATTCTGAAGAAAATATCACTTTGGAATCCGGTACAGACCTGGGTGATGGTGAGAGATCCTTTATACTGAGTTGCACTCTTGGTTATTTAGTATCGGTAATACAAGGAAAGTTTCTGGTGGAAGAATATAACATCGATAGAGTATCTCGACAGATGGGTCTTGATCAGTGTGTTCCGAGTTTTTGAAAGAATAAACCATCGGTTGGGAAACTTAGGGATCGTTTAGATTGCACACATGTGGAAGGAAACGATTACTTGTTTCCTTGTCCTGACTGAGTCACATATGAAATTTCGGGTTATATAGACTTCTGGCATCAGTAACTTGAGCATTTGCATAATTTAGTAATGGTTTCTCAACCCTGGCACGAGAACCTCCTTATGTTGAGAATATTTCTGATCGACCAAGATTGAAGTATCCCTCTAGTGGTGATAAAAGAAAAATACTTCCAGGATGTTCACAAGTAACTCTTCTTTTGTTTTTTTTTAAAGACATGATAATCGCATTTGAATCATTTCATAAACTTTACCATAGGATGGTCGTGTTGTAAGATCTCAGATCAATGTAGACTTCACGGATGTGGAAGAAAATTCCCGGGGGGGCAGAAGACAGAAGTAAGGATTACAAGATTTTCCGAATAGTGTAAAGTCCCCAACTGTCTCTTTGGTGAGTCGTTAATGCTTCTTCTACAGTGACTTTTTCCTTATCCATTCAATTAGGATCATAAGACCAATGTTTGTTATTTCATTTCAGAATTTTTCTCCATCAAGTATTGACGGTCTCCGACTCTTTCCGGTTGAACTCGCAACTCATGAGTCTAGTGATTAAGAAGAAATCGATGTAAGTACTCCTTCGCGTAATCGATCATGATACTTCTTGAATAAAAATAATAATGATTATTGTTAATATATCCAAGAGGAGATTATCATGGATAAACAAGATGTAATAATGATCATTCGTCTTCGGATGATGGTGAGAAAGAGAATTCTCAAGAGTTGGAACCGAATGAAGGTAATAATGTTCCTAATGGTGATGCCGACAATATTGATCCCCACTCAAGTAAGTTTCCATCTTGGATTCTCTTCATAGAAGCATCAAATTTCTGATTTGTGAATGAATGAATGAATGAGAATCTATATGAATGAATGAAATTTTTGTCGAAAAACGTCACCAGAAAATCCAGAATTCAGTCTTTTAGCACAAACGTTGTAGAATCTTCATCCGATGTAATATTTTTGCGATCTACACATGTTTTATCATGCCTAGGAAATTTCCTAGCCTTTTGAGTTTTGAGCATGTTTAGGGGGAGAAATCGAAGAAACAATAAACTTCCAGGAAGTTTTCAGAAAATTTGCAGCTGTCATGTAGTCCGATGTTTCGGCTATATCTTTTTGCTCATTCATCAAATTACTTTGAATTTTGGATATTTTATATAGGAAATCCATACGAATATAATGACATATATCTCAACCTTATATTCCTTACTAATGTCTACCAGATCATCATCTTATACAGGGAAGTGTAAAATCTCCTCAGATGAGCTTGTTGTTAAACGTCGTTTGTAACTTTTACACTATTCGCTCGTGTCTTGAATGCAAATGAATAACTTTGATGATTTTAGATCACTTATATTTTGAATTTTATGATTGCCTTTGATTTGCATGCTTGGAGTGATCTAATCCCATGTAATCATCATATTAGGTGCCAAATGACGAAGTTGAGGATAATATAGTCAATAATGATGATTCAGACAATATGGTGAATCAAAATAGTGATATGATCATATATGCACCTCAGGTCCATGAAGAGGTTGTTATTGAAGTTACCAAAAAGATGAAAACCCGAGTTGTTGTCGCTTCAGAGATAGAAGAAACTGGTCCAACGATTAAGACTCGTATGGTGGTGCACGAATATCCTAATGCTAGGATTTATTTCGATCCTCCGTTCGGTGAGTTACTCCTATATCATGAACTAGTTGGTGGATTTAGTATTTATAATGGGTATGCTGGCTTGTACCAAAGACCCCAAACATAGTTACTTCTTTACAATGCAATTAAAAGCTATCTTGTTTGTTATAGATGATATATGAACCAGAGCTAGAAGTGTTGTTACTCAAGATGTACTCTTTTGTTGGGAGTACAACTTGGATAATTTTGAGAAACTTGGCTTCAATGTGCAGTGGCTTCGTTAAATAATCAACGTTATCAAGGACATACGTGAGAAGGACATACCCTTTCCCAGTGATGTTGTGGTGGAAGCTACACATTCATAACGTATTGTAATGGAAGAGTTACTAATATGATTGAGTCCCCGGACTAAGAGAGCATGTATGAAAATAGATGACATGGACGTATGAGGAGAAATGAGACTTTCCTGAGTGCAGAATCTCATGATAAATGCTAATGCATCTTGCTCATGCTCTGGTTTCAATTTCATCCGAGTTTGGAATTGCTCCAAATGGTTTACTGGTGGAACATCAGTTCAATATTCTGAATCAGAGATTTCCTCGTCAAAGAGAGAGGTGTAGACACCTCATTAACAGTCATATTTTCATTGTGAATCCATGCTCGTCCTAGAACCATGCCATACCATGGATCTTCCTAGATTTTGTAAAACTTGGTTTCTGTCCAGGTCGAGCTTTCTTTCACATTGAGAGTAATGTAGCCATAAGCATCACTGGGCGTTCCTTCATGACCAATGATTGAGATGGGAGCATGAGTAGATTCTTGTCGAATGATACCAGCATCTCTGAGGGTTGTCAATGGGATTACATCGACAGCAATGCCAACATCGATCAACACTCGCTTAAATTCATTTCCTTTGAGATGGATTGTGGTGAGAAGTCCCCAGTCGTACATCTCCTTGTCTGTGACTGGAGGTTTAGGGAAAGTTTCCTGAATTGATACACGTTTCCCTGACATGATGTGATTTAATGTAGCAAACATTTATTTCCTTTGAGACTTTGATAAGTAAAGAAATTCACATATGTGCTCGGTTAAGGATTAAACTGCTTCCTTGACTAGTGGTTCAGAGAGAATGAAAGTCCTGACCGGGAGCGGGTCTCTGTGTACTCTTTCAGTCCACAAGTTAAGCTCTCATAAGTTGACATTTTCTTTTAATATGCGGTTCAAAATCCTGCACTCACTCATGGGATGATTGACGAATCTATGGATGCGACAATAACGAAGATTTTGTATTTCCTCTTCAGTTGGTTCTTTCCTGACATATAGTAATTTGATTGCACTATCCTGGTGTTTATAGGTGAAAATAGTTCCTACCGTTTTTGGTAATTGCAGGTGCAAAGGTGAGAAACAGTTTAAACCCTAAACAATGTACTACAAGGGAGTACTTTTAAGTTCGAGAGATCAATCTGTATAAGTCCGGCCTAAACCAAGAAATGGTCGTTTCAGACTTACTCCAGTCACAAAGTGGAGGAGAAGGGCTGGTTTAGGGAGGGAAGCGAAGAGAGTGTTGAGACCAGAATAATTCTAGAGTAGCACTTGACTTTTATCAGAAGGTGAAATCTTTTGGGAAATCTATCAAGAGTTGCTTTTCTGAGTGCGGTGTTTTTTCTCCTGACCAAGAACTTGTGTTATGGTGGAAATAGGTAAGCCTATTTATACAAGTCAAGAAAGAAACGTACTCTGGCCTCATAATAGAAGGAAACGGGTGAGTTAAATGAGAAGAGGTGGTAAAACCTGGCATTGATGGGATTTAATATAATTGGTGTCCCATTATGGAGGAGCGTTTCACCATTGCTTCTTTCATTTACTAACCGGCTTACTCCTATTACACTATCTTGAAATGGGCATTTGTGTATCCCGCACGCTATAGACCACCAAACCAAAACCCTAATGAGAATCCCCCAGTTTGTGTTGATGTCTCAAACGTTTTGGAAGACATGTAAAACGTTGTTGTGTCTTGGCAAGTCAAGCTTGGGGAACTTGCTAGCCAGGTGACCTTTGATGGTCGAGATGTTGCATCTTGAAATAAGGGGTAACCGTTGATCATTGCTCGCCTTCACTTTGGTAGACGTGTAGCGAGGTCCAACAAGGTGGCATGGCTAGGGTGTGCTCAGACTTGGAATGATGATCCAAGGGTTTACCATGGGCGCTAGGTGAGAGACCAAGCTATGGTTTCGGATCTAAGGTCGTGAGGGGTCTTTAGACGGCCAGGATTTTCTCACGGGATTGAAAGGAAACCGTTGATGGTCGCCTGGCTTCGATTTGTTAGCCGCATGGGGAAGGCCAGTAGGGTGGCGCGGCATGAAGGTCCATGGTGAGGCGTGTTTAGCATGGCGCGGATAGCTTGCCTAGGTGCGTGACAAATCTAGGGATAAAGTCATGAGGAGACTTTATATGGCCATGATTTGCTCCTAGGATTAAAGGCAACCGTTGATGGGAACCTGGCTTCAATTTGGTAGCCGCATGGGGAACGCCAGTAGGGTGGTGCAGCATGAAGGGACATGGTGAGGTGTGTTTAGCATGGCGCGGATAGCTTGGCTAGGTGCGTGACCAAGCCAGGGATAAAATCATGAGGAGACTTTATACGACCAGGATTTTCTACTGGGATTGAAGGGCAACCGTTGATGGGCGCATGGCTTTAATTTGGTAGCCGCATTGGGAAGGCCAGTAGGGTGACGCGACATGAAGGGACATGGTGAGGTGTGTTTAGCATGGCGCGGCAAGCTTGGATAGGTGCGTTACCAAGCTAGGGATAAAGTCATGATGAGACTTTATACGGCCAGGATTTGCTCCTGGGATTGAAGGGAAACCGTTGATTGGCGCCTGGCTTCAATTTGGTTTAGAAACCCTAATTAGTTCCCTTCACTAGAACCGCTACAGAATTCTAGTACGGACTCGGATTTCGATGATCTGCCCCTCAAATCAACCGGAAAATAATTTTATATCTCCTAAAGCGGGGATATTTAGGTTTTGAACTCGTTCAGGGGGGGGGGGGAACATCCCGAAAGTTAGGGATGGAAATTTGCCCCACCCAAACCCATCCCCGTGGGACCCACCCCTACGGGTTAGGGTTTTACCCGTATAAACGGGTAACGGGGCGGGGTATGGGGAATCCCCGAAAATAGTGATGCGGGGATGGGGTGGGGATGGGATTCAAGGTCCCCACCCCATATCATAACCTATTATATTTGAACGAGGAACTTTTTTGGAAGATAACGAAGAAGATCATAATAAAATGATTAACATGGAGGAAGATGGTTAATAATAAGGAACTAAAAAGTAAAATGAATCATAATACTTAATTGTGGATCAATTGTTTCCTTTATTTTTCAGTTTTAGTTGGTTATTATAAACTTAAAATTTTAAAATGCACGCTTATTATTATTTTTTGAACCATTATAATTATTTTTAAATTATAATTATTTATAAAATTTTAGATATTTATTGTAATGTTATGATAACCCATGGGAAACCCATCCCCTACGGGGGTTCCCCATACCCGTCCCCGCCCCATTCTTATGGGTAACGGGTAGGGGATGGGTTTTGGTTTTTTGAACGGGGTAGAGGATGGGATTCAAGGTCCCCGCCCCATTTCCATCCCTACCGAAAGTAAGACTCAGGAAGATTTCATGAGGGACAGCGGCATGGCCAGGCTATCATGGCATGCCTCGGCGTAGCTAAGTTGGCATATGGGGCCAAAGGTTTTCCATGGGTGCATGGCATGGCTAGGGCCAAGTTATGGCGCAACTAGCTCGGGCTAGGTGTGTCTGACATGATTTGCCATCGGCACACGAGACGTGGCTAGCATGGATAGGGCCATGGCATGGTGCAATTGGCATGGCGCGGCTATCTTGGGCTAGGCGTGGCTGGCATGATTTTCCATTGGCACGCGGGGTGCAGCTAGCATATCTAGGGCCATGGCATGGTACAATTGGCATGGCGCGGCTAGATTGGGCTAGGCGTGGCTGGCATGATTTGTCATTGACACGCGGGGTGCGGCTAGCATAGCTAGGGCCATGGCATGGTGCAATTAGTATGGCGTGGCTAGCTTGGACTAGGCGTGGATGGCATGATTTTCCATTGGCATGCGGGGTGCATCTAGCATGGTTGGCATGCTTTGGCGCGGTAGGGTGTGGCTGGCATGATTTGCCATTGGAACACGAGATGCGGTTAGCATAGCTAGGGCCATGGAACGGTGCGATTGGCATGGCGCGGCTAGCATGATTTTCCATTGGCACGCGGGGTGCGACTAGCATGGTTGGCATGCTTTGGCGCGGTAGGGTGTGGCTGGCATGATTTGTCATTGGCACACGAGATGCGTCTAGCATAGCTAGGGCATGGCGTGGTGCGATTGGCATGGCGCGGATATCTTGGGCTAGGCGTGGCTGGCATGATTTGCCATTAGCACGCGGGGTGCGGCTAGCATGGTTGGCATGATTAGGCGCGATAGGGTATGGATGGCATGATTTGCCATTGGCACACGAGATACGGCTAGCATAGCTAAGGACATGACACGGTGCGATTGGCATGGCGCGGCTAGCTTGGGCTAGACGTGGCTGGCATGATTTGCCATTGGCACGCTGGGTGAATTAGGGTTTGGTTTGTCGTAACCCTAATTTGAAAAAAATATACCCAAGTAATTATTAGGGACATATTAATAGCTTTTATTAATGCGCCTAGTAAATGCTTGTTTTAAGTGTCTGCTAGGGTTTAGAGTTTTACGATTTTAACCCTAAACTAAAGACCACCATCAACATCAAGTCCCCTGCTTAGCTCGAAACAGATGCCTTGTTGCGAGGTAAGCATATGATGGTGACGGACTACGTAAATCATTGCAAAGATGGCCAGGAGAGTCTGTCTAACCTTTTAATTGGTAGGGCGAGTTTTTTTTTTCCATGTTGGTGGCCACGGAAAAGGGGACACGGTCTCGGAAGGCGGAGCAGGTGGGTAGCTTTAACTTAAATGGCCGAGAGGAGCCATGGTCTTGGCCACTGCAATGGTATGGTGGAGCATGCGGGGGAGGCTAGGCGTGGTGGGGCCATGGAAAGGCGAGGCATGGTCGGTGCGGCTTTAGTAGAAGGGGGAGCCGCGACAATGGCGTGGGCATTCTTGAGCGCATGACCGGTTTCATCTTTTCCCTTCTTGGCTCAAAATTGGAAATCCTCTCTTCGTTCAAACTCCCACATATCATGTCCATATAAAAGTAGGACCGGCTTCTCCTCTTTACGCTTATCCATTCTTCCCAGCTGCGCGACAATAGTATAGAGGAGCAGACGAGCAAATCCTAGGTATGTCTTCAAACACTTTTCTTTTGATTTTCCCTCTCTCTGTTTTTTTTTTGTTAGTGCAAACCCTAGGCGTAGGTACTCCTTTTCACGACCCTGTAGAAAAATTGGAGTGAGTCTTGGGTTCTTACGCCCTAGTTTGTCGTGACACTTAGGAAAAAGAACCATAGTAGCATTGACCGCCCCTTCTCACTGTGCAAGGCAGGTGCGTAACGGTGATTGCCATGCCCCTTCATGAAAACCTAGTTTTTTTTTTTTTAGGGTTTGCTCCTTGTTTTGGTCGTTGGACGTGTTTATCTAGCTGGGCGTGAGTCTCCTGGTTGCATGTAGTCGTGATGTAGAGTATGCCAGCCCCATTATTAATAATAATAATTTTTTTTTTTTACAAAAGACCTTGAAAACAATTGACTTGTGCCCAGAGTGGCTCCCTTGAGTCTAGTAAGAATGATTCCTGCATACATTGTGTAATAATTCCTGCTCCTCTTGTTCCTTTATAGTTATCGCAGCGGTGAAAAATACTGTAAGAGGATTTCGTTAAGATGTCAACTGTTTCTGTGGTACCGAAATATGTGAGTAATTCCAAGCCAAACATAGATGACGAGTTCTTCACAAAATCAGGTATGGTTAAGAGGAACCATCCTCAATACATTCCAATCTTCTTGACCGATTTGGAGAGTGAAGGAGAAAATCGATTGGATCGACCATAAGGCGTAATTAGATTTTGCCTTCAGAGGGAAGAATATCATGCCTCTCCTATCGACTTTAAAATCCCTGCAAGTCCGTTGCGTTCCTTTAAAAATTGGGTATGATTCATGATGGACCAGGAAACTGTAAAGACCAATTTGACCAGGGCGCAGATTATCAGTGTTGTTGCTGCTGCTGCAGTGCTTCAGATTAGGAAGAACATTCCAGGGTTGGTTGCTTTTATTTCCATATGGTGCCTAGACACTCATACGACCGTATGCAGGAGGGGCGAGATGACCATTTCTTTGGAAAGTGTAGCTATACTGCTGAACCTTCCCGTGGTTGGAAATCTTGATGTTAAGTTGTCTGCTGATGAAGAAGAAATGCATGCGGATCTAGTTTCGAAATCAAAGGGGTTCATTCCGAAAGAGAATGAGACGAAGTGCTTCTATGACTGGTGGGTGTGCCAGTGGTTTTCTGACGCATTAGATCCAAACCATAAGAATAGTACGCTTCATGTTGCGGCATTCCTGGCCCTTTGTATATCCAGAGATATTTTTGATGACGGCTCGGGCAAGAAGGAAATAAGACATGGACTTATCAAGTTTGCCATAAAATTGGAAAAAGGTGTCTTTCTTCCCCTTGGTGTTTTTTTTCTTGGTTCCCTGTATGCACACCTGGACCAGCTGGTTTCAGACATGCGCTCCTCGAATGGTCATATGAAGGTGAATTCGTACGTTCATGCCGCCTTTCTCCAGGCATGGTTGTGGGAGCATTTCGTGAAGTATTCCCCGAAGCCGTTGGATATACTTCCTGAGTATTTGGGAGGCTCCAGAATACTACGTTGGTCGAACAAGCATCGAAAAACCAGTCCAAAATTGATTAAGTTTCTTGACAACTTGTATGCGGTTAATTTTCGTCCATGGGCTCTGGTGCATGCGTCCATGACTCAGGTTAGTACCTTTGCTCCCGTTTCGAACGTGTCTTTGTCTTCTGATTATGAGGGTTTAAGCGTTGGAGAGATGGTATTCATGCTCAACTGTACACCTAGTCACGTGCCATCTTTTTTCTGAGGGGCTTGCAAAGCGACTTCTTATAAAATTTATAGGGCTGCTCGGCATATGGGTTTTGACTAAGGGGTCCCACTTGCTTGCCAGCCAGTTAGTCAAGAAACTCTATTGTTGACTGTTCTTGATGTTAGTGTTCTTATTCCGTGTAAAAGTCTGCCTTTTCTCCAGGAGCGGAGTCCATCAACGACCTACAAATATAACGCGTTTTGGCAGGACAAATTCCTTGTTATCCAGGAATTTGTGAAGTCTGTGGTGAAGAATACCTGTGGTAGGCCTTCCGTCGAGGTTTTAGCGAAACATCCGTTGTTGAGGGATATCTCTTCGACCAAAAGAAAATCTTTTGGTCCAGACATGGACAGTCCCCAAGCGAAGGAGCGAAGATATAAGAATCGTGTAGGAGGTTTCCAGTCGGATCCCACGGCTCTACCGTCTTTTATCTCATCTAACATGCGGGTATTTGCGGCTCTCTTCTCGACTTAGCTTGGATCGTTTATGTTTTTCTGTCTATTTCATTTTTTTTTGAGAAGTTGTCTTTGTGTTTCTTCCATGGTTTCAGCAGCACAAACGCCTTTGCCAGACTTGCAAGTAGCCAGAAAACATCGCTTTTCGAGACAGAGGATTGCGAGGGCGAGCCTATCCATGGTGATGAAGAATCTGAGAAGGATGAAAGTTCTGAGTCTGGTGGTGGTGAGAGCAATTCTTCCGATAGCAGTGTTGAATCTTCGTCTGGTCAATCTGAAACTGAATCGGTGATTCCCCTATAAATTATTATTATTATATATATATATTTTTTTTTTTTGCAGCAAACTAAATCCTTTTTTTTTAGGAGGAAACAACTCTTGAGGATGATCTTGAAGGGGACGACCACCAGAGCGAAGACGTAAACATGTTTCCTACTGCGGAAACTGCACCAGCCATCAATTTGAACATGGAGATTCATTGTCTTGAAGGCACCGCCGCGAATCAGGTGGAGGAGGGTGCTTCGCGGGGTGAAATTGTAGTTAGGGATCTCCTGCCAGTTGTTGGTTCAGTTGCAAGTGCCATATTTGACCCTCTGTACTTGGTCCCTTTCCCAGGCCATGTGCTAATTGGAGGCTTTAGCGTGCCAGCTAAATATGTGACGTTATACACCAAGATCTGGAAGAACTATGGTCATATTTTCACAACTAAGAAGATCACTAGTCGACATGAGTTGGTCAAGCGCATGGAGGAGGCCTTATCTTCGATTGATGAGTTACGCAACGTGACTGGTTACACGGTTTCTGAGGATGTAATCTTGAGATGGAAGTTCCACCGTGACATGTGCATGGGCTTCGAATTCAACGTTTCTTGGTTCGTTGAAGGTATTTCTGCTTCTAAAAGGTTGCTGGGCGAAGCGGTCGAAGGTCCATCCGCGGGTACGGTGAAGAAGCAGGAAGCAGAATTCAAGAAATTGCGCCGGCAATTGAAATTGAAAAGGGCGGCTCTCCAGAGCACAAAGGAGGCCTTTGCCAAGAGGAGCAAGCCGTTGTTGGAAAATTTTCCTTGAATGTATATCTATCTTCTGGACCTCTTACCTTTAGTTTTTTTTTTTTGAAAGGAAAAAGAGACGCCGGGTTTGTGGTTTTGATTTTCTGATTTTCTGGAGTTGATGGACAAAATTTACCTTGACAATTTTCGATTATATATTTTTAGATAAATATTTCGAATTGAGATGGCTATGAATGAAAGTAATGTACACGTCCCAAGTAGGCCATGGAACCGTGTGTTGGTAGATGAAACGAGGTGAAACATGGTTATAGGTTTTATCAAAACTTGAAAAAATAGACCTCGTATTTTTCCAGATTAAGACTTACTCGGTTTCTCAGGTTTTTTGATGAAAATAAACTTTTCGGGCAAAGGACCAAGTTTTTTTTTTCTTCGAAAAACATGGCTGAGGAAAGTCCCCAGTGTTTCGAATCATTGTTGAGTTGTCTAATGACCGAGCCATCAACCTCTGGGAAGACCGTTTTTCTCCTAACCCTTGGGGAGTCCCCAGCCATCCCATGTCGTGTCATGACTGATAATCGAGTCGTCGAGTAGAGTGATTCACCTTCCCCTACCATCCACACACCTGGGTCGAAGAACAAGATTGACAGTCGAAAATTGACATTGTAACCGATAGATCAATCCTCCCGCTGTGGTCGCCAATTGTTTATAGGTGAAAATAGTTCCTACCATTTTTGGTAATTGCAGGTGTGAAGGTGAGAAACAGTTTAAACCCTAAACAATGTACTGTAAGGGAGTACTTTTAAGTTCGAGAGATTAATCTGTACAAGTCCGGCCTAAACCAAGAAATGGCCGTTCCAGACTTTCTTCGGTCACAAAGTGGAGGAGAAGGGATGGTTTAGGGAGGGAAGCGAAGAGAGTGTTGAGACCAGAATAATTCTAGAGTAGCACTTGACTTGTATCAGAAGGTGAAAGCTTTTGGGAAAGCTAGCAAGAGTTTCTTTTCTGAGTGCAGTGTTTTTTCTCCTGACCAAGAACCATGTGTTCTGGTGGAAATAGGTAAGCCTATTTATACAAGTCAAGAAAGAAACGTACTCTGGCTTCATAATAGAAAGAAACATGTGAGTTAAATGGGAAAATGTGGTAACGCCTAGCATTGATGGGATTTAATAGAATTGATGTCCCATTATGGAGGAGCGTTTCATCGTTGCTTATTTTATTTACTGACCTCCTTACTCCCATTACACTATCTTGAAATGGGCATTTGTATATGCCGCACGCTATAGACCACCAAACCAAAACCCTAATAATCATCCCCCAGTTTGTGTTGATGTATTGAACATTTTGGAAGACATGTAAAACATTGTTGTGGATTGGCAAGTCGAGCTTGGGGAACTTGCTAGCCAGGTGACCTTCGACGGTCGAGATGTTGCATCTTTAAAGGAGGGGCAACCTATGATCGTTGATCGCCTTCGCTTTGGTAGCCGTGTAGCGAGGTCCAATAGGGCGGCACGGCTAGGGTGTGTTTAGACTTGGCATGAGGAGACAAAGGTTTGCCATGGGCACTAGGTGCACGACCAAGCTATGGTTTCGGGTCTAAGGTCGTGAGAGGACTTTAGACGTCCATGATTTTCTCCTGGGGATTGAAGGGCAACCGTTGATGGTCGCCTGGCTTCGATTTGGTAGCCGCATGGGGAAGGGAAGTAGGGTGGCGCGGCATGAAGGGCCATGGTGAGGCGTGTTTAGCATGGCGTGGATAGCTTGGATAGGTGCATGACCAAGCTAGGGATAAAGTCATGAGGAGACTTTATACGGCCAGGATTTGCTTCTGGAATTGAAGGGCAACCGTTGATGGGCGCCTGGATTCAATTTGGTAGCCGCATGGGGAAAGCTAGTAGGGTGGCGCGGCATGAAGGGCCATGGTGATGCGTGTTTAGCATGGCGCGGCTAGATTGGCTAGACGCGTGACCAAGCTAGGTATAAAGTCATGGGGAGACTTTATACGACCAGGATTTGCTCCTGGGATTGAAGGGAAACCGTTGATGGGCGCCTGGCTTCAATTTTGTAGTCGCATGTGGAAGCCCGGTAGGGTAGCGCGGCATGAAGGGCCATGGTGAGGCGTGTTCAGCATGGCTCAGCTAGCTTGACTAGGTGCGTGACCAAGCTAGGGATAAAGTCATGAGGAGACTTTATACGGCCAGGATTTTCTCCTAGGATTGAAGGGAAACCGTTGATGGGCGCCTGGATTTAATTTGGTTTAGAAACCCTAATTGGTTCCCTTCACTAGAACCCCTACATAATTCTAGTACGGACTTGGATTTCGATGGCCCGCCCCTAAAATCAACCGGAAAGGAATTTCTTATCTCCTTACGCGAGGATATTTAGGTTTTGAACTCGTTCGGGTGGGGGGGGAACAGCCTGAAAGCAAGACTCATGAAGATTTCATGAGGAACAGCGACATGGCCAAGCTATCATGGCATGCCTCGGCGTAGCTAGGTTGGCATATGGGGCCAAAGGTTTTCCATGGGTGCATGGCGTGGCTAGGGCCAAGTTATGGTGCAACTAGCTCGGGCTAGGTGTGGCTGGCATGATTTGCCATCGGCACACGAGACGTGGCTAGCATGGATAGGGCCATGGCATGGTGCAATTGGCATGGCACGGCTAGCTTGGGCTAGGCGTGGCTGGCATGATTTTACATTGGCACGCGGGGTGCGGCTAGCATGGTTGGCATGCTTTGGAGCGGTAGGGTGTGGCTGGCATGATTTTCCATTGGCACACGAGATGCGGCTAGCATAGCTAGGGCCAGGGAACGGTGCGATTGGCATGGCGCAGCTAGGTTTGGTTTAGGCGCGGCTGACATGATTTTACATTGGCACGCGGGGTGTGTCTAACATGGTTGGCATGATTTGGCGCGGTAGGGTGTGGCTGGCATGATTTTCCATTGGCACACGAGATGCGGCTAGCATAGCTAGGGCCATGGCACGGTGCGATTGGCATGGCGCGGCTAGCTTGGGCTAGGCGTGGCTGGCATGATTTACCTTTGGCATGCGGGGTGAATTAGGGTTTGGTTTTTCGTAACCCTAATTTGAAAAAAAATATACCCTAGTAATTATTAGGGACATATTAATAACTTTTATTAATGCTCCTAGTAAATGCTTGTTTTAAGTGTCTGCTAGGGTTTAGCGTTTTACGATTTTAACCCTTAACTAAAGACCACCATCAACACCTGGATCCAAAGTTCTAGCAGTTTGATTACCTCTTCAATGGGAAAAGGAAAGCCAGGTTCTGTTTGATCAGTTTCCGTGCACTGGCCCGGGGCTTATGCATTTAGGGTTTGGTTATCTTTCCTTTGTGCTTTTGGAGGGGCTAAAGGAGCGTGCTGTGTACGTTGTGCCTCGGATTTCTGTTTGCTCCCTTCTGCAACAACGATTGTGGAAATTTGGACGGTGTATTGTTTGTTGATCAAGTGTCTGCTACCGCGAGTTTCTTATGGTTCATTGGCATTTAACTTTTCTTAATTCTAATAAAGCAGGTGCGGTAGTTGCTGATCGCTTGGATGCTTCATGAAGTTCCGAGAAAGTCTGAAATTAGAAATTTTCCAGTAAAGCTCTGTAGACAAGGATCATTCCGTTTATGCAAAAGTCTATAAGTTGCTGCTCTGTGGCATTTGGATCATGACAGCCTAGAGCCTGAATGTTTGCTATAACGTCATTTTTATTTGAATTCTCGAACCTATAAAGATTTTGAGTTCTAATTTCTATTTTATGAATTCATGAAGTCATCACCCGAGTTCATGGACTTAAAATATTAACAGGTCAACTAAATGCACTATTGGATTTTGACTTATTCATTCTTCTTTAATTGTCAAAACAAACTTTTCACACACTTGCGAATTACTTTTTCTTAACTAATCCCTTTGTATGGAAAGTTTTAAGTTCTTTTTAAGAACTTATCTAGCTTGAGATTCAATATTTTTAAATATTTTTCTAGACAACTGCCTCTTTGTACACATTGTATATTATTAGTAGTTTGAAGTTATCTTCGGTAGTAACTCTTTTCATAGAATGTACTCGAGCTAACAACAATGCTCAAACTAAGGAAAAAACCTCATTGCAATTCTAACTCTTACTAAAGAAAAAAAAATTTGTATCTAAGGAAATGACTTAGATTTTAGCAATTAATAATGAACTTCGGTTACAAGAAAATTCATTGTTTACAGCTTAAGCGACCAATATTTATAAATTAAATACATCAACAACATTGAAAACTCAATTCATGCATTATTTCTTGTGTATATTACTGCCATTTTTATTCTCCAAATACCTAGGATCTCTATAATCTAAGGTTCGACTTTGAAATACTTCATCCTAGATTCGTAAAGTAAGGGTACAACCTAGTCTTGGAGATGTAGATTTGTCAGAATTGGGAAATAGTATGTCTCACTGATCAAGCATCGAAAAGGAAATCATCATGCGTCATGTTTGAGGAAGGGTAGATCAAGTATTCATGATGAACCGTGGAGCAACTCCTTAGGATGTAAAGGACATCACCTAAAGGAATCAAGTGCGTAGGTTCTTGTGAAATCAAGAGATGTAGGGGCACAACTGCAACAAAGTAGTTTAGACGATTTTTTTTATCAATTCCATTCCATACCAAAATCTTATAGCACACTAGTGTTTGTAGCTTCTTAATACATTTGTTCCAAAACTGGACGAGGTCTTGGGGTTTTCCTGCTTCGTATTTTCCTCGTTAAAAAAAATTCTGGTGTGTGATTTTCTTTACTTTTTACTCCCGTATTATGTAGATTTTATTTTTATATTTAAAAGTACAAGAAAGTTGTATGTTAATCAATCCTTGTGTTTTAAGTATCTTTTATTGACATTATCCAAGAATATTTATTGTTTGATTTAATCTTGATTGAATTTCATGGAAGTTTTTTCTATAGGTTCTGTAACTAAAAATTTGACATTGTACTTGGTACCCTACCCTTTTGAATGTGTATTACTAGCAATTAATGTAAATATTGAAAAACTATTGGTAGTTAGAATGAAGCCAAGGATACACCGCACTCATTTATGGATATTGTTGGACTACTTTGATGACATTTTGTATTTTTTTAACTCTCAGTTTTCTTATGTGTTTATCATTTGAAGTATTTGGACAGTGTATAATAGGGTAGGCTTGCATAATAATGACAGAAGTGGAGAACTTGTCCAGACTTGGAAGTTTGTTAAGGTAATCAGAATTCGGAAACAAACATAGATGAGAATTAAATAACTTTACACGCTCAAATTATTTTTACAGATGAATGTTTGCAATACAACCACATGGGATGATCCTCTAAGTAGTGAACATAGATGAGAATTTGGAGAAATCCATATGAATAATTAAATTTTAGCTATCAAATATTAAAAGAGAGCATTTTTATAATATCTTACCTTGTTATAATAATAAAATATTTATCTTTGGAATGCTCATCAATGTACCAAAAGCTCGAAGATTCACCTGTTGTCAGGTTTGTTTGTTTTCCACCCCCCTTCCCCCAGGGAAGTAGCCATCTAATTTATCATATTAATTATTTATAAAATCCTTGTAAGATTTTGTATATCAAAGATCCATCAGGTAAAAGAGAGTTTGACTCGGCTTTACGAATCCCAAGTGAAGTTTTCAAAGTCGTAACCTAGTTATGTTTCACAAAGAAACCTAAGTCTGACTCTATACACAACTAATATGCATCATGTACGGATTGATATTCTACTTTGCAGAGAGTCCTCTATGTATAATTATGAAACATGATAAATTGCTTAAGTTTCAAGAAATTGTTTCTTATGACCAAAGCAAGCTCGTTAACTAGTTTTCATGCTCAAGAATTACTTTGATCCCAAGCAAACTAATTTTTTTACCATAGACTGATTCCAAAGAATAGAAACCATGTAAGCATGTGAGAAATTTTCGTTGTAATACAAAGAAGAATTTTCACCTCCATATTTTTTGATTAAAGAACCGTGCATAAAATTTAGCTTACGACTAACCAAGTATGGTTCGTGAACCATCAAGCAATGTTGGAGTTCGGTGGCACCCAAAAGAAGGCCACTTCACCAACTAAGAAAAGTGGTTCGCAAAATCAATGTGTTTGAAGTGTCTAGGAACATACCACATAAGAGAATTTCAAAAAGTATTCGAGAACACCTTGAAATTGCATAGTTCGCAAACTGAAAACTCAATTCTTGAACATCTGTGCACCTTTGAGTTCGGTAACATCGAAAAATTGCATAGTTCACAAACTAAAAAATCTGTTTTAAACAAAAGTACAATTTGACGTCTTTAGGCTTATATTTACATACATAGTTTGTTGAACAATAAAAATTATTCTCAACCTCAAAAGTGATAAGACTTATGAACATTCAATGCTTGAGTCAATGCTTCGAGATTTGACAAGTACAAGCTTGAACTCGAAACTTCTTCTTTGTCATTCATCATTTATTAAAGCCATACGACGTTGTCTCGGAAGATAGAATGATAGAAATACACTAATGAGTAAATAGGATAGTAAGTGTTCACATACCTTTGTTGATGAAGTTCTCGCACATGTCTTCGTTGTTCTTCAGTTTTCAATCTCTTGAGGGTATTCAGAGATTTCTTATACTCAACTACCCTGCTCTAATCCTAGCCCGAGACTGACTTTAGTATAAATCAAGATATAGTTTTGGTCATCTAACATTGACTACAAGCTTGACATACGAATACTTGTGGGTTCTACCGAGCGATGCTCTAACATGAATCTTGATTTCAAAGAGTTGATACTTGATGTTTTGGTCATTTCTAGTTTGATAATTTTTGTTGAAATATACTTTTTCCATTAATTGTAACATCAAACTTATAGTGGAATTTTTCTGCAAAAATTCCTCAACTACCACGATCGTAGCAATGACATAACCCCTAGGATCAACCATGGTTTTTGTGGCAGAAACATGGTACATGCTTATGGTACAGGTCAGAACAGCGGCAAACATACAACTAAAAATAATTGGCTTAGAGGCTAACTCACAAAACCTCATTCATTTAACCTTACTAACCGGACCGAGACACCATCATACTTGCGGATTATGATCAACAAGATCAGAGGCCTAATGCGGTCCATTCTGCATCATGCAATCCACCACGTTTAAATTAGTTTGAAGAAAATTGTTTAATACGTCAAATTCTAATATTTTTAAATAAAAATGTACAAAAAAGAAAAAAAAAATTGTAAGAAAAATTAATTATTTTTGGGCCTTAACATGGGAGGCTCTAGGCAATAGCCTAGCTGGTCTGGTCGTCTCTAAAAATAAGACGCTAACTCACAAAACCTCATTCATTTCTATATACTTGCGGATTATGATCAACAAGATAGAATTCTTTCACGTAATTTATATTTCTTTTGTAATTTAAAGACAAATCACGGCCTTTATAAAATTAAAAAGGAATCACAAGGCTCCACACCAAGAGTAAACTAGAGTTATGTAAATAGAAACCCAGTCTTAATTCAAATTTGAGACAGCAGTAGAACCCACAGTGGTATTCATAAGTTATCTTCGAGGCTTCCACAAATATCACACGTATGAGTTTTGATCAGGAGGATGTGGGATAACAATCCAAAAAATGGTTTTAAAATGGTGGCTTTATGGGATATAGGCACAACATGACACGGGGGCAATGGATAAATAATCCCAAATACAAATAAGAATCCCTCTGTTCGGAAAAAGCCATAAAAGTTTAAAATTTTGAAAATGCATAAATAAAAAAAATAAAAAAATTGTTTCGAAAACATATATTGATTTTATTAAATAGGAATTACAGAGTTTTTAGCCAACGCGTAATTGGGGATATGAAAACTAATTGGGGATATATCTAAATGACAAAATAGGGATCCAAATATCCTATATAGGTTACCCCTTATATAATTAAATTATTAATTCCTAATCTAACCCTCACTAATCAGGATTAGTTACTAATTATAATTAATAAAATGTTAATGATTTGGGGATATAATAAGTGTGTATTTTTGTTTATTTAAATTTGTGTGGGTTAGTTGAGAGTAGAATGAGGAAGAAAAAAAATTTGAGTAGAATTTTTTTTTTTGAAAATGGAAGATGATTGTGATGAGAGACTTGCAGCTACTGAATCTTTAGCTCAATTACAACAACAATCATATCTTCAATATTCGGTTAATGATAACAACTCACAATTGTTGTATGATGAACCAACACCTTTGAATCATGATTTTCGTGACCATGAAGTGTTTTGTGAAGAACCAACTCAAGAAAGTAAACATGTTCAGCATACAAGCAACCTCAACACACGGGTAATGCTTCAAAGAGGTCGAAAATTTGATTATTTTTTTTGAAACCGCCATTTTTTTCTCTGCAAAAGCTTAGTACCGGCATGGGACCTTACATATCTACCATGCCGGTAGACTTATTTGAGTTTCCCTGTTTTACGGAATGGCGTTTTCTGTAAAGAGAATGAATGAAATGTTTCTATGGGACTCCTTTAAATGCTAAACTGAGGAAACACTGGATTGTTGTTTCCATGATCAGCTTACGCAACCAAAGGGATACCTCATTTATTAAGCTCTCATTAATTGTCTGTCATAAGAAAAGGTTATAATAAGACCATGAAGAAAGTAGTCGATATCTAGGGAAGTATAGTAGACATCACCACTTTCATACTACTGTGTTGACCAGCTGCAGATTAATACGACGCAAGTCAATAGTGACATACCCATCAATGATGATATCAACCAAGGGAGCTTACTGATGCTCATTTCAGTTTAAATTTGCTAAAAACAAGAGGAACACTCAATACATAATTAATTCAAAACAGTAAGTCTTCTGCTGGTGATTAAGTTGCTTGCAAAGTTCACAAATAATAGAGGTAGAAGCAACTACATTCAGACTGCAATTCCGCTACCCCCCATCTCCTTCTGCAATGCCCATCCCATATGTAACAGCATCAAGTTAAATTCTTGCACTCACAGCCTTTTGATCAGTGTAATCGAAAGTAATATATAGACAAATAAATGTCGAGAATGCCGGTATTGTATAGGAATGTTCCTAGATAAAAAAACAAGACTATCGGCATTCATGTATAATAAAAATCCATGCCGGATTTAGGTACCGGCATATATAAAAAAATGTCAAGGATGCCGGTACAGTCTTGGAAGTTCCTGCATAACTAAACACCAATACCGGCATACCGTTAAATAATCATTGATGCCGGCATTGAGTACCGGCATTGAAAGAAAAAAATGTCGAAGATGCCGGAAGATAGATTCAAATGACACACGCCTCCAAATTCCGGCATATTGTCTCCTGGTGCAGGACACTTTCCAGGGTTATCGGCGTGCTCCACGTCAACTTTCTCAATGTTCCCACCATCTCCTACATTGATGTAAACAGGTCCACATGGATCCAACGCATAATTATACACTCTATTCATCCGCTCATGAGCATGCACCTGCCAGGAGTCAAGGTTAAACACATATCGATTAGACAACCTGTTCTATCTGTAAAGACGGAAAATGACACACAATCCAAGGTATTCCAAATTCCCTGTTGATAATAGTAACAAACAATTGTCTCCTGGTGCAGGACACTTTCCAGGGTTATCGCAAATAATGCGTGCTCCACGTCAACTCTTTCTCAATGTTCCCACCATCTCCTACATTGATGATTAAACAGGTCCACATGGATTAATTATACGAGAAGGCTCTATTCATCCGAATGGTAAACCCACACCCACACCCACGCCGGAGCGAAGGCTACAGAGACATAAAAATTAGAAGATGTCATAGGGGGTACCCTGTGGTCGCATGGAGTACCATAAGTGCCATTTAAACTACTGGAAGAAAGGATATGAAATCTAGACAGACGAAACCATTAGTGGCTACAATATATACTGATAAGGAAATGCCAGAAACTGATGTGAACTGAGTCATGGACATAAAAGATTTTCAATTGCTTAACTGGAGAGAAGCTAATTCATCATTGGGGAATAACAGGAAGATAGCTAACTTGGATTCTTGAGAATTTGTATATACGACGAACTAATTTGAAGGCACAAATCCAAAAACTGGGAAAAAAATTGTGGCTTACATGACCGGAAAAGACAATGTCAACACCAAATTGATATAGAAGTCCTTCCATTTCTTGCCTCATGCATTCAAATTCCTGGTAATGTGATGAATAGCTATTATACCAAAGTGGATGCCATGCAGCCACTAACCAAGGTGTCACTTTGCGGCATAACTAAACAATACTACCTGCGTACAGATATAATAATAAAAATCCATGCCGGGTTTCTGTGCCGGAATAGACAAATAAATGTTGAGAATGCCGGTATTGTATAGGAATGTTCCTGGATAAAAAAAACAAGACTACCGGCATTCATGTATAATAAAAATCCATGCCGGATTTAGGTACCGATATATATAAAAAAATGTCAAGGATGCCGGTACAGTCTTGGAAGTTCCTGCATAACTAAACACCAATACCGGCATACCCGTTAAATAATCAGTGATGCCGGGATTGAGTACCGGCATTGGAAAAAAAAATGTTGAAGATGCCGGAAGTACTTCTGAAGTTCCTGGATACCAACTATAGTTCTCTGTATATTAAAAGTTCAAAACCGGCGTGGTCTTCAACCTAGATCGAGTGCCGGTACCTATTAACGGTGTGGTATTCATACTAAATTTAATGCCGAGTGTGTTTACCGGCGTGGTATTCATCCTAGATCGCATGCCGGTATCCACTACCGGTGCGGTATTCAAACTAAGGCGTATGCCGGAATTTCTGAAACTCAAAAGTTGCAGTTAGGGTTTTGCGATTTTGACCTAAACCCATAACTACAAATCCATTGAAACACTAATTAAACACTTTAAAATGACTAACCTTCTCACAGAAGCCATCTTTGATAGTAGTTTATCTTTCAATTTCTTTTGAGCAATCGCTCTTGGGTTCAATTGGGAAGTTGTTGTCTTTCGTGGAAGCATGATTATGATTTGGGTAGGTTAATCGACGAAGAAATTTTTGATTTAACGATTAATCATCGATGAAGAACGATGAAGAAGATGAAGAAAAAAAAAATTGAAACCTAACCTTAACCCCAACTGTGCCAGTACTTAGAATGGGGATATTTGATTTGGTTTTAAGATTTTATGTTTTAGTAGAAAGGGCATAACAGTCTTTTCATAATATTTTTTAATTAATCTAAGGGTATTTTAGTATTTTCGCCCCCAAAAAACACCCCTTAGCAGCCACCTTTGGTTGGGAGAAATAATTCATATCCCCAATTAATTCTCATACCCCCAATTAAAAGTTCTTTTTAGCAAGTAGCCTAACAACAAGCTACCAGCGGTTTAGCCATTAGGAAAAGAAACAAATTAAGAATTCATCGAGTGAATTTGGCGAATGGAATGGCTGGGATTTTGCTTTTTGCAGGGGTTTGAAGGAGTCAGAAATTGAGGACATTGCACATTTGTTGGATCTACTTTCTACTTTCAATGCGGGAGTGGGTCATGATTACAGAGTTTGGCAAAATGGGACAAAAAATTTCTCAGTTAAGGATTGCTATAAATCTACGGAGGAGGATGGTTTGCTGATTTTTCCATACAAGTGTGTGTGGAATCCAAAAATACCACAAAAGGTAATTTTCTTTGTTTGGTCTCTTTGTTATTATCTTTCACCAACAATGGACGGTTTGAGGAACTCTTTTAATGTGAATGGATGCTTATTATGTAAGAAGAGTCTTGAAACAAATAACCACTTTGTTTCTACATTGTGAAAAAACAAGAGAGGTATGGAACTATTTTTTGGAAGGTACGCCTACAATGGGTGTTTCAAGATAATGTTAGAAATACAATCGGGAATGGAGGAAAAAGAAGGGAAGAAATCTTAATTTGAGAAGTAAAATTTGGGACATAATCCCATTTGCAATTTGGTGGGCTGTTTGGTTGGAGAGAAATGCTAGAGTTTTCAATGGAAAGTATAACTCTATGGGAAATTTGAAGAACAGTGTCAAGACTTGCATATACAATTGGTGTGTAGGAACAAACATTTTTGAAGGAATCACTTTGAACATGGTGTTACAAAACTGGGAAGCGATTGTTCATTAGGGGTTTTTGGCTACTACTTGTTCTGTTTTTCATAAATTTTGTTTTCGTTGGTTGACAACTGCTTATAAGTTGTGGTTTGTATTGTGTACACTATCTTCATTACTTCCTTGGTGATGGAGTAGTTTTTTTCAATAAATTTAGCCCTTTCTGAATAAAAAAAAAAAAGAGAACAAATACAAAAATAAAAATCGACTAAACTCCATACAGTGACCTACTGACCTGGTCATGTGGAACTTAGTTTTGAAATATTCGTGGAGCCAGTGCGAATCAGCCAAATAATCATCTGACGGTTTTGATTGTGTTAACCTTTCTCCATTCATTATCGGGTCTTACTCATTTGGTGTTCCCGTAATGTGATTGGTCCTGTTTAATGTGAAACCAATTATTTTCAGTAGGTACGCAAACAAAACAAAGATGGGAAATATGAAGGCCACAAAGATGCATGCCAACTGAGAGCAATTTCTCAAAATCACTCAAGAAAGCATCTCTCCCTAACAAACCTCTCGGGTAGTTGTGGACCTTCTACGGTTAACGAAAATTGAACTGTCAAATTTGAGATAGTACATCAAAATTAATTATTAGGCCCCAAATTTGTACTTAACGTTGACAAACTCACCATTTTTTAGTAAAAACCAATCTCTTGAACAAATGCACAACAGAGTTCCATTCTTTTTGTCAAATGTTTTAAATAAATATAATTTTAAAACCAAATAACCTTTTTAGAGCCAAATAACCTTTCTTACTGGCATTCATGTTATGCAACATTTGAATTTATGGGTATGAAGGACAAGCAAAATATAACCACCTTTCAAATAACCTAAAATCTAAAATATACTGTTTCAATATCCTAAGGTGGCCGTTTAACCCAAAGTTTTGTTTTCTAATAAGTTCAACTGACTACACTACCCTTTTTACTTATCGTACTCTATAAATAAAATTCAAGAGTTCTTTTCCTCGTCTTCTTCTTCGTTACCACGACGATCCTCTTCTTCGTCAGTATCCTTGTACCCACCATCAGACACACAGCTACACGTGTAATGACTTGTTACAGTCACCCATCTATGTCTAAAGCAACAAATTCGATCCTAGATGTTGAATGTTTAAAATAAAATCAAAAATCAAAATCGTTTGAAACAGAAACAAATTTGATTGAGGCGTAAATTTAGTGATCTTGTTGTGAAAGGACAAATACGTCGGATGTAGGACGAGTTACTGGCCGGAGTGTTTAACCGATTTTGTCACTTGTACACCCGGGGTGTAGGCGGATACTGGCCGAGATGTTACCCCCCGATTTAGTCACTCACCTGTACACCTATTACCGATTCACTGGTTACTCGTGCATATGTCCACGTGTTAGGTTGAGTGAATGGTCTTACACGTGAGGGGGCGCGTGAAAGGACAATAGTCCCGCATCGCTAGAATCCACTTAATTAACTTAAATAAAATATGAAAGGGCCGCTCCACTCAATGCCAATTGGTTTTGAATTGGATGCCCGCAGACTTTAACACTTGTCAAATACTCCCTCCGTCCCACTATTAAATGACCTATTTGATTTTAAGTTTTGTCCCACTAATAAGTGATCTATATCACTAAATAAGGAAATATTTCTAAAATTATCCTTTTAGTTAATTATAAAAAATATAAGAAATATGCATAATTTGATAGGCTTGTTTATATTCGTTACGTAGGTGTTTTAAAATGTTTTTCAATGGTATGAAGTTTGCGAACATCCGTGGAGTAGTTTGAGAGATAAATCATTTCTAAATTTCACTAATTACTATCCATAAGGGGTATAATTGTAAAAAAATGCTTAAAAGTACTATTTTCCTTACTTGCCTTAAAAATTGTGCAAACTTAAACTAGGTCACTTAATAGTGGGACGGAGGGAGTATGATTTTCGACAATGTAAGTGTAAGCAGTTAAACGCGTCAAGTTTTAAAGTCTGTACATAAGTATGATCTTGTCACTTGTACATAACGAGCGGTGCTGATTTTTTTGATGGTGATCTTATTTTGCTTGTGCGTCCCATTACGATCATATTAATTTCATGATTAAAATTAATTTTTGGGTAAGTGTTTCATTTCAATTTGATGAATCCGCATTCGTCTTTTTACTAGTCTATTTATTCATGTATGCAGTAGTAATCTCTGAATTGATTGGTTTTATCTATTCTATTTAATAATTCATAATCTTTCTGATCTTTTTGTTGTAGGGTGTTCTTTATTTGCACATAATTGATGAAGTGTTTATGGGTTATTAATAGTTAGAAATGTTTGGTTTGTTCTCCGATTTAAATTTTATCCAGGGAAGGAGATACAATAGGTATAGGAAATCAACTGCAAGCTCTTCTCCGGATCATCAATTTCTTGCACACAAAGTGCTTGTGTAAAGGCCTGAATGAGAATAAGTGCGAAAAGGCAGTGAAATTGCGAATTGGTATTACTAGTTTTGAATGATGGAAGTCATAAAATAGAGCGGGGAGATAAAGTTTCACTAAATCATGAAGGTGTAGTTGTTGGATGTGAAATTTGCCAATAAGATGTGTGTGTTTTGAGTCGTAAACTGGATGGGGTTTTGGACAGTTTGGATGTACAAGATGCACCTGAGTACATAATGTATATTCCGACATGAATTAGATTTTGGCCTAGTTGCACCCGAATGCATAATGTATATATTTGTTATTATTTTTTTGTTGTTCTTGTTATTTTTCTTATTTGACATTTGTTTTGGTTGATGTTTTAACGGTGAATGTGATGATAATGGTAGTGGACTTATTGCTCGAGATCATGAACTAGGGATTTTAGTTGTGTATAGTATTGCAAGTGATTTTTAGGATAAACCTATATTTATCCACGAAATACACAAGATGCACCTGAGTGCATAATGCATATTTTTATAAGAAATAGGCTTTTGCCAGGTGCACCCGAGTGCATAATGCATATTTTGTTGATTCTTATAGGAAAAATATTTTGGACAGGTTGCACCTGAATGCATGATGCATATTCTAATAGAAAATAAATTTTGGTCAGGTTGCATTTGGGTGCAAAATGCATATTTTTATATGAAATAAATTTTGGCCAAGTTGCACCCGGGTGCATAACGCATATTTTTATTGGAAATAAATTTTGGCCTGGTTGCACCTGAGTGCATAATGTATTCTCGGGCTGCACCTGAGTGCATAATGTATTCTCGGGCTGGTATAAAATAAAATTTTTCCTTTTTCGAATTTCATATCAATAATGGATCTTGTTTTGTACAGAATTTCGAACCATTTCCAAAAATATAAATTTTGTTAAATTCCGACTGATATTTCAAAAGTTATGACATTTCTTACGATTAATTTAAATTGGAGAGATAAAATAAATAGGAGAGAGAAAATAGTACGATAAAAAAATAAAATTTTAAGAAAATTGTATATATATCTAAATTTTCTCGTGTCTTTTTCACCGAGACTCATAATTTGATTGTCATATGGCCCATAAGAAAATATAATATTATCAAGAACTGTTTTTAACCTGGTAGCCAAAATTATAGAAATAAGTTTGTACAATGTATTGCTAAGGCTTATAGGTTTGAAGTACTGTGTCGTTTCTATTTGTATTTGTTCATGCAGAATCGGTGTTAACAACAAAAGAAATGATTCCTCCATAAGTGACGGTGGTCGGTGGAACTCTTTGAATCCTCCCTGCGGCCCCACCCCTTAAAAGCCTTTTTATTTTATTTTATTCAAACACCCCTCGAATTTTTTTTTTTTTTTTTTTTCATTTTGACACTATCCGCCGGGTTTAAGGAAAACCTAAAACCTTACAAACTAACCAAACTGAAAAAAAAAACAAAAACAAAGAGCAAAACAAACTACATCCTATAGTAGACCTTGCGGCTACTATCCTCCTCTAAAAACTTCCTCATATCACTGTCAAAACTATCAGGACTAATGATTACAAAACTTTCAGAGGGATGCTTCTTAGCAAGCCAATCAGCAGCCCTATTAGTCTCACGATACACCTGAGTACATCTGATGAAATCAAAATCTCCTCTGAGGTGACAGATTCTTCTCCAAATCTGTAGCACACTCCACGCAGCAGTACTAGTACCAGATAAGAGGTTATAAACAATCATTGAATCAGTGCACACATGGATTCTTCTGCATTTAAACAGTTTAGCTAATTTCATGCCAACTTCAACTCCCTGTAATTCATGAGCTGTTATAGTAGCAGGGGCAGTTCCACCACAAGCAGCTGCAATGGTTTTACCATGGTGATCTCTAATAATAGCTCCACTTCCCCCTGAATTTTCACCCCTGGACCCATCAACATTTACCATAACTTCATCACCATCAGGGAAAAGCCAAGAGCAAGGTATGACTCTAGTCTGTTTGTAGACACTTCCCCCTCGAAGTTGTTTGTGCGAAATAAAATGTGAGAGAAATCTTTTTGCTGTTTCCTGTACTCTTTCTTCGTACTGCTGACTCCTGAACTTCAAAAGCCTAAATTCCCCGAAATCAAAAACCAGTTGGTTTTTTTCTGGCTACAAGATGTCCTTCTCGATTGTTCTTCCGGAAAACTGTAGTGATGTATGTGGTGGATGGATCAGGCGGGGATATCCAAGTCTTAATCTTAATGGTATCCAAGAAGGGAAAGAGGAAAAAGAGAAGTTTGATGTTTGTATTTGGAAAACAAACAATTACGAAAGTGAAGTACTCTCTTCTTTTTTTCTTTGAGAAATTTCCTAGAATCGATGGTTACTATTAAGGAAGAGAGTAGTTCATGGTTACTACTACTGGTAAAGAAGTTTGGTGAAATAATTAAGGACTCCAGTCACTTTTTCTCCACTCTCTCTACTAAAAACCACCGTCATCAAGAGTTTTAGATCTGGTTGTGGTTGAAGGAGAAAGAAGGTGTTGTCTTGTTCATAGATCTTGATTTTTAAGCGTAAGAAATCCTTAACACTTAGATTTACTTGAATCTTTACTTGTTCTAGGCTTATTTTGTTTGTGTTTTGTGTATGTGGGCATGCTTTTAGTCCTGATCTTGTTTGTTTTTGCCTAATTTTCACTTGTATTTTACTACGATTTTGGGTTTTTATCTTGTTAATTCTGGGTTCATGCGGTACTGTTGCATGGAATTTTTTTGGGTGCAATCGAGTTGTGTCGTCGTCAAATCAGAGAGTGTTTAGCTTATATCTACCAATTTTCACACTGAGTTAAGCATGATTTTGGTGATTTTGAGTAAGCTTAGTATTTTACATGGAAATTTGTTGTTTGAAAGTTGCTCTTCTTTTCCTTTTAAAGTATGATCATGTCTAGTTTGTTTCTACTAATTATGTTCTACTGAGTATCATTTTGTTGTCTTCATTATGTAGATGATTTTTTTTAGTGCAATTGATGTAATTGCCCTAACTTGTATATAAATTATGTTCGTATGGTCATGATTCATGAATGATGACGTGTTTCCGGAGGATTTGTTGGTTTGGATGATTTTGTTTGGGGTTTGAAATGAATAGAATTTTTCCGCAATGTATAAGTGATATATATATAACTTCTTGTACTATCTTTGGCAAGTACGAATTCTGTAGTTAATTGGTTTATGGAGACTAACCTGGTCAGTGTTTTCATTTTGTTTCAAGTTGGTTTTTCGTCTAACTAACCTGAGCATGTTGTTATGTTCGACTAATTCAGGCAGTAGTATGATACCACATTGTCGACAAATGTGTTATATATCTTTAGGATTTTGTTAGTTTGGATGAATTTAGTTTGAAGTGAAATGATTGTATCGAGATATAGTTTTCTTATTAGATCTTTATGGTATCTCTTTCGCGAGCATGAGTTCTGTGGTTGACGCTATCGATTTTAATTTTCAGGTACTCAGATCTGTTGGTGGTTCAAGGAGGAAGCGGGTGTTGTTTTCTTCAGAGATCTTGATTTTGTTGAGTGTAAGAAACCCTTAACACTTTGATTTACTTGAATCTTTGCATGTTTTATGCTTCGATTTTGTTTGTGTTTTGTGTATGTGGGTATGTTTTTAGTCTTGATCTTGTTAGCATTACTGAGTATGTTTGTTTCTGCCTGATTTTCACTTGTATTTTACTGTGATTTTGTTTTTTATCTTGTTAATTCTGAGTTTGTGGCATGGAATTTCTTTGAGTGGAATCGGGTAGTGTCGTCAAATCATAGTGTGTTTTAGTTTGTTTCCTCAATTTTCACACCTAGTAAAGTATGATTTTGGTGATTTTAAGTATGCTTAAGATTTTACATGGAAATTTGTTAAAGTTGATTTTTATTCTTCTTGAAAGTATGATTATGTCTAATTTGTTTCCACTAATTTCTACATTATATTCTACTGAGTCTTTGTATGATTTTGTTGTCTCGATTATGTAGGTACTGACTATGTTGAGTATTTCTACATGATTTATTTACCCCAACTTGTATACCAATTATGTTTCATATGGTCATGGATGATGGCGTTTTTCTAGAGGATTTTTTGGTTTGGATAATTTTGTTTGGTTTATGGAGACTACTTGTTCATTGTTTTCTTTTGTTTCAAGTTGGCTTATCTTCTAACTAGCCCGAGCATGTTGTTATTTCGACTAATTCAGGCAGTAGTTATGATACTGCATTGCCGGAAAATGTATGTATCATCAAGATTTTGTTAGTTTGGACAAATTTATTTGGGATTGAAGTAAAATGACTGTATTAGGATTTAGTTTTCTTATTAGATCTTTATTTTTTTTCTCTTTGGAAAGCATGTGTTCTGTGGTTGACGCTGTTGATTTGCACATATGGGAACATGACTTTAAGGGATCAGTAGGAATTCTTGAATGTCTTGTTGTTCGTTACCTGCTTTAGTTGGTTGAAACAATGTAGAAAGCTGAAAGCCTTAAATGTTACCAGGTACATCATCTTTCTAATGGCGAGGGGTTTCATCATGGTGACCGGTTCTTTGGATCATGTAAGTAATCAAATGATATATATATATATCCTCATTCAAGTTGGTAGATCAATCATGTAATCAATTATTTGAACGGTCAAACATAAGTTCACTAGGATTTGCTAAACCACTCACTCTATAATTTAGTTCTCCTTCTTTAATCATGAACTAGCTACTAAACATGAACTAGCTACTCAGTAGGATTTGGTAAACCACTCACTCTGTAATTTAGTTCTCCTTCTTTAATCATGAACTAGCTACTAAACATAAAGAAACCAAACCATCCTCTAATATCTAGGGTACAATTACCATGGGGACATATCTATGAAAGTTTGCTTTAGGTTAATAGATAGTTTTCATAATCGGGCCGACCGACCAGAGGGCCCAACGGGTCCGTAAGAAGAGAGTTTTTTTTATGATAATTTTTTTGTCAAATGAAATTTATCAAAATTGAACAATTTCATAAAAAGATTTTATAAAATTCCGTCCGGAAATTTTTGGTTACTTTTTAATTTGACGGAACTATCCCTCCCTTTTAATCCAATTACTATAATTATTCAAATATCTAATTACTATTCCCTCCGTCTCACTATTAAGTGACCTATTTGATTTTAAATTTTGTCCCACTAATAAGTGACTTATATCACTAAACGATGAGATATTTCTAAAATTATCCTTTTAGTTAATTATAAAAATATAAGAAATATATTTAATTTTATAGACATGTTTATATTCGTTACGTAGGTGTTTTAAAATGCTTTTCAATGATATGAAGTTTGCGAACATCCGTGGAATAGTTTTAAAGATAAATCATTTCTAAATTTCACTAGTTATTATCCATAAGCGTATAATTGTAAAAAATTCTTAAAAGTACTTTTTTCCTTGCTTGCCTTAAAGATTGTGCAAACTTAAATTAGGTCACTTAATAATGGGACGTAGGGAGTATAATTTAAGGCGAAAGTATCTTTTTTACTGAAACGGGGGAAGTATTAAACGGGGGAAGTATCATTTTTTCTGAAACAAAGCGAAAGTATCACTTTTTTTGAAATAGGACGAAAGTATCACTTTTTCTAAAACGAAGCGAAAGTATCACTTTTTCTGAAACAAGTCGAAAGTATCACTTTTTTTGAAACAGGGCGAAAGTATCACTTTTTCTAAAACAAAGCGAAAGTATCACTTTTTCTGAAACGGGGGAAAGTATCACTTTTTATGAAACGGGTCGAAAGTATCACTTTTTCTGAAACGGAAAGCAAGTATCACTTTTTTCGAAACGAGACTAAAGTATCACTTTTTATGAAATGGGGCGAAAGTATCACTATTTTTTAAAACGGAGCGAAAGTATCACTTTTTTTGAAACGGGGAAAAATATCACTTTTTTTAAACAAGGCGAAAGTATCAATTTTTATGAAACAAGGCGAAAGTATCAATTTTTATGAAACATGGCGAAAATATCACTTTTTCTAAAACAGGGGGTAAGTATTACTTTTTATGAAACGGGGTGAAATTATCACTTTTTCTGAAACGAGGCGAAACTATCATTTTTTCTGAAACAGAGCAAAAGTATCACTTTTTATGAAATGGGGGAAAATATCACTTTTTATGAAACGGGGATAAAGTATCACTTTTTTTGAAGCAGAGCGAAAGTATCACATTTTCTGAAACGGAGCGAAAGTATATTTTTTTCTGAAACGGAGTGAAAGTATCATTTTTTCTGAAACGAGGCGAAAATATCATTTTTTCCGAAACGGGGCGAAATTATCACTTTTTATGAAATGGATCGAAAGTATCACTTTTTCTGAAACAAGGCGAAAATATCACTTTTTCTGAAACGGGGAGAAAGTATCATTTTTTCTGAAACTGAGCGAAAGTATCATTTTTTCTGAAACGGAGCGAAAATATCATTTTTCTGAAACAAGGCAAAAATATCATTTTTTTTTGAAACATGGCGAAAGTAGTCGCAAACAAACCCCATTTTCAGATTTTTCTTCGGTCGGCCCTCCCACTGTGGCAACGGTTATACTAGTTTAGATATATAGTAATTAGGGTTGTATAATTCAATTGGCTTTTAATTAAGACATTCGATAACTATTAGACATTTAATCGCTCTTAAAGAAAACAAGGTGAAAAGAATAGAGTGATTAGTTTCCATGGCATCATTGTAGGAGTCGATTGTACCATTTCCTTCCCAAGCTCGGGACTCCCATGATTTGCCTGATTTGGCTGATCATGGGACCTCTCCATGGGTTTGGGTGGGGGTTGCTTTTGGTTGTTTGGTCGTGGCTGTAGGAGTTGGCTGGGGGCTTTGGGTTTACTTTCGTCGTCCTACCCGTTCTACTCCACCACGAGGACCACGGGGATTGCAGCGTACTCCAGTCGACGTGTCGGGGACTACCTTCAGTTCTACTGTTGACGCATCGGGGACTACCTTCAGTTCTACTGTTGATTCCGCTGGGACTGCATTGTCCAGCACGGGATCGAATTAGGTATGTTCATTATATGCTATTTTTTGTTTCAAACTTTTATATTTTTTGTCATAAAACCAAATACTAATACAATGACTTGTTTTTTTTTTAATCGTGCGCAGGCGTTTCGGATATTAACACACTTGATGATTGGTTGATGTAGAACATTTTATGTTTAGGCTTTTTTTATTTTTGGAAATATTTTATTATTAGGATTTAAGGCTGCACATGGGTCGGTTTGGGTTGGGTTTGGCCTCACCCACCACCCAACCCACTTATGATGGGTAACATAAGTTGTCACCCACAACCGACCCAACATAACAATGGGTCGGTTTTCACCCGACCCACTTTACAGTGGGTTGGATCGGGTGGGTGGTGGGTTACCCACCATAAAATACACATTAAAAAAAAAAAAAAAACATCATTTTCTTCCCAACACCAGTGATTCACATTTACCCTTTTCACCAAATTCCTATCAGATCCAATGAATTTTCAATCACTTGGAGCAAAATCATCAATTCTCTTTTTTTCTTCTTTTTTTTTCCCCTGCAACATCTTCATCATTTTGGGACTTTTTTCGAACAACTGTGGGCGTCTTCTGTTGGAAGGAAATGTCTATCCTATTGGATTATAGAAATGTCTATCGGCTATGTAAATTTGAAATACCATGTCGGAGAAACACTGAATGGACGAGATCCCCATCAGAACTAATTAGTTGATGATAATAAATGATGATAATAAACGAGAATTTTTCAACATAATGGACGAGATCTCCATCGATTGTATCAGACTCCAATCTTCCCTAGTACATAATGGACGAGATCTCCATATATGATTATAATTCCCACTCCGATCTTCCCCGCATCAAATTCTAGGAAACTGATTAATTTTAATCATATGTTAAAATTAAAATAATACATCGGTTACCTGTACGTTTGATTGGAAACTTGATTCGAAACTTTGTTTTTCATGTGCGTGGTTTGATGATATGACGAATTCGAAGCAGTAAATGACGAATTTGATCTGAGCTATGACGAATTCGATCTGCGTTACCGATCGAAGTAGTTGACAAGAAGTAATCTAAGGCTGATGATTGTTTTGGGCAGGTGGCGGGTTGGGTCGGGTGAAAATAGGTGCCACCCACAACTGACCCAACATATGGCGGGTGAAAATAGGTGCCACCCACAACTGACCCGCACCTAGGTGGGTTGGGTCGGGTACGGGTAATTTCTGGTGGGTGCGGGTTGGGTCGGCGGGTTGGGTCGGGTTTATGCAGCCCTATTAGGATTACTTATTTTTAGAATCTATTAAATTCTAGAACATTATTTATTTTAGGGATTTCCTATTTTTCAAGTTTGAGTCTTAATATTATTTCAGGAATATGAGTTTATTGTCTTCTCTATAAATAGGAGACAAGTCATTTGTATTAGAAAACATTATTATTATCAATCAATATTGAGATTTCTCAACTATTATCTTACTTTACTATCAAAATTCTTTATTCACGCTTCCGTTCTGCATTAAGTGGCATCTAGAGCTTCGGCTTATGGTCTTCTTATTCTTTTCATCTAAACTTCTTTACCCTATCGTCACCTTTACTTATTGATATCTCCGTATCTCTTCTTCTAAACCCTATCCTTTTATTTTTTATATTTCTTTCTCCACGTCTGTTAATTTTCTATCGAGTCTGTTTGTTCCCTGCCAAACCCCTAATTTCCTCCACCACCGCTACGTCTTCTTCTCCTTTCTCTTTCGTCTCTTTGTTGTTCTTTTCTTTCATATCTTTCTTTCTCCACGTTCAGTAGCCCCAGTCCTCTTGTTAACACGACGTTTGGTATGTGTACAATGTGACCCAACATTGTACACGACAGTCTTTGTATATTAGGAAATTGTGTTTAGTTAGGAAAGTTAGTATCTTAAACTTCAAGTCAGTCCTGTATATATAAGTTTATCGAGTCTCTTTGTAAATCAATTAAGTTAAATCAATAAAACAATTATGTTCAAACTTCATCTTCTTGTCTCTCTTTTCTTCAGTTGAAACCCAAGTATTTAAACCCTAAACCTAGTAGTTTTGTCTTGGTATCAGCCTAAACCGATCCTACACCATGTCTACCGAAGCATCAATAGTAGCATATACTATTTCTTCCTCCCAATCCTTTATGATGTCTTCTCTTCAGTTTTCTCAACCACATCACATTATCACCGTTAAGCTGGATGAAACCAATTATTCGTTGTGGCGTGCTAAGTTTTTGCCATATCTTCAGGGTTACGATCTCGATGGTCATCTTACTGGTACAAAACCCTGCCCAACACATTCTCTTCCTAATGCAGCTCCTACTCCGGCTTTTCTTTCATGGACAAAATAGGATAAAATCCTAGTAAGTTGGTTATTCTCATCTCTTACACCTGCTTTTTTTCGTCACGTTCATCGTCTTACAACTTCCAAAGACATCTGGGAATCTCTCGAAGCTCTTTATGGTTCCAAATCAGATGCTCAAATTCATCACATTCATTGTGATTTGCGTGCTTTAAATAAGGGTGCTCAATCTGGCGAGCTTACATTGATTGTGCTCGAGATTTAGTCGATAGTTTGGCTGCTGCTAACACCACTGTTACTGAGAAGGAATTTTGTCATTGTCTCCTCGCTGGACTAGATAGTTCTTATGATGCCATTGTTACCTCTCTAACCACCACGATGAGCTCGTTAACTATAAAGGATTTTCTGACGTTTCTCTTGACTTTTGAGATACGAGTAGAGCAACATTCCAAGGTGTTAAACTCTCAACCGGTTGTTAATGTTGTTGCACAAAGCCCAGCTCGTAATCCTTCACAAGGCCCATCTCGCTTCTATGTTTGGAATAACTCGTCTCCAACACAATATTCGTACTCATCTGGTATGACTTCTCGCTTCCCTTCCAATCAGTCTCAACGATCAACGTCTTCCCTGTCAATTGTGTGGTCGTAAAAACCATGAAGCTCCAGATTATTGGAATCGCTTCGATTACAGTTTTCGTCCTCCTCAACGTGAACCACCATCTTCCGCACCTTGTGCTTATACTTCTTAAACTGGTTTATTTCCATCTCCTCCATGGACTCTCGAAAGTGGTGCTACGGATCATATAACGGATGATCTTTATCGTATTCAGTTTTCAACCGAGTATACTAGTCCTGATAAAATTCAGATGGGTAATGGTTCTTCTATTCCAATTTTTAATGTTGGTTCCTCTATTTTGGGAACTCCCAACCGTAATTTTCAACTTCGTAATGTTCTCTATACACCTCAAATATCTTATAATCTCTTGTCAGTATCTCGTTTTACTACTGATAATGATGTCTTATTTGAATTTCATCCAAATTTTTGTGTTGTGAAGGATCGATGTACCGGGAAGGTCCTTCTTCGCGACAGTAGGATGGGTGGTCTCTATCAACTCGATGATTCGTTTAAATCGCATAAAGTTTGTATAGGAGAACGTGATACACTACAAGAATGGCACTCTAGATTGGGACATCCAATGATGCGTACAGTTCGTAAAGTCGTCTCTCAGTTTTCACTTCCGGTTTCTAGTCAGACTATTAAGTTTTGTTCATCTTGTCATGAAAATAGGAGTTATAAGTTACCTTTTAATCCTAGTAAAACTACTTATTTGAATCCATTAGATTTAATTGTCTCTGGTGTGTGGGGACCTTCTCATATTTTATCTAATGAAGGAAACATATATTATATCATATTTATTGATGCGTTTAGTCGTTTTACTTAGATGTTTCATATGTCTCAAAATTCTGATGTCTTTTCTATATTCTTTTTGTTTCAAAAGCATGTTGAAAATCTTTTTAATCGAAAAATCAAAAAAATTCAATCTGATAATGCACTTGAGTATCGCAAACTTACTCCGCATCTTCAGCAACTTGCTATTTTTCATAGATTTTCATGTCCATATACCTCTGAACAAAATGGTTTAGTGGAACATCGTCATCGTCATATTCGTGAAACTGGTCTTACAATTCTAAACATGGCTTTTGTACCATCCTCGTATTGGTATGATTCTTTTTACAATGCTTGTTATTTAATGAACCGTGTTCCTCTTCTATCAATAATTCTTCTCTATATGAAGCTCTTTTTAGTGTCCCACCAGACTACACTTTACTTCGTGTGTTTGGTTGTTTGTGTTATCCTTATCTACGACCATATAAATCTCATAAGATGGAACCGCTTTCTTCTCTTTGTGTTTTTATTGGGTATAGTCCATCCCATAAAGGTTACAAATGTATGCACATCCCTACAGGACGGATATATGTCAGTCGTCATGTTGTTTTTGATGAGACCACCTTCCATTTTGGGTCTGCATTGTCACCTTCTCCGGCATCGACATCTTCACATGTACCTGTTTCTACTCCTCTGATTTTATCTTTACCACCGGTATTGACCACTAGTTCTACTATCCAATCAAATCAGACAGAAAATCTAGTTTCTGCTGTGTAAATTGGTATTGATAAGTTTCCCCACGCTCAGTCTGAATCATCCCCTAGAAGCACTCAAGTTGATTTCCAGCCGACAGAGATTCTTGTTATCTCTGACAGAACTTGCTCCAATCTGCATCCGTCAGCGCCTAATAATGCCATCTCCCATCTGCAGCTGCCAGCGCCTAATCCTGCCAGCATTTCCTCATGTACAGACGCCAACACCATCTTTGAAAGAAACGGTTCTCATCAACAACCGATAACACATGCACCTTTACAGTCGACGGCACCTGCATATGCTGACATCGGTCAGTCATCTTAATTCCAGCCGACGGAATCTGTGCCTTCTGTAATGATTGGTCCAACACCTACTTCAGCTACAACCATATCAACTACTTCAGCTGCAACCACACATCCAATGGTGACTCGAGATAAGGATGACATTTTTAAGCATAATTCAAAATACGCATTGGTATGTGATTCACTTCTTGAGCCTACTTGTATTTCACAGGCTCATAAAGATCCAGAATGGCGTACATTTTATGATGACGAGATCAATGCATTGATTCGAAATGGTACATGGTCACTAGTACCTTATGATCCTTCTATGAATATTATTGGATGTAAATGGGTATTTCGTATCAAACGAAATCCTGATGGTACAATTGCACGTCGTAAATATCGCTTAGTTGCAAAACGCTACAATCAACAAGAGGGGATCGATTACTCTAAAACATTTAGTCCTGTTGTTAAACCTTGTACTATACGTATTATTATTACATTGGATTTATCTTCCAATTGGCCTATTCATCAACTTGATGTGCATAATGCTTTCTTACATGGAGAACTTCAAGAAGAGGTGTATATGAAACAACCACCGGGCTATGTGGATTCTCATTTTCCTACACATGTTTGCAAGTTACACTGTTCTATCTATGGACTTAACCAGGCTCCTCGTGCGTGGTACCACAGACTTAGTACCTTTTTGCTCCAAATTGGATTTGTCACTTCGAAATGTGACTCGTCTCTATTCATCTACAATGGTACTATTTATTTTTTGGTCTACGTGGATGATATTATAGTCACTGGCTCCAGTCCTCCAGGTATCACTTTTATCCTCACCCGTTTACCACAAGAATTTGCGATTAAAGATCTTGGTTCCTTGTCTTATTTTCTTGCCATTGAGGCGATTCGTACCTCTTCGGGGTTATTTTTTTCTCAACAACGTTATGCTCATGATCTTCTTATTCGAGCAAAAATGGATGGAGTCAAACCAATTCATACTCCACTTAGTACTTCTGTAGATATTTCCTCTGATCATAGCACTTTATTGACTGATGCTACTGAATATCATAGTATTGTTGGCGCTTTGCAATATTTAACGTTTACTCGTCCAGATCTTGCATATGCTGTCAATAAGGTTTGTCAGTTTATGCATGCCCCTACTGAGTTTCACTGGAGTTTAGTTAAATTAATACTTCATTATCTCAAGAATACTTCTAACTTTGGTATACTTCTTCGGCCATCGCATTCTCTACAACTTTCCTTCAGTGCATATACTGATTTTGATTGGGATGGTTCTCTTGATGATCGTCGTTCTACTAGTGGCTATTGTGTTTATTTGGGTGGAAATATTGTATATTGGAGTGCTCGCAAACAGAAAACCATATCTCTTTCTAGTATTGAAGCTGAATATCGGGGACTTTCCATTGCAACTACAGAAATTATGTGGATCCAGTCACTAATTTCCGAACTTCGCAGATCTACTTGTTCTCCTCCTATATTATGGTGTGACAATCTTGGTGCAACTTATCTTACTGTTAATCCTATATATCATGCACGAACGAAGCACATTGAAATTGACTATCACTTTGTTCGTGATCAAGTTTCTTCCAATCTTCTTGATGTTCGTTTTATATCATCTAAGGATCAAATTGCGGACATATTCAGAAAACCACTTTCTAAAGACAGGTTTTCTCTTTTACGATTAAATCTTATGGTTCAGGATAACCCGTTACGCTTGTGGGAAGGTGTTAGCACAACGTTTGGTATGTGTACAATGTGACTTAACATTGTACACGACAGTCTTTGTATATTAGTAAAAAAAATTTAGTTAGGAAAGTTAGTATCTTAAACTTCAAGTCAGTCATGTATATATAAGTGTATCGAGTCTCTTTGTAAATCAATTAAGTTAAATCAATAAAACAATTATGTTCAAACTTCATCTTCTTGTCTCTCTTATCTTCAGTTGAAACCCAAGTATTTAAACCCTAAACCTAGTAGTTTTGTCTCCTCTCATCAACCGATTAATTAATTGATCCCATCTATCAATCTTCCTTTTTTTCTATTCTTTTACCTTACTATAAAATAGTAAACCAAACCAAGGCTTCACCCATTAATTCTTTTCTAATATATCTTTTAGTTACTGTTCCGAACTGTTATGGTAGAAACCCCGAACCCCCAATTCTTTTTGTCTTCTTATTACTAGTCCACTCGTAGGCATCCATCATCCAACAGTTATGTTTAGCTCATTTATTTTCTATATTTTCTTCCATCACTAAAACAACAATATCAATCCATAGTTTAATAATGACTGGCAGCGAGAAAGATGGTGGGAAAGAAAGTCGTCCCATCCTTGAAGACACTGTGCATGGTCTAGCCGAATCGCAAGCAGCAACGTAACGTAATCTTGAATTACTCTTAACTAGCCTAACCAATCTTGTTGTGAACCTCAATGCTTCCCGTGAACCTGTTCACAACGAAGTCCATCAACCTCGTAATGGTAACAATAATAACCATCAACCTCGTAAAGGGGAATCCCATACGAATGGTCATATTGTTCAACACCAAAGACATGAAGATAGTGATGATGAAGTGATTCAAGTACTAAATAATAATCAAGTTAATTATCGAATGGAGAACGCTCTTCCTTAATTTTATGGAAACCGTGATATCGAAGGTTTTCTTGATTGGATAACGGAAGTTGAAAATATTCTCAAGTTTTACAACATTCCAGATGATCACCAAGTTATTTTTGTCGCTTCAAAACTTAAAAGTGGTGCCTCTGCATGGTGGGAACATGTGCAATTTTATCACACTCGTGCTGGAAAGCACCTTATTCGTTCTTGACAAAAGATGCGTCGTTTGTTAAAGGCTCACTTCCTTCCCATTGATTAAGACCAAGTCTTATTCGTGAGTACCATAATTGCGTACAATGTAATCGTACTATCTCGGTTTATGCAACTGAAATTTATCGTTTATCTGCTCGTAATGGTTTGCTTGAAAATGACTCCCAACAAGTTGTACGTTTTTTTAATGGTTTGCGGAAAGATATCTAAGAACGCTTAGCTTTACAACCTATCCATACTTTGAATGATGATGTATGTTTGGCAATAAAAGCAGAGTTTGTGATGGATAACCATTATGTTTGAATGTCATCTTCACAAAACATGGAATACACCCGAACTTCCAACTATAATCAACTCTGAATAAGCGGGGGTCTAACAACCTCACCCAATATTTCGATTAGCAATCTATATGGACAACTCCGAGTTGTTTTCTAGAGAATCCACTAGACAGTTAGACTTAATCAATAAAAAATATCTCAAGGAGTTATTATCTCAATCTCTCAATTTGATTTACTCAAGCAAATAGAATTCACGAGTCTTAATCAAAGAGAGATAACTTGGATGGTACCAAAGACCAATATCCAAGTGTCAATCAAATTAAATCAACAACCAATAATGTCGGATATTCTAATTGATTGAACCACGCACAACCTGTATTATTTCAATTATATAAAAATATAATATGGAAAATAAATAACACAGAAACCAGAATTATGTTAATGAGGAAACCGCAAATGTAGAAAAACCCCGGGCCTAGTCCAGATTAATCATACATTGTATTAAGCCGCTACAGACACTAGCCTACTCCAAATTAACTTCGGTCTGGACTGTAGTTGAACCCCAATCAATCTCATACTAATCCAAGGTATAGTTATGCTCTTATGCCTCTGATCCCAACAGGATATTGCGGACTTGATTCCCTTAGCTAATATCACCCACAACCAAGAGTTGCAACGACCCAAAGTCGAAGACTTTAATAAACAAATCTGTATCACACAGAAAAGTCTACAAGATAGATAAATTCGTCTCCCACAAATAAACCTATGATTTTTGTTCCGTCTTTTAATAAATCAAGGTAAACAGATCAGTTTTATTAATCACCTCACAATAAACTTAATTGACGCAGCGAAGAAGATTATTGAGGAACCACAAACGATGAGACGAAGATGTTTGTGATTACTTTTATATCTTGCCTATCGGAGATAGAAATATCAAGCCAATTATTACAATTGTAGTCGTATGATAGAAACATCAATATCAGGTCACACAACTACAAGAAAAATAGTATCAGTATGGCTTCACAATCCCAATGAAGTCTTTAAGTCGTTAACCTGGTTTTAGAAGAAGAAAACCAAAGGTTAAAGGAGAATCGACTCTAGCTTAGCAAACTAGTATCACACAGAATTTGTGGGGATTAGGTTTCCAATTTGCTAGAGTTCTCCCTTATATAGTCTTTCAAATAAGGGTTTGCAATCAATGTTAGCTTGGTAACAAAGCATTCAATATTCACCGTTAGATGAAAACCTGATTAGATACAAGCTAATATTTCTCAACCATTAGATCAAAAACTTAGCTTTCCATACAATATGTACTTGAAGATTTTGGGTTTGTGTAACTGTACCCAAACGTGTACAATAGTTAGATCAATACTATTTAACCAAATGGTTAGCCAAATGATAACTTTCATATCAACCATATTATTCTTCACCATAACTAGTCCAAATGACTCAAATGAACTAGTTAGAGAGTTGTTCAATTTCTATGAGATCTCATGTACTACACAAGACATAATTGAAGCAAAAACGATGTGATTCACACGAACCGATTCATGAACTATAAAGCCAAGGTTTGCAATAGCATTCCTTAGTTGATTAATATAATTTCACGGACATCATTTTTAGACATAACCAATCAAGTTCGCGGACTCAAGTTAACCTGTTGGAGTTCATAAACTCCAGCAAAAATTCTCGGGTTCGATAACTTCCGCCAGTTCGTGGATTGAAACCAAGCTACAACTCTAGCATTGAAACATTCTCAGAGGGAGTTATATAGTTGTTATTCACATACTATTTTTTGTCAGAGCGATTTCTTAAATGATTGAAACGTAACATAACTTTTGTCACAAGGTAAAGATGAACTTGGCTAAAGCGAAAGCTTTACCAACACATATTTCGAGAAATAGATAAGCGAGATATACTCAGCTCGAAATATCTCATGTGTATATTCTTAGTCTATATAGTAAAACGACTTTTGTCTCAAGATAGGAGATAGAGTAGATAGACTTTTGAGTGATAGATAAGTTCAAGTCTCCACATACCTTTTAGTCGATGAAGATCCACTGGTTCCTTGAGTAGTCCTTCGTCTTGTATGATGATTTCCATGGAGTTCTTGAGCTCAACTACACTTTTTATCCTAGTCCGAGACCTTAGCTATAGTAGACTAGAAATCAAGACTTTATAGTTTTGATCACTAACATTGACAAACATGCTTGAGATAGAAAAGCATACGAGTTCGACCGTGCAATGCTATAACAATCTCCTTTGTCAATTTTAGTGGCAAAACTATTAATACATATGGAATACAAAAAATATATAAATAAACTTTGTAGATCATATTCCACATGTCTAATCTTCAACAATACTCGAAATCTTCGTCACTTCCAAGTAGTCCAACGATCCCAAAGGTTGTAAGTTTAGTATCATCGTTGTTGAAAATCCATACCTATAACAATGAGAAAAGCATCGGTTCTCAATCATTGTTATATAGTGTCATAATATTATTACACATCGTCAAAGTCCAATTGCATCACAACTTAAACAACAATACTATGGTGATACTTCACTCCTCCTTAGTCAATACTCCATCTCACATGGAAACCACTCCCCCTTACATAATGATCCGAAAACCATATGTATTTGTAGTGTGAACTACATATTAATTCTCCCACTTTTTGTCAATAAAATTAGCAAATGTACAAGAACGGGATCCTAATGAAATTTCCTTAAGAGACATTTCATGACCAAAGGTAAATGTATATCATCTTGTTTAGATGCAATCATAAAGTCGAAGCTAAATGCATTCATCAAGGAGTTTATAAAGGTACAAGATAACCCCTATAATATTCCACAGCCGAAATCCCCGCAATAATTTGGAAATTAAGCACAAGTTAAAAAGAACTCTCCCCCATAATATGTCATTCCCAAAGGAACAACAAGAGCGACTTTAATTTCAAAAGAAAAAAAAGGATTTCTCTTTAGACTCAACAAACTGCATGCGAGTATGAATTTGGAATCCAACAAGAAATATTCAATCATATTAACCCAAGCGAACCAAGATTAATTTGACTAAATATGCTCAACACAAGTAAACTTATGGAGACTTAAAAAATCAATTAGATTAATCACAAGAAAACTCCCAAATAATCTAATTTCCATACTCAACCAAATTAATTACAAAGTAATCAATTTAATTGGCCATACTCGACATAAGAAAATATATGGAGCAATGACTAAGTTAAATATAAAAATAACCATCCTAGTCAATCATGCTCAACATGAGAAAAACTTACGGAGTCATAACTAAATAAGCACACAAGATGATTGATTTTGTTCAAAATACTCGACTTAAAGTATCTTACGGAACACAACTAAGCTAATCACAAAAATAATCAACTTGGTTGTCTTATGCTCAACATAAGTCACAATACGGAGTCTCACAGTAATACACAAAATGTGGAACATGGAAGATAAATTACGGCGGAATACACAAGGATTCATACTATGTTTCCATTATTATTTGCACAATGACACAAAATAGACATAATCCTTGAATCACAAAAGATTTTAACCTATCTTATATCAATAATTGACAATATAGGCTTAACTTTTGTGTTTGTCAAAAGTCTATTCATCCTTTTATCAAAATTTGCATATCAATTCAAGAACGACTTTACTTTTGACAAAATATGGGATAATTGAGTTCACGGACATAAACATACATATCCCATCAAAATATTGCAATATATAAAATCAAGAGATTAATACTACAACCATCATCTTCCAAACAAGTTTAGAATTTAAACCAATAAATATAAAAACAAGAAAATGAAAACATTGGATATAGCTATGTGTAATCACAATAATGGCTATTCCAAACTCTAGTAATCCTTCTCAAAAACAAGAAAAAATTCTCATAAGAAGTTTCCTAGGCACCAAGACAAACTCGTAATGCACATATAAGATGATTTGTCGCTTAGAGGGTAGAATCAATCTTTTTCGCCCGGATTTATACCAATAATAGCTACCAAAGGCATATAAAACGATTTTCCAACAACATTCTTGTAAAAGCTACAAATTAGCTTAGAAGAGTAGTACTCCAAGAATCCAAGTGCCCAAGTTCAAGAGAAGTGGAACAAGTGCAATGAAAAGGATCGAAATAATCAAAAACAAGAGAGATGACAAATACCAATCTTAACACATCCAAATTCAAGGTTTCTCATCTCCATTTTGAAGATAACTTAAAGAGGAAGAGAGTGCAAAACGAATGAGTTCATTCCGAGTTCGGACGAAGAGGTTATGTCCTAAAACAAGTTGACCGAATATCGACATCTACAGGAAAGTCCGCGAACTTATGGGTTTGCACACGAATTTTCAAGTTTGCAAACTTAAACTCCTGGATTTTGGTTTTTAAAAGATGTTATGCATACTTGGTATATGTACCATGAATTCCAAACATCCCGAACCACTTTTTTCAAAACTAAACATTTAAGAACCTTAAACACAGATCAAGTTAGGTAGAAATGAATGACAAGCAAGGTACATGGATCATTATAACTTCTAAGCAAATAAAAACACCAATATTGCTCAAGTTTAAAGACATACCTTTTTATACGAATCCAATCGACTTATCGAACATAATCTGTGTGACCCAATTATCTTGTTTTCTTCACCGTATTCATAGCAAGGCATTCCTTGGTGAGGATGCACTTACAACACATTCAGGTTGTGTTGAGGTGAATAATATCTTTCTCACCACAAGAGACTTTTGGGTTATCATTAAAGAGATCACTTTTAGAACCTTTCACATCCAAATCCATCTTTCCAAAGAACTTTTTAAGTTCCAACATCATGGATACTGCCTTCTCCATAGTCATGGAATTTTCTGGAAGATCATTCCTTTTCACACTCTAAGCATCATTGACTTTCTTTGGTACCCACTTCTGAGTGCATTTAGGAATAACCAGAACCTTCTTCCCATTACTCTCTTCAAGATTTCTCGAAAGAGATTTGGATTGACTATTCTTTTGCAAGTTAGTCTTTCGCCAATTGGGAATATCAGATCTTGTCTTCGTCTTTACGAAGTTATCCTTTTGATAACAATTATGATTGTGAAAAGGCTTTGTATGACGTTTATAAAAAAATATAGGTTCATCACAGCAATGATTCCTTTTCCTAAAGGTTGGAAAGTTACAACCTGTAATGTTAAGGGGATTAGCCTTAGCATATGATCTCGGTTTCACAACTTCTTGCGATGCCCAAGCAAAAACATCATGAAGTTTCTCATTCCTTATGTGGAAACGACATCTCCTTTCTAGGTGACCTTTATTTCCGCAATAGTGGTAAATATAAGGAATGTTCTTACCTCGATCCATGTGTGCTGACTTTGAAGGTTGATATACTTTGATCTTTCGAACTTTAACTGCCGGTGAAGGTATTTAACTTTTTCCATCAGAGGAAACCTTTTGTTGAGAAGCATCACTAGCCTTCACAAATTTTACCTCTTTGCTAGTACTTGGAGCATCTATTCCCTTATAGCCCAATCCTCGTGCATCACGATGATTTTTACTTTCTCCTAGCATAGTGGTTAATTTGCTTGAACTAGAATTGAACCTTTTCAATTTATCTTCCAATATTTTGATTTTATCAAGAGCAGCAGTTAAATCAGCCTCAAGGCATTTTTTTTGAGCGAGATAAGCGCTTTCTCTGTCATCAAAACTTGCTTACTGAGAGTTAATCCTTCCTTCAGTTTCTGCAAGTTTCTCTTCCAACAAAAAGTATTTTTGATATACACGATCACATTCAAGTGACTTTCTAGTCAGGTTTTCCTCGGTATCTTTGAGAACCGATTTGCTAGAGCGGTTCTGACCATAAAGACCTCCGTAAATCCTTTTCAATTTCTTGTTTTCTCGACAGAGAGGAGTCAAAATAGGTGTAACATGAGAAGTTGTAATCTTCTTCATTTTCAACGAATCCAGAAACTTAACATACTCTGAGACTTCCTCATCAACATCTCTATCAATATATGAATCACCTTCATCAGAAAGTTCATCTAACTGTTCTTCTAGGAGCGTTTCCCAATCAATAGTTTTTACATCAAGAGAATGTTTAGATATTGGCTTAGATGTAACAGTTCTCTCAGGTGAATCCAAGCTTTCACAATCATCTGGTGATTTTTGAACTTATACGTTATTAGAGATAGAATCATCCATAATTAGATCGCTACAAACACAGACTTATAAGGTCTTAACGTGTTTGCCTTCTTTGATACCAATTGAAAAAGCGGAGGTCAAACAACCTCACCCAATATTTTGATTAGCAATCTGTATGGACAACTCCAAGTTGTTTTCTAGAGAATCAACTAGATAGTTAGACTCAATCAATAGAAAATATCTCAAGGAGTTATTATCTCAATCTCTCAATTTTATTTACTCAAAAAAATACAATTCACGAGTCTTAATCCAAGAGTGATAACTTGGATAGTACCAAAGACCAATATCCAAGTGTCAATCAATTTAAATCAATAACCAATAATGTCGGATATTCTAATTGATTGAACCATGCATAACCTGTATTATTTCAATTATATAAAAATATAATGCGGAAAAAAAATAACACAGAAACCAGAATTATGTTAACGAGGAAACCGCAAATACAGAAAAACCCCGGGACCTAGTCCAGATTAAACATACATTTTATTAATTAAGCCACTATAGACAATAACCTACTCCAAATTAACTTCGGCCTGGACTGTAGGTGAACCCCAATCAATCTCACACTGATCCAAGTTACAGTTATGCTCCTACGCCTCTGATCCCAGCAGGATACAACGCACTTGATTCCCTTCGCTGATCTCACCCATAACCAAGAGTTGCTACGATCCAAAGTCGAAGACTTTAATAAATAAATATGTATCTATTTGTGGGAGAAAACTACTTCTGTAGGTTTAGGTAATTTTGGGTGTGTGTGGATGAGAAGTGAATTTAAACCTTCAACAAATGTGCTGCACGATGAGCACTTTTGATTCGAGAGATAATTTGTATAATTCTGGCCTAAACCGAAGACACGGCCGTTCCAGATTTGTTTCGGTCACATGTGAAGGATGTGAGGTTGATCTTAGGGAGGGAAGCGAAGAAGGTGTTGAGAGGATGAAGGTGAAGGCTATTTGATGAATTGTTGACAGAAGGTTGAGAAGGCTAGCAAATGTTGCAGGCAGGCTCTGGGAGTTGAATACGATGGTATTAACACTCAATTTTTCTGTGTCGTTGGAAATAGGGAGGAGAACCTATTTATACAAGTCGATAAGCCTTCATCACGTCTCTCGTTGGAAAGTGGAGTGATGGAGGAAGTGGATTTGTGTGTTAGTGTCACACGGTTGCTTGCCCACTTCTCTTATCATCGCTAACCGCCCATGTTTCCCTGACACGATCTTGTGATAGCGTGTTGCACGCTGCATGCTATAAACCGCCAGACCAATACCCCAGTTTGTATCCCCCAGTTGTGACGTGATTAACGTCTCGAGTGAGTCGTAGGACCCACATAAGGTAGCAAACGGTGCTAGGTAAAATAATCAAGTTGTTTGTAGGTGCATATTGTATGCATGCGGTGCATTAAAGATGCTTAACATACTTGAATCCTACACAACCTTGATGAAAATATTGCAAGTTGAAGTGACTCAACTAGCTATGTTCAGGCGTTGTTCGGAGGTCGCATGAGTGGGACCCACCTTGGCCGGTTATGCCATGGGGAAGTGTGGAGGATGGCGATCACGGTGATACCTTATTTCCCACCTAACTCCCTTCCTAGGATATTCATCCAAGCATGCGAACTTGGATGGACGAGATTGATGGAGGAATAACCGTTGGATTAGGGTTTGGAAGGCTTGCGAGCTTCCTATTTCACCCTAACGGTTTTATGCCTTGGGAGGCGTGCATGAAGTGGCCGATTGTCCCTGCATGTAGGTGGGACGCCACTCTACACGTCCACGCCAGCTGGAAGTCAATTGGAGCAATCTGGGTCTCCCGTTCAAGCCTGCGATGACGGATGGCCGAGATTATAAGGGATCTCGCATGCTGCCTTTGGGCACGAATTTCGAGATGGCTGGTCTGCAACCGACCGTGGCCGATTGGCTGGACGTGTATCCGGTCCCATGGTGAGTACACAGGCGTCGTCGGCCAGCAGTTGTGCTTCGAAATCGTTAGTGCGCGCATGCCCAAAGTTGCTTGGTCGCAACCTGTAAGCAAACCCTAATTTTAGGGTTTGTGAGCCGCAGCTTCATGCTAGCGCATCTCGACGCCCATGGCTCCTATGGTGAAGCCGTTTGCACCATTAGGAAGGTAGACCGGCGGTGAGCATGTGCATGCGCGCTACTCGGTCCCGCGCGTGATCTAGGTCGTCCAACCATGCCTGCGAAGTTGGACGGATGAGGTCTATTTTTGAGTTTGTTTTCAGCAGGTGAGACTAACATGGGTAGTCTTGCATGCGTTCAACGGGGCTAATATAACCCACCGTCAGGTAGCCTACGGGTGTTTGCATGTCGAACACAAGGATTTGAGTAGGGCATTAATTGTAATGCTGCAAACCTATAGAAAATCGGGATGGTTGCTACATGCTCCGCTCTGGGAAGGTTTTAATTCTCAGGGATGGTTGCACATGCTCCAATGAATTAATATGGTGAGAATATTCACCATATGAAGGCTTTATCCCTTGCAGGACGTCAGCTTAGAATTTGTCTTTTACAATTTTAGCCCTGAATAGAATTCCACCATCAATATTAAGTCCCCTGCCTAGCATGCAATGGTTACACTATTGTAGGGTAGGCATGAGATGGTGACAATTTGCATACAAAAATAACTAAAGCCAGAGTAAATACATGTTTACCGCATGGGAGAAGGTATTTCATGTGTGTTAAATGCCTTGGAGACGGTTGAGTTGATCCTTCCAATGGTAAATCTTGGCTGGGGAAGTACAGCTTGGTGGGTCGATCCACCTTGGCCTTCCTCTTTCTGTGTGCCTTCCCATATGCCTAGAAAGCATCGTTCATTCGATAAACATTGTTGATCACAATCCCGACTTAACAGCCTTAGAAAGAGGCAAAGGTGGACTTCTTTTCTCTTGGGGATCTTGTTGAATCGTGAAGCATATAAAGAAGTTTTCATGTATTCTTCTCATTAGGCGATCGTCTTCTTCAACATCTCAGGTATTGCTCCACACGTTGATTTCTTAATCGATTGGCGATATTTGTGATTAGAATACTTTTTATCTGCCGCCGTAACTTATCTTCCTCTCTTTTTTTCTTTTTTTTTTCTTCAGAAAAAAGTTTTGAAGTTGATAAACAAGAAGCTAACGCACATGAGGAGGCGATGGATAAAATTGATTCGCCACTTCGTGAAGTCGGCCATGCCGTACAGGGAATGTATGTCTCGCATTTAACCATTGTCAGGGGGAGGCTCCATGCTCTTTCAGTTGCAATCGATATGGAGGAGAAACAAAGACATGAAGAAGTGTTGCGAGCGAAGTGGAAACGCGAGGCATCACAAGCACCAGTAAGCTCGAGAGCTGAAAGTTTTGCGGCTCGGTTGAAGAGACGGAGGGTTGAACACGAACGTCATGCGGGTGATGGGAAGTGTGATTACCCAATACGTGGTGGTGTGATAATCCTTGACCATGATATTGATGAGACTGAAAGTCCGAAAGTGATTGGAACGATTTCCAAGGTTGTAATGGATTCTGTAGAAGGTGCAGAAGATACGCATGCTGAATATGTTGAGGCGGTATCTGTTGTGCCCGAAGAAGAAGTTGAGGCGTCTCTAGAGAAAGCGTCACAAGATGTGGATCCCAACAGTGATGAAGACGCAACCAGCAATTGAGTTTCCTTGTTATTCTTCTTTGTAGTTTTTTTTTATACTCAGTGGCGGCTGAGTTTGAAGTTTTCTTCTTTGCTTTCTTGTCTTGAACAAAGTTTTATTCAATGTTGCTTTCGAAACATGCATATTTTTCTGCTTTTGCCCCCTGACGTGAGTCTGGCTCTGTTGAAATAGATCATGTAGGATACCTTCCTCCTCCCCTTTTTACATGTTTTATTCCTCCCATATTACCAGGCTGGTATGAAGATTTGGTATGAGGGTTTAGGGTTTTTCTTTCTGGGTAATGGTGGTTTGAAGGTGACTCATAACTTTGTGTGATTTTATGAGAAATTATAAAAGGAATGAAATCTTGATTACTTGAAGAAATATTGAAACCCTAATAAGTATAAAGGCAAGCGGTGCCATCATTTTGAAGGAATTACAAATATTGTGAAAAGGAAAATTGTTGGAGGAATCCCCCCGGGGGGATTAGAGTGGTGATGTCGTGTCTTCAAGTGAGGTAGGGCTTGAGCCATCGTGAGTGAACAACCACACCTTCGAGTTTGTCTGCATTGATGATCTTGCAGTAACCTCCCAAGATAACATTTGCCACTAAGAATACTTCTTTTTCCTTTGCAGGCATATCAGGCTGGGCAGTTATTTTTAGTGCCATGTTTCCAACTTGGAACGTGGTTACCTTTGCTACCATATCTCTGATTTAAAACGTATTTGGACTTGGTATAACAGCTTGCTTCTGACACGTGTCATTCTTGACTGCTTCCAAACTTTTGGTAAAGCGCTTAAAGGGGCCAGCACTCCATTCACATCTCTTGGTGGTGGCCCGCCTGTCAGCTGAAACAGTCTCCTGTGGTCCAACAGGACAATCATCCGCTACTTGCAAAGAGGGATGTTCAATGAGACTTACTTGGGATCGGAATCTCTTGACGTAGGACGAAGGGCTTTCACCAGGGAGTTACATTATGCTTGTGAGTTGTTGGTATGGAGGCAACATGCAGTTTTCGAGTCTCCAAGTTTTGTTGGAAATCATCGGAGCTGGCTTGTTGGAGATTCTTCCAGGTACTGATATTGGTAAGGAATGCGCTTGTGTACCCACGGGCGCCCCAGAATCATGTCGTAATCCGGATGTTCCTTAATTGTATGGAATCTGGCTTGTGTTGGAGTGTTACCGATCTCGACATCAAGGTCAATGTATCCGTAGACATCCACAAACTCTCCTGCTGGGCTCTTGATCACAGTCGGACCACGGGTAGCCTCCTGCTTTGAGATTTTCGCAGCTTGCAGGGTCTTGATAGTAACGATGTTGAATTCAGAAGATGTATCGATTAATGTGCTATCGAACTTGACATCTTTTAAATGGGCGACGGTCAAAAGTCCCAAGTTTTCTTTGTTGGCTCTATCTTCCAAGGAGGCCTGAGATGCTGGAACAACTTCTTTTTCTGGGTACAAGCGCCTGCCTGACACAATACAGTTGAGGGCCATGAATATATCTTGACATTGTACCTTGGAAAGGTACAAGATTTCACATAGGTGTTCCATCATGGATTGTGCAGTCTTGCGCACAGAGTCTCCAGAGATCATGATACTTCATACAGGAAGAGGGTCTCTGTGAACTCCTTCATTTCCCAATTGAAGCTCTCCTGCTGCTATCTTTTCCCTAAAGATTTCTTTCAACTTGTTTCAATCCTTAGTTGGGTGGTGGACAAACTATGATAACGGCAGTACTTAGGGTCTGCCATGTCTTTCTCAGTTGGTGGACGTCTGATAGGAGGTAGCTTGATAGCATCATCCTGAATCCATACCTCCAAGAGTTCCATTACTTAATTTATCGGAAACAGGAAGCCTGTGTCTTCGGTTCTCTGCGCAGGATCTTTGCATGTTCCATTTCGAGGCGAAGCTTTATGCGTTTGACCCGCACGCTTGGGTAGTTGTTCTGCCGCCGCTAGAGATTTTCTCTTTCCGCCTTCACTTACTACACTGACAGAAGGTCCATTATTATACTTCTTGTTGATGAGGCGCCTGTTTCCCCGATTATCTCGTGAATCGTCGCTCCGAACGATCCTGGTTCTTTCCAATAATGCTGGGGCGGTAGTGGATGAACGTTTGGCTGCTTCATGGAGCTCTGAGAACGTCTGGAATCCCAAGTTTTCCAGCAGGGCGTGATATATGGGTATCATTCCGTTGATGCATAATTCTACCGGATTTCGTTCTGTGACATTTGGTTCATGGCAGTCCAACGCTCGTATTCTGAACCTTTTGACAAAATCATTTGGATGTTCGTTGTTCCGTTGGGAGATTCTCCCCAGCTCTGAGAAAGTAACTTGCTCAGATACAAAGAAGTACTTCTTGTAAAACGCGCTGACCATCTCACTCCAATTGGATATGTTGTCGGGTGCGATGTTTTTGTACCACGTATAGGCTCTCCCCGTAAGTGATTTGGAGAATTCCTTCAGGCGGAGAACGTGATTGTATTCGTGTTCTCCTAAGGATTCTAAAAATCGAGAGACGTGTTCACGAGCATTACCGGTACCATCGTAAAGGGTGAATTGAGGGGAGGTGTATCCCTTGGGAAGAGGAATCCGCTGCACGTCTTATGGATATGGAGGCTGGTGTTGATGCGCGTCCATCGGATTTTCTTTGCCACGATTTTGGAGGAGTCTCTCCAGATCTTCACGTGTAATAAAGTTGGATGATCGGATCCTTTCCTAAGACGTTCCTGGTCCCTTTCTCTTGCGTGGTCAGCAGCATAAGACTCTTCGTTCAGGTAGGCTTGCGTAACTGAGGCACCTGCTCCAGGTGTGCTGAACGTATTTTTTGTTTTTCCTTGGGGCTGTCTCGACTCTTGCGGTAATCGATCGGTTAATGTTTTAAGGAAGGTGAGTACCTACTTCTGAGTGGTTTCCATGTCTTCCTGAGCTTTAGCGAGGGTTTCTTGTCTCTCCATCAAGTCCACCATGGTGATAGGAGGTTATCCTCCATTGGGTCCTCCATATCCTCATCCTGAAGGGGGAGTAGAAGTCGTTCTGGTGACGGACGGAGGTGTCATGATTGAGGAAATGCCTGGATTTGCAGCCGCTCTAGCTCTTGTAATGGGAGGTGTCACACCTACTGGAATGTCCGCTCCTGCTCCGCTGGTACTGGTGGTACTGATGGTAGAAGATGCAACTCCACGGGACACGTTGGTTGTACTGGCGGGTTGTATAGTGACACCAGTAATTGGGATATCAGCGCTAGAAGTGTTGTCGGCGCTACCTCCCTCGGGATTGGTTGCTAATCCAGATCTAAGATCCATTATTCTTGAAAATTTAAATGGTATTGAAGAGATCGACTTCACAACCGATAGATTAACCTCCCACTGTGGTCGCCAATTGTTTATGGGAGAAAACTACTTCTGAAGGTTTAGGTAATTTTGGGTGTGTATGGATGAGAAGTGAATTTAAACCTTCAACAAATGTGCTGCACGATGAGCACTTTTGATTCGAGAGATAATCTGTACAATTCTGTCCTAAACCGAAGACACGGCCATTCCAGATTTGTTTGGTCACAGGTGAAGGATGTGAGGTTGATCTTAGGGAGGGAAGCGAAGAAGGTGTTGAGAGTATGAAGGTGAAGGCTATTTGATGACTTGTTAACAGAAGGTTGAGCAGGCTAGAAAATGTTGCAGGCAGGCTCTGGGTATTGAATACGATGGTATTAACACTCGTTTTTTCTGTGTCGTTGGAAATAGGGAGGAGAACCTATTTATACAAGTCGATAAGCCTTCATCACGTCTCTCATGGGAAAATGTAGGAAGTGGAGTTGTGTGTTAGTGTCACACAGTTGCTTTCCCACTTCTCCTATCATCGCTAACCTCCCATGTTTCCCTAACACGATCTTGTGATGGCGTGTTGCACGCTGCACGCTGTAAACCGCCAGACCAATACTCCAGTTTGTATCCCCTATTTGTGACGTGATTAACGTCTCGAGTGAGTCGTGGGACCCTCATAAGGTAGAAAACGGTGCTAGGTAAAATAATCAAGTTATTTGTAGGCGTATATTGTATGCATGCGGTGCATTAAATATGCTTAACATACTTGAAGCCTACACAACCTTGATGAAAAGATTGCAAGTTGAAGTGACTCAACTAGCTATGTTCAGGCGTTGTTCGGAGGTCGCATGAGTGGGACCCACCTTTGCCGGTTATGCCATGGGGAAGTGTGGAGGATGGCGATCACGGTGATACCTTGTTTTCCACCTAACTCCCTTCCTAGGATATTCATCCAAGCATGCAAACTTGGATGGACGAGATTGATGGAGGAATAACCGTTGGATTAGGGTTTGGAAGGCTTGCAAGCTTCCTATTTCACCCTAACGGTTTTATGCCTTGGGAGGCGTGCATGGAGTGGCCGATTGTCCTTGCATGTAGGTGGGACGCCACTCTACACGTCCACGCCAGCTGGAAGTCAATCAGAGCAATCTGGGTCGCCCGTTCTAGCATGCGATGACGTATGGCCGAGATTAGAAGGGATCTCGCATGCTGCCTTTGGGCACGAATTTTGAGATAGCTGGTCTGCAACCGACCGTGGCCGATTGGTTGTCCGTGTATCCGGTCCCATGGTGACTACACAGGCGTTGTCGGCCAGCAGTTGTGCTTCGAAATCGTTAGTGCGCGCATGCCCAAAGTTGCTTGGTCGCAACCTGTAAGCAAACCCTAATTTTAGGGTTTGTGAGACACAGCTTCATGCTAGCGCATCTCGACGCCCATGGCTCCTATGGTGAAGCCGTTTGCACCATTAGGAAGGTAGACCGGCGGTGAGCATGTGCGCTACTCGGTCCCGCGCGTGATCTAGGTCGTCCAACCATGCCTGCGAAGTTGGACGGATGAGGTCTATTTTTGAGTTTGTTTTCAGCAGGTGAGACTAACATGGGTAGTCTTGCATGCATTCAACGGGGCTAATATAACCCGCCGTCAGGTAGCCTACGGGTGTTTGCATGTCGAACACAAGGCTTTGAGTAGGGCATTAATTGTAATGATGCAAACCTACAGAAAATCGGGATGGTTGCTACATGCTCCGCTCTGGGAAGGTTTTAATTCTCAGGGATGGTTGCACATGCTCCAATGAATTAATATGGTGAGAATATTCACCGTATGAAGGCTTTATCCCTTGCAGGACGTTAGCTTAGAATTTTTCTTTTACAATTTTAGCCCTGAATAGAATTCCACCATCAACAGTATCACACAGAAAAGTCTACAAGATAGATAAATTTGTCTCCCACGAATAAACCTATGAGTTTTGCTCCGTATTTTGATAAATCAAGGTGAACATGAACCAATTCATAAAACCATACTTATATTCCCGAAGAACAACTCAGTTTTATCAATCACCTCACAATAAACTTAATCGACGCATCGAAGAAGATTATTGAGGAATCACAAATGATGAGACGAAGATGTTTGTGATTACTTTTATATCTTGCCTATCGGAGATAGAAATCTCAATCCAATTATTACAATTGTACTCTTACGATAGAAACAGAAAGATCATATCATACAACTACAAGAAAAGTAGTATCGGTATGGCTTCACAATCCCAATGAAGTCTCTAAGTCATTAACCTGGTTTTAGAAGAAGAAAACCAAAGGTTAAAGGAGAATCGACTCTAGCTTAGCAAACTAGTATCACACAGAATGTGTGGGGATTAGGTTTCCCATTTGCTAGAGTTCTCCCTTATATAGTATTTCAAATAAGGGTTTGCAATCAATGTTAGCTTGGTAACAAAGCATTAAATATTCACCGTTAGATGAAAACCTGATTAGATATAAGCTAATATTTCTCAACCATTAGATCGAAAACTTAGCTTTCCATACACATATGTACTTGACGATTTTGGGTTTGTGTAACCGTACCTAAACGTGTACATAGTTGGTTCAATACTAGTTAACCAAATGGTTAGCCAAATGATAATTTTCATATCAACCATATTCTTCTTCACCATAACTAGTCCAAATGACTCAAATGAACTAGTTATAGAGTTGTTCAATTGCTATGAGATCTCATGTACTACACAAGACATAATTGAAGAAAAAAATGATGTGATTCACTCGAACCGATTCATGAAATATAAAGCCACTGTTTTTAATAGCATTCCTTAGTTGATTAAGATAAGTTCACGGACATCGTTTTTAGACATAACCAATCAAGTTCGCGGACTCAAGTTAACCGGTTGGAGTTCACAAACTCCAGCAAAAATTCTCGGGTTCGATAACTTCCGTTAGTTCGCGGATTGAAACCAAGCTACAACTCCAGCAGAAATTCTCGGGTTTGAGAACTACGCACGTTTGCGGACTGAGTTTCTTGCTCAAGTTTCTGTTTCACTTGATCAAAAAAGTTCGCAAACTTTGTTTCAAGTGCTAAGGACTTATACATATATATGTTTCCACAATAATGTTTATATCCCCCAGTGGTTATATTGTCTAAACTCTCATAATATGTCATTCCCAAAGGAACAACAAGAGCGACCTTAATTTCAAGGGAAAAGAAGGATTTCTTTAGACTCAAAAAATTACATACAAGTATGAATTTGGAATCCAACAAGAAATATTCAATCATATTAACCCAAGATAACCAAGATTAATTTTACTAAATATGATCAACACAAGAAAACTTATAGAGACTTAATACATCGATTAGATTACTCACGAGAAAACCCATAATTAATCTATCCGGATTACTCAATTAAACTAATCACAAAAGTAATCAATTCAATCGTTTAAACTCACATAAGAAATTTTACGGAGCAATGACTAAGTTAATAATGAAATAACCAACTCAATCAATCATGCTCAACATATGAAAGCTTATGGAGTGCTAACTAAATAATCACACAAGTTGATTGATTTAGTTCATTTTGGCTCAACACAAGAGATTGTGGAACCCCGACTAAGATTATCATAGGATATGACGACCTTAATTGTTCATGTACTCAACATAAGTAAACTTATGGAATACAAACTAAATAATCACACAAGTTGATTAATTTAGTTCTTAATGCTCAACATCTAGCATCTCATGGAACAACCAACCATGCCAATAAGGAATCGACTTAGTCGTATCGTGCTCAACATAAGATACACAATGGAGACTTCACGGTAATACATAATAATATGGATCAATAAAGCTCTATACCGTGGATAACACAAGGATTCATTCTATGTTTCCATCACCATTCGCACAATGACACACAATAGACATAATCCTTGAATCACAAAAGATTTTAACCTATCTTACATCAAAGATTGACAATATAGGCTTAACTCTTGTGTTTGCCAAAAGTCCATTCATCCTTTTATCAATATTTGCATATCAATTCACAAACGAATTTACTTTTGACAAAATATGGGAAATCAAGTTCACGGACATAAACATACATATCCCATCAAAATATTGCAATATGTAAAACCAAAAAGATTAATACTGCAACCATCATCTTCCAAACAAGTTTAGAATTAAAACCAATAACTCTAAAAACAAGAAGGAAAAAACATTGGATATAGCTATGTGTAATCACAATAATGTCTATTCCAAAACACTAGTTATTCTTCTAAACAAAATAAGAAAAATAGAAGATCTACTAGGAATACGGAAATCAGAGTTCATTAAGAACTTAATATCTTTCAATGAAACCATCAAAGAATGTATCGCTGATCTCATTTATTCTTTTGACCGTAGACACACCATGTTCGTGAGTTAGAACACTAACTTGCGATCAACCACCCGAGCAAGCTGCCTAGCTTTAGCACAGTCCATGATGAGCTTCTTTTGATTCTGTATCAGGATATTCTGATTTGCAAGAATTCTGGCCTAACCATCTAAAAGTTGGTTTATTTGCAATTGAAGACTTGCAAACTCGACCTTTGAATCATTCTGAAATCGAGTTAAATCCTTGAAAGAATCATCAATCCAGGAGTTATGATCCTTTCTTTCAAGCATCTTCTTCAGAACCAGCTCTTGAATTGACTCACGTTCCCGATTTTCTTCCTCCATGTCAAGACACACAATCTCTTGAGATCGTGCAGAGCTCTTCATAATAGATATGGATTAATAATACACAATATAAGAATATATATGTTCGTAAACAAGAGTAATAAACTCATATTCAAACCCTTAGAGTTCACGGGAGGAGGTCACGAGTGTTTGCGGACTGCTAATCACATAAATTAACTCAGACTGAAATAATATACAACATACTTGAGTATTTCTCAATTATTTTCCTTGCATCTCTCAAGTTAGAAACAAGGAAATAATTACTTGGAATCAGGTGATTGGGTGGAAACATGTCCCACTGTGACCATTGAGAAAGGTGTTGTACATATCATCAGACAGTTTGATTTTTGTGCTCTTAGCCTTTCTTCGGTTGACTTGTATCCCTGAGGGATAAAACATGGGTCTTTACACAAATCCATCAGATGGCTTTCTCTGTGAACTAAATCTAGGACCTCTAGCAATAGGTTCAAGAGGATCGGAATAGATAGGGATCCATTTTCTAGATTTAGATTTACTAGGCTTATTCTTATAAATAAGAGGAATGTGACCAACATATTCCTTCTGATGATTTCAAGAGTAGAGATCATTGTTATAGGATTTCTGGTTTCTTATGGGAATACGATTCACTACTTTAGTCGACTGACTATCTATTTCATTGATAGTGAAAAGAAGCAAATTACGAATCTTAAAAATTTGTTTCCTTCTTGAAAAACAATGGATAGCATAGTGATTATTTTTCCCACAAAAAGTACAGGTTCGTTGAGGAGAAGCAATAACTGGCACCTGTTTAAGCTTCATAGCCATACGAGAAGATTGGAAGTTATGCAAACTTTTCTTGACATAATCTTCTTCCGGAGAACACTTCTTCGTATATGTTAATTCATGAGAATTAGTCACAGAAGAATTTATATTTAGGACAGTGTTTTCCTTTTCCAAGGATTTACATTGTTCATGGGCTAGAGTAAGAGATGCACAAAGTTTCTCTTTTTCAGCACGAAGTCTGTTGAGATCTGATGAATGAGTCTCGATCAAATTTTTTTCTCTAATTGAGTCCTCTTTAATAATATCCTCAAGAGTACTAATCTTTTCATGTTGAAGAGTAGTTTCTTGAAGGAGTTTCTCAATATTCTTAGAGAAGGGCTTTATGATATTGTATAGATCACGTTCTCGATCAAGAGACTTTTCAAATTCAACAATGAGCTGATCATGATTATTAAAATCAATATCTTCAGATATATGTTTTGAAATTCTGGTAAGCTCCTTTTCAGCTTCTTCCAAAGTGTCACATGCCTCAGGAGAGGAAGAAATGTCATTATCATATTGAACATTCTTTCTACCTCGGGATTCAGAAAAATCAACTAAGAAATAATCCTTTGAGGTGTTTCCAAGACACTTGACATAATTAAAAGCTTTATGAGACATTTTGGTATGCGCAACAGAGATTTCGTCCACAGACTCAGATTGCCACAAACACAGACTTGTAAGGTCTTAAACGTGTTTACCTGCTCTGATACTAGTTGAAAAAGCGGGGGTCTAACAACCTCATCCAATATTTCGATTAGCAATCTGTATGGATAACTCCGAGTTGTTTTCTAGAGAATCAACTAGACTCAATCAATAGAAAATATCTCAAGGAGTTATTATCTCAATATCTCAATTTGATTTACACAATCAAATATGGTTCGCGAGTCTAATCAAAGAGAGATAACTTGGATGGTACCAAAGACCAATATCCAAGTGTCAATCAATTTAAATCAATAACCAATAAGGTCGGATATTCTAATTGATTGAACCACGCACAACCTGTATTATTTCAATTATATAAAAATATAATGCGAAAAATAAATAACACAGACACCAGAATTTTGTTAACGAGGAAGCCGCAAATGCAGAAAAACCCCGGGACCTAGTCCAGATTAAACATACAATGTATCAAGCTAGTACAGACACTAGCCTACTCCAAATTAACTTCAATCTGGACTGTAATTGAACCTAAATCAATCTCTCATTGATCCAAGGTACAGTTATGCTCCTACGCCTCTGATCCTAGCAGGATACTGCGCACTTGATTCCCTTAGATGATCTCACCCACAACCAAGGGTTGCTACGACCCAAAGTCGAAGACTTTAATAAACAAATCTGTTTCACACAGAAAAGTCTACAAGATAGATAAATTCATCTCCCAAGAATAAACCTATGAGTTTTGTTCCGTGTTTTGATAAATCAAGGTGAACAGGAACCAATCAATAAAACCAGACTTATATTCTCGAAAAACAGCTCAGCTTTATCAATCACCTCACAATAGTCTTAATTGACGCAGCGAAAAAAGATATTGTGGAGTTACAAACAATGAGACGAAGATATTTGTAACTTCTTTTATATCTTGCCTATCAGAGATAGAAATATCAAGCCAACTATTAAAATTGTACTCGTACAATAGAAACAGCAAGATCAGATCACACAACTACAAAAAGTAGTATCGGTCTGGCTTTACAATCCCAATGAAGTCTTTAAGTCATTAACCTGGTTTTAGAAGAAGAAAACCAAAGGTTAAAGGAGAATCGACTCTAGATTAGCAAACTAGTATTACACAGAATATGTGGGGATTAGGTTTCCCAGTTGGTAGAGTTCTCCCTTATATAGTATTTCAAATCAGGGTTTGCAATCAATGTTAGCTTAGTAATAAAGCATTCAATATTCACCGTTAGATGAAAACCTGATTAGATACAAGCTAATATATCTCAACCGTTATGGATTGTAGTCTTTCAAATCAGGGTTTGCTATAGACACTAACCTACTCCAAATTAACTTCGGTCTGGACTGTAGTTGAACCCCAATTAATCTCACACTGATCCAAGGTACAATTATTCTCCTACGCCTCTGATCCCAGCAGGATACTGCGCACTTGATTCCCTTAGATGATCTCACCCACAACCAAGAGTTGCTACGACCCAAAGTAGAAGACTTTAATAAACAAATCTGTATCACACAGAAAAGTCTACAAGATAGATAAATTCGTCTCCCATGAATAAACCTATGAGTTTTGCTCCGTCTTTTGATAAATCAAGGTGAACATGAACCAATTGATAAAACCATACTTATATTCCCGAAGAAAAGCTCAGTTTTATCAATCACCTTACAATGAACTTCATCGACGCAACAAAGAAGATTATTGAGGAATCACAAATGATGATACGAAGATGTTTGTGATTACTTTTATATCTTGCCTATCGGAGATAGAAATCTCAAGCCAATTATTAAAATTGTACTCGTACGATAGAAACATCAAGATCAGATCACACAACTACAAGAAAAGTAGTATCGGTATGGCTTCACAATCCCAATGAAGTCTTTAAGTCGTTAACCTGGTTTTAGAAGAAGAAAACCAAAGGTTAAAGGAGAATCGACTCTAGCTTAGAAAACTAGTATCACACATAATGTGTGGGGATTAGGTTTCCCAGTTGCTAGAGTTCTCCCTTATATAGTCTTTCAAAACATGGTTTGCAATCAATGTTAGCTTGGTAACAAAGTATTCAATATTCACCGTTAGATGAAAACCTGATTAGATACAAGCTAATATTTCTCAACCGTTAGATCATAAACTTAGCTTTCCATACATACATATGCTTTCATATCAAATGCTTATCCAAACATGTACAATAGTTGGTTCAATACTAGCTAACCAAATGCTTATCCAAATGATAACTTTCATATCAACCATATTCTTCTTCACCATAACTAGTCCAAATGACTCAAATGAACTAGTTAGAGAGTTGTTAAATTCCTATGAGATCTCATGTACTACACAAGACACAATTGAAGAAAAAATGATGTGATTCACTCGAATCGATTCATGAACTATAAATCCACGGTTGCAATAGCATTCCTTAGTTTATTAAGATAAGTTCACGTTCATCGTTTTTATACACAACCACTCAAGTTCGCGGACTCAAGTTAACCGGCTGGAGTTCACAAACTCCAGTAGAAATTATCGGGTTCGAGAACTTCCGTTAGTTCGCGGATTGAGTTCGCGGACTGAAACCAAGCTACAACTCGAGCAGAAATTCTCAGGTTTGAGAACTATGCACGTTCACGGACTGAGTTCGTGGACTGAGTTGCTTGCTCAAGTTCCGATTTTACTTGATCAACAAAGTTTGCAATCTTTGGTTCAAGTGCTAAGGACTTATACATATATGGGTTGCCAAAACAATGTTTATATACCCCGGTGGTTATATTGTCTAAACTCTCATTTCAATCATCGAAACATTCTCAGAGGGCGTTATATAGTTTTTATTCACAAACTATTTTTCGTCATAGCGATTTCCAAAATTATTGAAACATAACATGACTTTCGTCACTAGGTAAAGATGAACTTGGCTAAAGCGAAAGCTTTACCAACACATATTTAGAGAAATAGATAAGCGAGATATACTCATCTCGAAATGTCATATGTGTATATTCTTAGTCGATATAGTAAAATGACTTTTGTCTCACGATAGGAGATAGAGTAGATAGACTTTTGAGTGATAGATAAGTTCAAGTCTCCACATACATTTTAGTCGATGAATATCCACTGGTTCCTTGAGTATTCCTTCGTTTTGTATGATGATTTCCATGGAGTTCTTGAGCTCAATTACACTTTCTATCCTAGTCCGAGACCTTAGCTATAGTAGTCTAGAAATCAAGACTTTATAGTTTTGATCACTAACATTGACAAACATGCTTGAGATAGCAACGTATGCGAGTTCGACCGAGAAATGCTCTAACAAACCCCATATACCTATGAACACTCAATCTCTTCCACCCCTTCTACTTACACTTTTATTTACTTCTTTCGTTGTTGTGAATTCGTCTCAAACAAGTAATGCTCATAGGTCACCAACACCTACTACTAATCCTCCACTTCAAGTTGGCACACCCAAGACAAATCCATATGCTACCAATCCTCCACTTCAAGTTGGCGCATCCAAGACAAATCCATATGCTCGTCCGACTACCGGAAAATGTAACAAGTGTAGGCAACAAGGTCACCAATCTCATGAGTGTCGTGGAAATAAATATCGTACGGTTGTAATTCAAGCAAGTGATAATTCTTTAACAAAATATCCCCCTAATGTTCCGACAATTCACACCTATGCCGAAGTCGGTGATTATCTTTCCGATTGATTTGATTTTGGCATTACACTCGAAGGCGAGTTCTTTTCAAGTTGTCGGGCCTGATGTAGAACATTCTATGTTTAGGATTTCTTTATTTTTGGAAATATTTTATTATTAGGATTACTTATTTTTAGAATCTATTAAATTCTAGAACATTATTTATTTTAGGGATTTCCTATTCTCCAAGTTTGAGTCTTAATATTATTTTAGGAATATGTCTTCTATATAAATAGGAGACAAGTCCTTTGTATCAGAAAACATTATTATTATAAACCAATATTGAGATTTCTCAACAATTCTTCTACTTTACTATCAAAATTATTTATTAACGCTTCCGTGCTGTATTACTGGTACAAGATTTTCATGATGTGAGGATTTCTAAATACTACTTGGCTCATGATGTTTTGTTCCTACATGTTCATACAACCCTCTATAAATTATTTCCGATTATGGTGAAATGCTTTAGATTCTCATTATCTTCCGTGAGGTGTTTAAGTTGTAATACAAGTTTACATAGGTTTTTAATATGGTATGCCAAGATTTTTTGGACATATATAATCCATACATATCTAAGTATTCTCTAAAACTCGTCAATAATATAGAAGATTGGTATATACTCAATGTTGTGAACCATAATACCGGCATTAGCGCAAAATGTAAGATGGCGCAAAGGCTTCTTTCTGGGTGTTTAAAGTGCGTAATGAATTATAAGGCTCAAAAAACAATGTCCTATGAAACATATCAAGCTCACCCATTTCAAAAGTAAAGTATAAATTTGCAAATTTGTTGACACTGAGAAGAAGCAAAAGTGAACTTCCGAGATTGTAGGTATTAAGATAGTAGAACTTACGGTTCACAGAGGCTGTCTACAGTCCCCTGATGAAGGAATTGTTTCATATATTTAACTGATTTTTCTCCAAATGCCTTCACAAAAATCAGAAAGTCAGAGAAGGAATTGGCATCCCAAGGTTAACTCGACATCAAAAAATTGGTAAGGGTTAAATGGCAAAATTCCCCAAAATCGACCCCCTAGGTTTGAAAATGCCCCGGACGTTAGGCGAAAGATCAAAATGCCCCAAAAAGAAATCGAAATGCCCCATTATGTTAAGTATTCCGTTAGAGAGAGTTAACTGGTCAAATGGCAAAGCATGTGGCCCGCACGTGTTGAAAAGTGACATTTATACCCTTATGGGCATTTTCAAACCTAATTCACGTGTCACCTTTGTTTGAATTGGTTAGATTGCGACACGTGGAAACTAAAAAAATGGACGGCATGAGATTTATGGGTTACATTTACCGCAATTTGTTTTTTTTCTTCAAAATAACCATTGTGTCCTATTGTTAGGATCGCGACACGTGTAACATCACTTCAAATGACTGGCTACAGATTCCGACCGTTGTAATAACGGTCATTTTCTCATTTTATTTGTCTCTCCTGACTCTTATAAATTGTGAAGAACCAATATTTTTCTTCATAATGGCTTCTAGCTCAGGCGAGAAAAAGAAAATGGTAAGTTCAATTTAAAAAAATTCACAAAGAACATTGTTATGATTTAGTAGTATCTTCTCTGTCTCACTTTCATTTTTAATTAATATGCAGGAATGTGAGATGTGCAATGAAAGAAATCAACAATCAATTGATTGTCATTGGATATACACAAGGTGTAAATTAGTTCCTTGTAATGGTATTCGTAAACTTCTAAAGGTCAAAGATGGTGCTAATTCAGGGAAGAAATTCTTCTCTTGCTCTAATCCTATGTGTTCATACTTCGAATGGTTTGATGATGCAATAACCTCCATTGCACCTCAGTACAATGGAGGTTGTAAAGCTTGTGTTGGTGATCACAAATTTGTTGAATGTCCTTGGTCACAGACTACATGTATCAACCCCAAATGCAATTCAACAAAGGTGAGGATTTTAAACATAGCTCAAACATCATGGAATTATGGTATTGGCTACCTAAAATGCCAAAAATGTGAAGATTTCCAATGGGTTTCTGATGCAATCTTTATGGAGAAACAAAAGCAATTACATAGTATTGAAGATCAAATTTGTGCACAATTAAAAGATAAAGTGAAGATAAAGTGCAGAATTAGAAGATAAAGCACAGCCAAAACTCATGTCAGAAAAGGTTAATGTAATTTTATCATATTGGAAATATTCCTCAATGTAATGAGCTGAATTAAGAAATAAAACCATGATTGTATCCATATTTTTTAAACCCATAGATTCATAAATAAAAGTCTGCTAACACTTTCAACATAAACTAACTAGTAGTATTCTGCTGCTAAAAGACATAGGTCTATAAATGCTAAAACACATAAAATAGGAACCCAACATTTCTATTGTTGATACTTGGAGTTAGGATTTCTAACCCTTTTGGATGATGGTTCAGTAATGTTGATTGATTGGCTAGAAATATTAACAGTACCATTATAAGTTTGGTTAAAACAGGCAGTAAAAGGTGTAGAAGAAGTAGATGGATGTGGTACCTTCCTTTTAGCACCAACATTAGCTGCAATGGAGGAGGATGGTGCATTTGTCTTACCTTTTTCTGGGAACCGGCTGAAGAAGAAGTAGGTGTAGTAGCAGCTTCTTTTCCCTTTGACAATGGTGGTACATCAACAGATTTCTTTGATGCAGATGTTGTTGTATTAGTTGGTGCAGACAAGGCCTTCCTCATCTTCTTTGTCGGTGCAGCAGTAATACATAACTCATCCCTATTAACAGAACATTCCATTCTAACTCCTTTCTTATTTGGATTGGAACCAACTGGAGGACCTTAACAGGTAAGGATGTTATGATCAACACCTTTGCATACACTGCACTTTGTTACTCTTTTGCGCGGCTTGTTCTTCTCATACCAATACTTCTTTCTCTTAACACAAGGTCTTCCCTTATCTCTCAATCTGTGTGGATGTATAATGTTGATACCAGTCTGCAAACAAAATAGAATTAGGGTTAGTATACTTTAAATGCACAGATCTAGAGAATAAATAAAAAAATAATAATACAATAAAGTAAAAGTACAAAAGTAGATAATATTAATCAATGAAAAGATTCTCAAAACAAAAAAAATTGAAATCAGACCATGGAAAAAGTAAAAGCATTTGAAAAAGTTAAAGTACTTGAAAAAGGTATGTAAATCAAACCTTATTCTGATACTCATCAATGTCTCCCAATGGTGTTATTGACCATGAGTAGGTGGTCCTATAGTAGTCTACAGTGTAGGACTTACTGCAGTACATGTACCAATAATTGATAGAATCAGTCATCATTCATTTATTTCATAACCACATTCAACTATTTAGGTGTAGTAAAGTTACTCACTTGGACCAATCAGGATTCAATTTAAACAATGCAACTACACCATGCAAGCAAGGGAACTTCCTCAATTGCCACTGTCTACATGTACAAGTTTTTTCTTCTACTTTTACCACAAAAACTTTGCCAGTATCATTGTTGGTCACCTCATACACTTTGTGCTCTATAGAAGGATCACATTCATAGTTACCTCTAAGATTGCACATCACCTGAATGAGATCTTTACCAGCAGGAACAAGGTCACCAGATTGCCAAGTTTCGGCAAGCTTTCTTCTATTTGAAAACAACACCATCACCAAATGTGTGTACATATCAACCAACTGAGTGAGAGGCTTGTCTCTGAATTTCAGGGCCATGTTATTAAAACTTTCTGAAAAGTTAGAGTAGATGTGCTCACAAGCAACATCATGAGGAAACCATGACTTTGCCCAAGACTTCGGCTCTGCATCAATCAAGTATTTGTATGCATCTGGAGATATCTCTGCTATTTCTTGCATGGCCTCCTAGAAATAGGTGTCTAAGTTAAATCATCTGATGTTATAAGGCTTGACTTAAAAAATGCACATTCAATATAATCAAACATTTTTTACCTCCCAATGATGATATTTGTATGCCTTGGCATCCTGCCAAAGAAGCTGTGTGAGTCTTGGATTTCTGAATCCTTTGGTCAAGAAATTCTTGTATAGGTGCCTGGAAAAAAAAACAATAAAGAAAAAAAAAACAAGGGCAAACATTAATCAATGCCACTGTTAAAAATCTGTTATCTTTAAAAAATATTAAAAAAAATAGCAGTCAAAACATAATGTACCTTAAGCAGTATCTATGATTTGAAAAAGGAAACAATCTTTTGACTGATTCAAGAATGCCCTTCATTCTATCTGAAATAAAGGTCAGTCCAGCCATATCTGGTATCCTTTTTCTCAATTCTTTTAACATCATTAACCAATTTTCTTCAGTTTCACTCATACAAATCATGACACATATAGGAAATACCCCATTCTGACCATCTATACCAGTTGTTGAATGAATTACACCACCAAACTTACCATTTAGGTGAGCTCCATCTAAACCAATAACCAATCTACATCCATTCATAAAACCTTTTATCTGTGCATTATACGCCACAATGACACTCTCAAATCTGTTATCTTTACCATCTTTGGACCAGCTGAAATGACCTATGCTCCTTGGGTTCAATGAAGTAGCAGCTGTGACCAGTTGTGGTGTTTTTTTGTAACAACTCTCAAATGTTCCATTCATCTTTTCTAGCACCAATCTCTGTGTACACACATAAATAAAAAAATTAGCACCAATCTCAAATGTAACAAAAGTTATCAAGTAAACAAACAAAAGGTAACAAAAAAAAACATCAAAATCATACCCTTGCATGACGAGCAACCCATTTTGGTATTTCAGTGTTCAACTGAGGTCTAATGATCTTCTTAGCTATATCAGCTGCCTTTTCCACAGGTGAAGCAACATCCATCATCTTCAACAAATAATTAGCTACAAATTTTGCATTGCATTTTCTGTTGTGGTTTTCATTGGAATTTTTACAAGTGTGTTCTATGTTGCATTCTCTGACTGTCACTGTCATATCATCTTTCTCTAGTACCTTTCTTGCATTCACCACCCAAGCACATTTTTGGGAATCCTTGTAAGCACAATAAAAATAGTGTCTGATCTTATCTCCCTTCTTCACCTTAAAATCCCTATGTTTCAACACTGCATATTCCCTTAAATGATCCTTGTAAGCTTGCATACTTCCAAAAGCCATACCATTACTTATTTCACTATGTATAACCTCAGGAGCATCTTCATTTATCATTTCTATACCCTGTGGTTCATTTAAATGATAACCAAAAACTTCTTTCCACTTAGTTTCTTCCTCTTGAGTGACTTCATGTCTGGGAACTTCTTCATCTGAAGTTGCATTCACGGGTGCACTCTGCTCTTCATAAAAACCACCTACATTGAAGTCTTCATTACAATCATTAGGGTCATTGCCACATCTATACCTCTAGCACACATAGAAACCCAATCTTCATAATTCAACTTTTCTTGCGTTTCTTCATCTTCACTGTCATCTTCACTCTCATCCTCACTGTTATCTTCACCATCCTCTTCCTCATCATATTCCTTAAAGAGAAAGTCAGGGTTGTCATCAGGATGACACTCATCTTGATATATATTACGAAAATTCACCTGGTCATCTTCATGCCCCTGTACATGGTAATCTGTAACAGATGCCTGTGTAGGAATACTTTGAGATTCATGAACATGGTTGTCTGCAACAGATGATTGTTTCAATTCCACTTGCTCTTCATGCCCAAAATCAAGTCTTGTTGGTCTCATATCACTTACCCCACTATCAGTAGCAGTCTTATTAAGTCTTGGACTCCTCCTAACCTCAACCCTTTTACTAACTGTTTTCTTCCACATTGGACTGATAAAATTAGTCACACCACTTACCCCACTAACACTGCCAGCATCATAAACATAACCCCATTCTCTAACTGTAGGAGTATGAATTATTGGAGTGAACCACAATCTTACCAAATTATCTTTATTTAGTTTCCGTTTGTTCCAAAATGAAATAAACAATTCCTCTGATTCACACTTATCACATGCAATCCCTTCTTGATCATTAAATAAAAATAGTTCAAGTGTAGAATTCATACCCTGTTCATTCACCAACCTACTCTTTACCATAGCCATAAAAGCATGTCCACTGGTACCAGCTTTACAACCAAGAAAATACAAGTCTCTAAACCGGCCACCTATATCAGTTAACCAGAAATTTCTATCCTCACTACCCATTATGAAACAGTTAACAAAAATGAAACAAATCAATACAAATATTTACAAGTCCATATACAAAGTTCATATACATTATCTAATATGCAAACCAACAAAAACATGAAACAAATCAATAAGAAAAAGAACCTTGGTGCTACAAAGAACCTTAGAGCCAACAAAAACAAAAACTATGCAAGCCTACAACCTACAAATTCACAACTGAATTCCTCATGATGAGGACATTACTGTTATATTCCAGCAGACACATTAATGAAGGTAACAAACAATTCAATTAAGAAATATGCATTTTTTCTTGTCAACTGTGTAATATGAGAATAAGGCATAAGATGATAACTTCAAACAACAAAAAACAAGAAGCATTGAAGTTGGGAATGAACCCCAAGTAGTCACCTATGTACCGGTTACACCACAATCAAACTTCAGATGTTAAGCATTTCAACTTAAGAATAAGCATAGCAAAGATATGCTTTAAAACCACTAGGAGATGAACACCAAATAATACCATTACGAAATAATTATTTAGTGTTTACTAATCTGAAGCTAGTCTAGACCCTAGCTAAAATGGGAAGACATCGCCATTTCACTATCATGACAGCCTAATTGTCATATAGACACTTCAACAAACACATTATAGGTACCCAAAAACAATCCACATTTACTAAAATTAAATTCACCACTTACAGCCATCAAAATCCATCATACACTATGAATTTGTAAGAACAGAAAGCACATCAACCCTTACCAAATACCCAATCTAACAGCACGTAAAATGGAACATGAGCACTCATTGGTGTAAGATATTTCTTAATATATGGGATGGCATACATATGAGTTGGTAAATAAATAAGATGTCCCAATCACCATCAAAGCATACTGGTACAGTAATCATACATAAGTCCACAATATCAAATGTGTTTTATCACTAGGGTGCCGCAATGTTTGCAGCCATAGTTTGCAGCCATGATATTACAGTAATCATACCAAAATTGAGAGACTGATACACATAATTCATAGACAAAACGAAATTTACATATCCCCTAAATTGAATTATCCCCTAAAAATGGAAAACCCCCCAAATTGTTTTTTTTTTAAAACCCTATTTTTTTTTCCTGAAACAGATTACCTTCATGGTGAAACCCATCCTACACAAACCATAATTTAATTTGTACCCTCTGAAACCGTAATCACAGATACCAGTTTCACAACGTTGGGTTTCAAAAACCCTAAATCATAAAACCCAAAACTAAATTAAGGTTAAAAGTTACTTGTTCTTCACCGGGAAAAGAACAACTGATCTCTTATCTACTCCGTCTCATCTATCTTATCGATTTGCAATGTTCTTCCTGTATCTCGATTTATGTCTCTCGATATCTCCTTGTCTCTCGATCTATCTCGCATGTCTCTCTATTTCTCTCTCTATCTCTGTTGTTTTCATTTCTGTGGCTCAAACACGAGGAAGGAGGAGATAAGAATCAAAGCACCCGTACGAACCACACGTATGGTACAGGTGTCAGTACATGTCCACTTGTCGACAGGTTAGAATGCACACATGTCTTTTGTTTTCACGACCCACGTGTCAGCCCAATAATCTGTCGAAGGGCAAAACAGAAAATTCACAGGTCAGTTGACCGGTCAAAGGTAGTCGAAATGCCCCATTTTGATCAAAATATAGAAAACTAACGGAATGGGGCATTTTGATCTTTCGCCTAACATCCGGGGCATTTTCAAACCTAGGGGGTCGATTTTGGGATTTTGCCATTTAACCCAATTGGTAAATGACAAGCAAAATATTAATATTTTTCTAATAACCAAGCGTTCAAATTTTATGGTCCTAATATCCTTCTTGGTCATTCCGCCCAAACTAAAATTATCATTTGTGGGAGATTGCAACTAGATACGGATTAGTTCCATTCCCTCCGTCTCAAATTAGATGAGCTAGTTGATTTTAAATTTTATCCCATAAATAGATGAGTTATCTCACTAATCAGGGGGATGTTTCTAAAATTACCCTTTTAATTGATTATTGTTACTATAAGAAATATGTATAATTTGATAGCCATGTTTATATTCGTTACGTAGTTGTTTTAAAATATTTTTCAACTATATAAAGTTTACGAAAAGCCGTAGTATAGTTTAAGAGATAAATCATTTCTAAGTTTTACTAGTTATTATTCATCAGAGAATAATTGTAAGAAATACTTAAACATTCTCCCCTTTCTTCCTTGCCTTAAGAATTGTGCAAACTACAACTAGCTCATCTAATTTGGGACGAAGGGAGTATACGATATTGTTGGACCGAGTGAGACTTGTCTCTAGTTTAGACCGTCACACCGAGTGAGAAATTGTCATCACTAGTTTTCTAGTTTATTTAAGAAAAAATAATCAAAAACCCATATCTAGGTGGTGGGTCTCGCTGATTTTGTTTTGTAAGTTTCCAGTTTATTTCAAAAAAAAAATCAAAAACCCATATCTAAGTGGTGGGTCTCGCTGATTTTGTTTTGTAAGAACAAAAGGAATTAAATAAAAGTGTCCCTCTGCTAATATGTTAATTACAATGATGTCATTCTTTGACACAGAATTAGAGAAATGTCCCTCTTCAAGGATTTTCCGTCCAAACGGAGTTAAACCGCCGTTAACTTACTTGGGTCCCACCAAGTAATATAATATATGCGTATGGAATTACCAATTTATCCCCACGAACAATGAAATTCCATAAATAACCTCGGGTTAATCAGAAATCTTGGTACCGACCCATCTCGAGAATGATCTAATGGCTATTAGATCACACACGTTTGGTTCATCTCGAGGTTAATATAACAACTCTCAACAGAGACATGTGTGATCACATGTGCCTAGGGTATGATATATAAATACAGAGAAACCCTAAAATTCCCTACGCCTACTCACTTGCCGCCTCTATTTTCTCTCAGACCCATTTTTCTTCCCTCTTTTCTTCTCTTCAAGGTATGTTGATGAAGAACATGAAGAACTGATTCTGTGTACTCGATTGAAGTAAGAAGTTCTAACAAGATGAGTGATGATGAAAGTGATTCGAGCAAAATGTGGTAAGAAGTTTCTTCAACTATTATGTGATTCCCAAATAGATTCTGTAGTTTTAAGGTTTATGCTAATCTCTCTAAATGATTCTGCTGCTGCTACGTTTTATGTTTTGCTATAATAGGTTATGAATTCAAAGTGTAGTTTTAGGGTTTTTATGTTTGTCGAACTATTTCTATAGTTTTAGGGTTTATGAATTTTTTTTTATTCGATTTACAAATGACGTTTGTCGAACAGTTTCTGTAATGTTAGGGTTTGATCGATTTACCCTACTTACTGATTGGACATTTTTGAAAACCTCATTTTGAAATTTTTGGATCTAATTTTGAAATTTGAGGATTTTTTAATTTCTCTATTTTTGGTTGTTGTTGAATGGTAAACGTTCCATATGGTTTCTGTGCATATATTATGAGTATGGTTAATGAACTGTTTGTATGGTTATTTATTTGTTGTATGTGCAGAAGATTTGTTAGGTACCCTAAATGGAGATTTAGGGTTGAATTATTCACCACAAATAAATGGACCATTTACTATGATTTGGATGTGAAGTATGTTGGTCTTGACATTTTGACTGATATGATTATGTGGGAGATGAAGATAAGTGAAACAAAGAAACTTAATTTTTTGTAGTTTACTCCAGATAACATACCAGAACAGATTACCAATGATGAGGAGTTTTTTACAATGTGGAACAGGGCTGAATATCAAGATGATGGTAATGTGCATTTTTAGTTCAGTATTAGTGACAAGGTATTGAGGTATGGTGATGAATGCCCATCATCTTTAGGGGTTACTAATGAAGTTTGAAGACAAGATACAATTTAAGAAGCATCTCAAGAGTTATGCAGTGATAAAGAAGTTTCAGTATTTTTTGAAGCCTTGTGACAATAGAAGGATAAGAATGAAATGTAGGTATCATAAGTCTGTAGGTTGTAAGTTTCAAAAAATTTCCTCAAATACAAAGGGGGGAAGACTTTCACTGTTATAAGTATGAATCTGGAGCATACTTGTGTTGGAGATCCACTTAGCAGAACTAAGTCAGCCAATGCAGAGTTTATTGATCAGTATCTGTTTGAGAAGCTGAATACTGGCGGATTCCTTCAGCATCCATGGCACATTGCAGATGAATTCTACACTTCTTATAACACTACTCTGCCATATCATTTTGCTTAGAAAGCTAGGACTATGTGCTTGGAAAAAATGCATGGTAGTTATGAAGAGTCTTATAAAATGGTCCCATCCTTTGTAGACATGGTGGCAAGGACTAATTCTTGTTCTGCGGAAAATTACACTTATGGAAGGTAACTTGTTAATTATAACCTTTTTCTTTGTTCAGTCTTCTTTGTTAAAGATAATAACTAACATTATCTTATACTATAATAAAGAAAAGACCCCTTTTTGGTGAAGCCTTTTTTGGTTGGTCACAAAAAACCAAAATAATTTGGTGTCACCTTGATATTACTAATATGTCCTTAAATATCAATCATTACTATGCATATATATATTCAAGGGTAAAAATGTATATTATACCAATGATTATATATTTACATGAATGCCATTGTTTTAAAATTAGATTTAAAATTTTAAAACTTGATATCTTTCAAAATACATACCGGATTTTTGCAAAATTAGTATATTCGGAAATCTCTTTGAATTATCTACGAAACAAGTACAAATAAGAATATTATAAAAAAATTATTAAGATTTTTTTTTCATTACCATCAAATTTGGTGTTGTTAAAACAATCAAAATCAAGCATGTGCATTGCACATGTGGTCTTACTAGTTTGTATAATGTTTATGTAATGTTTCAGGGATGATAATTGGTTTGAGTCAATGATGATTGCATTTCATGCTCCAATTCATGGACGGCTTAATGGTTGCTGAAAAGTGGTTGGTTTAGATGCATGTCACCTTACTGAAAAGTTGGGAGGTTTTCTTATGGCTGCAACTGGTTTAGATGCACTAAACCATGTTGTACCATTAGCATACAAGTTGTAAAAAATGAGTGTTTTGAGAATTAATACTTGTTTTTAAAGCGGTTAAAACCTCTGATTGAATCAATGGAAGGAGTTACTTTCATTTATGATAGGCATAAAGGTTTGATTGAGGTTGTTAGTGCTTTATTTCCAACACGCCCACACATATATATTTTTAGGTATCTTCACTATTTTTACCATATTTATTGTTTTTTTTAACCATTATATGATCTTTGTGTTTTAACTTCTAATAGATGTTTTACTGACTCTGCAGACACATGTTCAAGAATGTGAAGACTCACTATAAGGGGTCAAAGATACATAACATTATCTGGAATGCTGCCAAAGCCTATAAGTTCAGCCACAGGAAGGTAATAAAATTAGTGTTTTATTGACTATGTACTTTATATAGAACGCACGATTGGGGGATACCCAATATAATTGGGGGATATTGATTACTTCCCCCACCCCATGGTTTCTGCTAAGGGGTGACCAAATTTTTATGAAAGTACTAAAATGCCCTTTGGTTAATTAAAAATCTTTATGAAAAGACTGTTATACCCTTTCCCCAAAAACATTAAAATAAAAAAAACCCAAACACACATCCCCCATTTGTATTTCGTTCCGGCGGTGACTTAGGTTTAGGTTTCAATTTTTTTTCTTCATCGTTCTTCGTCGATTAAAAAACAAATCGTCGATTAACCCACCCGAATAATAACAATGCCTCCACGAAAGAAACCAAAAGCCCCATCAAACTCACAATCGATTAGTGAAGAGAACTTAAAACAAAGACTTGCTAAGATTTCTCAAGAGCAAGAAGAAGAAGAAGAAGAAGCGACGCTCTCGGAAAATCAACCGCTCGTAAAAATGGCTTCTGTGAGAAGGTAAGTGATTTTAAACTCCTTTATGAGTGATTTATAGTAATGGGTTTAGGTCAGAATCGCGAAACATATACGAAAAAGTTGAGTTTCAGTAGGTTTCGGTATGGATTTGTGTATGAATACTATGCCGGTATTGATTTACGTCATTCCATCTTGGTTGAATTCAGAGCCAGTATTGGGTTACGGCTTACGTGTTAGGATGAATGCAATGCCAGTTTTAAACCCAGAAAGTCAATGCCATGTACTGGCATAAAAATTGGGTTGAATGGTATGCCAATTATGGCATTCCTTTATGATAATTCGAGTATGCCGGTTGTTAACTTAAAACTTACAAGAACATGTATGATTTTTTCACAAGTGCCGGCAAATGTTTTTGGTAGAAATATATGCCGGCACTTTGTTACGGCATGGAATTGATTTACTTATATAGTGCCGGTAGTATTGTTTTGGGATCCATGAGAATTACATATGACTACCGGCAGTATCGATAGTTAATGGTTACCGCCGGAACAAGGTACCGGCATTGAATGTTAACTAAGTTTGTATGCCGGGATAGTAGTACCGACGTAATTTATTAGGGAGTCTATACCGGTACTGATACTAAAAATGAGATGTCTTATATTCATTTCGTGTTCTTTTGATATATGTCAAAAGCCAAGTAAGCTATGAAAAGAAAAGGTAAAGATGATGTGACTAAGAGAATGAGGAAGGACGGTCTTGATACTCCTCAGACTCTGCCTCCCCGCGGGAAAGATGAAGGTCGCAAAAAGAGTTTTGGGGATGATTCTAGAGGGATTACTTGGGAGAGTGGTGGTGACCATAGTCGACTTGTAATCAATGAACCTACTACACCAGTTGAGCACGATGGACAAGATGAAGAGGAAAGTGAGGAGGAAGATAATGAGGTTCATCCAAGTATATTTACAAGCCAAAGCGAAGTTGGTGGGCCAAGTCAACAACCGGCACAAGGCAAATCCAAAGGAAATAGCAAAGTAAAAGTTAAAGGTTCCCACCTTCCTCATGTTGATGACATGATTCCTAACCTTGATGGTGGTAGAATTTCGGGTGAGGCTGAAGATAAGAGAATTCTATTTCGCTACAAGCACTCGTGGGATCGTACTATCTATCAAACCTATGTAAGAATTTTTTAATGTTGTGCATATGTATTCTTGTGTATTTATGTTAAATATTTTAACCGTACTATCTCATAATTGTAGGATCACAAGAAGGATGTGCGTGTTTGCCGAAACCAAGCTGCGGCCGATTGGGATTTATATCTTTGGAATGTGAAGAGGTCCAAACATTAGTAAGAGATTCTGGTCTATATACTCTGGTTGAAAATTATGTGAAGTGTGATTCTGTGACAGTTAATTGCTTCGTCGAAAGGTATTAGGGTGAAACTGATACCATGCACTTCCCGTTTGGGGAGATGACCTTGATCCCAGATGATGCTCAGAACATTTTAGGCTTGAATGTTATCGGAAAATCAATAGTAGAAGGAGATCATTGTCCGGACCTAGAATGGTCGAAGTTGCACGCTTTGACTAACAAGTTTTTGTATCTAAGGCTAGTAGGAGAAAGACAATCAAGCTGACACTGCTTAAGGAGAAGTTTGAAAAAACGCAGGACATAAGTTCGAAGGATGGATAGGACGCTGGAAAAATTCGTTATACAACCACTGCATACCTTTTATTCATTTTAGGCACTAAGGTATTTCCCGACACTAGTGGAAAACGGGTTAGCGCAAGCCTCCTTCAATACTTGGATCCATTGGAAGAGGTCTTTACCTATTCTTGGGGCACCGTGGTAATGGCACATTTGATGACGGAGATGAGAAGGGCCTCTAAGGCTATTACAAACCAATTTTTCGGAAATTTCACTTTGCTCCGGGTAATCTTGTTTTTAAACTTATGTTCTTATGTATATTGTTCACATATACTGATGAAGAATAAACCAAGATACTAGGAAGAAGACAGTATGGTTGAGTCTACTGGTACAGTTGACATGAAGAATAAACCAATATGGTTGAGTCAACTGGTACAATTGACATGAACTGAATGGATCAAGAGAAGTTTGTTTGAGTTTTAGTTCTGTGTTCTTTTCATTAAGTCTTTGATATCATAGTTTCTACATATACCGTACCCTTTTTATGAACTCGGTAACAAAATTTAATTCTTCTTATATGCATCATTCCACATTGGTATAGGTATGGTCTTATGAACACTCCTCAACATTGTTCAAGGACTACCCCTACTTGAAGATTATAGACCTTCCTGAACCTGATGCGCCTAGAGATATGAGATACCAGTTCAACAACACTCTAAATCCCGGTAAAAATGGTCGACTAATATATATGAGATTGGATTTGGACACGATGCCTACGAAAGACGTTGTGTTCGACCCTTACAAGGATGCTAGATAAAACCGCCAAATTTTGAGGTATCCAAACGTTGCAATCTACAATGGACCCTTGTTCCACCCAAAGGGATACGTTATGGCCGATCCTCGACATATGATGCGGCAACTTGGATTTAATCAATTGCCTACCTGCATGACAGCCTCTACTTCAAGGTACATTCTTGACTTGGGTGAGTCCATTGCAAGTCCCTCAAAGTTGAGGGTAGTGTATGATCCCGTTCCCGAACCAACACATTGGAGGGATAGGGAACCAAGTCGTTTGGTAGATATCATTAATTGGGAGGTTGTGAACAAAGTTTATGAAGCCGATCCCTCCTATATTAATGATTACTTGGAATGGTCACATCCTTTTGTCGTGCGCCCGGACGGCGGCGGCATTCCACCACAGAAAACCCCCCCGGTTCCAACTCCTACAGAGGCATTACCTACAATGGCCAAACTTAATAAGACTCTTGGATTGGTAGCAAGTATTGTTAATTCCTTAGTCGTTTAATGCGCGCATACTCTTATATTACCATATATATACTAATTATGTGTTGGATGTATTATACCAGCGGCGTCGGCTTGGCAATATGAAGAAGATGTTCGGTTACAAGTACGAGGAATGAGAGGTGCTATCCATTGAATAAATGAAGGAAGTCGAGTAATTGCTTGAAAAAATAGAAGATCCAAGTTCAAAAGATTTGTTCGGGGAAACAAGGAAGGTGCCGGTCCAGAAGAAGCAAAAGACCAAGTGATTAACTCTTTAGTTGTGTTTCTTTGGTGATTACGTTTTAAACAATTCCCAAGTTATTTTTGGATTACCTCTTTAGTTGTAGTCTATTTACTTTTGGTACCCTGATTCATAGCTGGATTAAGAACTTTTAAGAACAATCCAGTTGTTTGTTTATGTTAAACATGTTTAGATTTCTACTGAAATGCATGTTTTGTTTTTCTTTAGGCCATTGGTACTAGCATTGAAACATTGTGGTTCTACAGTGCCGGCCGTGTACCGGCATAGAATTATTGACTGCGTCAATGCCAGAAATATGATTCTCGTATATTTGGAGGTTTTTCCAGAAAACCGACATTAATTTGGATGAAACTACAATGCCGTAACTGAATTTGGAACTTAGATTTTTCCGATAGTTTTTTCGAATGCTCTTTTATTTCATTCCTAGGTAATCTATTACATTATATTGGAAACTTTAAATTTAAACATACTAAAAAACATGTAATGGATTAATTTTGGTGGAATATGATCTCATAATCTATTTCCATCCCATTTCAACAATTACGGAACCTTTGAGCTTTTCACAAATATCTTCGAAGACATCATCTGGAATCTCGGTATCAAGGACCATCTTCATTGGTTCATCTTCACGTTCAACATATTCATTTCCCTTCATATAACACTCATCACACCCATCAATAGGCTCCCAATGGAGCTGGTGGTTTTCTCTTTCTTCGGCTAGTGCAACAGCTTTGTCAAACCATTGAAACTCTTCACACTTTAGGTGATTCAAACACCTTCCATTTTCAGCATCATTAGTTTTTGCAACCCAAAACCGAAGTGTCCCATCACAGTTTCTACACTTAGAATAAATAAAAGGACATTCCAAGGCTAGATGTGAAGGTGACTTGCAAATTTGACATCTGCAATGAGGACTCTGTAAGAGAGGATTATATTAGTGATTCGTCCTAGCAGAGAAGATTATAATTGTCCGATTCATCCTTAGTAATGTTGAATCTACTTACTTTGTAGGTAGAGGTTGTTGATGAATCTCCCATCACTTTTGAACCTTGAGCCGTGCTAGCTTGGTCTATTTTTTGAGGCATGGTTTCGTCAGAGAAGAATATTTGGAATTTGGTGGGTGGGTTGTGTAGATTTTTGCAAAGGAAATGGGGGGTTTTATATAGATTGAAGCCCCAACGGTCTTATTTTTTAAAAAAACTAGCTGTTTTATTTTGAAATTTACATCTATCGGCATTGTCGCAGAAACAACGAACGACCGGTATTTAATTCCGACGTAGTAATCCTCTTTAAAAATTCCGCAGGTATCCTATACATAGTCCACAGAATCTGAACGTGAGATTAAAGGTTTCCGGCATAACAGTTTCTTTGTGATGCGTACTAGAAGTGGGTACCGGTTTACATTATCTTTATTATTTGAAATCCGGCACTGTTGCTTTCAAAATAACTATCCATTGAGAATTTTCTATATATATAGAGAGAGCTAATACTTGGACCCAATAGCCCAAAAATCGTGTGTTCTTTATTATATCCCCGAGACTCTAAACTTACGAAACCCTAAACCCTAGAAGTCTTATCTATACATAGATTAGTATAGAACCTACTCCCACATACACCAAATGGCATCGTTTGACTCTGAGGAAGATTTAGCAATCACCCAAGCATAGTACGCCGAAACTCGTCCTTCAACTATAGATATAAGTACCAGGGATTCAATGTGGTTGAATATTTTTAACATATTTACTCACGATTATGGGAATCCGAAAGGAATAACTGCTCAACAAATCGAGCAACGGCACGACATAATCCTAGGTGCAATGGTTGAGTATTTAAAAACAAACTCCAGGTCGTGCACGATACACACAATAGATTTTCCCCTCAACAACTCGTAAGTATCTTTACGATTAATTCTCCACAGTCCACTCTTTTCAACCTTTGTGACACAAACTAAGTTTGTGTGTAGTTTTTTGTAGGATGTAGCCATGAAAACGCATTATTTATAGGAAAAGGGGGAAGTATTCATGTTTGAAGAGAACATTAACCACATGGTAACCAAAGTCACAGAGTTCCACCAGCTGGGTGAATCGGAGACAGATTCTTCATAACAAGATTGATAGGTTTAGGTTTTATTGTAGTTTTTAGTAAGGTTTTGTGGGTAGATCTCTATGTAAACCCTCACGAGACTATAACTCATCCACTTGGGTCACCAAGTGGTTTAAAGGTTTAATGCACGTGTTAAGTGCATTCGTTGTTCCGTCGACAAGGATTCCATCTGGAATAAATTTAAGTTCCGGTAGTAACTGCCAACATCTAAAGTTTATACATTTCTATGCCAGTATATTTTGACAAAATTTAATGGTTTCTGTGTACACTAAACCAATTCCGGCATTCTTTTAATAGGAGACACAACGCCGATATTTGGTTCTGGTGTATCGTTGTCCGAATTACAATGCCGGCTATTTTAAAATTCAAATATTTGAAAGTACAACTTCATTGATTGAGTACAATAACGGCCATATTTTGGCACCATCCTATAAATACACACGTTCTCCCTACAAAACAACACACACCTGGTTCCATATACTATCCAAAGCTAATATCCAGCATTAAACATTTGGCCGGTATTAGGTGTCGGCATTCTCGAGAACCATAGTTCTGTGCCGGGAACTAACATTCAATGCCCAACGTCCATTTTTTCAAACCATAAACCAAAATCTTTTTACACCAGCGTCAAAAGTAGGATACTGACAATGCCGGTACAATAAAGTGGAAAATAGCCATTGTGTATTCAACTATTTAGAGGGGTTGAAACTCCCATTAAACTTGATACCTATAAAAAAATAAAATTTGTGCTCCAACACATATCTCTAATGGCTAATCCATCATCAATTAACAATTTCATCATTGTCATGGAAAAAGAAAATCTTAAGAAGAACAAACTATCAACTCCGATAGGAAATCAATCACCATCCACCACCAACTCAATTTCCATTATACAAGAAAAACTTAGAAGGAAGGAAAGCACCACCAAGTCTATTTCCGCAATGGAAGAAGGGATACTTAAAAGGAAAAGACAAAAAGAAGAAGCATCAAAAGAAGAAAAATATCGCAAGGAAACGAAGGAAATATACGAACGTGTAAAACAAGCGAAGATGGAAGCTGACGTTTAGGAAGAAACCCAATGGATTAAAAATTACTACATAGTATCGGATCTCCCGGAATATCACCGCCCTTTAAACCGTTTTTTGGGTCTTGTTGCGGATGGTCCTTATATGCCGAACTTGGTGGATGCTAAGTGCAAGAAACCCAAAAAGGACTACGGGCATGTGTTTGTTAGGAATCGAACAATTACCCTTATAAAAATATGTTGCAAATACAACGAGTTTCTCTCAAGATACAGAGGGAATAGGTATCAAGATCAGGTTGCATATTTGGAGTGGAGAAAATATCCTTTTAGTAATTTTGAAGCCGCTTTGTTTTTGGAATCTCGTTCCGAAAAATGATGTTTGTTGCAATTAGCTTCATGTTGAGAAATAAACCAACATACTATAAAGAAGATATAAGGGATAAACTAAAAGAGTTGACACAGTATTGTCGAGTTAACTGGTGCAGTTGACATGATGTGTATGGATTAACAAGTCTTTTATATCAGATTTGTTTGTCTTCAGATCATTTCTTTTATGTGTAACGTTCTTGTTAAAGTCTTTGACGTTAATATTTTTCAGTTTGGGCCAGTTTGTTTGGTTAAACCTTTAGATTCAATTTAAACTCATGGTCATAATGCCGGAAAGAAATTGTATCCTTGGAACAATACCAGTACAGGTACTGGCGTTGATTAAAATCAAATTAAAATGCCGGTAAAGATAACTGCACAATTGAAACTAGTTGTTAGAATGCCGGCACAGTTTTGTTCCATTTTTCCATGCCGGTATTAAGACGGTTACAAACTCAAGTTATGGGGCCAGTTACAAACTCCTTAATTCCACTCAAGGGTGGGTTAAAAACTCTTTGATCCCACTTATTTGACAATTACAAATTCCTAAATACCATTTTACAGTTACGAAATCCTTAATTCTATTTAAGTGGCGGTTATATAATTGAAACAATTCAATCTCTCTTTCCATCAAATCTCCCTATCTGTTTCATTTACTCTACCAAAGACAATGGGTCATCGCAAACCTCGTGAAAAACCCAATCCAGAAGAACCTGTTAAATCCAGAAGAACCTGTTAATGATGGTGGTAAATCGAAATCAAAAGCACAATAAGAGGCTGAGGAGTCTGTTGATGAGGCACAAGTAACAAATATGATGCGGTAAGTATTTTAATGGTTTATCCAATACTATAAAATACAAATTGAAACTTGGTTGTTGACTAGTTCCACTACTCTAAAATTTAATTCTCAAACTTCCATTTAGTCAATATCAATTCAGTCACATGTTTGTTTGGCGGTAGAATACAAGTAGAAAACCATGGAGGATTGTATGTCTTGTAACCCTATTTTATTGCATGTAACTGTCGGCATTATCATCTCTATTGAATACTATTCCAGTATCCAGTTACCGGCTTTGTCTGTTTGAACAATTCCATGCCGTTTTTTTGGGTTCTTGAGTTAAAAGCTCTGTACAAAACTAATTCAATACCGACATAGTGTTTTAGTTTAACCTTTAGAGTCGGCACCTGTGCCGGCACTGTCGAGAAGTTTAGTATACTTGCCGGTATTTGGTCCCCCAAAGTTGTTAATTTTGTGAATGAAATTATAGAAAAACGGCATTGTATATTATTATTTTTTAGCGCCGGCTCTATTCCCAGCAGTGATATGTATTAACTTTACATGCCATAATTATTTACATAACTCGGTTGAAATATTTGGTCGTAGGTCTAGAGCAGTACAAATGGATAAAGTAAATGGAAAAGCTATTGAAGAAATAAAACCCAAGTCATCTAGGGGTCGACGTAGTTGTTCTGATCCAGATCGTGCTAATTTCATCATTCGAGAGTGTAGGGGGAAACAACCAGCATTGAGGATGATGAGGAGTGGCCAAAATTTCATCAACCAGGCAGAGTAGGTGGGTCATCCTCACAAGCGGTTGGCTTAGAAGAACCTGATGTCGGAGTTAAAACCACTGATAAAAAGGAAAATGGACCGCCAGCCCATCTTCCTACAATACATGACATGATTCCAGACCGCATTGATGGTAAAGAGTAGGGTCAATCACTCACCACCCCCCCCCCCCAACTGTTATTTGGACACAAGCACTCTTGGGCTCATTGGATATTTCAGACTTATGTAAGACCTTTGCATCCTGTTATTATATTATTTATTTATGATCAAGTGAATTTAATTTAGTTTGTTCCACTTATTTTATAGGACCACAAGAAAGCCTTCCGTGTTTGCCGCCATCAATCTTGTGAAGCATGTCCCATGGAGTTAGAGTGTCCCCAAGTTGTAGCAATAATCACAGCATCTGGGTTGTATCCCGCGGTTGAAAATTATATGGCCATTGATCCTGTCACGGCGAACTGCTTTTTGGCGAGGTTATTTGGTGAAACTGATACCATGCATTTTCCATTTGGCGAGATGACCATTATCCCTGAATATGTCGAAAGGATAATAGGTTTAGGGGTTCTGGGGAAAGCCGTCAAGACAGGAGATGAGTATAAGGAACTATGATGGGACAAGATCTTCGAGCTGAATAAAATGTTGTTAGGTTGGGACAGGGATACGACTTTTTAAAATATATACCATACAACCCGTTCCAAGACAAAGACCGTCACATTCATCAATCTCCTTCGATTGTTTGGGAATACGAAAGACAAGGAATTGACTCCTGGAGAAATTCAGCAAACCGTCGCTGCTTATCTATTGTACGACTTAGGCTCCGTTTTATTCCCCGACGCTAATGGTAAAATGGTACACCTGAGTCTCCTTCAATACTTGGATCCCTTGGATAGTGTCCATGAGTATTCATGGGGCAATTATTTCTTGGCAGAAATGCGTAGAGCTTCTGAGGAGAATGCCCGTCAATTTAATGGTTCTCTCACTTTAATTCAGGTAAAGTAATGTAGTTATTTTGGAACTTATTTTGTGGGCTTGTTTGGTTAGTTTCCAATAACTTTGTCAGTATTTTTTTTTTCTTATACATTACATTGGCATAGGTGTGGGCTTATGAACACTTCCCAGAGTTCTTCAAAGGGTATAAAGGATTGACTACTTTTCCTTATTATGAAGATCGTCAGGCTCTAGCTCAGAAATACGTCTTCAACGCTCACCCTAAGCCCAATAACAAGAAACAATTATTCGCAATGAGATTGTCTTTCGACTCCATGTCTTTCCAAGATGTTGTGTTTGGCCCATATAGGAATGCCAGAGGAGTTTACTTTCAAAGGCATGGCGATGTTTCATTTTACAACGGACCCTTAATTCATCCAGAAGGATTTTTTATGCACAACCCTCACCGTGTGATGCGCCAGCTTGGGTACAAGCAAAAATATCTTAAGGATACATCTTAACAGAAATTCTCTCATGACTTTCCTCAATGCCAAGCAAATGAGATCAGTACTGTGGTAGTTTACAAAACCCAGTCCAATTCTCTCATGACTTTCCATCTTATCAGATGTTTATCTCCCAGAAGAATAATTTCAATTGTCGTAATGCCCAATGATAATTATAGTCCCTCTCGTTTTCCATTAAACACCAAGCCAATGTGAATATTACCTTGTCTGATGTTTGCCCCACGATGTTTAACAACGACATTGTATTTGTTTGTCTTGTAGGTGCAATCCATCAAAACAACACCACAACATGTATTTGCCAATTGTGAAAGCAAAGGATGCAAAATAAAAATATTTGAAGGGGCTTGTTGTCCGGCCATATTTTAATTATACGCGTGTAGTTGTGATCCCAAACAATCTTCTCAAATTCTTGCATAACGGTCCTCCCATCCCATTCTTCCCTTCTAATGGTTGCTTGTGCGCTATAAATTGTTCTCATAGAAGATATGTTAGTCTTATCCTTTTCCTTGGATCCTCTGAGAATTTGTCTCGGTTTGATAAACACTTTGCTCAATCTCTTTACATCCTCCAATTCATGAGGTTTTAGCTTCGTAACTAGTGAGTGACCAACAAAATATTTCGGATCCCGGTGGTTATGACAACCAAACCAAACCTCACTATCCCATTCCTTGTTCATGTCATTTAGATGGAATACAAGCTTAAAGGGGAAATTATCCTTCCTCGTACGAGTCTTGTACACCTTATTAGTCTTCTTTGGATATACATAACCCTTTTTCTTGTGGCTATTCTTCTCCTTGTATTACCCACTTCTCTCACAAACCATCTCAAAACGAATTTGTTTGCCTTAGGTATTCCTCACCAACACACACATGTTCTTAAGAGCCGTCTCTTTAGCCCAACCGATTGCTTTCTTTGGATCTTTTTCTCCCTACACAAGGATAACAATAGGAGATTATAAGGTTCATTACAAGAAATCCGTTAGTACTAGGTGAAAAGTATTCTTTGGTAACATACCAGAGGCATTTTATAGCATTCCGACGTATCCTGACCAAGTGGCTTTGCATTTGTTGGATCAATATATGCCACCACCTAAGAATCAAATGAATATTAGTTACAACAGAAATGGAAACCAAGGCCGGGACGGGATTCCGGCACTATCGACCTATGTCCTGGCATAGTAGACCTAAAACAAAAATGAAGACCAAATTTTTAACCTAGGTACGAGCATTATCCTTATCTAGGGTTATACGCCGGTACATGCTTCCAGTGTGGTGTTTAATTAAGCTTTCTATGCCAGTTTATAGATGCAGCAGCCACTGGTTCTTGTATGTTTTGGATGTAGTACCGGCATAGGCATATTTGAATTAAACAATGCCGGTATCATATTCCGTAGAATATTCCTTGGTAGGTAAAAAGTAACTTATGTGCCGGCATAGATATTGTTTTGAAATATATGCCGGTTTTGGACTCAAAATAGGGGATATTGTACTACTATCACTATTTTTCTATGAATACTATGCCAGTTTAAGGTGTTCCGACATTGTATTCATACTTTGTCTATGCCTCCACAAAGGATTTACAGCTGGAAAAATGGTGGGTTCAAAGCAAAAAATCAAATTTTTGACCTCTAAGAAGCTTTACCTATGTGTTGGGGATGCTTGTATGATGTGCAAGTTTACTTTCTCATGTAGGTTCTTCAAAAAAACTCTCCTTGGTCATAAAAATCATCATTCAATAGTGTTGGTTCCACAAAAAGTTGCAATTGTGAGTTGTTGTCATTAGTAGAAGATCGAGGATATGATACTTGATGTAGTCGAGCTAAAGATTCAGCAGCAATTCTCTCTTCACAATCATCCTCAATTTTCCCTCAATTTTTTTCCCTCCTTCTATTCTAACCTCACTCACCCAAAAACAAATAAAAACACTAACTTAATCTTATAAAAAAAATCTTAACATTTTACTAATTAGAATTAAACACTAATTAGGATTAGTTAGGGGTAGATTAGGAATTAAAAAAATATTTGGATAGGGGGTAACCACGAATTGCTATTGGGACACCGATTTTTTCCTCTAGCTACATCCCCCAATTAGAAATTGTATCCCCCAGTCGCGCGTTCTTTATATACTAAGTATGTCATGGAATGTTGTGTTTGTATGTTATAAATTGTTAATAACCTTAATGTTTATGTTTGTCCAGTTCCATATGGATGCTTTGGTGCTGGAAAATTTTGTTGTTGCTCAATATATGATGAATGAGGATCCTACCCAGTGGTCTAGAGCTTTCTTTGACCCCTCTTCATGATGTGAACATATGAATAATAATTTCTCTGAGTCTTTCAATAATATGATTAGGAAAGAACCGTATTTTGGGGACCATGCAAAATTTGGGGGACCTTTGTTTTTTAAAGGCACACTACCCTACATTTATAAGGGGTGTCTTAAACCGTGGACATTACTAATTTTCCCTCTTACCCTAATTAAGATTATCACTAAACCGGTTTTAAATTAACCTAATATATAACTGTTTTAGATTAACCTAATATAATCTATTAACACAAAAAAAATCAGACCTACCCTACCTCCTTCTTCTTCTTTGGGTCTTCTTCTTCTTCTTCTCAACACCGTTTTCATCGATTAATCTTCGATTCATAAAATTTTCATCGTCGATTACTCAATCGAATATAAGAATGGTTCTTCGCAAGCAAACCAAAAGACTCACAGGAAAGGGTCCCCCATTAGCACATCTAGCAAATCAGCCAAGTGAATTGGAGAAGACACAATCGGCTATGGAACCGAAAGGTGAAGACACAATCAACCCAGAAACTGAAATGGGAAAGATCCGCAGGTATTTTCAACCAAACCCATTACTTTTAATTTTATTTTGTTTCGTTTAATTGAATAGAAATCATCAAATTAGGGTTACAATGAAAGTTTCAGTTCATTGTTCGGTTAGTTATCCTTTCTCAAAAACCCTAGTTAGTTAACCGAACCTCCTGATAGGAAGAACACGAAGAACAGTTCAGTTCAATAGGATTTTATCTTATGTAATCGAATTTAAAGTTCGGTTATTTCGCATATTTTTATGAAAACCATATAGTAACCGAACTCTACCCATTTTACAAAAAAAAAAAAAACATTGTCCAATGCAACCGAACAGTCTTAGTTTTCTCCCTATTTTGATTTCTCAGTTAATCGAACTATTTGTAGTGTGTTGGGTTGATTCACAACAATTTTAAAAACTATCTGGTAACCGAACCATGACCAATTTTTTTCAAAAAAAATAAAATTGGAATGTAACCAAACTTTGCTATTTTTCTCCCTATTTTGATGTCTCAGTTAACCGAACTTTTTTTTGTGTGTTCGGTTGTTTTGCAACATTTGTGAAAAGTATATTGTAACCGAACTATGACTGCAAAATTTTAAAATTTTGCAGTGTGTTCGGTTGGTTCGCATACTTTTTAAAAAGTATCTGGTAACCGAACTATGTGCAATAGCAAAATCATATCAAGCCGAACTCTTTGCTAATTTCTTATAATATGAAGTTCGCTTTGTTCGCAGTAATTGTTGGCTAACCGGACTCCACACTGGAACACAAAGATAATTTCTTTTGTTTTCTTGATTAGGGGCAGAGGAACAAAATCAAAACAACCTTCATTGGAAGAACTGAGGACTCCCACTCCTAGAGGCAAACTGCACTTAGGTTTCAATAAGTGTGGAACCAAAAAATTGAAGCATGGTGGTGGCTCATTACCGGGTGTAGTCATCCGATATGATGTCAATAGAGATAATGTTGACAATGTAATCCAACAAGTACATGAAGAGATTGTGGAAGAGATGGGTACTTGAGAATATAATTAAGCTGAAGAAGTAGGAAATGAGGATGGAGATAAGGGAGATGGAGAGGAACAAGGAGATGACAATGATGACAATGAAGAAGATGGAGATAAGGATGGATATAATGAAGATGACGAATCAGAGGAGGACTCGGATGAAGAGGAAGAGGAACAATTACAAATTGTAAAAAAACATAAAAAGACGCCTAAAAAGCCTTGTGCTAGATATGCATACATTCCTGATGACACTTTGTGTTTGCCGCCAAAGAACCCAAATTATGGTACTCCTAAAGATGGAGGGGAGGTATTGATTGGGTACAAAAACTCATGGGCTGCCAAGATCTTTGCGACAAAGGTATTGAATCTTATACATCAATATTAGTTTGTCATTTTTGTGTATATATTAGTATATAAGATATGTTGTTGTATTTGAAGGATCATAATAATGTTGTTCGTGTTTTGAAACGTCAAAATAACAAGAAATGGAATATATAGAATGAGTGTGATGAGGTCCGGTTGGCGGTATTTGATTGTGTACTATGGAACGCGATACAACATGCGCACCAAAAATTTGATGCTGTCACGGTTTCTGCATTTTCCGAGAGGCTTTATCCAGAGACGGATACCTTTCATCTACCATTTGGCGAGATGGAAATAACTCCGGATGATTGTTATCGATTAACAGGCCTACCAATTACGGGAACAAGTGTTCGAACTGAGTACAATCCCTCCATGAGTTATGAACTTCTAGAAAAGTTGGAACAACAAAGGGGAAGGTTCAAGTCGGATGGTTGAACAACAAAGCAGTGGAGATGACACTCCTAGTGACAAAGGAGTAGCTAAATCTCCTAAACGCAAGAGTAGAAAAGTCTCACGTAGTGGTCGTCGTGAATGAGTGATTGCAACAATTAGTACTTTGGTTTATTATGTTGGGAAGACCTTTTTATTGCGGATTTTCTAGTTTGTTTTCTTATGTTTGGAAGACTTCTTTATTGCGGATTTAGTAGTTAGTTTTCTCATGTTCGTATGGTTCCAACAATTAGTTATGTGGATTAGTAAATGAATTTCATCATTTCTTATGTGGTTAATTTGTGTTTTAATTTGGTAGCTTCAGAGTCAAATTCGGTTACGTAGTATATTGCAAGAACTAACTGAACTTATATGTTCGGTTATCTAAGCAAAGATCGCAGGTAACCAAACTTGGATGCGTCTTAGTTCGGTATGATCTGTATTTAGATATAGAACCGAACCCAACACTTTGAAAAATAATTGTTGCATGACTTTTCTATCCTTCCATTCATTCCTTTTAATTGTCTCAATTGCATTGTAAATGGTATACAAAGATGATACGTTTGCATTGTTATCATCCTTTAATATGCGAAGAATACCAGATGGTGAAATTCTCATTCACCTATATTAAGCTACTTTCTCCATTTATTGAGGAGTGAGCCTTGCAGCCATTGCGTGTCCTTCAAGATCCTCCGGACGAGGGTGGTTGTGATGACCTACCACCTTATCCATACATAGAACTCATCCTTTCTTTTCTTTGCACTTACTAAATACTAGCTTGAACGGACATTTAATTTTCTTTGAGCACGCTGTGTTCTTCCTCGTCGTCTTTCCTATATACACATAATCCTTCCTCTTGTGACTAGCATCCGGATCCCCACTTCTCTAACAAACCATTTCAAAACGAGTTTTGCTTTATTTTCCATTCAAGACTAATACGCACATGGCTCTCTTGGCATTCTCTCTATCCCAATTCTTCGCATCAATAGGTAAGTCAAATACCAAATCATTGAGATAGTGATGGGATGTATCTTCGAACAACATACCAACCGGAGAAGGTTGTTCATCCATTGGTATAGGTTGGCATTCAATCTTCAAGAAATGGAACAACATCAATTGCATTCACAATAAAGTTCGGTAACAAGATAATTTTATCGCGGTAACCGAACTATTGGTTCGGTTTAAAAGCAACATTACATGTAACCGAACAAATAAAAAGTACACAGTTCAGTTACATGTTATTTTATCTAGGTAACCGAATATAACTCTGGAACTGTTGATTTAATTTTGTTTGATTAGTTCGGTTAGTTAGGCTGTTGGAATCACGCTTGCAAAACAACCGAATTTATTATACTTAATCTATTTTTTTTACGTAAAGTTCGGTTTGTTGTTGGTTCCAAACCACCGAACTTAGTACAATAACTTCAATATTATTTATACGTAAAGTTCGGTTTGTTATGGATTGCGACCAAACCGAACTTTATACACAAAGAAGAATCTTATTCTGCCTAAAGTTCGGTTGCTTAATATTGGTTGCAAAACAACCGAACATTACTCTAGAATCCATGAAACTTCCATTACTATATAGTTCGGTTACCTGTGTGTTTAAATAAATTAACCAAAATACACTTTCAGATTAGTTCGGTTACATGTTCTTCAAATAAGTTACCGAACTACTTCATTCCTAATGATTTGCTTTGAAATTTGGAGCAATTAAACCAACATTAGCTAAGTTTGGAGCATACCTGGAAACCCATATACTCTTCCTCCGGTTCTGGTTGATAAAATCTATGATTATCATCTTGAGATTGACTTTGGAGAAGAATACATTCACCATCTAAGAAATCACTCATATCCGGATCATTGTGAAGATTAACAAATACTCTAGGAGATGATGGAGATGAAGAATCAGATGAGCTTTCATCACTTGAATTCCCAAACGTGGTGAATGTGAAAAAATGTTTATTTTCCATAGTTTTCTCCTTCTTCTTCTCTAACATTACTCTCTAAAAAATTCTATTTCTTTTTTTAATAACCCATGTTTTAATTTAATCTCACTAATCAGTTTTTACTTAATCATTTCACTAATCTTAACCAAAACATAATCAAAAGATCAGTTTAGGTATTAAAAAAATGAGGGATAGGGGCTGCCCTACCCAACAGTGCAACAAAGGTCCCCCCAAATTTTGCATGGTCCCCAAAATACGGTTCTTAGGAAACTTAGAGACAAGCCTATTTGTACTTTGGGCTTAATGTATGGACAGTTAATAATGGGCTTGTGGTATAGGAGAAAGCAGTTGTCTTTGAACTGGAAAAATGGACAATTAGTACCTGAAGCTTTGAAGTTGATTAAGAAGATGAAAGAATGCACTGGTCAGTTTAGGATTAGTGGTGCTATATATGGTCAGAGTTATCAAGTTACATCAATTGAAAACTCTGTGTTCCAAATTGATCTGATTAACAATGCCACAAAAGAAGGGAACATCTGCAACTCAGTAGAGTTTGCTTGTTGTTGCTTGTTGTTTTTTTAATATTTCTTTCCAAGACTATTTGGGTTATGATCTTTGGATCAGTTTATTGTAAGGATAATGGTGGTCAACACTTTCTTTTGGATCAGTTATATATAAGTAGTAGATTATATTAACTTACTTTTACTTCTTGTTCTTTTCATTACATTTAAAGATTGCTTACACAGGTCAGCCATCTTCAACTTAGAAGATCTTCCTTGGACTTAGCAGCAAGGAAAACAGCATCAGAGACCCACTGGAAGTCTTGACATTGGATGTTGTTCATTGCATGTAACATAAATGGTAGTTGTGTTTATTTCTGCAAACTTTTAGCATGTATTTTCCACTGCATTTCTTCTTACAAGGTTGATTTTGGAATGGATAGGCACTGTACTGGTGGTTTATGTCACCACAAGCAAAGAAGCACTTATTGGCAGGAAGCTGAACATCCGAAGCTTTAACAACATCTATTGCATCTACAAACCATTCGATGGAGCAGTTGAAGAACTTCTCACCAGGATGCTCAGCAGTTTGAGACAGCAGCATTCTCCTAACACCATTGCAAGGTACATTCTTTCACCTAGGGTAGATCCATGGATACTGAATCGGTGGATGATTATCTATTTCACACACTGAACATACACTGTTAGAACTGTTGCTGCTAGATACCTCCACCATACTACTCATATTAAACTTTTGCATAATTCCATCCATTGCAGATGATTTTTTAGATTTTTTTGGGATTTTCATCTGCTGCAGATAAATGGATGGTGATTTTATAGCAGACAAAACATAATATGACCCGTTCAACGGTCAAGTTTGGGATGAACGGTCATATTTGGGTGACAGTGATGATGTGTACAACTTGCCACGTTATGGTAATCTGCCAGGTGGCAGTTGCAGAGATGACATGGACATGTTGCCACATGTACATGATGCCACGTAAGCCAGTGTAGTTAACTACCTAGAGTTAGATGTCAAGGGCGGGTTTGTCTACTTTTGGGTGTAAATACATGTGACGTTGCACCATTTTTTTCATTTGTAAATTTCGTATGGAAAACCTTGTCAAAGGTACATATTTCTAATTCTGTTTGAATGTGGAACATATTAGTAACTAAAATTATTAAGAGGTACATATAGTAAAAAAAAAACCAACAAAGCTAAGTGTAAACAAAAGGGGAAAAGTCCTTCCCCTAGCACCCTCTTGCAAAACAAAGTATTAAAAATGTGGACGGACCAAACCATTCACCATATAAACCATCATTGGCTGCTCTTTTTAGCAAGAACATCAGCCGCTTCATTGTTTTCCCGATACATATGTATAAAACCTAACACCATCGAACCGTGAAACCGAAAATTTAACATCACCCATAAGAGATACAAAAAACCAAGGAACAAAAGTAAGTCCTTAAAGCAACTGTAAAGCAATACTAAGGCAATGGCTCGGAGGTCAGCCATATTGTTCTCATTTCGATAGATCTACTTGGCAAAGGCAGCAACAAAATGTCCTTTATCATCTCTGATGTTTTCACCGGTACCTGCAATAACAAAGATGTTGGAAGCACCATCCGTAATGAGTTTAATGTAATCCCTAGGGGGTTGTCCCACCCCACCATAAGTAACTGCTTCGTGTTATGTTTAGCTGTAGGATTGTCATAAGCACCCAGATATTCCTGTGCCTTGCAAAGAGCTAAAGTGATAACCTGTAAACCGTCAAAGTACCCTATAAATAAAAGGAATGATACAACTCTTAAGCGAGTCCATAGCTGGAGGATGCATTCTAACTCTGTCTAAAACCTAATCTACGCTGACACCATGAATGACAGAACTCTGATGCCAATTTTGTTTAATCCGCTGCCAAATGCAGTCAGTAAAATTGCAGTTCTGAAACAGATGATCAACTGTTTCGGAATGTTATTGGCAGAGGGGACACAAATCACTGAATCAGACATAAGCAATCCTCTAGAAGTAAGATTGGCTCTTACAAGGACTTTTGATGACTCACCATCCAAAGGAAGTGTCTGATGTGAGCTGCACAACGTAGCTTCCATAATTGTTTCCACTGAGCTTGTTGAGGGTAATTCCCAAAATTTTGTTTTGTTCATAAAGATAGTTGTAAACACTTTTAACAGTGGCTTCTCCTGAACTATCTCTATCCCAAACTAAATGATCAGGTTAATGAGTATAACAACTAACTAGACAGCTAGAATCTGATGCTGAGTATAGAGTGGTAGAACATTGGCTACACTTGCTAGATCCCACTGACATATAGCTTGATCTATTAACTCACTAACCCGTAAAGAGTTCAGTCTGTCAAGAATTGGATCAATAATGGCATTGACGGGAGCAATATCAAGCCAGTAATCATCACAAACATTAACCGTGGAGCCATCACCAATAGGCCATTTCAAACTAGTCTTTTTTTTTTTATACGACTGAGCGCCCACATATTTTGCTTTGAATATTAACTGAGAAACCAAATTGTGAGGATGCATAGTAATACTCCAAGCTGTTTTTGTTAAAAACGCTAAGTTGTGCAGCTCAAAGTATCTAATTTCTAACCCTTCTGCTTACATATTGTTTTCCAATTAACGGCATGAATTCTAGACTTGCCCTCTCTGTCTTTCCAAATAAAGGTTCTTCTGAGCTTGTCAATACTCCTAAGAATTCCTTTAGGAACTTGTAAAGTGGACATAGATGATTAAGTGTTGGGTCTAAAACAGCCTTAACCAAAACATCCCTTCCTGCAAAGTCGAGGAAGAAATTCGGTGAAATCAGAGAGAGTTAAGTTCTACCTCTCATTGGCTCATTCGGAGCCCACGAGCTAGGTCTCTAGCTAGTCTTTTATGCAAAATTGGAGAGAAAACCATGGTTAATTTATAACCTGACCAGCCCAATTGCAATAAGTGTCTAAATCTAAAATGTCTCTAATACCTGTTAACATTTTTCAGAGAACCTTGAAGGAAAATCACACCTACCATTTAGACCTCGCGACCAGGCTCATTTTTTTAAGGGGCATAACTGTCATCAGCACAGCGAATATGATCCACTTGAGGAGCACCAGAAGCAATTTTAAACCCTTCAATATAATCAGACTCAATACCTCTCTTGATAAGTCTAGACAGAAAATCTAAACAAACGATGAAGAGATGTGTAGATAGGGGATCACCCTGTCTCAAACCTCTCATGGGAGAAAGGCATTACCAGGATTACCATTCATTAGAAACTGAAAAGAGACAGAATATAAGCATTGAAAAATCCAATCCCTCCATCAGCTATTGAATCCTAGATCAGATATAACTTTAACAATGAAACCAAATGCATTTTATCATATGCTTTTTCAAAGTCTATCTAGAGGGCCATCCATCCTTTAGAACCTGACTTAGTCTTGATAGAATGAAAGATTTCATTAGTAGCTAAAATGGCATCAACGATTGATCTTCCTTGCACAAATGCAGTTTGATTAATCTTATCAAGGAAAGGTTTCAGCCTAGTAGTAAGAATCTCAGAGATAACATTACGTTACAAACACTGACAGGCCGAAATTGCTTAGCAGAAGTAGGGCTGTCAAGGAACCTAGTTATGAGAAATTACCTAACCATTTTGCATAAAGAGGGGGCCTATGATATCCCAGTTTTGAGTGTAGAATAAACCTTGGATACCATCAGGCCCTGAGGCCTTTGGAGGTCCCATACTTTGAATACCGCCATATTTCAGCATCATTGACACTCCTGACTCCTAGTAAGCCATTCAGAGATAACTTTAGGAATTATGTTACCAAAATGCAGAGAACTAGTCTGACAAGGGAGAGAATATAAAGAAGTAAAGCTCTCTGTAGTCTGTATATAGAGACTCAATCTGATGGTCCTCGTACAGCCACCCCCCCATTATCATTCTTAATTCCCTTTATACAATTCTATGTCTTTAAATCATAGTGGAAAGATGGAAAAAACAAGTGTTTAAATTTCCACACTTCAACCTGACACGAGATTTTTTAGCCCCAAAAATCTTCTCCATCCGGGGACAGGTCAAATACTGATTCAGGCAATGAGCTTCATGCACTATATTAACAAGAGAAGGAGTGTCACTAAACCTCAGTTGAGCTACACTAGCGAAGTAAGCCAAACACCTGTTTGTTCCAAAGTTGTGCTGCACCAGCAAACTTATTGAATTTATAACAGATAAACTCACTTGCAGATATAGAATGTTCAGCCCTATAATGAGTCTGCCAAACACTATGAACAAGATGTTTAAAACGAGCATCTTCGAGACACATCGCCTCCACTAGAAATGTCCTACTTCTAAATTTTCCGATAGGATTTAGATGAAGCAATAAGAATTAAAGTAACCAAGAGCACTTACCTTAGCATTAGGATATAATGAACGCCATTCTTCATTACCCATTGCTGATTGCACTTTCCAGCTTCTCTTGAGTCTTGAATATTAGTGCCGGCTATTTATTTGTTACTCCAAGTATAATTAGGTCCACCGGCTTGAACGTCCACAATATTGCAAGAATTCATAACATGATCAAGCTCAAGTATCCGAGAATAAGGAGAGGAACCACCTTTTTTGCCTGTCACATTAGCGATAGCATTAAAATCACCCATAGCAGCATACCCACAGCCAATAGAAGCAACATCCTTCCACACTATTTTTCGCAATGTAGAATTTGGACAATCATGGAGGGGGAAAAACACCCATGGTTTGCCGAATTCAGGAGAGACTGCAACATGAATTGCCCAACGTGACAAAAACGTAGCCTGAATGTACCTCAAAATCAATTGAATTGGAATTTAAGTACGATGATTAGCTCGTCCACATTCGAAGCAAATTGAACTGAAAGCTTCATACCCAATCACCTGATTGATGTTGCCAAATCTTAGTCTTAGAGGTAAGGGGTTTCCAAAGATCAATCTGCACAAAAATGCGGGCAAATCGACCTCGATCTGGTCAAACTTGCCTCAGTAATATCCGCCTTGAAGATTAACAACAGGGAAACCATCCTCGTCACTAGTATCCTCTTGAAGTTTCATATGGGTTTCCTCATCTTCATCCGCTCGAGTCCTCGACTTAATTTATCAGACCAATCTTAATCGGAAGATATAGAAGCCTTCATCGGAAGATATTGAAGCTTTATCTGTAGCTAAAAAAGATTTTTTTTTCTTCCGTGTAATCTCAACCATAGCTGGATTCTGATTACTCATATTTGGTTGAGTGTGATTATTAACTTCATCCATAGTTATTTCTTCAGAAGATGAACCTATAATCTCTGAATCAGGTGATTACAGCTTTATCGGCGAAGGTACAGGGGAGATTCGACATCACAGTTCCCAAGACACTCTGTTTATTCGTTTGACCGATAAAAAATCGGTAAAACTAGTATTTTGGCGTTCTCTCCATTTTAGACAATGGATAAGCCTTATGGGCTAGATTGAACTGATAGATTGGCCAAAAAATGTTGCAAATCATAAAAAAAGTGTGAGAAAAAGTTAACACTGAAAGTTGATAGTTCTCTCTCCTAGCAAGTGCATGCAGTTCAACTATCAGATAGTTTCAAAAGTTGAACCATTCGGCGCTCAAAAAGTAACCAAAACGTTGAACTATTCGGCGCTATATAATTTTTTCTCAAGGAGAGAGAGGAAAAGATAAAGAGAATGAAAAGAGGAAGAGAGAAAGAGTAAAAGAAAGAGAGAGAAGAAAAAGAGGGAGAGAGAAGCGTGGAGAGGGAGGAAGAGAAAGAGAGAACATGGAAACAAAGGAAAAGAAAAAGAGGGAAATAAAATTAAATTGTGAGCGTTGTTTAGTTCAGCGTTAAACGTTGTTTGGTTCAGCATTTCTCTGCTAGATTCTCCATCTCATAGGACTTAGGAGATTACCCATGCTGACATGGATGTCCAATCTAACAGCTAGATATCTAGCCCATAGGACTAAGCTTACCCATGGACAACAAGCGAAAAAGGACTGAGTTTAATGAAGGGTCGTTCTAAACTGACTGAGCAATAGAGCAAAATAAAAACCATGTAGACACATGAGTTGGGAATCACCCATCAGGAATTTGCGGGGCTGGTTTGAGGGACCTACTCGTATCATGCGGTTTTTAGAGTGTACATATGAACGGTTCTCGCGTTTAATGAAACTACAATTTTCTGATTGAGTTAAGATGATGATTTACATACGACAATTCCGGGAGAATTATCGAGTGAGACAATGGTGGGCTTCACAGCCGTTGGATTCTCCCACGGTATTCCCTGGGACTTTTGGTGTCAACCTAGAATTAATTCAATAGAATCAAATGAAGTTGAGTACCATTCCATGACGAGAGCAGATTGCGCAGGCAGACCAAGGTCTGGTTTTCGTCTGGTTACTTTCCGTATTCACCAGAATGATGGACCAGGATGAGTTTATAGATTTTCTCTATGGGCCTACGCCGGTTAATGAGTTAGGTACCAATGGGAAGTATGGAGATGGGTCAATTTTAGATGGTCATGACTCTGATATAGTCATACAGATGACTTTCCATAATGCTTTTTGGGTAGTGAAAAATACTAGATACACCCTACTATATGGGTTCAACATTTAGAAGCCCCACAAAGTGGATCCTACACCCTCAACTCCATACTTTCAAATTTTCACATTTCTAGGCCCAGAACTTTTATTTTCAGGGCTTAATAGGAAAGTGACATTTTCTTAATGTCAGTTTTACCCTTTTCAATATAAACAAGAGAAAAATGGATCGATCCAATTCATTTCTCAATTTTATTTCTCTCTCATCTCTCTCGCTCTGTTGTAGGTTGTAGAGAAAACAATTTTAGGGTTTGCTCTCTTCTCAGACGAAGAAACAAGCCGAGAAAACGATTTCTAATCGAAAGTTCCAGTGAGTAATGATTTCAGAACTTAGATCTGACCTTTACGAAAAAAGATCCTGATTCTAAACATAAATTGAAATCAACATCGGTTGTTCTTTGGAGATTCAATGGATAATTCTCATCGCCAGGAACCGAATACGAAGATTCTCGTAGAAAATAAAATCGAACAGGTAATTCTCTATTCAATCGGTTGATTTCGTATCTCGATTTCACTTTTTCTGTAGAGATTTCGTTCTAATTTAGTTTTCTGTTTGAAGATTCATATAAAGTTTAGTTTTATTTTTCTTTCATTAATTTCATTTGCTTTTTTAGATATGGAAAAAACGACAGTAAATCATTTGCGTGTTTGTTATTAGAAGAAGAAGATCTGCTAGAAACGATGATAAATCTAAATTTTATTCTCAACGTTTTGGAATTTTGATGCAATTCCTGGTTATGATGTGGTTATTTAGATATTTGAATGGATTTGATTGAATAGATAAAATAGTCTTGAATTCTATTGATTTTGATTTTTATGATTTGGATCTTTCTTATTTCGTTATTTTATTTTTTTATTTGGTTGATACTGAGAACATTATTTGGTTGATATTGAGAACAAGAAGATAAATAACATTGTTTCGGAAGAAGGAAAACAACAAATCTAGGTACGAATCTTATTTTGGTTTGATTTCAAAACGTTTTTCAATTTTTTTTCGATTATTTGTTGTTCTTGCATGTCCGATCCGAGAATTTGTTGTTTATATTTTGTTGATACTGAGAGGAGGATGAAGAAACAATTTTGTTTCAGAAGAACAACTTCAAATCGATGTAGACATTATTTGTTTTTGTTACGAGTATGTGTAACTTGAGGTTACATATATATCTGTTGTATTTTTAGCATGGAATTTGTATTTTTCTGTTGCTTTTTATTTTTTTGTAAATTTGTTGCGATTTTTTTGTTTGATACTGAGAATAGGATGGAGAAACAATGTTGTTTCAGAAGAACAACTTCAAATTGATGATGTAGACATGCTATTTTTTGTTTTACAGTATGTGTAACTTGAGGTTACACATATATGTCGTATTGTATTTTTAGCAAGGAACTTGTATTTTTCTGTTGTTTTTTATGAATTTGTTTTGAGTTTTTTGTTTGATACTGAGAAGAGGATGAAGAAACAATGTTGTTTCGTAGGAACAACTTCAAATTGATGATGTAGACATGCTATTTTTTGTTTTACAGTATGTGTAACTTGAGGTTACACATATATGTCGTATTGTATTTTTAGCAAGGAATTTGTATTTTTCTGTTGTTTTTTATTTTGTTGTTGTGAGTTTTTTTGTTTGATACTGAGAAGAGGATGAAGAAACAATGTTGTGTCAGAAGAACAACTTCAAATTGATGATGTAGACATGCTGTTTTTTGTTTTACAGTATGTGTAACTTGAGGTTACACATATATATTTGCATGTGTATTTGTAAACAATTGTAGCATTTGTATCTTTAAGACACATTGTATCTATTGCTTTCTGCATATAATATATTTCTCACGTTGAGTATGTTGATGACTCATTTTATGTTTATCTTGTTGCATAGGATATATTTTTCTTGGTGGAAACTTTAAGAAGCTTGCACCAGAGTATGAGAAGCTTGGTGGAAACTTTAAGAAGGATACGAATGTTCTTATTGGAAAGGTTAAATAATTCTAACTTATTTACTTTTGATCTATATTGATGTTTTTGAACTTTCTTCTTGCATGATGTGTCATTCTGATATTACCTTTACCCTGTCTCCGTTTTAAGTAAGTAGAGTGGAGGTTTTGAAATAAGTACTACTTACTGGAAGCATCGAATAATTGTGCTATTGTGTGTCTCATTCACTATTGACTTTACCATTTCTAGTACATTGTCTTTTCTCAGAAGTTGTCTAATCAATAGCAGAACTGTCTAAAACTAGTAATTACTTCTTTTTTGAGTCGAGTCTTTATTTGCAACGTGAAATGAGTGCCTTCTTCTTGTTGTAGTTTTGTTTTATATCATTAGATGTCAAGGTGCAACCCTTATTGTTACACAATCTATATGGATGTGTAACTAGTAGTTATATGGATTTGTAACTAGTAGTTACACAAGCTATATGGATGTGTAACTGCTAGTTACACATCCTGGGATATAAAGTTTATGTTCTATATATTGAAGGTTCTTATGAAAAGGTATATCATGCATATTTGAATGACTAGACAACATTGGTTGGCAGTAGCTTTATGGCCATCTTGTTCTCAGTAAAGGACCATCATTCGGTTTGGATGATGATCTAGTATTTATATGGATGTGTAACTAGTAGTTACACAAGCTATATGTATGTGTAACTGCTAGTTACACATCATGGGATATAAAGTTTATGTTATATATATTGCAGGTTCTTATGAAAAGGTATAGCATATTGAAATGACTAGACAACATTTGTTGGCAGTTGCTTTATGGACAACTTGTTCTCAGTAAAGGACCAACATTCGGTTTGGATGATGATCTAGCTAAATAAACGAGTAAAGCAGGTCAATTCTTTATCCTAAAACTCTCTCCCTCAACTCTTCCTTTAAAGGGAAAAAAACTATTCAATGCACTCAAATTCTTTTTGAAGTTTTATTCACTTTTAGTTTTTGATAACATATATGGATGTGTAACTTCATGTTACACAAGCATATGGATGTGTAACTACAGGTTACACAAGTCCTTTTTTGTTTCTAACTTCCGGTTACACAATCCATATGCATGGATACCTACTAAGAATCTGTAAGCATTGTTTATATGTGGAAGTATGACATTCTTTTCTTGTACAGTGATTAAAAGAATTTATTGGGACATTTCGGTTTATTTTCGAAGTACATGATGATGGCTTAATGTCTTGGAGAAACTGAAGAAGCACTATTTTGTTTTGAGTAATTCTGGAAATCCAATATACTGTAGGTCAGTGTCATTTCTAAAATGGGAATTCAGAGATCTATTTGTCTACTTTTTTTTAATGAAATTTGATACTATTGTTTTTTTTTGCTGATCGTAACTTTGGTATATTCTTGCAGTTTATGGATGGATAGATAAGGATGTTGGATAATGTCCAAGTGAGAAGTGATGATTCTTAGCACTTTTATAGTTGAAAATGTGTGCTTTATAAGGATGTGTAACTCTTAGTTACACATATTATATGCATGTGTAACTCCTCTTTACACTAGACAGATGCATGTGTAACTCCTAGTTACACATGCTAAAATGAACAAACTTGCAACCAAAAAATTCCACATTCTAGGTATCCAAGTCATATGCATGTGTAACTGTCAATTACACATGACAGATGCATGTGTAACTCCAAGTTACACATGCTAAGATGGGTTATCATGCGTCTTTTATGTGATCTTTGTTCTATAAATTTTCCTTACAATTGTCCTATAATATTATTATTTTTTTCTTTTTATTCATCCAACTTAATCCATGGATGTTTATTTCGTTGCAGATATGCAAGCATTTTGGAGTGAGGAAGACAATAAAAAAAGGCAAAACTTCTAGTATCGGTTTCAGGGGCTTATTTCTAGTGTTTTAACTCATTTATTGTGTCAAGTAACAACCGATTACTATATATGGTAAACAAAGATATTATTGTAAATGAATATTAATGCGATAGATGTATTTTTTGTATATTTTTTTTCTGTTGTGTAACTGTGGACTACACATGCCATATGCATGTGTAACTTGTGGATACACTTGTCATATGTATGTGTAACTTCTTATTACACATGTCATATGGATGTGTAACTTTTAGTTACACACTATTGAATACAAAAAATGAATGTGTAACTTTTATACATGTGTAACTTCCAGTTACACTTGCAATATCAATGTGGTCGGAGGTGGTGGTGAGCGGTGGTCGGTCGATGGTGGTGGTCGGTGGCGGTGGTGGTCGGAGGTGGTTGGATGTGTTTGTGGTGGTTGGTGGTAGTCGGAGATGGTTGGTGGAGGTGGTTGGCGGCGGCGGTGGTCGGAGGTGGTTGGCGGTGTCTGACTGTCTGTGGTGGTCGGAGGTGGTTGGTGGCGGTGGTGGTCGAAGGTGGTTGCCGGCAGTGGTTGTCGGAGGTGGTTGGCGATGGTTGTGGTGGTTGGAACATCATCACATAATATTTTAATAATTTTGGGCCTAAATTTAAATTTTATTTAATTATGGGCTTGACAATATGGATAAGGGTATCAAGGTCTTTTAATAATTTGGGGCATAGATTTAAATTTCTTTTAATTGAGGGTCTCATATTATGGGTTATCCATGGGTTGGGCCTTAGCCTAATTTTCCCTTTTGGGTAAAAGGCATTTTTTCTGAATTTTCACACGACAACCCGGTTTTCTCCCCTTTACCCGATTACAAAGAGATATCTAGCTGGGATTTTCAGACCACTGATGGTGGTGTTTTAGAGCAACCACAGTCGAGGAGTATAACTAAAAATTTGGACTAAAAACGAAGCGCTACGGAGAGGAGTAAATATCAAATCCTAGACTAAAACTAAAAACCAGACTATATTTGGTCTTTGGTTTGATTTTTGGTCGGGCGAAGTTTAAAGGTTGCGCCTGGTGGGGCGTAACTTTGAGTTACGCTCGTATTAAAAAAAAAAAAAAAAAAAAAAATGGGGCGCAACTTTAAAGTTACGCCATGAAAAAAAATAAAAATTAATGGGGCGCAAGTATTAGTTGCGCCCCACCAAATTTGGTTTTCCCACCGTAGCGTCTGTGCACAGTTCTTAGGAGATGTTATTAAACCCATTTTTTTCAATTTTAATTTTTTTTTAGTCTTTGGTTATAGTCTCCCCACTGCAGTTGTTCTTAGGAGATGTTATTAAACAATCCCTAACTTAGATCGCACTACACCAAAACCAGGATTTTCTCACAGTATAACCTGTCACAGTTTATTTTTCAGTCACTGATAACCTGTGATAAGTCCTGCAATAATTATAAATGTTGCTAAATTTTGTAATCGTGATAATGAATCTGAATATTTAACTTTTTTACTAGTCACAATTATATTTGTTGACAATTAGACAATCACAATTATAATCTAATCACTCTTAGAATTTTGGTTGTCACTACTTTCGCAACAGTTATACAAAATAACAATTTTATTTAATTTCTAAATATCAAAATTTATTTTTATTTTTATTTTTGATTTTCTTAATATTAGAAAAAAGGATCAAGACCAAGTCAACAAGTCGTGACTTTGTAGGACATTTGACTTGGACAAATACCAACCTTTTGATCAACACCAAGTCAACAAGTCGTGACTTTGTAGGACATTTGACTTGGACAAAACCACAACTCTCGATTTTCTCGACAAAACCACAACAAAAATTTCTGCTTCTTCCGAACGCTGTGAAAATGACCATACTGCCTAGGGCTGTCAATGGGTCCGGGTCCTCCCGGGTATCACTAGACCCGGACCCTACTTATAACGGTTCCGGGTCCAGTTCTTAATGGTTCCGGGTCTGGTTCCTAAATTTGTGGACCCAGAACCGGACCCGTTTAAAGTCCCGGGTACCCGTTGGGTATTAAAAAAATGTAAAGAAAATCTTGAAAACTTAATTTCTTTATCTTTTTAACTTGAATCTAAATTATTTTTATAAAAATTTATTATTATTTTTTTGTTAATGTACTAAATAAAGATTAAATGTAACAAAAAATTAAAAATGGGAAAAAAATCAAAGCCGAAACTAGCAAAATACCAATAATTTTGCTAAAAAGATAAATAAAAGCGTACCCATTACCCGCGGGTACCCGACGGGTATTACCCGTTTGAACCCGTTAACATTCGGGTCCAATCGAGTAATTACTCATCGGGTCCTAAGTTGCTAATGGGTACCCATTGACAGCCCTAATACTACCCTTATCGGAATAAGTGCAATAAAAATTCAGGATACCGTGAAAATGACCATATTACCCTTACTGGAAATAAATGGAATAAATATTAGGGAGACTGTGAAAATGACCAAACTACCCTTATTGAAAATAAATAAAGTAATGTGAAAATGACCATATTACCCTTATTGGAAATAAATGGCATAAATATTATGGACACTGTGAAAATGACCAGACTACCTTTATCGAAAATAAGTAAAGTGATTCGTACAAACTGTGAAAATGACCATATTACCCTTATTGGAAAAAGTGCAATAAATATTATGGAGACTGTGAAAATGACCAAACTACCCAATATAGTAAATATTACAGAAAGAGAAAATCAGGTCCAACTCTAGTAATCTTTGAACCTGGATGTTCAAATCTGATGAATTTCATATTCAGTTCACCCGAAGGAGAAACTCAGCTCTAACTCTCGTAATCTCTGAACCTGGATGTTTAAATCTGATAAATTTCATCTTAAGTTCACCCGAAAGAGAAACTCGGGTCCAACTCTAGTAATCTTTGAACCTGGATGTTCCAATATGATAAATTTCATCTTCAGTTCACCCGAATGAGAAACTTCGGTCCAACTCTAGTAATCTTTGAACATGTGATGTTCAAATCTGATAAATTCATCTTCAGTTCACCCGAAAGAGAAACTCAGGTCCAACTCTAGTAATCTTTGAACCTGGATGTTTAAATCTGATAAATTTTATCTCCAGTTCACCCGAACTAGAAATTCAGGTCCAACTATAGTAATCTTTGAACCTGGATGTTCAAATATGATAAATTTCATATCCAGTTTATCCGAATGAGAAACTCAGGTCTAACTCTAGTAATCCCGAGTTTAATTTCTTCTTCTTGTGATACATTTTCATTCGTTTTCATATATATTTTTTATTTAGTGTGATATACGCGTCGGAATAAACGTAAATCTATTAAATTTTTATTCCCAAACTTTTGGACCCCTATGTAACGGCGTCACATGGTTTATTAAGTTATAAAATGACACATCATTGTAAAAACAAGAACAACCGTCTGATGATTCTTGGTTTGGACACGTGGTTAGAGATTACTCATTGAATCTCTAAGAACCAATCAAATTCGTGTGGTATACCATAATCATCTAGCTCTGATGCTCCATAACAGAAGGGTCCTATATAGCGATAGAGGAGAGAGAAATCTTTCAAAACCTAATCTTTATTTCCTTCTCCGCCTCCTCTAATACCTCTCTTTGAACCTTTTTTTTTTCCCTGAAACCAAACTTTCCGATTCATTCTAAAATGTAGGTTCTAAAATCATTCAGTTCCTAAATTGAAACACTAACCTTTCTCAATAGAAACCTTAACAAAAATGAGAAATAGAAGAAATTGTGTTTTAAATCTACTTAATCAAAACCCTAAGTCAAAATTGTTTGAAGAAGAAGCTCTAATTCTGTCACCTGAAGAAGAAGAAGAAGAAGAAGAAGAATAAGAAGAAGAAGAAGAAGAAGAAAAGATAAGCCCTAATTGTGTTTTAAATCAGATCTGAGAAGTTCATACCCAGTATCTCTCTGATGTCTAGTATTCGGATCTTAGAGGAGAATTTTCTGCTGTTTACCCATTGAGTTTTCACTAAGTTATATAGTTTTGGTACTCAGAATTAAGTATTAACTTGTTTATTTACAGGGGTTCGGCCATATGAATTGAAGCTAACAACCATAGTTTCTCTCATTATATGTTATTGGGTTGGTTGATTCATTAAGACGAAGCTACAAACTGTTGGACTCAGATTTAAACAATTACAAGTCTGTTTTGTCTAGATATTATTGAATTTAAGTTTTTTTGAGCTTTCTGTTTTATACGCATTCAAGATATATATGTTTAGGTAATAATGAGAGTCTTCTGATGTTTTGGTGTATTAAGTTTTGGATTTGCAAATTTTCCTTTCAATTTTGTATTTTTTTTTCTTCAGATTTGGGTTTGCTGTAGTGTTTTCAATGTTCTTATTTTTTCCAGATTAGGCTTTCTATTTTTCTCATTGTTTGTTGTTTCAGGTTTCGGGTTTTTTTCTTCAGATTTGGGTTTGCTGTTTTAAATTTTTAGGGGTTTACAAATTTTGTTTCAATGTTTTTGCTTGTTTCAAATAAGAGTTTCTTTTTACTTAAGTTGTTTGTTGTTCTAAGTTAAGGATTTACAACTATTGTTGTTGGTTATTATCATGTTCTAGTTCTTAAAACCAGAGTTTCTGGCTTATTTTTTTCATTTGTTGCAGATGAACAATGCAGCTGGTCTTCTACCTAATCCTGCAATTAATCCTCAAGCTGGTCATTGAGATGATCATGAAGCTGTTGCTGTAGTTGGGCTGAGATTACTGGTGACTGTAGATGAAACTAGGAGGCCTTATGGTGAATACACCACAAAGTTTACTACCTTTATTGGGCAGCTTGTGCTAGCACGCATCCCTCTTAAATAATCGAATTGAAGATTACCAATCTAAGACATTTAAGGAGGTACATGTAATTAACATTCACTGCAATTCATATAACTTGTAAATATAGTCACATTGGTTAACACAGATTAGATTTCTTATATTTGCGAGAACTCTCGAGTTGCACATAGTTTTCTTATATTCTTATGATATAATTTTTACTAGCTTTGTTTCTCTTTTGACATATGATATGGGATTTCTCAGGTGTTGATGAGCTCAAAATTACAAGGGAATAATGGGTAAACAACAAATTGAGAAAATCATTTCTGGTCTACTACTTGTCTTGGTTCCAAAGCTTATGCTTTAAACATTTCTCTTGGATTTGACATTATAGAAAGTTGAGGTTTTGAGCTTCAAAGCATGTACACTGTGCAGGTGGTGCTCTTTACCCTTCTCTAAATATCTCTTACTTTATCTTTATAGAAATATTGTCATGGGATTATTTTTAAGTATATTGTCTAGCGATTGCAAATAGACAGTATACAACAGCAGTGTTAGTAGACAGATAGCGATTATGTAACCACAAAGAGAAATTCCTCGGTACATGCAAGTCCAAGGTTACTGATTTATAGATGTATATTTGTAAATTTCTTCTTGAGATATGTACAAGTGCTAGTTATAAATTTATTATTAACTCACTGGTTTGTCATCATTAAACTGCTCATGACTGCTTTTAACGCGTTGAATTATTGTTAGCCAATGAATTATCCAAAAAAAAGTTCATTTGTTGCCTTCTGAGAACATGTAAGGTATGAATTACTGATCGGATGTCAAACATTGTTCTATATTATTTACTCATGCTTCTATAAGTTATCTTACTCACATTTTTTTATGTTTGCGCATTGGCTGTGATTTTGATTGCTTATATATCGATTATCATTCAAATTTTACCAGGCTGGGTTTCAGAATATGATTGATTCATCGTCTGCATTTGAGAAACCATTGTGCTTAATTATCGGCATTAATCTCGTGGATTCATAAATGTGAAGGGAATCCATTGACATTTGCACTGGGTTTTAATTCTGATTTACCCCAGTTCAAATATTTCAAGGTAATGTTTAAGATCTATCATGCACATCTATGAAGATCTTTTACTTGTGTTGTCAATTATTTCAGAGTCAATGGTTTACCCTGCTGATTAACATAAATTAGATGATTCTATTATTGGAACTGCAATCTGTAAGTTCACCCACACAAGATAGTTTTGGTCCAGAAAAATTACTTGCGTCTGGCCTAATAAATGTCTGCCTTTCATGTGTTTTTTCTCAATTTCAGATTAACTGGCTGTTTAGGGTTCACACCTTTTTTCAGTTATTGGGAAAGATATATTTCCTGTTGCTTTACTTCCTTAACACCACATTTTCATGTCTTATGAAGGCCATTAAAGAACTGAACATAAAAACTAAAAACTGGAAGGAGCTTCTCACAGATGAACCGTTTACTAGGAATGACTTGATTACAATTCAGGTATGCACTAGGATTTTGGATGTGCTTTCTTACGTGGGTTTTATAATTGCAAATAAAATTTGATTTTCTTAATTTTGTTTTTGCAGAACCCAAATGCACTAGACAGAGCAGGCTATAAAGTGCAGCAAGTGGTATTGTTGATTCCTTGAGAGATGGCTAAGTCAGTCTACCCAATGTGTGGACTCGTCATCTCTTGTAGACATCAAGTGGAAATGTAAGCTTCTTCACTTTACATTAGTCATATTGTTACAACATCATAGAATTTTTGGAATTGTCAAAAAATTTCTTTGTATTCTTATGATAAATGAAAACAATTAATTGAAGAATTGTCAAGGGTAAAAGAATGTCAAAACTGTTTTTTTTCTTGGATTCTTAATTATGTGCACTCTTTCCTGACAAGTTCATTTAAAATTAATGTGCGCAGGAATGGAAACAAATGAGTACCTAGAGAACAACGGTGGGTGTTGGCAAGACAAGGATGCTAATGCTACTGCATTCAAGGTACTTAGAATTGTCAAACTTCTCTTTATTTCTGCTGTGTATTCCATTGTAGTCGAATTTTCAAATGTTGAATTTTTCACAAACGAAATGAAATTTGATTGTGAAGTTTGTTTGGTGTTTTCTTGTGGGGAACTCTCAAATTTTACATCTTGAGGAGATCTCCTAGTGCAGATTTGTTTCGATTACTTTAGCATCCAATGCGTCTTTCTATTTTAGTTTCTTGTTTGATTTAATATGAGCTAGTAACTCAGCAGTACATAAGAAGGGCTCCACTCTGAATACCGTGGTCTTAAACTGAATCTTATATCGAACTATATGTGATGTTTCATGTAGGATACTTTTCGAGGAAGAGTGTGTGGATAACCTATTGTCAAAGGTGTGAATAACCTATTGTCAAAGGTGTGAAGAGATTAGAGAATATATGATTGTGGATGGTTTGCAGACTGAGAATATATGAATTATGCATTGAAGAACCGGTTGCAAGCCTGTATTTTAGGTTTCATTGAATTGCAGGCCTGTGTTTCATGATAAATTGTGTTGCAGGCCTGTAAACTGGAAGGCCAGGTCATGAGAATGACCTGGACTATCTATTTTTTTAATTGTAATTGAAAGAATTGTCACAGTTTTAGCTGTGACCAAAACTGTGAAGATAAAAATACGTGTCATCTTCTTAATGTTGTTACAAATGAGAGTAACAATTTAAACGTTACAGTAGTTGTGACAAAAAAATGACAGGTGTCCACTGGGAATTTGGTGCAAAAAATATGCAACACTTATATGTGTTATTGTAGTCGTAATAAAAAGTGACACGTGGCAAAACTTAATTGTTGCCTACGTGGCGGTGTAAGACACGTGTCATCACCGAATTGTTACAAAGTTAGAAAAACAATTAAATCTGTTATAATTATTGTGACAAACGAGCCACATGTCGTTATTCTAAAATTAGGTTAATTGTTACTATTAATTATTGTAACAGTTTATAAATGTGACTGTAATCAAATTTTGTCACAGTAAAAACTGTTACAAAAAAAAATAACAATTAATATCACAACGTTTCTCTAACGGCGTATATGTGTTACAGATTTTTTTAGTAACAGATATTCCCTGTGACAAAATCCAGGATTTGGTGTAGTGTCGGATCTGTATATGTAGATCCTACAATACAAGAACCCATTGTGATCCCATCATATGAGAAATCTTTTCATACCACCCCTTTAAAAGTTGCAATTAATCCTAAACCTTCTTTTATCATTTCCTTTTCTTTTTCAGGGTTTTTCTGCAGGTATAATTTTCATCGTTAACAAAATTTATGTTGTCTTGTGTTTTTCCTTTTCCGTATTATATTTTTTTTGTCGTTATAATAGAACAAGTAGTACATTATCGATCTAGATAGTTTAATTCCTTAATAAGTGTGATCAATAACGAGACATGTTCTTGTTGAATTCGTATATTGATAGATAGATTAAGTTTCATACTTGTCGGAATTCAGTAATAGCATGACTGTGTGTGTGAGTCAAAGTGTGCGAGTGAGATGTAACCGTGCCAACAGCACATGCAAGTGTCGATATGTGTTTTGAGTATATAAACCAGTCGAGTCATGTAAATCATCTAATATTTCTATTAATCAAATATTTATTTAAACCGTATTTAGTAAACATGTAGACATCCAATTTATTGAATGTTATCATGGTATCACTCCTGAGAACTTGAATTCTCAGGGGTATCGATCATGTTCCGCTGTTAAATCTTAAATTCTTTACCAATTTCTTCTGCTGGTGTTGTTCATCATCATCTTCAATTAGGGTTTATGAAGTTTGATTTCAAGATTCAAGGAGCATGTATTGAGGGTTGCTACTGGTGATTTCTTGGTGTGAATTAGGGATTTGATCCTGATACTTTACTGCAACGTCGTCAAAAAGGATTAAGCATGTATTTTGGATCTAAAATTCGTTTTTAGAACTTGAGCTCTTGGTGATTTTGGTTTTCCAGTTGGTTGTTTGGATCTGAAGTTTCTCTACTCAACAGCTAAAACTCGAATCTCTTCTGGTAATATCCATCTTAATCTTTATATTACTTTAGATTTGATCTCATGTGTTCAATTTCTGCATCACTATCTCAACAAAATTCAATTTGTGTGTGTGAGTCAAAGTGTGCGAGTGAGTTGGTTTGTGTGTAGTATCCTATTGAAGTTTCATATGGGTTTCCTCATCTTCATCCGCTCGAGTACTCGACTGAATTTATCAGACCAATCTTAATCGGAAGATATAGAAGCTTTAACTGTAGCTAAAAAAGATTTTTTTTTTCCCTGTGGAATCTCAATCATCGCTGGATTTTGATTACTCATATTTGATTGAGAGTGATTATTAACTTCATCCATAGTAATTTCTTTAGAAGATGAACCTATATATAATCTCTGAATCAGGCGGCCGTCCATTGATTACAGCTTCATCGGCGAAGGGACAGGGTAGATTCGACATCACAGTTCCCAAGACACTCGGTTTATTCTTTTAATTTTTAGCTCCACGAAATTTTAATATTTTGATCTCATTTGATGTACATCAATGATACACACACCATGATTCAGTCCCGTAATGCGCACCGAGAGGTATCTGACGGACTAAATGCCACCATCTATGTATTGGGATAGGGGTGGGGCATGAGTGGGACCCACCCTACCTCTCACACAATGCATCACGGTACACCTTGCGGTGTATATTCTCGGTGAGCCAATCATTTATCCATAAAAAGTTCCACACAGGAAGTACTTTCTCCCTGGCTGAGGCTGACCACTATGGTTATCCAAGATTCAAGGTGGTCCAACGTGGCCTCCCAGCCGATATGGTTGACGTGGGGAGAGTCTAATCAGTTGTGGTTGTTGTGGTTCTTTTGAACCTGTTTTGCCCAATTTCCATCCATAAACAAGAACAAGGTATGTAGAACAACTTTGGTTTGATTGTTTTTTTATTTTTATGATGTTTGGTTCGGAATTACAACAACATATATGTTGCTTGTGTTGTTATGTAGTTGTTTACAGTTCTAATTGATATTGTTGTTTGAATTTTTAGAATTGAAATACATTTTTATATGGAGTTTTATTATAGTTTCAATTATGGTTTCCTAGCAAACGGATTTGATATGAAGTTTGATAAAAATAAATAAATTATATGTTATAAACTCGATTAGTTATGTTCATGATATTTGTGTTGAAGTTGTTGTGTAAATGAATTGCTTTGATATGTTCATGGTGATGTAAAATTTTATACATAAATGAATAGATTTGTTTTTCCTTACGATCTTTTTGTTGCAAATGTTAATCACACGTAATGAAATTGTTACTTGTGGAGGTTATTTTGATGTTTGGAAACCCTTGGTGCTACTCATATTTTAGGTGAAAAATGGAGGTTGTTTTTGCAAAATACATGTCACAACGAAGACAAGGGTTACCTCTTCCAGGTAACGATGATTCTACTGGCCGGAATGCCGAAATATTATATCAAGTCGTCATGCAATAGGCTCATGATTTACATAACCCTGAGCCTAATTTGACAAAGAACATAAGATATATTCACAGACGTCATGTTGATGCAGATGCAAACATGATGCAGGTTTACTTCAACCCTGGATGTAGGTATGGGCCTACGACGTTCAAGGGACGGTACAATTTTCCATGAAGCCTATTTCTCAATGTTGAAAAAGTGGGGGTCTTATAACCACACCCAATATTTCGCTTAGCAATCTGTATGGACAACTCCAATATAATTCCAAGAGAATCAAATAGACAGTCAGACTCAATCAATGGAAATATATCCAAGAGTTGTATCTTTGTTTCACAATGTAATCAGCAAATCAAACAGATAGAAATCCGTGAGCCTGATGATTATGTAAAACAACTTGAACGGTACCAAAGACCAATATTCAAGTGTCAAACAATTTATATCAACAACCAAAGGTTGGATTATCCAATTGATTGAACTACGTACAACCTGTGATATCTCAATTATATCAACAAATATAATGCAGAAAAGAAATAACACAGACACCAAATTTTTTGTTAATGAGGAAACCGCAAATGCAGAAAACCCCCGGGACCTAGTCCATATTTGAACAACACACTGTATTAAGCCGCTACTAAACACTATCCTACTCCAGTTAAATTCAGACATGAATGTAGTTGAGCCCTAACCAATCTCACACTGATCAAGGTACAGTCGCGTTCCTTACGCCTCTAGAACCACCCCAGATTCTGCGCACTTGATTCCCTAAGCTGATCTCACCCACAATTAAGAGTTGCTACGACCCAAAGTCGAAGACTTAATAAAAAAATCTGTCTCACACAGAAAAGTCTATTGAATAGATAAATCTGTCTCCCACAGATAAACATATGAGTTTTGTTCCGAATTTTGATAAATCAAGGTGAACAGGAACCAATTGATATACCAGACTTATATTCCCGAAGAACATCCTAGATATATCAATCACCTCAAAATAATATTAATCGTATGGTAGCGAAATAAGATATTGTGGAATCACAAACGATGAGACGAGTTGTTTGTGACTACTTTTTATATTGCGTATCGGAGATTAAATCTCGAGAAAATCTTAAAGAAGATAGTACTCAATCACGATAGAAAACATCAAGATCAAAACACGCAACTACAGAGAAAATAGTTGGGTCTGGCTTCACAATCCCAATGAATTCTTCAAGTCGTTAACCTACAGGGTTTCGTGAAAAACTTAAAGTTAAAGGAGAATCGACTCCAGTCGCAACTAGTATTACACAGGAGGTGTGGGGATTACGTTTCCCAGTTGCTAGAGTTCTTCTTTATATAGTCTTCAAATCAAGGTTTGCAATCAATGTTACCCTGGTAACAAATCATTCAATATTCACCGTTAGATGAAAACCTGATTAGACTCAAGATAATATCTAATATCTATCAACCGTTAGATCGAACTTAGCTTGTTACACACAAATGAAAAGTGACTTCATTTAGATATGACTAACCGTACCTAAACGTGTGCACCTTTGTTGGCTCAACAATAGTTAACCAAGGTTATCCATATTAACACTTTCATATCAACCTTATTCATCTTACCATAACTAGTTCAAATGACTCAAATGAAACTAGTTCTGGAGTTGTTCAATTGTTTATATTCTCATAGAAATATACAAGACACAATTGAAAAAAAATCGGTTTTTATTCACTCGAATCAAGTCATAAACATTATAGCCACGGTTTGCAAAATATTGCATTCCTTAATATATAAATATATTAATTCATGAAAAAAATGATTTTAGAATATTATCCACTCAGGTATGCAAACGGGTACGCATACCTGAATGGCCGGACTAAGTTTGGGTTCGCCAGTATGCGAACTGGTATGCATACCTTCCAAACTCAGCAAAAATTCCCGGTCCTGAACCTCGTACCATTACGCGTACAAGGTTCTCGGACTTTCACAAAACCAAGCAGTATGAATACCTTGGTTCCCGAACTTGGATTATATATATGCAAGTACGCCTTTGCTTATATCCAATTGTTCTAAACTCTCATTTCAATCATTAAAGTATTCTCGGAAGACGACAATAGATGTCTCACACAAACTATTAGCTTCAAAGCAATTTTCAAGTGATCAAATGATCAATACGAAACATTCCGAGTCTACATCAAATATCTGTCTCACACATATCATGTAAGATGTTACTAGGCGATTTTCACATGATCATGTTTTGACTGTCGTCAAGAATATAAGATGAACTTGGTTAAATCGAAAGCTTACCAACACATATTTCGAGAAATATATAAGTGATTTAAACTCAGATCGAAATATCAAATGTGTATAATTGAAGTCTATATAGCTATACGACTTTTGTCTCAAATAGGAGATAGAGTAGATAGACTTTTGAGTGATAGATGAGTTCAAGTCTCCACATACCTTTTGTTGATGAAGTTCCACAAGCTCTCCTTAGTAGTTCTTCGTTTTAATTCGATAAACGTCGTGAAGTCTAATGCTCAACTACACTTTCTATCCTAATCCGAGACTTAGCTATAAGTAGACTAGAAATAAAAACTTATAGTTTTGACAACTAAACTTGACAACAAGCTTGAGATAGAAACACTTGCGAGTTCGACCGAACAGTGCTTTAACAATCTCCCATTTTTTTTAATTTTAGTGACAAAACTATCCATACATATGGAATACAAAATAAATAAACTTTCTAGCTCTCAATCCAAATGCTTAATTTCCTTGGTTCTTCAACATTACTCAAAATCTTCCTCACTTCCAAGTAGTCCAGTGATTCTGAATGTGTTCAACTCAGCATCATAGTTGTTGAAGATCCGTAGCTATAAAAATGAGAAAACAGTTGCTCTCAATTAATATTATACAATGTTATAGTATTATTACACAACATCAAAGTCCAATTATATCAAAACTTTGACAACAATACAATGGTGATATGTATCACTCCCCATAGTCAATACTTCATCTCACATAAAACCCGCTCCCCCTTATGTAATGATGACCCGTAAACCATATGTATCCGTAGTGTGAACTACACATAAATTCTCCCCCTTTTTGTCAACGAAAACTAGTGGGATCCTAATGAAATTTCCATAGAGATACTTCATGACCAAAAGAGAACAAAATATCAACTTTGTTTAGATGTCATATAGATGAAACTAAATGCATTCGTCAAGGAGTTAATAAAGATATAAGAAAACTCCTATAATATTCCACAGCCGCACTCTCCACAAATATTTGGAAATTAAGCACAAGTTCAATTAAGAACTCTCCCCCATAAAATGTCATTCCCGAAAGAACAACAAGAGCGACCTTACTTTCACAAGAAAATAAGGATTTCTTTGGACATTAACAAATCACATGAAACGTGAATTTGTATCCAAAAAACTCAATTAAATTAACCACAAGAGAACCCATGATTAATTTAATCGGAAATGCTTAACATAAGAGAACTTACGGAGCCACACAATACTTACACAAAGATGTGGATCAAGGAAAAACCAATACTGCGGAATATTCAAAGATTCATTATATTTTTCATCAATATTTGCATAGAGACATGTAATAGACTTAATCTTTGTAATCAAAAGTTCATCCTATCTTCCATCAATATTTGCATAATGACATAATAGGCTTAACGTTTGTTGTTAAAAGTTCATTCAATCTTTTATCGATATTTGCAATAATGACATATGAAAGACTTAACTTTTGACATATATGGGACAATCATAGTTCACGGATGCAAACACACATATCCCATAACAAGTTGCAATATATAAAACCATAAAGATTAATACTTCAAAATCATCTTCCAAATAAACTTTAGAATTTAGATAAAAAATCTAAAAACATTGCAAGATGAAAATTGTTAGAAATAGCTATGTGTACTCACAATAATGGCTATTAGAAACCCTAGTTATCATTCTTAAAACACAAGAATAAATTATCATAAGAAGTTTCCTAGACATAATAACTAAAACAACTCAAAAAAAAAAAACCGATCATGAACGCAAATCAAAGATCACTTCTGGAACCCCCACGAGTTTGTGATTGACAACATCCACTGCTTCTTCAGAGAATATATCCTCATTGATAATATCTTTAACATGTGTATTAATGAGAACAAGGTCAGAATTAACCCTTTTCAACTCAGTTCTTACACTACACCAAATTCAGGTTTTAGCAACTCAGATTCGCAACAGAAATATAGCTGTTGTGAAGTTTCAGTTGCGAATTTCTGTTGCTAAATATTCACAACAGCGTTCTGCTGTTGCGCATTTTGCAACTATTTTGGCTCGGTTGCTATTTGCAACTGCTTTATTTTTACACATGCCAGTTACGTGTGTGGTAGAAAACACCTGCAAACAGTTTGGTTTTTCAGGCATGCCAAGTTCGCATGTGCCATTCACGGTTTTATCCTTATATCTCTCCTCAGTATCATTACAACCACACACACTCTCTTTCTCTCTTACTCTCTCAAGACTCGAAGAAAAACTCTCCGCCATTGATACTCTCCGCAGATCTGTAGTTTTTTTGTTTGTTTGTTTAAATCGAATAGTGATGTTATTTGCTTGTGTATTTTGGTAGATCGGTAGTTAGATTGATGGTTAGATTGATTTTTTTCGTTTTTTATGTTATTTCTGCAGTTGGATTTTAGGTCATCTTTCAAACTCAGGAAATTAATCGAGCTCAGGAAAAGGATGTGTTGTTGTTGTGAATTTGGAATAGGATTTTTTTCTTGAGATGAAATGATCAAGAGAAGTTTTGAAATCGAGAGAGGAGGATTAAGATTAAGTAAGAATTGATGACGATGGTATGAATTGATTCAAGCTCAAAATAAGGTAAATCAAATTTTGGAAATTAGGGTTTGTCAATCTTCTTTTGAGATTATATGAAAATTGGTGGTGATACTGAATAATATAGGATGGGTTTTCGGTTATGAAGTAAAAGAAGAATCAACTTTAATGAGGATTTGAAAGAAATTATGGTTATAGTTCTTTATTATGATTCAACAATTGGCAGAAATTGAAAGAGGGTTTGATTAGGAGGAATCATATTGAGAAGAAATGTTATGGTGGTGTTTATGGAATTTGTTGTTTAGATGAATTTAAGGTTGAAGTATTAGGAGGAATCAAATTGAGAAGGATTTGAGAGACTGTTTAGATGGTAGATGAGTGAATTAGAGTTACAGGTTGTTGCGGAGTTATATTGTGTAGGCAGCTATAACTAGTGGAATTAATATAATGAACTAGGAGATATGTGATCTGTTGCAGATTATGATAGGAATTACAAGTACAATGGTTCTATGCTTTAGGTTATGGCTGTGATACCCTTTGTTTTCCACCACCCGTTATGTATGCGCTTATCGGGTTAAACCGAATTCGATAAAACTGTTAGGTTAAGACCACATGAGAAGTTTGGTTATATCATTTACTGGTGTTTTCTGCATACTGTTAGGCTAGATATACGTTTTCTCACTTTTGGTTGTTGATGCACGACACCTGCATAGTGTAATTCCATGCTGCCTGATAGTATTGGAGCTGATAGTCTAGTGCAGTTAAGTAGTTGTGAATGAAGTGTAAGAATAGAAGTTGGATGAATAATAGCGAGTTAAAAATTTGTTTCGTAAGAATGTTGTTTGTGTTTCGTTTCTCCTCTATTATAATTCCTTTGTTCAAAATTTGTTTTAAATTTTTTTGGAGCTTCATGATACTTTGTGATGCAGGATTATAAGCATCAAATACCTTTTCAGGAGCTTGTGGCTACAGATTTGCACGGTGTGCAATGGATGTTTCAGCATATTTTTGCAGAGCTGAATTATCAATTTTGATTAATATTAGTACAACTCATCCTCCATTATGAGCTGGTCGACCTTGAAATATCATTCCTAATTCAATTCTTGGAGACCAGATTAATATTAGTATAACTTAACAGGTACCCATATTTGGTGTAGTGCATCACAGTATAAGAGAGGATACAGTTCCAAGCTAGCTTGATAGAAACTTCTTAACACGAACAGACAGTAGCGAAGTTAGATGACTTGGAATGTCGTGATGTTCATATAGGTACGGATACTGGTTTGGTTCCTCAGGTTTGCGACCACCTGTATGCTTGGTATTCATTGATTATTCTTTCTTTCATTTTTATAAGTGTCTTTTTGCCTTAAAAAAGTTGGGGTTCAGTTTCCATGTATTGGAGACTAAGACGTTATATGAAGTCACCATGTTACTCCTGTCACACCTGCTAGAAATTTACTGTACTTCTTTTGCTTTTTGGTTATGAGTGATTCAATAGATGTAATTATGTGTGGATGACTGTACAAAGATGACATATATTTTTCCGTAGTTTAGGATATCTTTAGAATGTGTTGTGTTCTTTCCTCCGTGATAGTAGGCTAGTAGCCTTAATGCACATCTAGGAATTAGAAACAGAAAACTAAGGTAATTGAACAAAGATTAACAATTAGAAACTCAAGGTTGAAGAAATAAGAAAGAAGATAAGGAGTTTATAGGGTAAACCTAACTCACTTGTATAATCAATAGATTATAAATGTAGTAAAATTATAATAAAAGTCTGCCTTCTCTAGAAGACCTAGCAGTCTATTTATACTGTGAAATAAAACCTAAAAAAGGAAATTTAAAACTAGGATAGATTCGCCCTTACTTAAGAGATAATCTAAGAAACGAATTCTCAAATAATAAAACAATCTAAAGAGACATATTAAGCCTCTGCATCAACCACCCCAGTTTGAAAATAAGCTCGTCTTCGACGAGAACGTTGCTTCCACTTCAACATATATATGTGGGTAGCGTCGTTTCAGCTCCTCTTCTATAATCCAGGTACTTTTCTTAGCTTTCTTTCCAAGCCACTTAACTAGAAACGGTCGATATGGTTTTCCACGTCGGGATCTAGTCTCCTTCACATCGAGTACTTCTTGAATCACATCAGGTGGTTCGTCAGTCAACCTCCCTTGTACTGGATGCTGTGCACTTGGTATATCACCATCATCATCTCCATCGAACCCATATAAGTCATACAAATTAGAAACATTGAAAATGGGACTGATATGTAAGTTACTAGGTAACTAAAGAACATAAACATTGGAAATGATCTTCTTCAATATCTTATACGGACCCATCTTCCTTGAAGCCAACTTATGATATCTGCCTCTAGGAAATCTCTCTTTTCGCATGAACACCATCACCATTTCACCTTCTTGAAATTCTTTATGTTTGCGATGAGTATTGGATGCATTCATGTAGTGCTCATTGCTCTTGTTAATAGCTGCTAGCACATCTTGGTGTATACTCTTTATATGGTCAGCATAAATCTCCCCGTCGTTACAAATTTGGGTATCTAATGGAAGAGGTACCAGATCAACAATGTGTTGCGGATGAAATCCATATGCTACCTCAAAAGGTGTTCTCTTAGTCGTACGACTAACTGAGTTGTTATATGCAAACTCAGCTTGAGATAAAATCTGATCCCAACTCTTAATATGATCTCCCACTAAACTCCTAAGTAAATTTCCTAAACTCCGGATCACTACTTATGTTTGTCCATCAGTTTGAGGGTGGGCAGTTGTAGAATAACATAAGTCAGTTCCTAACTTCTTCCATAGAGTCCTTCAAAAGTGTCCCAGAAACTTGACATCACGATCCGAAACAATATAAGGAGGGACTCCATGTAAACGTACCACCTCATTAAAGAAAAGACATGCAATATTAGAAGCATCATCGGTCTTAGAATAAGGAATAAAGTGAGCCATCTTAGAGAATCTATCCACTACAACGAAAATAGAATCGTGTTGTCTTGCTATTTTCGGCAATCCTAGCATGAAATCCATACTGATGTGTACCCAAGGAGAGTGTGGAACTGGCAATGGAGTATACAGTCCGGTGTTTTGGGAATGTCCCTTTGAAAATTGGCATATTCGACACCTCTTGATCAATCTCTCAACATCCTTGTCCATTGAAGGCCAATAATAACGGCTCGTTACAGATTTTAGGGTCTTGTCTCGTCCCCAATGTCCTGCTAACCCTCCACCATGAAGCTCTCGGACAATACTCTCCCTTAAGGAGCCAACATGAATGCATAATCGATTACCACGAAAGAGATAACCATCATGAAGAACAAATAAAACCGATTGTTGGTGATGTACTTAACTGTTGTACTACTGAACCAAAATAGGGGTCAGCAGCATATTGGTCCTTAATCACCTCAAAACCGACTAAACGAGCTTGTATTGTTGTCATCATCACATGGCGGCGACTAAGAGCATCAACTACCTTGTTTGTTGCTCCAGATTTATGTTTTAGGGAGAAGGTAAACTCTTCAAGATAGTCGATCCACTTTGCATGTTGAGGCTTGAGTTTCTTTTGAGACTATAAGTAGCACAAAGCTTCGTGATCAGAGTAAATTACAAAATCTTTATGGAAAAGATAATGTCTCCAATGTTGTAAAGCATGAACTAAAGCATAAAACTCAAGATCATAAGTAGAATACTTTCGTTTAGCTTCAATTAGCTTCTCGATAAAGAATGCCACAGGTTTTCCTTCTTGGCTCAAGACCACTCCAATCCCCACATTAGAAGCATCACATTCCATCACGAATAACTTCTCAAAATCCGGCAGAACCAAAACTGGAGCCTTAGTCATTAGCTTCCTAATCTTCTCAAATGCGATTGATGCTTCTTTTGTCCACCGAAAAGTTGTCCCTTTAAGACACTCAGTTATAGGGCTCATAATGTTACTAAACCCTTTTATAAATCTCCGATAGAATATAGCTAACCCATGAAAACTACGCACATCAGTCACACATTGAGGAGCAGGCCAGTTCGCAATCGCTTTCACCTTCATAGGATCAGCCTTTAAGCCACTAGCTGAAACAATATATCCCAAAAATTCTACTTCTTCGTGCAAAAATGATCATTTCTTAGATATAATTTTTCCCTCAAAAGAACCTCCATCAATTGCTTCATATGAACTAGGTGTTCTTCCTTGGTATGACTATACACCATAATATCATCAAAGTATACTACTACAAAAGAACCAATGAAAGGACGTAATACCTCTGTCATCATGCGCATAAACGTACTAGGAGCATTGGAAATGCCGAAAGGCATTACAATCCATTCATAGAGTCCGTCCGGTGTTTTGAATGTTGTTTTCCATTCATCCCCAATGCGAATACGAATTTGATGGTATCCACTTCGCAAGTCTAACTTCAAGAAAAACTTAGCACCTGCCAACATGTCCAACATATCCTCCAATCTGGGTATAGGAAACATGTACTTGATGGTGATCTTGTTGATTTCTCAATTGTCGACACACATTCGCCAAGAACCATCTTTCTTGGGAGTCAATAAGGCTGGTACATCACACGGGATTTTGCTTTCAGTTATCAAGCCCTTTTGTAGCAGCTCTTCGACTTGTCTACGCATCTCCATCCGGTGTGTAGGAGGCATCCTATATGATGCCAAGTTAGGTAGTGCAGAACCAAGCACCAAATCAATGGCGTGTTGTATGTCCCTCATAGGTGGCTACATATTAGGTAGCTTTGTAGGTGCAAGATCTTTGAAATGTTCCAACAATTCAACAATTTCTGAAGGGTATTCTTTGCTGTCCAAAACATTATTGGATGTGGACTTACAAACCAAGGAATAAATCACACTAGATGACTTACATTCACGCTAGAAATGTTTACAAGTTAACAAACTTGTCGACTATCCCTTTTCTTCTTTTCATCCTTGCACGTATTTTTCCTTCATAGGATGCAACATCATCTTCTTTCCGTTACACACAAAGTTATAAGTATGAGCTTCAGTCAAGTGCGTCATCTTCTTATCAAACAACCAAGGTCTGCCCAATAATATGTGACAAGCATCCATAGGTGCAACATCACACCACACTTCATCTTCAAAATTGCCTATAGAAAACTTTACTAAGCACCTTTGGTAATTGGTACGTCATTTCCTTTCTTAAACCAAGCAATCTTATATGGGTGAGGATGTTTCTTGGTTAACAAACTTAACTTATCTACAGCTTCTTGAGATACTATATTCTCACAACTTCCACCATCTAAAATCAGTTTGCAAACCTTACCTCCATAGAAAACTTGTGTGCGAAAGATACTTTTCCTACGCCAATCTTCCTCCTCGTTATCAACCCGAGGACATGTAACAATTATGCGAAAAACCAGACTCCCCCCTCTCACGGGCATCAAGTCTTCCTCTTCACCCTCCGATTCATCATACTACGGATCCCCAAACTTTTCTTCATCACTATCATCTTCAATGAAATTAACTCGCTTTTGTGGACAAGTGCAAGTCAGATGATCATCTCCTCCACATGTAAAACACTTGGTACCTAAACTAGTATTGACCTTGTGTACTCCGCCTGCAATTGGAGTTGTTGTTGAGGTGCGTGCCCTTTCTTTGCTCTTGTTACTCCAAGATGATGCCTTTGGTGTAGTTCTATCCCAGTTGGATGGAGATTTCATTCGGCTTGCAGAGTTTCGGTTCTTAGAATGGTGATTCACCATCTCCTCCGCCTGCAAGGCACATTGATAAGCATCTTCTAGGTTGGTTACCCTTAGGAGACCAAACTCTTCTCGGATGCCAATGTTTAAACCCATAATATATCTTGCCGCGAGTTGCTCAGGTATTTCATTCAAGCCAACTCTTAAAGAAAGATTATAGAACTTTGTTGTATACTCCTCAACACTTATATCACGTTGGCGAAAGTTATAAAACTTTTCATACAACGTTACCAAATAATCATGTGGAAGAAATTGCTTCCGCAACTTCTGTTTCATGTGATCCCATGACCTGATCTTCTATTTGCCTTGCCTTGTACGTTGTTCTTCCATCTTTTTCCACCACTGCAAAGCCATTCCCTTCAGCTTTAACTTCACAAACAACACCTTACGAACTTCAGCCATATGCTTCCATTCAAAGTAGTTCTCTATGCTAGTTTCCCAATCTAGGAAATCTTCAGTATGAATCCTTCCAGAAAAATCACTCACTTCGACTTTCCCCCCTCCAGAATTCAAGTCGAGAGCTTTCATCAACCAATCTTCCAATATGCCATGTTTTGGACCATGAACAACACGATCATGAAAAGGATTTTCATCTTCGTCGCGTTCACCTTCTTCAGATAAACCTTCCGGTGAATCCAAAGGGTTGCATCGTCCCTCTAGTCTCTCCGTACGGACTTCAGCACGTTCTCGTTGCTCTATAGTTTACTCTAGGGTTTGCAACCACTGCGACATGCCTTCCATCATGGTTCTTATCTTGTTAAAATCATTGTTTCCACCTCCACCTCTACCTCTACCTCTAACTTTAAGTCTTCCTTCTATAGTAGTTAGCTAGGGTTTGGGTTTGTTTTGTTCTAGCGCCAATCAATGCACAACTAGGAATCAGAAACATAAAACTAAGGTAATTGAACAAAGATTAACGATTATAAACTCAAGGTTGAAGCAATAAGAACGAAGATAAGGAGTTTATAGGGTAAACCTAACTCACTTGTATAATCAATAGATTATAAACGTAGTAAAATTATAATAAAAGTCTTCCTTTCTAGAAGACCTAGCAGTCTATTTATACTGTGAAACAAAACCTAAAAAAGGAAATCTAAAACTAGGACAGATTCGCCCTTACTTAAGAGATAATCTAGGAAACGAATTCTCAAATAATAAAATAATCTAAAGAGACATATTAAGCCCCTGCATCAAGCCTCTTTGTTAGATTTCTTCAGTAAGCTTGTAAAATAATTACTTCATTCATAGTCACATGATGCTTTTGACTTGCACTTTATGTTGGCATGTGACCAATTTTTAGTTGTCGACTCTGAGGAACACATTATACATACTTTACATATAGGATTTTGAGAGTTTGAGATCGAAACACGCGAGGTGATTGTGAGTATTATATAGAAGTCGAGGTGAAATTGAAAAAAATGCACATGTGTTCTTACTTAATTTTGAAGACATTTTAAAAATATGTGAAAGATCCTTATGTAAGATTCCATCTTACAATGAAGATTTCTACGTTTATAATTGGTTTAAGCGAGAAAGGATTCTCTATCTCTTACATCACACTGATGTGCAGTATGTAGGTTTGTGCATTGACTATTTTATTTCCCTCGTTTAACCGTTTCAGTTGTTTGCTTCTAACTTCTCTGTAATCTTGTTTTGCTCTCTAAAGTCCGCCTGCCTTTCCAAAATCTCTGGGTGATGAAGTGGGTGACACCTCAGATGCCCTTGCACATGCACTGCAATAAAAGGTTGCCACACATGTCCTCATTACCATACTATTCTTTAGTTTATCTTTTTTAATGAATTTCTTAGAAATGTATTATGAATATGTTTACAGTCAATTTAAGGTTGGTGCATTGTTGCTTCTGTCTCAGCAAGATGAAAGACATTTATTGGAGAGGAATGTCAATGCAGCTCTATAAGAAAAGATGGATGATCTGCAAAAGAATTTACTACAGGTAATTTATTTGAGGATGCTTGCAGGTTTGGATGGAATGTTGCTGATGTTATGGAGGCTTTTGCTAGAGCTTATAATGTTGATCATCATCGAGACTTCTTCTTGAAGCAACTTCTTTAATGCGGCAGAAAAAAGGTATGGTTACTCTCTTGATCAAGAAGATATGTTTGCAAGTATGATCATTGTCTTATTATCTTGCTTTTTGTTTGATCGTCATCCTTACATATCTACCTTATATTAATTGCTTGTCATAACTTTGCAAATCAGATAATTGTCTTGTTATCTTGCTGTCAATATCATATGAATAGCCAATTTCAATTGCGCAGCTTGAAATTTAACTACATTTAAACTGTTCAGGACAATTACACTAGTTAGATATTGAACCACAACTGATCAACCAGTTCACCATATAACATGAAGAATCCAAGGAGAGCTACAATAACACAATTTGACTACATTTATGAGTCTCATAGTACTAAGTTTAGTTTTCTTATTCTTTTCGACTTAATTTTTATTACATTGTCAGTTTACATGATGGTTGAAATTGGTTGATTGCAGAGAAACAACTTCCATTTTTTGAGGTGTGATAATGTAGGACCTACGTTGTCATATACAATATTCGACCGATTTCTTCCCGTTCCAGCAAACCTTTGGAGCATACGCATAATCTTTCAGGAGGTTATCTCCTCATCTGAGAGATAATGTATATGCTACAATGGTTTACTGGAATTTTACTATGTCAAAGATGAATTAAGTGATGTAAAGATGATTGAAGGCGTGGAATTGAACCAAGTGATGCAGCAAAATTAGTAAGTTATTGACCTCAATATGTGAATATTTTATTACATAGAAATCGTAATTGAACTACACTACCATGTTATCATTTCATAACAAAGAAATTTAGAAGTGGCACAACACTTGTTTGTATTTGTGTTTAATAGAAATGCTTATGTTGTCAGATGCCCTGATAGATTGCAAAGAAAAGCTACTCTAATCTAGAATTTTTTGTTTTCTTTTGTATGTCAATAATGAGATATTGTAGTTAAATTTTATCATGATTATATGTTGAATATGAGTTATTAGATTGAATCACAAGAATTGAATCAAGGTAGTTGCAGGAAAGAACTAGCTGTATTGCAGGGAAAATGGGGGGATTCATTTTGACTAGGTCAATGAAGACTGACTCTTTTTTTTTATGTCCCAAAAATGTAGCAACATCTATGCACTGTTGCTAATTTATTTACCAGAAATTTTTGGGTCAGTTTTCGTTGACCTAGTCAAGAATTCGCAATTAATAGTAAAAAAATTCGCAACTGCTAAATAGTTGTTGCTAATTTTTTGCGTCGTAACAGCTTCAAACTATTGTGAATCGAAATTCGCAACAGCTATATTTTCGTTGCGAAAATTCGCGTCGCCCCTATCGCAACAGCTGAGTGCACTTGCGACCCCAATTCGCAACAGCGGGAGCCAGTTGCTCAAGTCCAATTTTGGTGTAGTGTTAACACATCAAGACCCTTCATAGTATCAACGAGTTGCAGTTTTGCTTCCTCAAAGTTTATAAGAAAATAATAAACCACTTCAGCAGAAAACATATCCTCATTCTCAACATCCTGATGAGTATAGGCATAGTAGCATGAGGCATTAGGATTTTGATTATCATCTTCTACTAGGGTTCTTTTCTTCCTCCCTTTGGACTCGAAACAATACATTTATCAAGAAAACCTCTTGCAAAACCTATAGGGCGGGAAGGTGAAGACATTCTTGACAAAACAAAAATAACCTAGAGTACGCATACGTGACTCAATAGGTTTGGTATTTAAATGGTTGCATATGGAAGGCAACTTTTGGGGTTTCTAAAGATAGTTCGTTACAAGTAACTGGGTACCCATATGAAAACAATCCTAACCCAATAAAAAAAAAACCAAAAATGAGAAGAACCTTAAGGATCAACATAATAATTTTTGCTAGTGAATATTTTCTTTCATAAATTTTGGCTCAATAAATTTTATATATCCACAGAGAAATAATTTAGAGCACAAGAGTAGCAAGCAACATAGTTGCAACAAAAACAAAAACAAAAACAAAAACAAAAACAAAAACAAAAACAAAAACAAAAACAAAAACAAAAAAAATCGACGAGATTCTTGAGACATAACCAATACTTAGGCAAGGATGTATGTGGACAATATTTTAGATATTGACGATAAGAAAATAACTCAACTAAACAGAAAATATTTTTTGTCGAAAGTATACCTGATTATTAGAAAATCTCACTCAACAATATTTTTATGAGTAAGCATTCAATCCTTGTGATTAATTAGCACAAGTACGAGCCCTAAGCTCATTAAATGAATGTTGTTCACAGTTGAGTCTCTTTTTCCTTCCAATTCTAGGAAAGAATCCTTTTTGATGTGAAAAATTATCATAAAACATATGGTTATCAAAATACGAGACAGAGTTCGAGTCCTTACCAGAAGAAGTTCGTTCCGAGGATTTTGACAGCCTGTTGATAAGATCCTTGTATCCTTCAATTAATTATCTGATTAAGGTTGTCCTTCATATCTCTACCATTGCTTCCATCTATAGGAACCTTTTTCACATCTTGAATATCATTCATTACATTAGGTTGAGAGGGACTTTTCTAAGTTCTTCTTGAACAATTTGTATTAATGTTACAATTGGTTCGAACATTCGATGAGCAATTTGAACTTACTTTTCCAGGAGAATTCACTTGGAGAGTACTAAAACCAATAGGTTTAGACATCTGAATGTCAGTTACACCTTTGAGAATTAAATCCAAGGTATGCTGAAGTCGACCAAGGTAATTGTCATTCAACTTCAGGTTGCTCTTCCATTGAACATGTCCTTTTGAATTACAAAAAAGACATATTTTCTGATCACCGGAGTGATTAGAGTGTGTAGCATTACAAACATCGTTAGAAGATTTATTCCTTCCATGAGACGAGGTAAATCCATGATTAGTGGAAAAACTAGGAACTTCTTTATCAATAGGAAGAGATTTCAATTTTGCTTTTGGAATTAATTTTTTTATAGCAGAGTCAGAAGTAGTTGGTATAGTGGACTCTTTAGAACATCCTTGAATAGAGAGTTTACTCAAAAGTTGTTCAATTTCCAAGGCATCCTTTTTGAGTTTCGCCTCGAGTAAGATTCGTGAAGAGAAAACTTCGGCGTTTTCCTCGCCAAGAGCCTTTAATTCAGATTCGCGAACATTTACCATACCGATAAGAGTATTGACGTTGTTTTTCAATCAGTTGATTCTATCATCCTGGATTCTAACAAGATTTAGAATCATTTTACTCTCTTCTTCTGCATCACTTTCTTCAACAGAGTCAGACTCGATCGAAAGGTAATTGGGATAACACTTGTCAATGCAAGTCTATTTCGTTGGAACACTAGATTCATCTATATTTGAGATTGATAAATATATCTCTTTATTAGATTTCATATAAACCAAACTTTTGTTTCGGGTGATACATTTATCAGAGATAACACTTCTGTCCCTAGAGTCAGATCGCTACAAACACAGACTTAAGAGGTCTTAAACGTGTTTTCATTCTCTGATACCAATTGGTAAAGCGGGGGGTATAAAAACCACACCCAATATTTCACTTAGCAATCTGTACGGACACCTCCAATATAATTCCAAGAGAATCAACTAAACAGTCATACTAAATCAATGGAAATATATCCAAGAGTTGTATCTCTGTTTCACAATGTAATCATCAAATCAAACAAATATAAATCCGTGAGTCTGATTTTTATACGAAACAACTTGAACGGTACCAAAGACCAATATTCAAGTGTCAATCAATTTATATCAACAACCAAAGGTTGGATTATCTAATTGATTGAACTACGCACAACCTGTGATATTTCAATTATATAAACAAATATAATGCGAAAAATAAATAACACAAACACCAGAAATTTTGTTAACGAGGAAACCGTAAATGCAGAAAAACCCCGGGACCTAGTCCATATTTGAACACCACACTGTATTAAGCCGCTACAAACACTAGCCTACTCCAAGTTAACTTCAGACTAGAATGTAGTTGAGCCCTAACTAATCTCACACTGATCAAGGTACAATCGCGTTCCTTACGCCTCTAGAACCACGCCGAATTATGTACTTGATTCCCTTAGATGAACTCACCCACAACTAAGAGTTGATACGACACAAAGTCGAAGACTTGATAAACCAATCTTTCTCACACATAAAAGTCTATTGAATAGATAAATCTGTCTCCCACAGTTAAACCTATGAGTTTTTTTTTTCCGTCTTTTGATAAATCAAGGTGAACAAGATCCAATTGATATACCAGACTTATATTCCCGAAGAACATCCTAGAAATATCAATCACCTCATAATAATCTTAATCGTATGGTAGTGAAACACGATATTGTGGAATCACAAACGATGAAACGAAGATGTTTGTGACTACTTTTTATCTTGCCTATCGGAGATTAAATCCCGAGCAAATATTAGAGAAGATAGTACTCAATCATGATAGAAAATATTAAGATCAGAACACGTAACTACAGAGAAAATAGTTGGGTCTGGCTTCACAATCCCAATGAAGTCTTCAAGTCGTTAACCTACAGGGTTTTGTGAGTAACCTAAGGTTAAAGGAGAATCGACTCTAGTCGCAACTAGTATCAAACATGAGGTGTGGGGATTAGGTTTCCTAGTTCCTAGAGATCTCCTTTATATAGTCTTCAGATTAGGGTTTGCAATCAATGTTACCTTGGTAACAAAGCATTCAATATTCACCGTTAGATGAAAACTTGATTATACTCAAGCTAATATCTTTCAACCGTTAGATCGAACTTAGCTTGTTACACACAAATGAAAAGTGACTTCATTTAGATATGAGTAACCGTACCTAAACGTGTGCACCTTTGTTGGTTCAATAATAGTTAGTCGAGGTTATCCATATGAACACTTTCATATCAACCTTATTTATCTAAACCATAACTAGTTCAAATGACTCAAATGAAACTAGTTCTAGAGTTGTTCAATTGTTTATATTCTCATATAAGTATACAAGACACAATTGAAGTAAAATGGATTTTCACTCTAATCAATTCATGAACATTATAGCCATGGTTTGCAAAAGATTGCATTCCTTAATATATATAAATGTATTAGTTCATGAACAAACCGATTTTAAAACATTATCCACTCAGGTATGCAAATGGGTACGCGTCCCTAAATGGCCAGACTAAGTTTGGGTTCACCGGTACACGAACTGGTACGCATACCTTCCAAACTAAGTAGAAATTCCCGGACCTGAACCTCACGCCAGTACGCGTACAAGGCTCCCGGACTTTCACAAAACCAAGAAGTACGCATACGGGTATGAATACCTTGGTTCCCGGACTTAGATTACATATATCCAAGTACACATACTATTCTTATATCCAATTGTTCTAAACTCTCATTTCAATCATTGAAACATTATCGGAAGACGACAATAGATGTCTCACATAAGCTATTAGCTTCAAATAAATTTTCAAGTGATCAAATGATCAATATGAAATATTCTAAGTCTACATCAAATGACTGTCTCACACAAATCATGTAAGATGTTACCAGGCGATTTTCGCATGATCATCTTTTGACTTTTGTTAAGAATATAAGATGAACTTGGTTAAGGCGAAAGCTTAGCAACACATATTTCGAGAAATATGTAAGCGAGTTAAACTCAGCTCAAAATATCAAATGTGTATAATTGAAGTCTATATAGCTATATGACTTTTGTCTCAAATAGGAGATAGAGTAGATATATTTTTGAGTGATACATGGGTTCAAGTCTCCACATACCTTTTGTTGATGAAGTTCCACAAGCTCTCCTTAGTAGTTATCCGTCTTCATTCGATGAACGCCGTGAAGTCTAATGCTCAACTACACTTTCTATCCTAATCCTAGACTTATCTATAAGTAGACTAGAAATCAAGACTTATAGTTTTGACAACTTAACTTGACAACAAGCTTGAGATAGCAACGCTTGCAAGTTCGAACGAGCAGTGCTCTAACAAATTTACTGGAACAAATTTGTGAGTTTGATTATGATTTTATTCAACGAAGACATGCAGCTAACATCCATGGTCACAGCCCATACATAAAAATGCTAGCCGTGATGAGGCACCTAGCCGAACGTATTGCGGATGATACCATAGATGATTATACACAGATGGGAGCATCACTATGCTAAGAAGTTTATGGACGTAGTTATTTAAATGTTTAATGACATATATATGTGTTGTCCTACAACTGAAGACACCATAATCCTATTAGAAAAAAACGAAACATTAGTTGTACCCTTCAGAAAACTCATAATTTTGCTAGGAATGATCTCATTGGTTGAGATAACATAACCAGAAGTAGGCCTGGATAAGGGGTGGAGGAGCGTACATGTATATCTTTATCAGATTACTTAGATTATCCTCGCCATTAGGCGTTATACCACTCGAGGTGAGAACCTTGATGACGGCTGTGAACAACCTGTTAGATAATATAAGTGTAAACGCAGTGTTACTTTCCTTTGTTTTAGTTTGTTCTCTAGTGGTTCACTATGTGTTATAAATAGCCAAACCCTAGTCCCTTCCTTGCAGCCCTTCACACAACTCTTAATACATCTGTGTTTGGTTCCTACATGGTATCATATTTTACATCTTGAAATTCGGTCCTTACCTCTTTTCTTGCACCTGGCGGATGCAACGAACATCAATTATTGTTTATCTCTTCAGATGAAATTGTTTGATTTCTCCTACACATCTGTTACTCTTATGATTCCTTACTATGGATACTACAAATTCCGTTATTACAGATCTAATTAAAGCATTATAGCAACAGAATCTTAATAACCCTCCACCACCCAAATTCAATTTCTCTTTACCTTTTCAGGATATCTCAAATTTTGTATCCTTAAAACTTGATAACACAAATTTTCTACTATGGAAACATCATTTTGAGACAATCCTTATCACTACTAATATGTTACGGTTTGACAATGGAACTTATTTCTATCCTCCTTATCAGTTTACTGAAAATGGTACTCTGGTTCCAAATCCAGAGTATCTTTACTGGATCTCAATGGATGAGTTTGTTCTATCCCATTTAAATGCAACATTTACTAGATCGGTATTTGCTGGTACTCCTGGGTTGACTACTTCAAAACAAGTGTGGGATTATCTATAGGTGGAGTTCATGACCATTTTGTAGCTCGTAAATCTTTTCTTCGTCGTCAACTATACTCGATTAAACATGGTAATACTCCGATCTATGATTTTTTGAGTGCCGTCAAAGAAATTGTTGACAATTTAGATGCTATCAAAGATAAAATTTCAGATAAAGATATTGTTTTACATGTTTTGAATAGTTTGAATCCTGATTTTGATAACTTTGTGGTTACTGCACAATACCGTGAAACCCCATATAAGTTTAATGAACTTAGATCTAAATTGTTGCATCATGAGCAATGGCTTCAGAATAAATCTAATGATACTTTTGTTATGCTCGAGTCCACCAATGCTCAATATGCCTTCTATTCAAAGAAGACTTCAAAATTTCGTGGTTCTCATGGTGCTGGTAGCTCTAGTGGTAACAAAAATCATTCTTCATCATCCAATTCAGGGGGTAATAGACCATCACAGGGGAATGGTGGTTATGGTGCAAATGGTTCAGGGAGTAATAGACCATCACAGGGGAATTAGTGGTTATGGAGCCAATAACAGTTATGGTGCTAATTCATATCGACCACCTCAACATAATCACCAATAGCACCAACAACAATCACCTCAAAACCAGCACTATCAAACCCAATATCACTCACCTACAACTTCTCAAACAACTTAGCATTGGAATTCCCCAAATAACTTTACCCAAACTGATTTCTCAGACATTCAGTGTCAAATATGTAAACAGTGGAATCATACTGCTAACATGTGTAGGTTCAGGTATACCCCATCAACTTCGAAATTATCCCAAGGCAACCAAAAATCTACATCTGGTCATAAATCTTTTTACACTGAATATCCACTACAGAATGATTACCCTACATCACCACCTACACATTCATCCCATGAGAGCTCATACCAAGCATTCTACACCTGCTCCTTGAGTTCAACCTCCCCTTTTACTAATAATGTGATGAGTACTCAATGGATTCCTGATTCAGCTGCTTCTGCTCACATGACAAACAATTCAACACTTCTACATGACATTTTCCCTTATACTGGCTCTGAGCATGTCATGGTTGGGAATGGTAAATTTCTTAAGATTAATCATGTTGGTAATTCTACAATCTCTACTCTACATGATGATTTTGTGTTGAAGAATGTTTTATTAGTTCCCTTTATATGCAAAAACCTTATCTGTGTTGCTAAGTTCACTAAGAAGAACAATGTATCACTTGAATTGTTTGACTGGGGATATAATGTGAAGGATCTCAATAAAAATGAATTAGTGGCAAAAGGACCAGTTGTTAATAACCTTTATCCCATTCAACTGGCTCCTGTGGTTTCATTTACTTCAACACTGGCTGATTCATCACTCTGGCACAAGAGGCTTGGTCATCCATCATACAAAATACTAAGTAAGTTGCATAACTCTACTTCCGTTAAGCTTTCTTCAACTTCTATAGCAACCTTATGTCATGAATGCCAACTAGGTAAGCACCATAAATATCCATTCTATGTATCTACAAGGGTATCTACTTCCCCTTTACAACTTATCCATTGTGATATATGGGGTCCTGCACCTGTTCAGTCTCTTGATAGGTTTAGATACTATATCTTGTTTATTTATGATTACACTAGGTATCATTGTATTTACCCTTTGACACATATAACTGACAGTTTGAAATGTTTTCAACACTTCAAGAGCACAAGTGAAAATCTCTTAAACAGTTCTATTGTGTCTTTTAAATGTGATGGTGATCTTGAACTCATGAAAGGTTCTTTTAAAAAATTTCTTGACTCATGTGGAATTACTCTCAGGATATCTTGTCCTCATACACAAGCTCAGAATGGTCTTGATGAGAGAAAACACAGACACATTACTGAGATGGGAAACACTCTTGCTTTTCAAGCATATCTACCTAAACATTTCTGGTTTGACTCTTTTTAGCATCTACCTTTCTCATCAACAGAACTCCCAGTAAACTTCTTCATTATATTAGTCCCTTTCAAGTCCTATTTGACACTATACCTGATTATAGTTTGCTTAAAGTGTTTGGGTGTAGTTGTTACCCTAATTTGTCCGACTATAGAGATGACAAGCTCAGTCCTAAATCTACTAAATTTGTGTTTCTTTGATACAGTACTCTCTACAGAGGATACAAGTGTTTTGATCCACTCACTAAAAAGACCTTTGTCTCCAGAATGTCATTTTTGATGAATCAACATTTCCCTTTGTTGAACAGTCTCAAATTCCTTCCTCTCACTCTGATTCTGAACTTGTAACCTTGCAAATTGGGAAATTTTTATCCCTCAAATGGAAAACTCATCTCTCCCAGAACCCACTGCTATTCCGACACATTCTGATGCTCCTACTAATACTACTTCTACAACACACATACAACTTCCCATCAGAACTATTACTACCAGATCATCTAGAGGGATTTCTAAACCAAAACAACTTTATCCTGATTTTGTTTCACACAGTTCTATTGTTCTCACTATATCCATAGCCTTACAATCATTACTTACCTCATAGGAAGAGCCAAAATCTTATCAAGAATCTTCCAAACATTCAAAATGGATTCTAGCTATGAGTGTTGAGTTTGCAGCATTATTGGCAAATGACACATGGATCCTGGTGCCATTTGTGGATGGCATGAATGTGTTGGGCAGCGAGTGGGTTTATAAAGTTAAATACAACTCTGATGGAAGCATAGAAAGATGCAAATCTAGGTTGGTTGCACAGGGATACAACCAGCAAGAAGGTGTTGATTGCTCAGAGACTTTCAGTCATGTTGTCAAAACTACAACCATCAGGTGTGTGCTAACTATTGATATTACAAATGGCTGGGACATCAGGAAGTTAGATGTCTCTAATTCCTTCCTTCATGGTTTTCTCAAGGAGGAAGTTTATATGGCTCAACCAAAAGGTTTTGTTGATGAACTAAAACCTAATTATTCATGTCTTTTAAAGAAATCTCTCTACGGTCTCAAACAAGCCCCTAGAACTTGGTTTGAGAGATTCATTATTTTTCTTAAAAGTCATGGATTTCATAAGTCAGTCAATGATCACTCTCTATTCACTTATACCTCTGGTCAGCATAAAATTCTTCTTCTCTTATATGTGGATGATATGATACTTACTGGCTCCTCCTCAGCTCTATTGGATTCCTTTGTAGCTGTGCTGAGCAAAGAATTTTCTATGAAGGAATTGGGTCCTCTGCATTATTTTCTGGGCATTGAATGTGTTAGATCTTCTACCTCTATTCTACTTACACATCAGAAATATGCTCTCCAGTTACTACAAAAGGCTGATATGCTTACATGCAGTTCTGCAAGCACCCCTGTAGCTGCAGGACCAAGACTTTCCTTATACAATGGTGACCTTCTTGATGATGATGGATTCTACAGAAGTCTAGTTGGTGGATTGCAATACCTAACTCTTACAAGACCCGACTTGTGCTTCTCAGTCAACTATGTATCACAGTTCATGCATGCACCTACCACCTCTCATCTGCAACTAGTAAAAATGATTTTAAGATATGTCAAGGGTAGCAATGGTTCTGGTATTACACTTTCTGCTGGGCCTTGTGACATCTTAACTGCTTACTCGGATTTTGATCGGGCTGGGTGCCCTGACACTCGTAAGTCTACTAATGGTTATTGCATATACTTAGGCAATTCTCTCGTTTCTTGGACCTCTAAGAAGCAGCCAACTATTTCCCGCTCCAGTACTGAGGCAGAGTACAAGTCGTTAGAAGTAACCAGTGCTGAGCTTATCTGGATTTTTTACTTGCTTAAAGAGTTGAACATTACCCTATTAAGATATTCCACTCTTTACTGTGATAATATGGGATCCAACAGCCTAGATACAAATCCAATATTCCATGCTCGTACTAAGCACGTAGAGATCGACTATCATTGCATCCGTGACTTAGTTGAAGATGGCATTCTCAAACTTGCCTACGTTCCGTCTCAACATCAGCTTGCAGATGTGTTCACAAAAGCACTTGGGGTTATCCAGTTTCATTCTTGTTTTTGTAAGCTAATGCACTTTGTTGAAGCATTAGCTTGAGGGGGAGTATTAGATAATATAAGTGTAAACGCAGTGTTACTTTCCTTTTTTTTAGTTTGTTCTCTAGTGGTTCACTATGTGTTATAAATAGCTGAACCCTAGTCCCTTCCTTGCAACCGTTCACACAACTCTTAATACATCTGTGTTTGGTTCCTACACAACCCATTTCGAATCTTCTTACGACAAGCCCGAAGTACGATACCCTCCTGGTTAACCCTCTTCCGCACTTTACTGTTGGGCAGTTGATGCTCAAGTAAAACACTTTGAATTAGCCTCACACAACTATCAGGTTCAAACATTACGAAATGGCTTGGTTGATAGAGGCAACTGGAGTTTCTTGCGATTCACTTCTCTTCAAGGATATTCTTGGGGACATAAATGTATAAAAAACCCACCAGCAAAAGCAGCAATTGAACCCATGCAGAAACGTCACGCGGCCTATCAACCCTGTCCAAGGTGAAACCAAATTTTTGAATTTATTTAAATAAAATTGGGATCGAGGAAAATCGGTTGATATTACATTTGCATGATGACCGATTGTTCTTGGAAGCAGCAGATACAAACAGTCATATCTGCCGATTTTTAAGGATACAATCAGTCGATATGATTCTATCAATTAACCGATTGTAAATTTTTGAAAATCATATTCATACCAAAATCGACAGATATTCTTTTCCGTATCCGCCACTTCTGGTTCATGTTCTTCATTCATGAAGATCAACCACAATCGACAGATAAATCACTGAAATTTTCCGACTCTAATTTACTAAACTTATTTTTCTGGATATTTTTAAGATATAATCGGAAGATATGAACCTATCCATAGGCCGATTATAATAATTAGATAAAATGCCAATTATAAATCGACAGATTATGTTTCATCTTCTTAATTCACGAAGAACAACATCTAGGCTGATATATCACTAAATACCTGCTGATTATGGATTAAAAAAAGTGATAAGAAAATATTTTGACCAGATTACTTTCTAGCTAAATTTGTAATTTGGTCCAATAATAGAGCATGTCCAGTAGAGAAGCGTTTGAAAAGAACATTATTTTGGGGACCCTTACTTTTTTGGGGGGACCATGGTGTTTTAAGGCACCCAACCATACAATGTTAAGGGATGTCCTAAAAATTATGAGATTACAAATTTTCCCTTTACCCTAATTGCAATTAACCCTAACCTAATAACCGTAATTAACTTAATCTAATACATAAACGATTTCTAACCTAGCTGCACCCAAAAACAAAAAGAAAAACTGTTTGTTCTCCTCTCCTACTTCCCGTTCTTCTCTTCTTCCCCATTTCAACATCGTTTTCATCGATTAATCGTCGATTCATAAAATTTTCATCGTCGATTAATCAATCGAGTATAAGAATGGTGCTTCGAAAGCAAACCAAGCGAGTTGCAGGAAAAGGTCCCTCATTAGGACATCTAGCAAATCAGAAAAGTTCATTAGAGATTCACAAAGAAGTGGAACCGGGAGGTGAATTGGAGATTCAACCCGAAGTGGTCATGGGGAAGATCCGCAGGTATTTTTAACCAAACCCATTAGTTTTAATTTGATTTGATTCGTTTAATTGAATAGAAATTATCAAAATAGGGTTCGAATGTAAGTTTCAGTGCTGGGTTCGGTTAGGAGTTGTAACACAAAAACCTTGGTTTGTTAACCGAACTTCGTCGAACGAAGAACACGAAGAACAGTTCGGTTGAATCAGAATTAACACTATGTAACCGAACTTGTAGTTCGGTTGTTTTGCATATTTTTCGAAAACCATCTCCTAACCGAACTCTTCCTATTTTACAAAATGAAAATAATTTCCCTTGCAACCGAACTCTCCTAATTTAGTCACTATTTTGAGTTCTCAGCTAATCGAACTTTGTCAAATATTTTCGGTTAGTTCGCACAATGTTTTTATTTGGTAACCGAACTCAAACATTACAAAAAAAAAAAAAAAAAAACAATGTAACCGAACTGCTCTTATTTTCCCACTATGTTGAATTCTCATTTAACAGAACTCTATGAATTATGTTCGGTTGGTTCGCAATTTTTTGTTTAGCCAACTACTAACCAAACTCGTTGCTAATTGCATACATGTTGAGTTCGGTTTGTACGCAAGAAAAAAAAAACAAACCGAACTCTTCACTAATTTCATATAATTTTGAGTTCGGTTGTTTAGCAAAATAGCTGTACCAACCGAACTCTACCCTGTAACAGAATTCTGATTTAGTCAATCATTTATCGGTGAAGATAATATCTTTTGTTTTCTTGATTAGGGGGCAGAAGAACAAAATCAAACCAACCTTCACTGGAAGAACTGAGAAATCCCACTCCTCGAGGCTAAAAACACTTAGGTTTCAATAATCGTGGAACCAAATATGTTAAGCATGGAGGTGGGTCATCACCGGGTGTTGTCATCCAAGATGATGTCAATAGAGATAATGTTGACCATGTAATCCAACAAGTTCATGAAGATATTATGGAAGAGATGGGTGGAGAAGAGGAACCACCCAAAGAAGGAGGAAATTGAGATGAACAAGGAGATGACAATGATGACAGTGAAGAAGATGGAGATAATGAAGATGATGAATCAGAGGAGGAACCACCCGAAGAAGGAGGAAATGGAGATGAAAAAGGAGATAACAATTATGACAGTGAAGAAGATGGAGATAATGAAGATGCTGAATTAGAGGAGGAAGAGGATGAAGAGGAAGACGAACAATTATAAATAGTTAAAAACCTAGAAAAACCCCTAAAAAGCCTTGTGCTAGATATGCATACATTCCTGATGATAATTTGTGTTTGCCGCCAAAGAACCCAACTTATGGTACTCCAAGAGATGGAGGGGAGGTATTGATTGGCTACAAAAACTCATGGGCTGCCAAGATTTATGTTACAAAGGTATTGAATCTTATACATGAATATTTCTTTGTCATTTTTTATATTTTGACATATATTTTTCGGCATATATTAGTATTTAAGATATGATATTGTATTTGAAGGATCATAATAATGCTGTTCGTATTTTGAAACGTCAAAAGAACAAGAAATAGAATATAGGGAATGAGTGTGATGAGGTTAGGTTGGCGGTATTTGATTGTGTGCTATGGAACACGATAGAACATGCGCACAATTTTTTTGATGCTATCACTGTTTCAACATTTGCCGAGAGGTTTTATCCAGAGACGGATACCTTTCATCTACCGTTTGGCGAGATGGAAATAACTCTTGATGATTGCAAGAGAATTACATGCCTACCAATTTCCGGAACAAGTGTTCGAGATGGGTACAATCCCTCCATGAGTTATGAACTTCTCTAAAAATTGGTGGAAATGTGTCTAGGATGGAGCGCTGACAAGGCACAATGTGAGTTTAGACAAGCTGCAAAAGAGCCTTATGAAGGTGATGAGTATAATGAGTTCAACCAAGACCGGTCTTACAAGAAGAATTTGAAAAAGATCAAGTTGAAAGTCTTGTTTGATGAGTTTGAAGGAACGAAAGATTTGGTTGCTCAAGGAAAGTTGGTCATGATAGAGGAGAAGATTAAACACCATGTGACTGCTTATTTTTTATATCAACTAGGAATCATTTTCTTCCATGACACTTTATGTCACATGGTAAATGCCCATTACCTCAAGCTATTGGACCCCCTTCATGAGGTTAACAACTACTGTTGGGGAATTGCGGTTCTATCGTTCGTCCAAGCGGAGCTCAGAAAAGCTTCGAAGCTTAAGAGTTTATATTTTGGAGGCTTATACACCCTTGTTCAGGTACCCCGTTAAATTAAGGAGGTAGATCTTCCAGGAACCTTTTCTCAACAGGAGGGGCAGTCATATCAATTGGACTAGGTTGAGAGTGTAACATCGGTCATTTTTTCTTCATATCCCGTTCACTTGTCTCGCCTATTTCAACAATATTACTAGCCCCTTTCTTACAATCTTCTTGGTACTTAGACGCGGTATGCTCATGCTGCGAAGGATCTCTAGTAAAAGGGCCGGCTCATTTCACTTTTCCTCTTACCCAAAACCTTTGCATATTCTCTGACTTGTTTTTTTTGTTTCTTTGGTTGCTGTCCTACCTTTGGCCTTGCCTTTATTCGGTTCTTGCACATTTTCCGAAGTGTACGGATAAATGATTGGCCGCATGTCATCCCAAAAGATTTTCCTTTCAAGTTTGTTCATGTTCTGGTACCTCTCGATAACGACTCTTCTCATTTCATTGTCACCAAACTCTTCTCCGACATCGCCCTTGGGAGGAGGAACAAAAATTAAGTGTTGCCAATGTGGATCTATATCGCTTAAAGGAATTATGCCATGTTCATACTTAGCTATCATGTGGCGACAAGGGAGCCCCATAGGCTTCATCATGTTGCAAAAACACACCTTGTCCCTCATGGTTCCCCATATGCGGATCAAATTCACCTCAACCAATAACCTCTTAATGCAAGCATGCGAAGCATTATAGTGGAGTCCCTTGAAAAACCGAAGGTCCTCCATTTTCAGGATGTTACCACCTTTGTCTACAATCTTTTTGTACTTCATGATGCGGCTTTTTTGAAACTTCTCTTTAATTCTATCAATATCGTGGTTGAAGTAAACCTCCATAGCGTTAAACACAACCACAAAATTATCAACACATCCAAAGAGATTTTTCTTCAACCGGTGGTGAGCCGATTCTACCAAACTTGTCGCTTGATTCCCAAAGTGTTTATGGTGGTTGGTAAAAGCATAAATAAAGCGCTCTTTGTGTGGTTCCAACCATTGCTCGACCATATACGTTACAATATCATCAGGATATTTGGGGCTAGACCAATGCTCAATAAATTCGGCAAGATTTAGATTATACTCGTCTTCGGTGAGAGACCAAGTCAAAGCCTCCCATTCCCCGGAGAAAGCAACCCATTTAGCATGATTTATGGTGTATTGTTCATCGAATTCCTATTTTGCATCATCTTGTTCATCTTCCGGTGGCTTACTAATCTCTTCGAATGCTTTCCTCTTAGGTGGACAAATTTGAGGCTTGCACCTATTCATCACATTGCACCATATATGAAATGTACAAAGCATATTATGTGCCAATGGGAAGACTCTCTCTATTGCATTCATCAATGATACTTCATTGTCCGTCAATATAACTCCGGGGATATCATCATCTCGGTAGATCGCCTTCAATTGTTGTAGCGCCCACCTATAACTTGGTTCTTGCTCGTCCTTTAGAAAACAAAAAGCAATAGTAAAAGGTGACTTCGTCGATGTACGACCAATAATGGAATCTCGTATTTGTTTGTCTGGTAAGTGCAATCCATTATAAGAACTTCATGGAAGCATTGAGCCAGTTGAACACTCTTCGGATGAGCAATGAAGAGATGAGTTATTTCTTCACCCGGACCTACCTTCTTTTGAACCGCGTAGCCTTTCTCTTGAGCCAACAAAAACAATTGTTGCATGGCTTTTCTATCCTTCCATTCATTCCTTTTAATTGTCTCAATTGCATTGTAAATGGTGGACGAAGATGATACGTTATCCTTGTTATCATCCTTTAATAAGCGAAGCATACCAAGTGGTGAAATACGCAGTCTCCTATATTTAGCTATTTTCTCTATTTCTTGAGGAGTGAGCCTTGCGACCATTGCATGTCCTTCAAGATTCTCCGGACGAGGGTGGTTGTGATGACCTACCACCTTATCCATCGATAAAACCCATCCTTTCCTTTGTTTTGAGTAACTAAAAACTAGCTTGAATGGACATTTAATTTTCTTTGAGCACGTTGTGTTCTTCCTCGTCGTATTTCCTTTATACTCATACCCATTCCTCTTGTGGCTAGCATCCCGATCTCCACTTCTCTCGCAAACCATTTCAAGACGAGTTTTGATTTCTTTTCCATTCAAAACTAATACGCACATGGCTCTCTTGGCATGCTCTCTAGCCCAATTCTTCACATCAATAGGTTGATCAAATACCAAATCATTGACATAGTGATGGGAGGTATCTTCGTACACCATACCAACTGGAGAAGGTTGATCATCCATTGGTATAGGTTGGAATTCAATCTACAAGAAATGGAACAAAATCAATTGCAATCACAAACGAGTTCGGTAAAAAAATAATTTTATCGCGTAAACCGAACTCCGGGTTCGGTGAAGAAAGCAAGATGACATTTAACCGAACATATAAAGTATATCAAGTTCGGTTATAATTTATTTTACCTAGGTCACCGAATATAACTCTGGAACTATTCATTTTTTTTTGTTTGATAAGTTCGGTTAGTTATGCTCTTGGGATCAAGTTTGCGAAATAACCGAACCTATTAAACTTAGTCTACTCTTATATTTTGTACAGTTCGGTTAGATAGTGGCTTTACTTGAAGTGTGCGAAAAAACCAAACTTTGTAATGCTAAGTTAAATCTTAGTTTTACGTCAAGTTCGGTTGGTTAATAGTTGCGAAGCAGCCGAACTTTGTACATTAAGTTAAATCTTAAATTTACGTTAAGTTCGGTTTGTTACTGATTGCGAACCAACCGAACGTTTTGCACAAAATAAAATCTTATTTTACCTAAAGTTCAGTTAGTTCATTGGTTGCGAAACAACCGAACATTACTCTGGAATCCATCAAACTTCCATTAATACAGAGTTCAGTTACCTGCGTGTTTAGATAAAGTAACCGAACTACACTTCCAGATGAGTTCGGTTAGCTTTTCTTCACATTTCATAACCGAACTACTTCAAAAATTTACATTTGGTTTGAAAATTTGGAGCAATTCAACCAACATTAGCTAAGTTTGGAGCATACCTGGATACCCAAATGCTCTTCCTCCGGTTGTGATTGATAAAATCCATCATTTTCATCTTGAGATTGAGTTTGGGGAAGAATACATTCACCATCTAACAAATAACTCATATCCGGATCATTGTGAACATTAACAAATACTCTAGGAGATGATGGAGATGAAGAATCTGATGAGCTTTCATCACTTGAATTACCTAAGTTAGTGAATTGGATTTTTTTTTTTATTTTCCATGGTTTTCTCCTTCTTCTTCTCTAACTTTACTCTCTACAAAATTCAATTTCTTTTTTAATAACTCATCTTTTAATTTAATCTCACTAATCAATTTTTTCTTAATCATTTCAATAATAATTTCACTAATCAAAACCAAAAAATAATTAAAAGGGTAGTTTAGGTATTTAAAAAAATTTGGATAAGGACTGCCCTACCCAAAATGAAACCATGGTCCCAAAAAAACAAGGGTCCCAAAATAACGTTCTTTGAAAACATCCTTGCTGGAAATTCTTGTACTAATTTGCTAATGGGCCGGCCTAGTGGACTATTTCATTATTTTATCTCAAGTTTCATACAGTATATTTTAGGAAAAATTTGGAAGGCATGTCAAATGGTTATTTTTATCGCGACTCTCCTCGGAAATCCTTAACCAGAACTAAGTAACTTGAGCTAATTGCAAAAATTGACAAACATGTATAGGAGAGTATGCAATCCTTAATTTGATTCACCAGAATCACCACCATCAGCATCAGGGAAGCCAATGTCAGCCGTCTTTTCTTGGTGCCCCTACTTTTTAGCCCCCATACTTCTCAGAGTTGAATACATAGATATTTGGAAAATTGAGACTCTTCCACCTGAGGATCATTAACTGTGATAGTGGCACTCTCATGCATAAACTGCTGTCCAATAGGAGACATCTGATTTTGGGAAGACATCAACCAAGTAAACGTATTTTTATGAATCAAATTCCTAGATAATCAAATTCAAAACTAGTGATACAAGAGCATTATTGTAACCCAAAGATTTCTGTTAAGGCTTAGAGGCTCATACCACATGTCGAACATATTTTTGCAGAATTCGCTTGAAAAATGCCTTGCTTCACTTTCCTAAATATAAAACATTAAACAACTCATAGTTTCCCTGGTTGGAACTTGGGTCTTAAAATAAATAATACATACCTGAAGAGACTTCCATGAAAGTTTCTTGTATTGATGCTATGTATAGTATATACGCATTGTCATGACTCATGAGTTTCATGTTCGGTGGTTCCATTATGGAAATATTATTTTCCTTAAATAGAGAGAGAAAAAGATTTGATTTAATGGCCAAAATATGGAAGATTGTAAACTATAAATAAAGAGCAATGTGTAGCTGCTTGAAAAGAAAAAAGGAAAATATTTGTTAGTAATCCCTCATTAAAAAAAACTTAAAAAAGATTGTTAGTAATCCCTCGTCAGAGTTATTGCTCATTCGAGTCATTAACATCGTTTGATGGCTTCGTTTTTAGGTCTACAGATTGTTTACATTGTAGCATTGTTAGGGAGTTTATTGCTTACCTATCATGCACCCGTACTAGTGGAAGGAAGGGTGGATATGGCGACTAGGCTAACACAAGAACAAGAGTTAAATATAGAGAGGAAACTCAGAATTCTGAACAAACCTCCTACAAAAACAATACATGTATGTATGAGTTTTTTTCTTTTAAAATAATTTTTCTTTTTGTTCCTTTTTTTGCCTTACTTTGAATTCTAAAGGATTGTCGAATAATACTGTTTTCTTTTGTTTGTGTATGAAGGCTCCATGGGGTGACACTTATGATTGCATTGAGTTCCACAAACAGCCTACGTTTGATCATCCTTTGCTAAAGCACCATAAGGTTAAGGTAATATATACTGTTGTTTCTCATATGCATATATTATTGTTTTTCCACTAACCTTAATGTGGATATTAATCTTGCGTTTAATTTCTATCAGATGAATGAAGAGTTTCTTTCCACAAACTCGACCAAAACGTCAATGAATCAAGTCGACGGGTGCCTAGAAGGAACAGTCCCTATTCGCAGGACAACCAGGGAAGATATAATCAGAGCCAAATTATCATCAAATGCCCTGGCTGATCAATATGTATGTCAATAAATTTTGATTTTTCTTTGTGTTTTCACAAGTTGGGCACTAATTTACATATAATTTTAAGAATTTGTTGGGTCTTTTGTTTGTCAAACTGGTAATTTTCAGAGAGCAGGTGTTTCATACCAAACAAAACTAGATGAAACAATTCACGGAGCAAGTGGAATATTCAATGTTTGGAATCCTAGTGTACACCAAGATCAATTCAGTTCAGCTGAAATCGCTCTTCAATCTGGTTCACAGGAGCAGACGAATGTCATTAAATATGGATGGACGGTATGTACCAAATTACAATCCATTTTGTACAACATCGAAATTTATATACCTCGCGCCTAAAAATATTTGAAACCATGTAGACTTTCTTAGCGTTTTAAGCAAAGTATACATTGTCGTGTAAGTTCCCTTACTTGTGGGGTGAGCACTCCTCCGCAATGTTTTCCGAATACATCACTCTGTTAGAAAAGTGGTTATTGGGTGATAATACCAATAGCTCGAATTTGAAACTCGTTAGCAATAAATTCTTTTCCTGTAAAAGAAAAAGATGAAAATTTTGTATGTGCCCGTTTACAAGTACTCAAAGAAGTGTGGTCACTTAATATAAGTGTGGTCACTTAATATGATTATTGTATGCGACTTGAACTGATTGGAATAAATTTGTACACAAATGTATCAGGTAGATCCACAATTATACGGTGATGATGTGACACGAAGTTTTGCGTACTGGACTGTAAGTTTCTAAAATCAAAAACTTTTTATTTATTTTTTGCATCATTATAATATTCTTAGTTAGTCTTACTTAAACATGGTTTCATTTTTGAAAAGGCTGACGGTGGGCACAATACTGGTTGCTATAATACTCTCTGCCATGGCTTTGTTCAAACACATTCCGTATACACTCCTGATATGCATTTTTCCAAGATGTCAGAAATCGGTGGCGAACAAGTTATGTTAAGTGTTCAGATTAGTCTGGTAAGTAACATTGTAAAACTGCTCTTGGCAACCATGATTCTAGAAATTGTTTGTCAGATGTATGCATGATTAGAAAGCTTTGATGAGATTTCCGTTTTTGATTTCCATATGCTGGAAAATGACAAGAATGTATCTTGTAACGGTGCAGGATAAACTCGAAGGGAAATGGTGGTTGACTCTTGGAGAAAATATTCAAATTGGGTATTGGCCGAAAGAATTCCTCCCAGGGTTTACACCCGGCGCAACATCTGTTTTTTGGGGTGGTCGTGTAAAGTCTAATCAAGATGGAAGTAGCCCACCAATGGGCAGTGGTCAACCAATAAGTGCACATGTTGCTGATGCTGGTTCTGTTGATACCCTTCGGTACATTAACATGGATAATAAAAGTTTAAAACCAGAAAAAACTGAAGATACCATCGATTGTCCAGAGCATTACGAAGCGAAATATTATCCAGACCACAATATTCTTCACTTTGGAGGACGTGGTGGTTCCAAATGTAAAGGAAATCTATAACAGCGCCAAGGTTCTAACTTTTAAGTTGAGACTCTTGTGGGTCTTAGGCATAATTGGTGTTAGTTCTTTGTTACTGTTTGATGTTCGTTGGTTAAACCAAATCAAGTTTTTGCACAGTTGGTTTTCATTTAGTTGTAGTTAGAAATTTGAGTTTTCCAGAGAGTGGGTTTTGTAAACCGAGGAATTTTTTTATATATCATGTGATTTCTAGAAGAAATTTTGATTCAGCAGGTACCAATCAAGTACAGTGTCAGAAAATTGGCTCGATCCATAGGTTCCAGAACCCTCTCTCTCCTCTCTTCTCTTGTGAGTGGAAATGATAGAACAACCCAGCCTCCTGAACTTTTCCGGCGTCCAAGGACGGATCGGCATGGCTGATCTTTCCCCTTGGGTCTGAAATTTCTTGGGAGTGTGCTAATTGATATTCTCCGGCGTCCAAGGACGGGTCAGCAGCGCTGATCTTTCCCCTTGGGTCTGAGTCTCATTGGTTAGTAGGGTGTGTTTTTAACTTAGATTCATTAGTTGTTTTACTACTAGTCGGATTACCTCAATCCTTACAGTTCAGCTCCTGGTTTTTTCTATGGCTACTTTGCTTAGAAGATTTGAGATCGAACAAAAATCGTTCACCTGCATCAGGAGTAATGACTCCCTTATTGACATATCGGAAAAAGGGAAGGGATACTCATGGTCAGCTTCATTAACGTTTGAGTCCATCTACGTTTTAATTGGTTTTCTGCGGCATCATTATGCAAAAAAAGTAGCTCTGTACGACCAGGTGAAGTGCGTGGAACAGGAAGGGAAATGGGTTTATGAAAGACTATCCAATGTGAGTGGTGAGTATATTAGAGCCACTAGATTCCTGTTTTCGAACAATAATGGAAAGAAGAAAAGTTTCTGTTTCCCCAAGCCGAGAAAGATGGGGTTGGGACACTTGGGCATCTCGGTTGGAAGTGGTGGTGACAAAAAATGCTACAACAAACAATTTCAACCAAAGCTTCAAGAGTTTCCACAACTACAAAGAAGAAAACCAACCTGATTAGCTTACCTGAGAAGAACTATGCTAAGGCTGAGTCTTCAAGAAAAGCAGTCAAACAGGAAAAACTTCTTTTCTCCACAACATGGAACAAGGGACATGAGATGCAGGAAATAAAAGACTTTGGCATCATTTGCTCAACGGGAAGATGGAATCCAGGGTGGCGACTGGTAGCGAGCACGATCAAGGAGAACATGGGTTGGACGAGAAACATAAGCTTAAGACCACTAGATGCAACTCACGCAGTATTTATTGCTGAGAATGATACTCAGCTAGAGCAAATTCTTAGTAGTAAAAGCATGTACATCAAACATAGCAATCTCAATTTCCAGAAATGGTCAGGAGAATGGTATAACACATCACCACAAGTCTTCTCTCAAAAGATTTTTTGGTTAAGATTGAAAGGATTACCTCTGGATCTTTGGACGGAATCTTCGTTCATAAGTATTGTCAACAGATGGGGAAGACTTAGAGCATTATCGATGGCAACTACTGGATTTTTTAAGCTAACGGAAGCAACAATAAATGGTCAAGCAAAATTGATGAAATTCGGCAGCAATGACTATTTGGTTAGATGGCCGGAAATCAGTCTGTTGATTGAGGTAATACCAACGGGTAACTTGGATAAGATCATGTGCACGGTGGTAGATTTAAAGAGTCACAATATTCTTACTCAGGAAGCACCAAGACTGACGTATCCAAGCACAAATCAAAATAATGGGGAGAGCAGTTCGGGTGTCATCGCTATGGAAACTACTGTGGAACCAAGTCAGGCAGACGATAAGGTAGTACAATCGCCGGCTACATCGGAGGGACGATTCATCAGAATGGAGGCACGAGAAAGTTCAGCGTCAGGAGGCTATTCGAGTAACCAGTTTGAATTTTTACACACCATCCGAGACAACAGTCCTATTGGAAACAGTTTTGATGCCAGGCTAGAGGTAGAGCCACATGGGAGAAAGAGTAGTGAAGAACCAGTGCAGCCAGATGTGATAAACAAGCCGATGAATGGAGAACAAACACCACACATGCCAATAACAACACATCACAACAAGGGGGACATGAGTGGAGACAATGAGAAGCCGCTGTCAGAACAAACATCCACCGAACTGATAATGAAAAGAAATGCGAGCAAGAGCACGCCACAAATGAAAACTAAGAAAAATGGTTGGAACAGTGAAAAGCTAAAAAGCAGTCAGGATGTGGGAATAAGTGTAACCCATCATGCTAGCTTAACATGGAGGAAAAAAGAAATGGAAACAGGCGTGCTAGGAGTGGGACCACACAAAAGCATCGAGCATGTGGGATTAGAAACAATACGAAGTGCCCATCATTGTAACCAGGACAAGCCAAGAAGAATTGTCTTCAACGACAAATTCAAAGGGATCCTAAATTCGCCTCTCACTGGTAATCACCTCTCACCGGGCCCATCTCAAATTACAATCATTAATCACTTCTCGACACTTGGAGATGAACATCATAAAACTCACAAGCCAAAGGAAAATGGAGTGCAAGAAGAACCACTGATGATTACTCCGATAAACCAACTGGGCCCAGCAGCATTTTCTGATGAGTCATATACAGATTCTAGCATTATAGAGAGCGAAGAAGAACTTTCAGCAAAACAACAACTGACGAGTGCACTACAAACAGTTATGGCTCTCTTTGGCATTCCACAAGATGATAAGAATGAAGAAATAAGTGAAATTGTAAGACGACAACTGGGGGAAATTAAACAAAGGAAATTCATCAGGAAAGCGGAAAAAAGGCCTGTCAGCAGAGCGTTAGATGAGGAGGCGCTAGACAATGGACTTGAGGGGGTAAGATTAATTCTCATGGATAGTGAAGAAGGTGACACTGAAGATACAAACCGGGAAGACACAGCTGAAGAGAACACAACCATTATAGCAATAAATACCAGTGCTACAAAAGTGCAGCGGGAGTCAAACAGGTTAGCTTGCTCGATGAGTAACCTTGTTCCAAGCAGTTCTAAATCGATGGAGAGCGGCAAACGGGGGTAGGAAATGTTATCAATGAATGCAAACATAGTAAACTGGAACATTAGGGGAGCGGGAGATGCGAGCAAGAGGGCTATCATTAATGAAGCGTTACTTAGTAGCAATCCAAATGTTGTTGTTCTACAAGAAACGAAGAGGGAGGTTATCACTCAGAGTTTTTGCAGAGAATTATGGAACAGGAATGGGGTACAACACTATTATGTTCCATCACAAGGGGCTTCAGGAGGTATCTGCATTATGTGGAGTGAAGATGAGTATGAGCTACTAGACACCTTAGAAGACCAATATACTCTCTCTTGTAAGTTCAAGTCTCGAAGGGATGGAACTGAGTGGTTTGTCACTGGGTGTATGCACCAAATGATAGAGTTCTAAGAAGGAAAGTTTGGAGAGAGATTGCTGGAGTTTTGGGAGTCTGGGATTTACCGGGCTGTGTTGTAGGTGATTTCAACACAATTCGTTTTGTAGAGGAGAAGAACAGAGATATTTCCGTCAACAGAGGTATGACAGAGTTTTCAAATTTCATTTCGGACTGTGAGCTGCTTGACCTTCCCTTGTTTGGCGCGCATTACACCTGGTCGAATTTTCAAGAGGACCCAATCTGCTGTAGACTGGATCGCATGTTAGTCAATAGCAAATGGGAGGAGAGGTTTCCTAACACCACTCAAAGTGCTAGGCCAAGACCGACGTCTGATCACTTTCCGTTGATGCTGAATACACATGGGATGTCGACTAATCACAGGCCATACAAGTTCGAGACTATGTGGATGGAAGACAGCTCACTTTTCGACTTGATCAAGAGTTGGTGGGAGGGTTATGAAGCCACTGGTAGCCCGGGCTACATATTCTGGAAGAAATTACAACTTCTAAAAGGGGATTTGAAGAAGTGGAACTGGAACCATTTTGGCAGCACAAAGAGAGTGATGGATGAGATTCTGAACAATATTCATGCCATCGACCGGAAAGACGAAGCTCGTGAGGCGACTCTAGAGGACAGACTAGATAGAATTAATCTTAAAAGCGAGTTCAAAAGATGGGCTAGGCTGGAGGCTTTGAGGCTCAAGAGTAAGGCGAAGGACAAGTGGGTGGATGAGGGCGACAACAATACTCGTTATTTTCACACTTGTGCTAATCAAAGGAGAAGACAGAACTTCATCAGTTGCTTGGTTATCGATGGGAACATAGAAGAAGACAGTACAGTCATTAAGGATCACATTGATGACTACTACACCAGCCTTTACAGAGAAAATACTCCTAACAGACCGTTCATGGAGGATGTTCAATTCTCCTCAATCTCTCTGGAAGACAATGTTACTCTAGAAGCTCCTATTTTGGAGGAAGAAATTTTGAGAACCATTAAGGTTATGGAGCTAAACAAGGCCCCAGGACCCGATGGATATCCAGTTGAGTTCTTCACAAGATACTGGATGATTATAGGAGCGGATTTTATGAAGGTGGTGAAGCATTTTGAAGTCACGGGGTCCCTGGATTGGAGAATCAACAACACTTTTATTACATTAATTCCAAAAAGGGAAACAGTGGAGGTGGCTAAGGACTTTCGTCCTATAAGTCTGATTAACATCTCCTACAAAATTATTGCTAAAACGCTGGCCACGAGGTTGAAACAAGTACTTCCTGCATTGATCTCGGATACACAAAGTGCCTATATCACTGGTCGACAAATCACAGACATGACATATTATTGGCAAATGAGTGTATGGACAGCAGGGTGAATCAGAAAGAAGCTGGTTGGGTCTTGAAGCTGGACGTAGAGAAAGCGTATGATAAGGTGAATTGGAACTTTCTTCTAAAGGTAATGGAGAGGATGGGTTTTGGTTTTACATGGAGAAACTGGATTCGTTCATGCATCTCACACGCACACTTCTCCATTTTGGTCAATGGATTACCGGGTAATAATTTCAGGAGTTCTAGAGGTCTCAGGCAAGGTGATCCCTTGTCTCCTTTTTTATTTACCATGGTTATGGAAGGGTTGTGTCGGCTGATTGCGAAAGCTGAAGAGAACGAAATGATATCGGGTTTCAAGGTTACTCGTGTTGGTCAGGCGCTCTCCCACTTGCTCTTTGCGGACGATACCTTGCTCTTTTGTGCTGACAACAACCAAAGTTTACAAACAATCAGGGCAATATTAACTTGCTTTGAGTTAGTGTCGGGGTTGAGCATTAATCTTACTAAAAGCACAGCTATTAGTATTGGAAATACGACACAAGATGAACTGGTGGTAGATCTTCTAGGTTGTACACTTGAAGAGTTACCGTTCATGTACTTAGGGATGACAGCAGGCGCACGATATATGTGCAAGAAGATCTGGGACTCGGTGGTGGAGAAAGTTGAGAAGAGATTGGCAGGCTGGAAAAAAAGGTATCTCTCATATGGGGGGAGATTGGTTCTTATCAAGAGTGTTTTGTGTTCTCTTGCAGTTTACTTGATGTCTGCATTCACAATTCCAACTAGTGTGGTCAAGAAGATTGAAAGAGCTATGCGAAATTTTCTGTGGGGAACAATAGATGGCAGAAATAGAGGGGCACTGGTGGCGTGGCACAAAGTGTGCCATAGACAACAAGAAGGGGGGTTGGGCATAAAAGTTATTTCAGTCTTGAACGATGCTCTGTTGTGCAAGTGGCTGTGGAGATTCTCGAATGAGCCGGAGGCGCTGTGGAGGAAAATTATGGAGGAAAAGCATGGATGTAATAGCAATGGGTGGGATACAAAACAAACAAAACAACCGTATGGCTTGGGTGTGTGGAGAGGGATCTGCAATAGGGGTGATAAGTACAAGCGTGGAATACAACACAAAGTGGGAAACGGTAGAAGAACTCTGTTCTGGGAGGATAGATGGCTAAGTGACGAAGTTCTCATGGAAAAGTTCCCAAACCTTTTCTTAGTTACAAGAAATCAACGGTGCTGGATCAGTGAAGTTGCTACTACCAACTGTGAAGGGGAGATCAGCTGGAACTTGAATTTTAGACGAAGACTCACTGACACAGAAATAGAAGAGGCGGCAACCCTTTCCCATCTCTTAGAGGGTATTCACTTATGCGATGCTGAAGATACAAGAAGATGGAGGTGGGAGGCTAGTGGAGTCTTCTCGGTCAAGTCGTGTTACCATGGGTTGGCAAAGACCTCAGGTATCGCTTTCCCCTCTGATCAAATTTGGAAACCGTTAGTTCCAACAAAGGTGTCCTTCTTCGTTTGGTTAATCCATCATAGAGCTATTTTAACACTAGATAATCTCACTAAGAAGGGAAGGCAGTTGGCAAATAGGTGTATCCTTTGCAAGGCTAATGAAGAAACAATTAATCACCTATTCGTTCACTGCCATAACATACATGCGGTTTGGATGGGTTTCATGAAAGAGTTTCACCGAGATTGGGTTGTTAGCAATAATGCCACGGACCTGTTTGTCGAGCAAGGGGCAAATGGCCTTACTGAGGTTGGTAGGAAGCTGTGGGAGCTGCTACCTTTTGCTTTCGTTTGGGGAGTGTGGAAGCAAAGGAATAAGTGTACTTTTCAAGATGTAGAGTACTCGCAAGAAAAGTTGATTTTGAAGATAAAGGCTCTCTTATTGTATTGGACTTCTACAACTGTTTCTTTTAGAGGCATTACCTTCCAAAGCCTGTATCATAACTGGGGTCTTGTTGTGAATAGGCAGTAGATCGTAAACTTTGGTTTCTTCTTGGTAATCTGTTTGGGGAGTTGCACTGCTTCTAGCATTCACTTCTTTCTCCCACTATTATCATTTTCCTCTTCTCTGTATGTAACACTTCTTCTCTGTTTGTAACACTTGTTCTTTTCTATAAAATTCTTTGTTGTATTGATCAAAAAAAAAAAAAAACAGTGTCAGAAAATTAGTTTCAATGTTGATAACTGTTCTGGAAAAACAAAGGGTCAATGTTCTTTTCATTGCCAGTTTAAGGATAGAGATTTTTCTGTTCAAGGGGATTTCATGGGTACTGCGAGACAATCCCCTGAAATGGTAGTAAAAGAAATGAAGAACCTTATGAGGTAAAGTAAGCCTTGCAAATTTTTTCCATAATTATTTTTCTCCAAATATGGTTTCTGCTCTAAACTCAAATTATTGGTGATGGTTTGATTACTGAATTCCTTCCAGGCATAAACAATTCATGAAAATCTCAAATTTCATTTAGTAAGTACTTTTAGTAAGTACCAAGTGAGATGAACAGTTGGGACATTACTGTTGGAATATTTTCAACCGCGCTACGAAGGCTGGGGTGAAGCTATGTTGTCTGCATGTTATATTTTGAATAGGGTTCCTTTGAAAAAGAAGAATGTTTCTCCTTATGAGTTGTGGTTTAAAAGGAAACCAAACTTGAAGAGACTTAAAGTTTGGGGTTGTTTGGCATATGTTCGAAAGCCTGATCCTAAAAGACCAAAATTGGGAAACAGGGCTTATAAATGTGCTTTTGTGGGATACTCTCTTAATAGTATCACCTACAGATTTTTAATCCTTGATACTTTCGAGATTATAGAATCTGTAGATGTGGAATTTTTTGAGAACCTGAATAGGAACAGTTCTCAAATGCAACCCACGGAGAATTCATTGTTACCTAGTCTAGAATCTGAAGAGACTAATGAGAATGATGGTCATTCTATTCCTACTCAAGACATAGAGGATATTTCTGAACCCATAGAAGATATCGAACCTAGAAGGAGTAAGAGAGCAAGAAAAGAGACAAGCTTTGGTCCAGACTTTATAACATATCTTGTAGAAGGTGATAAGAATACAATTCTTAATATTACCAAATATGTTGCGCATGTTGATGATGACCCTAAAACTTATGCTGAGGCTATTAGTTCCAAATATGCTAGTTTTTGGAAAGAGGCTATCAATGATGAAAAAGATTCCCATCTTACTAATGGTACTTGGATATATTGCGATTTACCTCCAGGCGTAAAGCCTATTGGAAGTAAATGGGTATTCAAAAGAAAAGTAAATGCCGATGGTACAAAAGGTAAGTTTAAAGCAAGATTGGTTGCTAAGGGTTATAGGCAAAGACATGGAATTGATTACTTTGATACATATGCTCCTGTTGCTCGATCTCATCTATTCGTTGTTTAATTGCACTTGCTTCTATTCACAAGTTAATTATTCATCAAATGGATGTCAAAACTGCCTTCCTAAATGGAGATTTGGAAGAAGAGATATATATGGAACAACCTGAAGGTTTCATATTGTCATGCCAAGAAAAGAAGGTTTGCAAGTTGGTTAAATCTCTTTATGGCTTGAAGCAAGCTCCCATGCAATGGCATGAGAAGTTTGACGAAGTGATTTTGTCATATGGTTTTGTGGTGAATGATGTAGATAAATGTATCTATAGTAAGCATGATAGTTCTGGATGTGTGATTCTCTGTTTATATGTTGATGATATGCTTATTTTTGGATCGACATATCTATGGTGGAAGAAACAAAGAAGTTTCTTGGCTCTAACTTTGATATGAAGGATTTAGGAGAGGCTGATGTAATCTTGGGAATTAAGATCCTAAGAAAGGGGAATGAGTTGGCTTTAACCCAATCTCATTATATTGAGAAATTTCTCAAAAGGTATGATCACTTTGATGACGATCCATCACCTACTCCTTTAGACCATACTATCAAGTTAAAGAAGAACACCGGTCGTACTCATGCACAACTTGAGTATTCCAGTGTCATTGGGAGTCTTATGTATGCTATGCATTGCACAAGACCGGACATAGCCCATGCGGTGGGGTTGTTATGTCGTTTTTCAAGTAATCCACGGTTCTCAACACGGAAAGCGGTTTCGAGTTATGGCTTACTTGAAAGGAACAATTGATTTTGGTTTGCATTACCAAGGCTATCCCGCTGTATTGGAAGGTTACAGCGATGCTAACTGGAACAATGTAGAATCTAAGTCCAAGTCGACATCTGGATGGATTTTTACTTTAGGAGGTGTCTTGTGTCTTGGAGTTCCAAGAAACAGACTTGTATATCTGATTCAACAATGTTGTCAGAATTGATAGCTTTAACGAATGCATGTAAAGAGGCAGAATGGCTTAGGGACCTTCTTATGGAAATTCCACTTTGAAGAAGCCATCTCCGGAGTTTTGATTAATTGTGATAATCAAGCTACAATCTATAATGTCTCTAATAAGACTTATAATGGAAAGTGTAGACATGCGAGTCTCAGACACCAATTGGTTAGGCAACTACTCAAGAGGGGAGTGGTTACGGTTAACTTTATTGAATCAAAAAGGAATTTGGCAGACCCATTCACAAAGAGTCTACCATATTCAGTTGCTTCAATAAAATGTAATGAAATGGGACTAAGGTCTGTGAAGGAAGGTTGATCTCCCATAGCAGAAACCCAACCTATGTTTTGAAAAGGATAAACAAGGTTCAATGTGGTACCAACAAGTTATGGTTGTAGATTATGGAGCACTAGCATAAAACTTCCCATTTCAAGTTAGTGCTGGTTTTTCTGCAAGAAAATAGGATGGATGTAAATCCTTAATGAGTCTGTGATTAGTAAAAGGTGTCTCGCAGAAACACCTTCGAGACTTACCTATATGAGTATGGAAAAAATGCGTTTCCTAAGAGAAGAAGACCGTTCTCTAAAGAAGACTCATGAATAAGGATATAAGCACAAGGCCTTTATAGTGCTTGGCTACAGAACACATGTCTTATGGAATCAATATGTGTGGAGACTCCGGCTTTGTCATAAGGGATTCTTGGTTCAAGACTAGTTTCACCATAGAATATCGATAAAGCTTTGAGTTTCTTACACTAAGTGAAGGTTCAAACCCAGAAGGTACCTATCATTTATGTATTGGTTTCAACGATGATGCTTAGTCTCAATTGTGCTAGAACTACGTTGGCTTGATCCCACTCGGGTACGTAGGCAGTCACTTCGGTGATGCAACCGCTCCGGTTTTAAAAGTTTTTAACTTTGTTTCATGGTTTTGAAAATAAGGGGAGAATGTTGGAATATTTTCAACCGCGCTACGAAGGGGGGTCCTGGGGGGCGTAGCCATATGGGGCTGTTGATGAAGAGACGCATCTCTTTGTGAAGAGAAACCTGTTGGTGAAAAGACATGTCTTTTCCCAACAGATGCAAAAACTCCTATAAGTAGCATCTCCCAAACCCATTTCGAAATCATCTCTTGGAAAACCCTTTCTCTGTTTTCTCTCTTCTTCTAAAGCATCATCAGAACCTTCTTTTCATGTGTTCTTGATTGGGTCAAGGGGTGCAAACCTTGAATCCAATTTTGTTAGGGCTTTCATTGTATCCTCAAGGCGATTTCACATACCTGTTGCAATTGCCAACTCGTTGGAAGGGTAGAAATATTTGTCTAAAAGAAATCACCAGAGCCTTGAAAGCTTTTGAGTACAACCACAGTCTGTTTGTGTTTCATCTCCATTGCAGCCCGGTAATTTTTTCCAACAATTACAAGACTGGCATGAATGATTAAATGGTTGATGCTGGAAGGAGGGAGTCGTGCCAGGGTTTATCCTTTGTTATATAATTTATATGGGATGGGATGTTTGTTTTCTTGCAGTAGCTTTGGATTTCGGATGGAGTGAAAATTAGTCTTCATAGTTCATAATCCTCCTGCTGATTGGAATGGTGATCCATGCTTCTCGGTTATTCCCATAACATGTTTGTGAATTGGGACTGTTGGCAGACTCTGTGAACTCACTGAACTGTAAATTCCACATCTTAAGATAACCTACAACCTTGGAAGTTCACTTTTGTGTCGTCTCCATGTCAACAGTTTTGAAAATTTATATTTATACTTTTACTTTATACACATTTCAGATTCATTCAGAACAACTTCCTAATTAAACAACCTCAAGCGAAAACCTGGATTGAGCTTTCGATAAGTGAAAACATCAATGCTTTCAATCATATGGCCATGTCCTTTATTTTTCAGGCTTTCACCTGCATCACCTTCTTGACTAATTTTCGCAATATCATCTCCACAACATGTCTTCTAGGAAGCTGACTGTAACATTTGTACCGAATTGCAGGCTATTTTGTTCCCAAGCCTTTGCTTTGCCAGAGAATCAAATTTCACCTCTGCCTACTAGTTGTGCATATGAAGCCTTTTTTTTCTGTCTATGCAATAGATCTTGCCAGTTGCTATCACCTTCTGCTTTTTTCTTTTCACGTTGTAATTTTAAATGTATGTTTGGAATATATTATTTGAAATGGGTGAGATTGGTATGTTTTCGTAGGAATTATTTTTTAATTCGTTACGCACTTTAAACACCTAGAATGAGACCTTTGTCGGTTTACATTTTGCGCTAAAGTTGCCGGTATTATGCTTCATAACATTGAGCAACATATACCCATCTTCTATATTCATAGAGATTTTAAGAGAAGCTTAGATCTGTATGGATTATATATCCAAAATATCTTGGCATACCATATAAAAAACTCTTTGCAAACCTGTAATACAACTTGAACACCTCAAGGAAGATCAAAAAGAATCTAAAGCAGTTCATGCCATAACATGGAATAATTTGGTAAAACATCTTTTTGGGTTGTTTAAACATGTAACAACAAAATATTACGACCGTTGTAGTCAGAGAACTCCTCATGAAAATGTTGCATCAAGTGTGTGTTGGAAATACTAATTAATTTGTAATCTAGATTTGTCTAGATAGTTAAGATAAATGTAGAATTGTGTAGAGAATTCTACACAGTCAAACGGTCAAAGTTATAAAAGGGTTAGCATGTTTGTCTAGAATACTAGAAATTCTAGAGAGAGCTAGAGTGATCTTGTAAGCCTATAAATAGGCATTTGTAGTATCATTTGTAAGTTGTAAAAAGCAAGAAGTGATTAATAAGATTAAGAGTTTGTGAGAGTTTAAGAGTTAGTCTTGCTTCCTAGGAGCTCTATACGAGCAACACAACTATGCTCGTATATCACCGAAGTTTCATTTCCAAATTCCAACATGGTATCAGAGCGGAGGTTCGATCCATATGGGGCGTGTAAGCTGCGCGAATCAAAATGCTTGTGGAGTTTAAAGAAGATGTGAAGTGAAGTGAAGAAAGTGAAGGTATCATTCTCAAATGTCTAAAAGTTTGAGTTTTGGATTTGTTTTTTTGACCCCCATAAAATGTTATCACCCATGTCTACCTAAAAAGAAAACGAAGAAGATATTGCTAGTGAGATACAATACCGTTGAAGATGTAAAAGAGTCTCCATGAAATGAAAGTGAGAAAGAGAAAAGAGAAATTGTAGGGAATGCATGTGGAAAAGAGTGCACTTTCGAACATGGCGCGAGAAAAGCCACGTTGTCACGAGATTCTACTCCTCTACTCGTGGCGGAAGTAGCCGAGTGAAGGCTAAGAGAAGGCCGCATAAAGGCCAGGCCGAGTGAAGGCCGAGATGGTGGGAACGCACCCACTTAGAGGCTAGCATAAAAGGTAGGCTAGCTGGAAGAAAAGAGGATGAAAGACGAGAGCTAAGGAGACACTACGAGAGGACGATACGATGTCGATGCGAAGAAATGTTGGATGCGACCACGAGCATGAGAAGTGAAGAATGAACGAGAAATTGGGTGAAGATCGAAACTATGAAAAGGAGATTACAAATTAGGAGGGGATGTTGGAAATTGTAATTTGTAATTTAGAGTTGTCTATATTAGTGTAGAATTGTGTAGAGAATTCTACAAGTCAAATTAGTCATGTGTTAGAATGGATAAGTATTAGTCAAAATAGACATGTGAAGGATAAACCTAGAGTATTCTCTCTAGATAAGAAAGTATTAGACATGTGAAGGATAAGCTCCTTCATACTTATCCTTGGTATTATACCTAGAATATTCCCTCTAGATAAGGGTGTAATGAGAGTGTAAAGAAGAGTCTAGATAGAACTATCTAGAGAAGTAAGTAAGCAAGAAATTAGTAAGAAGTTGTAGAGTTTTTTAAGAATTAGTCTTGCTTCCTAGGAGTTCTGTACGAGCAACACAACCATGCTCGTATATCTCCGAAATTTCCAACAGTGTGTAAATCTTAAATCCTATGGCAAATATGAAAATTCTCAAATGATGGTAAATTTTTGGATTCTAATCCAGAAAGCACATTGAACATACAGGCTCTTCGAAGCTAGAGTCCAGCCTGCGCACAATTACAAAAAACAACAAGTGTTCGAATTAGGTATTTTGTTTTTGAAATAAAACACATATAAGGGTTGTGATAAAGTTAACAGTTGAACATACCTAAGCGTCATTTGAACCAGCACTGGACAAGGCAGACCCAGAGGTAGTGCCTGGATCCACTACCCTCTGGCGCCTCTGGTCTCTCCACTGCACACGCAACTCTCTGGGCATGGTAAGCAGAGGCCTCATGGCAGTCAAAGGAGGCATGCCCGTCAATGGAGGCATGTCTAGTGTAGGGTGCTGAGGTCCTCCATCCGATCCTCGTGGTGAAGTAGAAACCGTAGGGCGGTGGTAGTACCTCCAAACTCCCCAGCCAACACCAAGCAACACAACCAAGCATCCACACGCTACCCCCACCCAGACCCATGGAGACGTCCCGCTATCCCCACCCTCATCAGGAATCTCATGGGGGCCCCTAGTAAAGGATGGAAACGGCACTATGGATTCCTACAGGAGTGCCAAATTAAAAGGTTTAATGTTTCTTGGAGACTAGTCAGTACGAATAACTAAAGCACAACCTATGGAATTGAGGCTAATACAACTAATTGAAGCTGACCCAATCTAGACAGATATGTTAATATCATCATCTCAATCATACAACCCAAATTAGTCTATAAAAACTGATTTAGTGGAAAAAGAACACCTAAAACTTTCCCCAGTAATTCCTATCCAAGTGTTCAATTTGCCCATAACATGCATCTTTATGTTTCCGGAGATTGTTAAGTTTTCTTTGATTTAAACTACTCTATCCAAATTATGAAATCTTTTTCTTATCCTTAATTATGAACAATGGGGAATATGCCCCAAAATCGACTGTCATCTTGGGGATATGCCCCAGGATTTCAGTTTTTGGGAATATGCCCCAAAGTAACGGTTTCCGTAAAGGAACCGTTAAATAGACTATTTATCGTAAATGTGTTTCAACTTTCTCTCTAATTTTTTCGAGATTTTTTCGTCTGAATATGTTCCTGAACCTTGTCAAGGTGTTAATATATCGTATATCTGTCTTTTAATTCGCATATGTGATCCCAAGTGTGTGCGCATATTGACTACTTAACGGTTTTGGATGGAATTTTGGACGGCTGGGGCATATTCCCAAAAATTGGAATCCTGGGGCATATCCCCAAGATTATCATTGGATAATTTTCTTCAGAGGTTCTACCTCACTTAGAGTCAAAGAAATGAGGTTTATTAAAGTAAACAGCATGGTTTGGTTTCCATGTGGATCTACTGAGTAACTTTGGTTAAAAGAGAAAGAATTGAACTTGAAGAAGAAACGAGAGGAAAAAGAATAAAAAAAAATTCTGGCTAAGCTTGGGTTTGTATAATTTTCTTTTTCTGTGCAAATCCTTGTAAATCACTATTATATCAAATAAAACCCCCATAATGACAATGCTAAACGTAACTAATGATATTTAAATCTTTAATTAAGGGACTTCTGGTTAATGATTATTATTACTAGCATATTACTTACAGAGGGAGGATTTTTACGCGGACGCGAGGAAGAGGATAATCCTCCCATTTTCATTAATATTTTACAACAAAAAGATTCTAAAAATTAGAAAATAATACATCATCACATCATTTTGGATTTTTTGTATCACAAAATAATAAGCAAATTTTGGGGATATATTCTTCTTATAAAAAACGTACCCACCAAAAATGAGCACATTGAAACGTATAACTTTACCATCTACTACTTTGAAACTCAAGGAAATTGACAAATTCTTAACCGTTTAAATTAAGATTGATAGATGATGAGGTTTGGTATTTCATAATGTGCTCAGAATAGATCTTTATACGAAGAATATATCCCCAAAATCTTAGCTTGAAATACGTTATCGTTTGGTTTTTATCCGTAAAAAGGACTCAAAAATGTGTGATAGTGTAAAAATAGGGGTGTAAAGGGATCATTCCCCTTACTTACATTAGAGATTGTTAAGTTTTCAATTTTTAATTACAACTATCCAAATTATGCAACTTCCATAGATCTGTCCGTGATGATAGTTATACCCTAGCTAATAGATCATTTGTATATATATATATCCTCAAAAGAATCGTGATTCAGTATGTTTGATGAATATAGACGATTACTCACATGATCAATAGAATCAGCTGTCGCCATGATGAAACCCATCGCCATGAAACAGATGAAGATTTCCAACCTGAAAACGGCAATAACAACGGATAGATTCATCTGAGTTTCTCCTTTCTTATAAAGACCATAAACAAAAATCATAAAAGAAAAAGAAATGCAGATCTACTCAGTACCTCATTTCTTTTCGATTTGTTGAGTACTATCACAGACGAGATTATCAGAAAGTTTCTCAAATAAATTTTCTTTCTTAAATGCTGCAAACACTCTCAAATGCACTTTGTTTCTCGAATGCAAACCGTTCAAACACTCTCAAATGGATTTTGTTTTGTCAAATGCAAACCCTTAAAAAAACTTCTCACTGCTCCTAATGCTGTAAGCTACACCCTTAAATTGATTTTCTTTCTCTGTCCCAAACTCTATAACTCCTCCTCATTATTCTTGTTTTTAGTTACTGCAAGAATATGCATTTAAAGATTACAAACTTGTTTGAAACTCAATGCCCAACCATTATTAGTCAACCTAAATTCATCGAAAAGTGAAGTAATGCTTTGTTCAGACAAAGACATTTCACCTATATATTGAATTCGTTTTTTTCTTCATTGTTGTTCAGTAAAATGAAATGAACTTACAGAAGTTCTATATATAAGTTCATATTAAGGTCTCTACAACTTATAGAAACCATTACACGGAGGAAGTTAAATATATATAATTGGTTCAGTAATCCATTTTGTTAGCGTTAAATACAAAGAGTGGTGATTATCTTATCAACGTTTAAGTACAAATTTGGGATCTAAATTAATTTTGATGGACTATCTCAAATTCGACAGTCTAGTTTTAGTCGGCATGCATTATTTTGGCATTCATATACCCCCTCTTTGTGGAGTAAATTTTTGATGGGGGCGTTTTATGATGGGCATGGGGGACAAGCCATGTCTTGACATGTGTTTTTTCAATTAATTGTTTTAACAAATTCCGTTACTAAAAATATCAAGGATAAAATATCACCAATTAAGATAACTATTATTTTCACCAAAAATACACTTTTTTTATATGTTTGGAAACAAAATTTGATGGAATCAATTTATAGCAAAAACACGTGTCAAGACCTGATTTGTCCCCCATACCCCATCATAAAACGCCCCCATCAAATATTTTTCCCTCTTTGTGGGGACAATTCTCCGATTTTATTTGTTTCGTTCACATACCTACTAACAATAATTGCTTTCACATTAAACCGGGGACCAATCACATTACGGGGAATACCAAATGAGGAAGACATAACAATGATGGAAAAAGGATAACACGGTTTCATTAACCGTCAGATGGTCATTTGGCTGATTGGCATTGGCTCCACGAAAATTTCAAAACCAAGTTCCACATGAAGTTACTCTTGGTGTAAAGCATCCTTTGGGAGTTGGGACCTGATCACTTTTTTTTTTTTTTTGAAGGGAAGGACCTGATATCTCAAATTAATAGACAGTGACCGAAACCCAGAACAGTAAGTGCAGACCCAGGTTGTAGTTTTTGTAAGAGTGCAGTGGGTAATTATTATTATTTTATTTTTCTATGAAATATATCATTTATTAACAAAACAGGTGTAATTATATGGATTAGTTAAGAATCGGAGAGGGAGAAGAAAGTGAAAGGAAGAAGAAAAAAGAAACAAAATGAAACGAATAAGAGCTTTGCTAGAGCCACCAACCGAAAGATGCACCGAGATGGAATCCAATAGTCCCGATGTGCCACTCTACATTGGGATAGTAGGTGGGGATCAGTGGGCCTATCATCCTCTCACACAGTGCACTTTTCGGAGCTATGATTGTGTGGGTGAATCATTTAAGTGAGAAACAAATTATCTCATTGGGATAGTCTTCCTCCCACAACGTCACTCAACGGACTAAACCCAAATTTAGTCATTTTTTTTACTCTTTACTCTTTAGTTTTAATCGCACCGCTGCAGATGCTCTAAAACTTATAGAAACCATTACAGAGGAAGTTAATTATAATTGGTGTCCATTTTGTCAACGTTAAGTACAAATTTGGGGCCTAACAATTTAATTTTGATATACTATTCTCAAATTTGAGAGTCTAGTTTTAGTAAATTAGAAGATCAACAACTACCCAAAAGCTTTGTTAGGAAAATATAATTGCCTTCTCTACTGATTTTGAGGAATTGCTCTCAACGGGTATTGCCGGATAGAGATCGGAAAAATTATGGGGGCTTTGAAGTTGTATCTCTTTGGCCTTCACAACCACCTCTCTTTGTGGGGGCAATTTTCCTCTTTTATTTGTGTTGTTCGCATACCTAGTAATAATTGCTTTCACAAGTGGGGACCAATCACATTTCGGGGATACAAAATGAGTAAAACATAACAATGATGGAGAAATGATGACAATACAGACCGTTGGACATTTGGTAACCGGTGACCCATACTAACTCTGGTTCGGGCCAATATAAGTCTTTGAGGAATTATCAGTAAAGAAAGAGATATATTGATCAAAACGAGAGGGTATAAAAGGATTATACCATCCTTGGCCAAGTACAAAGAGAATAAGGAAAGAGCAATGCATAACCCACAGACAGGTTAAGCTCAAAGAAAAGAAGTGATCTACACACAGACCAAACTTCAACAAACGTACTGAGTTCCAAAGAAGAAAAGTGCGAGTTATTCATTACATCAGTGGAAGAAATGAACTCAAAATATTTGACTGTTAAGGACCAAGAATACAGGCAGTAAATAGCCTTATTAGTAACAACAACTTCATTGCAGACTTTTCCAGTGAAGACCCTAACATTCCTCTCTTGCCAGATGCACCAAATAATTGCTGCATGAATTAAATTCCAGTTAGAAGTTAAAGCTGGAGAGGATTGAGGTAAAATCCAGGATAGAATAACAGTGACATTATGTTCAGGCATTGAGAAAATCCAGTTAAGCTTATCTAGAAAACAACACCAAATCTTCTTAGCAAAGGAACAATGGAGCAGAAGATGAGAACGGGTCTCAGGTTCAGAACAAAAGAGACACTCAGCTGGAACATCCATACCTCTCATTATTAAAGCATCTCCAGTGGTAAGCCTGTCATGAGAAATTGTCTAGAGAAAAAAACCAATCTTAGGAGGATACTTCTGCTTCCAGATAAAGGAGAAAACTGCATTGTCTTGATGATTTGAGTCTAAAAAGGTTGTAATAAAATCATACAAAACACTGTATAGACTTTTGTTGAGCTCAAAGACCATTGCAGCTCATCTTCCAAATAGAGATTGAAGGAAAAAGAGCTCAGATCTGTAAGAAGATGTCATGTACCCGGTATGGTAAGGGAGTGCCCATATCCAATATGTGTCTGTCTTTAGTAATAATAATGTTATTTAGTATAGTTAGGGATGGTAATTAATAGCAGGTTATACTGGTCGATCGAGATGTAACCACCTGGTGACTTAATAGTCGTTGGATGGTAAGGGAAGAAATGTCTATCTTTATAAGGCAGTGTCTATAATGAAAAGTAGTCCAAGTTTAATGTAAAATCAATCGTTTATTCGATTTAGGCTGTGTTCTTCAGAACCAGAGAGGTTTATCCTCAATTTATCTATCCAATCATGTTATGTCCATCTAGGTACATAACAATTGGTGTCAGATTTGTTCGATCCATGGAGGTGTTCGATGAAATCACTAAGCCAGCTGATAATATTTATTTTCAATTGAACATGTTGTTAACAAATGAGGAATTACAGGATCTCAGGAATATTTTTGGGCTATGATACAAGCTGCGTTCGAGAAATATTTTGGCCAAAAGACCTATAATTGTGAAGATCCAGAAGAAGCTTTCAGAATTACTTCTAAATCTAATCATGGTGGTGGGTTCTCACCTGATGAAGGAGATTCTACTAACTCAACTGTAGCTTGCGACCTAATCACTGAATTTGTTGCTCAACCTTGTGAGTCTCAAGGTTTCTGTGTTGTTACATCTGAGGAAATCAAATACATTCCTACTGGTGTTAATGAAGCAAAGAATTCTCTCGAATTAGAGTTGATTCCTTCATTTTTCTGTGTTGAATAAGAAGATGATGATTCTCTCAATTTCAAATTGTTCATTCCTTTGTTTTTGTTCGATGAAGAGGAAAAATTGTCTGACAAGGTGAAATTTCAATTTAAAGAAGTTATCAGTTCTGAGGTTAATTGTGAGAAACTTGAATGCTCAAAGGAATTGATCATTAGTCACACTAAACTAATTGGTAAGAGTCATTTTTTCTCTTCTCTTCGATGATTCTCGTAGCATATTTGATCGAGGTAAACGTATCCCTATTTCTTTCAATTCATATGAGAAATTGATTTTTCCATGAATTTTAAGTTTGGGGTACCAATTAGATTTCTCGTGTATCCATTTGATTGTGCGTTTGTGTATTAATGATGCTGCAATTCTAGATGAGAGCAAAATGTTTGATAAAATGTCTGAGATTGTGAATTTGAGTGGTGTTGGAGTAGCATTTTCTGGCAGCTCAAAATAGGTAAAGTATTTGATCGTGGAAAAGAGTCAGATGGTATTAAAAGGGTCTCTAATTCTGTTGGTGAATATGAATGTGATTTTGTTACATTTCCTTCTTGTGTGAGTGTTTTTCTTGGGTCTATATTACTGCAAATAAACAAAGGGGATATGGTTTGCGAGCTGTTTTCTAAATTCATCGGGTCTTAGAATTGACTATGTTGTTAAAATCGGTGGTGAATGTAAATTAGTTGCTAACTTCTCAGAGAGGAATATATTTTTGTTAAACTTATTGGCTAGAGTGGTGAGCTTTCAAAAGACATATAAATGGTATACTCCAGTGCTTAGGATGAAGGGAGCAGAATTTTTTTTCTTACAGTTCACATGTGCAGTATATGAATGTCACAATTCCCTTCCTTTTTACGGTTATATGGTTAAAGATGGTGACATTGAGATTGGTGGTTATCTATTTAGGAATATTTCCCAGTATACACGCGTATTTTACCTCCCCTGTTGGCTGCATACTATAAAGAAATTGCTCGGGAGAAGGTTTGTGAGCATGGGTACTGTTTATATGCTTGCTACTCTAACAGTTTGGATGTCATCTTCGAGTGATGCTTGTTTGTCTCTACTACTTCAGAGATATATTATGCCAGCAACTACGTTGTCTTCTCATGCGATTCCATTCTGGAATTTAGTTAGTGATCATGAATATTATTGTTATCTTCCACTTTGGAGTTTGCATAGAAAGGAAGAAGATATACTCTTGCCTACAACTGCAAGATTTTTTCTGGGGGTATTATTCAGGGTTATCATTAATAGACACAAAGGTGATGTGCACCAAATTCTATTGCAAAAGCTTCAAATGATTCAACAGGTAAACAATGCATTTCGAGTTCTCTGAACCTGTCTTCTTTCTCTTGGTATTGGTTGGGTGTAGATTCACATCATCCTCTCTCCAAAGAAATATGTGAGTATTTGATTTCCAGAAGTAATATCTCTGAATCTAATTTAGAGATTTCGTCAATTGAAGACGGTGATGGGCTAGAATCTTTGGATTTCGACCCTGATGTCGTTGTGAATGAGATGGATGAGAATGAAGAACTCATTAATGTCGTTAAAGAAACTTTTCAGTCCGCAAATTTTGATGATGATTCGGGTTTTAATCTCGTATCATCTGTGGGTTTCTTTCGTTCTAATGGATCATAAAATTCTCAGCTGGAACATTAAGGGTTTAGGGCATGATTCGAAGGTTATTGTAGCTAGAAACGCAATACGGAGAAACAATCCAACTATTTGTACCATTCAAGAAACTAAGAGATAACTGGTGGATAATTCTCTTATTAGATCTATTTGGGGTTCAAATAATTGTAATTATGGTTATCTACCTTCGATTAGGGCATCCAGAGGTATAACCGTCATGTGGAAGGAAGGAATTTCAATGATGTTAGATCATTTGATTGGTGTGTTTTCTGTCTCTATCAAATTCAGAAACAATGTTGATAATTTTGAATGGGTTTTCACAACAGTATATGGTGCTTCTGATCCAGGGTATTACAATCAGTTTTGGCAGGAGCTTAGGGATATCAGGCTTCTTTTTGATGAACCCTGGATTTTAGGGAGTGATTTCAATACTCTACTTCTTCAGGATAACAAGAACTTACTAGGTGGGTGTATTTCTAATAGAAATTCATTTAGATAATTTGTTAATAAGTTTCATCTGATTGATTTGCCACTATCTTGGGGAGGCTCACATGGAAAACTCTCAGCACCCTCCATTGCTTGAGAGACTTGATAGATATCTTTACACTTCAAACTGGGAAGAGCATTATCCTTCAATCCTACAATGCAGACTCATCAAGCCTGTTTCAGACCATACTCCCATTCTATTAAGTTGCAATTCTGGTGACAAATTTAAATCTCCTTTTAGGTTGGACAATTTTATTTTGCAGCATCCAGATTTTTTGGCCAATTTAGAAGTTTGGTGGCATAACATATCCTTTTCTGGTAGAACAAGCTTTGTTTTCTCTAAAAAGTTACAAGCTCTGAAATTTCTGATCAAAGCATGGCAGAGAAAAACTTTTGGTTCCTTGCAGGCTAAACTCACTGCTCTAGAGGCAGAAATTCAAGTGATTGACAGTATGGAAGAATTTGCAATTCTCACTAATGATGACGTAGTGGCAAGGGAATTTGCAAAGGTGAAGCATGCTGAAATCTCTCTTTCTCAGGCAAGAAGCTTGAATCAAAGAGCTAAAGAAAGATGGGCAAAATATGGTGAGAAAAATTCTAAGTATCTTCATCATATTGCTTCTTTTAAGTACAAATTGAACATTATAAATTGCTTGAAAATAGAAAACTCTTTATGTTTTGATAAAAAAAAGATAGCTGATGAGACTACTTCTTTTTATACTTCATTATTTAAAGAGCAATTTCCTATTAGGCCTGCTTTTGATAATTTAGAAGTTCCTAAAATTTCTGTAATGGATAGTATATCTCTTGAGAGGCCTTTTTCTGAAGATGAAGTGAAAAATGTGATTTTTCTCTTTGGTACTGTTGATGGTGGTTTTTAGACAAAGGGTAAAATTATAAAACCCAGAATAACCTAATGTTACTGGTGACACATTTATTAGAACATTTAATAAATGTAGTTAGTAATTAATGGGGGGTATTATTTTTCAAATTAGGGTTACAACGAGCAAAACCCTAATTCCCCTCCGTGCTAATGGCAAGTCGTGCCAGCCACACCTAGCCCGAGCTAGTTGCGCCATGCCAAACGCGCTTTTCCTTGCCCCTAGCTATGATAGTCACACCAACCGCACAAAAGCATGCCAACCATGCTAGCCGCACCCCTATGCCAACGACAAATCATGCCAGCCACACCAAACGCGCCAAAGCATGCCAACCATGCTAGCCGCACCTCTGTGCCAATGGAAAATCATGCCAGCCACACCAACCGCGCCAAAGCATGCCAACCATGCTAGCCGCACCTATGTGCCAATGAAAAATCATGTCAGCTGCACCAATCTCGCCAAAGCATGCCAACCATGCTAGCCGCACCTTTGTGCCAATGGAAAATCATGCCAGCCATACCAAACACGTCGAAGCATGCCAACCATGCTAGCCGCACCTCTGTGCCGATGGAAAATCATTCTAGCCACACATAGCCCAAGCTAGCCACGCCATGCAAAATGCACTCTGCCTTGGCCCTAGCTATGCTAGTCACACCAACCGCGCCAAAGCATGCCAACCATGCTAGCCGCACCTTTGTGCCAATGACAAATCATGCCAGCCACACCAAAGCATGCCAACCATGCTATCCGCACCTTTGTACCAATGGAAAATCATGCCAGCAATACCAAACCCGCCAAAGCATGACAACCATGCTAGCTGCACCTCTGTGCCAATGGAAAATCATGCCAGCCACACCTAGCCCAAGCTAGCCGCGCCATGCCAAACACACTTTACCTTGTGTCACATGCCCATTTAATCGCCTAAAATTTTCACGGGACATGACCGGCAATACTATGTGGTTCAGTGAATCAACTTCACCCACAAGTACTCAGCCTTGCACACTTGCATCAAAGTATGCATCTGCCTTCACTCATAAGGCAATACGCAACGGAAGTCTTTTCTTCTTTCTCTCTAACTCTTCATGTCCCCATAAGCATAAGAGGTTCTTCCATGCACTTCAACAATTCTCACACAACATCATCAACATAATGAACACAAAGGACTAACACAATAAAGCCATTTTATTGCTTTAAGGAAGATTATACAAAACTCGTCCATCACATGGACCAAAAACAGGCCATTCACCCTCTTGGTGAATGCCTAACTCTCCCAAACATGAGACTAACTCTCTCCAATGTAGCCTACTGATTTTCCTACTCCTTAGGACTATTTATACAGTAGTTATAATGGCCAAAACCGTGCACAACACTTGCACACGCATGGGACACCCATGTGTCCCATCATGTATTTTTCCTAACCGCCAGCTTGCTTTTCAACCGCCACCTTTTGTGTTGTCAAGCCAACAGATGCCACATCTGTTCTTGGTGGTTATGAACACTTTAATATGGTTATAAAAACACTTTATAACCGTTCCAACCTATCTTGTTTCATTGGCATGCTCACAAATCCAATAACCAACTCGTAACCGTCACTTGAGCCGTATTGCACCACTTGTTGCGCCATACTGGATTCTGCATTGCTCCAATGTTCCGCTCTCTTGGCCCTGCATGATTATTACTCTAAACTCATGCATGGACAATTATTTAGCTTCTATCATCGAGGCCAACTTCTTAAGCTCACTCTAGTTACTTGTGCGTCATATATGCTTCACTTCGCCAATTAACTTGACAATATCAATGCAACTCTTGCATTACCAACTTGTTTGCACTGTTCAGACTTTGGCCCTTCCTTGAACCAATGCATAGACTAACTCTTAGTGTATTCCACTCTTCTTGCATCATCCTTGAGTTTGGGCCAACTCAATTCCATGGATATGCATCGATGCCAACATCGCATGTTGCATCTGTCAACTTTGGCCATATCTTTCCTTTCCTCAATGAAGCCTTATTGTTTCGGCCAATAAGCTTCATTCCTTAGCCAAATATATTTACAATGTAGAGCCACTCTTGCACTTCATTGGCCCTATAGGGTTATGCCATTCTTGACACTTAACAGTCTATACAGTATACCACTATTATGGCTTGCGTTGTGCTATTATGGCTTCGCAATGCGCCATTACGGCTGAACACTGACTTGGCCTGCAACTCTTTAATGCATCATCATTATGCGTCACTTGCAGCACCGCAACACCTTGGCCCTAGCTATGCTAGTCACACCACGCCAAGCCAAACACCCTTACCTTGGCCCTAGCTGTGCCATGCCAAAAGCGCCCTCTTCCAAGCTTGCCAAACCGTGCAACCAAGGGTCCAAGCCTCCACGTGCCATTGGCACATGCCAACATGCTCGCTGGTAGACTATCTTGCAAACCGTGCAACCCAGGCCAAATGATGAGCACGAAAGTGCGACTCATTTTCACCCATAAATACATTAGCTAGGACTCATTTTATCACTAATAATCTTGTTTGTAGGTATTTTTGTCAAATAAACTCTTATGAAGAAAGTTACTCGAAAAGTGGTTTTTGTACCCCGAAGGACACGTGTTATTCGGACTCACAATATCAGTTAAGGGGCACCTTAATTACTAAGGGGTGTCCAGTTGTTAAGGGGCACTTTCTTTGTTATTTGGAACCTGTGGCTATTCACACCCCAGGAAGTGATATTTATACCCAAATTGCTAAAGGGACACCCGAACAGGATAAGGGGAAGGTCATCTTCTTCCTTTTGAATTTTGAATTTTGGCGGGAAAAATGGCTACAGAATTAGGGTTTGATAATTGAAGTTGTTTCACTGAGATTAAAGAGTCGGAATTGAATAAGCATATTTCTTAAGCCTAAACAGGTCTGGTATGGTTCATCGTTTCGATCAGAATTGGTTAGAATGGTGATTTGAAGCAAACAGATAGAAGAGTAAATTGGCGGGAAAAATAGTTGCATCACAGTTCATTAGGGTTCGAGATTTAACCAAGAATTAGTGGGATTCAAACGCTGGATTTAATCCTGTGGGCCTTTTAAGGGTAAACAGGGATGGTAATGGTCTTGGATTCGTTCAGAATTGGCTGAATCATCGGGTTTGAATCAAACAGTGAGTTACGGGTCCGAGAATTTTTGTGAAGGATTTCAGGGAGTTTTGGAGAGATTAAATCGCTGGGATTGACTTGGAATATCCTTTTTCATCAAAACAAGAGTGGTAGGTGAGTCAGAATCGAAGAATGAGGAGTTCACGTGGTTCATAACTAAAACATGGAAGGATATATATGATGGAAATATTCTCGGGATTGTCTTGTTAGATTGGGATGTTTCGGCATGCTGCAATGGGTTTGACTTCACCTGAGAAAAAGGGAACAAAATATCTCAAGAATATATTCTTTTACTGCCGAGTAATTAAGGTTTAGATGGAGTGATTAATGGATATTTCATGGGTCTGTTGGCTATATAAAGGGTTTTTGTTCATCATAGAAGTCTATCGAGAGTTTGGGGGAGAGAATCAAGAGTTGCAGAGCAACTTCTCTGCCTGCTGCAGAGAAGAAGAAGAAGAAGAATAGACACTTCTGGTCTGTTGTTTATGAACTGTCGCATTTTCAAACCTTAGCGACAGTTTCTCTACGACAGTTTCCATTTGTAGTTTTCTGTAACAACAACACTAGCAAAAGTATTTGAATTTCATTGTAACGGTGTACTCTGTAACACCCAGGAAGCGTTGCAAACTCGCTGTATAATTTTTTTTCTCTCTAATAAAAACACCATTTGAGCTATGAATTATATTTTTGGGTGTGTTTTTATCATGAGAAGCTAGACCGCAACACTGGGTCGACGGAGGAAACCGAACTTCACACATGGGTGAATTTATTCTATTTTCTATTTGACTTTTGCACTTATTTTGAATAGAATTATGATTTGATTAAATTGGTTGTCATTCAATTAGATAGGTTATGCTTTGTTTAGATAATCTATGCTTAGGGGATACAATTAATCTTTTGAGAGTCTACCTTGGCAAAAATAAGAGTCGGTGTTATTTTGTATATTGAGCTTTAATTGTTGAAAATAAATAAATTGAACCTATTGATATGAATTCGGTGGAATCCTAGGCCCAGTAACTCCAACCTTTGTTTATTATTTTCATTAAACCTTTAAATTTAATCTTCGCAAGTATGAGAGAACAAATCTTAATTACTACTACGAAAACTTTGAAAAATCATAAATCACCAAATTAGCCACGCATGCCATTGGCACATGCCAACATGCTCGCTGGCATCCTAGATTGTAAACCGTGAAACCTAGGACAAATTGGCCACGCATGCCATTGGCACATGCCAACATGCTCGCTGGTAGCCTAGCTTGCAAGCCGTGCAACCTGGGTCAACTTGACCGTGCGTGCCATTGGCGCATGCCAAATCCTCTCCCTGGTAGCCTAGTCTTGCAAACCGTGCAACCTAGGTCAACTTGGTCGTGCGTGCCATTAGCACATGCCAAATCCGCTCGCTGGTAGCCTAGCTTGCAAACCGTGCAACCTAGGTAAACTTGGTCGTGCGTGCCATTGGCACATGCCAAATCCGCTCGCTGGTATCCTAGGATTTCAAACTGTGCAACCTAGGTGAACATGGCCGTGCGTGCCATTGGCACATGCCAGCATGTTCGCTGGTAGCCTATGCTTAGAAACCGTGCAACCTGCAACCAAGGCATTCCGCACATGCCATTGGCACATGACACACGCGCCACCTGCAGCCTGGCATTGCCACTTGCACTCAAGGTGCAACCTGCAACCAAGGCATACCGCACATGCCACACGCGCCACTTGTAGCCTGGCACTGCCACTTGCACTCAAGGTAGAGCCCGCAATAAAGGCATTCCGCACATGCCACACGCGCCACTTGAAGCCTGGCATTGCCACTTGCACTAAAAGTGCAACCAACACTCGAGATATCAACACAAACCGGGGTATGCTTTCCAGGGTCTTGGTTTTGCGGTCACAGCATGCAGCGTACACTACGCTCACATTAAGAAAGCGTGAATATCAATAAAGCGGTCAAATAAATAAGGAAATAATGGTGAAAACGTTTTCACCCATAAACACCATGCGGTTACCACCTCCTCCCATTATTTCACCCTTTACTCTCTTCTTTTATGAGGCCAGAGTACGTTTCAATATCGACTTGTATAAATAGGTCTTACCTATTTCCACCAGACAAGAAGTCTCGGTCAGGAGAAAAATACAACACTCTTAGAAAATGCAAATTTGCAAGCACTCCAAAAAGCTTTCATCTCTTGCAAGCTTCCGAAGATTTCACTTTCTAATACAAGTCGAGACACTACTCTTCAAGAATTATTCTGGTCTCAACACCTTTCTTCGCTTCCCTCCCCAAATGAACCTTTCTCCTCCACTTTGTGACCGAAGCAAGTCTAGAACGGCTATTTCTTGGTTTAGGCCGGACTTGTACAGATTTATCTCTCGAATATAGAAAGTGCTCACGTGCATCACATTTGTTTGTGGTTTAAACCAGTTTCTCAATTACCTACCGAATTTACCATAATCGGCAGAAACGATTTTTGCCCATAAACAATTGGCGACCACGGCGGGAGGATTGATCTTTCGGTTACATAACAACTTTCAGAAATTGATCTCATACTTCGATCCAGGCATCAGGACTGCATAATCAAGCAATCTATTTGGGGATCTACAACTCGACTACCAGACAGCCTGGTTACCAGTCGTGAAATTACATGAAACGGCTGGGGACTTCACAAGAACCAGAAGACAGCCTGGTTACCAGTTGTGAAGCTACATGAAACTATTGGGGACTTCACAGAAATCGAAAGAAAATGGTCTAGTCATCAAGTAACTTAAAACGACCGAGGACTTTCCACAATCACAGTGGTGCTTTCCGAGAAATCCGATCTTACACACGAGGATCCCTTATCATCAAGAGATCTGGGAAACCGAGTAAGTCTTGCCTAGACAGAATATATATGGTTTACCATTTCAAGTTTTCACGGGAATGATAAAACCAATAGCCATGTTATGTCTTGTCCCATGTCATATACCAACACACAATGTTCACGATTCCGTATCTTCTCTGAGATGTTCGTATCACTTACAATCATAACCTAAAAGCGGCATCATCCTTAAAAAAAAAGAGGAACCACATATTCATCTTTCATATCTTCCATATCCAAAAATGGTTCATCCCGAATAATAACCCAGAACCCTCATAGGTAACACTTGCCTATCAACCCAGAAATCTAAAAAAAAAAAAAGACTTTTCTATAAACCTAGAAATCCAGAAAATCAAAACCATAAGCCAGGTGTTTCATTTGCCTTTCAAAAAAAAAAACACAGAAGAATTTCAGAAGACAAAAGTGCAAAGGAATCCATTCAACATTGGTTTAATTTTATCGAAGAAGACGTCATTCGTCATTTGGAGGACCGCCTGTTTCAGCTCCAACTCTTTGTTGCATCACCATGTGTACCGACTTTGCATCATAACGGTTACCAGTTACTATTCATGAGGTAGATGATGCTACTACAGTAATATTCGAAGAGAGGAACTAAATTCCTATAGATTTATGGAAGGAATACTTATGGCTAAGGTTTACACCAAAAAAAAAAGAGGAGAACAAACTGAAGGAGGAACGCTGGAGTGCATAGCCAGAATATGCTTGCCCACTTTGTTGCTACCGCTGACACCAGCATTCCATGATCTACCATGCGCGCCTTCCAGGTATCAATTCCACCGTCCCACGGAACGAAGCCTCCCACGCTATCATCACAGCTTGATATCCAAAGTTCCAGTGCCAACAGTACGTGTCCAAGAAAACACCAGACGTGCTTACTGGACGCAAATGCCAGACGCACATGTCAGGAACACATACAACACGCACATGACCGGCCACAATACCACACCCTGGTCATCACCAACAGATAGTGTCTCTCCAGTGCTAGCTTCTCTGCTCAATGGATAGCACCGACAGCTTACGTCTTTCCAGCGCCGACAGCCTGCATCCTTTACAGCGCTGGCATCTTGCATCTTTTTCCAGCACTGACAACTTGCGTCACACTTGCACTTCTAGTTTGTATCTTCCTAGCGCTGGCAGCCTGCATCCTTCTACCGTTGCACTTGAACGCCCCGTAGAGAAGCATCAATCCAATTTCATCACATGTAAAGATCAGGAACGACTTCTCCAAAATCGAAAAAAATCATCAAACCCCCCTGGGTTCACGAAGACTCTCTTCCTGTCAAGAGACACATGATTTCTGGGGACTTCGCCCACAAAACTGTGTGGTCCATGATGAAACATTTATGTGAGATTCTATGTTTCCCCAAGGCACAATGTCAAGACATATCTGCAGCCCTCAACCGCACTGCATATGGGAAGTATCTGTTTCCAACCAGAAAAGCCGCTCCCAAACTAAAGAACGATTGATAGAAGGAACCAGGGATTCCTAACCACTGTTCTCTTGAAGGATGTCCGGTTTGACAACACACTGATTAACGCAACCGCTCCGCTTCAGCATTCTCTTCATAAGATGCTCCAAGGTCCGAAGCCAAAACTTTAACGTTTAGCTTTCTAAGTTTCAACATCCTCACCAAGAGCCGAAGCTACTTCAATGCCGCTTCTTCATGTCAAGGATCATAGTCACATCTAGCCGATATTTTTACTTCCATACAATTCCAGCCAACTTACTTTGTTACCACGACAATGTAGTCTCTTCCGATTATATCTCTTACCAAGAACTGTTGTCGCTCACTCGTTAATACCAACCAGAGCCTCACCACAACAACAATTACTACAAATATGGAAACATGTAAACCATGCTAGAGGAATGAGGATATACACGGAATCCCTTCACTGTCAAAGCTCAGAAGACACAGTCAACCAAAATGCCGCACTCACAACAAGGTCATCTACTCTTCAAGGGTACATCGCAATAATATCATCATTTCTCTGTCTAGAAGACGCTTTCAACACTTTACGGGGTCGTGGAGGGTCCCAACCCTGCACTATCAGAATATTTTATTAAGTAATTTCTGAGCATCCCATTGTCATATCCAGAAGAGTACGATAGGATCATGTCGAATCATGTGGAGGGGGAATTCAATGAGATGTAATGAGAGTAGGCTGCGCATGGGGAAACCTTCGACAAAGTAGTTTCTACTATTCTCGATTCGGGTTCTACCATCTAAGACTCAATTGGGATTTCCGTCGCTTCTACTGCATTGGCAATCAATACTTCATAACCTGGAGGCGCAAGTGGTTCATTGTCAACAACTCTAGGGTTGCTCGCACTAGTGGACCCATGATTCCCAACTTCGTTGTTAAGCACCTAATACGAAGATTACATGGGATTATGATGGATCAAGCGTGGAAAATCAGTACGATCTAAAATTAAGAAAGTAAGTGAAATAACATCATTCAATTTCCTTATTATGCTTCTACAACATGTGTAAGAAGTACCGAAGTCATGAAACACGTTTTCCAAACAAACTCAGCTGAGGGAAATTTACACTTCCATGTGTTCAATTAAGAGCTGGGATCAATTGGAGTGAAATCTAGTGTTTGTTTATGTACTATTCTCTTCGCATGGAAGTTACTTACAACATGTCAAAATTTCATGGCAATCGGATGAACGATCAAGGAGAGGTGACCAGAACATCAGATAACACGCAACCTGGAAAAGTTCTGAAAACCTCCTGGAAGTTTACTGTTTCGCGTTTTTCATCCCCTAAACATGCTCAAAATTCAAAAATCTTCTTTGATAAAGCTTGGAAATTTCCTGGGTTTGAAGATACGCATGAGGACATCAAAAATCAGACTCCAAACGAGGATTCTACAGCAATTTTAGTGAAGGGCGCCAATTAGGGTTTCGGCGTGTCAAACCCTAAACCGCAAGCGTCTCCCTTGCAAGAGATTCCTAACCAGCTCCATCTTCCCAACCAGCGTTATATTCCCAACCGGCGCCATCTTCACAATACAGGAAAGATTCCCAATCCTAGCCATCTTCCCAATCCTGGCCAGCTTCCCAATACGTGCAAGCTTCCCAATCCTGGCCAGCTTCCCAATACGTGCAAGCTTCCCAATCCTGGATAACTTCCCAACGTGCAAGCTTCCCAATCCTGGACAGCATCCCAAAGTGCAAGCTTCCCAATAATGGTCAGTCTCCAAACTTGCACCAGCTTCCTAGCTTAAGCCGGCCCCACCAAGCTAGCATGCAACTTGCGCCAACTCCCAAGGACTCCCAACTTCCTGTTTCCCAATGCCTCTCAGCTTCCCAATATCTCCCAGCTTCCCATTTCCCAATGTCGCCCAGCTTCCAAACTCTCGCCAATTCCCAATGCCCCCATCTTCCCATTTTTTAATGATGTTGACTTCCCAATCATGCCAGCCTCCCGATTTGTGCAAAACTGCCAGAGGAAAGGATTCCAAATCCTATCAATAAAAAGGTCAGACAAGCCTCCTCAATTCTCTTTACGATTTACTGTTGATATTTTGTCACCATCTTATGCTTACCTCGCAACAAATCTCATGTTCCGAGCTAAGCCGGGGACTTAATGTTGATGGTGGTTTCTAGACAAAAGGTAAAATTGTAAAACCCCAAATAACCTAATGTCACCGGTGACACATTTATTAAAACATTTAATATATACATGTAGTCAGTAAATAATGGGGGGGGTATTTTTTTTCAAATTAGGGTTACAACGAGAAAAACCCTAATTCCCCTCCGTGCCAATGGCAAGTCGTTCCAGCCACACCTAGCCCGAGCTAGATGCGCCATGCCAAACGTGCTTTGCCTTGGCCCTAGCTATGCTAGTCACACCAACCACGCCAAAGCATGCCAACCATGCTAGCCGCACCCCTGTGCCAACGGAAAATCATGCCAGCCACACAAAATTCGCCAAAGCATGCCAACCATGCTAGCCGCACCTTTGTTCCAATGGCGAATCATGTCAGCCACACCAACTGCGCCAAAGTATGCCAACCATGCTAGCCGCACCTCTGTGCCAATGGAAAATCATACTAGCCGCACCAACCGCTCCAAAGCATGCCAACCATGTTAGCCGCACCTTTGTGCCAATGGAAAATCATTCCATCCACACCAAACGCGCCGAAGCATGCCAACCATGCTATCCACACCTCTGTACCAATGGAAAATCATACCAGCCACACCTAGCCCAAGATATCCACGCCATGCCAAACGCACTATGCCTTGGCCCTAGCTATGCTAGTCACACCAATCGCGCCAAAGCATGCCAACCATGCTAGCCGCACTTTTGTGCCAATGGAAAATCATGCCAGCCACACCAAACGCGCAAAAGCATGCCAACCATGCTAGCTAGACCTTTGTGCCAATGGAAAATCATGTCATCCATACCAAACGCACAAAAGCATGCAAACCATGCTAGCCGCACCTCTGTGCCAATGGCAAATCATGCCAGCCACACCTAGCCCAAGCTAGCCACACCATGCCAAACATACTTTTCCTTGGCCCTAGCTATGCTAATCACACCACGCCAAGCCAAACACCCTTACCTTGGCCCTAGCCGCGCCATGACAAAAGCGCCGTCTTTCCAGCTTGCTAAACCGTGCAACCAAGGGACCAAGCAACCACGTGCCATTGGCACATGCCAACAAGATCGCTGGTATCCTAGCTTGCAATCCGTGCAACCCAGGACAGATTGGCCACGCATGCCATTGGCACATGCCAACGTGCTTGCTGGCATCCTATCTTGCAAACCGTGCAACCTAGGCCAAATTGGCCACGCATGCCATTGGCACATGCCAACATGCTCGCTGGTAGCCTAGTTTGCAGGCCGTGCAACCTGGGTAAACTTTGCCGTGCGTGCCATTGGAACATGCCAAATCCGCTCGATGGTAGCCTAGGCTTGCAAACCGTGCAACCTATGTCAACATAGCCATGCGTTCCATTGGCACATGCCAAATCCTCTCGCTGGTAGCCTAACTTGCAAACTGTGCAACCTAGGTCAACTAGGCCGTGCGTGCTATTGGCACATGCCAAATCCGCTCGCTGGTAGCATAGGCTTGCAAACCGTGCAACCTAGGTCAACTTGGCCGTGCGTACCATTGGCACATGCCAGCATGATCGCTGGTAGCCTAGGCTTACAAACCGTGCAACTTGCAACCAAGGCATTCCGCACATGCCATTGGCGCATGCCACACGCGCCACCTGCAGCCTGGCATTTCCACTTGCACTCAAGGTGCAACCTGCAACCAAGGCATTCCGCACATGCCATTAGCACATGACACACACTCCACTTGCATCCTGGCACTGCCACTTGCATTCAAGGTGCAACCTGCAACAAAGGCATTCAGCACATGCCACACACGCCACTTGCAGCTTGGCATTTCCACTTGCACTCAAAGTGCAACCAACACTCGAGACATCAACACAAACTGAGGGATGCTTTCCAAGGTCTTGGTTTGGCGGTCACAGCATGCAGCGTACACTATGCTTACATTAAGAAAGTGTGAATAGGAATGAAGCGGTCAAATAAATGAGGAAATAATGGTGAAAACGTTTTCACCAATAAACACCATGCGGTTACCACCTCCTCCCATTATTTCACCCTTTACTCTCTTCCTTCATGAGGCCAGGGTATGTTTCAATCTCGACTTGTATAAATAGGTCTTACCTATTTCCACCAGACAACAAGTCTCGGTCAGGAGAAAAACACAACACTCTCAGAAAAGGAAACTTTGCAAGCTCTCCAAAAAGCTTTAATCTCTTGCAAGTTTCCGAAGCTTTCACTTTCTGATACAAGTCGAGACACTACTCTTCCAAAATTATTCTGGTATCAACACTTTTCTTCGCTTCCCTCCCTAAATAAACCCTCCTCCTCCATTTTGTGACCGAAGCTAGTCTGGAACGACCATTTCTTGGTTTAGGCCGGACTTGTACAGATTGATCTCTCGAATCTAGAAAGTGCTCATGTGCAGCACATTTGTTTAGGGCTTAAACCAGTTTCTCACTCACCTACCAAATTTACCAAAATCGGCAGAAACGATTTTTACCTATAAACAGGTACCAATAAATCTCCTCGGCCAGATGGCTTCACTATGGAGTTTTTTAAGTGTGCCTAGGATATTGTTAAAAGTGATTTGATGAAGGTTCTAAAGAAATTTGAAAATAATAGTTCATTAGATTGGAGACTTAACTGCACCAATCTCACCTTGATTCCTAAGTGTGCAGGTGTTGTTACTCTTAGCAACTTCATACCCATAAGCCTCATTGGTTGTTGTTATAAAATTATATCTAAATTTCTTACCGAGAGAATGAAGCTAGTGATGCCATCTATTATTTATGATTTTCAAGCTTCCTTTGTTCATGGCAGACAAATTAATGATAATATTATTATAGCTGCTGAACTTATTGATTCTAGAAAATGTGATAAGAAGAATGGTATTGTATGCAAAGTTGATTTCGAAAAGGCTTTCGATAATGTCAATTGGAATTGTATCGACATTACACTATCTAGGTTTGGGTTCGGAAATATATGGAGAAGCTGGATAAAATGGTGTATTTCAAATGCAATATTTTTTATTTTGTTGAAGGGTGAAGCTTCCAATCTATTCAGAAGTAAAAAAGGAATTAGAAAAGGCGGCCCTTTGTCTCCTTTTTTATTTATTCTAGTGGCTAAAATTTTATCCACCATGCTCAAAAAAGAAGCTGCTGCGAATTTGATTTATGTATTTCAAGTTGCGCAAGAGGGAACTGTCAATAGTCATTTCCAATTCGCCGACGGTTTAATTATTTTATCTTGATGACTCTGAAGATCAGGTAAATAACTTGAGCTTATTCTCTTTGCTTTTGAAACTATTTCTGGTCTCAAAGTTAATTTCAGAAAAAGAAAAATTGTTGGTATAAGAGATTCTCATAATGTGGTAAGGTGTGCCTCTATTTTTGGTTGTGCTGTTACCAATTTTCCTATTAATTATCTTGGTATCCCTTTCTTTGGGGAGTAAATCCAAATGTAAGGCTATTTGGGTTAGTGTCGTACAAAAGTTTCAGCAGAAACTTGATTCTTGGAAGAGATGTTTTCTTTCAAAAGGTGGCAGGTTGATCATGATTCAAAGTGTGTTATCCAGTCTCCCTATTTATTTTCTCAGTATGTTTCAAATTCCAATCTCGATTGTAAAATAATTGGACAAAATAATGCGGAATTTTCTTTGGGGGTCTACTAATGCTATTACAGAGAGAGGTTGGGTAGCTTGGCCAAATGTGATGCATTCAAAGAAAAGAGGAGGTGTCGGAAGCAAAAAACTGAATCTCGTGAATTCAACTCTACATGCAAAATGGATTTGGAGGTATGGTTCGGAAAAGACCGCTCTTTGGAGAAAAAATGTACATTAAAAGTTTTGAGGTAATATAAATTCTTTCTTCCCCAATACTTCTACAAAACCGGTTGGTTCTAGTTTGTGTGGAGGAATTTTGAATTCTAGAGAGTTAGTAGTCAACTGGTCAAACTTGAAACTCAATAATGGTGCTAGTGTCTTGTTCTGGAAAGATATTTGGGTTGGTAATATTCCTTTGCAGGCTTTGTTTCCTTTTTATTCAAAATTTCACGGTGGAACAATGCGTCTGTAGCTGACTTGGCTACTAATTCAGATGGTTGGGATCTACATTTTTCAAGGAACCTTAGAAAATCTGAAATTGGCTATTCGATTCAGTTACTCCAATTATTATCTAAAAAATACAAAAATAATTATTCAAAAGGATTCTCATCGGAAAAGAAACTTGTCGGAAGCCTAGCAACAAGCTGGGCTCCAACTCCTTTTTGTACTACCACACTTAACCTATGAAAAAGGAAATCTCATACCCGCATATCAGCGTCATGGCTATCCATATAGTTGCGAAGACATTTAATAAAATTTGTCGTATCAACTCCAAGCTCGCCAAGAGTAGTAAAATCCAAAGCTTCAAACCCATATCCTTGTGATGTGCATTTTTCCATATACTTGGTGTTCTTACGAACAACATCATCCTTGAGAGCTTGACCCAACTCCAAACAACGACCATTACTTCTTGCAAAGGGAGAAACAACTGTTGCATCCAAGCACACATCTCGACTATTATCCAAATTATGTACTAATATATCCGCTGGTCTCAGAGAAGTATCGTTATTAGCAAGAAGCCCCAAGTCCACCTCCTTACATGCCATAATTCCAGCACGGTAGCATATGTCTGGAATCGTATCACGCACCAAATCATGTCAAAATTTAAGGCATACTTCATTCGCGCAATGCACATCATGATCACCAAAAACATCCATATCCCTCTTGCAAAAGGGGCATGTGCTGTCCAACTCAAAAAGGGGGATTCTAAGTTTGTAGCATAACACCGCACTGAACTTCCTTGCACCAATTGTCTGATTTAAGCCAACTATAGGAATGGCCAATAAAAAATCTAAAGCATGCTTCACCTGATTATTCTTCCAAAGTATCGAATCACGTTCAGATATCTTGAAATTGATGGTCAAATTCTTCTTTACTACATCAAAATAAGCAACTGCCAAGGTTTTCATTGAATGAGTGGCTGAGCTATAAATGCATATAGGAGAAATAGGACTACACACAGAGTTGAAGGAAGCAGCAGCTCGTACGAGGTGGGTGATGAAACCACTGATGCCAGTTGCCTCAAAATAACAGTCTGAAGTTCAAAAGTCTGTAGACACGATGCTAAATAACAATAATGCACGGTATCTTGCATCGAATAAACTCCCAAACCGCCCAACCTGAGTGGCAGGGTGGAAAGTCTTTGTTGCAGGGGACCAAAACCAGGGCCATCTCCAGTGATCACATGACGCAGAAACTTATAAAGTCGAGAGTCGAATAGATCCTGAACCTCATACATGTAATCCAGCATAGTGGTTCGAAGAGCAAAGTATAACTGAGAGACTCCAACACAATTGCTAAACAAAAGAAGTTCATACTGTGGATCTTCAAGTTTCTCAACTGCATCAATAAGTTCCACAGTTTTATGAACTCTTTTCATAACCAAATCGGCATTGAACTGGGCATTGAAATTAATTGGTTCCCATAGTGATCACTTATCTGAAGGCTCGGATGAAAGGACTTGGCTAAATTCTAAGAGTTTTACGGTTTTTGCAGCTTACGATACTTTTGATAATGATGGGCTCATTGTGTTTCCTTATAATCAAGTCTGGAACGCTCTCATTCCATTGAAGGTGTCTTTCTTTGTTTGGACCTTATGCTACAAAGGCGCGCCAACAAGAGATTTTCTCTACCGAGCGGGAAAGGTGCAATATCCTCTTTGTCTCTTTTGTGATTCTAAACAACAAACAAACTCACACTTATTTCTTCATTGCAAGTTTACTAGTAAAGTCTGGAACTACTTTTTTCATAGCCTAGGATTAAAATGGGTTTTTATAGAATCTGTTAAAGCAACAATCTGGAAATGGAGAGTGGCGAAACAAAAAACAAAAAAACAGAAAATTTGGTTTCTTTTACCTTTCGCAGTTTGGTGGATTCTTTGGAAACAACGGAATAATAGGTGTTTCACGAATAAATTTAGGAGTAGTAAGTGACTTATCATTGCAGTTAAGTGCACTATGTTCAATTGGTTGATTCATACCAACACTTTTGATGGTTTCCCTATTTCAACTTTAATTTGTAATTGGGATGCTTTCGTGAACTGTCCTTGACAGCTCTTTTGTATGCTCTTCTTTGAGCTATTGTATTTTTTTCACCTTGTGTGACTCTCTTCTTTAATATATTTTCCCCTTTTCAGTCAAAAAAAAAATAAAAAAATATTCAAAGTTATGCCCAACCTAGAAAATGGAGAACTCAAAAATGAGTTTCATTTTACTCAGCCAAAAATGAAAATGATGCAACCAATACATGATCAATTGGGTTAGGAACAAACCATATGTTAGCCTCGATTGAGGTAGAGCCAACTAATGGCAAACTCTTGGCGATTTTTGGGCGTTGCTACTGTAGCAAAAATTTGAGGAGGAAAATTTTTGGATCGTGACTCTGTAAACGTGATTCTACCTTTGTGATTCCATCTCTTTTGATTCAAGGTACTGTGATTCTGTTTACTGCGATTCAGTTATCCGTGATTCTGTTTATCTGTGATTCTGTTTATCTGCGATTCTGTTACCCGTGATTCTATATTTGGTTTTCAATTATCAGCTGGTTTGGTTTTTGTTTGGTGTTGGATTTTGCATCGGTCAAGTTTGATCTTTGTTGGTACACTAAAATCAGTATTGGGTTAGAAGGGTGTCTCTTGTTTTAATTCTAGCAGTTGACGAAGGCAATTTTAGGTGGTTCCCTGGGGTTTTGTTGAAGAAACATCTCAGTGAATAAAGTGATGTTGAATTGTTCAACGAATTGTCTGAACTACAGGCATAGCATATTTGGTTGTCAGTTTAAGCTATCACTTGCAGTGACTTTCATTAGGTTTTTGGAAATGCCTACCCCCCGAAATTATTCCTTCACGGCAACTAGGATTCATGCAGCAGCAGAAGGTGATGTACGCATCCAACACAATGGACAAACATCTTCTCCATCATTACATAACACAACTGCACAAGAATCACAGGGCATTTTATTCCATTGCCCTTTCAGAAACTTTGACAGGTGTAATGATAATGGGAATGGAAGAGGTTTTGCAAAGAGCTCTCTCTGTAAACATCTACATGACAAGCACTGTGCGACTGAAGAAGCGAGGGTTATTTGTAGGGAGAGATTACACCGTATTCCTGATGTTTTTGGTACTTGGGAAAGAGAGTTAAAGCATATGCAGATGTGGCTTTGCACCCAATGCATGCTCCTTCATGCTTGGATCATACCTTGCCGTCGTCACCCTGGTGATATTACGGCAGGGCCGTCGAACGGGAGGGGTGCTGATTTTCTCATTCACGGCATTGAGAATCCACAAATCGGTACCCATGATTCTGGTTCTGGAGGAGGGGGAAGTGGTACATCGTCTAGCTTATCGTTGGATCTACTCAACAAGATTTTTCTTAAACAAATCCAGAGTGTATCTAGCATTCCTCCAAAATGCAGACTCAAATTTTCTCGGACTCTAAAGGAAGAAATTGATAAGGTAATACAAAAGACTAGGGATTTATCTTCTTGGATACACTTAATTCTATTGCCAACTTGCACCCTCAATTTGTACACCCCTAAGTGTACCTTGGAGGAGAGATCCGGCACTAGGAAGAGGTTGCAGATTGCTTCCATCAACCAGGATCTTTTAACATGGTGTGAGCCTAATGGCTGTCTTGTTTTGGCAGAAAAATATTGGGGTTCACAAATTCTAAACCGGTAGGCAATCAACGCAAGAAAAAGACACAAGATGCTGTCAACCTTCAAGCTTGTAGAAAAAAGTTGAGTCAGGGGCAATATAGTGCGGCTATTAGGGTCATTTCTTCGGATGGATTGGCACCTATGAATGATGATACTTTATTGGACTTACGGAAAAAACACCCCTATGCACCTCCTTCCATCATTCCTCCAGAACCTATTCAAGTTGCTGTAGCGTCAGTGAGTACCAGCGCAGTTTTAAATGCCTTGAAGGGCTTTCCTAGGGGAACGTCTTGTGGTAGAGATAGGTTGCGCGCATAACACCTTTTAGATGCCATGAGTGGTCCTGCAGCGGCAGTTGCAGATGACCTGTTACATTCGATCAATGCAATTGTTAATTTTTGGTTTCTTGGTCATTGCCCGGCATCTTTGGGTGAATTTATAGCTAGCGCACCTATTACTCCGTTGTTAAAGCCGGGTGGAGGTATCCGCCCCATTGCAGTGGGTACTATTTGGAGGAGATTGGTCTCAAAACTAGCTGCTTCTTCAGTGAGTAAAGACATGAAAGATTTTTTGGGAGACTATCAATTTGGTGTTGGTATGGTTTGTGGGGGAGAAGGTATTCTACACTCGGTTAACATACTGTTGGAGACAAAAGGACATCTACAAGGTAATTCGATGTTGTTGATTGATTTTGAAAATGCGTTTAATTTAGTTGACAGGACAACCATCATTAGAGAGGTGAGGAACCAGTGTCCTTCTATTTCTAAGTGGGTGGAATTTTGCTACGCCTCACCACCATTACTATATTATAACAATACCACTCTATCTTCGGCTAAGGGTGTTCAGCAGGGAGACCCCCTAGGGCCATTGATTTTTGCTTTGGCATTGCATCCATTAGTGAATAAAATATCAACTCAGTGCAATTTGGATCTGCACGCATGGTATCTAGATGACGGAACCATTATTGGTGACACATTGGAAGTATCCAAGGCTTTACACATTATACAAAGCGATGGTAATAGTAGAGGGTTACATCTAAATGTCACCAAAACGGAGCTATTCTGGCCTACACATGACAACAGAAGTTTGAGTGATGGAGTGTTTCCAAGAAACATCGGTAGACCTTCACTTGGTGTCAAACTACTTGGGGCACCAGTGAGCTTGGACATGAAATTCTGCAGTGACATGGTAATGTCTAGGGTGAAGAAAATGGTCGACCTGATGAAGGTTATTGGGAAGCTAAAGGATCCGCAGAGTGAACTGCTGCTATTGCAAAAATGTACAGGGGTATCAAGGTTATACTTTACGATGCGCACTACTGATCCGGTTGCTCTACAACAACCGAAAAATCACTTTGATGCTCAGCTTATACAATACTTGAGGCAACTCATCACGACGGATGGTGCAGCGTTCAGTCTGCTTCAACAGCGTATTGCAACTTAGATGAGGGTATTGTAATTGGAGACGCATTAGAAGTCCGAAAATCCATGAGTATCATCTATTCTGAAGGCAAAGAAAAGGGTCTTCATCTTAATATTCGTAAGACTGGAGTCTTCTGGCCAGTTGAAGATCCAAGGAGTGTTGCAGGTGTGGTTTTCCCGATTAATATTGGTAGGCCTTCACTAGGAGTCAAACTGCTTGGCGGACCTGTTACTGTAGACTTACAATTCTGTAGCAATATGGTAATGAACAGGGTGCACAAGACTGTCCATCTGATGTCTTTTGATCAAGAAGCTTAAAGATCCACAAAGTGAACTTCTCTTACTATGCAACTGCACAGGTGTATCTAAACTATACTTCACCATGCGCACAACATGCCCTTCTACTCTTCAACATGCCAAGACATATTTTGATGATCAGTTGGCTCAATATCTCAGGGAACTAGTCACAGGAGATGGTGATGGTTTTTTCCCTCTACAATTACGGGTGGCAACACTCCCAATTAAAAATGGGGGTCTGGGTATCTATACAATGGCAGACACCATTAATTATTGCTTCTTGGCTTCTCACATTCAAACATGTTCTCTATAGAATGTCATCTTAAGCAATACTTTTGTTGCAGACACCAGTTATACCTACCAACAAGCATTACATACATATGTTCAGGTATGTGGCCTCTCTTCTTCTATCTACAACGTCGACTTTACAGCCCCCATCCCATGCCCTCTCTGGATGTACCCTATTTCATAAAAACTTGCCAGAATAAATGAAAATTAAATTCCAAACCACAAATAAGTATAACAATAATTCAAAGTTATACCCAACCTAGAAAACGGAGAACTCAAAACTGAGTTTCATTTTACTCAGCCAAAAAAAGAAAATGATGCAACCAATACATCAATTGGGTTGGGAACAAACCATCTGTTAGCCTCGATTGAGGTAGATCCAACTAATAGTTATTCCCTCCGAGGAATTCAGTTTCCTCAAACATCTCACTCCACTCCACTCCGTATATATTTTGTAAATGAAAACATTATAAAATGTGGTATAAATGAAAATACTGAAAGATTTGCATCCATTTCTTTTTCCTTTTTAATCATTAGTCTCATACACATAATATACATAAAAGCAGAGAATGTACATACAAAGTCTACTTAGTTTCTAGTGTCACGCATATATGAAAGTCTAGAAAGACTAAGCATGAAAAGTATGAAAATTGATTTGTTGTATTCTTGTGACACCAAGTTCGGTTCAGATATCAGAAGAAACTTAATCAGATCTGCCTTTTCCAACAAACTATGGCAAAAAATGCAGGTAGCCAAATAATTTCTAAGTCATTCTTATTAATCAAAGAGTATATAGCCAATCACTAATGGTTGAACACTTTCAATAATACCAGAATTTAAATTGGACGTACGTCTCACGAAATGAACTACACTGAAAAGATTCCTCAAGCAGAGAATTATCTTAGTGACTTGGTCAAAATGATTCTAGCAGCTCAAGCACAAACACGCATTATGGAAATGAATGCATCTCAAAACAAGGTTAATTAATCGGACGACCGACCGAAGGGAGGGAGTCCTTTTACTGTCAATATGGGGGCTAAAATGTAGTTGCATGCAACGCTTTTTTTTGGTTTTTAATCGATCTAATCGAATGGGAATTGATCGTTTGTTTTCAAAATTGATTTCATAATTGGATAGGTACAACATAGGACTACTGGTAAACACCATCAACTCGATCAAAACACGAATCAGTTGTCCATTTTATGGATTTTAAAACCACTAAAAAAACGTGGCCTATTCTAATTCGCAACAGTTTTATTTGATTTGATCAAATTGGATCAAAATTGATCATACTTTCATCAAATTGAATGGACATATGATCATTTGGGGTCTGAAATTATACTTATATCTCATCAAATCGGATCAAATCAATCAATTGCACCTTCAATTACTTTAAATTAAACCAAAATTTGTCATACGTTACGTATTAGTAACATATATATGCGTTGCTAAATTTTTCCCTTGCAAAATGGAAACTACTATTGATTTTTCTTCTTCGTTTAATGATCGAAAATTCGGTCGTCCACTACACTGCTGCAGCAGTAATCTAGTTAGCATTATTGAACAAGAATTCTACCATGAAAAACATAGAGAGATGATTTGGAACAAACAAATAAAAGTTATATATATGAGTCAAATTCGATATAACACGAATAGTTATAACATAAAATTAAACCAGGCAACTACATACGACATCCACCATTTTTCCTTTCAATATCCAACAAAATCAGTTTATTGGAAATAAGCAAAACCAAAAACTGTAAGCATTGGACACACTAAAATGTAGGTTGCATATAGGAAACCAACAACATAAAACAAGCACTGAAAGTAAATGTTTGGAACTTGAAATCGCTTAGCAACATACTCAATAACATACCGAACACATCACTTAAACTTCCATCTGAATGCTTTCAACTAGATTATCATTTCGAACAACCACCTCCATTTTGATCGACACAAACCCCTTCATCTCTGAATCGCATTCATTCAAGACTCCTTTGTCAATCACTTGATTTTGGTAGTACATGAGATTTTGGACAGTTAACCCCAACAAATTCACCACTGCCAGTGCCATGACAAATAACGAACAGATCAATACCCTTACTATGATGTTCATATCATACCCCATAACCATGATTGAAATACAAACAATTTCATAAACAGTACACAAGTAAATTGTTGCAAGAGCCCTCCAATTAATTTTTTTCTCGCTTAACAATTGTTTACTCTTCTTTATGGCTTCTGAACCGTATATGTTTGGTTCAACAATCGAAACCACGTTCGCACAGTTCCACCATGCTATAAAACGCCGCCCTTGAACAACCAAGATGAAATAAAGATAGATTAGAGCGAATATGATACCTATGACGACAGCCAGGACATGATTAATTTTTGGTATTGTACAAATCGAAGTAAGAATTGTACAAAACAGAGTAAAAACAACCAAGTAAGCTATGTAGTTTAGCAAAATGAGGGGTAAGGCATGAAGAAAGGTGATTGCGAGACGTCTTAAGATACGAGGAATAGTTTAGAGAATAGAAATGTAAGACAAGGGTTTGGAAAGGTAAAGAGAAGCTACAGTGATGGTCATAACAGAGACAGACAGGAGATAGAAGGCAAAGAACAAAATAAGGTAGACGCAGAACTGGATAGAATTCAGTTTCAAATAAAGATTGACCCTAGAATATGCGCGAATGATTTGTTTATATGGAAGTAGTGACTCAGGTGGTGATGCATCATAACATAGACCTCCAATAGCGATAGCGAGTGCCATATTATTAGTTTCTAAGAAGAGTTGTAGAAATGAAAGAGGGTGCATGATGAGAAAGAGGGTGCAGAAGAATTTTTTTGGACATGCTTTCAGAATTGTTTTTACAAATTCTTTGATACATACAACACTTAATATTTCTTTGATCTTTTGTTGTGCATTCAAGACTTCAGGATCTTCAAACAACTCCATTAGTACTGTTGCCTACCTTTCACTTGTATTTAGATAATAGTAAAAGAGAAGAAATCTGTTTATCTAGATTCTAGAGGATTCAGTGGAAGGATTTATAAGAAAGCTGTTTCTTGCTCAGAAACTATGAAATTGAGATCTGTTATATTTGTTGAAATGAAATTTGCAATGAATAGGGTCTTGGTGGTGGCAGTTAAGGCTTGCCAGTGCTAGCTTACTATTATTATTTTCTACTGCATTTAGTTTTTTCCTTCTATTCTTATGACTCCACTACCTAATCCTTTTTACCATTTTAGCATGGCATTCATTAGTAACTCCTGCAACAACCATCAGGCCATCACATGTGGAAGACTAAGAAACTTGATGTTGCCTCGTCAAGGATGTGGATATCTCACTTAACTATTACCAAAACCATAATTTTTTACCACTCCACTTATTGCTCACCAGACCCTAGTCCCCTAAATTTTACCATGATCCTATTCATCTCAAACAGCATTTATTTTACTAGCATTTTTTTTTATTTGTCTCTTCAACAAACAAAATGTCTTACTGCGTTCCTTTTGTGAAATGAAATTTTCGTTATCAAAAATTTTGGTTTGTGATTGAAATTGAACCCAGCACCTAAATCAATAAGTATAGACATTTTTCAAGATGGCGAGCGATTGAACATATCAAAAATTGGCCAGATATTCTTTAAAGTATTTACGGACCTCGACATTTTTCAAGATGGTGAGTCATTCAAGATTTAGCATTTCTTTGCAACAATACCCAATTATCAAATGACTATACGCTACGGAGCAATATCGAATGCACATGTATCTCCACAGTCTTAGGATTTTCTAGCTAACCCAACCTTATCTAAATCATTGGCATTGGCAATGACATTGACAAGGCAAATGAGCTCAGAAGCATTCAGCACACAAAGCCAATGTCTCTTTCTGATAAAGTATTTATTTAGTCCCTTAAAAGAAACTCAAATTTACAAGATGGAAAATTAACTTATTTGCTCAAGCTAGCTAGAAGATATGTTCTCGAACTATCTATTCCTAGCCAATAGTAGAAGGAGATCTAGGAAAAGAAAAAGGAAAATCTGGAGTATTCTGTCCTTTGCCATTTGGTGATGTGTTTGGAATGAAAGAAATGCAAGAGTGCATAACAATGTTCAGAAGGATTTGCTAATTAGTAATGTGAAGTGCTTGATGTTTACCTGGGGTTTGAAAACAAAGTTATTTGCTGGTTTTACTTTATCAACTCTTTTATGTAATCGGAATGCAGTAATGCATACTACCATGTAATTTTGATATCGTGTGTCACTATTCTGGTGATATATTGATATTTTTTAATCTACTTTGCCCTTTTAAGTCAAAAAAAAATATATTCTCAGCCAATGTACCCATGTACCAAATGGAAGAGAATTCAGGAAAAAAATTAGTACGATATTAACCAAGCCATTCTACATAAAGTCGAACTTATTTTCGAGATCTTAAATTTTTGCAAAAAAAAATAAAAATAAAATAAAGAACTTAAATTTTTTGTTGAGCCACGTACACGACAAATCGTATTTTTCCACAGTGGAAAACTCATTCTCACTCAAAATGAACACATTTGATAAATGGGGACCCACAACTAAAAGTTTAAAAACTATGAATATAATATAAGAACGGGCCCTAGCTCAGCTAGTCATCCCCGTTCCCCGAAGTTTTATGCGTTACAGGAGGTCCCAGGTTCAAGTTCTCAATGGCGTAATATTGCAGGAATTAACATGGAACGTAGTGTTAGTTTTCCCCCCCTTGTGACACAATCTCGCCCCCCCTCCCGCTTCGGCTCCCCTTGGCAAGGTTACCCATGAGGCTCGCTGGTAGGCTAGCACAACAACCTGTTCAATTAATGTAGTAGTATGTCATTGGAGCCTAGCTTGTTAGGCTTCCAACTAGTTTAATGTAATAATATTAAATAATAAAAATAATATCTATATAATATAATATAAGTTAAGAACGGGCCCCTAGCTCAGCTGATCATCCCCGTTCCCCAAAGTTTAATGCGTTTCAGGAAGTCCCAGATTCGAGTCCCCAATGGCGCAATATTGCAGGAATTAACATGGAATGTAGTGTTAGTTTGCCCCCCTTGTGACACATTCTCAGCCCCCTCGAGCTTAGCTTGTTAGGCTTCCAACTAGTTTCATGTAATAATATTAAAATATTTATATATTTATATAATAAATATAAAAATTATGAATATAATATAATAACATAAAAAAGTTATAAATATAATAATAATTCTTTAATAGTTAAAAGTCAAAAGAAGTCGAGTGTTTTTAAACTTTTTGTACAGGACGGATTTTCCATGCGTGCCCGCGTTTATTTTTTGACCGCGTGACGCATAATTAAATGCCCGTTTGTTCTTTGATCTCACTCAACAAACCAACATATTTGTTGGTTTGCTTATCCACTTTTTATGAAATTTCAAGTTTGTTCATTCCATAGGAAATGATTTATTTAATATGGGGATCGGATCACATCTAGCTCACTGCTTTTCTGAATAACATCAATAGTATATCACAGAATACGAAGGACAACGTAAAATGCTTGCATAATCTGGGAACAACACGCTTCAGGCGAAACGATAACGATAACGAAGAGAGGTCGCTTTCACATGTTCGAGTCAGTTCCACCTGTAAAATGAAAATTGTGCTAGTCACTAGCAGCTAGTGTTACTTGTCAAATTGTTTATTTGAACCAAAAACAAATGAATTATGAATCGATTTATCAAAAAATTTGAAACATAGAAATGGCCAAGCATTTTGCATTTTGCAATTTGATTTTTTACCATTCCAATATGTTTTTACATTGGTTTAACACCGTGCAAGAGACACTTTGATGGGCGTTGGCTATTTAATAATAACTTTATAGAAGAAAACCTATCAATCTATCATGTTAGTTAAACTCAGACTCATTAAGAGAACAGATAGTTGAAATGTTCTGCATCTCCAACTAACAGGTAAATCAAAGTAATATGGGGTCAAATTTCTTGAGTTATATGCTTGAAATCCTATTCAACAATTCGGTATGCGAGAAAAATTTGGACCTGCAAAAATGGGTGCACTAATCTGCTAAGCAAAATGAGAACTTGGTCAACTACACGGTCAAAAATGAACAATGCGGAAAATATCCAGGGATTCGTTAATTCACGTCTAAGTGTTTCATATATACAAAAGGGGCCCAATAAATTCGATGTATATTGGAGAAATATATGTGTATTTTGAGGATTTTGATAAAATACCTATATTTTTTAGATTACACAAAAAAAAAAAAAATACCCCGTGAACTTTATTAAAACACCCTTACCTTGACCGTTTTATTTAGAAATCGGTAGACGGCTGTTACATGTCATTAACGCTTAGGTGGCAACTACAAAAAGTCCAGTAAACCCCTCATGAGAGTTGGTTCAATCCTATAACCGTTGGTGATTTGACTCAGCCAACAACTCACCTTCATCTGTTTCAAGCAAGCTCAGGTGGGGCAGGGAATGATGTTCAAGAACTCTCATTTTTTCTATGAATCACCTCGAGAAACCCATAAATGATGGTATCTGGAAGTCCAAAACTGAAAACCTAATTCAAACCATAACTAAAAATCACAACACTCCAGGAATTACCCAATTGACATCGATCATGTTCTTCCCCAAATTTTTAGACCCTAAATCTAATGAAGAACCTGATTTTTGAAATGAGGGTCTCAAACATCAAAGTGAAACAATTTAAATTGAAGAACCATTAGAGATCATAAAAATAAAATTACCCATTTCACGAGTTAGCAATACAGGTTGGTAGAAAATTAAATCCCCGAAATTTCTCAAAAACCGTAATTAATAGAAATCTCAAATTAACATACACAAACCCTAATTGATCAATTCAAGTTCTAACAAAAACACAAATATGATGAAATAAAACAAACCTATTATCTGAAATTGACAAACCCTCAAAACAACAATACGAATTTCATCCATTAATAATCAAACATCTATGTTAACGAAAAACAAAATTAAAATTTATCATGTTGTTGTACAATGATAAATTCAAACCAACATATACTCGATCAATTCATCTTCTTCTTCACCTTTTTCTTTTTTTTCTGCATCTTGCCTAACAACATAATCAGAATCAAAATTAAAACTTTACCCTGTCGCTTCTTCTTTTTATCTAACAGCAAAATCGAATCAAATTAAAACCCTAAGTTTGCTCACAACATCATATATACACCAAAATCAAACGACAACTTAAAAAATGATTTTTTGCTGTGTGAGATTCGAAAAAGATGATGAAATAAAAAGAGAAAAGTGAAAAATAACGAGAAGAATAAAGGAGATGAATGAACAAAGACGCAGTTAGAATTAGGACTTTTTTTTATATAGGGCAGGTATTACAGGTCAGGAAAGTGGCGTACAATGATTGCGCGTTACAGTATTGCAGGCCAAGTCAGTGTTCGACAATGATTGTGCGATATTGCATAGACTATCAAGTGCTAAGATAACAAGACCCTACAGGGCCAGTGAAGTGCAAAGGTGGCACTACATTGTATAGTCATTGGATAAGTGATTAATCTTATTGGTCGACACAATAAAGCTTCATTGAGAAGGACAAGACATGCCAAGGTGACAAATTCAACATGCGATGTTGGCATTGATGCATATCCATGGGATTGAGATGGACCAAACTCAAGGATGACGTAAGAGTGAAGACTATGCCAAGAGTTGTTCTATGCATTAGTTTAAGGTAGGTCCAAAGCTTGAACAGTGCAAAAAAGCTAGCAATGCAAGAGTGGCATTGTTAATGTCAAATAAATTGTCTAAGTGAAGCATATGACGCATGAATAACCAGAATGATCCTAAGGTGTTGTACCTGATGATAAAAGCACAAGGATTGACCGTGTATTAGCTTAGAGTAAGAATAATTCAAGGCCAAGATGGTTGTGCATCGGATCAAGGCCAAGTTCAGAAGTGTGCAACAATTGTGAAAAATGGCTCAAGTGGCGGTTGTAAGTTCGTTATTGGCTTCACAAGCATGCCAAAGGTGCGAGACAAGTTAGAAGGGTTATGAAATGAGTTCATAACCTTAGTATAGTATCCATAACCGCTCAAGACAAGTGTGGATTCAATCTTCAAGATAACACAAAAGGTAGCAGTTGAAAAACATATTGGCGGTTATGAAAACTACCCTATGGGACACATGGCTGTTCCATGTGTGTGCAAGTATTGTGCACAGTTTTTATCCCTTGTAACCATTGTATAAACAATGGAGATACATTAGAAAATCAGTAGGCTACATAGAGATGTGTTAGTCACATGTTTTGAGAGAATAAGGTATCACCAATATGGTGATAGTCTGTTTAGTCCATTGGTTGGACAGAAGTTTTGTATAATCTTCCTTAATGCAATGAAATGGGTTTATTGTGTTAGTTCTCTGTGTTTATTATGTTGCTGATATTGTGAAGTTGTCAATTGAAATTGATGCATGGAAAACCTCTTATGCTTATGGGGGCATGAAGAGTTAGAGAAAAATAAGATGAAGACTTATGTTGCATAAATATTTAAGAGTAAACGCAGATGCATACTTTGAATCAAGTGTGAAAGGATGAGTGCTTGTGGGTGAAGTTGATTCACTGAACTGCAAGTATTTCCGGTCATGTCCCATGAAAATTTTAGGCGACTAAATGGGCATGTGACAACAGGTATCACAGTGGTTTTTGGGGACACTGTTTTTGATTTTTTTTCTCTTTTACTCAAGTTGGTGTCATTTGTTTGTCAAATTCAAAAGTGAATTGTATGGGTTTTGATAGTATGGAGAATGGAAGAAGTTGGTCTTGTGTGGAACGATCAATTGGAAATAACTTTGAGGCTTGAAGTAGCAACAGGCAAGTAAGTTCATTGCAAAGGTGTATGAATTCTAGCCCAGCAGAATTATATTAGAGTTTAGCCCATACAGATTGTCGAACGAAATATTGGGTATGGTTTTTATACCCTTCGCATTTTCAATTGGTATCAGAGCAGGCAAACACGCTAAGACCTCATAAGTCTGTATTTGTAGTAATCTCACTCTATGGATAGAAGTGTTATGTTTATAAACATACCGTCGGTATTCGATGGCTCGAATTACTTATGGTGGAAAATTGTTAGCGTGCCTTTCTACAAGCGCATGATTTTCAATCATAGGTTCGTGTTGTAAATGGCTATAATCCTCCTTTAGTTACATTAGACGGTATAACTATTACAAAGGATATTGGTGATTATGATGCTGTCGAGATTCTTGTTGCAAAGAAAATTTTTGACGGATTGAATGCTCTCATCCATGATATTACCCTAGATCTTCAGCACCATGTGACTACGTGCACTCGGTCTAAAGATGCTTGGGATATATTAGAAACTGTATGTTAAGGGAATACCTCTGAAAAATAAGCTAAGCTTCAAAACCTAAATTCTGATTGGGAAAACCTTTGTATGGCTGATGAAGTTTCATTTGATAAGTTTAATCATAAAGTTTATGAAATTTTTCATGCAACTTTTGCATTGGGCAAGACTATTCCTGAAAACGAGATTGTGATAAAAATTCTCAGATCTCTACCAGTTATATACAATTCTAAGAAACATACCATCGTTGAGGGAAATAACCTTGAAACACTTTCCAGAAATAGTCTTGTTGGAAAGCTAAAAAATTTTTTTATCTTGAACTAAGTGAAAGTGAAATACTTCGCGTGTCATGCAATCTTGTTGCTGCACCTGATATAAATTATATATATATATATATATATGTTCTAAATTGATTAATATGAAGGATGAGAATTACTTTAATTCAACTATTTCAATGTTTTTACAACAGTTGAAGAAAACTCTTAGATGTAGAAAAAGAAAGTCTCGTAAAAAATCTTCCTCATCAATTAATGAAATGGATAGAAAAGTTCACAAAGACTATGATAATGGAACTTGTTCCAAGTGCTACAGATATGGTCATCATATCTCTAGTTATCCCAATAAGGAGGTTAGTGAGAAAACAAAAGCATGAATGGAAACTCTTGATTACTGTCCCGAGGAAGAAGTCTGTGAAAGTTCTCTCACCTACTTTGCTGAAAATCACACTTGTCTCTCTAACAACTCTGATTATTCCATGGTAAACAATCTAACTTCCCCACAAGAGAAAATTTATCTCTTGACCGAAAGATCTGTACTCAATGAAGAGTATGTTTCAACTTGAGAAGGAAGCGTGGATTAAAAGGATTGAAAATCTGGAATGTCAACTGAAAAATTAAAATAAGAAAATACGATATCTCGTAACCGTGATCATAAGAAGAATAATCGATTCTCTTTGAAAAACTCATTTAAAATCAATCATCATACTACTCCTAAAAACTTGTCACTTTCAAGCTCTTCTTGTAAAGGGAAAGACGTGACAAGATACAAGGACACAACAAATCTTAAGTCTTCCTTGTGTAAAAACTAGGATAACCTTAAGAAGGATTGCACAAGGGTTCTTGAAAAGCCTTCTTCTAGTAATTTACTTTATCATAAGAAGAGAAGAAAATATCAAAATGAACCGACATCACTTTCGAAAGGGACTTTTAGAACCATTCATAGTCTGCAAAAATCGATAAATAGAGCATGCAAAATATTTAGGGAAAGGAAGATGGCCCTTATTGGTCATTTCTCTGTAAAGAGAAATCAGAGACAAGAAATAAGGAAATCTTCATCTCCTCTTGAGAAACCACCGATCCATTACTGGATGAGAGAAAATACAAGTTGTAATAGTTTTTGAGATTTTTCTTGTTTTCCGCTAGACAAGAACCACAATCTCCAAGAGGGGTGTGAAAAGTTTTCTGATCTGTCATAATTCTTGTTCTTGACGAGAATCCTTCTCATGACTGAATTTTTTATGTATCTCTTTCTTGTGCTATAAATTCGTTTATTGATCTAAGAATCGTTTCTTGTGTTTCTGTTCGATGAACTTGATGAATACGGGGAATATGAGAAGAGTCTCCAAAGTAACTGAAATGTTTTCTTGTTATTCTTCAAATAATGTTTAGGAAACTTCTTATGAGAATTTATTTTTATGTTTAAGGAGTAGAATTAGGGTTTGGAATAACAATTATTGTGATTACACATATCTATTGCCAACGATTTTCATCTTGCAATGTTTTTAGATTTATTTGTTTAAATTCTAAAGTTGTCTGGAAAATGATTTTTGCAGTATTTTATCTTTTTGATTTCATGTATTGCATTTGTTTATGAGATATATATGTGTTTACGTTCGTGAATTGTGCTTATCTCATACATGCTCAAAAGTTAAGTTTATTATGTCATTATGCGAATATTGATAAAAGACAAAATGAACTTTTGGAAAATTCTGCAGTATTAATTTTTCCCTGATCCACTTTTATGTTAAAGTAGTGTATGGATCTGTAAGTTTTCTTATGTTGAGTGTTTCTGATTAAATTAATCAATATGATCTTCTTGTGGTTAATTTATTCGAATTCACTGCATATAAATCCACGTGATTTGTTGATGTCAAAATAAATCCTTTTTTTCTCATAAAAGTAAGGTCACTCATGTTGTTCTCTTGGGAATGACATCAAATGGGGGGGAGTTTAAATAAATTTATGCTTGATTGCTATATATTTGTGGGAGTGTGGATATGGAATATTGTAGGAGTTATGCTGGAAGGCATGGGAATAAAGGTATCATTCCAAAAAAAATTCCTAGACAAGATATGCCGTATTTACAAGACGGAACGCCTATTGATATGGTCTTCAATCCATTAGGAGTCTTGTATCTTTATAAACTCCTTAATGAATACACTAAGTTTCGACTATGTGAAATCATCGAAACAAAGTGGATATGTTCTCTTTTAGTCATGAATTATTTTTTTGAAAATTTTATTATGATCTCGTAGTTTTCGTACTTTTGCCAATTTATATTAACAAAAGGGGGGAGAATTATTTGGTAGTTCACACTACATACATATGGTTTACGGATCATTATGTAAGGGGAAGTGGTTTTCATTGTAAGATGGAAGTATTGACTAAAGGGGAGTGGTACATATCACCATAGTATTGTTTCAAAGTTATGATACAATTGGACTTTGATTCTATATAATAATATTATGCACTGTATAACAATGATTGAGAATATCTATTTTTTTATTATTATGGCTACGGATCTTCAACAACAATGATGCCACGTTCAGAATCACTGGACTACTTGGAATAACAAAGAATTCAAGGAAATTTGAAGAGCCAAGGAAATAAAGCATGATGGATGAGAAGCTACAAAGTTAATTTATTTATTTTGTAATCCATATGTATTGATAGTTTTGTCACTAAAATTGACAAAGGGGAAGATTATTAGAGCACTGCTCGGTCAAACTCGCAAGTGTTGTTATCTCAAGCTTGTTGTCAAGTTCAATTGATCAAAACTATATACTTGATTCCTAGACTAATTATAGCTATGTCTAGGATTAGGATAAAATGTGTAGTTGAGCTTTAGACTTCACGACGTTCACCAATTGAAGAAGAAGATCTACTGAGGATCTTTGAGGAACTTCATCAACAAAAGGTATATGGAGACTAAAACTTATTTATCACCTAAAATTCTATTCTATTATATCTTCTAATGAGACTAATTCATATAGCTATATAGACTTTTCCATTATACATATTTGATATTTCGAGCTGAGTTTATCTCGTTTATCTATTTCTCTAAATACATGTTGGAAGCTTTTTTCTTTAGCTATGTTCACCGTATTCTTGACGAGTTTAGTTGGAAATAATTTTATTTGTTGGAAACTAAATTTTAATTCAAAAGATGATCATGTAAAAATTACCTTCAACATCTTACATGATTCGTGTGAGACAATCATTTGATGTTAGCTTGGGAAGTTTCGGATTGATCATTTGATCATTTGAAAATTACTTGAAGATAAATGGTATGTGTGAGATTACCATTTTCATCTTCTAAGGATGTTTCAATAATTGAATAATGAGATTTTGGAAAGACTACCCCTGTCTGGATACAACACGGTATGCATACCCAGTATACGAATTGTATTGTGATGAATTAGTTCGGAACTCTTGTTTTCGTACCTAGTATGCAAACGGATTTACCTAAGAAGGTCCGAAACTCTTATTTCTGTACCTAGTTAGTGAATGGGTTTACCTGAGTTGGGTCTGGAATGGTTGTTCACGAACCGGGTTTGCAAACAGCTTGACTAGGCCAAGGTCCAGGGCGGTTTTTCGTGTACCCAGTTTACGAATACGGTAGTTAAGTTATGAAATCGGTAATGTATGATTCTTATACTCATGAACTAACACATTTATGATTTAATGAATGCAAATTATCTTTGCAAACAGTGGCTTAATGTTCATTTATTGATTCTTGTATAAGTACTTTGTACAATCACGAGTCAAACCAATTTTCATTTCAATCTGTTCATGTATATTTCTATGCGATAGTGAATAACTGAACAACTCCATTGAAATACAATTAGATTCATTTTATTATCTATCATAATTGATTGGTCATCATATTTGATCTAGAAGTGTTAGATGAATGTGGCTAAGTCAAAATTGTTCGTATGGCTAACTTCGGTTAACTGTTATTGAGATAACCCAATATACACGTTTAGACTGTTACCCATATCTAAGTATAAGTATATTTCATTTGTGTGTAACAAGCTAAGAACATCTAACGGTGGAGATTAATTTCTTAATTTTTAAGCATACTTAGCTTGAATCTTAAATCAGGAGTTCATCTAACGGTGAATATTATATGTTTTGTTACTAAGATATCTTAGCTTTAATTATAAGCAACCCTGATTCGAAAGGCTATATAAGGGAGAAATCTAGCAACTAGAAAACCTAATCCCAACACTTCTATTTGTCCTAGTTGCAAACTATAGTCGATTCTCCTTTAACCAAGGTTTTCCAAAACAATTATTAGGTTAAACGACTTGAAGACTTCATTAGGTATTCGTGAAGCCAGATCCAACTATTTTCTCTATAGTTGTGTATTCTGATCTTACTTGTTTTATCATATTGAGCTTTATCTTCTCTAAGATTTACTCGAGATTTATCTCCGATGGGTAAGATATAAAAAGTGATCACAATAGTTCTTCGTCTCAGACTCTTGTGATTCCGCAATTACTTCTTCTATTAATTAGTTAGGTTATTGTGAGGTGACTAATACTTATAGGATGCTCTTTGGGAGTATAAGACCATATTATTGGTTGGTTCATGTTCACCTTGATCATTGTATCAAAAGAATAAATTGTAGACATATATGTGGGAGACAGATTTGTTTATAAGTTTTCAACTTTGGGTCTGGGTGAGATCATCTAAGGGAATCAAGTGCGCAGAATCCGGCGTAGTTTTAGAGGCATAAGGAATGCGACTGTACCTTAATCGGTGTGAGACTTGGTTGGGGCTCAACTACATTCTAGTCTGAAGTTAACTTGTATTAGGTAAGAGTTTATATCAGCTTAATACAATTTGGTGTTCAAATCTGGACTAGGTCCCGAGGTTTTTATGCATTTCCGGTTTCCTCATTAAAAAAATATCTGGTGTCTGTGTTATTTATTTTCCGCATTATATTTGTTTATATAATTTAAATATCATAGGTTATGCGTAGTTCAATCAGTTGATAAATTATTTTCTATTAAAATTATTTTGTTCATAACAAAGCTTGCATTGTTCATCATCTATTATTCTATATTCTGAGATTGTAATTGGCTTGTGAATTTGTTGTTGGTTTATGCATATAAGTTTTTGTTTGGCTAGGCAAAAAATGCTAAATGTTTTTGTTTGGCTAGGCAAAAAATGCTAAATTTTTTTGTTATGGTTGTGGTGGATAAGAGGGATGCCCTGGAAATTTCGTAGGCTTGATACTGTTTGACACGGTATCTTTAAATCATACATGACATGTTACATCTGGGATAGAAGAGAGGTCTCCAATAAGAAGCCGCAGGTGACTGATGATTCATATATGATAGGGCAGTCCCCCTTTTCTATGTCCCTTACTCGATAGTGAAAAACTTCACCATATTGGTTTGGATATAATAACAAAATCAATATCTGAAGGAGATCTAGGCATAATAAAAAGCACTGATCATAACAAAGCTCTCCTCATGAAAATAATATAGAATTTTCATGAACAACCTAACTTTATCTTTGGAAGTGTTTTTAGCGAAAAATATCTTGATCAACAACCAATTGTACAATGCATCAATTACATACCATATTCCTCCAGTGCTCAATGCAGACAGCTAGCGGTCTATTTTTTTCGAATTGACATTTTATATTAAAAAAGAAAAAGATCATCCAAAGCTAATACACAGGACCAGTGCCTTCAAAGGAAATCGAAATCATTTTAGCAGATTACATAAGAAGATTAAGAATTAAAAGTTAACTCCCAATTATGGATAATTTGATTGGTATCTATAAACTTGGATGTGCTCATTTCGCAACTCCAAAGGACCAACGATTGCTAGATTTGAACAATTACTTCTTCCACATCGTTAGGCCTCCCACAAAAATCCTCTGGTTCCTTTCATTCCAAATTAATAATAGCATAATGCAAAATATTTCATATGTTCTTGCATTTTCCTTTCAAAATGTTACAGACCCATGTTTCGAAAAGATGTAAAACTTTACTAGGCATCGACCAAGAGATTCGCATCGAATTAATAAAATAATCCCACAACTGGAACGAATTGTGGTAGTGCAATAATAGGTGATCTGACATATTTTATACTTTATTTCAAAGAGGGAAAGTAGTGATGTCCAGTTCTACTCTTCGATGCCTAAGCATTTGTATCGTATGGACAGAATTATGGAAAACAACCCATAGTAGAAAGCTTACTTTAGATGGAATGTAATTTTTCCACAAAAATTTAGAGAAGGAGAAATCTGGGACATTACCATCAAGAGTTTGATAACAAAACTTGTTGTTGTAATTGGTTGGAAAATCTACCTCGTCATTGACTTCCACCAGTGTAGGAACATCTAATGCCAGTTGTCTCTACCATGCAACAGTTGGTATTTCATCGTATTAGAAATAGGTTATCAATATCCATAGAATCCATTTGGATTCCACACTCACCAAATCTAGTCCTAGTACATACTCGAATGGTAGCTGATATGATTTATCTGATCTCTCATAAGTGGATCCAGGAAAAATTAAGTATGTTTCCCAATCTTATAGACCAAAAATCATAAACATCCTCTTTCACTAAGATATCACCCAGGACAAGATTATATGGCCACACTCAAAATATGAAAAATACAATATTTCATTGGGATACTAATGTCTAATCCATGACCAACCTACTCAAACTCCCCTCCCACCTACCAAGCACCTGTGGGATTTACCATGTCCACTAAAAATTCAGGTTTTCTTGTGGAAATCAATTAATGAAGGTCTATCAACCTTCTATCTCTTATATTATATCCATCTGAACAACTTTGACATTTTCCCCAGATAGAACATCGATCCTGAATCGGTGATTCACCTGCTAATTCACCATCCAACAGAGACTGCATATCAGAACACCTTACGCACTCAACTTTCAACCACACCAAACTCCTAACTGTTCCCACGTATTTAATTTGACACCCCAAACAACCATTTCCCAAATCCTATAATAATCAACACCAATGTTAGATCATGCCTCGGTTGAACCCACCAAGAATTGGTATGTCAAGTTTGGTTGTCATATTTTAGTGATATAAAACTCAATTTAAGAGTCACTTGATTATGTACTAGAGACAACTTCGTATAGGTTAGGCTAGAAAGATTAGGATAATAAGACATACAAGTATTACTGTTAGAGCATAACTCGGTTGATCCCACCAAGCTTTGGTATGTCAAGTTTGGTTCTCATATTTTAGCGAACCAAAACTCATTTAAAGAGTTGCTTGATTATTTACTAGAGTCAACTTCGTATATGTCAGCTAGAAAGTTACTAGGAAATGAGACTTACAAGTATTACGTGAAAACTTGAAGAATGTGAAGAAGTAAAGAACTACATCGACGACATCATCATTACTCTTGAGGTTAGTAATATTTGACTTGAACTATTTCATTTCTAACGTATCTTTCAAGTCGTGCATATCGAAAACATAGCTGCGAAGCTGTGAATGATTATACTCTAGTTAGACATAGTATTAAGAAATTACAATACGAAGTACAAAATCTATTTTTTGAACTTCGTATATAAGTCATCGACATAATTGCATGAATGCTATTCTGATGATGTATGGGTATGGGTGAAGATTTCTTCATAGGAAATAATGTTTTACATTCGTTTAAAAGAAGTACAATTCATAAACTTGTTTTGTGAATCGAAATGGAAATCACTAGGCTTATTGGTATTGTTATTCATTGCAAGTCTTTGGATTACCAATATGTGTGTTTAGTATGACCGCTCATAATTTGTTTATGTATCTTGATTCTTGGTAAAGCTATTCACAATTCCTGACTTTTGTATTGGTATGACTTTTATTAATGAAACCGATCTTAAGTAATCACCTGAGATGGTATGATCGATATTTTGTATTTTGTATGACCAACTCTATACATTGGGTAACCAGTCCTAGTAAGAGGTGCAAACGATCACAAGTATGTGGAATCGATCCTTGTAAGAGGTACAACAAGTCTTAGTAATTGGTAACCGATCATATGACTTGTGCAACCGATCACAAGTAAATACCATAATAATGTGGTAACCGATCCTAATACCTAGTCAACCAATTTTTGGAAAAACTAGTGTGACCGATCTTAGTACCCACATGGAGGTAGAACCGAAGCTTTATGTTTTGGTAGAACCGTGAAACCCATTAATGGTGATTTGATAGGATAATCAATCACATAGTTCTTGGAAGTCAGATGAACCAATTCTAAACTTGTTTGGAAGTGTGGTAAATCGGTTCCAAGATTGTAAATATGAAAAAGGATTTACAAAATAAAGATGTAGACATACTTTGAACATGTGAAGTAATTCTTATCTTTTATTGTTTAAAGATATTCCTTAATAACTAAAGGAGAATCCCGGACCGAAATAAATTGAGAATCTTTTAATTAAGGTTTTTAGTTTTTATATGCTTTTAATTTCCAGCAATTAAATGCATATCTTTAGAAAATAAAAATTGGTAATGTGCATTTACTAATTGGAGATTTTCTACTGAGATTTTGTTCAATATTTGGACAGAGCATTTCCCGGAATTATGAAAACCGATTTTGGATTTACTGCATATCTTTGAGAATATTCAGTTTTGGAAATTCCTTGGTGTCCAAACTTCCTTGGTCGATGAATATTGAAGTTTTCATTTCGAGCAAACTAATACTCAAAGCCAGCAAAACTACCTAGCTGTGTTGTTATTGGTGGAGCTGTCTATTCAGAGAGGAAAGTACCCAAATTAGGCGAAATATCTTACGACCGCTAGTTTTAAAGACTTCTTTGGTATTGAGAAGCTCTACGAGTACCGTTGGTGGGAAACTAGATGTTTGTAGTTTATTATTAGCTTTTGATTGATTTGATTGACTAACGGTTGTTGAACTTTGATTGCACCTAGTTTTTTTATGCTTGAGAATCTTCTCTTCTGATATAAGATTCACTCAAACTAGATCGAACTGTCGACGGGATCTTTAGCTTGTTTGTAGATCTAAAGACATCTTGTGATAATCCATCATTAATAGACCCCGTTCTGTGTGTGATTGATCACAAGAGATTCAAGTTGTTTGTTTGCAGGTGTTTATTGAAGATCTAAGAAGATTTGAAGAAAAAAAAGATTTCTTATTTGAGTTCATAATCTTTGGTGTGAACAAAACTTGATTGGCTGGGGATCCAACTATAATCGGTTTATCGTTTGATAGATGATTAGTTGTGTAGATCGGCATCATTATTTATTATCTTGATCGTATATTATTATTGATTGCATAGTCTAAACAAATACTTTGGTAGTTGTTGAATATATTGATCTAGAACCCGACAAAGGAGTTTATTGGGATAAATGAAAGAGCCTTTTGTCAAACTCATATCACGTTGTTTGAAAAGAGTGTTTACCGAACTGATTTGTTGTTCCTTTACTGTTTGGAATACGAACCAAAGGAATTGTTCCAAGTGCGTGACTTACTACGAGTTGGAGGCGCAGGGATACTGAGGGAACTAGGTGAACTATAGGTTTAGTTTCTTGGTCTCAACTATGCGAAGTTGGTTTAGATTTTGTATAGCGGCTTAATTCTGAGAGTATTCGATTCTGGACAAGGTCTCGGGGTTTTTATGCATTTGCGGTTTCCTCGTTAACAAAATCTGGATGTGTCTTTTACTTTTCTATTTCCGCAATTATAATTTTTTTATTATAATTAGAAGTAAAATACACAAACATTAATTCCTAATTACTTGATAGCAATCCTATAGTGTTCGGTTAAGTCCAAACCTATTATCAAATAATCATACTTCCTTGTTGTATTGTCTCGATCTTCCATAGTCAATCATGCAAGTTATCTTGATGTCGTATTGTCTCGATCTTGTATCCATAGACGATCAAATAAAGTGTGAATCGATTCCTGTATTGTCTCGACTCAGTCCATAGACAATCACTTTCAGAGAAAGGACTTATAGGTGGAAAAGTTTTAGATTGAGGTATATTTGGGTACCCTCGTCTTTTCAATTACTCGAAGACTTGAAGAATGTGAAGAAGTAACAAGTTACATCGACAACATCATCGTTCCTTTTTGAGGTTAGTAATATTTAGACTTGAACTGTTTCATTCCCAACGTATCTTTCAAGTCGTGCTATATTGAAAACATAACTGTGAAGCTGTGAATGATTATACTCTAGTAGATATAGTGTTGAGGAATTAGAATACGAATTTTAATTCCTATGTTGTGAACTTCGAATATAAGACACCGACAAAATCGTATGAATGCTATTGTGATTATGTGTATGGGTTTGGGTAAAGATTTTTTCCTAGGAAACAATGTTTACATTCGTTTAAAGGAAGTACATTCATGAACTTGTTTTATGAATCGAAAGGGAAATCGCTAGGCTTATTGATATTGTTATTCATTTCATATCTTTGGATTACCAATATGTGTGAGTAAGTAGAACCGATCTTAACTTGTTATGTATCTTGGTAAAACTATTCACAATGCCTGACTTATGTATTGGTATGACTTTTATTAGTGTACCCCATCCTAAGTAATCACCAAAGATGGTAAGATCTATATTTGTAATTGGTGTGACCGATCCTAGTAATTGGTGTGACCGATCCTATTAATTGGTGTAACCGATCCTAGTAATTGGTGTGACCGATCACAAAAGAGTATGTAATCTATCCTTGTAATTGGTGTAACCGGCCCTGGTATTTGGTGTAACCGATCCTGATAACTGGTGTGACCGATAATAAGTAATACCATGAGAATATGGTAACCCATCCTGGTAATTGATGTAACCGATCCTGGTAACTGATGTAATCGGTCCCAGTAACCATATTAAGGTAAAACCGATCCTTGTGTTTGGTAGAACCGTAAAACCATGATTAGTGTTTGATATTTGAACAATCACATAGTTCTTGGAAATCAGATGAACCAGTTCTAAACTTGTTTGGAAGTGTGGTATAATCGGTTCCAAGATTGTAAATATGGAAAAGGATTTACAAAGAATCAGATGTCGACATACTTGAACATGTTCAGTAATTCTTACCTTTAATTGTTCAAAGATATTCCTTAATAACTAAAGGAGATCACGGACCGAAATAAGTTGAGAATATTTTAATTAAGGTTGTTAATTTTAAATACTTTTAATTACTAGCAATTAAAATGCATATCTCTGGAAAATAAAAATTGGTAATGTGCATTTACTAATTGGAGAATTTCTAGTAGGATTTATCTTATTTTTGGACAGAGCATTTCCAGGAATTATGAAAACCGATTTTGGAAATATTGCATATTTTAAGAATATTTTGGCTTTAGAAATTCCTTGGTGTCCAAACTTCCTTGGTCTATAAATACCCAAGTTTGCATTTCGATCAAACGATCCTAAGAGCCAGCAAAACTACCTAGTTGTGTTGTTACTAGTAAAGCCATCTATTCAGAGAGGAAAGTACCCTAATTAGGGGAAATATCTTACGACATCTCGTTTAAAGACTTCTGTGGGATCAAGAAGCTATACGAGTACCATTGGTAGGAAACTAATGCCTTGACGGTCCATATCCGACGCCAAATGCCTGAAAATTCTCTCTGCAAGCTTCATGGCACTGATCCCCGCAAACATTTTTTATCTCTTGATTTCCAGTGAATCCTTTTACCATTATTTTTTGGTTGGAAAATCCAACCGGTGATTTCCTGATTTTGAGAAGGCAAGTCTCTCTCCTAGAGCAGTTAAAGAATGAAGTTAAACCAATGATTTTGATAGAAAGGATCTTCCTCACAATCGCTCTTTTTGATGTTGCAGAACCATGGCAATTACGATCTCAAGATGCAGCTACACCAACGCTTTGTTCCCGACCCAGGCGCCTACTTCCTTGACGGTCCATATCCGACGCCAAACACCTGAAAATTCTCTCTACAAGCTTCGTGGCACCGATCCCCGCAAAAAAAAAAAATCATCTCTTGATTTCCAGTGAATCCTTTTCCCATTATTTCTTGGTTGGCAAATCCAACCGGTGATTTCCTGATTTTGATAAGGCAAGTCTCTCTCCCAGAGCAGTTAAAGAATGAAGTTAAACCAATAATTTTGATAGAAAGGTTCTTCCTCACAATCGCTCTTTCTGATGCTGCAGAACCATGGAAATTAGGATCTCAAGTTGAATCTACACCTATGATGCAAGGAATCATGGACTTACATCACGATATCTTTTTCTTTCTTATTCTGATTTTGGTGTTCGTATCATGGATGTTGGTTCGTTCTTTATGGCATTTCCACTATCTAACTAATCCAATCCCGCGAAGGATTGTGCACGTAACAACCATCTTCCCGTCTATCATCCTCATATTTATTGTTATACCATCGTTTGCTCTTCTATAATAAATGGACGAAATCGTGGTAGATCCAGCCATTACTATCAAAGCTATTGGACATCAATGGTATCAGACTTATGAGTATTCGGACTATAACAGTTCGGATGAGCAGTCACTCACTTTTGACTGCTATATGATTCCAGAAGATGATTCATAATTGTAGTATTATTAGTTTTCGATTTGATTTGATTGACTAACGGTTGTTGAACTTTGATTGCACCTAGTTTGTTTATTCTTGCGAATCTTCTCTTCTGATATAAGATTCACTCAAACTAGATCAAAGTGTCGGTGGGATCTTTAGAACTATTTATAGATCAAAAGACGTCTTGTGATAATCCATTGTTAACAGACTCCATTTTGTGCGTGATTAATCACAAGAGATTCAAGTTGTAATGTTCGAGTGTTTATTGAAGATTTAAGAAGTTTTGAAGACAATGAAGTTTTCTTATTTGGGTTCATAATCTTTGGTGTGCACAACACTTGATCGTCTGGGATCCAACTATAATCGTTTTATCTTTGATAGGTTTGATTGATTAGTTGCGTAAATCGGCATCAGTATTTAGTATCTTTATAGATCCTATTATTGATGGAAAAATCTAAACTTGACTACTTTGGTAGTTGTTGAATAGATAGATCTAAACCCGAAAAAGGTGTTTATTGGATTAAATGGAAGAGCCTTTGTCTAGCTCATATCACTTTGATTGAATAGAGTTATTACCGAACATATTCGTTGTTCCTTTACTGTTTGGAATATGAACTAAAGGAATTGTTCCAGTGCGTGCACTTATTGAATGTCGGAAGCGCAGAGATACTGAAGAACTAGGTGAATTATAGGTTTAGTTGCTTGGTCTCAACTATATGAAGTTGGTGTGATTTTGTATAGCGGCTTAATTCTGAGAGTATTCAATTCTGTAATAGGTCCTGGGATTGTTTTTCTACATTTGCGGTTTCCTCGTTAACAAAATCTTGTTGTGTTATTTACTTTTGTTTCCGCAATTATAATTGTTGTTTTTGTAATTTAAAGTAAATTACACAAACGTTAACTCTGTATTACTTGATAGTGATCATATAGAGTTTGGTTAAGTCTGAACCTATTATCAAGTAATCATACTTTGATTGTTGTATTGTCTCGATCTCGTATCCATAGACGATCACACAAAGTATGAATACTGATTCGTTATATTGTCTCGACTCAATCCATAGACAATCATTTTCGGTAACAGTACTTATAGGTAGAATGTTTTTAAGATTGAGGTATATTTGGGTACCCTCATATTTTCAATTGGTATCAGAGTGGGAAAACACGAAAATATCTAAAAATCTGTGTTTGGTGTGATCCAAACTATAAGAATTGAATCCGATAAATGATTCAGTTAACGTTTCAAAGATACTAAACTCTCTTCCAGAAGATTCTGAAAAACATTATTCGATACTTGTCAAGATGTTAGAATAAAAAAATAAAGAGAACTGGTCACATACTAAATACATCAGTAATATCATGATTGATAGAGGACGGGTCAAGAATACATAAGACCTTCATGTAAGGAAGTCTAACAGATCTTCAATACTAGCAACTCGACATTTGAAATTGAGTAAGAACAAGCTATCTAAAGACCTTCTTCAAAAGGGTTGATATGGTTTAACTCAGAAGATTTGTTGTGGAAAAAATCTGATTAAACTTGTTAAGAGATTATATAAGAACTTAACAAGGAATATTAATCAAGAATAAAAACAATATGGAAAAACAGCTGAACAATGCTTAGGAGCATTCGCACTCAAAACTACTTCCCCGTTCCAATGGTTTCTAGATAGTGGTTGTAGTGGACATATCACATGTGATCTTTTTTGGTTCACAAAGACTGAAGACTACATGGGAGGATCTGTAACGTTTGGGGATGGAAGCAGCTGTCTTATTAGCAAAAAGGGAGCTATTAAACTTCCAGGTATTCCTAAAATTCATGATGTAGTTTAGGTCAAAGGAATGAAAGCCAATCTTCTTTCAGTCAGTCAAATTTGTGATAAGGGTCATAAAGTGATTTTCAATATGGGAGGATGTGATATTAAAGATAAGTCTGGAAAGATAATTTTTCGCGGACGAAAAAGTATGAACAACTGTTATCTCCTTGATATACAGTCTAATTTATACTGTAACTTGACTAAGGTAGAGTCAACCCATTTGTGGCATGAACGATTTGGTCATATCAACTACCGAATGTTGGGAAAGCTCATTAATCGTGAACTTGTTAGAGGCGTTCCCAAAATAAATACTGAAGTAGAAGGTTTATATGGCGCTTGTCAAAAAGGTAAGCAAGGAAAAATTCCACATAAACTTTCTCGAGACACAACCACTCGTGCTCTTCTCGACCTCATTCATATGGATCTCTTTGGTCCTATCCAACAAGAAAATGTTGGAGGAAAGAAATATGCTTTAGTAATGGTAGATGATTACACACGGTTCACATGGGTTTCCTTCCTAAAATACAAAAATAACGCGCTTGAGAATTTAAGATTATTGTAAATAGAATTCAAAATGAACAAGGTCGCAAACTAAAAAAAATTAGGAGCGATCGTGGTACAGAATTCAAAGATACGAAACTATATGAATACTACAATCAACTTGGAATTTCTCATCAATTTTTTGCTCCCACTACTCCTTAGGCAAATGCTGTGGCTGAAAGAAATAATAGAAATATTCAAGAAATGGCAAGAGTAATGCTTCACAATAAAAGCTTACCATTAGATTTTTGAGGAGAAGTTGTGTTCACAGCTTGCTATCTTATTAATAGAGTTTATCTATGGTCAAAAACTCTAAATACTCCTTATGAATTATGGTATGGATGAAAACCAAATCTGAGTTATTTAAGGGTTTTCGAAAGCAAGTGATATATACTTAAGGACAACGAACACAGAGGAAAATTTGATTCCAAAAGTGATGAAGGAATTTTTCTTGGGTATGCTTCTGATAGTCGTGCATTCATAGTATATAATCTCAGAACCAAAGTAATGATGAAATCTATCAATGTTGTTATTGATGACATTAGTGACTTCCATCAAGACAATCATAGTGCGCCAGAACTTCGTCCTTCAGAAGCTGTTAGTAAAGAAGAACCAATAATTATTCCTATGATTAGTGATGTTGATGATAAAGATGATAATGATACTGAAAATATTATCCACAAACCTTCTAAATGGGTACATCAAAGATATTCCACTGAAGATATCATAGGAGATGCCAATGCTAGAGTTATGACTAGAAAGGAACTCCAGAATGTCTGTCACTACACTTGCTTTCTTTCTTCAATAGAATCTCAGTGATCCTGCGTGGGTAAGCTCAATGCATGAGTAACTTAACCAATTCGAAAGGCAAGGAGTATGGGAACTTGTTCCAAACCAGAAGGAATAAATGTTGTTGGAACAAAGTGGAATTTTAAGAACAGATCAGACAAATTTGGAACAGTTGTCCGAAAAAAAGACAGACTCGTTGCACAAGGATACTCACAATTTGAAGGTATTGACTTTGATGAAACTTTTGCTCATGTTGCTCGTTTAGAATCAGTTAGACTTTTACTTGCTTATGTCTGTAATCTTAAAATAAAACTTTTTCAAATAGATATTAAATCTGCATTTCTCAATGGGGATTTAAAAGAAGAAGTTTTTGTTGCTCAATCAAAAGGATTTGAATATCCATTATTTCCAGATCATGTCCTCAAACTCAAAAAGGCTTTATATGGCCTAAAACAAGCCCCGGGAGCTTAGTTGCTAGATAAGTTGACTTCCTTTTTAATTCAAAAAGGATTTTCTAGAGGTGGTGCTGATAAGACACTTTTCACCAAGTGGAATGGAAAGAATGTTCTTGTAGCTCAAATTTATGTAGATGATATCATCTATAGATCCAACTCAAAATCTCTAACAGATGAATTCCTAAACCTTATGAATGGAGAATTCGAAATGAGTAATGTTGGAGAATTATCATATTTTCTTGGTTTGCAAATACACCAACAAAAGGACAATATTTTTCTTTCCCAAGAAAAATATGCAAGGATTACTACTATCTTTCTATTGGCACATTATCACGTAACTGGTTAAAATGTGGACTCCTTTATCACCGATGTATGTGATTCTAAAAAGTGTGCCAAAGGAGCCAAGCCAGTACTGCTTGTACCTCATCAGTTTCAAGAGTTGAAAGCTTGTCTTAAAAAGAGAGTGACGAGGAAATGCATTTTTATCCTTAGTTTAACAATGTACAAAAGAGGAGGAACCCCTCATATTTTTATGATCACACTATCTCACACGTTGGATGTTATTTTTGCAAATAAAAATCAAACTGTGACGGAGTTGAAGCTACTATTTTAGGGATATGTTACTATTACATTGCTCTACGTTCCTACCAAAAATGAGTGTATTCCGAGACGTATAACACCATCATCTACTACTTTGAAAATGAACCGTTGAAAATCAATGAAATTCTAGCCGTCGAAATTGAGACCGATAGATGGTGAGGTTTTATATTTCAGAATGTTCTAATTTTTGGTAGCATGTGGAACTTGGTAAGAGGAACATATCCTCAAAGTATTAGTTTCAAATACGTTACAGTTCGATTTTTATTCACAAAAATGACGTCCAACGTGTAAGATAGTGTGATAATAAAAATGGGAAGGTATCCTTCCTCTGTACAAAAACTCCTCTAATTATTAATCTTCTAGTTTATTGCGCATCTGTGTGTTTACCTACTTCATCCGAATGGATTGCTCGCATGTTATGTTTGATGAAGCTCATAGTAATGATACTATGTGTATTAATTTGGTGGGCCATTTGGAAGGAGCGAAACTACAAGGTTTATAATAAAAAGAGAAGGGATTTCAACCAGTTAATAGCATCGGTAAAATGTACTAAATATATCTGGGGTTTGAACACTAAGGTTTTCCTTTAAGCACTCTTCTATGAAATTGGGAAGCTGTTACGAGTAATGGCTAATTTCTGTTTGTTTACTTTATTTTTATCCACTGCTCATCACTTTGATGAATGGTAGCTTTTAATATATTGCCCTTTTCATGTCAAAAAAAATAAAAATAAAAATTCAAGCTCTACTGTATAACAAACACTTGAAACTGGAAAGTGTTGGTAGGAATCTTTGCAAAATGGCACAACAGACTGACAAGCACAGGTTCGTGTTCGTGTTTATATTTTACCTGGGTTTAGTTGAAAGTGCTAGTAGGAATCTAGCCAGCCCTAAGATATCTTCCTCTGTACTATGCCAATGGGCCTAATAGATTTTTTTTTTTTTGCAACAAGGTTTGATATTTTAACATTTTAGAAACAATTTGCAAGGCATTTCTCATGTATTCAGCTTTTGAGTGTGCAAATTCAAAGTTGTTCCATCCCTGGCAACCCTGTAAGTCGATTTTAGACGATATCAACTTAGGATCAACAGAGTTTTACATTTATCAGTCTCCGGTGGACTTGGATCATTCCCACTCAAAACTTGGGTGGTCATGAAAATAAAATGAAGTTGCAGAAGCCATTATACATCGGTTCAGGAGTCAATTTTGTGAACATTAAGTACATATTCGGGGCCTAACAAATTTTGATACAATATCTCAAAATTTGTTAAAAGTTTGACATTCTCTTAACCGCATGGGTACGTAAGATAATGCATCTCCATAGGTTAGCCTAGTTTTAGTTAAAAGATCAACAACTACCCAAAAGCTTTATCTATACATCCAAAATAATCAAGAATGACAGGTAGATATATTTGTTTTCTTGGGTGATTTCGAGGATTTTGTTCTCAATGGGGTATTGCCGTATACAAGAAGGAAAGAAAAATTGTGGGGTCTTTGAATTTGCATCTTTTTGGCCTCCAGATCTCCCCTCTTTGTGGGGGCAATTTTCCTCTTTTATTTGTTTTGCTCGCAGACCTAATAATTGCTTTCACATTCAACAATTCCCGGATCCCCATTACATGCAAGTAATACAACTCTTCTAAAATGGATGAGTAGCCAAATTCTTCCGAAGACAATTCAGGTGATTATCGTGTACCAAGTAAAATCAGCCTCATAATTTTTCTAAATACCATTCTCATAAGATTATTAGAAGCTAGGTGCATGATTGCAGAATTTTATCACCCTGGTAGTCTTTTTTCTTTTTTTTTTAACTACTAGAGATAAGCAGTTAAAGAAGCTTACTAGAGATAAGCAGAAGAATACAACCCAAGGACCTGTCTAGAGAGTTAAGCAGAGATACAAGGAAATATAGCTAAAATGGCCCAATTTGGGAGGCATGGTTGCAGAAGTGCCCCGAATTTTAAAACAAAGCTAAAATGCCCCAATTCGTTAACTTTTCCATCAAGCTAGTTAAGTAGTGAATTTGGCACACATGTGAAAAAAAGACAATAATAACCCTTTAGGGTTAAGGGTTTTAGGGTTCAGGGGTGGTGGTTGTGGTGGTGGTGACGGTGGTTGTGGTGGTGGTGGCGAAGATGGTGGTGGTTCTGGTGGTGACAATGGTGGTTCTAGTAGTGGTATGGCACTGGCGGTGATGGTGGTGGTTCTGGCGATGGCGGCGCTATTGGTAGTGGTGGTGGTGGAGGTAGCGGTTATGGAGGTGGAGGTGGTGGCGAGGTAACGATGATGAATGCGGTGGCGGTGGTGATATCGGCGGTGGCGGTGGCGGTGGTGCAACGATAGTTAAGGTGGTGGTAGTGGTGAAAATATGACACGTGTCCCAATATTAAGGGTTTATTAATTTATAAGAAGAAAATGTCAATTTAATTAAAATTGGGGTTAAAAATGATTTTTCTTCACACGTGAAAGTTCACATGTGTGCAAAATTGATCATTTAATTAGCTTGGATGGAAAAACTAACGGATTAAGACATTTTAACTTTTTTTTGAAAACCTGAGGCATTTTTGCAAACAACACCCCCAAATTGGATCATTTCAACTCTTGCCCGAGATACAAAGCAAACTAAAACAGGAAAAAGAAAACTAACCAAAAATCAATGTAAATAAAAAATTGATCCCAGTTAGCTTGGATCTGGTCCAAGTGAATACCCTGCATAAAGTCGTTGTCTTGGCACTAGGGCTGAACATGGTTACCGGTTAACCGCGAAACCGAACCAAACCAAACCAATAAGGAGAAAACCGAACCGAACCATTTACTAATGGTTTGATTTGGTTTCTAAATTTTAAAAACCGAGCTAATGGTTTCGGTTTTGGTTTGATGAAGAAACCGAACCATTAACCAATGGTTAACCGACTATTGAAAAAAAAAATTAATTAAATTTTCATTAGAGATGTCATTGTATAGCCTACCACTAGTTAAATCTTCTTTTGATCTCTAGATTTAGAGTAATCCTTAACTACTCTTGATATTCTTTCTATTTATTTTTTGTTTGTAATTTTTTGTAAACCAATACTTTTTTTTTGTTGTAAATTTGTGTAATTTTTTTTTTGTTTGACATAATTATTGGTTAACCAAAAACCACTGGGAAAAACCGAAACATATTGGAACCATTGGTTTTTGGAACCAATGGTTAATGGATTGGTTTGGTTTCAATTTTTGGAAAACCGATAGTATTGGTTTGGTTTCGGTTTTGGCTTATAACTGAACCAAACCGAACCATGTACACCCCTACTTGGCACCAAAAAAAAGGCTTGAGACTTTACTATTAGGATACTTCACTTTGCTCGTCAATAGACGCATGACAGCAAATTCGTCGGATGTTTTTTTTTTTTAATTTGTTTTCTTAGTGTCTATTTGGGTACCTCTTATTTTATTTCATTTGCGTACTCAATTGCCTTGGTGATTTTTTTGTTAGCATGTCCACAAGGGGATATAGTGCCGTGCCAAACACTCTTGCAATACATGTAGTGCCGTGCTGGCACATTCTCTACCTATCCCTCGACTAACATAGGTTCCAGAATAGGTAGACAATCAAAATATATATATAAGATAAGAAGTCTAATACAAGTAACATGTATATTGGGAACTAATGCAATCTTAGTAGGGTATTTCTGTACTGTATCAGGCCATTTACCTTGAGAATTTCGTTAGATGGTAACATGGAAAAATATCCGTTATAAGGTGATAGTGATGATCTTGGTAAGTTAATGAATTTGGTTAAGTAGATCATTAAGGTTTTCTCTTTTTTGACGCTTTAGGCCAAATCTATACCCCCATGAGGAATCTTGTGAGTGAGACTAGATGATTCTATAAAAATGAAGGAGTTAAGCTTAATTAGTAACCTCTGCATTCTCTTAAACATTCCATAAACGAGAGAATCCTAATCCAAACAAATAAGTTACTATTTCATTTGCTTATCATAAAATTTATTACGAAAGTGATACATTTCCTTATTCGGTAATTTTCTAGGATTTGTATCCATTATCTAATTAATACTCTTGAAATTATTATCATCACTTGTCATTTTAATAGATTGTTTGTGTTGATCATACTACCATTTGTTTCTTATTCATTAATGACTCTCGGTCGTTAGAGACGCTAATGCATTTTTGGGCTCTTGCTTATAAATTTTATTAACTTAGGTTTTGCATTTTCCTCCACCTCAAACTATTCAAAGAGCGACTAAACTACAAGCTGAACATTTTGCAACGGTAGTTTGTTAGTCGACCTGTATCAAATATAGCTCGTCTTTATCTGCCGGTGAGACTGATCATCTTCTGAAGTCGAAACTCTCATCTTTTAAATTTTATTTTATAATAAAAAAAATAAAACACAATAGAATTGTGTGCACGAGGTGTTTGGTCGCCATTCTTAGTCTCTAGATGATTTATTTGCACTTTGTGCTAGATATTGTGGCATCAATGCATCATAAGAAGTTGACTGTTGGCTCGTGGTACATTAATTTTGCATGGAAAATTGTATGTTCATTTTCACCTATTTCAGGCTTCGATAAACATCATCCAAAGCCAACTATTTGTTGATCTTCAAGCTCAGTGATATAGTTCAGAATTTGTTTGAGCTGGTTATTTTCTTCGATTTTTTTTTTGATCTGGTTACAATCACAAATTTGCATCTTGCTAGTTTTACTTAGTACTTTAATTTTTCCTATACCCGACTACGCCCTGCCTTGGGGCAAACGCCTCCATGTTACACAAGCAAGTGGAGTATCATTATATACACACACAAAAGCATTGTACATTTATTTTCTTTGTCTTCACACATGGCTCCACCACTATTACATATTAAGGCCAAGTCTAACGCGTTACCCAAAATGGATACCTAGTAGGGATAACCTAAAACCTTAGAATGACACATGAACATGAAAAAACTGTACCAATAAAAACTCAAGCTCAAAATCATTATGATTCATTCATTCATTCATAACAGAAAGCTAGGTATTAGCTGGAAGAGAGATAGAGATAGGATACACTACAAGCAGTACAACAGCAGCTTTTAGGCTTTTAGCCGAGATTGTGATTAGGTCATCATAGTACTCCTTGAGTCCCTCATTAAATTCAGCACCATAGTACTCCTGACTCTTCTCTCAGTATTTGATGCAAACTTCGTCCCCCACAATTACTTGCATTATCACAGACTTTCAGAAGTACAACTAGCAGTAGTCACTGATTCTAGTGAGGTTGAGTGAGATGGGACACCATTCATGCTGTAACAAACAGAAGGTAAGAAGAGGATTATGGTCACCTGAAGAAGATGAAAAGCTCATAAATTATATTACTACACATGGTCATGGTTGCTGGAGTTCTGTTCCTAGACTTGCAGGTATATATATAAATTATCTTCGCAGAACATTTACCAACATTACTACAAATTTGTACCCAAAAATAGCAAAACCTATGTTCATCATTTTAATGATGGGTCTCTTTGTGTATCATCGCTAGATCTTTTTCTTTCCTTTTTCGTACAAAGCTCACTGAGTAATTTTGTTGATTAAACACACCTACAAAGAAAGGAAACGTCGGAAATCATCTAAATCTATTTTTAGGAATGGTGTTTGGGTCACTTCCATCCATTCATATTTCATTACTTTTGATCTGATCTTTAGAATTGCATGGGCTTTCAAAGTTAGCACATCTCTTGATCTTTCTCTCTAGATATTTGATTTTCATTTTAGAGATGGAAAATAATTAGAAGTGATCATATGGAAATATAATGTAGGTCTTCAAAGATGTGGAAAGAGTTGCAGGTTAAGATGGATTAATTATCTTAGACCAGACTTAAAACGTGGTAGTTTCTCTCACAATGAAGCATCTCTCATCCTTGAACTTCATAGGATTCTCGGCAACAGGTATGTGTAATTTCATTCTCTATAGTTCGTCAAAAAAATTAACAGTTGTGGCATTTTTACTATAATAGTGTAACGGATCAGAAAATGCACTTTTTAAATAGTGTGGAAATCATTACATGCAGATGGGCTCAAATTGCAAAACATTTACCAGGAAGAACTGATAATGAAGTCAAGAACTTTTGGAATTCAAGCATAAAGAAAAAACTCATATCACCACCAAGAAATCATCATAATCATACCTCTGATACTACAGCTACTTTACCTATGTCATCTGCTTCGACGTCTAATGAGGGTTTATTATCATCACTAGTCAGTTCTAATACAAACACTAATTTCAATTTTCCTGATCAAAACCAACATCCTAAACATGTATACGACATCCCTAGTCCAACATCATTGGTACAAAATTTTGATCAAGGAATAGAATTCACAAAAGATCCAGTATATCTCAATGTTGATTGGGTTAGTATGCCACAAACTTCTCAGCCTTTGTTATATGACCCTACGTGGTCCTCCTTTGATGATCATATGCACACAAATACCGATTCAACGGCTTTGATTAACCCACATGACACTCTTGATGGTGATCAAAAGATAGAAGAATTCATCAATGGTAAGGAATGCCGTATATTATCTTCTACTAATACTTCTCATGGTCAAGTAGATCAATCAAGTACCGGAATCGCTCCGTGCTATTTCCCTTCTCATCAACAGCCATTTCTATATGATCCTGCTAATTTACTCAACAATCAACTTGATTGTGCTGCTGATTTGATTTTCATTCCATCATCATCAGCAACACCATCATTTTAAGTAAGCATTTAAGTTGGTGTGGGGTGGTTAAATTGTTGAGTAATAAAATTAATAATTCTGTCGTAGCTGGATGTTTTTCATTGACCCAATTCGGGAAAAGTTAATATTACAATTAAAATGTTTGATATTTATTCGTGGCAAAAGATTGTATAATGTTTAGAAGGTAATTTATGGTGTTCAGTCTCTTTATATATCTTTGCATTAATGTTTTGCTTACGCCAACACTGGCACATTTGTAGTTTTTCTTCAAATATCCATTTTCTGGCTTAGCTTTTTCAATTAAGAAATGAACTCTTCAAGTAAGTATATATGATTCCTTCCAGAGTTTGCATATTCAGCCAGACGGATTTTCTTGCTCAAAAGTGTCTATGTAGATACGTGAATCAAAATAACACCAGTGCATCCATATCACAATCCATATTGACCTTGGAGGACTATACTTTTTCTTGTTCCATCGGAATAATTTTATCAATCAAAAAGGAAACTGCGGTGTCGTAAAGGGATCCCCCTCGCTCCATATTTGGTAGAGTGTTCTGTTCAAAATATAAAATTTTGGCTTTTCACTTGGCAAATGAGGAATTTAAACTGATTACTGTACCACCAGTGCATCACGTTCCTCGCACAACGGTGCTCATAGGACTGTTGAGAGTTCTTTTCTTTGTTAGAGCGTCTGCAGCGGACGACCAAGAGTAAAAATTTGGTCTTTAACAGAGGCGTAGTGGGACGGAGTAAAGACTAAATCCAAGACCATACCAAATTTCCAGACCAAATTTGGTCTGCGACCAAGACTAAACTTAAATTTAGTCGGGCGCTTATATAAAGTGTGCTTCTCCACCTGCGTTTGTAAAGTCTCCGCTTGACGTCAAGCGTTGATAATGTCTGCGTACCGCACTCAGGCGTAGATAAAAAGTACGCCCCAATTGCGCGTTGGTATAATGTGCGCTTCATCGGGCGTAGGTGAAGATAACGCCTCTCATGAGGCGTAGATATAATGTGCGCGCGAGTGAGGCGGTTTTATAGTCCACGCTTTCGAAGACAAAGCGATTATAGTTCACGCCTCTTAGTAGGCGTTATTATAGTTTACGCCGGAGTGAGGCATAGATAAAGTCCACGCCTATTGAGAGGCGTTGATAAAGTTCACGCACCAGTATACCAACACTTTCATGCCACCGGCTATTATAGCATAACCTCCATCTCACTGCAAAGCCATCTAAGTCCATTTTTTGTCCGTCCATCTAGCCATCACAGTTACTACAAAATATTCAATCCAGTTCGTAGCCGTATCCATCATCACCTGAAATATACCACTGCTCCAAACTCGTTAATAGATCGATCAACAACAACCCATTCTATCTCAATCGATTACCAGCAACTCCTCTGAATTCCCATTGCATTCGATCCATTAGTAACCCTTGCGATTGATTCAAACCAACCCATCACAGAGAATCCATTTCATCCGAGTCTCGGTCTACAACCGCCCGCCATCATCACCTGAATTCCTTTGCTTTATCGAGCTCAAAATCCTTCTACTGATTCACATATATGAACAGCAGCAAACCCATCTCCATACTCAGTCTGGTCTTATAATTCCTTCACTCTCTACTTCTGACCTAGAATAATTCTTCTTTCAGGAATTGTATCGAACAACTGGAGTGCAGATTCAGTGCATAAGGAGCTGCCTTCTTGCTGATTTCTGAGCTCCTCCTTACAGATTTCTTCACCTGCAAACACAAGATTCATCTACACCATACATTCATGAACATGTATAACCTCTCACAAGAACGTAATCTCAGTCGCATGCCACCTTAAACCAGCGACAAAGTGACTTCTCAGTGTTGTTTTCTCAGCACCAAATTCAGTTCACAACCACCATTCTCCGTTGAACCAGCTCAATCATGACCAACTAAAAACCCAAATTCAAACCCCAATTACTATTTATGTCCGTCCAACTAAACAATTATCAGTTCAAGTCAGGCAACACATAATTATGCTCGCTAACAATTACCATTACCAACAGGTCAATAATCAACTGGCATTTAATCATGAATCAGCAAACCCATTGACAAATTCGAGTAGAACCCATCTCTGCCAGCAATTCATCTCTACTTACGTCTGTTGTCACCTCCTTTCACCGGAAGAACCAACTTCAGCCATTACCACAATCGATGTCTTGAATCCCACATGAGGCGTTGAGTTTATATCCGCACCATGTGAAGCGTTTAGTATATGAACGCCCCATGAGGCGTTGAGTTTATATACGCTTGACGTCAAGCGTTGAGTTTACGTGCGCCTAACCAGGCGTTTGATTAAGGGAACGCGCCATCACCAGGCGTTGAGTTTACGTGCGCCCCTCGTCAAGCGTATTCTATAACACCGCACCACGTCGCGCGTTATCTTTATCACCGCTAGAACGGGGCGCAATTTATATCAACGCTCAGATAACAAGCGAAGAGTATACGTACGCTTGACCATAAATACTCGTCCACCACTACGTCTAACAAGGTACTAAACCCATATATGGTCTTTTTTTTTAGTCTTTGGTCTTTAGGTTTAGTCGCACCGCTGCAGACGCTCTTAGCGTTGAAGATTATGTGGAGAAGGTCTTACTAACTGGTTTTCTTCAGGAAAAAATATTATTATCAAAGAAATCGAAATCTTTTTCCAACTTCAATTATGAGACATGTTTTTGGGCATACCAAAAAATTACCGGGCATATTCAAGGTTCGGCTCACAACTTTGTTTTTGCCTACTTGTGAGCCGAACCTAGACAAAATGTATGCCCGATAATTTTTTGGTATGCCCAAAAACAGCCTCTCAATTATTGAGTCACTGGTCTTTTCTTTTCTATAGGATTTTCTTTTCAATTATTGTGAATGGTTTGTGCCTGGTGGGTTTAGTATTTTGATCGGATTAGGATTTTTGATGGTGAATATGTTGAGTAATAAATTAATAGTAGTATTTGTGTTGTAGCTGGATGCTTGTCATTCCTCCAATTTGGGTAAAGTTATATATTAATATAATTAAAAGGTTTGTTAGTATTTGTGGCAAAAGATTCTTTAATGTTAGTATGGTGTTCAGTGACTTCAGTCATGGTCAAGGGCGGAGGCAGCTCTATGCAAGAGACATGTTTTTAGACATACCAAAAAATTACCGGGCATACTCAAGGTTCGGCTCACAATTTTTTTTTCTCTTAGGTTCGCTAGGTTCGGCTCACAAGTTATGAGCCGAACCTAGACAAAATGTATGCCCGATAATTTTTTGGTATGCCCAAAAATAGCCCTCCTATGCAAGGGATGAGTGTTAGTTTTTGAAGCCCAAAAAAGAAAGAAAAACCATATTTGCACCCCTACAAAAGCCTAACGGGAAGGCCACACCCCTACAAAAGCCCAACGGGAAGGCAACTTGTTAACTTCCCTTCTTCGTTTCTCCCATTATACCCCCATATACCTATTCTGAATTCACGAGACATTCTCTTCTCTTAATTTTCTGTTGCTCTATCTCATTTTCTCTCCAATTAGTTTTTTTGGATTTACATGTCTTACTAATCACCGCTTTCTCTTTGTCTCTATTCCTACAGTTTTTTTTTTTTTTTTATCAATACAACAAAGAATTTTATTAAGAAGAAGAAATGTTACAGACATAGAAAAGGAAAGGGAACAAGGAAGGAACAAAGTTCCAATCTTCCCCAGTAGCTCATGGACGAGCACAACAAATGCTACTTCCATAGAGCAAGCAACCCTTAACCATCAAAACCCACCACGGACAAAAGTCCCATGCACCTTAATAGGAAAAAAGCATGCCCAATAGCCCAAAAACAGGCCATGCTACTTAAAAACAAATATGTAAGAGCCCAACAACAAACCCAAGTAGTTATATTCCAGATAAGCCCACCCCAGCCAAGAAACCCTAAAATTTTCAAATCCAGTATCACATTATTTCGGCACCCAGTATCATATTTTTCCGGCAACCACCACTGTTTCCCCTCGCCCTGCTCCACTACCAGCCACCGCCGCATCACCTCCACTTTCATCATTGCACCGAAACACAATACTGTTTGTACCATACCCAAATGGTGTACGTGCGGGTCACACGTGGCTTATAATAGAAGCTTAAATCCGGTTTATCGTGGAAATCGGTCGGTTTATCAAGGAAACCGAAGGGTTTATTTTGGAAACCCGCATGGCTCATTATGGGAGCCTGGACCTGGTTTATTGTGGAAACCAGAGTGTTATTGTGAAGATCCATAGGGCTTATTATGGAAGCCCGCATGGCTCATTATGGGAGTCTGGACTTGGTTTATTGTGGAAACCAGAGTGTTATTGTGAAGATCCATAGGGCTTATTATGGAAGCCCGGGTCGGTTTATAAAGGAACCACTTGGCTTATTGGTGAAGCCCAAAGATCCATGGGTAAATAGATTTCATGAAATAATGGTTAAATATTATTTAAGATAAATCCTGATGGAAAAAGGGATAATTATCTTAAGTAGTAATGGTTATCCATGATAATATTTATCCAAGAAAATAGGATTATGATAAACATTAGGGTTTATCATGAATCTAGTCGGTATTTGGGGTTTATACAGATGAGGGTAGTTATTAGGATAACTTGTGAAACCCTAAAGCTACATCTGTTTTTGCCTATAAATAGAGGTAATATCCCAACACAAAAGGTACAGAATACTATTCTCTTCACAATAACTACTTGCATAGAACATCCGCTGATTTTAGCATCGGAGTGTTTTGCAGGTACCCCCCTCTTCTGATCAACCTTTGGAGAAACCATAACTACGGCTGAGGATCGATCGACTTTCCCGCATCTCGAAGATCGTTGGAGCGCTCGATTTTTGCACCAACATCTTTTGGCGCCGACTAGGGTTTCAAAGTTACTGTTCACGGGAGTACTGTTCCTGGGGGGTACAGTTCCCGGAAGTACTGTTCCCGATGTTACTGTTCACGGGGTGTTGTTCGAAGGGAGCGTGAAGAAGAGATCGTGTACCCAAAAGGAAAAAAATTATTTAGTTTACGAGCGTTTTGAAGACGTTTGTGGTTTTTGACTTCCCTGGAAGTTATAAACACATCTCGTGTCCAGCTTGAGAAAGTTGCAGTGAGATCTAACAACAAATCCGAAAGTTGTAGAGATTCATAACACTTTGAGGTAGGTTGTGGAGCTATTCATAACTCTTTTGGGAAGTTGTAGGAAGATCCAGCGTCATAGGAAGTTCTGCCAAAGTTGTAAAACAAGAGGAAGAGACGAATGAAGTCAACAGATGCATATCAACTTGGGATGGGTACGGACGTACCACCTCCACACCAGTCGAATCAACAAGCCAATAATAGGACCTTGAGAAGAGTTGTCGTTCAAAGCACGACGCAAGAGATGGTGGATCGGCGTCGGACTCGTCAGCAACGACAGCCTCACGTTCACGATCTGAAGGAGCAGCTCCAAGGGTGAGATATTTGTTAATAAATAGATCACCACCTCCATCCATCACTAGGAGAACCCGATATCATGGAGAGTCTTCGGAAAGACATCCAAGTAACCAGGGCTTTCGAGAAGTGGATTTTGTTGGCAGAGGTGTTCGACCACGAGCTAGCAATCCACTTGTTGGTCAAGTTAACACGATTTCAGCTATACAAACCAGCATTCCACCTGCTCAACTAGCCAGCGGACCATCTGCTCAACAAGCCAGCGTCCTACCAGATCAACATGCCAACGATCCACATGTAGTTCAAGCTAAGGGGACGAAAAAAAGAGAACGTGCACCCCAAATTGAGAGAAAAAATTCTATTTCCAAGTGTTTCGAAGATATTCGGATTGTAACTACTCTGGAAGTTATAATCAACGTCTTGTTCACAGCTTTGTGAAAGTAGCATTAAAATACAGAAACATACCACTTAGAGAAAGTGATTGAAAGCTTCAGAACCTTATCAATCAGCTGCGGGAAGATCCAAAAGTGTAACCAATCCGGGTCAGTCAAACCAGCGAGCCAATATCCGAACCTTAAGAAGCGTTGTCGTCCGAAGCTTAGACGAAAGGGATGGGCGATTGGCGTCGATGTCGGCCACAGCGTCAGCTTCTCTGTCGCGTTCAGAGGGTATTCCAAGGGAGAGATACGTGCTGGTGAATAGATTTCAGCCTCCAGCCACTAGCAGGAGAGTTCGACACCAAGGGAGTTCTTCCGCTCAACATCCAAGCAGTCAGCTCCAACGAATGGAGGATAGTGCAAACATAGGTATGAGAGCTCGAGCTAGTGATCCACTTGTGGGTCAAGCTAACACTGCACCAGCTGATCGAGCCGGCGAGTCACCTGTTGTACAGAACAACATACCGCATGCATTTGAGTCACCTGATGTACTAGGCAACAGTGATCGGCTAATCTCTAATCGAACACACAACCATGCACATAGTGATCGGCTCAAGCATTTACATCTGAAGCTGCCAAGTAGACCGTGCAATCTTTCTTAAACCAATGTGGAATTGGTCTACACCTGAATAGCTGTGAGAAGAAGCATGATATTTACCTGAGAGAAAAGGAATCTATATCGATGGACGGATTTATTTGTATGTCCAGGGAAGAGAAAAGGAGTAAAGGAGCACTTACCCAAAGAAGCTGGCATGGAAGGAGAGATAGCTGCAGATGTGATTTTGCGGAGATATTTCATCCACAATTATACAGAGAAAGAGCGGTGACGAATAAATAGAACGGACTAGGAATTCGAGAAGGAACAAATTTTCTTGGAGTTCTAAGGATGGACGGATTCTTGAGTCTGTAAAGAATTAAATTCTTCCTGGCGACGATGATGACTAATTTATATAGGAATCTATATCGATGAAGTTAAGTCTGAGGTGTACGCGGAAAAATGGTTGTGCTGCATCATCTGAAGCTGTTCTTGAGGGGACGTGTTCTTTTTGAAAAATAAACACGTGGTCTCACATCAAAGATGGTGGATTTTGAAAGGTGCACCATTTTTACGTGGGGTTCACATTCACAACTTTATGCGGGACCAAATTCTCATTCGCCAAGGAATTTGGTATTGGGAAGACAAGTACGAAACATATTATAGTTGGGATGTTGGAAAATGCCCTTGGTGATTAAGGAATCGTGGTTTATGAGATGGAAAAAGTGCATCTTATGCACTACGACTATGAAGCCATGGTTGGGGCACATCTATGCAACAAGCTGCCTAGGGCCACGGAAGGTTGCTCGATCAACGGTATCACACGAAATAGAACGAGCCAAGGCAACTAATTATTTCCTTTATTTTCCCGCAGGCGAATCGAAAAACAAAAAGTACGATGGAACCAGAAATAAGATGGAAACGGAAAGGATACCTGATTATAAGCCCAGAGCCGTCTAGCAAGTGAGGAACGGATATAATATATCTAGTTCCTGCTTCACATGGGGGCGTCTTTTCTACTTGGGAACATCTCTATAGATATTGGGGGCGGCTAAAGTGTCGCCAAGCATGCACTCAAAGGCAACTTGTTTTGATAAGTCGAAAAATAAAAGACATATTTTTCAGTATCAATTCAAGCAATGGGGTGGCTAGGCTTGGACGAACGAACGCCTTGGGAGGTCAATTCTCACTAGTTTGTTACATTATAAATCGAATTTATAATCACAGATGAGAACACTTTTTGTATGTATTTATTAAAGAAATACGTGCAATGTTTTTATATAAAAGAGAAAGACAAAGGCGAAGTATTTTGGTTATTAAGGAAGTTGTTGCGATGTCTTTCTAATAAAGAGAAAGGAGAAAAAAAGATGTTTCAACATAATTGAGCTGAAGCTAAAATGGAGAGAAAGGAGCATAGAAAAAGTATTAAAGACACTCATATGGCTTATTGAGGAAGCCTAACCGGACTTATTGAGGAAGCCCGGTGGTTTATTAAAGAAACCAAGTCTGGCTTATTGAGGAAGCCTAACCGGACTTATTGAGGAAGACCGATGGTTTATTAAAGAAACCAAGTCTGGATTATTGAGGAAGCCTAACCGGACTTATTGAGGAAGCTCGGTGGTTTATTAAAGAAACCAAGTATGGCTTATTGAGGAAGCCTAACCGGACTTATTGAGGAAGCCCGATGGTTTATTAAAGAAACCAAGTCTGGCTTATTGAGGAAGCCTAACCGGACTTATTGAGGAAGCCCGGTGGTTTATTAAAGAAACCAATTCTGGCTTATTGAGAAAGCCCAACCGGCCTTACTAAGGAAGCCCGATTGTTTATTAAAGAAACCAATACATGGCTTATTATGGAAGCCAAATTTGGTTAATTGTAGAAACCCAGATGGCTGATTATAGAAGCCTAGTTCGGTTTGTCGTAGAAACCTATGGCTTATTATGAAAGAAAAATGTATGAATGTCTTGTACACCGGAGGTTGTCGTACGTTCATTTTTCACAAAAGAGCGCTGAATCAGAAAATTCTAGGCCAGTACGGGGACAAATAGGAAACCAATGTGCCTAGAAAGTTATGGGAGCAACCTACATTCGAAGTGAGGTATGTTCTCAAAGTCGAAGTTGAGTTATTAATTTAATCCTAATAATTTTTCTATTAAAGAGATAAATTGGAGTGTTGTTCTATCAAAGAGAAAAACCAAGAAAACGCTGCAAAGATAAGGCTATGTTTTTATCTAGAAAGTTGACACTTATTAGAGAAGTGTCGAGTTCAAACAAGAAAAGAAGGAGAAAGACTTGCAGAAGAAGTATTCCTTTTGGAATGAAAACAGGTGGGCTGGGACGTGAGTACGATGGATTTAAAGATTCCAGAAGACGATAAAGGACCATAGACATATTGGGTTTGGGTTTAATCTGAGGAGCTTTAAGTTGTGCACGCGGCTTCAATTGTTCTTAACCATTCGAACAAGTCGATGGCTAAGAAGGGGGCGATGTTTGTACCATACCCAAATGGTGTACGTGAGGGTCACACGTGGCTTATAATAGAAGCTTAAATCCGGTTTATCGTGGAAATCGGTCGGTTTATCAAGGAAACCGAAGGGTTTATTTTGGAAACCCGCATGGCTCATTATGGGAGCCTGGGCCTGGTTTATTGTGGAAACCAGAGTGTTATTGTGAAGATCCATAGGGCTTATTATGGAAGCCCGCATGGCTCATTATGGGAGTCTGGACTTGGTTTATTGTGGAAACCAGAGTGTTATTGTGAAGATCCATAGGGCTTATTATGGAAGCCCGGGTCGGTTTATAAAGGAACCACTTGGCTTATTGGTGAAGCCCAAAGATCCATGGGTAAATAGATTTCATGAAATAATGGTTAAATATTATTTAAGATAAATCCTGATGGAAAAAGGGATAATTATCTTAAGTAGTAATGGTTATCCATGATAATAGTTATCCAAGAAAATAGGATTATGATAAACATTAGGGTTTATCATGAATCTAGTCGGTATTTGGGGTTTATACAGATGAGGGTAGTTATTAAGATAACTTGTGAAACCCTAAAGCTACATCTGTTTTTGCCTATAAATAGAGGAAAAATCCCAACACAAAAGGTACAGAATACTATTCTCTTCACAATAACTACTTGCATAGAACATCCGCTGATTTTAGCATCGGAGTGTTTTGCAGGTACCCCCTCTTCTGATCAACCTTTGGAGAAACCATACCTACGGCTGAGGATCGATCGACTTTCCCGCATCTCGAAGATCGTTGGAGCGCTCGATTTTTGCACCAACACATACCAATCAAACCACCACTTATTTCACTAAAACGAGCACCATTTGCCGTTATAGAACAAATTACCACCAACAGATGGAGCCTAAATAAATCAAGTTGATCCGCTCCACTTTCCTGGTTGGAACAATTAGAAGAACCACCACAGGAACCCAAAAACCCACCAGTAACAATCAAAATCACCACCACTTCCTAACTAAAAACAGCACCCATTGCTGTAACAAGGACAAGCACCCTTTGCTGTTTTATATCTAGGATTAGGTTCCATGCTTTTTAATTGGATGGGATTAGATAATAAGAGAGTTATTATCTAGTTGTTGATGATGGTGGTGGTGAGATACCGGTAATGGTGAAGACGGAGGCTGAGTAAAGAGATGGGTTTTTCAGTGTCTTCAGAAAAACCACAACCACCACTTTGAGGACTGTCCGCCACCGTCGCCGAAGTGTACTCCATCACCAAGGCCTGATGAAATACTCCTCTTCTTCCCTTTGCAGATGTTATCCCACTCAAGTGAAAACTTCCCTTCACTAGCCCCCGTTGACTATGTGATTGTCTTCAACTGGATCTGCAACAATAGAATGTTGTAGCATCTAAACCCCCAAATAACAACCACCATCGTCAACTCAAAAGTCGACAGAACCACTGAAAATTATAGATGAAGAAGATTGATTAAGACTTCCAACACCACCCCACTGCACCAATTAATTGAAGCTTCGACCTTATCCAAGCTTCGAAATACCAACAGAGATGAAACCTTAATACACCATATTGAGATGGATTATGACATCAAATATGGCTCCCCAACAGGTCGTCTCTTCCCAATCCTTGAATCAAGATAGAACATAGCACCACTCCACAGCACATCTCACCATTGAAGCACAGATCCACGTTAGCCTCCACTAACCACGGGAAGAGAGGGGAATCCCCAAATCACTGTGAGGGAAACACCCAAAAACTACATAAATCGAAGAAATAAAGCTTAAATATAGACTAAACTAAACACCTCTCCTCGGATTTGTCCATTAGAGAACAGATCCGAGGAGAGAAAAGGGCGACGGCGGCTAGTGTTTGGGGTTGAGAGGGGAAAGAGAGTAGAGAGGGGGGGGAGAAAAGGGCGCTTGCATTTCCTACAGTTTTTGTTTGTCTGCTCATTTTCATTTTGGTTCTCAAATGTATGCCTTTTGCTCAAGGTCATTTCTCCAAAGTTCTGGCCAATGTCAAGTACTAAATCTTAGAGAACATACAACTTGATAATGCTCTTGGGTACAGTTGGTAAATGTGTAGACAAATCTTTTGGTTTTGGCAAGAAAATGAACGTTGGTACTAAGTCTTAGCGCTCATTGACAACCAGCTTAACGCTTGCATTTCCCAAGTGTCAAGTCACAACCTTCATTCTTTATCCAAATATCTCAATTTCAGTCGTTCTATTTCCAGTTATTACCTCAGTTTCATTTGGTTTGAATCTTCTTTTCTTATTTGGGTCAAACCCCCTTTGCTTTAAAATTAACTCTCGTTATCACGTGAACATATATCTTTTAGACCACTTTTATAACCTCAATGTTGTTTTAACCCTTACCAACCTCAAGATCTCTCCCTCAAATTCTAATTCTAGTATCTGCACTTATTTTTTCCCTCGTTACAACAGTTGTTAAAGTACTACAGTAATTTCCTCAATGTGCAATGGATTTCTTATTTATTTATTTTTTTTGCTAATCTTTTTTTTTTTTTTGGGTTTTTTTTCCTTCCTAAATTGGAACCTATAGGACTTAATTGGGGCCTTTGGATTTTTTCATCCACCCCATAGAAAATGATAAGGGGTGTCTCAGTTTGATGAAAATACCATTTTACCCTCTATCAAATATTAATACTACTAATTTGTCCTCATCAGATCCTAATCATAGAATTAAAAACTAAAATCAAAATCAAAAAATTAACATCAAAATTAAAATCATAAAACATATTATTTTATATATATATGAAATATATATGTAATTATACAGGGTTGGTTGGAAGGCGAGCAACAAGCTGCGCGCCAATGCCTTTTTGGATAGCTAGTCATATCCTAAAACTAAAATCATAAAAACTAAAATCAAAATCAAATTCATTTCCATCTCCACTTAAACTGATTCTTCTTCTTTTCTTCTCAATCCAATCCTATAAACTAGGTTTTAGTAACATAAAATTGCTCAAAAATTGAAATTTTTGAAATCAAATTTTCCTGGTTTATCAGAATCGGTTAACGTTAATGTATATGTGATCCGATTGCAAATAGAAACGGTTTATGTTCATGACAACAAAGACCGATTGTCCTTGATATGTATTCTGGTTCGAGAAATTTGAACCAGAATCGGATTACATTAGCACTTATAAAAACCGATTGTTGATGTATAATGTTAGAATCTGATTTTATATGTGTGTCGAGTAAACCGATTGTTGTTCTCAATTTTTCTGTATCTTTTTTTTGTTAGAATCGGATTATATGAGCATTCTTATAAACCGAATCCTGTTGTGCAATGTCAGGAATCGGTTTTTACATATGTATCGTGTAAACCGATTCTGGTTAACCCATTTTTTTCCAGTGAATACTCGATTTCATTTTATTAACTCGGGTATAGAATTTTGATTTTATTTGATGTATAACAACACATAATTCACAGATAAAAAAAAAATTACCCACAATCGGTTTATGTTCATGCCAATATAAACTGATTATGGATAATCGGTTGATTTTCATGTCCATATAAACCGATTCTGGGTAGAAGTTAGTTTCAAAAAATATATGTATGTTTTTGAGATTACAATCGGGTTGATACTGATGTGAACATAAACCGATTCTTGGTTGGTGTTCTTAAAAAAAATTCAAATTTTCAAAATTAAAATTTTTCAGTTTTTGATGATGCACTAACCTTAGTTGATTTTAGGATTAATTTCACTAAACATCTATTAATTATCCGCATCAACACTAATTAATCAGGGGTAAATTAGTCATTAAAAAAATAATTGGATAAGGGGCTTTTCATTTTACTTCTTAATGACCATATTTTGTCATGTACCTATAGGCCCCGATTAAGTCATATATGCCCCAATTTAGGACGGTTTTTTTTTCTTTTAAACACCACCCAAAATCTTAGTTCTGCCCCTGGTCTTGGCATTAATGTTTGTTCATGCATGCCCACGATATTTTATTCTGGAGTTTTCTCAATTGAGAAAAGAAATGAGGTATAGGTAAGTTTTATTTCGAGAAATGGCCGAGGTTGTCCCATTTTCAGCAGTTGTATTAGGGTCATTCCGAGCAGAGCCTATTACGCTCATCTGTCCAAGAAAACAATTGGCTATTCACCTTTTGACCGACCTTGGCAATAAGTTTAAAATTTTGGGGTACAATGATTTGATGACCTGGTAGTTTCCATGGCAAAAATATCAATAGATCTTTCAAGAAAAAAGTCTTATCTCCAAACTGCCTTCTCATCGGCCACTTACATTGGTGGTATCTTTCAAAAAGTTTTATCTCCGAAGTCGATCAAACATGAAAAACCACGGCGTTTGGGCAAATAGAGCCCTCCATATGTAGGTAAGAGTTTTGGAAATTTAAAATTTTGGCTTTTGATGAATTCAGACTGATCACGTCCACCACGCTCCTCGCACAAAGGTGCAATTTCTTATGAGAGTGAGAGTGTAGGATTTTCTATTTTTGTGGCGTTAAAGATTACGTGGAGTTCTAGATCGTGGCAACACTTGCGGGGGTTTACTCAATAAATACTTTTATCGATTTCCAAAGAGTTTAATGGATTTACAAAGTATTGTGTTATTGGTTGTATACTTTTAAAATCTCTTTCAAAGTTTATGTTACTCGTTGTAGATTGTCAAAAGGTCTTCTAAAGTTTGTGTTATTCGTTGTAAACTTGAAAATTCAAAGACTTTGCATACTTATCTATTTTCAAGACTTTGAGTGACTTTTGGGTATATATTTGCCTTGATAAAAGTCTTGCAAAATATGTAAGATTTTGGAAGACTTCCAATTTTTTTATAAAGATGTTTTTTACTCTATCTTTTTTTTTCATGAATACACAATCTATAAAACTCCTATTATAGATGAGTATAAATTATATGATATGATTAAATATATTTTTTATTTTAATTATTATGTACAAATGTACAATAATATATTTTTTAATTTATTGTTACACTTTATTGTATTTCATTGAACTAAAAAAATAAGTTATATATATAAAATAATAATAATAATTTAGTTTAATATAGTTGAAGTTACTATAATAAATAAGCTACAATAAATTTTATATTTATGTCTATCATGCATATTTCCATATAAAATTTGTTTATACAACTCTTCAAGACTCTACAAATGTCTGCAAGACATTAGACAACTCTGCATAACTCCGCAAAAGTTTGCTCAATTCTATATAATTCTCGCAAAGTTATTAATTTTCATGACTCTTTTTAAATCTCCACAAATCTACAAATGTATTTATTGAGTAAACCCCCGTTGATGTTTTGTATATCTAATTTTCTATTCGCGTAACAAAACGAGCCTTCCCTCAAAATTTCGAGGAAATAAATCCATGCTATAGAGATTTCACTAGAACTTCACTGTGCCTCCGTAGCAAGTAAAAAAAAGTTATGTTAATTTAAATCCTTGTCATTTTTTTGTTGGCTCTATATAAAGTAATAATTTTTCCTCATGTTTTTTAATTGTGATGGCTTTTTTCAGAGAATTGCTAGGTTGACCGAAATATTTGTCTCGAAAAAAATCATCGGGTGAACCATGTAGTGGGATCAACTGAAAACCTTTAATATCCCTATCATCGCTGGGTTTTTCTCGGGTTATTTTTCGGGAAAAAATTATGGCCAGCCTATACAATTGTTTCTTTTGTATTAATAACCATCTTATTTTTAAATTAAAATAAATCAACCACAACTTCCATAATAATGTTACATGTGTCATATCGACATAGACCGACACATTGAGCACATGCACTACCATCACCAGAACCACCCATCCTACCTTTTCCACCACCAGCATTATTGTCACGGGCTCCATGCACTACCACTCACAAAGACCACACTAATCATCTGTAATGATTATTAATAAATTTATTATTTATTTAATGAAAATATATTATTAAGACCTTTATAATGAGAGATAAATAAAATATTTATTATTTGAAGTTAATGATACAATAATGATGTAAATAACCACAACAATTGATTTATCTTTTTCCTAAATAAATCTCAGCCGCTCTTTATCTTTCCTAACTTGTCACAAATGCAAAATTTAGATTAATACGTCAAAAAAAAATTACAGTACTTTTTTTGTATGGTAATTTTTTCAATTTTAATGACTATTTATCTTGGTTTGGGATCTAACTTTCAGAATGAGATTTTTTACTTTATAGTCCTCAATTGTTCATCTTCTGTCCTGTCCCCACCCGACAAAAATTTGGCCTATAATATTTATTATAAATTTAAAAAAGAAACAAATTTAAAAACTAATACCAAATAAAAAATAAAAAAAACCACGGGTAATTATGTAATTTATCTACCTTGGGACACCTTTCTCATCCCACTATCACAACTTCTTCCACCACCACCACCATTAACGTCATCGCTCCACCATTCTCACCAACACCCACTGCTGATCCACCACCTCCGCCCACCATCACAACCACCATTAGTGTCAACTGATTTTAGTATAAAATAAATCTATTATGTACTATATTAATGAAAGTGTATTTATTTGATTAATTAAACAAACATTCATTCTTGGGAAGGCCGTAGATTTAGCTTTCCCAAGAATGAATCATGACCACTCTTTAACTTACCTAAGTTGTCCAAACTATGCTTTATAAGGAAAATATAAGATGTTCCACATATATCCTTCATTCAAAAAGTAATTACTTCTACAATTTGTACATGTGAAAACACAAAGCTGCGTACCAAATTGCTTTGGGGTGTGTATAAATATATATTGGTAAGGGATTGGTACACCCCCAAGCAATTTGATACCCTTCTTAGCAATCTTGTGAAAAAGGAGAGGCGAATTTTGTTTTTATTTTCCATTCCTTCCTTTAAAGTTTAGGAAAAAGCCCATTCCTAATTCCTCCCCTTTGACACGGTCAAACGGACCTAAACAAAATTCTCTAACAAAAAATATTTACATCATAGAAATGCAATGGTTTTACTAGAGCTACTACTTTGTTTTATTTTAATTTAATTTATTTTTTAAACTAGACCTACTAGTTGTTTTTTTTATGTGAACTAGACCTACTAGTTCAAAAGATGATCTCGCACAAAAAGAGGTTCACAAGAGTACCTTCTCCTGAAGCTAAAGTTGTGTTGTTGGGAGTGGATTTAGCCAAAAAAACTTCATCTAAGAAGAGTTATAATAGAGGGAGACGCTTCAAATGTAACAACAGCAAATCAAGGTGATAACAAAGATATCCCATGGAGCATCTACTCGTTGGTTAGGAAAATCAAGGATTCAATTAATCATTTTGATAGTATTCGATTTCAGTTTGTCAGGAAACATGTAAATGAGTTAGCACATAATCTCTGTTGAGGGATGGTGGAATGCCACTTCTCCTCTGTTGAGGAATGGTGGAATGAAAAGAGGTGAATTGTGGAATACAAATTCGGAGGAAGTAGTGTGGATCAAATATTACTGGGTTAAACAGCCACATAGTCTTTGCAAAGAATGTTACACAGTTGATCATAATAAAGAGATATGTGAGAAGGTTGTTGTAGATCTAAGTGAAATAGCAATCACTATGGAAGAATATGAAGAACGTTGTAGAAAGAAGACTGAAGCTGGAAATATTTCGGAACAAAACAAAGATAATGATGCTGAATTTATCTTTGTGGAAAATGTGGAGGAGACTCAACAAGATGGTGTTGAAGGCAGAATTTATAAAAGAGTTGGAAATCAAACTGTCCAAACTCTTGGTAGTAATCCCTCTCTTAGTCAACTTACCCTTGCTGACCATGCTGGTATCAGTAATGGTGATGATCATACTGGCAATAATAATACTCAAATTATCTTCATGGAAGTTGTTGATATGGATGTTCAGAAGGAACATGTTGCTGCTACAGGGTTGGATACTATACAGGATCAAGGGAGCATTGCCTTCATTGTAATTACTTATCCTTATCTCATGTGTTTTTCTAAGCTTATTACTTGCAATCTTTCCTCTTATTCTAGTATACGTTATACTGTTAGGAATTTTCATAGTACCAAATACTTTATTTATCTCTTTGGTATTTTCAACATGAGAGTGCTAGCATGGAATTGTCAAGGTTTTTCTAGTAAAACCACAAGAGGTTACTTGAAAGAATTAATGAGTAGATATGACCCAGATATCATTTTCATCTCAGAGACCAAACTAGGGTTAGATAAAATGAATAAATTGATTAAGCCTTTTAAATTTCCGAACAATAAACTGATATCTTTCGTGGGTTTAGCCAGTGGCCTCATTTTACTTTGAAACGATGGTTTCCGGTTTAAAATTGTGAATGCAGATACATGGATCATAAATTGTTTAGTTCATGATGATCCCTCTAAGCCTGAATGGATTCTCACTTGCACAATGGTCTTACATTAGAGATATAATCCAAAACATTACTCATCCATGGGTGATCATAGGAGATTTGAATTTGGTTTTCAATAATGAAAATATGGTTTCTATTCACAGTACTTCTTCATCTGCCTCAAGATATGTTACTTCTTCCTCAAGTGATTCTCCTTATATTAATATGACTTATGAAGCTGGCTTAGAAGATATGGGTTATTCTGGAAGATCTTTTACTTGGTCTAGTAATGTCCATGGAACTGGTGTAAGAAGATCAAGGTTGGATAGATCTCTTACTAATGTTGATTGGGTGCTTCATTTTCCAGATTTAAAACTTCTTCATCTTCCTCAACTTGGGTCTAATCACTGCCCCATCTTACTGGATTCTGCATCAACAAAAAGTGACAAGAGAAGGAACTGGAAATACTTTCAGTGCTATGAAAGAGATGATTCTCTTAAAGATGAAGTTGTTACTGCTTGGAATAATCAATTTCAAGGATCTCATGCTTTTCGATTCTCAAGAAAGCTTGGAACTACAAGGAAATATAACTCAAAATGGAACAGACCAAAGTTTGATGATATTCAGAGTAACATATATCTTTTATATCAACAACTTGAATTTTTACAACAGCTTTCTCAGCCTCAAGACACCATCACTTTGCAAGCTCGGCAGTTGGAGCATGAGATAGAGCATTGGCACCAAATAAAAAGTGAATTTTGGGGTCAAAAGGCTAGGGACCAGTATTACTTAGAGATGGATAGAAATACAAAGTACTATCATACAAATGCAAATAGAAGAAGAGCAAGGAACAACATTGAAGCTCTGAAAGATAGTAATGGCAATTGGTGCTCAAGTAGAGAAGATTTGGATAATTTGCTCACTCAACATTACAGTGCACTCCATACAACCTCTTCTCCTATTAGAGATGATGCCTTGCTACAAAATATCCCTCAAGTTATCACTGCATCTTATAATATTCAGTTAATCAAAGTCCCTGAAGCTACTGAAAGTTTGAAAGATTTAAAGGAAATGAAACCATGGAAGGACCCAGAACCAGATGGCTTCCCACCTGGGTTTTTTCATTCTCACTAGAATATTGTTGGCACTGATGTTGTTCAAATGGTTGACAATTCTTTCAGTCTGGATTCATTCTCAAGGAGTTAAACAACACTAATATTTCTCTCATTCCAAAGTCTAAAAATAAGCAGTTTCATTCTGATTTAAGACCCATAGCATTGTGCAATACTTCTTACAAAGTTATCTCTAAGATTCTCTCCAGTATATTGAAGAAAGTCATGAACAATATTATCTCTCCTTTACAAGTTTCTTATGTTCCAGGCAGGCAGATTTCAGACAACATCTATCTATCTCAAGAGATTATTCATACAATGAAGAATAAAAAAGAAAAGCAAAATTTTCTTGCTCTTAAGCTTGACATGTCAAAATCCTTTGACATGATTGAATGGTCATTCCTTATGGATATCATGGAAGAAAAATGGGTTTCTACATAGAATGGTGCAATCTAATCATGCAGTGCATCAATACCACTAAAATCTCTATCATTCTTAATGGAGCACCATGTACTGCTTACAAACCTACAAGAGAATCATACAAGGATACCCCCTGTCTTCATACCTTTTCATCATTTCTATGGAGGCTTTCTCTAGATAATTGTTGATGGCTGAACAAAATAACAAGATTGAAGGCATAAAAATTGCACCAGGTGCTCCTTTTATCTCCCATTTATTCTTTGCAGATGACTGTTTGTTATTTGGAAATATTGATTTGTACAATGTCAATAATTTGCTTCAAATTATTGAGAATTTTGGAGCTGCTTCTTGGCAAATGGTAAATTTCACTAAATCAAGTATTTTCTATAGTGTCAATGTTCTACCAAGATTTTGTAGAATACTAACCAGAAGATTGAAGGTGCCTCATATGAATCCAGAGGAGAAGTAATTAGGCATGCCTTTGTTGAGTAGAAAAAGTAAGAAAAAATGATTCACACATCTGCTAGACAAGGTGAAAAGTATATTATCTATATATAGAAGCCCTCCTGGTTAGAGCTGTTTGGAGAATTTGTACCAATTCAGATGATGTTCAGGTAAACTATATGTCTTCAAAATACTTCCCATGCACAAGTATGTTGCATGCTACAATCAAGAAATACTGCTCTTGGGCGTGGCGAGGACTACAAAAAAATATGGACTTCATTAAAAATAATAGTTGCTGGCGTGTTGGTGATGGATCTCATATAAAAATTTGGTTGGATGTATGGGTTATAGGCAAATACAACGATGTTGTTGCTTTAAGCAAAACTATGGCGCAGTGCAGCAAATCCCTAATGATAAATATTGTCACCAACATTATTCCTTCTTATACAATGAGTTGTTTTCATCTTCTTAAGGATATTATAAATGGAGGAACCACCAGACTACAAAAAAATATGGACTTCATTAAAAATAATAGTTGCTGGCGTGTTGGTGATGGATCTCATATAAAAATTTGGTTGGATGTATGGGTTATAGGCATGGAGGAACCACCAGTACCAAGACCAGAAGCTTGTGATAATGAAAATTTTGTTTGGCTTAAAGGGCTCATTCCCTCAAATGGCAGAAGTTGGAATTCTGAGCTGGTGCGCTATCTGTTTGATCAACTAACAGAGGATCTCATATTAAAAATGAGGCTCTCAGTTACCTCAGCAGATAAGTTAATATGGAAACTTACAAAAAAATGGTGCCTTTACTCTCAAGTCTGCTTACAAGAAATTGTTTGAAAACAGTTTAGGCTCTAGACAGTTTTCCGTGTTTATTCAAGGTACAAATATAAGATGGGAGGAGTTTTGGAGAATTAGCACTTGTCCAAGAGTTAAACATTTTTTCTGGAAATGTTTAATTGATATCCTGCCTACTCGAGTTCGTCTATCAATACAATGTGGGTATATAAATAAAACATGTGCTCTTTGCAATCAACTAGATGAAAGCACTATGCGTATTTTATTTCATTGTCCTTTCTCAAGGGAAGTATGCATGGAAATTGATGGAGGTAGTCAGGTGATGGTATTTATCAATGATGTTGTAGTAAAGAGTTCGTTGAGACTTGTGAAGGCAAAGGATTTTAGATTTAATAAAACTTAAAAGTAAAGAAAACTTAGATTAAAATTGATTTCAAGATATTAGGAATAACCAAGACACTAGAATCCACTATTACACATGAATGAATGATATTGAATATTTCATAACTCTGATTAGCCTTTAAATCCTTTAATTCTTAATTCACAAATAATCAGGCAAATTCTCAAAAATTAATTGTATCCCCTAAGCATAGATTATCTTAATACAAAGCATAACCTATCTAATTGAATCACAACTAATGAAGAAAATTATGCAAACAATTAAAAACTCTGCAAAAGCAGTGATTGAGTGAATTGTAATTAAATATTAGAGAAAATGAAATAGTTACCCATTATTCATGTGTAGATAGCTTCATCCATTGCCTTGATTACGTGACAGAATTAGCCCCTCATCATGTTGGAAACACACTCAAAATTCATTATTATTGCTCAAAAATGGTTTACAAATGATGAAAAGAGTGAAAAAGTGGTGAAAATCAGGTTTGTAATAGTTATAAGTGTTGCAAACCGAGCTGTTACAAAGAACGATACAAGCTCTCCTTTTCTACGACCCACATATGTGAGTCGTTTACACTGTATCATAAACGACGGTTTTCGGGAGTCTATTCTTCACGATCTTCAGTTTGCAGCAGCAGAGAATATTTTTTTCGCAACTTGATTTCGATTGCTCTATTGTCTCCCAAACTCTCCCAATCTCTCTGTAACCCTTCTGTGGTGCGCGAGTACCCTTTATATAGCCATAGACACCAAAAAATCTTGCTCCATAACTGCTAACAATCCTCCATTACTCGGTGATATTCTCATGCAGGATACGAGAATATCTTCCCTTTTTTTATCTCCTCCATGTTGTTTCCTATGGCAAGCATGCTTCTACACGTTCCTTATTGTTTCTGGAGTCATCGTACACGTCTCATGCACGGACTGCCGTGTTTTGAACTCATTGATTGTCTAGCCAAATATAACCGAAACCAACGACCATACCAACATTCTACAGTCATATCACGTCTACCCATGAAGTTTCAATGATTGAATCTCCCTCTAACCCAATCGAAATGTGATCGACAAATCTGCCAGAAGTAGAGTTCATTTTCCCGCCAAAACCAAAATTTGAAATGAAGAAGGTGGTGTGCCCTAATCCAACGCAGTGGTGCCTTTAACAGCTGGGGTGCCTGGGGTGCCCTTATCCAAAATGATGGTGCCTTTAGTACTTTTCTCCCGGGGTCCAAATAGCACTTTTTGAGCAACTTTTTCCGCACAAGTGTAATTCTCCAATAACACCTAAACAAACATAAAAACACCAAAATTAGCACAAACATCGAGACTAACAATAGAGACACTGAGGACAATTCAGACACAAAAATGTGTCTATCAAATACCCCCAAACTTATTATTTGCTAGTCCCGAGCAAATCTAATAAAATAACTACACTTAGCACGTGCAGCAAGCCGTTAAACCGCTAGGTGGCCCTAGTGGCGGAGTGTCGTCTCCGGAGGGTTTACCAGAGGTGTACCCACAAAACATGTACTTCTAATTGGTCACAAGTATCCAAAGAGCTATGAGGACATACATATTCTCAACCTATCTCCAAGTAACTAGAATGCCAGAGAAATTAAAGGTGTCAGCTCTGAAGCTGACTGAAGAAAAGAGGAGACACATCCGCAACACTGCTAGATAAAGAGATATCCTCTACACAGCTAGATAAACATTGTAAGATGCGTCCGTTAATTTACATCAAGATAAGATTAGGAGAGAGATAAAAATGAGAGGGACATCTGCTACACAATTGGACTAATTACGTGTGATGAGTTGAACCAGTGCTGGAAAGATCTTGTGTCAGATTGAAATTGGACTAACAAAGCAACCAAATGTATCTTTCTTCGACTCTCTCATAGTGCTCAGTAGAAACAATGTCTTCTTCGGTCTTCAACTGTTGATGATAAACTCTCGAACCTCATAGAACCTTGATAATTAACTCTTCTCTTCGATTTCTTGCTTGACTTCAAAAATTTCTACTTTCCTAAGGCCTTATTGAACAAAATTTAAAATTTAAACTTTATATATAATTTTTTTCATTTTTTTTTTTGAGTAATAACAAAAAAAATTACATGGCCAGAAGGAACTTAACACTTGGATCTTCGCAACTTGTAATGTCTTAGTATCATGGACTTCAATAACTTATATCATTTGCTCTTATAACTTCTTGTAACTAAGTCTTCAACTTTGATTTTTGAATTATTATTTTCTATTGTTGCTTCTAAACCTTAAACGTCTTCAACTTTCTTCATAGATTTTGATGTCGCTCCGTTTGTTGATGATGATAAGTTTCTACTGAGAGAGAGTTGTAATCCAATAACTAAGACTACATTATGAGGTTGCTTTGTCTTTCTGGCATTTCCTGACCTACTTGCCTTTCCATCATGGATGGTTAGGTCCATAACGGTTACCCTCTGAAAGGAACAAGTTCTCTCCTGAATTTCAAGGATCTCAATGTCTTTTTCTCTAATGTCTCAATAGGTTGTTATCCCTAGCATTCCAATTTCTATCTTTTCGGTGAGAAAAAGTATGTAAACTTAGCTAACCGGATACCATATGACGCTAGAAGTTTCAAAAGTGCAACTAAAAAGTGCTTCCCCACCCCCAAACTTAAATCTAACATTGTCCTCAATGTTTCTAATGAAATAGCAATACCAAAAGTAAAATAACACGAGGAGAAGTTGGAGAGATAGTACCTGGGTGAAGAGAGAGAAAATCAAAACTAATGTACAACATACAACTGCCTCGATGGTCAATCAAGGGTAAACAGGGTCCCCCAGAGAGACCTCCTCAACATCACCTGTAGGAAATGGCTCTAAAAAGTGTTTCAATCTCTGACCGTTAACCTTCGAAGAACTACTACCATATGGTGTCTCGATCTCAATAGCTCCATGAGGAAAAACGGTGCGAACAATAAAAGGACCCGTCCACCGAGAACATAACTTCCCAGGGAAAAGATGCAAGCAGATATCATACAGAAGAACTTTTTGACCTGGAGAAAATGACTTCCGTAAAATATTTCTATCATGCACAAGTTTCATTTTGTTCTTATACTCCTTCGCACTATCGTAAGCATCTATACGAATCTCGTCCAACTCATTGAGCTGGAGTTTCTTGTGGGCTCCTGCCTTGTCAAGTGAAAAATTTAGCTTCTTAACAGCCCAATAAGATCTATGTTCTAACTCAACAGGTAAATGGCATGCCTTTCCATACACAAGCCGATAAGGCGACATTCCAATGGGGGTATTAAATGCAGTACGGTAAGCCCATAAGGCATCAATGAACCTAGACGACCATTCTTTCCGATTAGGATTAACTGTTTTCTCTAATATACGTTTTATCTCCCTATTGGAAACCTCTACCTGACCACTAGTATGTGGATGATACGGGGTAGCTACCTTATGTGTAATACCATATTTCTTCATCAAAAGCTTAAAAGGTCCATTACAAAAGTGCGACCCTCCATCACTAATTATAGCTCGCGGTGTACCAAAACGTGTAAGTATATTATTTTTCAAGAATTCAATCACAACCCTATGGTCATTGGTTTTACACGCAACCGCCTCAATCCACTTAGAAACACAGTCTACGGCGACAAGGATGTATAGGTTACCAAAAAAATTAGGAAATGGACCCATAAAGTCAATACCCCACACATCAAAGACCTCAACAATTAAAATTGGGTTCAAGGGCATCATATTCCTACGGGAAATGGTTCCTAATTTCTGGCAACGTTCACAAGTAACACAGTAACTATGGGAGTCTTTAAACAACGAAGGCCAATATAATCCACACTGCAATATCTTAGCAGCAGTCTTCTTAGCACTAAAGTGACCCCCACAAGCATGATCATGACAAAAGGAAATAATACTGTACTGGTCACTCTCAGGTATACATATCCTAATAATCTAGTCTGGACAATACTTAAATAAATAAGGATCATCCCAAAATAAGTGCTTAACCTCGGCTAAAAACCTAGAACGATCTTGTTTACCCCAATGTTGGGGCATTCGACCAGTAACAAGATAGTTCACTATATTCGCATACCAAGGTGATTGGGAAACAGAGAACAATTGTTCATCAGGAAAGCCGTCCCTTATATGAAGGGAATCATCATGGGAACTAACAATTAGCCTAGACAAGTGGTCTTCTACTACATTTTCTGCACCCTTTTTGTCTCTAATGTCTGTACAAAATTCTTGTAATAAAAGGATCCACCTAATCAATCTAGGTTTGGTATCCTTCTTAGACAAAAGGTATTTCAAAGCAGCATGATCAGTATAGATTACGATCTTAGAACCTAAGAGGTAGGATCTAAACTTGTCTAAGGCAAACACAATGGCCAACAGTTCCTTCGCGGTAGTGGTATAGTTCATATGGGCCTCATTCATAGTTTTGATAGCATAGTAAATCACATGAAGTAATTTGTTTTCTCGCTGACCTAGCACAACACCAATAGCATAATCTGAAGCATCGCACATGATCTCAAAGGGTAGGTTCCAGTTGGGTGCCTGGACTATGGGGGCGGTAGTGAGTAAAGACTTAAGCTTCTCAAAAGCCTCTAAACAAGCATCATCAAAGACAAACTTAGCATCTTTTGCAAGCAAATTGCAAAGAGGTCTAGAAATTAAGCTAAAATCCTTAATGAATCGACGATAAAAACCTGCATTTCCTAAGAACGACCTAATATCTTTTAAGGTTTTTGGGACCGGTAAAGTTTTAATAAGGTCAACTTTGGCTCTATGTACCTCTATACCCTTCGAAGATACGATATGCCCTAGAACTATTCCTGAACGAACCATGAAATGACATTTTTCCCAATTCAGCACTAAATTCTTTTCCTTACACCTAGTCAAAACTAATGACAAATGATGCAAGAACTCATCAAAATACGAACCAAACACTGAAAAATCATCCATAAAGACCTCTAAGAACCGTTCTACCATGTCATAAAATATGCTCAACATACAATGCTGGAAGGTCGTAGGGGCATTGCATAGCCCAAAAGGCATGCGTCTATACGCAAAGGTACCAAAGGGACAGGTAAAAGTGGTTTTCTCTTGGTCTTCTGGGGCAATAGGAACTTGATTATAGCCGCAAAATCCATCTAAAAAGCAAAAATGGCTACGGCCAGCTAATCTTTCTAGCATTTGGTCGATGAAGGGAAGGGGAAAGTGGTCCTTCCTAGTGACCGTGTTTAATTTTCTATAGTCAATACAGACACGCCAACCCGTGGTCATTCGGGTTGGGATTAAATCATTGTTATCATTCTGGACTACAGTAATACCGGATTTCTTGGGAACAACCTGAACGGGGATGACCCACTTACTGTCTGAAATAGGGTAGATAATGCCTGCATCTAATAGCTTAAGAACCTCGGTTCGAACTACTTCTTTCATATTAGGGTTCAGTCGACGTTGCATCTCCCTAGAAGGTTTGGTATCTTCCTCTAAATATATCTGATGCATACAAACAGTAGAACTTATACCCTTAATGTATGCTATGGTCCACCCTAAAGCTTCCTTGTTATTCTGAAGGACGGTTACTAGCTTATTTTCCTGATCACTATCCAAGTCGGATGCTATAATCACAGGTAAAGTTTTAGATGGGCCTAAAAACACATACTTCAAGGTATCTGATAATGGTTTAAGGTCCAATTTAAGAGGCTTTTCTAACGAAGGAACTGGGGTAGACTCAGAAACGGGTAGAGGTTCGAACTTAGGTTTACATCCATTACTAGTGTCTATCAAAGGGGTTGAATCTAACAAAGTATTCACCTCATTAATCACATCATCATCATCAAAATCAATCCCAAAGTGAGCTAGGCATTTCTCTAATGGATCTTCCATCAAAGTGTTTGGTAATGACTCCTCGACTAATGTTCCTATCATGTTCCCATCTTCTATGCTCGAGTCATCTAGTTCATAGGGTATCTTACTAATATGAAAGACGTTCAGCTCAATAGTCATATTACCAAAAGACAGATTCATAATACCAGTTCGACGGTTAATGATCGCATTAGATGTAGCTAAAAACGGGCGACCTAAAATTACCAGTATCTGGTTCTCTGGGTCATGGACAGGTTGGGTATCTAGGATAACAAAATCCACTGGATAAATAAACTTTTCGACCTATATAAGAACATCCTCGATCACACCACGAGGAATTTTAATGGACCTATCAGCTAACTAAAGAGTCATCTGGGTAGGTTTCATCTCACTGAGTCCTAGCTTAAGGTACACATGGTATGGCAGTAAGTTCACACTGGATCCTAAGTCAAGCAACGCTTTCTCAACACGGTATTTACCTATTGTGCAAGCAATAGTGGGGTACCCTGGGTCTTTGTACTTAGGAGTAGTGGTATTCTGAATAATAGAACTCACATGACTAGCTAGAAAGGCTTTCTTTTGAACACTAAGCTTACGTTTTCGTGTACACAAGTCCTTGAGAAACTTGGCATAAGCGGGAATCTGCTTAATCGCATCCAACAATGGTAGGTTGATAGTTACCTGCTTAAAAACCTCCAAAATATCTTTAAAGTTGGACTCGCTCTTAGTTGGAATGAGCAGTTGGGGGAACGGGGCTCTGGGAAAAAATCCGGGCTCAACATGACCCTCATTGGTCTCTTTGGAGACTCTATCAGTCTCCTCATTTTGTGGCTCAGAAGGGTGAACTACAGCATGTTCACTTTCAGGCATGACGACCTTATTGTCAACTTTCTTTCCACTCCTAAGGGTTGTAACAGAATTCACATGATTGTACGGTTTCTCTCCTTTAGGGTTAGGATCAGTATGACTAGGAAACCTTCCTTCTTCTCTCTCACTAATAAACTTAGCTATCTGGCCAACTTGAAGTTCTAATTTAGCAAGAGACTGGGAATTATTCTTAAAATTCTTCTTGGTTTCCTCTTGAAAATTAACCTGGCTCTTTATCAACATTTCCTGGCTTTGTGATAGCATATCTTGGCTATTTTTTAAGATACTAAGGGATTCCTCTAATCTAGTCATTCTATTCTCAGAAGGGTTCTGGAACTGGGCTTGGCCTGAAGAATTATTATTATAACCAAAACCTGGGGGAGGCTGAGAATTACTGGACTGACCTTGATTCTGTCCCTTTGACCAAGAGAAATTAGGATGGTTCCTCTAACCAGGGTTGTATGTCTCTGAGTATGGGTCAAACTTCTGACAGTTCTCAAACCTAACGTTGTTGTAGACAACATGGGCTTGTTCTTCACTAACATGTCCTTCCCAAAATAAGTTATCGGGCTATATTCCACAACTAGACACTTGAGAGGCTCTATTAGGTTCAACAAGGGACCTATTTTTAGACTGACCCATTTCCAAAGCTTATAACCTTCTAGACAAAGCAGTAAACTTAGCATCTGACTCAAAGCTTGTTTCTACCACATTGGTGCTACTTCTATTGACCAAGAGTCTTTTAGGGGGTTCAACACAAGGCTCCCACTGTTGGGATTTTTCAGCGATAGTTCCTAAGAAGGTAAAAGCATCATCAGCATTTTTATTAGTGAACTCACCAGCGCACATAGACTCGACCATGGATTTGGTCGAATAGTCTAAACCATTATAAATAATCTCTACAAGTTTCATCTTATCAAATCCATGGTGAGGACACTGGGATAGGAGATCATTGAATCTCTCTAAAAACCTATAAACAGACTCTCCCTCTTGTTGCACACTAGCACTAATTTTCTGCCTAACAGCTACAGTTTTATGCTTAGGGTATAATTTCATATAGAAAGCAGCAATAAGCTCCTGCCATGTTTCAATGGATTCATACGGTAGGTTGTTAAGCCAGGTTTTGGCTTTATCTCTCAAGGAAAACGGAAACATCTTAAGTTTCAAGACTTCATCAGTAAGGTCTTTTATTCTAACTGTCCCACAAATTTCCTCAAAGTCCCTAATATAAAAATAATGGTTCTCATCATCTTTTCCTAAGAATATAGGGATCATCTGAAAAATACTATGTTTTATCTCGAAATTAGCCGTATTGGCTGGCAATTTAATGCACGAAGCTCGGTTGGCCCTAGTTGGGAACATGTAATCTTTCAAAGTAGTCATTGCTGGTACAGATGACGTACTAGGGGTACTTTCCTCACAAAGAGACAGATTCTCAAAACTGAAGTTTCAAAAACGGGGCTCTCAAAAGAAGAGTCTTCGAGCTCCCCGCCTTCACAAGAAGAACTACTAGGTTTGTCACTAATCAAACGACCTAGAGGAAGGGAGGTTCTATGCAAACACAAACAAGGCTGACTCCACCAAAGAAAACCTAGAGATTTCTAGCAAACAAAAAGCATGATGGCTCCACTTAGATTGTTTTGTAGACCAGCTTATAATCCTTCGAAAGGGAATTCATTACAATCTGAGCAAACCCCTCTAGAATCAATCCACGTTTAAGTAAGTTGAATAGATGCGAGGGAAGCTGCTGGAGCATTGATACCCAAGGCCTCACCGCATTACAGGGTGGCGCAGTCACGCATTCAACTCACAGAAACTTTCATGAACTTCGAAGAATGATTAAAAGAGTAACCAATATTTTTCGAACGAGTTTCCTATTAAGCTCTTTACCCTATAGGTCTCGTTATATTCCAAATTTTAAGGCTTGGGTTCGCGTTAAGTTTCGTTTTCCTAAGGCGGACAAGAAGAGAACGGTGATGAAATCCGAACCCTTATCTTTTATGGCCAGTCCTTTCTCAATGGAAGTATGCATGGAAATTGATGGAGGTAGTCAGGTGAAGGTATTTATCAATGATGTTGTAGTAAAGAGTTCGTTGAGACTTGTGAAGGCAAAGGATTTTAGATTTAATAAAACTTAAAAGTAAAGAAAACTTAGATTAAAATTGATTTCAAGATATTAGGAATAACCAAGACACTAGAATCCACTATTACACATGAATGAATGATATTGAATATTTCATAACTCTGATTAGCCTTTAAATCCTTTAATTCTTAATTCACAAATAATCAGGCAAATTCTCAAAAATTAATTGTATCCCCTAAGCATAGATTATCTTAATACAAAGCATAACCTATCTAATTGAATCACAACTAATGAAGAAAATTATGCAAACAATTAAAAACTCTGCAAAAGCAGTGATTGAGTGAATTGTAATTAAATATTAGAGAAAATGAAATAGTTACCCATTATTCATGTGTAGATAGCTTCATCCATTGCCTTGATTACGTGAGAGAATTAGCCCCTCATCATGTTGGAAACACACTCAAAATTCATTATTATTGCTCAAAAATGGTTTACAAATGATGAAAAGAGTGAAAAAGTGGTAAAAATCAGGTTTGTAATAGTTATAAGTGTTGCAAACCGAGCTGTTACAAAGAACGATACAAGCTCTCCTTTTATACGACCCACATATGTGAGTCGTTTACACTGTAGCATAAACGACGGTTTTTGGGAGTTTGTTCTTCACGATCTTCAGTTTGCAGCAGCAGAGAATATTTTTTCGCAACTTGATTTCGATTGCTCTATTGTCTCCCAAACTCTCCCAATCTCTCCGTAACCCTTCCGTGGTGCGCGAGTACCCTTTATATATCCATAGACACCAAAAAATCTTGCTCCATAGCTGCTAACAATCCTCCATTACTCGGTGATATTCTCATGCAGGATACGGGAATATCTTCCCTTTTTTATCTCCTCCATGTTGTTTCCTATGGAAAGCATGCTTCTACACGTTCCTTATTGTTTCTGGAGTCATCGTACACGTACAAATCACGTTCAAACCTCAAACAAACTCGTAAATATCTCTCCCATGCACGGACTGCCATGTTTTGAACTCATGGATTGTCAAGCCAAATATAACCGAAACCAACGACCATACCAACATTCTACAGTCATATCACGTCTACCCATGAAGTTTCAATGATTGAATCTCCCTCCAACCCAATCGAAATGTGATCGACAAATCTGCCAGAAGTAGAGTTCGTTTTCCCGCCAAAACCAAAATTTGAAATGAAGAAGGTGGTGTGCCCCGATCCAAAGCAGTGGTGTCTTTAACAGCTGGGGTGCCTTGGGTGCCCTTATCCAAAATAAGGGTGCCTTTAGTACTTTTCTCCCGGGGTCCAAATAGCACTTTTTGAGCAACTTTTTCCGCACAAGTGTAATTCTCCAATAACACCTAAACAAACATAAAAACACCAAAATTAGTACAAACATCGAGACTAACAATAGAGACACTGAGGACAATTCAGACACAAAAATGTGTCTATCATCAGGCTCTCATATGAAGGTTTAATGGCATTGCTGCCATCTTCGAAGAATGGATAATACAGTCTAAACAACATCAAAGTCAAAGTAATTGGCTTAACTTAGCTATGGTGGTTGCGTGGAGCATATGGAACGAAAGATGCGATGTGATCTTCTAGAATAAGAAGGCTGATCCTAGAGGCACTGCTAAGAGAGATATCAGTTTTTCTACCTATTTATCTTCACTTTATGATAAGGAAACAAATTGCCTTTTAGCCTCTTCAGTACCTACAAACTAACCTACACTATGGAAACCCTTTAAAATCCCATATTTAACTATTAGTTGTGATGCCTCTTATGATGCTAATACTGGCCTAACAGGTGTTGGTTTGATTTTGCGTGATTCCGCAAGAAACTAGAAGGGATGTCTCGCAAATTCCTATGCAGGAGTAGCTGATTCAGAAAATGCAGAGTGTCTAGCTGTGTATGACGCAATGATGTGGTGTAGGGAATTGAGAATCTCTTATGTAATGTTTGAGACAAACTTGAAGAACATTGAAAGCTTCATCAATAACTCATCACATGTCATAGCATGGGAAAACGAAGATACTCTGTATGATGTCATCCACATTATAAGTTTTAATCCGGAGTGGAAGTGTCGTTTTATTTCTAGAAAATGTAATAAGCTTGCAGATCAACTAGCTAGGTATAGTAGGAAGTTTAATGTTACACAGGTCTGGCTTAACAGTCCTCCTAAGTTAATCGAGAGTCTTTTATTGTTAGACAATGCTTTTTCCCATGATCAATAAATTCTTCTTAGTGTTTGGCATCAATATATATATAAAAACAACCGATCCCTTCACAACCATGGCGTTCGTTCTATTGATAATCACAAGTCTGTAAAATTTGTGAATCTGTTCCTTAAATACTCATTCTACAAACAATAAAGCTAGAAGTTAATTATGTAAATTAAAACATTTGTTATTAATCGTTGGAACTCTCAAACGAGTTGACCTATCTCTTTTCAATTCTTTATTTTTGCAAGTGGTATTTGGTATTTGATTGGCACATGAATTTTAATGTTTTTCTTTCATGCAGCCCAATTAGCTTCGAAACTGTTATTTCCTCCCCCGCATGCATTTGGTCCTATGTGCTTACTAATACTTTCGTTTTTCTTCTCTGTTCTTTTCGATCAAACCGGTTGGATGCATATCCATCTCATATATGAATTCATCCAATCTTGATATACCAAATACTCGAACTTCACCAACATCATTATTCCTACGTATCGATGAACACGATGCATGTGATGTCATATTTCCATAATCCTCTGAGTACATTATCTGTATTCCGAGAAATCTACATAGTAAAAAGATAATTATAGGAATACAAATACAAAATATCAGTGAAATTTATTTCTAATAATAATAAACCAAACTACGTATTCGAAATTTTACTTATAGACTAAACTTAATGTTGGGAGCAATAGAAGCATAAAAATTGGAACTCCCAAATCAACATATTTGAGAGAACAAAAACACGTAAAAGAATAAAAATTGATTGCCTACATGGATCACCACCTAATGTGGGAAGTAACAGGGCCACACAAGTTGGGAGTTTGTAAAACCTATAAGAATAACAAACTTTGATTAAGACATTCAAAGTCAATATAGAGGGCGATTGAAGGAACTTATTCCTCATAAGAGATAATTTATAATGAACAGATTCACTCAGATCATTTAACATTTAATTGTCTCCAAAAAGTGTCAATGAATTAGCACAACTATGTTGCATCAAAAACCTAATTTCCAACAAGAGTTCAACTCGGATTCCAAACATATACAATGAAATTTCCACTGCAGAAAGCATTAAAAATTCACTAAATGAAATACGTTAAAAATTAGTCTTCATAATTGCTAATAATGGGTGAAGTTTCCACTTTAAAACCATCAAAATCCAAGGGACGAAACTCATTAATAGCTTGAAATCTTTATAATATCTAACATAAATGGATCAATCGTAATTCAAAGTTGCAGATTCTAAACATCCCTAACGAAGTCACCACTGTACAAAAATCCTGAGACAAAACCATTTAAATATTTAAGCCTCCAAAATAGATAACACGTGGATTATTATTTTGTTTCCAAATATATATTACATCGAAAACCTAATTTCCAACAACAGTTCAACTCGGATTCTAAACATCCACAATGAAATTGTCACTGCAGAAAGCATTTAAAATTCACGAGATAAAACGCATTAAAAATTTAGTTTCTGTAATTGCTGATAGCTGACCATAACACAAGTTGGATTCGTCGCATCCCAGGTGAAGTTGTCATTATAAAACCATCAAAATCCAAGGAACGATACCCGTTAATAGTTCGAAGTCTCTATAATATCTAACATAAATGGATCAATCAGAATTCAAGGATGCAAACTCTCAACATCCCCAATGAAGTCACCACTGTACGAAAATCCACAAGACAAAACACTTTAAAATATCTAAGCCTCCAAAATAGCTAGCATGTGGATTATTATTATGATATTCATGGCATTGGGATAGTCATTTTCATGGCATTAGGATCCGTCCTTGGACAACAAAGAAATTCAATTAGCATATTCACAACCTGAACTGGTTCGGAATATTATAACGATTGTGAATCTGAATTTGAAGAAGAAAGTTTCCATGAGAGAGACCCTTTTTTCAAAAACACTCTTGATTTAGGTGATTAACATATTAGTCATTCAGAAAATATTATATTAATATATTCTTCTCATATCTAATTTATAATGTGTGATATTTTTCATATTTTGAAAAATATAACCAATATTTTTCATATTTTGAAAAATATAACCAATATTTTTCAAACTAATATTCGGGTTATGAATAGCCCAACAGATGTGGATCCTACGTCAAATAAAGAAAAATTAAATAAAAAAGATATTCTTTATATATATATATATATACTATTAACGAATATCTCGTCATTTTTTTTTACCAAACTATAACAATTTAAGGAATAGAATAGCGTTGTTTATGAAATTACAAATCAGAGAAAACTCTTAATTCTTAATGATACAAAATGTTATAGCACTGCTCGGTTGAACTCGCAAGCGTTGCTATCTCAAGCTTGTTTGTAAACTTTAAGTGATTAAAAACTATAAGTCTTGATTTCTGGTCTACTTATAGCTATGTCTCAGATTAGGATAGAATGTGTAGTTGAGCTTTATAATTCACGGCGTTCATCGATTGAAGACGATAATCTACTGAGAAGAGCTTGGAGGAACTTCATCAACAAAAAGTATGTGGAGACTAAAACTTAACTATCCCTCATTATTCTATTTTTATTCTATCTCTTACTGAGATTAAGTCGTATAACTATATAGACTTTTACATTATACACATTTGATATTTCGATCTGAGTTTAACTCGCTTATATCTTTCTCGAAATATGTGTTGGAAGATTTTTGCTTTATCTACGTTAATCATTATTCTTAACGAGTTTAGTTGGAAACAGTTAATTTGTTGGAAACTAAATAATAAGTCAAAATAAGATCATGTGAAAATTTCCTTGAAACATCTTACATGATTTGTGTGAAACGGTCATTCGATGTCGACTCGGAATTTTTAGTATTGATCATTCGATCACTTGAAAATTACTTATAAGCTAGTATTTTGTGTGAGATAGCTATTGTTGTTTTCTAAGGATGTTTCAATGATTGAAATGGGAGTTTAGAACAATTAACCATTGTCTGGATATAGCACAGTATGCAGACCAGTATGCAAATTATTGTGGTATGATTCAGGTCCAGCAACCAAGTTTTCATACCAGTATGCGAACAGTTTTAACTGTTAAAGTCTGGGAACCAAGTTTGCATACCAGTATGCGAACGGTTCTATCTGAGTTAGGTCCGGAACGATAGTATGCATAACGGTTTGAAAACTGAGTTGGTTTAAGTTCTAAAATCAGTTTAGTATGATTTCATACTGATGAACAAATACAATAATAAATTAAGGAATGCAATCTTTGCAAACCGTGGCTTAATGTTCATGAATTGATTCTTGAATAAGTACTTTGTACAATCCCGATTTTGTTTCAATTGTGTCTTGTATACTTTATGAGAATATAAACAATTGAAAAACTCTATAGCAACACAATTAGATTCATTTGATTATCATTTGATCTAGAAGTGTTATATGAATGTTGTTAATACAAAAGTATTCATATGGAAAATTTCGGTTAGTTATTATTGAGCCAACTCAATATACACGTTTAGGTACTGTTACCTATATCTAAATGAAGGTATATTCCATTTGTATGTAATAAGCTAAGGCCATCTAACGGTGGAGAGATATGGCTTTGGTATAAATCAAACTTAGCTTGAATCATAAATTAGGTTTTCATCTAACGGTGAATATTGATTGCTTTATTTCCAAGCTATCAAACCTTGATTTGAAGACTATATAAGGGAGAACTCTAGCAACTGGAAAATTTAAACCCCGCACCTTCTGTGTGATACTAGTCGCATACTAGAGTCGATTCTCCTTTAACCTAGTTTTTTCCTAATACCATTATAGGTTAACGACTTAAAGACTTCATTGGGATTCTAAATCCAGACCCAACTATATTCTCTGTAGTTGCGTTTTCTGATATTACTTGTTCTATCATATTGAGTATTATCTTCTTTAAGATTGTGTAAGTACCCTCAAGCTCGTCAACGCTATTAGACTAGTCAAATGACAATTTAGCTGATAATAACTCGATTAGTTTAACACGAACGTTAATTAATAGAATTTAATCTAACAACAATCTAGATACCAAACTAGTACCGTTGAATAAATCTTGAAAAGTTGCGCAGAATAGACTATCGAACGTGCCATTCGGATACCAGACGAAGAAGATATCATCGGATGAGTATGAACGGAAGATTAGTTATAGCATGGCTTCCTTTATCAGTTTCTCGAGTTCCTTTAACATTTTTTGGTCGGCTTTATCAACCCAAAACAAGAGGATAAGCTTATTTCTCTTTCTTTTCTTCTTCTTCTCTTTTCTCGTTTCTTCTTTCTTCTTTCTTCTTCTTCTTCTTCTTACTTGTCTCCTGCTCCTAGCGATTGTGAGTGAGGTTTGAGAATTTGCTGAGAGAATCGGTTGATAATAAGGAGTAGATTAAGTATAGGATGTTGTTGATGTTGATGATGAGATTAGATTGGTGTTGATTCTTGGTTAAACACAAAGTTAGGATTCGGTTTGAGTTCAAGATATGGAAGATTTGATTAATTAAAGATGGAGTGGAGTGGTTGATGACAAAGAACGAAAAGGGTTGTTGCTCTGTAGTTGAAGGAATTCCTACACTACACTCCACACAAGAATCCACAATTATCAACACATATTTGTAGATTAAAAACAAGACTTTTATTGATTAATTCTCAGAAATGTTACAAGAAATGGAAGAAATCAAGAATACAATCGCTCACAAGAATTTTCTCTCTCCTCAAGACTTTCTTAACACTCTAAAAATTATCCCTCTCTCAAGTTTACTCATCCCCTATATATAGGGTATTTCATAGTGGATAACATCTCATAGACAGCTAAGCTATCCCTTAATTTCGGATCTAACTTGTGATATCTTCGCGAGCGCACAAATGTTAACCCTTGCAAACACTTTATTCTTCGCATGATATTTACGTTTTCTTTATGTTTCCACCATCGTTATTTGTTGCGTCGTTCTTTTAATATTTTCTGCGACGCTCACCAGTGTCTTTAATGAAATTTCGCAAGAATGTTCTTGCTGCGATATTCTGATCCTATATCTTGCCTCTTCTCATGTATTTTTTGTGAAGTAGAGAATATCATGAGAAATTACTATTTAAAATATCGCAACTGTTTATCTTTCCATATTCTTCTTCCGACAGGATTCCATGAATCATGCTTAATTATCTACACGTGTTGAATATTCCTTATTCCACCGACACGTCTAACCGGTCATCTTCTTTTCCCTATTTAAGAGAGATTTGGGAAAGATAATTATCTTCTTTCACTTCTTCTTCGTCTTAACCTTCTCTGTTCTGCAAATCTTCATCGTCTGTGATTTTATTTTTTATCAAGTTCATCTTCTTGTTGTTGTTCTTCCTTATCTTCATGGAGTCTACAAGGTTAATTTTCTTTCTGCTACTGTTAGTTTTTGATGAAACTGATTTTATTTTCCTGGAATCATCTTATTTTTTTTTCTTCATATAATTCCCATACTGCTTGTTATTTCAGCAAAAACACTTCTGGTTTGAGAATTACAATCCAAAACCCTAATAATTCCTAGAATTCACCACCCAAAGAGGGTGCGAGAAGGAGAAATTCTGCGAATAACAAGGTAGTAAGAAACACTACTCTTCAAATAACAATATTTTTGCCTCTGTTTCTTATCTTGATTGTCATTCGCGGGATGGTGGAAACTCCAATAGGCATCCTAAGAAACCTCGTCAACAAAAGAATCAACCAAAGGTTGTTCAAACTGCTATTTATTTCCTTGCTCTTGGTTACGTACCCTTTTCTTCATCATCTTCGCAGAGTAATCCTCTCCTTTCACAAAATGTACTTATTCCTTCTAGCTGCGAGAATAACGCAATAAACTTTATTGTCTTACCTTCTGCTATGAGCGAAATTCCTTCTTCTGCTATAGCCAATTCTCCTCAGATTAATGTCATTCCAAGCCCTACTATTAGTTTGCCTCAAACTTCTCCTCTCACTGATATTTCTCTTGCGAAGAATGATAATCAACTTTCTATTATATCTACTACTTCACCAGAATCTTTTCCTTTTCGCAAGAAGCTGCGAATGGGATAGATATTGCTTTTAAGGCTCTGGTTGATATCTTGGATGATGTTAAGAGATCTTCTGTTGATCCTATTAAGTCTATCATATTCGTGATTTTAAGTGGATATTTTGGTTCTGGTAAGATGGATTCACAAGCATACAGGGATTAAGAAATTGAAGTCTTGAAAGAAGCTCTCCAAGCCAAAACTCTAGAATGTGATACTCTTCTTCTTGAAAACCAAAAGATGGAAAATCTCTCACTTGACTGCGAGCTTCTTCGCAGAAAGAACGATGAATTAAAAGGTATAATCTTCTTTATCTTTTTTATTTTCTTATAAATAATTTTGTCAATTCCCTTTTCAATTTTTTTAAAATCTTTTGTTCGCACATTAAGACTTAAACCAGAAACGATTCTTGGAAAGATTTCAATTTGAATCTGCTGCTGAAGAAGCCCGCGCTGATAGAGACACTTGGATGGATCAATATAATCAATTATACAATCTTCACGCCTACTCCATTGATCATATAAATAATCTCACTGCAGAAAATGCTCAATTAGTGCAGGAGCTTAATTTATTAAGTAGTGAAATATCTCGAATCTCTTATTCTCTAACCAAAGATAACTTGGCGATGGAAACTTTATCAGATGAAAACAAAACCTTATCTCAAGGGAACCAGGATTTTTCAAGTAAAACAGCGATATACTCGCAGAAATTAATTACCCTTCAAAGAGTGTGCGATAATCAAGAACAATCTCTTCATTCACTGAAAAATGAACTTAAAGAGATAACTGAATCATCCATTGCTGAGAAAAATGCACTTATGCAAGGTAGAATAATTTTAAGTGCAAAAGCAAATCAGCTCCAACAAGAATACACCAAATTATAAGAATCATATTCCTCTTTCGCGAAAGAAAACTCTTTTCTCCATTCTAAAGAAAAGAATCTAAGATCTCGCCTGAAGGGTTTAGTTGGAGATAAATTTGATGATGCAATGAACCAATGAGAGAATAACTGCTTTACCTTAATTCAAAATCTAATTTTACAAAAGGAAGGTAGTCATTTAGACTGCCTCAATCATTTGCTTAATTTTTCTTGTGATTTTCTTGTTGCGAATTCCTCATTTTATAACCCTTTTTTAATTTTTTTATTTCTTTGACCACGCATAATCTGAGAGAAAGCTTCAGTCTTCTGTTAATTCTCAGGATTCTAAAGTTGATGTGTTGCAGAAGGAAAATGCTTTTATCGTTACTTATTTTGCCCGTTTTTGTGATCGAACAGAAAGGGAATATAATTACCTTGCTTATTTCAAGGATATGGATATTAGAAACCGGGATAAAGCTTTCCTTCGCCAACTTCATCTACAAGCTCAAGTTCTTGTGAATGATATTCTACTATCTAACTCTCTTCCCCCAGTGACAGTTAAACCTTTGGAAGTAGATGCTGATGAAATTCCTCGTCCTGCTGACAATGACTTTGGATATGAGACATGCGAAGAAGAAGAAGAAGAAGAAGAGGAAGAAGTAGAAAATCCTCTTAAAGAAGCATCTACTGGTGACAAAACAACTGCTAATGATCAATCAAATGAAGAAGATGCTAGAGTCAACCAGGACAAAGGGAATACTGGTGAAAGCGAGAAAAATTGCGAAGGTGACAGAGCTGGTGAAAATGATAAAGCTGGCGAAGTTAATATTGAAACTTAAGCTTTAGTATCACTGTTTTGAACTACATCTTCTCCTCCTCTTTTTGTGAACAATGTATTTTATTCTCCTTGGGATTTAATTATTCTTCTAACTTTTTAAGTATTTACAAGGAAGATAATGATATTTCATTTATTAATCCCCATACTTTCCTCTCATTATCTTTCTTGGAATGAATCCATGTAACGTCTGAAGAAGTATCAAGAAGTATCAAGAAGTATAAGAAGTATGAAGTATGGATTCTTGAAGTATAAAATATTCTGTGATAAGAAGTATAAAGTATCCATCCTTGATCGAACTATACGAAGTATAAGAAGCAATAAATGTCACTCCAATTTCTGCGAATTTCTGAATTACTCTGCGACATTTTGAATAATCTGCGAATAATATTGCGAATAGTGATGCGAATAGTATCTTGAGAAATTCTGATTATTATTCTCATTATCTTTCTCGCAATGAACAAAATTTAACTGCAAAAATAGTTAATGTTTGCAATTATGCTATTGGTCTTATTTTTCCTTCCTAGTTAAAGGTCTTATTTTTTTCAATTTTTGTTTTTGCTGCAAAATCGCAGGACGTCCTTTCATTCGCATGTTAAGACCCATTGATCTTGCCTTATCCGCGTTTTGTCAATTTGTTGCAACAATATGACAGGCCTAAATATTCTTGCGAATATAAATCCCCATGACATTGTTGTCTTGCGATGAAATCATAGGACGTCTTTACACTTTCATGCAATGACCCATTGATCTCATCTTATCTCATCTCTTGGCTTTTTGCCTCTGTATATGTTTGTTGCACAAATATGACATGCCTTAATAGTCTTGCGATCAAGAAGTCTCATGAAATTTGCGTCTTAAAACACTTATCAGCTCCCTAATGGAGGGTGCCGCCATTATCTCCCCCCTGGTTTCCCCTTCAAGGAGGCGTACATCGGCCATACAAGACTAGCTCCTCTCATCCGAATTTATCAACAACCAGTTGTTTTCGCAGGCTCTTATCCTTTTTGCCTATATGGCTTATAGTTACGAGACTGCACCCTAAGTGGGGTTTTCTTCAGGCCGAGTGAATCATAGTCTAGACTTGCCAAGAATGGACAGGGTAGGTTCATCCGCCCCAGGCACTCTTGGCTCAACCGTGTAACGCGGTGCCTTTATCATATTCTGCACTCCTTAGAAGAGATCCTCGGTCGTCCAACCAAGGTGTAACCTTATATATATAGTTGGAAATCCAAATTACCTCTCCCGGATAGGCTTTCTTAAGCCCCACATCTCCATGACTCAAGTTCAAGTAGCGGTATAACCTTATCCTTGAGCCATGCAACTAGATAACCCCTTAAATGACGTACTTTAGGTCTTACATTTGCCTCTTGCGAATTTTTATTCGCAAACTAGGGTGTACGCCATAAAGTTTCGTCCCATTCTGCGAAATTTTATTCGCGTTTCTTGCGATATTTTTGCATATTCTTATTCTGTTTTGATTTTGAATGTTCTCACAGTAATTTATTCAGCAAAGTTTTGTTCACCTTCACTATCTGACAATAATCATTACAATCCCATTCTCAAAAATCCTTATTGGTAATACTTCTTTAGATATAATCTATTACATAGTCTACTGAGTCTTTGACCGACGTCTTTTCCCTATGGATCCATCAATTTATATTCCCCTTTTCTAACTATCTCTTTAATGATATATGGTCCATCCCATTTTCTCACCAATTTACCGCCATTTTCTCGCTGGTAACCTGGTGTTTCTCGCAGCACTAAATCACCTAGTTGGAATTCACATTTTTTGACACGTTTGTTGTACTCGCGAGCTAATCTTCGCTAATAATTTTCCATATGTTGTAAAGCATTTTCTCTCTTCTCTTCCAATTCATCAAGTTTATTTAGAATCATTCCAGCACTAAGATTTTTCTCCCAAGCCTCTCTTTTTGTTGTAGGAATAGTAACCTCTGTTGGTAATACTGCTTCAACACCATATGTTAAACAAAAAGGTGTCATCCTTGTTGCTTCTCTTCTAGTTTTGTTGTAAGCCCAGACTGCATTATGGATCTGTTCACATCATGCTCTATGGTATCCTTCTAGCTTCTTTTTTAAGATGTCTGCGATTGCCTTATTAGTTGCCTCAGCCTGACCATTAGTTTGTGGGTATAAAGGAGTAGATTTTCAACATCTTATCTTAAATGCATTGAGTAGTAGTTCTATGTTCTGCCCCTCAAACTGATTTCCATTATCAGACACCAACTGTGCTAGAATTCCAAATCTGCAAATAATATTTTCAAATATGAATGTAAATATATCTTTGTCGCGGATATGTTGTACTGCTTTTACTTCTGCCCATTTTGTGAAGTAATCTGTTGCGACAATTAAGTATCTCTTTTGCCCTGATCCTGGTACAAATGGCCCCACAATATCTAAGCCCCATTTTCCAAAAGGCCACACACTTGTTGAAGATGATAATGGTGCCCCTTGTGCATGTATCTTTCTTCCATGTCGCTGGAAATCTTCGCAATGTCATGATAGTTGTTTCACATCTTCATGCATATACGGCCAGTAATAACCTTGCATTTTTGTTCTGTATGCCAAAGATCTCCCTCCGCTGTGATTACCAGCATCTCCACTATGCAACATTTTTAGCACCTTTTCTCCTTCTTCCCTTGTAAAGCATCTAAGTGACGACCCATTGAAAGATTTGTGATATAATACTCCATCTCTTAATTCATAATTTGTTGCACGACTTTTCAAATTGTGTGCTTCTAATCTGTTTCTTGGTATTTCTCCTCTCGCCAAATATGCATGGAGCTCTGCTCGCCAATCTGCAATATTGCCTCTTGGTTCTTCTTCGCCACTTTCTATCATCATTGCATCTGCTTCTTCTTTTTTATTAATTGAAGGTGATATAAGTGTCTGAATTTTTATGCATCTCACAGTTGGATCTGTCATCATACTTGAAATGAAAGCATAAGCGTCTGCGAGTCTATAGTCTTTCCTTGATATGTGTCTCCATCTTATTTGAGGAATTTTCGCTGACAAATCTTCAACAAGTTTTTTGTATTTCTGCAAAGATGGTTCATTTGTAGTGTATTCTCCTGTTATCTGGCGAATAACTAACTGCGAGTCACTCATAATTCTGGCATTCTCCAATTTTATTTCTACTGCGAATTTTAGGGCATGTATTACTGCTTCATATTATGTTTCATTATTAGTGGATGCAAATTCCAATCTAAATGAGAAATCCATTTTTGCTCCTTCTGACGAGATTAAGACAATCCCAATTCCATTTCCTTCTCCATTTGAGGATCCATCTACCAGTATTTCCCATCTATTTGGTTTGGTTAATAATAAGTCTTTTGGATCTCCATGCTCTTCTTGTATATCCATCATATCCTATACTGCTTCATCATCTTTTATAGGAAGTTCTGCCAAAAATTCTGCTACAACTTGCGATTTTGTTGAAGATAAAACTTCATATTTGATTTCAAAATGACCAACTTGCGCATTCTACCTTTCAACTTTGCCTGACCTCTTTGAGTTTTTCATCACTGACTCAATTGGTACTTTTGTTAACACTTTGATTTTATCACTAGTGTAAAATGGGGTTTTTATGACTCACATCCCCGACCCTCGATGGAGGTCAATCGAATGTGGACCGATCAAAATAGTCTCAGATCTAATAAAAATCCTGAACGGTTAATGTTGGTCGTAGAAAATGGTTTTTAATTGGGCTTGAGGGACCTACTTTCTATGCTCAAGCCTCAAGCTTATCTTCTGGGGAACCCTCTTATATCCACTAAAAAAAACTATCTTTACTTTTATTCTCTTCCATCATCTTCTCTCTTAAGATCTTTCGTATCCGAGCTTCCTTCGAAGAAAACTCATTATCTTTTTCATCTACCCAGATCCATTTGTTATCTAAACCAGAAGATCTTCATGGAACAAATCACATCACCACGACGAACCAACAACAAAAAAACCATTTTTTTCTTCAACTCTCCAGATCCAACTTTATCATTATATTCGATGTAAAATCTTTTCTTTAATCTAAACTCAAAACCAGTCTTCTTCAACCATTTTATTTTTATCTTTGATCTTTAAGTTTTATTTATTGTTCTTCTTCTTTTTTTCTCAAGGGTTTCATTTTTTGCAACTTCAACAACTGAGTTAGGCTTTGAAAAATGTAATTTTCTCCCTTTTCTCTCTTTGTTTTTGTAGATTTTGTTTGCTATTAATGTTTTCGATCTCTTTTGATGTTCTTGCAGGATTTATATTTATGAGACCAATTATCATCGATCCTCAGTTAAATTTCAGGAACAATTTACCGTGGATTCGATTTTTGGTTTCACCTTCACCAACAGTTGAAGAATCAAATGATTTACCAGAAAGAAGTTAAAATTCATGGTTCGTTTTATGATTATTTATATCCCCTTACTTGTAATTTTGATTTAAATGGTTTGATTTTGATTTAATTTGGGGGATTTTCCATGAAATTGAAATTTAACGATTTTATTTTTATTTTATTTTTTTGTAGGAAATTACAAGTCTCCTGAACAATTATGCATCAGTTCACGATGGTGTGATAAACACAAGAGTGCGTATAATATGCAACTTTACATTTAAGAGATCTGAGGTTTGGTTTTTAGCTTTTCTTCTCTTTGTATTTTAGGGGTTTTCTTGAATCGATGGTGATTCTGCATTAAGTTGTTTGTTATTGTTGTAGTGGTGCTCTCCAGACACATTTGTACTATGTGTGTCTAATGAATGAACTCTTTTGTGAAGTTCGATTTTGTAAGTGATAAAGTTCTCAAACTGTAGGTGGAAAGAATAATAACTGAGTTACTTGGATTGGATTTGCCAATATATGATATGGTGATAAGTGCTAAAAACCATGCTTCACCTCTCAATTTTATCATCATTTTTAGATTACAAATCTGTGTATTTGTGAATCTAATAATTCGTTGTTGTGATTTTGTTGCAGGTAAGGTTCTCAAGGATTTATGGTTTGTACTTACTGGTTATTGTTCAAAATTCTCAGGGAAGGCGCCACAAAGAACCCTCTGGATTTTAGGGACTATGGACAACCAACCCCCTATCTAGTACCTGATAACTCTTAATTCAAGTAATACTATTCTATACACCTCAAATTTTGTCTATTTTTTAAGAATACTCGTGTTTTATGTTAAGTTGTTAATATATATGGTAGTAGGATATATTGGTTACTGATACTAATGATGTTTTCTATACTTTTATTTTATTTTATTTGACTTCTCTGTAGGGAGCTTCCAAACTGATAAGACATTATTTACTGATCTCGTTCTCCAACCCCTTGTCGACAAATATGCAGAGGTTTGTATTATGCCATAATCCACTAGCATCCATCACATATTTCTTCAAAATAATTATGGATAATGTATTTATAAAACCATAATTTAGAAGAGTCTACACAAAATTCATTTACATTTCAATGTTTAGGATGAGGAAGCCATCTCTGCTGACTACGCTTATGCTAACATGAAGCTATCTGAATTGGGGTAAGTTTTTGAAATAACTGAAACCCATTTTTTTTCTCATTTAGTATTGTTTTGGCATTTGGATTTCTATTTTACCATATTTATTTTTTTCTTTAATACTGCTGAACTTTTAAAGTAAGCACTAGCCATTTTTGTCTACTTATCAGAACCTTGCACCTGAATTTTGTGCTTAGCATCAAAGAGCATATAAGGAGAACTGTAAAAAAAAATCTTATTACATGACAGGTTAGTGAAATGTTTCTGAGAAGGAATTGGATTCCTACAAATGGTTTAGTTACTTAATTTTCATTTTTATCTCCTTATCAAAACTTTCCACCTGAATTGTGCAGTTAACATCAAGGAGGAGGCAATACTGGAAATTATTTAACTTGTGTTGCACGCCTGGATCTATTCCATGAGAAAACCATAGTCTCTTAAACTGTCTCCTTGTATCTTTGTTGCAGCCAGTCCAAGACGAGCCAGACTTTTCCATGATAATCTCTTACAAATGATGATACTTATAAACCTTTATTTAGTTAAGTGTCCAATCACAATCATTAGTATAGTAGAAAATATCTTCTTTGTTACCTTTGCTTTTCAAGCATTTTGTATTAATGTTGTCATAATATTTGTTTCACTATGTTTGGATACGTCTCAACAAATTAAACAATTAATCATAACTATGGTTTCAGTGGTTGCATAATATTTTTTTCATTCTGTATGGCTACGTCTGGACAAATTAAACAATTAATCTAACTATGGTTTCAGTGCTTGAAAGCATGAAAATATTATGCGTAAGTAATTGTGAATTGTGCACATTCTTCTAGGTTTCTAAGTTTAATGTTCGAGATTTACTTTGTCTTTGTTTGTCACTAACTTAAATTTTGGTTTGATTCCTTGTAGGGTGGCATGGAGACCGAGATCCAGGCTATTTATATATGTATTTTTCTATTAGCTTATTTTTCATATCAGCAAGGTGTTATTACTTAACCCTGAGGTTTGGCATTACAGGGTTCAGTTATGTCATCTCGCAAGGTTCGGCTTCATGGATTTTTTAACGGAGAAAATTGCTTCTGCTGGTAATTTTTTGTGTTAACTTTACTTCCTCCTGTATAAGACTAAATCTGGTACTTTAGTGAAGCATTTCATCTTAACTGGTTATGCATAATCTAGTTTTTGATGTTTGTTTGTGTACTGGAATATGATTTATTTATTTATTTTGTTTTTCTTGAAGTTACTAGTTCCCTGCTTTACAAGAACGGAGAGACATGAAGATTACTTCACAAGTATGTCTTTCTATCTATTCCCATAAATATGAGTCATTAAGTATGTCTTTCTATCTATTCCCATAAATATGAGTGATTGATGTTTCATATTATCAGTTGATGATTGATAAAATTGCCCAAATGTGTATTTCACGCTTTGATAATGTGCATGCCATGGTTATTGTTTTTATAAGAATTTTGTTGAGTATTGTGACCTCCCAACATTAATCAGCTGATGGCTGAACTTATTTTTATTATGCAGGTACACCATTATGAAGTATGGGCTAAGTTCATTATCATCATTGGAGTTTATCATTTTGCTGTTTAATCTATAGTTTTTTAGTTCATCGTTTTGTAACCGAATCCTAGAACTTAGTTACTTTTCTTCTAAGTTTACATGGGTCATAACTCCAGAATTTTAATCATTTTGTGTAATTTGAAACCAATGAATCAATTAATGTTAAATTGAATGATTATTTTTGTGCAAGTTTAATTTGATTCTCATTTTTATTTGATTTGAATTTGGTTATCATTTGATTCTCATTTGAATTCTAATTTGAGTTTCATTTGTGTTTGATTTCAGATTCAGTCAGGCCAGACAGCCAATCTGAATCATTTTTTTTATATTAAGATTTATATCTACTGACTGACTAGTCATAAAGTACTGAATGTTAACCTTAGTCGTTGATATAAGATTTTCAACGACCCCCAGAGACACGTCATAGATGAAAAGGACGCTCAAACAGCGACCCTTTCCCAGACCTCCAAAGCAAGTCATTGAAATCGTATCTATGACTTGCTTTGTCGGTCTCGAAACTGCTATTTTCCACTAGTGTATGTGCTTGAAAATATATACGAAGTTTAAATGTTGCATAAACCAATGCTAGAATCAGTTTTTCAATATTTGAGTAATTTCTTTCTGCTGCATTAAACATTTTACTGATGTAATAGATTGGTTTTTCCGCTCCTGCATCTACTCGCAACAATACTACGCTCAATGCATGCGAAGTTTTCGCAAGATAAATTAATAACTCTTCTCCTGGTTCTGCTTTTTGCATAATAGATGTATTTATCTGATATTTTTTTATCCCTTGAAAAGCTTTTTCACATTCATCCGTCCATTTGAACTTTGTCCCCTTTTTAAGAATGTTGAAGAAATGTTTGCACTTGTCTGATGATCACGAAATAAACCTTCATAGCGAGGCTAAGAGTCCATTTAATTTCTGCACATATTTCACTGTCGCAGGAGTTGGCATATCGCGAACTGCTTGTACTTTCTCTGGATCAACTTGTATTCCTTCTTTTGATACAAAGTAACCTAAAACATTTCCCGACGCAACTCCAGAGACACACTTTTCAGGATTCACCTTAATGTTAAATTACCGCATTTGATCAAAAATCTCCTTCAAATCTTGCGTATGGTTCTTAGCTTCCTTGCTTTTTACTAACATGTCATCTACATACACCTCTAATGTTTTATGTATCCATTTCGCAAATACCTTATCCACCATTCGTTGGTATGTTGCTCCTGCATTTCTCAACCCAAATGGCATTTTTGTATAACAATGCAATCCTCTTGGAGCAAAAAATGCAGTGTGCTCTTGATCTTCTTCAGCCAGTGGAATTTGATTATAGCCTTTATACCCATCCAATGAAGACATTCTTTTATTTCCCACTGCTGATTCAACCATTTGAGGAATATCTGGTAATGGAAAACTATATTTTGGACAAGCTTTGTTTAAATCAGTAAAATCTATACAAATTATTATCCCTTTGTTTTTCTTTGGGACCACCACCATATTTGCTATCCATTCCGGATATTTTTCTTGCCTTATGATTCCTGCATCAACCATCTTCTGTAATTCTTCTTCTATTTTGGGATGGTAAGTTGTCGCAATTTTACTTATCCTCTGTTTTAAATGGTCTTGCATCTTTGTTAATTTCCAATTTATGACATGCAACTGAAGGATCTATTCCAGGTACCTCATCCATATTCCATGCAAATATATCTTTATACTCTCGCAAGAGATTTACGGTTCTCGCTTCTTCATCCGCACCCATCTTAGTTCCAATTTTTTAGCATTTTAAGTTCTTCTTCAGTCATAATATTTATTTCTTTTATTGGCTCCGCTACAGTATACATTGCTTCAGGTTCTCCCATTGGTGTTGGCTCTTTTATAATTATCGCAGGTTTACCTCATTCTTGCGAGATTTCGCTAGGTATTCTTTTCCCTTCTTCTGCTTTGATCATATAAATTCTAAATTCTTCTTCTTTCTTTGCCTCTTTTGCTATTTTTCTGCGAATCTTTCGCTATTTTGTGCGTCCTACATAATTCTTCACTTCAATTTGATTGCATAATCTCGCAATATCAACATCTCCTCTAATTTCTCCAATTCCACTTAGCATAGGAAATTTAATGCATTGATGTAATGTTGACGCTACAGCCTTAATTTCATGTATCCATGGTCTTCCCAATAGCATGTTATATGGCGATTACATATACACCACACAAAGTGTTACTTGTGTTTTAATTTCCCCTAATGGAATTCGCACCACTATTTCTCCTTTAGGTTTGGTTATAGATTTTCCAAAGCCATGAATGTGATAAGTTGAACAAGACATTTCTTTATCTTTATATCCCATTCTCTTAAATGTATGATAAAATATTATATCAACCGAACTTCCAGCATCCACCAAAGTCCTGGTCACATCCCATTCTTCCGTGGTTTTAGTTAATTTTCCATTCTCCTTTCGTATAGCTGTTACTGTGATTACCAAAGGAGATGTGTGATTCAAATTTTCTTATGATACTTCTGTTGATGTGAACATAATTTTATGCTTTTTCCAATCCTTAAGAGGTGATTGTTTCTCCACCGTCATAATCTTCTTTCCTTCAAAATCTCGTTTATGTAATCTTCCTCTCATATTTTCATGAAATTCGTCAATCATCTTTTTTGTGATTACATTACATTCCAACTTCCTTTTATTTCCATTGATCTTGATTACTCTTCTTCCTTCATCCGATTTGCTATTTTTTTCTATCATTTTCTTGATTTTCACCACAATTTTCACAAATTTTCCCTCTCAATCCCTGTTTCGGGCGCCAAAAATGTAGTTGTAGGAATTCCTACACTATACCCCACACAAGAATCCACAATTATCAACACATATTTGTAGATTAAGAACAACACTTTTATTGATTAATTCTCAGAAATGTTACAAGAAGTGGTAGAAATCAAGAATACAATCGCTCACAAGAATTTTCTCTCTCCTCAATACTTTCTCAACACTCTAAAAATTATCCCTCTCTCAAGTTTACTCATCCCCTATATATAGGGTATTTCATAGTGGATGACAGCTCATAGACAGCTAAGTTATCCCTTAATTTCGGATCTAACTTGTGATATCTTCGCGAGCGCATAAATGTTAACCCTCGCAAACACTTTATTCTTCGTAGGATCTTTAAGTTTTCTTCATGTTTCTACCATCTTTATTTGTTGCGTCGTTCTTTTAATCTTTTCTGCGACGCTCTCCGGTGTCTTTAGTGAAAACTTCGCAAGAATGTTCTTGCTGCGATATTCTGATCCTACATGCTCAATTGAGCTTCTGGAGTGCGAATCAGAGAATTAAAGTTTGGAATTTGAATTAAGGTTTGTAGGAAGAACTCAGAGAAGCTTTTGAAGATGAAATTGATGTTCTAAGATGTTGATATGAGATGGGTTTGAATTGAATTAGAGTTTAAAGTTGAAGAACAATCTGAATTTGATAGTTAGGGTTTGAAGTTTTGAATCAGATGTTGGTTGAAGCTAATGAAGAACTTGGGTTTGATTCTCATGTAAAGATGAGGATAGATATTAAGGAGTTGTTATAAGTCCTGGATTGAGTTAGAAGATGTTGATGGTCCTATGATGGATTATGGAGATCGGTTAAAGTAAAGAAGAGTTCGTTTTCAATTGCTTGAGCAAGACTAAATTAAGGTGGCGCAGGTTTAGTTAAGTTCAGAAATTGGGGATGGTGATGGAGCTGAATTGGTACATACAGTTTCTGTTGTGATGTTGAGAATGATGGTGAATTTGCAGGGAGTAGTGATTGAATGATTATGCAATAGTAGTACCGTGGTTGGTGTTTAGGTTATTGTAGTTGATGAGAATGGAATGTACTGGTGTTGTAGGTTGTTATGTGATGTTGTTGTTGAATCTGGTGAAGACATGGTAGGTGGTAACATTGAAGGGTAACTGAAGTTTATATGTGACACACGAGTGGAGTCTTGTAGTGTTGCCGCTGCTATGGAAGTTGTTGAGAATGTTGTGTATGTAATGGTTAGTTGTGGTTGTGGTGTTTCTAAAGTTCAGTTTGTGAAGAATGATGATTAAAGAATTGTAGATAATAGTTGTTGTGAAAGCTTGGAAAAGCTGCAATTGCAGGTAGGCGTAGTTTTTTATTGTAATTAGAATTCAAAGTTTGTTTAGTAATTGATTTGTTAATTGTATTGATTGCATCATTTTAGTCTTAACATGTTATGTGTAGCACCATGATTGTGCATTAGTGTTCTTTGGCCTGAGCAATATCTCTGGCCTGTGCAAAAGCTTTAGGCTATGAGTTATCCCAGTCAGTTTAGCTAACTTATCTGACTGAGTTAGCTCAGTGACCAGACCTGACCAAACCTGACTCAGTGACTCTTGACTGAGTTGAATATGTTGACTAAGTTGACCAGTTGACTGTGGACTTGACCGGACTCCTGGACTTAGATGTTGACTATTAGTTGACCCCTCTGACTAAACGTTGACCGTTAGTGACCATTTAGTTAACCAGTTAGACCAGGCATGTGTAATGGACTTGTTTAGTGGACTCGGGCTTAGTTTCCTATTTTGATGTTTTGGACCTCTTATGGTCCGAATTAGCCTTTGGGTTCTTCTACAAAGTTGTATATATTCATAAGACTTAGATAATGAACTATAGAAACAATCTAATTGAATTAGTAAACCATAAATATGCAAAGATGGATAATAAAAGGTGTAAAGTCATAAATGGACCTAGAACTAGTAATCAGACTTGTATGATTCTTATGTGAGCCATTTTGGCTAGTTTCTTAGACTTCTTGTATGATTAACGGTTAGTCCTTATTAACAACGATATATTCAAGGATGAACCAGTGGATCATGGATATCGAGGTAGGCGAGGCTTGTCATCAAAATAGGTGGGAATCGATAACGAACTCTCTTGTATTCATTATTATTTTACAAATCAATCTTTGTGTTGTGAAATTCATGCATATCTTTGTGTGCTTGGTGTGGTATGAGATGTGTTCCGACATAATATCAGTATTCTATGGCTAGGGCGATACACTGCATTATCACCAAATGAGTGTGGTTAGCACGAATATTATTCTTCCTTATATCCAGTATTACAATGAGTGCGGTTAGCACGAATATTACCTAATGAGTGTGGTTAGCACGAATATTACTCTTCCCTTATGTGCGGAAACACACATCTCATACATGAATGTTTACTTTTATTTATGAATGTCTTTGAAGAAGTTTCTACATTATGTTTTATTGTCTTTCCTTATATTACCGACTTTCGATAATACCTGCATTATATTCGAATCATATTAATGATTACTTGAAATCTAGTTGTTATTTCCACTGGGCACCCCTTTTAGGGATATGCTCACCCATTCCAACTTTCGGTTTCAGAGACAGATTAGAGTTGCGCAGCGGAAGCTTCATGGCGTTGAGTCCGTTAGTTGGATAGCTTCTGCTATATTTATTTGTGTTCATAATTTATTTGCAAACCAAATGACTATTTTATATGTATCATTTGAGAGAAGTTCTTGTATATATATTTCAGAGTGGGGTTAATTTTGGGTTAAGGTTTGTAGCAGATTTCCTAATTGCATGTTTAAGTAAATGATTTAGATTTTAGTGCCTCTTTATTTAGTTAATCTCTTGGATTAGACAGCTGTTAGCTTTAGGGTCGCTACAGATTGGCTCGAGATTTATCTCTGATATGTAAGATATACAAAGTAATCACGAAGCTCTTCGTCTCACTCTTTGTGATTCCACAATAACTTGTTCAACTACCATATAGTTAAGTTATTGTGAGGTGATTGATATTTCTAGGCTGTTCTTTGGGGAATATAAGACCAGATTATCAATTTCTTCATGTTCACCTTGATTTATCAAAATACGGAATGAAAACTTCATAGGTACTTCAGTAGGAGACAAATTTATCTATCAGAATAGACTTTTCTGTAGGAGACAGATTTTTTTATAAGTCTTCGACTTTGGGTCATAGAAACTCATAGTTGTGGGTGAGATCAGCTAATAAAATCAAGTGCGTAGAGTCCTGCTGGGATTCATAGGCATAAGGAACGCGACTGTACCTTAATTGGAATGAAACTTGGTTAGGGCTCAACTACATTCCAGTCCTAATTAAGTTAGCTTGTAGTAGATGTAGTTGCATGAAATCCTACAATACATCCCTCACAAGAATTCATCACAAATCAACATATTTCTTGATATCAATAACAACACTTTTATTAATTGAATCTAGAAATCTTACAAGAAGGAAATGAAATCAAGAATACAACATTGTTTTGGACTTTCTCTCTCCTCAAAACTTTCTCAACACTCCAAAAATTATCCTCCTCTTCCTTACGCTTACTCATTTCTTTATATAGTTTTTTTTTCATAATGGATGACATCTATGATATCCCTTATTTTCGGATCTGGATTGCGATATTCTCGCAAGGGTTCTAATGTTATCCTTCGCAAATACTCTAAAACTTCGCAGGATCAACATACTTTTCTCGTGCTAAGCTATCATCATTGGTTACGTCACTTCTGTTAATCAATCTGCGATGGCTTCACAATGTTATAGATGACAATTTCACAAGTGGGTTACCGTTGTGATATTCTGATCCTACAGTAGACTAGTGTATGTAGCGGATTAATACAGTGTGGTGTTCAAATCCGGACTAGGTCCCGGGGGTTTTCTTCATTTGCGATTTCCTCGTTAATAAAAATTCTGGTGTCTGTTTTATTTCTTTTTCGCATTATATTTATTTATATAATTGAAATATCACAGTTTGTGCGTAGTTCAATCAATTGGTAAATCTAACCTTTGGTTGTTGATTTAAATTGATTGACACTTGAACATTGGTTTTTGGTACCGTTTAAGTTGTTTCTCATAATAATCAGGCTCACAGATTCCTTTCTATTTGATTTACTGATTACATTGAGAAACAGAAATATAACGTTTGGATATAATTCCTTGATTGAGTCTGGCTGTCTAGTTGATTCTCTTGGAATTATATTGGGGTTAGTCCATACATATTTCCGAACGAAATATTGAGTGTGGTTGTTAGACCCCCCGCTTCTTCACAAGAAGTTGAAATCTTTAGATAAGCTGAGAAGAAACAATATCAAAGTCAATAAATTAGGCATGTAATGTGGATAATAAAAATCATCATCTCATAAAAAATAGGGAATAATAGATATAACAAAAAATGTACACAATAAATTAAGGTCGTCATCTCAACAATATTGATTTTTCAATCTCATGTTGTAAGCATAAGTGTTAGGTATTGGTATATTTGGAATTTGACAGACAACTACAGATGTGTTTACATGTTATAATGCGTTAGAGAGAACTAAATCAGGGACATAAAAATATCTTAAACAGAGAAGGGTTATTAGTTTCATAAAAAAAATTATTTGGAGTTTCGTAATCTCGGAAGGCATGTTTTAAGTTTACCGGGATATCGAGAGTCGAGATAACAAAGAGGAAATACATTAGAACCAAGAACAAATTTGTGTCTTCCCCGTTAAGACCAACTTTTTTTGAAATCTCAAATCCAAGTCCCAATCCTCCTATTATACCGACCTAAAATGAAGAACCTTTTTCACTTGAATTCTAAACTTTCTTTTTTCTACTTTTGTAACTAAAAAGTATGCTTTGTTTTCCCATTAACTAAAATGTCTCTATTTAGCTAAATTATCAACTACACAATGTGAGGTTAACTAAGGATACTCACGATATCTTAAGAGATATTTGGTTTATTTTATCTTTCTTCCACATAAGTAGGTCCATACCAGTTCTGTTAGTGCAAACCCGAATTTCAATCAGGACAAATAGCATTGTTCAAATAAAAATACATTTGATATATTGTATTTATAACATGTAAAATATTGCATATACCTTGTATTTGAATTAGTTCAAAAAGTTCACGAGTCATAATAGGGTTGAAATCAAAACAAATAAACTAAGGAGAAAAAAATGTTTCTTGGTAATGGTGATGAACATATTAATTCAACTCATAAGTCTCACATTAGCCGAATCTTCCGTTTATTTAGCTATGTTTTCTCTAGGTGCGAGTTCTTTGGATAACTATTGTTTATTTAGGATTTGAGATGATAATGCTCAGGATTTCAATTACTGAAGATGTTGTACGAGATTAAATGTCACACTATATAATTTCTAATAATAAGTGCAATAAGGAATTCAAACGCATTATAAATAAAGCATGGTAAGAAAAGCAATGAAACCATTTTACCATAATTTTTACATCCCCTAGATGGTGTAGCTAAATAGCGTTAGTAGAAGGGAGTTCATGCTAGCGAAGACAAAAAAAAGTTTGGGAAGTGGCAACTAAAAAATTGAGGCAATCTCTCCTTCAACATCCGTGAAATTAAGTTAACATTTCAATAGGAAGTACGACCATATTTCACCATGCATATTTTGAACTTATATACCTAATATTATGAAAACTAGTTGCAACCCAAAACCGATAATAAACATACCTTCAACGATCCACTACTTCAAATCATTCACCAGTCATGTTCAATTCAAGTTTTTCTATCATATCACTCGCAACTGATGTAGGAAACTTATCAACACTTGGAAAATCCAGATAACCCTTCTATATTTTTTTTTACATATGAAAGTGATGGCAGAGAAATAATCTTTTTTACATATCCCCCTAGTAGTTTGTCAATCTTTTTTGTCCACAACTGAAAAACCCTCTATTGAATAATTTTATAGTACCAATGAAAAAACGAAAGAACTAAGTTGTAAATTAAGTCTCTGATCCAAACACATTGAAATTTTGAATCCTTTTAAACAGAGGTTTATTGTTGTTATATGTCTATCTAGAGTATCATTGCTTCTTAAAGGCTTGTAAAGCTACACAAAAACGTATTTTTACTATTTTTTCAGAATAAAAATATTTTTAACAAGTTTATTACAGTAACAACAACGCGGGATTGGTCTATAGACTTGAGATGCACTTGTTTTTTGTGCTGCAGTTACTAAAAATGAAAATAATCTATAAACTTCTTTGAATTATTGGAAAAGTAAAGCTCAAATAACACATATGCCAAGACTATGTAGATCTAAAACACATAAACTTTTTTTTTATATATTTAAATGAGACATCATAGATAATGATTTTTTTTAGATTACGCCATTTAAGTTGATTCTTCGATACATGTACACATGGTTATTATCACACCTTATCTTCTTTATCCGACTTTGCAAACATAACGTGGAGGTGGACGTCAATAACTCTTTTGTCAACTTGAAAAGCCTTGGCAAGGACAAAAACACTGATAACCAGTTGGAAAAAAATATTAGCAATTGTGATCATACTAGGGTTTAGATTTCTTAGATCACCGAGGGGGACAACTAGGATTGTTTTTATATTATGTTGAGCATAAATGATCCTGACAAGCAATAAAATATATAGTGTATAATTGATACGAACCATAGAGATACCAAGAGTGTTAAGTCTATGAATTTGAGCAACTTTAATGGGTCTCACAAGGGAACTTAATCGACTCTTAATCACTCCATGCTTATTGAATCCCGCAAGAAAGAATTCTTTAACCACAACAAGCTTTGGATCTTTGCATATTTCACTGTTCACAAAATTGGAATGGAAGAAAATTGATGCATTAGCTAGATATTAGTGTTTCATAAACAAAAAGTTTCAACCAAACATGTTATAGAAAGGAAAATATTCAAAGTAATATAAAGATACCAACACTAGTGCGTGATGCAGTTTTACAAGTGGTAAGAGTGGATTCGATTCTCGGACTTTTTTTTTAAGAATCGGTTTTAGACAAATAGAAGAAAAACTAATTAACATTGATAACTTTGATTTTTGGTTTATCAAGGAGAGATAAATCTAGTGTTTTGGATTCCACTACTTCTGATATTTATAACTCAATAACATTTTCTGTGACAAAATATTCCTATTTTACTCAAAACAATTTTGAACCCAATCTCATGCTTTGGAAGATATAACATTATAAGCTCTTTTTATGACTATCGTCGCTATTCTAAGGCCTAATTTTTCTTCGCTTATAAAAGATCGGCATCTTAAACTGCCCAAAACAATTATTATGAAGCATGTAAAAAAGAGAAAATTTTTAACAATTTAAAAGCACAAAAATGGAGTAAATAGTCAAAGAAAATAATTACTAAGAATTACTCAAGGAAAATAGATTCTTCCAAAACCCTAGCAAGCTACTCATGAATCGAGAATTGGAGAAAACTTAATTAATCATTGTATTAAAAATAATGGAAATTTGCTTACAACGATTTTTAGTCGCTAAAGGTATTCAGCGACGGAAACTGCTCAGCTGCTTTTGTTGCTAATGGTCTTTGGCTATAGAACAAAGTACAATATATAGCAGGTGTTTGTTCTTCGTGTAGCATGTCTTTGGCTAAAGGTCTTTGCTAAAGGTCTTTGATTAAAGATAGCTTCTGTGACTGTATGTAGCAGGTGTTTGTTTTTCGTGTTCTTGAATTTGAAGCAGCAGCAACAGAGCTTCCTTGAGCTTTGTGATTTCTCGATTCTAAGCCTATATTTCTTCTCCAAACTCTCTGTAACTCATTTCTAACTCCCAAAACCCCTTTGTATACTCACAGCAGCATCAAATCTTTATAATATCTCACCTTCAATTCATTATTCTTCACAAGAATTTTTTTTTTTTTACAATATCCTGCGATTTTCTTTCCTTCTATTCCTCTTTCACATTGTTTACTCCAAGACACCACATTCCATCATGTGCAATACATAGTTTAAACAGATTCAAACATACACAATCCTATGAAATCTCATGACTGCCTAACCAACAACTGAGTTTATCTATTTTCTCCCACGTGATTTTCTAGCCCAATTTTTTCGATTACAACATGGTTATCAATCCTGTTTTGACTACACATGATACTTTCAAATAATTACAGCGATCAAATCTCCCCAGACTCACCCAAAATCTCTACAGAATCTCAAAAATAACTCTCGTACGTGACCTTCTCTGTTTTATTCTCACCGAATATCCCGCTAATTTTAATCGGATCAGACACCCATATCATGTCTTTTAAGCCCAATGGAGATAGTCCAATCAATTCCAGTAATTTATTCTCCTCGTAACATGTCTAAATTCCGGTTGAAAATTTTGCCAGTTTAAAACCCATGTTTCCAGCCAAATTTTGATTTTCAAAAGCTTGAAGAAGTGTTAGAGCACTGCTCGGTCGAACTCGCAAGGATTGTTTGTCAATTTTAGTGATCAAAACTATAAGTTTTGATTTCTAATCTACTTATAGTAATATCTCGGACTAGGATAGATTGTGTAGTTGAGCTTTAGACTTCACAGCGTTCATCAATTAAAGACGAAGAACTACTTAGGAGAGGTTGTGAAAATTTATCAACGAAAGGTATGTGGATACTGAAACTCATCTATCACTCATAAAGTCTATTTCTACTTTTTCTCCTTCTTGAGACAAAAGTCGTATTACTATACAGTATTCGATTATACACACTTGATATTTCGAGATGAGTTTAACTCGCTTACAATATGTGTTGGTAAGCTTTTGCTTCAACCAAGTTCATCTTATATTCTTGTCGCAATTCAAAAGATAATCATGTGAAAATTTCCAAGTAACATCTTACATGATTTGTGTCATACAGTCATTTGATGTAGACTCGGAATGTTTCGTATTGATTATTTCAATAACTTGAAAATCGCTTTGATGCTAATAGTTAGTAAAAACAACTATTTTCATCCTCTAAGAATATTTCATGATTGAAATAAAGTTTAGAACACTTAACCATAATTGGATTACATAGACATAGTATGTGTACTTGCATATATGTTGATCCAAGATCGGTATAGTATCCATACCCGTATGCTTACTAGGAAGGTCATGTAAAGTCTGAAAGCCTTGGTATGCGTACCCGAACACGTACTTGTGAACTCAGTTGAAGTCTGGGAACTTTTGTATGCGTACCCATACGCGTACTAATTCAACTGTTGTTTTGGATGTGTGATAGTATGCGTACCCGTTCGCATACTGTCGGACATAGTCCAAGTCCGGCTACTTAAGTATGCGTACCCGTTTGCATACTTGAGTGGGTTAAGTTCGTGAACTAATATATTTATATATAATAAGGAATGCAATCTTTTTCAAACCGTGGATATAATGTTCATGACTTGATTAGAGTGAATCAAAATCAATTTTGCTTCAATTGTGTCTTGTATACTTCTATGAGAATATAAACAATTGAACAACTCTATAACTAGTTTCATTTCAGTCATTTGAACTAGTTGTTGATAAGATGAATATGGTTGATAAGAAAGTATTCATATGGCTAACCTCGGTTAACTATTGTTGAGCCAACAAGGTGTACATGTTTAGGTACGGTTACCCATATATAAACGAAGGTACATATTATTTGTGTGTAACAAGCTTAGACCATCTAACGGTGGAGAGATATTGATTTAGTTTCAAGAAAACTTAGCTTGCCTCTTAGATCAGGTTTCATCTAACGGTGATTATTGATTGCTTTGTTTCAAAGCTATCAAACCCTGATTTGAAAACTATATAAATGAGAACTCTAGCAACTGGGAAACCTAATACCCACACCTCATATGTGATACTAGTTGCGACTAAAGTCGATTCTTCTTTAACCTTAGTCATTTCACGAAACCTTGTAGGTTAACGACTTGAATACTTCATTGGGATTATGAAGCCGTGCCCAACTATTTTCTCTGTAGTTGCGTATTCTGATCTTGTTATTTTCTATCGTGTTTGAGTACTATCTTCTCTAAGATTTGCTCGAGATTTATCTCTAATAGGAAAGATAAAAGTAGTCACAAACATCTTCGTCTCATAGTTTTTGATTCCACAATATCTTGTTTCGCTACCATACGATTAAGATTATTGTGAGGTGACTGATATTTCTAGGATGTTCTTCAGAAATATAAGTCCGGTATATCAATTGGTTCCTATTCACCTTGATTTAACAAAAGACGGAACAAAACTCATAGGTTTATCTGTGGGAGACAGATTTATCTATACAATAAAATTTTCTGTGTGAGACTAATTGGTTTATCAAGTCTTCGACTTTGGGTCGTAACAACTCTTAGTTGTGGGTGATATTAGCTAAGGGAATCAAGTGTGCAGAATCCAGCGTGGTTTTAGAGGCGTAAGGAATGCGACTGTACCTTGATCAATGTGAGATTGGTTACGGCTCAACTACATTTAAGTCTGAAGTTAACTTAGAGTAGGCTAGTTTCTGTAGCGGCTTAATACAGTGTGGTGTTCAATCTGGACTATGTCCCGGGGTTTTTCTGTATTTGCGGTTTCCTCATTAACAAAATTTCTGATGTCTGTGTTATTTCTTTTTCGCATTATATTTGTTTATATAATTGAAATATCACAGGTTGTGCGTAGTTCAATCAATTAGATAATCCAACCTTTGGTTGTTGATATAAATTGATTGACACTTGAACATTGGTCTTTGGTACAGTTCAAGTTGTTTCACATAATAATCAGTCTCACATATTTCTATCTGTTTGATTTGTTGATTACATTGTGAAACAGAGATACAACTCTTGGATATATTTCCATTGATTGAGTCTGATTGTCTAGTTGATTCTCTTCGAATTATATTGGTGTTGTCCATACATATTGCTAAGAGAAATATTGGGTGTGGTTGTTTTACCCCCACTTATTCAAGAAGGTTACCCCTTAACCAGTCTGTTGGGGTACCGATTGTAATTATGATACTCCTTAGTAATTAGGTGCCCCTTATCCAAAGTTTGGGTTCCTTTAACACTTTTTTGGTTGCCTATAACAATTTCTCTGGCGGATTTCTCCAAAAATGTTTCTTTTCCAAAAATACCTACACACATAAAAAACCATAATAAGTACATAAATGAGCACTAACAATATAGAAAATTATGGACGATTCAGACACATATATGTGTCTATCCAATACCCCCAAACTTATTATTTTCTAGTCCTCGAGCAAATCTAATCTACAAAATAAAATCCTAACTCACTGTCGCAGGGATCGCGGTTGCACTTAGCGTGTGCATCAAGCCTTTTAAACTCTAGGCGGCCTTAGTGGCCGAGTTATAGTCTCGGGAGGGTAATTTATAAGAGTTGTACCCAAAAAACCTTTACTCCAAATTGATCACAAGTAGCATACATATTCTCAACTTATCGCCAAGTAACTAGAATGCGAGGGAAATCAAAGGTATTCGCTCTACATCTGAATAAAGAATTGGGAAGACACATCCTCTCTAAAGTTGGATGAAGAGATATCCGCTCTACAGCTGGATAAACATTATGAGACGCATCCGCTTTACAGGTGGATAAGATTAGGAGAGAGATAAAAATGAGATGGAGATCTTCTCTATGGCTAGATAAATTACATGTGATGAGTTGAACCAGTGCTAGGAAGATCTTGTGTCAGATGGAAAGCGGACTAACAAAACAACCAATATGCATTTCTCCTCGGCTCTCTCATAATGCTCAGTAGAAACGACGTCTTCTTCGGCTTCAACTGTTGATGATAAACTCTCGAACCTCTTAGAACCTTGAAAATTAACTCTTCTCCTCAATTTCTTCTTATTTCAAACTTCTTTATAGATTTCTCTTCTTCCCCATGGCCTTATTGAACAAAAAGGTAACTACAAAATTTAAATGTAACTATTTATTTATTTAGATTTAATATATATATATATAATTAAAGAAAGAAAGAAAGAAAGAAAGAAAGAAGATTACAAGAAAACATTTGGTAGCCGAGAAACAAGTTGTGCTTTAACCCCTTTTTGGATAGCCAAACCTAACCTAATAATTTTTTTTTACGAACTTTAATATTAGCGTCATGTCTAACTATGTAATTTTTCAATCGTAACAAAAATTCTATAGTTTCAATACCAAGCTCACCTAAGGTAGTAAACGCCAATGTACCAAAACTATATCTATTGGCTCTACATACATCAAGGTAACGCTCAACGGCTTTGAACAAAGAAAGACCCGGCGTAAAAGCTTCTACAACAGCTCCGGTAAAAGGTGAAACCCCCGTCACATCCAAATAAGTATCAAGGCTCTCCTCCCAATTGTAGACAAGAATATCCGCTGGTCTGGAATCACCTCCATCACGAGATAAGAAACCCAAAGACGATTCAACTTTAGCATGCACACATTCCCTATAACATATATTCTCAAAGGTGTCATGAACAAGATCATGTCTAAACTTGATTCCAATATCGTTAGCACAATGTAAGGCGTGATCACCATATAAATCCATATTCCTGTTACAACACAAACACACACTATTTTATGCAAAGAGGGGAATGCCTAGTCTATAACTAAGAACATCACAAAATTGGCGTGGCCCAAGCTTCTGTCATATCCCATCAGCAGGAATAATAAGTAAATAATCTCGAGCATGCTTGGTTTTATTGCATTTCTAAAGCACCGAGTCACGCCTTGACATATTGAAAAGGGAGGGCATGTCTTTCATCACATTTGCAAAATACTGAACTTCCAATGAATGCATAGGATGGGGATCAGTAAGGAGATTGTTAAGTTGAGACGAATCAATACCACACACTTGAAAAAAATGGTCAAAAACTTGTTGATATGATGGAGATTTAACTGGAATGCTAACACATGTTAAATCTGTATATATATTATGTAAGATATTCTTCTGAAGGTGAAGGGTTGAGAGTAAGAATCCAAAAAGAAGTACAGCATGGTGTCGAACATAGAATAAATTAGAAGACCCCCATCTCTGATGGGCATAGATACTAATCTCTGTTGTAAAATGCCATATCCCGGTCCATCACCAGTCACTAGTACTCTCATATATTTTGAAGGATGATTATCAAATAAAACTTGTGCTTCTTTCACATACATAGGTGATGTAGTATAGTGTGGGAAGTCGCCTTAGGAAGGAGGCTGACCACGCATAGTAAAATAGAGTTTAGAAACACATGTGCAACTTCGAAGAAGAAGCAATTCACTTTGTGGATCTTCAAGCTTGTGTACTGCCGCCATCAACTGTATAGTCTTCTGTACTCTGTCAAGAACAAATTTGCTACAAATTTAGCATTCAAACTCACAGGACCACCAAGTAGTTTAACACCTATAGAGGATTTACCTATATCAGCAGGAAAAAATACCATCTTCTAGACTCGTTGTATCAATAGAAGGCCAAAATAATTCAGTTTTCTGTACATTGAGATAAATTCCTACAGGTGCACCTTCATTCTGAATAATATGAAATGATTTAAAAACCTGCAAGGTATTACCAATAGTGGTATAATCATCTAAGTACCATGCTTGTAAATCAATTTGACACTGTTGCGAAATCTTTAAAACAAGAGGGTGTAAAGTCAATGAGAAAAGTAAAGGCCCTAAAGGGTCTCCTTGTTGTACACCTTGTGAAGAAGAAAGAGTAGAAGCACCATAGTAAAGATTGGAAGGAAACGTATAACAAAATTCAACTCATTTAGATATACTAGGACACATAAATCTCACTTCACGTAACATAATAGACCTATACACATGGTTAAAGGCATTACTGAAATCTACTAAAACCATCGACAAAGTGCTAAGGCTATATTTTTCCTCCAAAATACGATTCACTGAATGCATAATAGATTCTCCTTCACATGGTACTCCAACACAGAATTGGAAATCACTGAAGTACCTGGTCATATCTTTACTTACTAGCGATGCAGCAACCTTAGACAGTAACCTACGCCATATAGTACCAAATGCAATAGGTTGAATACCCACACCAGGTTTAAGTAAAGGTGTAAGTGGTGCACTAGAAATAAACTTACCAAGTTGTGGAGGGCACTTACCAGCCAGCAGGAGATTTACAATGGCCATAATAGATGCAAAGATCTCATCCGCTACAGCTGATGTAGGACCACTGAGCGCATCGAGCAAATGCTGAGCATAAAGACCATATCTACCGCAAGTTGTACCTCTAAAAAACTTCTAATTATGTTCAAAACCATATCACTACTAGCCGAAGCAGCATCCACTTCAAAAGTGATATTATGCAAAACTGGAGGTGGTGTCAAGGGGTGCTTAAGCTGTAAGTCAGACAAAGTGGCATCAGTAGAAGGAGCAACACCATTAGATATAAGAACACGAACGGATGTAGTATAAGAACCCTGACTAAGCTTTTGTCTACAAATCTTTAAACTAATATCATCTGGATTATTGTTCTTAGACAACACCTTATGTTTAGATATCATATTATTAGTAAATAACAAATCCAGAACCAAAGAAACACATGCATCAAAATCTCTCCATTTTGCTAAGGCTTGATTAATATAAGCAACTTAAAGTTTCTTACGCATACCAGAATGACCTTCTGCACTACTCTTGGGAGTATAATTACTCAGAACACATATGGGAAAAAGCAACAATTTAATCTAAGCAGAAATATCTAAGGGACTAAGTATAACCTTGTTTATGATTTGTTTGAAAGTTTTATAAAAACTAAGTCTACATTTAGCAGGCATATGCCGAATAGTATGCAATTGAGATTCAAAAACTTTATCTAATAACTGCACATCAAGGGATTGAACTGAATTACTATGCTCCACATTATCAGTATTATATAAAGGGATAGAAGCACTTACCTCTACAGGTTTTGTTACATCATGAATAATAAAATCAGCATTTATACCATTGAAATGAGAATAAATTACGTCTCCTTCATGTGACCTGCAACACTTCTTCAAAGATTGAAGATGCATGCACTTCGTACAAAACCACATCCTAAGTTTCACAAGGGTCTCTTCCCATAAAGCATAAACTGCACCATTGCTCCGAATTCTGTCCCTCCATCTATCAATTTCTTTACCATTTATTAAATGCTGATCATTAATGTGTTTGGAGAAATAGCTTCTCACTAAAACCTTGCCTCTAACACCATTCTTGCAACCATAAAACCCCTTAAAATGACACTGTAGAAACTTACTAGCATTCTGTGATACTGAACATTGTGATATGGGACTCAAACATTCCTCCCGGGTAGACCTAGTAACTCTAGGCATATTGAAACACGATGAACTTGATAATTAAAGTTTCAAAGAATGGGACTCTAAGATTTCAAAACAATTTGAAAACTTAAAATACCATACATCAAAAACTCTAATTAAACCAACCCAGAAAACTGAAGGAATAAAGACAATGCACACATAATCCCTACCTTGTCTCCAATCTGGGAACCCCCCTCCTCAACACTCAAACCCCTTATGCAAAACTAGGAGAAACTTCTTCTCAAGGAAAAAAAAATTAAGATAACACAAAGAATTACAGAAAAACACTAAATCAATTTCAACTACTGCTTCACAGAGAAGGAGAATTGAATAAACTAACCCAACAACCCTAAAACAGTTCTTCAACTTCATAACCTTCTTCTTAAACACACAAACCCCTTTGGAAATCTTGAGAAACGTCTTCTAGGAGGACCTAACTCAACTTCAATCAAAGAAACCACTTTTACAAATCACTAAATCGATGAGAAAGAAACCCTTTATTTCCCTCTTCTTTTGCATCTTCTTCTCTAAACAAAACGCAAATTCAAGAATTCAATTACTATTACCACCACTGATTCTGCTCAAAGAAAAGATGATGAAGATGAATTGGAGAAATCAATACCCAAATCCTTAAATTTCCCACTATAAACGACGAAATACACAAACTCAATTCCAATCTTCAATAAAAAAAAAACACCTCCTCAAAACCCTAATTCTATAAGAAAGAAAAACCTTTTAAATTCCTCTTATGCGACAACCTCTTCCCTAAACACAAACCCTTTTTTTTTGGGTTTGAGAGAAGCACTTGGATCTTCACAACTTGTAATGTCTTGGTATCATGAACTTCAATAACTTACATCGTTTTCTTTGCTCTTGTAACTAAGTCTTTAACTTTGATTTTTAATTCTTCTTTTGTTTCTATTGTTGCTTACAATCCTTAAACGTCTTCAACTTTCTTCATAGATTTTGATATTCCTTCGCTTGTTGATGATAAGGTTCTATTTTAATCCAGTAACTAAGACTACATGGGAGGTTGCTTTGTCTTTCTAGCATTACCTTCTGACATAATTGTCTTTCTGTCATGGATGGTTAGGTCCATCACGATTACCCTCTAAAAGGTAAATTTTATCTCCTGAGTTTCAATGATCTCAATGTTTTTTTCTCTAATGTCACACTAGAATGTTATCCCTAGTAATTCAAATTTCCATCTTTTCGGTGAGAAATAATATGTAAACTTATCTAACCAAATACTATGTGATACTAGAAGTTTTACTAATGCAACCAAAAGTTTCTCTCATGCCCCCAAACTTAAATCTAACATTGTCCTAAATGTTTCAAATTAAAGTTCAGTACCAAAAATATAAGTAACAAGAGGAATCAATAAAGAGAAAAGTCAGAAAGATAGTACCTGGATGAAGCGTAGCAATCCTTCTATGGGGATTAAGAAAGAAAATAAAAGCAAAAAAAAAAAAAAACTAATGTACAACAACATCGGGGTCCTCCAAAGGGACCTTAATATCACCATGTATGGGTTGCCTCCCATTGAGCGCTAAGTTTAGTGTCTTCAGCCAGATGTCGGTAGAATTAGTCACCACATAACATCACAGATTAAGTAGTAGCCGGAAAAACTATGGGTCATCTGAATCTAATAATGTTGTCACAAATACAAGAAAACTGCAACAGACCATGAAAGTGAACCAACAAAATACTCTCTTATCAAGTTTTCTATTTAAGACAACTACATCTAGCAGTGGTTCGGGTTCAAGCTCTATGAAAGGGTCTAGATAAAAAAAAAAATCATTGGTTGCATTTCCTCATAGACGGGATCCTTAGGATCAGGTTGTAGAGTCTGGAAAAACTCAATTAAGAACTTATAAGCACATAATAATAACCTGAATAGTTGGGGATCCTCTAAGTCAATCAGATTTGACTCACACAATGGACCACAATGAAAGTGGTGGTCATTCTTAAGAAAATGTGTCAACGATTCTAATTTCCTAAAATAATTAGGTTTAGTTCTAAAAACTATATAATGACACATTCCAAATTGAGATACTCCAACATTTGGTAAATAAAATCTTGGAGGGACAACAAATTTAGATATGGTATCATGGACTATATTAACCACATCAACCACAAGTTGGGTTTCCATGAAATTAGTTTCTTTCTGGACATAACTAGGTTCAGGATAATGTGCATGAAGATAGTCTCTTAAGATGGTAGAGGCACATACGTCAAGTCCCAAATTGGGGACCTTTGTAAGAGTCAAAAGTAAACCACGAGGAGAATGATATTCGCCCCAAACCTAGAGTTGTCAATATCCTTGGATAAACTAGTCACAATTTCCTTAACTTCTAAATTATTAGATTTAGGAAAATGGTCACATGGTTCTACATTTATATAATCCTCAACAGAGACTATTGTTTCCGAACCGCTGACTCTAAAACACTAGTCTCAGGATAAACTCTTTCCTCTAAACCATCATCGGCTTCATAATCACAATGATATACTACACCGTCTAAAACTATGGTATCTCTAGAAAAATCCTTATCCTCTTGAATAGGTGAATAATCATTAATATTATTAGGATTTGAAACAACATTATCATCATAAGGCTCAATTGGTGTAACAAATTCCTCATCATTATGACTGCGTATTTCAAGCTCTTCATCGACCCTATCCTCATCATCATAATAATACGAAGATGGTTGAACCTTATCTAAACATGCAGTGTTTTCAAATCTAACCCCATCCTCTAATTAGGTGAATAATTATATGTATTATTTAGGGTAAGATTGGAAACACTATTTTGGAATTCAAGTTCATTAAGAGAAATAGTCTTATGTGCATTTTGGTCCTCATAATTTTTAAGAGTCTCATTCAGTTTATGAGTTTCACGTACAGTATCATTGAACTTCTCAAGTAACTCTTCTAAAGAAAGACTTGAATATTCATCACTAAGTGATTTTTCAGATGATATACCAGTCACTTGTTAAAACTGTTTGAGTCCATCTTCTAAGGAATGAGTTTTATATTCATTAGGAACTGGTTGCAACTATTTGATTAAATCCTCTAAAGATGGAGAACTCTCATTTTTTTCATTATAGTATTGCTCATTTACTCGTCCGTATAACTGGTGGTCATGCAGATAGTAATTGGGATCACCGTGGTAAGAACCATAACCTTCAGAAGGTCGGTAGTGGTCCCAAGTACTATCCACACTATGGTCATAGTGTGGATATTTTCCATTAAGATACTCGATAGGATAACCATTATATTGGTCTTTATAATACCATCTTGACATTTTCTGTGTACATGCAAATGCAGGGTCGACTAAAATTGGTAGGCTCAGGTTACCTTAAGCAGAAAATACCTACATTCAAAGACTGGTCAACGGTACTGGGCTAAGTTTTGTGGAATTTCGGCCGATAACTCCCATAAGGCCCAAGGAATGGGTTCAACGTACTTTTCCACAGGTTTCCTATATTCGGTAATTCCGACGATGCAATTGGTGTGTGCAACGTGTTCCTTTTTTTTAATATAAAATAAAAAAAATACAATAAAAAAATAAAAGATAAACCTAATGTAATTATGTCCATACAAATAAAATATATAAATAATCAGAATACTTCCTAAAATAAATATTTACAAAAGGAAACAAATTTAAAAATAAAATAAAATCTTGGATACTTACCTGTTTGGTGTAAATTTTATTTTCACTTTAAATCTCAAATATCCTGCACAATAAAAATAAAATATAACCAAAAAATTTACAAAACAAATTCTAAAACCTAACCTAAAGGCAAATCCGCGTCAACGTCGCCAAAAACTGATGCAATTTTACAAGTGGTAAGAGAGGATTCGATTCTCATACTTTTTTTAAAGAATTGGTTATGGACTAATAAAAGAAGAAACTAATTAATGTTGATAACTTTGATTATTGATTTATCAAGGAGAGATGAATCTTGGGTTTTGGATTCCACTACTTTCGATATTTGTAACTCAATAACAATTTCTTTGACAAAATAATCCTATTTTAATCAAAACAATTTCGAACCCAATCTCATGATATAGAAGATATAACATGATAAGCTCTTTTTATGACTCTCGTCGCTATTCCAAGGCCTAATTTTTCTTCTCTTATAAAAGATCGGCAGCTTAAACTACCCAAAACAATTACTATGAAGCATGTAAATAAGAGAAAAATTTTAACAATTTCAAAGCGAAAAAATGGAGTAAATAGTCAAAGAAAATAATTGCTAAGAATTACTCATAGAAAATAGCTTCTTCCAAAACTCTAGAAAAGAAATTTAGCTACTCATGAATCGAGAATTGGAGGAAACTTGATTAATCATTGTATAAAAAATAATGGAAATTTTCTTAAAAGATTTTTAGTCACTAAAGGTATTCAGCGACAGAAACTGCTCAGCTACTTCTGTTGCAAAAGGTCTTTCGCTATAGAAAAAAGTACGATATATGCCTTTTATTGTTGATTAACAATAGCTTCTGCGACTGTATGTAGCAGGCATTTGTTCTTTGTGTTCTTGAATTTGCAGCAGCACCAGAGCTTCCTGGAGCTTTGTGATTTCTCAATTCTAAGCCTATATTTCTTCTGCAAACTCTCTATAACTCCTCTCTAACTCCGAAAAACCTTTTATATACTCATAGCAGGATCAAATCTTCATAATATCTCTCCTTCAATTCATTATTCTTCACGGGAATATTTTTTCATTTTTTACAATATCCTACGATTTTCTTTCCTTCTATTCATGTTTCACTTTGTTTACTTCAAGCCAGCACACTCCAACAAGTGCACTACGTAGTTTAAATAGATTCAAACACAAACAATCTTGTGAAATCTCGTGATTGCCTAACCAATACCCGAGTTTATCTATTTTCTCCCACGTGATTTTCTAGCCCAATTTTTTCGATTCCAACACGTTTATCAATCCTTTTTTGACTACACATGATACTTTCAAATAATTACAGCGGTCAAATATCCTCAGGCTCGCCCAAAATCTCCACGGAATCTCGAAAATAACTCCCGTAAGTGACTCCCTATGTTTTCTTCTCGCCGAATATCCCGCCAATTTTAAACGGATCAGACACTCATATCATATCTTTTAATCTCAATGGAGATAGTCCAATCAGTTCCAGCGATTTAGTCTCCTTGTAACATGTCCAAATTCCGATTGAAAATTCTGCCAGTTTAAAACCCATGTTTCTCGCCAAATTTTGATTTTGAAAAGCTTGAAGAAGGTTACCCCTTAACTATTCTGCCGGGGTGCTGATATTAATTGGGATACCCTTATCCAAAGTTTGGGTGACTTTAACAATTTTCTGGGTGCCTTTAGCAATTTTTCGAGCCGATTTCTCCAAAAATACTTACACACACATAAAAAACCATAATAAGTAAAAAATATGAGCACTAACAATAAAGAAAATTATGGACAATTTAGACATATATATGTGTCTATCAGTGTGGTTTCGAGCTGCAACACAAAAGTCTTGCATTTATATAATGGAAGGAAAAAAAAAAAACTATAACCACAAGTTATTCATTTCTTGATCTTTCTGTAACAAAAAGTACTTTGGCTAATTCATGATTTGTTTTTATTTTATTTTTTTAATTTGTGAGAAATTTAACAAGTTATGTGATGCTAATTATATACAGATAAAATGTCATTTACTTGGACCAGCAATATATCGAAAAGTCGTAACACAAGGTGTAAAATTAAGATCATTGAAGGTTCAAGTTTATTAGTTGGTTGAATTCATCCCCCGGCCACAATTTGGAGAAAATTTATTAACCAATGATATATATTTTCATAATTAAACTTAGTATTAATTCATATAGGATAATACGAATACGTACGAGTATTATCATGGTTTTAAGAAAATATTTTGTGATACTTTATGTAATAATACATATATAATATCACATGCACTACCAGCAAATGTTCATATGTAAAAAAGTAACTTCGTACAATATATAAGAAAACTTATATGAATAAAATTATATATATACAAATCAAAAATATAGATGAATTCATAATTGGGTTAAGATATTAACAAAGAATTAATAATTAATTATCATGAATTAGGTTTAATGTTGATGTTTACAAGTAATACATCATGTTAGAGCACTGCTCGGTCGAACTCACAAGCGTTGCTATCTCAAGCTTGTTTGTCAAGTTTAGGTGATCAAAACTATAAGTCTTGATTTGTAGTTTACTTATAGCTATGTCTCGGATTATGATAGAATGTGTAGTTGAGCTTTAGACTTCACAGAGTTCATCAATTGAAGACAAAGATCTACTGAGGGGAGATTGGAAGAACTTCATCAACAAAAGGTATGTGGAGACTAAAACTTATCTATCACTTAGAAGTTTATTATATTCTAATTCCTAATGAGACTAAGTCGTATATCTATATAGACTTCTATATTATACACATTTGATATTTCGAGATGAGTTTATCTCGCTTATCTATTTATCGAAATACGAGTTGGAAGCTTTTTATTTTAGCTACATTCATCATTAACAAATAACTTGTTAGAGGTGTTCCCAAAATCAACGCTAAGATTGAAGGTGTTTGTGGTGCCTGTCAAAAGGGTGAACAAACAAAATTTCCACATAAATCATCTCAAGATATTATCACGAAAGCTCCACTTGATTTAATTCATATGGATCTCTTCAATCATATTCAACAACCTACTGTTGCTGGGAAGAAGTATGTTTTATTTATAGTAGATGATTACACCAGATTCACTTGGGTAGCCTTCTTAGCTCATAAGAATGAAACTCTTAGTGAATTCAAGATTATTGTTAATGGAATCCAGAACGAACAGGGTCGCAAAATAAATAAAATTAGAAGCGACCGTGGAACTGAATTCAAGGACACTAAAGTATTTGAATTTTGTGATAAACTGGGGATTATTCAATAATAGTTACCACCCATTACTCCACAAGCAAATGGAGTTACAGAAAGAAAGAATAGGAACATTCAGGAAATGGCAAGGGTCATGCTCCATAACAAAAAATTACCGTTAAAGTTTTTGGGAGAAGACTTTTTTTACAGCATGTTACTTGATCAACAGTGTCTATCTGCGGTTAAAAACCTTGAATACTCCTTATGAGTTGTAGTATTGTAAGAAGCCGAACTTACACTATCTCAGAGTGTTTGGAAGTAAGTGCTACATTCTAAAAGATCGAGAACATAAAGGGAAATTTGATTCCAAAAGCGATGAAGGTATTTTCTTGGCTATGCATTTGACAGCCGTGGTTTTTGAGTATATAATCTCAGAAACCATGTTATGATGGAATCTATAGTTGCAGGATTTCCCACACTACACTTGTCAAGAATCTATGAAAACTAAGTCATAATTGTGGATGAACAACAACACTTTTATTAATTCACTTTCAGGAAGATTTACAAGAAATATTAAAACTCGGGATTTGAAAACCATGATTTCCCGAGATCATGTCCTTAAGCTCAAAAAGGCATTATATGGTTAAAACAAGCATCTAGTGCCGGTTCAAAAAACTTATACTTCCATTCTGGGAAAAGTTTTTAAGTGGAGATGATATATAAGACCTTGTTTACCAAATGGAGTGGGAAAGATCTTGTCTTGAGTTCTATGTTGATGATATAATCTATGGACCGACTTATGATAGACTTGCAAAGATTTTCAATTTCTCTGGAAAAAGTTTAAAATGAGCAATGTTGGTGCATTAAAAGACGAAATTTACTTATGTCAAGAAAATACGCTAAGGATCTTGTTCCAAGATTTGTCCTTGATAAGTCAACTCCAAAACGGACACATATACCTATTCTGGTAAATTATATCGAGATGAGAAAGGTAAATGTGGATCAAAAACTTTATCGATCTATCATTGGAAGTCTTTTGTATCTCTTGCTCATACGATATTTCTTTTAGTATTAGGTGGTGTGTTAGATTTCGGCTAAGCTAGAATGAGTCTCATCTTGCTGACTACAAAGAGGATCATCACGGTATATCCAACTGTCTTATCGGGTATGGGTCTATCATTTACTTTTAGGGCAGGATGTGGAAGATAGGAAAAGTACTTCAGGATTTTTCTATGTTGGGTTGAATCTTGTGGCTTGGCATAGCAAGATTTTTCATAATCCATGTCTACATGGAAGCAGAATACTGCTACTGATAGATGTATTCAACTCCTATGGGTGACACAAATGCTTTTTGATTATGGAATTGACTTGGTATAATGAAGATATTTTGATAACTCAAGTCGATTCCATCACTGAGAATCTTGTTGAGCACTCAAAAACTAAGCACATTGACATAAGGTATCATTTTTATTGAGATCTCTATGAAATGGTATTATCAATATGGAATTTGTGCCTTCCAACAATAATTGATGCGATATTCTCACCAAA